>JAKELP010000026.1:3272500-5772500 GCA_029929735.1 Mimosa pudica
TGTCTTAAAATTCAAGTAATTTACAATACTACCCCCAATAATTACACTTATTTTCCAAAACTATTAACTATTACTTTCTCCTGTACCCATATTTTTTTGGCCGGAATCTCCTATACCCCTATTAAATATGAGTATATATGGAAAAAAATAATTAATGCACATTGGAAACCATGAAGTGACTTATAAAAAAAATCAAGAAAAATTGAAAGTTGATGACTTATAATAAGGACTGGAGGGAGGGAGTACTATTTTTAATCACCATTCTCTAGATGAGATTACATAATTAATAACCATTTTCTTTTATTTTATTCTACTTGTACAGTTTTTATCAGAAATAATTCTGTATAGGCAATAATTTGCCAACATTAATTAATAATGCTCTCAATTGGACGAAGGAAGTGGGACAACATTATTCTGTGACACATAAATCAGTTGCTCTTTTGTCGAGTGGATAATTAGCCTAACGCACTCTGAAGTTGCTTTATCATTCTGGAAGTAGGGCCCTTCATCAATCTAATCAATTCTTTACTTCTCTCATTTTCAGCAAACTTGAGTGTTGGCATTATAATACGGGGTCACCCACCCAAAAACAGAGAACAAGGGAAACATCAATAATGTAAAATAATTAAGCACAGCTTGATGCAAGCTTGCACTTTACACATTCATTTTCTTAAAAGAAGAATTGGCGCTTTATTCTAGTTACTTTGAAATCAAAACAAATCTTTAATGAAAACCCACAAAGGAATTATTTCATTCTAAATTTGGAGAATTAATATGATGCCAAGCATAAACATGAACTAGTGACCCATAAACTTAAACGTGGTGCCAATTTCACTCTCTTTCTTACATAACATGGCTTATTTAATGTTACCTCCTCTCATTTTGGTTTAATTATAATTCTAACGGAAACGTTGTAACTATTGTGCAAATAGATCATACACGTCATTATTAGAGCTGATATTATTGTACGCTACATCCAGTCATATAAGTCTCAGAGTTAGTTAAGTGATTGACTTTTCTTTTCTTTTTTTCATTTTATATCTCATACATCATTCTTTTAAAAATAATTTGTATGACTTTTAAAGAAAATGGAACATACATTTTTGTAGAAATATCGATCCATATGCTATTGTTAAATAATTTCTTCATACATGAATGGTTAAAAATGTTGATCACTAAGCAAATATTTGAGACCAATCTAATCAGTGTATTTATATGTATTTATATGGACTGTGGTTGGAGATAAGTTTCAGACATGAAGTCTATTCTCACTTCTTACATGGGCGAAGGTGATTTCACTTTACAAGTTGAATTTTGATGTATATAATATTAATTTTGAATCCATCTTTTTCACATGGCAAATGAAAAACAAGCAAAGTGCTTGGGTCCCCATTATATGTGTCGCTTTTATAAGTAAAATGATGAGGCTTGATTGTGCCGTGTGTGGCTTTCACTCTTTCTTTTCTTTCTTCTTCAAAACCAATCACAAATTGTTATCGCAATGGATAGCTTTCAATTATTTTGGATGCTTTCATTTTATTGCCATATTCCAAAACTCAACACAGTACAATTTCCCAAAAGCACCCCCAATGAATATGTAAACAAACATAATTAGCCCAACCTACATTGTTCTGTTGCATAAACTAAGTAGTTGTTATAACATTTTTTCCTAGAAAATAAAAAAAAATATTTATTTAGTATGAATTGAATCTTATAATCTGATCAAGAAAGAGATAAGAAAGATTAAAACACAGATGTATATTTCTTGATCATCACCAAACACATAATCAATTTATAAGGCTAAAGGTAATAAAAATACAGAATTTTACCGCTATAGTATTTCAATGCTTAGCTATGACCAATCTCTCTATATAAAACTTAAAATCCTTTATTATTTCATTTAACATCCTCTGGTATAGTTGTTATATAAGTTCAAATTTAACTATCACATTTAATTAGAATGTTGTTATTGTTTCTATCATTATTAAAGGTTTACATTAGTTTTGAGGTTTTTTTTTTCAATTCTTCATATATGTGAAGTTGCCACCTCAAACAATAGATTTTTGGTTTCTTTTTTTTTACCCCACAATATAATCTACATAAAATTGAAACAATGAATTAAAAGCATTGATACTTTTCTCATTAAAAATTCAACAAGGCATTGCTTTATTTTCTATATCTAAACACATCAAAATCCTTTTTACAAAATTATAAATCTTAGCTTTTGAATTTCATACTTTCTGAAATCTACACTTACAAAAAATGGGAGAAAATAATCCAAAAATCGACAAATATATGATGAATGTTTCCATATCAACAATTGCTGAATGAGTTCCCAGAGCAAATAAATGAAAAGCTAGGCATAATTCATTTTAACATAACAATTAAGAATGGTAAAGAACATAATGAACCGAAAGCTCCAAGTTAGAACCATTAAGTTCTATGCAACAAGTTGAACCCAACGAGCAACACTTGGAACACCTTGATTAACCGCAAATGCCATATAATAACCCGGAGGAGCCACCGCAGCATTAGGCGGCGCCGTACATGAAATCTTGTACCGTCCACCAACATCCGGCACAGCTGAAGCTACGGCTAGTTTGACCAAGCGTTGACCTTGAGAAAAAGAATGTGTAGCAAATGGTGCACTTCCAAAATTCACCTCCACAATCTCCACCACAGGCAATGAAACCGATATAAACACATCAAATTTCCCACCATAATGTACCACTTCTGGTATCGCCTCAATTGCGGGTCGAATATTCGCCCGGTCAACCGACAAATACTCCGGCGAGAATGCCTCGATTCGAGTCTCAGTAGGAAATTCAGTGTCGAATTTATAGAAATAATGTGGATTGCTCCCAGCAATTAACACCCTCCCATCTGGCAATAAATTCGCTGTTGAGTGGTACAACCGGGGAATCGAACCCGGGTTCAATGTCATAAAGCGTAACCCGACAGGCTGATCGGGTCGGTACAAAATCGGGTACAGACACGGGTCGGACGCCATTTCAAACCCTTGCGACCCGGATTGCGCGCCATTGATAATCAAAACATCACCAGTAGGTAACATCACCATATCGCCCATGACCCGGCCCATCGGCATGTCCTCCATTTGCCAAACCGGGTTCGGGTCGGTCGCGACGACCCGCCCGCACGACCCGTGGGCCGGGGTGTCGACGCTTTTCTCGAGGTACACCCCGAATTCAGCCCCACCGCAAACAACAATCTCCGCCGTAGCATAGTCGCCACGCAGCGCCAGCATCACCGACGACCCGGCCGACGGGTAATTCCTTGGCCCACCATCCAACGGCGGGAAATACTTCAAGACTTTATTAGTCACATGATCGTACAGCACAGATTTAGTGTTGGCAAAAATGAATAAATGACCGTTAGGTAATAAATGCACATAAGGGTAAAGGTTGTCCAATTGGGTATCCTCCACGTCAGCAAGAAAAGGAAACGAAACGGCACCGTTTCTTCTAGGTGGGTAATATTCCACTGTGTTGGCACCTCTCCCTCCAACTATGATAATCGAACCATCAGGTAATATTTGATTAGTAGCATACCACCGTCCTTGGTTTAAACCGACGTCGTTTAGCTCGGTCCAGTCACATGAACCGGCCGGTTCACACGGGTGAAACATTCTGATCTTTTTGAACCCGTCCAGGTCACCACCTGTTTGTAGGAGAGAGCCGTTGGGTAAGAATTGGCCGGATGAGCACCACGTGTCGGTTTGGATAATGAGCGGTCGGATTTGGTTGGTGAGCAAGTCGAGTTGTACGGAGTGGGCGTAGCAGTCGTGTGTTGAAACGGCGTCGTTTTGGTCGAAACGACAGTGATGTCTTGGGAGGCGTTTTTTGGAGGGTCCTATGTTGGTACGGTCGAGGAGTACGACGGTGTTGAAGCGTGTGACGGCTGTGTGCATGGAGGCGATGCCGGCGTCGGCCACGAGGAGTTCCCACGTGCCGGGGAGCTGGGCACGTGCGGGGAGAGTGAGAGAGAGAAGGAGGAGGAAGAGGAGGGATAAGGAGTCCATGAATGTGAGAGAGAGAGAGAGTGTGTGTGTGTGTGTGATGATGGAGATGAAGGTTGTAAATAGAGGAAGGAGAAGGAGAAGGTGAAAGTGAATGAGTTGGATGTGGACGTGGAAGGATAATGGACATATGAGAGGGAGGAAACTATGGTGTGGTGGGTTTTGGACACAAGGGCATGTGGTACATACTACGTGCAAGATACTTTCTATATTATTAGCGTGATAATGTCTTAAATATAAGACTTATTTAGATTGAAAATATTGAAAATGTTAGTTAAGTTAGTTAAAATAACATGATATTAACCTGATGGGTTGAGGTGAGTGGTAAGTACTTTCGTCCCTTAATCAAGTGGTTAGGGGTTTGATCCTAACTCTTGTGAATGGAGTAAATTCACAGGCCAACTGTCTACCCCTATATGGAACTTCAAAACAGCGAGGGATTAGTTCCACTTGACACGCGAGTGAGGATACCTTGGGTAACAAAAAAATCATGATTTTACCAATATACTTTAACCATCAACTTCTAACTCCACCATTTCTCTTTTATTGTCTAATATTGAGAGCATTGAGAAGGATAATTTGAGGAAAATTAGAAATAAATCATATACTTATGACTAAATTCATATCCCTAAATAGGTCTTACATTTAGGATTGAAGGGAGTATAAAACTTTCTCATTAGCTTATTATTGTTTTTGAACTGAACTCATTAGCTTATTACAAGAGCTGTAAAATCAGACAAGTTAAGAAGTAATAAATGGTAAAGAAAATATATTTGTAATACTCCCTCCGGTCCTATTTATAAGTCGCCAACCGCCCAAATTGTACATACCAAGGAATGGAGGTTAATGGAAGTTGAGTCATTAAATTGGTCTTATTTTTTTAGTCTTTTCCATTTTTGCCCCTCTTACTTTTATTACTATGGTCCACTACCTCTTTCATCTTTATAAGCATACATGTGTCTTTTTCATCTTCTCTCTCTTCTCATTTTCCAATGTTCATTTTCCAAATAATGCTAAGGGTATATTGGGAAAATTTTAATAAATGAGTTAGTTAATGTTAGTTGGTGACTTATATTAAGGACCAAAATTTAGTGGCGGTTGACGACTTATAAATAGGACCGGAGGGAGTAACTAATAAGCGTTTCTTCCTAAATGTACTCTTATTTATATGAGAGTGCAACAGAGAGAAATATAAAATTAATAATGATGGTGATTGGTATATGAAATGATTATAAATGATGAGGGATAAAATTGACAAAAAAAAAACCGTTAAATATTCTAACCATATCATTTAAACTTTCATAATAAGTTAGTTCGAAATTGTTGCTTTTATATATAATACTAATAAGATATGGGGGAATATCACGAGCTCCCCCCTATTATGTAAAACAAGTTCTCTTGTTACCTCAGCTCCTCAAACCATTTGTGGTCTAAAAACACATATACAACGTTTGACGATGATATTTAATTATAATTGGACACCAAAATATTAATTATTCGGTTCGTAAAAAAATTTAATCTACAAGTTTTTAGATGTTGGAAAAAATAAATATATATGTCAACTAGTTTCACCATACCCAATCATATTAAAATAAGGGACAATTACAAACAGATTTCAAGTCAAATCAATAATGCAAAATCAATTACTTTAAATTAAATTATCTATAGTTATCTTTTTCCTCAAAATTAATTTATTGTACTAATACACTAATCCAACTATAATTTAATTACATACATATAATATAGATTACAATTTAGTGGTTTAATTTAAACTCTAATTTATTTCCTTAATTTCTGAAAAGTCAAAAGGATTTATATTACACTCGATGGAGTATCAAATATTGAAAGGCATATGTATCCTCGTTCTCCCTAGGTTTTGAGTCCATGCTCATCTCATCACCTTCTAATTAATCACTATAAATACATATAAATAAATAAACACATGGTGGGCCGCCCCACAAGGAGAGAGGTTATGAGACCCACCATGTGCTTATAATTTTGTATGTATTTGTGGTGATGAGAAGATGTGATGAGTAACATGTGTGATGATGATGAGCTTGGAATCACAACCCTCCGTTCTCCCCACTAATACATTACATTTCCAATGAAACTACGGTGAATATATACTAGCCATCGTGACATATATACACTTTGCTATATTATAATGTGATGCAATTTTTCTCACAATCACCTCGATCCGCTTTACATAATACATCCAAATCAGATGGCACGAACTACACATGATTAATCTCCCATGATTACCTTTAAGAGACTTATATGAAATGAATTGTGTCTTTAATAATGAAGGCCTCGTGTAACTCATGAAATAATTGGTATTTTTGGCCAGGTATGAGACGAAATACCCTCCAGAAAGCCACTAGCCAAGTAGCTATATACTCCGTTTGATTTTGCATGCGATGAAAATGTCATTCCGCATGAAGAATTGAAGACTGAATTACTATATATTTAGTTTATATTGTTTTTTAATAAGTGTAAAGTTGTTTTTTCTTCTTCTCTCTATATCCCATTATATAGAGTCTACTGATATGATAATATATGTGCACGTACGGAAAACTTTATAGATGCTGATCATCAAAGTGCAGTATAAACTTAAAGCTAAAGAATATTTGAAAACAAAATGAACAAGAGCAAATCAGTTAATGGAACTTTCACCAGTTTCGGCTGGTGACAATGCAATAATAAGCAACAAAGACACAACCAACCATCAATCTAATTATTATTTTATAATAGTATTATAAATACACAGAGAGCGTGAAAGGCAAAAGATGGACGAATTATATATATTTGCCTTTCACAAATTAAAGGACATCTCCTTTTATTTTCCTTTGCTTCAATTCCAGGCTCCATGTTACATTCTTTGAATTCCATAAGATCCGATTCCGATCCTGCGAGGGGATTACATGATTTTAATTATAAACTGGAAACGGATAAATTACATAAAATGTGTATGATTTATGTTTATCATTTTTTATTACTTAAGTACAAAAAAATCGAGTGATTGAGACTGCATTTATAAGAGTAATATAATAAAACCCCTATGAGACCAATTATTTATTGTTTTTTATTGAGACTGCATATACACTTAATTGTGAGAGCCCAGACTCCAGAGTAAACACCCCACTAGCTGGATTAATGAATTATTCCATCTTTTTCACAAAGAAAAATGGAAACAAAAGGTTATTGGGCCCCAAATGTGTCACTTTTAATAATAAAGAAAGACGTTCAATTGTGCATTTAGTGTGACTTTCCACTTTTTCTTTGTTCTTTTGTCCTTGGAAAACCAGTCACAAATTGTTAGCATAAAAAATATCTATTATTGAAACATGAATATCGGACCAATACATTTAACTAATTAACTAATATATGTCAATTGCTCCAGTGCCATAATAGAACATAGTCTAGTAGACCCACAAAATCCTTCTTTAAGGAATGTAAGTGCGTTTTCTTCAATAGCAATTGACTTGCAAGAAACCATCCATCAATATTATCAGAATATGAAGATAGTTGTAGAAAGAAAAACCATTTAATTAATTTTGAATAAATAAGAAAACAAAAGACCACGAACGGCAATTCACTTTATTATAACACTGTATTTTACTACGAGCATATAGAAAATAATAAATTAAAATCATGTGCAACATATTTTTGTGTATAGGATTAACCAAGCCCTTTTCAATTAGCTCAGAAGCCAGAATAAATAGTGGGTTCGAGATCTCTAGTTTGACATTATTAATCATCAAAGTTTACATTTTAAAACTAAAGAATATTTGAAACAAAGGAAAAGAGAAAGGTAAATTTCTTCCCATCTCATCTTTTTGGCATGTGGTAAATCGATTCTACAGAACTTGAATTGATTCTTCTTTTATTTCAAACACATAGAAATCATCAAACCATTTTCATTCAAGATTTCCAGCTATATGATTAGTTAAGTTCATATTAATTCTTTGTTTATTTTGATAAAATTATTATTTCATTCATATCTCTTTTATATCTTTATTTTCTGGGTATTTAATTTTGAGTGTTTTATTTCAACTGTTCTATCCTTAAATCAAGAAGTTTTTACTATGCTGTTATTCATATTTCACCCCATGTAAAAGGCCAAACATAGTAATACTCTGATAAAAAAATTTATTCTTAATACGTATATATATTGTTAATGACTACGGACCTCAAAAAGGGTTTCAATCAACGAAATTTTAATTAATGCTTTGGTGAGATTAACTATAAATTATCATATCGTTCTGTAGGAGTAGTCGTGGAATCAAAGGAAAAACAAGTGAAAGGGAAAAGCGGAGAAAAGAAGTAAGCTTTCTCTTATATAAATATAATATAATGACGCATAAATCTTTTGCTTTATTATATTGATTCTTTTTGCAGAAAAAAAAAATCTTTTAATTTTGATGAATGCACTTTATGTTTGCCCTTTCTCATGCTTTTTGGCTTCTTTTTTGTTTTTTTTTTGGGGGCAGAATGCTTGTTTTTATTTTTGTTCAAATGGTAGAATGCTTGGTGGCTTCACGGGAATCATATTCTGCAGTTCACATGATTGCCTGATTTGCCTCATTTTTCTTTGCCACCTTTTAGGTCTCTTTTCAGCTAAAGATAATTTAAATTATTTATAGGAATTTTTAAGTGTTCAAAAAATTAAATGAAAAAAATACTCATAACATAGTGCCTCGGGATGCATTACTTGTATATCATTATGCCACATATTGTTTATCATTCATGTCAGTGATAAAAAGATTAAAAAGGTGATTTTACTTTATAGTAAGAATAGAATAATTGGACATTGCAAAAATATAGACGCTAAACCCAATATGAAAGTTGATAGGCCCATATTAAAAATGTTGTAGACCTTGAATCCCATTTCGTCTCCAGTGTTACATTGGTCCATTCATTCTTGTGACCTTGTGGGATAAACAATTGGGATTTCTATTGGATTATTCATTTGGAAGTTATAGTTATGGAGGAACTAATCTGTTTTTGATAGTGCTTTCTAAAAACCGTTTGATCATACTAACAATATTGGCCATATAGGTCCAAGCCCGGAGGACTTTGTAAATGTAGCTGATCGTATGCCTTATAAAGTTATGATTGGATTAAGTTTATCATTATTTATGGGCCAATCGACATTAGGCCGACACTTTTTTTCTATATCCTATTATTAAGCTATCTGAATGATAAATTGATTTGGATAAAGGATTTGCGACAAGAGAAAAAAGGATTAGTTATTTTCAATAATTCTTGCTTACATGATGAAGATTCTATCAAATTGATGGTGGATGGCTTAGTGTTTTGGAAGATGGACATAGTGAATGTGGCGGATTCTTTCAAGGTAAAAAAGATGAGTGTAATGCAGGTTTTAGTTGTAAATTGATAAATGTTCCCTTGGTAGTTGCTGGGTTGATTGCTTTCATTTAGAGATTGAACCTATGTTAGGTTGGAGGATTTATGAGAGTTAATTTAACTTCAGATTGTATAAAACTATGCTCTTAAATGATGTGATGAAAATTATCCCTTTAAGGACAGAGTTTATCATGATTGATACCTCATCCCGAGTGGGTGATTAGGATTACTCATGTTTACATGGATATTTTTCAAATGTGGTTGATGGATTAGTCAAGTTCTCGCATAAGTTAGATTTCACTTTTATATCATTAATCAGCCTACTCCTTTCCTGAAAGAGGGCATACTTGATGGAAAGAGCTCCAGGCTATACTAAAAAATGATAATGTAGAAGAAGAAAAATATTTTCTTCAATTCTAATTATGAAATCAAATTAACTTTTTTAAAATGTTAAGGAAGAAAATTAGAACACTAAATTATAACAATTATTATATATTATTATATTATAGGTTAGTGCAAAAATAAAATAAATCAGATTTGATAAAAAAAACACTAAATGCAAACAATTCAAATTAGTTCATCTTTTATCCTTAATTTCTTAAAAAATTAATCTAATCTTATAGTTGGGCCAGATGATATTTTGTCTACTCATTGCGTCAACCACGCATTGTCCCCACGGATCCAGAAATCCTACCAACTTAACAAAAGATATTACATTTTGATTTTATCAACGGAAATAAATCATGTGATGTACTGACCCCTTAACTTACAGATAATAAAGATAAATTAAATTATTGTCCATGGCTCCATGCATATGCAAGCGTATAAACATATGTTTAAAACTTGAAATATAATTGACTTGTATCAGCACAGAGAATCTTTTTTCCCTCCTAGCAATAAATGATCTCTATCAGCACTAGAATACGAGATTATATGTATAGCTGGTTGTCGAATGATACTGATTATGATAATTTGATTTATGAAGGCCTTTTGTCTAGTTACCTAACCTAAATTAGGCAAGAGGAATTCTCTTTTGTCTAGTTACCTAACCTAACCTATACAAGAGGAATTCCCTTTTGTCTAGATACCTAACCTAAACACAACAATCAGCTCAGTTTGAAATTTAAAAATAATTAAGAAAATGCACACTCGAGTTGTTAATTAAAAATTTTAAGGGTGAAGACCCAAAAATGATACACAACTATTGGCCAAGGAACAAAAGTAATACATAACTATTTCAAGGTACACCAATGATACTCAACTTTTAGATATGATCAAAAGTGATATTTTTATTTATATGACAATAAGATTAGACGTGAAAAGTCTAAAATACCCTTTCTAAATAAAATAAGATTAAACATATCTCCCTCTTCCGCCTCCTCCTCCTCCTCAACCTCACTCCCTGCATGGCCGTCATTCTTTTCATTTCCCTTGAACAGTAAACAAAAGCCATTTATAATCTATGAATCGCCTTCGGATCTGAAGGAAGTGTCACCCCCCACCATTCATTTATTTACATTTGACTCACAAAACCACTCTCTCTTTCAAAGCTTTGCAAAATCCCCACTCTCTTTCACCGGCGACGACATGTTATAACGGCTGAAGTCGAAGCCAGCTGCCATCTCCAGCGACGGTGAAGATAATATAGCAATAGAAGCTTCATTATCTTCCTCCAACTCAATCTTCACCGCCGCCAGCGCCGCCATGTCGGAGGAGGACGACGGAGACGGCGAAGAAATCTGCCGGCGTTTCTTTTCCGTTAAATGTCTCTGCTCTTTCTCCAATAGAATTCTCGAAAGCTTCTGTCCTCGTAGACGCCGGAGCCCAGATCTGACGCCGGAGCTATAGTAGTGTAGTGTGGACATCATGAAGCTTCTGTCCTCGAAGAAATCTGACGACGGAGACGCCATGTTCTTACTTTGTTTCCTCCTCACAATATTTTTCAACAAATGCTTATGTCCTCGTAGAAACCACTCGTTTGCAAATGTTTGCCCAGAAGCTTCATGTATAATTGAATTCAAGCCAATGCTTCCTAAGTAAACTCATGACGTGATCAAAATGTTTGGTCAATTCATTCATATTTTACCTTTTAATTTCCCAAATCTCATTTCAATTTCCAATTACAAGGGCATGAGGGGGACGACAGTCGATGGTGGCGATGGCGAGGAAGAAGAGGCCATTAGGGGGAGGGAGGAGAAGAAGAGGAAGATGAGTGTTATAATTGTTATTTTGTTTACAAAGGGTATTTTAGATTTTTCACGTCCAATCTTATTGTCATGTGAGTAAAAATATCACTTCTGATCATATCTAAAAGTTGAGTATCATTGGTGTACCTTGAAATAGTTATGTATTACTTTTGTTCCTTGGCCAATAGTTATGTATCATTTTTGAACCTTCGCCCAAATTTTAAAGATTTGAAATATTTGATGTACATAGTGTTCTAAAGATATAATTTACTACAAATATTGATTGGAACTGTTGATAAAGGATTTGATTCATAACTATATACTTGTAAATTTGAATCCTGCCCATATGAGAACATTGTTAATAGACAATCATTAAGTGCCTCTTTAAGTGATTTTTGAGCATAGAAGCCTTGATGAGCCATTTGACCCAACTCACAAATTTTTTGCTATACAAAGATTATAATTTTCTTTTCACGCAAACACTTAAATGAAAGGTTGACTTATTTATTTTTATTAGCGACCTAAAAAGGCTAATTGAACTTCTCAATAATACTCCATTAAGTCCTAAATATAAGACCTTTTGTGGAAGACAAATTTGATTCTAACTCCTAAATATAAAACTAATTTCTAATTATTCTCAATTTTTCCCCAAATTAACCTTATCAATGAATAAACAAGCAAGAGATGGAAGGTATAGGGATCAGATACATGTAGAGGATTAGGATGAACGAGTAATATCACTTGATAATAACTAAATTAACTAACATTTTAAATCTAATTAAATTATATAAATATGTCTTATATTTAGGACTTGAGGGAAAAATGATTTTGTTATATTATTATATTAACGGTTTATAAATCAAATAAATTAGTTTTTAAGAAACGAAGTGAAATCAATTTATAAGTAGCCTATTTAATTTTCTTATAATTTTTGAAGAAATCAACTAAATCTCATATTTAAAAAGGTAAAGAGGCAATTTTAACTCGAAAGTTTTATTTTAGGGGCATTGAGCACACCAAAATTTTTATGGGGCCATAAATAACCCTCATTAACAAATCCCTAAGGTTTTGGAGTTATCTGATGAGGTGGCTAAGTATTTTTACATGAAATACACGTGGAATAAAAATTAAAAAAAAAACAAGAAAATGATGAAAAAAACAAGGGAGAATTTCAATTAAGGATCAAGATTGAGAATTAATTAAAAAGCAGGACTAAACTAAATTGAAACATCAGTTGAGGAATTGAAATTAAATCAATAAGACTAAAGACTAAACTACCCTTATTTGCTTGTAAGGAGGATCTTCCTAATTTCATATCATTCTCAAACATCACCACACTATACCACCATCGGCCCTAATTTTGCTTTCCCCAGTCACTCTTCTCACCTTACTCCTCCTTCGTCGCTCCCTCCTAAGGAACCTGAACTCGTACTCGCAGCTTCCCTCACTCCTATTGATTATACTTCTTCCCTCTTTGCTTTATTTCCCAAAATGACTTGTTTCCTTTGAATTGTGTTTATGTGAAAAGTAGGACTTGTGTATTTGCATTCTGCCTCCTAATATTTTTCTAGACATGAGCCCATTCAAGCTGCATACAACTTGTTTGATGAAAATTCTCATAATAATGTGGTTTGCTGGACTAATCTTATAAGTGGCTTTTGTGAAAATGGGTTGGTCAATGAAGCTTGGAATTTGTTTGATTCAACTCCAGTTAGGAATGATGTTACCTATAGTGCAACGGTATCTGGTTATGTGAAGAATGGTTTGTTCAATGAGGGAATGATGTTACCTATAGATGTTATAAAAGCTAATATTTCTAGATCTCTTAAGTCAATAGCTGAGAGTGTCTAAAAAACGAAAATAGAAGAGAAGATACAAGTCAAACATAACTTGAGCACTATGATTATGATCCCAATGCCTTTGCTTTTAATTTCAGTTTGGGACCAAATAGGGCTTTTTAAGTTTTTTCACACCTGCATTTTACTTCACTTAAGGACCTAGGTCCTCCACAGAATTTTTAAAATGTTTTGGTTCTTCACAGAAATTAATTCCCAAATTCGGTCCTTAATTGAAATTCTCCCAAAAAAACAAGCAAAGCCCGTCATATAGAGCCCAAGGCTATGTGTAAAAAATACTTAGCCACCTCATCAGATAACTCCAAAACGTTAGGACATGTTAGGTGAAGGTTATTTTTTCCCCAATGATAAAACTTTAGGTTAATTTTGCCCCCATAAAAAACTTATGTGTGATTAGTGCCCCTAACATGAAACTTCCGATTAAAATTGTCTCCATATTTAAAATATATGAAAACAATGTGTGTATCATTAAATACTAATTTAATTTATAGGAAAAAGACAGATAAAGACTATCGAATGCTCAAAGAGACAAATATGGTGCCTAAATTCCCAAAAAGATAAGGAAGGTCACACATGTACCTAATTGACATTAATAAATGTGGGCAAATGACTCAAAATGCCCTTAAAAACTAGGTAAACAGTCAAGTAGGATTATAAATCATAACTGTTATGAATTATGCAAGGTTTTTAAGGACATTTTGATTCATTTTCCTACATTTATTAATGTTAATTAGGTATCTGTGACTTTCTTTATCTTTTAAAAAATTTAGGCACCCTATTTATATCTGGCTCTTTCTTCAAAACTTTATTAATTATGCCCACAATTAATACAAATGGACTCGTTGCATTTGCATAGTGCCTCTTCTTCGTGCTTCAGGTAAGCTCCCTTCTTCTTCTTCTTCTTCTTCTTTCTTTGCTTTATCTTTTCAAGTGACCTGAATTCTTAAACGAATGTTAAGAATCAATCAAAGGGTAATTATAAACTTTGAAAGCTTGTTTATTGTCCTCGCACGCTTTTCCTCATTTTGATATAACTATTCACACGTGTCTGTGTTAAAAGACCTTAATTCTTAAACAAAAGTTTAGAAATTAAGCGTAATAAACTTTCAATTACTGGGATTTTTCCTTCTCAGTGGTACACATTCTTCAACCATGTCTGGACTTTAATTTCATTTAGCCATGATGTTTTGCTCATTGTGTTTTTTATTTAATCTTATGTTCATTGTGTTGCATTACTCATATATATCGTAATTATTTATCATCATTAATAAAAGGTGATTTCATATTGTAAGGCATTCATATTACAGTGTTTCTTCTTTGTTTCTAGAGCTGTTCTAATACAAATTGTCTGATGCAATTCAATGAAGAATTTTACATAGGGTATTTATGGCAATTAATTTTTGTAACCATCTACCCCACAAAAGGACTGGCTTGACTGTTGACTCAATGGTAAGCTTGTTTGCTATGGGGTGTGAGGTCTTGGGTTCGAATGAGCCTCTGTGTATAAAGCATAGGTAAGACCGCCTAGTATATTTCCTTCCCAACACCCTCACCAAGTTCGGACTAGAACTGGGTTGACCCTTTTTTTGTGACCATCTACCCTACAGAAGGGTCAGCTTGACATATCGGTAAGCTCGCTTGCCGTGGGCTCTGAGGTCGTAGGTTCGAATAAGCCTCTATACATAAAGCATAGGTGAGGTTGTCTAGTATATCATCTTCCCCAGCACCCTTACCAAGTAGGGACTAGAACTGGGTAGTCCTGTTTATATCTATGCTTTTGGTGACAATTGTATTTTTCATGTCAGTGATAATGGAAGACAATACACAGGTGAAGGGAGACAAACTCATACTTAGGGGATTAATCTTCCATGGTTTTCATGGGGTTAAACCTGAAGAAAGGACACTGGGTCAGAAATTTCTTGTAGATGTTGATGCTTGGATGGATCTTAGAGCAGCTGGTAAATCTGATAATTTGTCAGATACAGTTAGTTACACTGATATATATCGGTGAGCAGTGAGTTTAACCTCTTCATTTATGTTTCACCCATCAGGTCCAATTACTATCAGGTGGTTTTCATAAATTTATCTGTGTTCTGTAGAATTTGATTTAAAATTTGTTAATTAGTATCAACTATTAGTGATACTCTTGACTTAGGTATGGTTAAAGGCCTTATTTGACCAGGAAATTACTATAAAATATATAATCTGATGGAACTTATTATTTACAAGCCATTAACAACATGATTTTTTCCAAATAGCAAAGCTAATAATGCATGAATATGGTCTGAAATGATACATTCAATTCTTGCCTATCTCAAAGTTTTGGGATTTCATCAGTATTATTGTGTTGCTTCAGCTCTTTGGAATTTGTTGCTTCTGTTGGCTTCACTTTAGATTTGTGCTTACCACTCTCAAATATATCAGGCTCACCCCCACCCGATATTTAGCAGATCACCAAAGTTAGTAGTAGTAATTGCCATGGAGATAGTATAGAATTATTTTCCTCATCACACAAATCCAAAAATCTGTGCCATTTGAATGGGTTTACCTAGATCTTAGAACAGTTAGCTAGTAGAATTTTGCTTCCTACTTCAATTAAATTCTTGTTGAATCAAAGCAACACTTGATGACTGTGGATGAAGTGGGGTAGTACTGTAGTAGCTCTGTGTGGAGCAGAGTGCAAGACTGCAAGATAAAGCAGAAACTCATCCTGAACATGGAAAGTGATTTTATAATATGTAAATATGTATCAACTATTAGTGATGCTGTTGGCTTAAGTATGGTTAAAGCCCTTTTTGGCCACGAAATTACTATGAATATAATCAGATGGAACTATATTATTTAAAAGTCATTGACAACATAAATATTTTTCCTTGAAATGGTAAAGTTTTCTAAATTTGTATAATAACTTATTGAATGATGGATGAAATGAGCATCTAGCTTCTAGGCAGTTGTTTCTCTGAAGATGAACATGCTCCAAAGACATATGTCACCATCCTTTTAATTAAGCCCACCTTTAAACTTTTTCTGCTCCTTATGGTTCACTCAAAGAATAGACATGAAAGAGCAAGATGCATATGATTATGAATTATGGTGATGATCAACATCCAAGTCTCACCCATTCTAAGAATAATGAAAGGATATGGATTTTGATTGTCTACTGTTGGATATTACTGGTAATGCCATACGGCTTTTGCTATTTGATCATTTTTGACTGCCTAATGAAAACAAATCGGTAAGATGGTTTAGTTATTGTAATGGATACATTGGAACAAAATGAGTATTTGAGACAAATCTTAAGAATAGTGGGAAGAATAATAGAGGCAGAGAAGTGTGAAACATTAATTCATCTACAAAACACGTTATCTTTCTAGGAATATCATGCAAGTCCTGCCTTTTACTTTTGTTTCATTTAGCGTGGACCAAATGATCTTATTATGTTGATTCAATGCCAGAAGCAGATTACATCTCTTGACCCATCAGTAAAACTTGTCTTTTTCATTTCCTTGGGGCTGATAAAACCACTGTTTTTGAGTGCTTTTAGATGTTCTTTAAAGACCAGAATTGCCTTTTGATCCTTTAAGCAACTACACAATAAATATTGTGTAAATGCTCTTGACAAGTGCAATATGTTAGTGCAGTATAGCAAAAGAAGTCATGGAAGGACCACCTCGCAATCTTCTGGAATCAGCTGCTGAACAAATTGCAAGAACTACTCTGACAAATATCCCTCAGATAACTGCTGTTTGTGTGAAAGTTGGGAAGCCCCATGTGGCTGTACGAGGTCCTGTTGATTACTTAGGCGTTGAGATCCTTAGACGCAGAAGCGATATGCTGAACTAAAACATCAAATACTCTGAGTTTCTGTATCTTTGGCTCTTCTGCTAGATGCAACACTTTCTTTTCATGCCTGTCTATCATCTCTCATGTTGCTGATCGATATGTTATATAATAATGAGACCTTGGTTGGAGCAGCTAATACCTTCTCATTAGCTGTTTCATCTTATATGATAAATGAAATTGATCCATCTTTTCCGTTTTATTGTATGAACTCCAAGTTAACATATGTTTTTGGCTACAGATCTGTAGACTATAGCTTGTCACTCAGACCATAACATAAAAGGTAGCTGACAGCAACAAATAGGAAATTAAAGGTTATCATGGTGTCAAAATCCTATGACTCATGAAGTAAGGATTTTCATGAGTGCATGTTAGTGTTACTCTTTTGCTGCTTATGCAGTGATTTTCCCAGTTATCATTCCTGCACAATCTACCGGATGAAAACAATTTTCGTTTACTTTTCGGTTGAGCAATCATTGCTTAACTGCAAACGGTTGGATTGAACTTCCTTGCCATTTGTGGAGAAGACAAGTCAGAGGTGTCTCTTCTTATGGTGCTAGTTTGCCATTTATTTTGAAATTTAATTCTCACTAAGAAATGAAAAAATCCCATATTATTTTAAATGTTTATTTTGTGTAGGAGTCCTTTGGTTATTCTTTCAAAACCCTTGACCTAATGGTTGCACTTCAATGTAGCAATATTCATGGCATTGCTATTTTCCAGGAACATTGGTGTTGAAACATCAATAGCTGATCAAAGAGATACTCTACAAGGAAACATTAAAAAATTTATATAGTTTATATATAGTTATATTGTGTATATTTGCACACACGAGAGAAAACTTGCCCCTTGCCTTCTAGTAGTGTGACAACTCTTCATCATCAAGATCCAATACATTCCCTCAACCCATAATTATAAGCTTCAACTAGCTATTTTATTTCATTGGAAGAAACTACCTGAGTTAGTTAAAAGCAATAATCATATGTCGAATCTTTTTTTTCTTTTCAAATTTACCGTTATCATTAAGAATGACATCAAATGACAAATGACAAATAATTAAAATGAAAAAGAATTTATGTGAAAAAGATAAACAATTGAAAAAATTCAATAAATACTTAGACAACCTTTAAGAGAAGCTTATATCTTGACATAAACTCATTCAAAAATAAACAAACACATCTTAATCGTCAAAAGTAACTACCTAACCGATTAATTAGACGACTAACATCTAGTTACATATGTATAAGTATATTTCAACCCCGTAAAAATTCAAAAATTAAAATAGGAAAGACACACAATACAAATGGCACTTTAAAAAAGATAATTCTAAGGCACAATTACACAATTATCATAAATAAGAGATTTAATTTCAAAGACGTTCAAAATATTAACTACTATTATATACTACCTCCGGTCCTAAATATAGGACCTAGATGACTTTTTTTTGGAGAAGTTAAGGTTGCAAAATAGTCTATTAAATGATGACATATTTGATATATTTTTACATTATCCATTAGTTTATAAGTAAAATAAACTAATTTAAGGGAAAAATTAGGTAAATCAATTTATAATTAACTTATTTTGCTTTTTTTTTAGGATTTTTCAAAAAAATCAATTAGGTCTTACATTTAGCACCAGAGGGAGTATTAACAACTACAGTAACATTCATCAACAAATGTATAAGTTGTGGGTCTATCTTAAATTAAATCTCTTATTTAAAACATATGTGAAATTGTCCTAATTTTTGTAATCGGTAATCTTGGCCAACATCTATAAGTACCTACAGATAACATATTTTTTGGTCATATACAAATAACATTATTATTATTATTATTATTATTATTATTATTATTATTATAGGAGCAATGAAGCGAAAAGTGTGAAGCAGAGCAAAACCCTAAACCCTGGTGAAGTGAGGAGGAGGTGGTGGGATTTTGTGGTAAGAAAATCCCATCATCATCATCATGATGGAACTATGCAGCATCTTGTGTCTGGTGGTGTTGCTGGTGCTTTCAGCAAGACTTGTACTGCCCCTCTTGCCCGCCTCACCATTCTCTTTCAGGTCTTCTTTTCATTCTGCTTTTACTTTTACATAGTATTGTATATTGTATTTCAGGTTTCTTATTTATACTCATAATGCTACATTCATTCATTCATTCATTCATTATGATTTTTGGTTAGTTACTTGTTTGTATTATTTGCTTCTCTTGGATTTCGTATTTTCTTTCTGGGGTTCTCCAAATTGTGGGATTTCCTGTTTACTTGTGAAGATGCATTCTTATTTTGGACTCAAGTCTCCATCTTGGATAAGTTCCAGCTCATTTTTGATTTTTTAGTAATCCTTCCTGTCCCAAATTTAATACTACCCCCCTTCCTAAATATAAGATCACTTTCTCTAATTTGATGAGATTAATGATGTTAGTTAAGTTAGTTTTTTTTTGGCCAATAGTTAAGTTAGTTATTATCACATGATATTACCAATTTATTATAACTATAACCTTCATCTTCACTCTCCCTCATTATTAAGGTTAATTTGGTAAAAAGTTGAGAAAATTAGAAAAAAAAATCTTAAATTTAGGAAGAGGGAGTACCTATTTATCTGATTTGATCAGATTAAGGATGTTGGTTAAGTTAGTTACCAAACATCCTAATCATCTATAGTCACGCCCATCCTCCCTCTCTTGTTTGTTATTATAATGGAGGAGCATCAATAGGTATAAAGGGTCAACTTAGTTTTAGTCTCCACTTGCTGAGGGTGCTGAGGATGGGAATATACTCAGCAGTCTTACCTTTGCTTTATGTAGAGAGGCTGATTCGAACTCACGAACTCAGACAAACGGTCAGTGAGCTTACCGTTAAGCCAAGCCGGCCTTTCATCGATAGGTATATTTTGAGAAAAATAATGAAGAAATTAGAAAGGGGTCTTATATTTTAGTCCAAGCTCACAACACTACATAGATGTTATGTTTAGGATCAGAGGGAGTAATTGTCCGAAACTGCAACATAAATGCAGACACTGTTGCCTGGATAGTTGGTTAAAATGGCCATGAGTCAGTCTGCAGGATTCTTGTAAACCTTTAAAGTGCCCATGGTTTTAGTCAAAGAATCTAGTAGTTTTTTGGGAAAATGTCATTTAAATCCCTCCTAATATACAAAAGGACAATTCAGGAACTCAAACTTCCAAAAGGACCATAAAGGAACTAGGACCTAGTTGACATTTTAAAATTGTGTGAAAAGACAAAATTGCCCTAATCAATAGGGTGGTTAGTAATTTCTGTTTTATGATTAGGGCAATTTTGTCTTTTCACACAATTTTAAAATGTCAACTAGGTGCTAGTTCCTTCATGGTCCTTTTGGAAGTTTGAGTTCCTGAATTGTCCTTTTGTATATTCGGAGGGATTTAAATGGCATTTTCCCTAGTTTTTTTATTACGATAATTCTAAATTCTAGATTCTAATTATAACTAGCTGCACTATTTATGAGTTATAAACAGTATTGGAGGTTAATGTGTTGATTATGGTGGTGCTTGTTTTTGTCTTGTTTGAATGATTGAGTTTTGCATCTCTTTATGTTAATGACATTTACTTTATAAATGTAACTTGCGTGGATTTAAATGTAAATATGCATCCATTTTTCCTTTCTTTAGTTCAAAGGAATTCCCTTGAAGACTTATCTGACTAGTCCATATGTCTTAATATTAGGTCCATGGTATGCATTCGGAAGTGGCTGCGTTGAGTAAGCCTAGTATATGGAAGGAGGCTACACGCATTGTCAGTGAAGAAGGATTCAGAGCATTTTGGAAAGGCAATTTGGTGACAATTGCTCACCGTCTTCCTTATTCTGCAGTCAGCTTCTATGCTTATGAGCGCTACAAGAATGTAACATCTGATATTCTTAATATGATCTGTATGTGGCCTGAGTAGTTATCACTTTCATTTGTCTAGCTTGTAAAAACTGTAACTTATTTTTGTCATGTTGCAGGTAATATATTCACTTTTAGGGGAAAATTATAAAGGCTACAAGACTTCAGAACATCTTGTGCACTTTTTTGGAGGTGGCTTAGCAGGCATAACTGCTTCCTCTACCACGTATCCCTTGGATCTTGTGAGAACACGACTTGCAGCACAGGTAATTGTAAATTATTTTTCAGGTAAGAATCTTTGGAGACACATTTTGAGCAGTTTCATGGGAAAACGACTATGCTTTATCTTGCTTCGTGTGTATAGTTAATTGAATTTTCTCCCCTGCATCTTGATTCTCCTGTGCTGATTTTTCTTTGAACATTTTGGTTTTCTGCAGAGAAGTACCATGTACTACCAGGGTATCTCACATGCTTTTAGTACCATTTGTAGAGAGGAAGGCTTTCTTGGCCTGTACAAGGGACTTGGAGCAACATTAATGGTATGCTTATGTGGCTTTTTGAACAAGCTTTAATCTTGCCTTTTTTATTCTATCTGTTGTAACTATTGCTTTTTGTGATACAGGGTGTTGGGCCTAGCTTAGCTATAAGTTTTTCTGCTTATGAGACTATGCACTCCTTTTGGAAGTCCCAGAGGTGAATGCTTGAATATTTATACTCACTTGAAATTTTGTAGTGTCGATAATAAATGTTTCCTTATTATAATTGATCACACCAGTATGGCTTATGTGTTTGTTAATAATAATTGTCATCTTCATTTACATTTAGGCCCAATGATTCACCTTTCACAGCCAGTCTTGTCTGCGGCAGCCTGTCTGGCTTTGCATCATCAACAGGTTGGTGCTTGCATTGTAACATTTTTATTCTCAAATGAACAGTTACACACATAAAAATTATGTTACCTTTAATCTTGCCTTCTCAACATTGAGTATGAACTAGGAAGTCCTCTTGCTTATGGATATAGTATTCTGTATCCTGATTCTAGTTTCATTTTTTGGTTTATTTAAATGTGCAGCGACTTTTCCGTTGGATCTGGTCCGGCGCAGGATGCAATTAGAAGGTGCTGGTGGTCGAGCTCGCGTCTATAATACTGGTTTGTTTGGGACATTTGGTTACATATTTCGGAGTGAAGGTCTACGGGGTTTGTATAGAGGCATTCTGGCTGAGTACTACAAGGTTGTTCCTGGTGTTGGCATTGCCTTTATGACATACGAGACGATGAAGATGCTTCTATCTGGTGTTCCAAAATCGGAGCGTGATTTTCCATAATTTTGTGCGCTCTTCGGATCTTTTCAAAGCCTTGGACAAGGGCTTTAGGGTAGAGTTTATAGTAGAAAACCAAGGAAAACCATTAAAGATTTTTTGTGGTGAATTTTGCTGTCATCACCACTGTCAATGTCTGTGTATGTAGGTAGGTATTACTTAGCATTAACAATTGTATTAAGTTGAAATTCTGAGCTGAAACCTTTTGTTAGTAGTAGTTGATGATCCTATCATCAAATCAATTATGTTGGAGAGCCATTTTGTCACGTGCCTTTGCAGCTACAAGTATTAGGCACACAAATGTTTGTAGAGATATGTTTAGTATGAGAAAATGGGTATGTATTGTGAAGGTAGGAATTTTCTTCTAGGAATATGGATGCCAATACAATGGTTGATTTCATAGTGAACAAAATCTTCATGGAGGTAAGCGAAGTAAGAGCGAGAGAGATGTAATGTTCATGGAGGTTAAGCTTTTTAAATCTTATTTGCGAGAGAGATGTAATGTTCATGGAGGTTAAGCTTTTTAAATCTTATTTGTGCTTATTATAATGTAATCAATTTTTCTTTTCAGTCTCAACTCCCAAGTATCCAATCACTTCATAGGCATTTATTTCTTCTTACCAAACATCAATTTTTGTGGTGAAATATGACCGGTTGTGCCATAAAGGATTCTTGACCTACTTATATTGATTGGTGGAGGCAATCCTATTTCAAGCATTGTCCAAAAGGAGAGTGGGATGTCCTATCGGATATTTGATTGTTAGTTTGCCACATGATGGATCAATTTCTTTTGTTAGACTTAATCGCATTGATGCGAGAGAGAGGAGACAGAGGACGCACACGTTTATTTAATCCCTTTTAAAATCACTTTTAAAATTTTATTTGATCATAATTATAAGATTTGTGTTCACTTTGTTTCATATATTTCTCCATTTCTTCCAAAAATACCACTATATATACTTTTTTACAAACAACTTTCAAGATTCAATTAGTTTTTTTTTTTTCTAAACACCGCCCGGTAATCAGACGTTTATTGGCAATTGACTAATCCGGATTTGAAGAGTATGAGTGTTTCCCACATATGCAAGGTTTTCTCCTCTCCCAATGAGAGCACTTCCTGGGATTTGGACACACGTTCTCATTCTTATGAGGGTTGTAGCATACTTACAAGTTCAACCAATTACTCATTGGTGATTTAATTTGGTTTTAATTACAAGATCACTTTCACTTTTTGATGGTATGTTTTGATATAGGGCTAAAGTACAAAAATACCCATTAATTATCATGAACATGCAAAAATATCTATGTAAAATTTTTTAGAACAAAACTAACTATCAAATTTCATAAGTGTGGCAACAGTGTCTATCACTATAATTTAAGATAACAAATGTTATTATGTCATCAAGTACCATGTGGCCGGCCATGTGTCATCCGGTTGACAATTTTGCCCCACTTTTGAAATTTGGTGGGTATCGTAGTTTTGCTCTAAAAAGTTTTATATGGGTATTTTTGCACCATCATGATAATTATTATATGGATATTTTTGTACTTCAGCCCTTTTGAAATTACAATAATATGAACTAATTTAACTAACTTCTATCACTCCAAAAAAAGTGAAAATAATCTTATAATTAAGGTTAGAGGGAGTATATTAAAGACTCGCATATATTCATACCTAGGAGAAGTGTGTCAGCGATGAATCAATAGATAGGTTCATTATATTTTTTTAGAAAATTGATTCCATGATGACTCTTAGGCTCCTATGAATTTGAAGTTCCTAAAGGAACCTAGTGTAAATTTGTGGGAACTGGGAACTTGTGTGATCTGTTCCTTATTCTACACCTATTGTAATTTGAACATTATAAAAATCTTAGACGAGCGATATTCTTCTTTTTGGACCTGAAAGACAAGCCATACTATTCATATATGTTGAATAGTGAAAATTGTTATAATAGAATTTTATATGATGTAAAAGAGCAATATGGTTTATTACTTCTTTTTTAAAAGACATTTATGACTTTATGGAGATAAAATAAGCTTATTCGATAATTTAAGCTCCATATAAATTAAATCTTCAACTTTTCAGTTCTTCAAAGCATGCATGCCTTTTTTTAATAATGTTAATCATAATCTAACTTTAGCGTTTAAGCTGCTTAGTATTTCTTTTTTCTATTCAGGAAAATAGTTTAGGTAAGTCAAGTTTAGGAGACTTAGCTAAATTAAGGCATACTTAAAGCCTTAAAGAAGCACTTAAATGTAATTATAAGTTGTTCACTGACAAAGTCTTTACATTGATAAGCAAATTTGAACGCATTGCTCTATAGGCTCTGAGATATCTTTTTACCAATTGACTAATTGGTCTTCTCTTATTTAAAAAAAAACATTCACAATCATATCTTATAATCAGTGACATTTATTCAATGATTAAGTTAGATATATCATTAATATATATAAAAAAGGTTAACCCAATTCGAGTCTCTACTTGGTGAGAGTGTTGGGGGGGGAGGATTAGAACTGAGTTTAACTTTTTTATGGGCACAGGGCAAAAATGGCCATGCATGTAATTATCACCAGAGTGCATAACACCATGTAAAATTTTTTAAGGTAAAACTACCCATGAAATTTTAAAAGTGTGGCAAAAATAATGTTCACGGTGTATTGTGACTGTAATTGTGTCATCTGTTATAGGCATATCATAGCCACACCATTTTCTTCCTCACTCTCCTATACATTCCATCACAAAAAAACAGACATCTTGTCTAAAATGTGAGTTTTGGGGAGAGGAATGGTAGGTGAGGTGATGGAGGTGGCTATGGAAGTTATGTGAAGTTGGAGGTAAGAGGAGGAAGCCGCCTTCAGGTGAGAGGGATGGAAGGATATCTGCTTTTCTATGATGGAATGTCTAGAAGGAATGGGGAAGAAGATGATAGGGCTATGGTGTGTTTATGTCATGAACATGTCTGAGTACTTTTGCCCCAGGCCACTATTGAAATTTGGGATAATTAATTAGAGGTCCCTCACAAGGGAGTTAATATTAGAAAAGTCCCAAAAGTTGAAAATATTAATGTAGGGTCCCAAGGGACCTCACATTAATATATTTGAAAAGTGAAAATACAATTTTACCCCTAGCCTTAAAAAAAATCACCCCTCCCTCCTCCCCCCCACCCCCCACCCCTTCCTCCTCCCTCCATCGCCCCCACCCCAACCCCAGCCTCCTCCTCCCCTGCCCCCCACCCCCAGCCTCCTCCCCTGCCCCCCCACCCTCAGCCTCCCTCCTCGGCCCCCACCCCACCCCCTCCCCCTCCCTCCTCGGCCCCCCCTCAGCCTCCCTCCTCGGCCCCCCACCCCCACCCCCACCCCCACCCTCAGCCTCCCTCCTCGGCCCCCACCCTTACCCCCTCCCTCCTCGACCCCCCCACCCCCACCCCCACCCCCACCCCTCCTCCCTCCTCGCACCCCCACCCCCACCTCCACCCCTCCTCCCTCCTCGCGGGTGAGGGAGGAGGAGTGGGGGTGGGGGTGCAAGGAGGGAGGAGGGGTGGAGGTGGGGGTTCGAGGAGTTAGGGGGGAGGGGGTGGGGGTGGGGGAGCCGAGGAGGGAGGGGGTAGGGGTGGGTGGGCCAAGGAGGGAGGCTGAGGGTGGGGCTGGGGGGCCGAGGAGGGAGGAGGAGGGGGTGGGGTGGGGGCCGAGGAGGAGGCTGAGGGTTGGGGTGGGGGTGGGGGGCCGATGAGGGAAGGGGGAAGGGGTGGGGTGGGGGCCGAGGAGGGAGGCTGAGGGTGGGCGGGCAGGGGAAGAGGCTGGGGGGTGGGGGGCAGGGGAGGGGGAGACTGGGGTTGGGGTGGGGGCAATGGAGGGAGGAGGAAGGGGTGGGGGAGGAGGAGGGGGGGTAATTTTTTTTTAAGGCTAGGGGTAAAACTGTCTTTTCACTTTTCAAATATATTAATGTGAGGTCCCTTGGGATCCTACATTAATATTTTCAACTTTTGGGACTTTTCCAGTATTAACTCCCTTGTGAGGGACCTCAAATTAATTTTCCCTTGAAATTTCATGGGTAATTTTACTCTAAAAATTTGACATGGTGCTAGGTGCACCTTGATGACAATTATATAGACATCTTTGTCACTTTGCCCCCTTTTGATTTATATACATACATGAATGTATGTATATTAATCATATATCTAATTCTATATGATTAATGTATAAAATTAACCAATTATATAAGTATATATTTGATAATTTTTAACAAAATCTGAACATATTCCTTGATGTATATTCCTTGATGTTTTAGTTTTTACAGGACACATAACTGGCTGAAGAAAATTGAAAACTTTGAATCAAACTTGTAGTGAAGGAGTCACTTTATTCGTATCCATAGCAAATTATCCTTTATAAAAATAATCATCAGCACCAAAAATAGACTTTAAAGAAACGACAATTATATTTATACTATTCTGCCACATTGGGTTTGAAGGATCGATACCTTCAATTTTGATATTTTTTTGTTGGGACAACAATTAAAAGAGCAAAGCCACTATATAATCGACTGATTCTAAAATGTCAATGAAATCAAACCTTCTTTTTAGTATTGCTAATTTAAGAGAAAAATACTGAAACACCCCAATTTTCTAATTTTCATTTCGCGTTGTAAAAATTGAAAATTAGTTGTAATTATTACTACCTGTTTCAATAAATTTAACATCTGTAAAATTTCAAAAATGTTATAGAAGAAAAATTAGATCATGAAATATTATACTATAACAGTTAATTTTACTTGTCCAAAATACCCTTAATAAATAAAAAAACAGAAAGCATTTGAAAGCTAGCTCTCTTTTGCTATTTTGGCGTTTAGTGGTTGTTGATGAGTAAGAGGAATATAGATATGCTCCTTTTTGGTCTTAATTAATAGACAAATTGTTAATAGTTATGGTTGATTTCCCATCAACAAAGAAAAAAAGAAAAGAAATTTAAAGAAGCTTTTACACCAATAAAATAACATTTACATATGCTTAATGGCTGATTATAAATTCCTTAGCTCCTCACAACCATTTTCAACTCATACAATGATTTGTCTTTTTTTGCATGCAATTAATCCTTCATTATTAGTAATGAGGATTGGGTAATCTGCATCCTGAGGTTTAGAAGCATTCTCTTTTGTTTCTTTCTAGACCTCCGGCTGCAGATTACCTCTTCCTTGTCACTTCATCTTCTTCATTCACTTAATTAAAGCTAGTCTCTATAGCTCAACCCATTAACCCTTTTCTTTCTCTAATTATTTTATGTGCAGTATTATCTAATTTTGGTGTATTTTCTCTTTATATTTTTCATGTCATCTTCGATGATCAGCTTCAGATGTCAATGCCTTCCTCTTCAGTTTTCTAGCTCTCAAGGGCGTGCCTCAAGATCAATTCACCCTTTTTCATTCTATTCATGAGTATTTATTGTCTAATTTAATTATTTCTTACGTGAGGATTGTTTTTTTTCTTAATCTTCAATTATATCTGATCTCAATGACATTCACTTCTTCTATGTATCTTTCTCATCAGTGAAGATCAACAACACTGCTTTCTAAAAGAAAGAATTCAAAAGATTCTGCATAATATAATAACTAATGTTTGGATTTGGGGCATATATGGTCTTCAATGAAGCAACACGATAGTTCACATGAATCAAATCACATGTCCAAACTTTAATTATAATGCACAATAATTTAGTTAACACCATGAAAGAGAGAAAAGGGCAACGGATCTTGAGGAGGTATCCACCATATCTCACATATAAATTAAAACTCCCTAATTCACTTAATTAACACCATGAAAGAGAGAAAAGAGCAACGAACGGATGAGAGAGAAGTTCGGAGCTCATTTTACGCTTTTATACTACTCACTCTACTGTAATATAAGAGTGTAATATTTGAATGATTTTAGTACAAAATATAAGAGTTCATATCACATTCTCTTCTAATTTAATTCGTTTTTCCTAATTTGCCACTAACTCTCTTTCATATTTATTAATGTTAATGTATTTCCCTCTCTTAATAATATCATAATATAAATGTAGACAATATTGAAAAAATATTAACTTCAGAAGACACCCAACTAACTTTCACATGTTTTCTTAATAAACATGTTTTGGAGGTTGAACTCTTATATTACGGAATGGACTGAGTATATCGATTCTAATTAAACAAAATATTGATATATAGTTATACCTATTAATACTCATCAATACTCCCTTTGATCCTACTTATGAAATCACTTTGACTTTTTTTAAGAAATTAAGGATGCAAAATTAATCTTTTTAAATTATACCTATCAATACTCCCTTTGATCCTACTTATGAAATCACTTTGACTTTTTTTTTGAAGAAATTAAGGATGCAAAATTAATCGTTTTAAAATGTGTGAAAAAATCTTTTTTTCCTCTAAAATAATATATTCTATTTATAAAATAACATTTAATCTAATTACATATGACATATGTTATAATTTATTTGTCTAATTTACTTTTCTACCTTTTATATTTAGTACCAAGTGGGTAATAACCGAATAAGATGATGAGTTGTGTGAGGGCGGGAATAAATTTGGAGGAAAAAAGAGAAAGAGTTATTTAGTTGAAAATAAACTCACATTTCAAATAGATCTTATATTTATTTAAGATAGGACGGAGTATTTCATATTTACATAAATAGCTTCACTTAATTCGGTTTGAAACCAAGGACTACGTAAATTTCAACCATCATATCCATATAGACTGTGGACTGTGGTTAAGGGATCCAAAATCTTTTCCATCACTGAAATCCACAATTTCAACAAGTGAACTCTAATCAACCAATTAATAAGTATTAAATAACTTGACAAGATAACGCTGTTTGTGTTTATTCAAAGTTGGTGAAAATCCGAGGATGTAATCTTGTTTTTCCATGTGTATGTATAAAGAAAATCTCCTTCTCTGTCTATATATATTAAATCGGAAATCGCATCCATATATTATATGTAATTTATTATATCGTCATGAATTAAGACATCCTTTACAAAGAGATTTGTTGTTCCACCACTCTTTCAGTGAATTGAATTGAATCCAGTCATTGGTGTCTTTAGAAAATAAATAATATCAAAGTCTTAAATAGCATGAAATGGACTGGTTCCTAGACTCTTTTTGGACTCTTTTTGGAAGGAGAGAAAAGGAATTTGAATATTGTTCTAAGGTCATCATTTTTTAATCTATCATCCCTCTTGGACCTAATAATGGATTATATATACACTACTACAAATTGTCTTTCTATCAGCGCACCTTTACATGCGCTTAGAAGAAACGCATGTATAGAGGGTCCTTTACATGCGCTTTAAGCGCATGTACAGGTAAGAATCTATACATGCGCTTAAAGCGCATGTAGAGGCCTTATCTCTACATGCGCTTTAAGCGCATGTATAGAAATGTTTTAAGTATTTAGAGATAAAATATAAAATGAAATTAGGTGAAGAGCTCAAAATTATATGGAAACACCCTTTACATGCGCTTTAAAGGGACAAACACCCTTTACATGCGCTTTAAGCGCATGTAAAGGCACAAACACCCTTTACATGCGCTTTAAGCGCATGTAAACGCTCTACTGAAGTGCAAAACATGGAGTCATGCATAAGAGGTCCTCCTCAGACCTCATAAGGTGTTCCTGCTTGTGGACTTAGTGTTTCAAAGCTCCATTACCACTTTTGGGTGATGTGAAAATGTTCAAACAGCCTTTACATGCGCTTTAAGTGCATGTAAAGGCACTACTGAAGTGCAAAACATGAAGTCATGCATAAGAGGTCCTCCTCAGACCTCATAAGGTGTCCCTGCTTGTGGACTTAGTGTTTCAAGGCTCCATTACCACTTTTGGGTGTTATGGAATTGGTGAAACACCCTTTACATGCGCTTTAAGCGCATGTAAAGGCACTATTGAAGTGCAAAACATGGAGTCATGCATAAGAGATCCTCCTCAGACCTCATAAGGTGTTCCTGCTTGTGTACTTAGTGTTTCAAAGCTCCATTACCACTTTTGTATGTGGAAATGCTGCCTGTACATGCGCTTAAAGCGCATGTAGAGGCTCTACATGCGCTTAAAGCGCATGTAGAGGGCTCTAATGTAACATCCTGAATTTTTTTTTTTTATAAATTTATGAAACAAATTAATAAAAACCTAAAACATTACAATTAATTTAGAAATTTTAATTTACTTTTAGAAAGTTTGCCAAAACTTTATTTCCATTATGTTACAAAAAAAATTGAGTATTTGATTTTAATTTTAGGAATAATTAGAAACTTTCTATCAATGACAATATTTTAGAAATTTTCATTTGGAATGTGTAACATCCCAAATTTTAAATTAGGAATAATTGACAATTAATTAAGGTATTAGGATGTCATTATTAATTAAAGAAAAATAGTTAGTAATTTAATTTTTGATTGAAGAAAAACATAAATGTTAGTGTATGGAGTATTTTTATAATTTGTTTTGAGATAGGAAATTAAAAATGGGAGAAGTAAATAAGTATGGAAAGAAGGACAATTGGGTAAAGTGCCCCAAAACCCTAATATATTTCCACACACCAAACACTTCCTTCTTCCCTTTCCATATACCAAACCCGCACCCCCTCACCTTCATCATCATCATCGATCTGATCCGCCTCCTCCCTCTCTCAAGCTCCGATCGTCCTCATCCCCTCGGCTCATCGGCCTCCCACACTTCCTCTTCCTCCCTAAAACTTCGAAATCGCGTTGGTTTCTTGTGCTTATCACTACTTCTCACAATCTTCTTCGATTTCATCTTCCTTCCATCATCTTCTTTGTTTTTCCGGCGAGTTCGACGTTCAACGGCGGGGGTGAGGTAAAGCTTCAACCTTTCTTGTACATCTCGCGTTCTCACCCTTCCCAACATCGTTTCTCATTTCTTCCTTGGATCTTCGTTGTAACATCCCAATTTTTGGTTTAGAAATAATAAGAAATTATTGAGGTGTCATTTAGGAAATTTAAAGTCTTATGGAGAAATTTTGGATACTTGGACAGTTTATGAATATTTAATCTTAGTTAGTTTGAAATTTAAATAAATATAGTTAACATAATTAATTGAGAATAGAAAACTTCCATGAAAAGTAAATTAGAATTTAGATCATATTAGAATGAAAAGAAAGAGATAGGGTAAAATATACAAACTTTTGGGCTAGAAATATAATTAAGAATAAATAATAGGGTTTTAATTGTAATTTTTCCTAAATTATCTATATAAAACCCTCTCCTCCCTATTCCAAAAACCCTAGCCGCACCCCCCTCATCCTTGGCCTCCCCTCGAGCTCCCATCCCTCTCTTCATCCTCTTCGTCTTCTCCGGCGAGACCACGGCGACTGTGGCGACGACGGTTCGCGATGGACGGCGGCGAATGCAAGTATCCCCGAAATCGCGTGGGTCTTCCTTATTCTTCCTCTCTCCTCGCGGTCTTCACTCCTCATCTTCAGTTTCCTTTGTCTTCATCGTGTTCTGCGTTTCCGGCGAAGCAGTGGCAAGTTCGTCGGAGTATGATGGTGAGAAAGAGGTAAAGTTTCGGCCTTTGTGGTGTTCGAGCTATAAGTTCTTTGAAGTTTGATTTCTCATATATGTTTTTCTTTGGTTTCTTCTTTGTTTCTCGGTTTCTGTGGCGTTTTCCGGTAAGAAAACCGGCGAAGATAACCGTCGCTCAAATCTGCAACTTCCCACTCAAGCTTAGGTAAATTTCTTTTTCCCATTTCATGCCCTTTTTCCTTTGATGTCGTGTGAGGCTATGAGGGTCCAAATGTGTTTTAGGATTTTGGGTTTAGAAAAACTAAGAGAGTGACTGATCTTTAGTTTGTGGTGTTTGATGTTGACAAACCGATTAAACTAGATTATATATTTTATCTTTGCTTAAAGTTTCTGGTTCTTGCTTAATTTGTATACAGTGGGTTTTGAAGTTGATCTAGTATGCCTCTGCTTTGTTCTTGTTTTGTGTGTTTGGTGTGTGAGTATTAAGAAAGTTGAGACTCAAGCATGTTGATTCTCTCGCTTCTCAGTCTGTTTTGACCGAATTGATTATTGTGGTGGGGGAGTGTTCATATTTGCAATTTAAGTCATTATCCAAGTATAAGATGAATTTATTGGAAGATTAATAAATTGGGTTACGGATTTGAAGCTTTAGGGCTTACTAAATTGGTTTTAGTGAAACTCATACATTGATTTGAAGTTTTGTGAAATTGGATAAAACCTTAAGTCTTGGAAATTTGTTGAAGTAATGGAGTCCTCAATTTTGCCTCTCTGATTCTGCCATCTCCACGAGTTTCTCATGTTGTTTTCTACGTTGATTGTGATTTACATGTAAGTGTAGTTGTGTATAAACTGTGGTTAGAGGTTGTTAAGTTGGTAATGAAGTTGGAATGTTGATTCAAACTGATCTTGACGGATGAATGTGTTAAGTTATTAATCTGTGTCTATATCCTATTTTGCACCATAGTATGGCTGAATGGTGTTGTACCCTTTTTGATGGGATTTATGCTCTAATTGTTATGGTTTTCTATGACTTGAACCTTGTTTTATCACTTAAATTGTAAATCTGATTTGAGGGAGTTTAATCTAGAGGTTTTAATTGTTTGGAGAGTGTGGCTGCTATAGGTTTGCATGTATGTTCCTTGTTTCATAAATAACCAAATGGCAAAAGGAGTTAATGAGTGGAATTGATGTTCAGGAATTGAAATAAGAGTGCTTCAAATTGTAATTAATATGTCATTCGAATGGCTGATTACATGAGAGTAATTTGAATTGTGAATTAAAGTGTGGTATGCAAGTAAGCATGAATGACTTTAACTATATAGGTGAGTTCCTAGATTTCTTGTTTCTCTTTCTCATAGGGGCTGCCATTGTTAAGGCTGAATGCCATGACCAACAATTGATTTTATAATTGTGTGTTATCTACTAAAGCAATTCAGATTAAAATGATGGCTTATATTCAATACAATATGGAAATAATGAGGTGTTTGTTTTGTTTGAGCATTTTTCAGCTTGGTTTATCTTTGATGGGTGTGCATGATCATAGTAATATTAAGTATTCATATTCTTGATCTGTTATTCATGTGTTTGGTTAATGTGTATGTGGCTGATTTTAAATTGGAGTAATTAATTACTTAACTTGGTCTCTTGTGTTTAAAAAGGATGAATTGATGGTGGGACATGTATTAATTAATTGGTGGAAAGATAAGTGTGAGAAATTTATGTGGTACATGTTAGGGATAGTGATAATTAGAAAAGGGCAACAAAGCATCTTATATACCTTTTACCAATTTACCTTTTTCTCTTTGTATTTCTATAGGGCAACAAAGCATTATACTTTTTGTTCTTCATGTGTACATAAGTTTTAAATTGAACTTAGAACTTTTGTGCTTTAAATTTGGATGTGATTTAATGGATTTATTAGATGAACTGTGAGTATTTATTAGATGAACAGCAAAAGATTGACTTTGCCCACTAAAAGAATATATATTAAAAAAATATATATATATATAGCTGTACATGCGCTTTAAGCGCATGTATAGCCCCCCTCTACATGCGCTTTTTAAAAGCGCATGTAGAGCCTTTACCAGCGCCCCCTTCTACATGCGCTTTATAAGCGTATGTAAAGGCCAAAATAAGCGCATGTAAAGGGGTTTTTTTGTAGTAGTGTATATTATAACATTGAAAGTCCTTTAAGCTTTTTTTTCAAGCAATGGAATAATCAACAATACTATAAATTATCCTTAAATTTTCAGTTTTTGTCGTGTAGCAAAGATGATTACATCTCATTATAATAGTTTGTTCCCTATTCCCGACTATGTGACATGCAACTTTACCCTCACCCAACACCACTTCAAAAGGGTGGTATGTTGCACAAAACTCCTGCCACTAAATTAAAAGTGAGGCAACAACGAGCAAATCAACCTAGTAATTGGGTTTATCCTTAGTTAAGGATGAAAACATGTGTTTAAATCTTGAGAAATGCTCTTGTTAGAAGTTAAGACAATGCTCTCTATGTGGGCATCACTTCTCTCTCTTGAGTGTGGATTAGATGCATGGTTAATGATGATTATTATATTGAGCTGGTAAGTGCCTCCATTAATGATGATTACACGTGTTCAAATAATAGGAAACACTCTTATTGGAAGAGTGGACAAACTTGTCTATATGGACAATAATCTTAATATCTATATTGCTTGAGTCTCAATTAAATGATTTTCAATATGTGCTGGTGTTTTGAAAAAACAAAAGTGATGTTTAGGATGAAATAGTCTAATTTCCATGATTTGAACATATGGCACTGCATATTCTTATTGTTGTTCCAACACTCATTTGCTAGGCGAATAAGGTCTTCTAATTCCATATATAGTATCAACATTTTCTACTCTAAACACCTGGCAACAAAACAGATATTTACAAAGATTTGAGTCAAATAGGGTGTGCATAATGTAATGTCTCATTTTTTCCCAGCAAGATAAACATCATTAAGCATAATCCCAAATTACAGATCCAAAGTAAACAATGACACAACCAAAGTATAAATTAAACCAACAAAACACATAAAAACAAAGTTCAAACCCAACAAAACACATAATAACTAAGCCTAAGCCCAACCTAACAACACCCCCAATATACTCTAACCCTAAACCACATGAAGAAAGCCTCAAGAAATTTTAACGCCACTGGTATGTCATCTCCCTTCTGAGTGGGAGGTTGTAAGTACGATCTCATTTATAATTTCAAGTTGTTAATGTTTGCCACTTAAATTAAAAAATACTAAGTTCAAGAGGGTGAAAGACAAATATAGATACATAAGTACATTAATACATAAATGGAGTATCTTACACTCACAATGTGCACATAGACAGACAGAGACGTGCACACGCGAGTTTCAGTCAACTTGTTGATAATGCATTTTATAGTAATAGGGGTCCCCAAAAGATTCATCCCTACATCCAAAAAACAAACAAACATACAGAGTTTTAGTTGAATGACAGTATGCCAAAAGTGATAATTTTTTCTCCCTTTAACATGCAAGTAAAATGTCTAATGGCACATCATTATATTCTTACATTTCCCTATCAAACCAGCCAGCATCACGAAATGACATAACTATGATATATAAAATATAATGAGACGATAGCTAGCTAGAATCCCCATACAGTGGTGGCTTTAATAATGTAACCACAATAGAACCATACACTCAAAATTCTACTTTTCTTGGGCCTTTAATTAACTTGGTTTTTTTTTGGCCAACGTTTAATTAACTTCTTGATACTGTATAGCTTGCTTATGATGCTATAAAGAGTTCTCCCAAAAGATTGCACAAAAAGAAAGATCAGGATGTCTCTCTTTTATTTGGTCGATATTCCTGAAAATGACTGATTCAGAAATTGCATGGCTATATAGCCTACGTAATATCAGGACCCTTAAAATATAAAGCCGCCACATACATATTCACGCGATCTAGGGAATGCCTTTAATTATTATTTACTTATTACTATTTTACACCATTCGTACCCACAAAAAGGGGAAAATTGTTCTTCTCCAGCTGGTGATCTCACTATGGATATATATTGAATTGAATTAATTATCTAACACAGATTTGGACTATACTTACCACCTACGAAACAAGGCTTATATAGTATAGGCCACAAAGATTCATATTCAACATGTCTCCACATAGATTGACATCGCCAATTTATTAATTATTCTTGTTTTGTCGTTACTGGGAAATCTTATTCAATTCATAAATGAACTTGTTGTGTGCAAGATGTATGTGTAAAGATTGAGAGAGAGAGAGAGAGAGAGGGACCCAAATGGCCAAGTGAAATGACAAAGATTCCATTGTACGCGTGTTGTGCTCAAAGATATGTTTGTTTTACTACAAACAGAGGTGTCTAAGAATACAATATGATGATGAAATTACACAAAATCTTGTCCACCCACAGAACTCACATGGCTATAATGAACTGTCCCCGGAAATAAAATATAAAACATTAAGAACTCTACAATAACTTGGATCTTGCAAAATTTACATGTTGTCCTTCCCCCAAGAAACTAAAAAACTTGATCAAGATTCCTCAATTTCAATTGAAATTTCCCTAAGGCTTTGTAACATGTAGACAAGAAAATTCCAATAACAGAAAAAAATCAAAGTTGTGATCTTCCAATTTTCCGAAACTACCCCTGATGGTCATGATCGCAACAAGAAGACACTGAATTCTACGAAACAACTTGAATCTTGCAAAATCTACAATATGTACTTCTTCTCCAAGAAATTGAAAATCTTGAGCATAATTTTCTCAATTGCAATCCATTGAAGAAGCTCAATCAAAATTTTTACAAAAGGTTTTGTAATCTGTACACAGGAAAATTCCATTACCAAAAAACAATAAATTCAAATTGCCCATCTCTTTCCAAAATTACCCCTACACATTTTCAAGACCTCAACAAGAACACACTAAGTTCTTGACCAGGTGACTCATCCGGATTAATAAGATGAAACGACTCAGAATCAGCACTTCCCACAACATGTTCATAATGAGCCCTCATGTACAACAACTCCTCCAAACCCGAACTACCAAAACCCGACCCGAACCCGGCCGGTATAACCCCGGCCCCAACCGAAACACACTCCATAGTCTTCAAAATCATCCTAACCCTCTCATTTCTACTCTTCCTCCTCACAGCAAACCCAATCCTCCTCCCATTACAAAACATAGTCCAAACCGGAACAGCCCTCAATGGGCACGACCCGATACCCGACCCGGATCCGGATGACCCGGATCCATCACACTCAAGGGCAATTCTGACTAATCCACACCTCATTTCTTGCACCAATTGGCTTGTTAAGATAGAGAGTTCAAGGAGAAAAATGGGTTTTGACGATAACCTCTTGTGTTGCACACAGAACCAGACATGGCCACGTCGGTGACCGAAGATTGTTCCGATGACCATTGACTTTGACCGGCGGCGGGAGACGGCGGAGGCCACGGTGGTGACGGAGGAAATGGAGGAAGGAGAAGAGAGATAATCTTGATAGTCTTCTTGGTTGTCATTGGTGTCATCACGTAAGGATGTGCTTAGGCGTTTCTTGGTGGTGTTGGCGGCGGAGGAGACGGTGGTGGGAGAGAAACATAGGAAAATACGACGGAGGACGTCGATGGCCATTATTACTTGATGGGGTTGGTGGGAAAGAATGAAAGATTATTGGAACTTTGGATTTGGTAGAGTGTGATTATGAGTGTACGGTCCGTGCATGTAGGTATGGGTCTATTTATATATATGTGTGTGTGGAGAATGGCGGGAAGAAATAGAGAGGTTTGAAATTAGTTGGTTTGGATTGGGATATGTATGGGGTTGGGAGACAGGGTCAGGTGTAACAGACTGGGATTGTTGAGAGTGTTGACTGTTGACTGTTTGACTATGGTGTGACTCAACCATTTATTATATTTTGCTTCTATATATTATGTTTTGACACATTTTTTTTATAGGAAAGGGTTGTTCTTTTGTTAAACCTCGTCACTTGCGTCTATTAACAACTGACTAATCCATACTTGAGGGGTAGGGGTGTTGTTCACATAGGCAGGACATCCCCTCTCCAAAATGAAAGGGTTTTCGGGAGTCAAACGTGCATTCTCATTATTACAGGGAGTGAACCCACTTACCAACTCAATTAATTACCCACTGGTAAGTAAGATTTAAGAGGTTCTTTTTGTGGTGTAATTTTTGCATGGAAGTATATTGTGACGTTGAACTAATTCCTAAGTCTATAAACCTAATTACTCTTTAATATCAAAATTCAAAAGAATGTGTTTGTATATTTATTATATGGGGCTTTGTATGTCAAAAATGTCACCATTAACCTCTTTTTGCCCTCTTGTTAAATATGAGATTTATAAGTCGGAACCTTTTCCAAAAATCATAATAAGTGCATAAGTTATGTTTGATAAAAACATGCATTATTTATCTTTTTTTTTTGATAAGAACATGCATTATTAATCTTGATCAATATGTTTTGAACCGTTTTTTTTTCCAAATAAATAATTTTATAAATCACAAAAAATGTAATACAGTACAGTGACCATTTACTAAAGTCAGGCCAAACAGTTAAAATAACCCACCATTATTACAAACTCACAAAACCTTACCTAACACCAAAAAGAAAATAATGAAACAGATACTACTATAACCATAACCCGCAAAGTTAAAACTAAATTTTTTTAACCAATAGCATTCCTTTCACCTCCAACCTTCTTAAATTATGAGTTATGACATAAAAATCCTGGAGCCAGAAACATTAATGCTTTATCGAGCCATTTCTTAGGACATATTCTTTTACTACCCATAGTTACTAAATAGGAGTAGTTCAAAGCTCTATACCTTGGCCACTCAACTAGAATACACATCAGCTGACCTTCCTGCCAATAAATATAAATTTACAAAGCGCTTCTGAGTTATTGTCAATAATCAATTTATAAAGATGTTCACAGTCGATTTCCAAAAATTTAATTATTACTACCAAACCTGTTCTGCAGTAATAAATCCTTCCCTCAAACGAGTTTAAGTACAATGAGAAGTCACTATTAGCTGCACTGACACTGCATCTTTGAATTGTCAGAGAAAAACGACAAACATTAAACTAGATTATTGCCATAAGTCACAAATATTTTCACATACACGTCTTTATTTCTTCTGCGCATATACCCTGTGCCGGTAGATTAAAATTAAATGCCCTCATTTTGTAATGGTACAATATTTTACATTGCCTTTTGGCTAACAAAGTTTTTTCCCATGAATTGGCTAACAAAATTATGGCGCGGGAGGCTCTAGTACAATTAAATTTTTAAAGGTTTTTACATGTTAGTAAACTTACAATGGGAGGTTTTGATTAACAACGTTAGAAAGGGTATAAAATAATTAGGCTCATGGCGGCCACGTTAATTTTTTTTATTCAATACTTTTCCCCTTCTGACCTTCTCACACACACACACACACACACACACACATCATTGTTGGATAATTAAATAGCAAATTATATATACATTGAAATCGGAAGATATGACAGCAGAAACCTTTTTTGATTAATTATGTACAGAAGGCAAATGGAAATAAATAATCATTTCGTTCCTTTCTCTTCATTGTCTAGCTCTTCATCAACATTATCAGGTCTCACTGGAAGCACCTTACTATACAGAAAATGACGAGCATACAAAATATAATAAAAAAGATTTACCACCCCAATAACAGCTATAGTGTAATAATAATACTCTAACCTATTCTTATTCAAATCATTCCCACCCAACCAAGGTGTCCTACCCTTAAACGACGTCGTCGTTTTGATCACCTCAATAAGAATTGTGGTCAAATAATTGGCTATAGACAAACTTAGAAAAAACACAGCACCACCCATTGCCTTCATGTTCTCCGGCCAATATGACGTCAACAACTCCATCATAGCGATCGCCGCGAATGCTTCCGTTAGGCCGGAAAGCGAGAATTGTGGGACCAACATCCACATACTAATGGGAGACTCAAACGACTTGTGTTTTAATGCAGACTTACGTCGTTCAACCTCTATAATACCTGAAACGACCATGCATAATATAGAGAAAATAATTCCTATTAAGATCCTACGTTCTATGGACAACCTTTTGCCTCTTCCTAGTAATTGGGCCTTTTGGGCCCAAGGGATTAAAATTTTCTCATAAATGTAAATCCAAATGGACAGTGCAATCATTGGTACTAGGCCCAACCAAGCAGGTGGGATGTTAAATTTGTGATGTTGGCCCACTGATGTGTGCATTTGGATGGCTTGAAGGATTCCAAAGGAACCTGTTTGGGTCATGGAAAGGAAACAGAAAATTCCTGAGAACCAAACAGGTATTGTTCTTAGTATGGATTTTAGTTCTTCTACTTGCTTTATACTACATAGTCTCCAGCTATCTTTGGGATTTCCTTCGTCGTTTAGTTCATTAGGGTCTATGATCACTGAAGCTTTGTCCAAACATTTGAATCTGTCCGTATGAACGAGGTGTGATGGTGGTGGATCGTAATAGGAGAGTTCAGAATTTACTTCTAAGCTGACATGTCGTTTTCTACTTGCTGCCACAATCACCTGAAAGAAAATCTATCATGCATGGAAGACTATGAATATATGCGTAATATAGTCCACTACTCTTCAATACTATAATGTTCTTCATTAATCACTTCTATATGTGTGTGTGTGTGTGTGTGTGATATTGGACCATCTGACTTTTTTCCATCGATCATTCAATTCTATATAAAATAGAAGCGACACACGCACACATTCACACACATACATGACAATGATGTAGTGGTGCATTTTGCAATTTTTCACAATTGATTTTGTAAAAAATAAATCAAATCCACACCATTATATTTTAGAATGTTTTTGTTTGAGAAATTATAAGAATTCAAAATCCATCTATTTAATTGTTGCAATATATAATGTCATCATTCAAATCAGAATCTAACAATAATATGAAACAAGCAAAGAAAGTAACTAAACAATATCCATGACTCTTAATTAGTTTTGTGAATGCATCCTACATCCTTATTTTATTTAAGATGTATCTAGTAATATCCAGATGTTTTTTTGTGCTTCAATCACTTACATCATTTTTAGAATACATTCAACAACCTACTCTAAATAAGATTGATTAACATGCTAGTTGTAGCTAAAAGGTAACACCAGATATTGTTGCGAGCTAGAGATATAATATACCATATGTTGTTGAATGCACCACAAATAAGATTAGTGTGATGGATGTTATTAGAAAATAACATCAAAATAATGAATGTATGCTACTTTACCATAAACAACATTTAGAAATACGGGACATGCATGAAAAAGGCACGAGAGAGTCTTTTGAGCGAGTAGAAACATAACCTTGAGTAGGTCAACAAGGACGCTGCCTTTTGGGGTGAGGCGAATGTAAGTGTTGCGACCTAAAAGGAAAATAAGTGTGGAGAGAGCAAAGCAAGCAGCAGGAATGGCAAAACCCAAAAGCCAACTTATGTTGGTTTGAATGTAAACAACAACGGTGAGAGCACCAAGAAGGGCAAGAGTGAACAACAAGTACCACCAATTGCAAAAACTTTCTAGTTGACTCCTTCCTTTCTCTGTTGACACATCAAATTGGTCTGCTCCAAAGGCAATGTTACAGGGCCTGAGCCCACCTGAGCCCACTGCCAGAAGCCCAAGCCCAATATAAAGTACAGCAAATTGTGGGCCTGTTGGCTGAGTGCAGTCAGTTGGGTTTGTGCAGGTTGGAGGCCTTAAGGATGGTATGCCTGCACCCAGTGTCAGTAGTGTCATACCCTGTCATAAAGGATATGTGTATAAGCAACTCAATTTGGAACTTTGTATAAGACATGAAGAAAAGTAAATTGGACCCCTACGATAAAATTAATTAGCTATAGCACAAGTGGAAGAGAGAAAATCAATTATATATTTTAAATGAGATATTTCTTTTCTTTGTATTAATTTATTTTTTAAAAAAAGAATATTCACAATCTTTCTAACTCGAGAAGACTTTAATTCATAAAGGATATGCATAGAGATATTATTAGTGAATCTTTGCTTGTGTTTTCACTTATTATTCTCTATATTTGTGGGTGCTAAAAAACAACTTTATATTAAGTTATTTAAAATTTCGTTATTTATCGTAAAATAACCAAAAGTGACCTCAACAATAAGTCATTAGAGAGGAGTTTGGATAATTACTCAGGAAGTTTTACAATTATTAAGAGATATTGGGAGAAAAAAAATATTTTAGACAACACGTTATATTATGAAACATGTTGGGAGTATTTACAATAATGACATGTGTATAAGTGTATTTGTGTACATTTAGGGTACAGGTGGAGGAATTCATGCCACTGATTATGCTCTTGATGCTAAAGATACCGTTTATAATTGTTGCTGGAAAAATGTTCTAGTGTATGGCCAGTTACTAAAAATAGCAGCTTAATTTTATAGATGGTTGGATAATATATTTAGAATTTGGATGTTTATCGTAAAATTTTGCAACTTACCATAAAAGAAGCAATAAGGCCAAAGAATAGCGTATGATACTTTCCCAGGTAAGCATCGGCAAGATAAGCACCAAGAAGTGGGAGGAAATTGCTAAAACCAGACCAAATATTAAAAACTTCTGCTGATTTTGTATTATCTAAGTTGTATTGTGTATGCAGATACACAACCAGATTGGCAATTAAACTCATCGCAGCTAACTTCTCAAATGTCTCATTCCCTTCATCAAATTCCAATATCGTAAAAAACATTAGCATTTCAATATTCATGACAATATCATCATATTAATAAAAAACTAGCTAGATTGATAACATGAATGAAGATCAATGATGATGATGATGAAAAGGTAAATTAACTTTATTACCAAGGATGTATTTGACTGCCCTCCATCCTCCAAGTTTTTTGGAGGAAGAATTAGGAGGAGGAAGGTAGGCTGAAAAATCATGGCTTTCTGCCATCAATGCTTTATCTTCTTCTTTGTCCTCTTCCTTTCCAAATTATTGTGTCCACCCTCCTCTTACTGATTTTTGTTGTGTTTTAATTAATTTGTTGCATTAGGTTCTGATAAATGTTTTGTGTGAAAGCTAAGCAAGAACTTTCTATTTTAATGATGAGGGTTAACATAGTTTGTTTTCACAAGATAACTGTCTCAAATAAACCATAGAATTTATATTCTAATTTTAGGAGAAAAAGTTAAAGTTTGTTCTAAATTGATGATCTATAGCTGAATGTTTGTTCCTCCATGTTTCTTGGAATTTCTCTTTTAGCTATTTTTTAGGTTACAAATAATTATATCCAAACATAATGCTTTAAAAGGTATACAAGAAACATACACATATGTTAAAAACTAAAAGGTACCATATTGTAACTTCTTCAACAAAGTAAGAGGACGAAATGAGGAAATTGATGAAGGTGGTCAGAATTTTTTAGAAAAGACTTGTGCAATTTTAGTTAGCTATATATGCTGAGATCATAATCTAATCAAATTCTATTAATATGTCTTATATTTGATATTAAAGGAAGTATGAAACAATTACAATAGAGAAATATCACACACAAATAATTCAGTTTTTATTTTTTTAAAAGGTTTTGAAATATTTAAGTAAAATACCTGTAAAGGACTCTCAAAATAACTAAAGAATCGTTGATGAAGTGACTTTAAAAAAGGACAGTGCCCAAAGGGGCGTAGACCAACTGGCAAGAAAGGGGAAGGTAAGGCACCGCATACCCACCAGGTCATGGGTTCGAACCCTTGGGAAGTCGTCACCCCCAAACTAGGGAATCCCGGCGGCGACCTCGGATTAGTCGGTTCCCCGAAGGGGGCCGGACACCGAAGTCTCTAAGCAAAAAAAAAAAGGACAGTACATGAACCTGCTAAGATGTCACTAACCGAAAAATTCCCAATTCTTGTCCAATTTCTTGCAAGATGATGGTATAAAACCAATTGTAGACGGTAAACCTCCCACTCTCACAGACACATGGCAAGTCTCTTTGTGACACATGTCTTCTCTTCTTTCCTTCCACCATTTTTAACAACTTACTTTCTCTTGCAAAAAAAAAAAACCCATGTTCTTAAACCCACTTCCTTTTTAATCATCAGCCCCATGCATTGCACGAGAAACTGCATTGTTTTGTTTTCGTTTTGGAAAAGAAACACCGAATAGCTAATAAGTTCTTTTGTTTTAGGAAAGACGTCTTTGGGCACTCTATCTGCTTTTGCCAAATTAAATTGTACCTTAATTTTACAAATTTGTTTTGTATATTTTGAGACTCTTTTCGTTGTATTTTCCTAAACATTATAGTATTATACTATTCAGAGGTAAATTACAAAACTAGCCTCAATATTTTTAACTTGCGCCTTAATCTAATTGCCCATCCAATTTCTTACAAGATGGCTTAAAATCCCTCCCTTTGGGATTAATTGAACATTTTTCCCCAAACGAAAAGCAATTCCCGTTTCCCAATAATCAAGTGCTTAAGAACGAAGGCACATACGCGGTTTCCCCTCCCCTCCCCTCCCCTTGGCTACCACACAATCTTCAACTTTAAGCAATTTTATCCCCATAGGAAGAGGTAGTATGTAAAATTGTAAACATTTAAGATAATATATACTCCCCTCGTTCCTAAATATAAGAACACTTTGACTTTTTTGGAGAATCTTAAGAAAGCAAAATGAATAATTTAATCATAACATATTTTAAATATTATTAGATCATATGTAAGTTCATAAGTCAAATAAACTAGTTTAGTGAAAAATATGGGAAAATCAATTTGTAATTATTATATTTTGCTTTCTTAGAATTCTCCAAAAAAGTCAAAGTGCTCTTATATTTAGGAATGAAGGGAGTATTTGATTTCCAATTTTAATTTCAAGTGTAAATAAATGCATGTGAGAGTCAAAGGTGTTTTAGCATAAAAAATTATATAGATATAAAAATGGAAAAATCTCATTAATATTACCCAGAATTAGTTACTCCACTATCTTTTCTTGGTTTATCTAAAATGTTTCACTCCATTTTATTACGTAGATTGGAGATTGGAGGGACCATTTTTCTATGACATAATAATGAATTTTTCTTTTAATTTTAAATAATACCAAGGCGCATTTAACCTTTTTAGAAAAATTAAAGACACAAATTTATTAATTTAAAATGTCCATATTCCTATTTGCTCTTCAAAACTAATTTATCCTACTTATAAATTAACTTATATTATTTTAATCAGATGTAACATAAAAATTATTAGTTTAATTTGTCTCCCTTTTGAAAATAAAAAATTGTCTCCTCAACCTCTAAAAATTATTTTTTAATATTTCGTAAGTTGTGTCTTAGTTGCATTTGCATGTCCAATTTCTTACAAGATTGTCCAAAACTAAAAATCCCCCTCACAAATCAATTAAAAACCTTCCCAACACCAAAAAGCAACTAGCAATCCCAAACAATAAACTTCTTAACAACCAACACATAAACATCAACACGCTTTCCTTCCCTTCTCTACACAAATCTTCAAATCTCCAATCCATTTCATTGAAACCCATTCCTTAATTCCCAACACAAAATTCTAAAAACCCATTTAATTTTTCACTTCAATCAATCAATTTTGAGTTTCAATTTGTGGTCTATTCGTATTTTGATTTCTAGGGTTTTGCATTCATTGATGGATTGGGGAAACGTGACAGCTGAAGATTTAATCGCCGCTCTTCGCGAAGTGGATTGGTCGTCTCCTCCTCGTCCTCTCTCCGAATTCTTCTCCAAATTCACTCTTCCCAAATCCATTTCCAGATGGGATAGCCGCCTCAAATGCAATCTCTACTAGTAATTCAAGAATTCTCTCTTTTTAATTGATTAATGTTTCTTTTTTCACTAAAATGATGCAAGTTTTGATCTTTTTTATGTTTTATAGAAAACCCAGGTTTTTTTTATTGTTTTGTTGTTGTTGATTGATTGATTGGCCTGACTTGCTCATTTGTGTTTAGGAGATTAATGGTTGTGTTTTGAGATTTGGTGTTAGTTATGTAATGAAGTTCTTTGATCAATTGATTAATCTTTTTATACTCAAATGCTCCAAGTTTTGCTCTCTGGTATGCTTTATAGAAAGCCCAGTTTTTTTTATTGTTTTGATGTTGTTGGTTGACTTGCTCATTTGTGTTTAGAAGTTTAATGGATGTGTTTTGAAATTTGGTGTTAGTTCTTCTGTTTTCTTTATATATTTGTATGTAATGGAGTTCTTTGATTAATTGATTAATCTTTCTTGTTACTGAAATCTTGTGCTGCCAATTTCATTTTTCCATGTTTTATTGGACATCATTGAACCCCAATTTGGTCTGACAAGTTCATTTGTCTTTATAAGTTTAAAGAAAGGATTTTGAAATTTAGTGTGGATTTATGGAAGAAATGAAAAACCTGTGATTCAAGTTTGATCGTTGGCTTTAAGGGATTTACCAATAAGTTATCCTAGTAGAGCTACAAAATACTCCTTCTGACATATCTGTTGGGAGATGAGTTTGGTTCACTTCTTTCTAATTGTTACAACTCTTCCCTTAATTATCATTATTAATTTTCATCAAAGAGATGGTGGGAATAAAAGTAGATAGTTAGAGCATAATGGTAAGATAATAATGTTTTTAATTAACTTAACTAATATCTTTAATCTAATCAAATCAAATTAGGTAAATATGCCTTATATTTAGGAGGGAGGGAGAATTTTTATTGTCTTTTATGGGATATGATCACGTGAAATCTTCTTGCATCATTTTCTTCTTGGTTTGATTTTTTTAGTTATCTTGGAAACTTCTTATTTTGCCATCTAGATTGGATTGGGGTGAGTAATGGGTCATATATAGGAATGCTAGAACACAATATCTTATTAGGATTTATGCGTGTACGGGAAAAATGACATTTTGAGTTGAATAACTAGCCAGAGCCAAACTTGGTTGCACTTTTCTTTCTCTGTACTACTCACCCATCATTGTTTACGGATAGTTGTTATTGAGTTTTTGATACAGTACAAATCTATAATTTGAATTCATATTTTTGTCAATTGTTTAACAAATAGCACGTGTGGTTTTTCTTGCTTTTGCAGCTATCGGACCAACTACTTCTTGTTGATTGTCTCTGTTCTCAGTAAGTTGAACTTGTTGAATATTAGTTTTTTGATTTCCCCAATTCATATAAGACTTCCTGTCTCAGCAATCACATCTGTATTTGTAGTATTGGGATTTCTTTGGAGGCCAATTGCTATAGTAGCTGCATTTCTTACAGCAATGAGTCTTGCTTTTCTAAATGACAGGTGCATAATAATATCCACTTCTCTTTATAATATGACATTATTGGTTGTATTTTACTTCTCTTACAAACATTGTTGTGCAATATTGTTATGAATGCAATCGTCCTTTTCTTTTTATTGATGCAATGTGCACAAGGAAAGTAGAATGTTGGTAACTATTTGCAAGACCAAACCTGATCATTCATCCTATCATGAAAACAATATACATAATTGTTTTACATAGTACACATAGCCTTGGATGTGGTTCTTTTGGTGCAATTTTATAAAATATGTCAATCGAGACAATACATCGTCTAATTGGATTACTTTGAGTTAAATTTGTCGTTTTGGCCAATGAACAGTTACCCAAAGTATTAATTGACACGATAAACAATAAAAAGTGTCTACCATGCCAAGGAACAATTGAAAAATTTTATTTTGTCCAATACTGTCAGGTTTTGTCTAACTGCCGTTAGATTGGCCAATGACTTGCACAGAAGTGGCTCCTATGCAGTTGGGCATAATTTAAGTGTTGGTCAAAAATGATACTTTTTTAATTGCTTGTGGCATAGTACATACTTTTTATTGTTTATTGTGTCACTTGATACTTGGGTAATTATTGATCGGCCAAAATGATATTTATCTCTTTATTTTAGAATTTGATTCTGGGGTTTTTTAGCACTTGATAACAGTGGGAAAATACTTTGAAAAGCACTGGGAAATTCACCTAAATAATCATGTATGTAGCCATTCTGGCATTTATATTTCAATTTTATCTTTAAAATATCTTATTGCTTTCTGGTATGGACATGTGCTATAAGACGATAATTCTTTTATCTTTGAAGAGGAAACTCTACTGTAACATGAACAAGAATGAATGTCTTGTTCATTATCCACCACGTTAGTCTTTACTATTTTTGCTGCTTTGATCTAATTGGGAATTTCTTTCAGCTTTGCAGCCAGCTTCAGTGAGAAAGTAACACGGACAGTTCGACAATTTTCACCACATTTGGCAGCCAAGATGAGGCCTCCCCACACGTGAGTAAATTTAATCTGTAGTCTCTCTATAAAGCATCCATTGTTGAGCTACAATAGTTCATCCAATTGCAGGCCTGTTATTCGTGGACGCCCGTCAGCTAGGAGAGCAATACATATATGTGGTCAACCCCGTTGGGTGTTTGTCTTGATATTTGCATCTGGTAATTGGTGTTTTTGAAACAAGTATCCATTTTTATCATCGATTATTTGGGGATTTTTGTCAATATTTTCCCCTTGCCCCTCTGATGTTAGCTGTACTAATTCTTCCCCTACCCTTTCTTTTTTACAGCGAGCTTCATCCTATGGTTTGTTTCTTGCAGTCTCCTAACTGTTCTATTGGCACTTGCTTTTGGTCTTCTTGGTAAATTACATTCTTGAAAAACTAATCTTTAATCCTTTCCTGTTAGCATATATTTTGATTTTTATAGATTGACCACTCTCTCTCTCTGTGTGTTCAGCCACCATCATGCATGCAAGCTTTAGAACGCCTAATTTGAAAGCACGCCTAAACACATTCCGTGAAGAATTTCGTGCAGTGTGGCGCAATTACAGTGAGCTGTAGCTTGAACGGTATGTTGTGGATGAGTTCTTCTGCCTTGACATTTTCATATAGTCAAAGATTTAGTACTTTGGCTTTGTGTACTGAGTATATGAAGTGCCACATCTTCTAGTAATGACTGAAACAAAGTTACAATTGCGATTTTAAAGACATGGGAGAATGACTGGTGGTCAATGTTTTAAATCCCTTTATTGAAAGGCAGTATTGGCATGTTGATATACTCTATTTCAACAAAATAACAACGTTCTTGCTTATATATGCCAAGTTTATATTTCTGTAATTTACATGCTGATTGTGAAAATCTTGCACCTTTGCTGTCATAGGTGTTGCTGCATTCAAGCTGAAATATAATATCTTTCCGCTAAGATTGAACTTTGGGAAAGGCTGCCAATTATTTGCAGATCAGAACAGAGTGTAAAGTATGAAGAATCTTATTTTTCTTTCTTTCTGTAAAGTATGTCTTTTTCATCTTCAATCATATTAAGTGGAAGTATTGTAACATTTATGAACTTGTTGTTAGCTTGATCCGTTCACTGTAGTGGCCTAGTGGGGGCAAAATCTGATACGAAGACATGATTCTTGGTCGCTTTGATCATATTAGAAAACAGAGTGACATGATAAACTTTATCCTATAGTAATTCATCATATTATTCAGTCTTAATAGTATTCATTACATGAATCATGTTTAAAAGAATCAAACACAACCAAGGGCCTCATAGCCCAATGGTATGACATCTCTCATTTAAGTGATCCCATCACAAGCCTTTAGTGCTTTCCTCTTTAATTCAAAAAAGAAAAAAGAAAAAATCAAACACGTGACCATGTAAATTTTGGCACACCATTAGGGTGTGTTTGGTTGTAAGAAGGGAAAGTGAAGAATTAGAAAGTGGAAGGGTGAAGATGGAAAGTAGAGGTAATGATGGGAAAGTAGAGTTTGTGGGTCCCATGAAAAGTGTGAGATAGAGAGAGAAAATTTGTGGGCCCAGAGATGTATTTAAATTACTAAAAACCCTCCCACTTTCACTTTCCTCACTTTCTTTCATGCTACCAAACGTACCCCTGGTCTCCTCCCCCTCCACATGTTCCACCGCCATTTCCACCATCACCTCCCTTGGATCCTCCGGCAGTATCAACAACTGCCGATGAAAACCCTCTATTTTCATTGGTTTTGGTTGGTAAGGTCGAGGGGCAGTGTTGGTCCCATACTTTTGAATATACTTTTGGTTAAGATAAAGACACCCTATGATTTGTGCTTCAAGTTGTTTTTGAATTCTAAATCGTTAATCTTACATTCTCATAATTTATAGATGACATGTGATATAAGGAATTGATTTTACGAGTGCTCAATGAAACTGACAAAACTGGTTGTTTTTCGCTATAAATTGTCAGTGTAAGACTGTTTCTTATTTAGTTGTCGAAAGAGAAAGCTTCAACTTCGCCGATTCTTTTATTTTTATTGCCCTTTTACTCTTTCGAAGGAACAATTACAAATTGTTCTATGAAAGCTTGGAAAATGACATTGATTGTCCATGAAAAATAAAATGCAACTTATTAGTACTAATTAGGAAAACATGTAAATTAGCTAAGTTAGGTTATAATATGTATGTTATAACATATAGCAAAGACATTTCATTATGGAAAATGAGTATTTTATATCTTCAACTATTAATTGATTATAAATATTTGAATTATGATTTTCTTTTAAGGACCTTTGTTATATCATTTTGTAAGAGAATATCTAAAGATTTATAATAGAATTTTTTCAAAATAAAATTATGTCCAATATATAAAATTATTATTTCAACAAAAATGAACCATCTAAATGTTGTAGGATTTCTCTAACCTAGCGAAATCGAGCTTAACAAAGATAGTTATTTCTCGATAGTTGCTTGTGTGTCTGACCACTTTTTCTCGGTTGATTGAAGTCTTTTTTTCTCTTTACATTGACGATGAGGGGCCAAACTAACTATGATTATGCATTGAAAAACATTGTAGTTAGTAGAAGAGACGGAAGGGCTAAGTTAAGCCGTAACTTAGGCCCTACCATTACATTATTCTCTTTGGGTGAAAAAGTTTTGTTTGGCTGTAAAATATTCAAATTCAAAGTTCTAAAATTCTCTTCCTCCAAAGCTGGCCGACCACATAAGAGCATGCTGCAAATTAAAAGGAAAAGATAGCGCAAGATATCAGACTTTTGCAAAGCTGATACTCATTTTCCAGCTCGTTTGGATTATTGGTTAAACTCCAAAGGAAGTTAAACAATATATCAAAACCACAAGACTACAAAGATATGCATTGAAAGTTCAAATCGAAATCTATAAACAAACACCATGTATATACAAAGATATTGATGTTTAAATAATTACACGCCTACACATATTATTCACAAATAAACGAATAAAAATTGAATTCAAAAAACTCAATAAAATTCTGTATATAAAAAAAGCAGGCGCCCTGAATCAAAAGATGAACCATATGGCTACTAGAAAAGAGTTTTTCAATCCTACTCATTCCTAGACATCAATCAATATGAACTCAGAAGAAAAGTTAGTGTACAAGTGCAAGATGACTTAATTAAGTTTGTTTTGTTGGAACAAATGACTTAGGTTTTTTTTTTTGTTGAAATGATGATATAAGGAGGAAGATGGATCAAATACAGGCATGGCCACCACCGTCGCAGGTGCAATCACCGTTGCCGGCGGCAAGGTCGGGATCATGTTGAGGTTTGGTGGTGAGACAACAGCACATGAGGCCAACCAACAACATGAAGCCCCACGCAGTAGCCAAAGCCTGAGCCCACTTCAAGTACTTCTCCATTTTTCTCATCCTCTCTCTCTCTTTCTGGCTCTCTAACCATAAGCTTCACTGTGTATCTATCTATCTATATAGCACTAGGAAGAGAGAATATTGGTGGCATCAAGGAGCTAAGGTAAGCTAGCTAGCAGGGTTTGTGATGAGAACTTGAGGCGCACATGGTCTGATTAGCTTGAAAGAGCCTCTAATAACATGGGCTAGCCTGTGATTTCACAATATATGTAGCATTGAATTACTTAACTCCCTCTTGCACGCGTTACATCTATCTAGGAAATAATTACCTGATTTAATTATGAATGTTAATTGGGTTGCTTTATATGACATATTTATTTTTAAAACACTCCAATTATCTTTTTGAACCCATTTCGCTTCTTAGTTACTTAATTGTTGTTGAAATTTGAAAACATCGATAAGAGTAATTATAGGCATAATTGATACAAGTTAGAAATTAAATAGTGCTAACTGCTAACAATTAAGATCAAAATCAACTCGCTTTTGTCCGATGTAAGACTGAGAGGAGTATTTATTTATACATGTATTTGACTCAATTGTATACCCCTTTTAACTTGAAAAAGAATCGGTGATTGAACTTTATTCTCTCAATTATTCTTTCCTAAATACAAGACATATTTGAGGAGGTAATGACCTTGTTACTAAATATAATATTTCTTTCAATTTTTTCTGACTTTTCTCCAAATATAATACTCCTCTTCAATGATAGACAAGTAAGAGAGCAAATATGGGGATTAATGATTAACATGTTTTGGTAATATGGTGTGATTTAATTGATTTAATTAACTAACCATTCATTCACCTTACCAAAAGGAAATTTGACTATTCCCCTTAATGTTAACTTAGAATGTTATTATCAACTGTTCTAGGTCTAAAGGAAATCATCAATTCCTCACAACATATAGAATCAAAGTTTGAATCCCTGGTGTACATATATAATGTTCCATTATGCACCGAAACGGATAGCCTTTTTTTTCAACTGAAAAAGAATTGCCTTCAGTAACATAATAATTGCGCCTATAAAATAAACTTTAAATATGATTGATATTAGCTCATTTATGTTGACCATGTGTCTCTTACCGAAAAATCGATCATTTTTCTCTTTTTCATTTTCCTATAGTTTCATCGAGTTATATTTCAAATACTGTCTTTTTCCACCTACCCTATGGAAGAATGCAAAAGAGACAATTCACATGGTATGATAGAGAGCTAGATGAACATCACACACGCTTGTATTCAATTCATGCCATCTATAATTTCTCATGAAATAAGAAATAGTGGATAAATAGATTAGACATATGTATACTCATCAAGTTATAAATAGCAAAATAAACAGTCATATTTGATAAGCCAAAAGAATTTAGGCCAGTTTAGTTGTGGTGGCTTACCAAAGTCATGACATGATTGTCTACCAACAGTCCCCTCATCGGTAACAATGTTTGAACAACTTACTTTATGAATTTCAACTTCTTAGCAATCTAACCAACGTTAAACATATTTACATTTACATAAAATTGCTGTAATGGGACAGTTCAGAAAACTATGATAAGTTTATAAACAAAAGGAATATGTGGAATTGAATAGTAAAATAAGGAGGCTTTGTTTATGCTAGGATTCTCTGAACGATATGTTTCCTCAATTTGAAGTAAACCAAAGCATAATTGTGAGAAAAAGGTAGATGATATTGTTCAGTAAAGATCCACTTAAACGGAATAAAAAGTTCCCATTTGATTTATTCCATCACGTATTTACACTTTTCTTTTGCTACTTTATTGTATAACAACAATAAAGCTACACACTATTTTGCGCAAAAAAAGTTACACGCTCACCTTTTTCTTTTATTAATTCATTCATCCAGCCAGCTAAATACCAACATATTTATATAAAGAATAATAAGCATTGTTATTATTATGTTACTAGCATTGGCCACGAACTTTAATTATAAACATTGCCCAGTAACGGTCTAACACTGCCCTTTTTATAAAAGGCAAATCAATTGATGCCCTCTGCTTTAAAAATTAAGCCTCCCCATGCCAAAAAATTAAGTGACTTTTTCTTTTGCCAAATATAAACTTAAGTGATTAAAACTTATTTATTCCTAAAATATTTATTATATGGTATATGTACCCTTGCATCTTTATAATACTCCCTCTAGTCCTAATTATAAGACCGTGTTAATTTTTTAAGAGAAATTTAGGATGCAAAATTAATCATATTAAATTTCCTTTAGTTTATTTTTTCTTCAAAATTAATTTATTATACTCATAAACTAATCTATCATATAATTAAATGTGGGATGTGTTATGATTTAATGAGCTAATTTGTTTCCTTAATTTTTACAAAAAAAAAGTAAAAGGATCTTATTTTTAGGAGTATAACATGTTTGGTATTGATTTATTCTCCTAGAGTCTTTAATACATTACTGAGACATAAATAACTTTAATTTAAAGTTAATTAATGTAATCTTCATCCATTCAAGCCCCCCTTTAGTTTTACCTCATGGAGTTTTCAACCAGGAGCTATGTGTTTTTTTAAGGAGTAAAATGATCCAAGTTTATATTAAATAATAAAGAAAACTAATTGCAGATCGTGCGTAAGGACTTAATTAAGATGATATCCCATAAAATCACATAATTAATCTCAGGTCCTTGCCATGAAAATATTATCGCCTAGTTATTGTTGGAGGCAATTACATTCAAGCCACAATTATACATTGAATGTAATCGTATCTCCAAATACACATACTTTGAGTTATTTGAATAAAAGGAATTCGATTTTTGGTTTATAACTTTTGAAGGTAGTGGAATATTCAAGCCTCATTTGTGTTTTTGCATTATAAATGAGGCCATGCAATCATCTAGAGAAAATAACATGTACTATAAAAAAATGTATGGAAAATAACAAATCAGAGGGTGATATTGAGAGATGATCTGTCTTTACACTGGACCGAATCACAGAGTGAGACATTGAAAATTGGAAGCTTTCAATTATACAGCTCAATCAAAATAGTTAGAAAAAATAACTGTCCTACCATTCATATTATATTCTATCTTTCTATTGTAATAAAACCGGAGAGATGGACTGTCATTACATGGTCACCGGCCACAATAAAAAAGTTTCTCTTATAAGTAGTCAGTAGGAACTAGGATGTGTACCTAATTCCACATACATACATACATACATACATACATACATACATACATACATACATACATACATACATACATACATACATACATACATACATACATACATACATACATACATACATACATACATACATACATACATACATACATACATACATACATACATACATACATACATACATACATACATACATACATACATACATACATACATGTTCAAAAATTAAAATCGTTGTGACTTTTCTAAGAAGTTGAAATTGACTTTTGTTCCATTAATATAAGGCTTTTCCCTCCATTTTATCACATTATTTATCACTTTTTAAATCAATTAGTTCAACTCATAAATTTGTATATAACTTATTGATATATATCACGTATTATTATATATAATTGAATAGTTTATTTCATTTTATTATTTTCTTTAAATAAATCAATTGGACCTAATAATATTATATTCATCTACATCTGTGCCACCTGATAATGTCATTCTACTTATGAATGAGGGCCAATGTGCCGGCTATCATTGTAACTTTGTTTTTCACATATTCTATCCAGACCTCACAAGTCATAACACGCTAAAATTGCTCCCATTTCATAATAGTCCCCTTTAAATTCAGTTTCATGCATTATATGGATAAAGACTACTTGTATCTTTCAATAACTTAATGAAGTCACATGTTTGTCCCCATAAACAATCTGCATACCAAGTGCCGATTTATCCGGATTCAGTCCATTCAATATCATTATATAAATTCCATTTCTATGTATAAATTGATGTACTCATCACAACCAAGTCCAAATTCAATATTCATCACAAACATTATATTCTTAAAATGGGCTGCATTCTTTCCTTAATATCATCAGATAATGCGAAGAAAGATGAAGTGGTGGTGATAAAGAGAAACACAGCATCAACAAGTCAAGCAATAGTCAAAGCTTCCCAAAAAACCAAGAAGCAGCTTCAGCCAAACCACCAATCAGGTAGAGTACATAAAAATGGAAGAAGAGACAGCAGGCTAATGATGGGTGCTGCCGCAGCGGATCATAATGATTTTGGTGATGGCCATGCCGGTGGCAGTTGTGGCGTTGACGGAGGAGGAGGAGGACATGGTGGAGGATATTGATGCGTGTGTATGTGAATGGAATTATTTAGATCGTGTGAATGTGTGTGTGTGTACATACACACATATTCATACATACTTTTTTTCTAATAACGAGAAAAACGATCATTAATACACAATTTTCGTGAGTTATTGGGTTATATGTATGTATGTATGTATATGATCTCAGAGTTTTCCACCCATAGACCTCCAAGTGCCATGTATTATTTTGGTCTTTAAAATTTTCTTTGTTTATTAATTCTTTTAAAAAATATTTAAAACAATCATGCAAAAGAGCTTAAGGAGAAATTTTTAGGCAAACCCAATTCGCCACATCATTTGTGGTGTATATCAATCACAAGTAAACACATAGGATATGATGTGAATATTGAATATTATGTCTGAGTAAGCGAATATTGAATATTATATCTAAGTAAGCATCGAAAAAAATCACTTATAAAATAAAAAAATCACTTGAATATATTGATTATTCTTTGTCATCAAAGTATTTTTTAAAAAAACGTATAAAAATACAAAAATTAAATAAGGATGATTTATATCAGAATTGGAGAGTTGGGAGTGATATACATCTAATCAGTTTTTCAGCCAGGCCCACCTATATATGTGGCCCAAGGTGAGAGCTACTTTCAACTGTAGTTTTCACTGATCTACTATTTTTTTCCATATCCAAATTAAAATGTTTTAGACTAAAGTTTCATGTAATCGCATAGAAATTTCATAGAGAGTGTGATACAAGTTGAAGATGTATCATTCTTCGCAATTCATCATGAATTTTGTAGTCATGTCATCAACGACGAGTTGTGCTAAAATTTGATAAGATTCATAGTATATATAGAAGCACAAAAATAAATTAGAGACATATACATATACATATACATATACATACATACACACACACACACACACACACACACACACACACACACACACACACACACACACACACACACACACACACACACACACACACACACACACACACACACACATATATATATATATATATAGTTCAATTCATTAGCCATGGGGTGCACTTTTTCCGTAGATGATAAATCTAAGAAACTTGAAACAAAGGCTCATCAATCTGCCCATAAAACTAAGAAACCTCCTCAACGCCGCCATCGACAACGGCACAGTGATTATATATCCGTTGGCAACGGCGCTGTACTTTCTGTGTACCCAGGTGGTGGTGGTGGTGGTTGTGTTGGTGGTGGAGGTTGTGGAGGAGGAGGTTGCTTGTGGTGGCGGTGGATGTTGATTATGCTTTCATGGATAATAAATCCATTCCAACTGCTTTGTTATTGATGAGTTATTCTATAAGTGTTTTTCAATTGCGTTTCTTTGTTACAAAACAAAAATTGTAGTGTATGTACGCAAGCATAATTCTTCTAATATTATGCAGAAACTCTTGTAATATGGTTTCTTTCCCCTTTTCCCTCTTTCTCTATTTTTTTGAGACCAACAAAACTGAATCATGCAAATGAAAGGAACGCCTAAACGAAGGTTTAGTTAGTACTCATTACATAATAATAATAATGGAAATACAGAGGTGTGGAAATTTAAATCAACCTATATATAGACATGACTTGGATCAGAAGAAGATATGGATAATCGAACACTTAAATGGTTAATTACTAAAGTATTATTAAGTTCCTCACCAAGTTGAGATACTTGCATAAATATATAATATTGAAAGTTATAGAGAGTACCTTTAGTATATATAATATTGAAAGTTATAGAGAGTACCTTTAGTAGCTTGTGCTTCATACATAAAGTAGCAAACAATTAATTTGGTGGATGTAGCAAATTCACAGGCTAGCTGTCTACCCCTATATGAAACTTCAGAACAATGAGGCTCACTAGACACGTGAGTGGGATACCCTTGAAAAAAAAAAAAGTAGTAAACAATAATGTTAACTATTCTCCTTATCCTAAATATAACATATTTTAATAACTCATTTAATTATATGTAGGAAGGTATTAGTTATGTTAATTAAAATAGTGTACTTTTCTAAAATATATCTATTATCTTATATTATTCCTTCCCCACGACTTGATCGATTATTATTTTTTTCCGATAGGTTATTATTGGAGTAATACTAATTGTGATCATTTCAAAAAAACTTAACAAAATTAGAATTACGAAATTATGAAAATTCATGTACATACTTCTTACTATTTAATTTCAAAATTCAAAATATATTAGAGTTATAACTAAATCATAACTTCTAAAGATTGACCCTAAGAGAAATTGTAAAAGTGCTTTTTTACAAAATAAATTATATTTTCTCCTTCGTAAATATAAAATATATTTCTAATTTTTTTTCTTAAATTATCTATATAAATCTTTCTCATTGATAAACAAGTAAGAGAGGAGGGGTGAAAATAAATGTAGATGATTAATTATGGTGCTTTTGTAATAACATGTAATTTTAACCAATTTAATTAATATCTTTAATCTAATCAAATAAGGTAAATATGCCGTATATTTATGGTTGGAGCGAGTGACTTTATTTGGCTGGACTTTTTTTTAGAAATAAGCCAGCTTATTTTGGGTGTGTAGTTTTTTCTATGTTTGGCTGAACTTATTTTTCACCTAGCTTAGTTTAAATAAGCCAACTTATTTTTTATATGACTCAAAAATAAGCCAATTTTAAATAAAAATTCATGAAAACATATTGATAAGTCAAATGGAAAAATAAGCCCCTTTTTTCAAAGTTTATTTCAAACATAAAAATAAGTCAACGTAGAGCTTATTTTCTAACTGACTTAGAAATAAGCCAACTTAAAAATAAATCACTTTCCATCGAGTCAAACACACCCTTAAAACATATGCAAGAACTAAAGAAACAATTTTTAGGCTATAGTATTAGTACGCTTTTAGTTCATTATGATAGTATTAAGTCTTCATTTGATCCCTTAATTTTGAAAAGTGCATTTAAGGGGTCTTAAAAAATTAAAAGGTCTATTTTATAATTTTATAGTAACAAAATATGTTTGGATTTTAATAATTTAGTATAACAATTATTAATAAATTTAATTTTCAATTTTCATTAATATTTAATTATAAAATCATTATATGACTAGATTTTAAGATAAATGACAAAACTATACCAGCAAATATATAATATATTGTTGTTTGTTAGACCTGATAAAAAAGCAACATAAATTTTATCAAAAAAAACGCAACATAATAAATATTTCAAGGATAAATTTTCGTGAATTTTCTCTATAAAATATTGTTTTAAAAGAAATCAAATTAGAAGTATTCAAGACGCGGGTGTGACTCGACTTATTAAAGTCAATAAATTTGCCGGTACACGTAATGCAAGTCGTGATCAATGTGCTGACCCAATAATAGCGTGCCCAACATTTATTGGCCAGAAACTTATTGCTGCATCCACGTAATCTTTTTCCTAGCTATTCAAACGGAAACGATTCCTAGTTTCCTACCAAATACCAATAATCAAATTATAACTCATTAACTGCCCATAATTTTTGATACTCAATATAAGTCAGTAAATCACTAACTAGTATTAACTAATTCATTTATGAAATTTTTTCCAATATATATCATCATCCATGGGAAAAAGAGAATTCTTTAATTGCATTGACATTTCCTCCTAATTTTGTTTCCAATATAAAAGAGCATTGAAAATGAATTAATTTTGATTTTCTTTTTAAGGCATTTTACTAAATTTACATAGTTTTATTAAATATTTTGTTTCTTATGCATCTCTTAACCTTTGTTTATTGTTTGTTGAATATTGTGTTGTTCTGTTTTCATAGTATATTTATTAATTATTATTTTATTTTATTGTTGAATATTGTGGTTGTTCTGTTTTATTGTTTATTGTAATTGTTATTTATTTTATTATTTGTTTATGTATTATTTTATTTTGTTTTTATGGTTTTATTGTATTGTGTTATTATTTTATTGTATTGTGATTAATGTTTTATTGTTTATTGCTTTATTTATTTGTTATTATTTGTGCTAGTTTAATTATTATTAATGTTATTTATTTGTTATTTGTTATTATTTGTTATTATTGTGATTAATGTTATTATTAATGTTATTTAATTATTTATTTGTAATTATTTGTTATTATTTATTTGTTATTAATTTATTGTTTTATTCTATTGTTCAGTATTGTGGTTTTATTATATATTGTTATTTCATTTATTTATTTATTTATTTATTTATATATTATTTATTTATTTCAGTATTGTGGTTTTATTATATTGTTATTTATATTATATTGTTTTACTATTTTATTATATTGTGATTTGTTTTATCTCTTTATTTATTGTTATTATTTGTTCTAGATTCATTCTTATTAGTGTTAGATTTATTTGTATTAGTTTTAATATTTATGCTATTTTATGTGTTATTATAATTGTTGTGAGCAATCCTCTGCCTATTTATTTAGCCGGTCCTAAGCCCGGATAAAAAAGAGTAGGTTGTGTTAGGCTTCGGCAGCCAACGTAAAATTTGTCTAATCTTAAAGCATGGACACACACAACTATTTTTGTAATATGTCATAGTCTATCATTTTACAGAAGAAGAGATATATAAAGAAGCAAGTGAACGGGTGTAGGATTAAACTGTGAATGATGGGCAGTTAAACAAAACAACAAGACATAAGATGGATGTGACAGAGATGAAAATGTTGAGAGGGATGAGTGAGTATATACTCCCTCCGTTCCTAAATATAAGATCACTATGGGGAAGTAGATAAGTTCCTAAATATAAGATCACTTCCTATTTTATCTCAAGTTTTGCCCAAACTACCCCTATACTCCCTCTTTTCATTGAAAACTCCTCCTCCTTTTAAAGTTAAGTAATTGAGGGGATTTTGGGAAGATCATGTGATTTTATTGTCTTCCTTAATCTCCTCAAATTAACCCAAATGATCTTATATTTAGGAACGGAGGCAGTATTAAAAGATAGGATTAGTAATGATCACATTAGTGAAAGAGTTGGGGTAACATCAATTTCAGAGAAAATGAGAGATTATCGTTTAAGGTGGTATGAACATGTTCAAAGAAGAGAATTAGATGTGATAGTAAGAATAGTGGAGTAGATGGTAAGGGAGACGTATATAAGAAATAGAGGGAGACCAAAGAGAACTCTTGATGAAGTTATTCAAAAAGATATGTTAGTGAAAGGTTTATCTGAAGGAAAGAATAGGGACATAGCAATATGGCGTCGTGTGATCCATGTAGCCGACCCCACTTTGAGTGGGATAAGGTTTACGTTGATGATGATGATGATAAAAGAGCATTGAAAAAATGAAAAGAGCTGAGAGAGATGAGAGGGGAAGAAATGGAAAGGGAGAATAAATTATGACTCATTTAATAATATAACTTTCATTCTTTGATATGTGAGATGTGGGCGGTTAATGACTTATAATAAGGATCGAGAGAGTACTGAACAAGAAAAATTATAACTCTCGGACCCGTTTGGTTGGAGGGAATGATTTTGAGAGATTGAAATTGGGAGTAGGAGTGAAAGTGAAAGTGAAAGTGAGTGTGTGATATGATTCAATTTATGTGAGAATGTGCATATTTTTAGTGAAAACAGTAATAATATCATGACACATTAGCATTACATTGAAAACCTGAAATTAAAGAATGTTCATGCAAGAAAGGAAATTTTCGAGTAAACATATGAGGAATATTAATTTAATTAGATGTAATTTCAGTTTCAAATACACCATTTTTGATAATTTTCTCTTGTGATAATGGCATAAAATGCCTTGAAAGTTTTCATTTAAGGCATTCAAGTGTCTAAGTTGTTGTGAGGTGATTCCGTGATTTTACCATACAAGTCACAAAAAATACCTCAAACAGTCAACGATGTTGACCAAAAAATAAAAAGGTAACATGCCCACATGCCTTCCCAATCATCTCAATTTTAAAAACATAAGAATTATTACACCAAAATATTTGATTCAAATATATTTTATCAACATTTAGTTATAGACTAGTAATTCCCCAGTGCGATACACAGAAAATAATTATTAAAAAAGATTATTTGAAATTATTCTTTGATTATTTGTTGAATGTTTACTAATTTAAATGTCAGTTATAGCAAAATTATTGCATTAATAATTAGGATCTGTTTATTAGAGGGAATTAAAAAATATTGATACGAATGTTGGAATCTATTATATATACTAAAAGTGGTGGCTATTATTGTCAAACTCACGAGTTGATACTCAGAATCTACCAAAATGTGTCATAAGTCACTTAAATTTATAGTCGTTGAAGATTCGATAGAACCCACATGTTTACGTCGTGTGAATTCACCATTTTTATGTTTTCACTTTACAGAAAATTGTGTTAACTTGCTACTAAATTCATTTTAATTATTTTTAATTGGCCAAATTCAATGAATTTATATATAAATTTCATAGAAATTTCTCTATCGAGGTTGATATAGTATGAATATAGATATTTTTAAATCTACTATCAATATTTATATTCAACTCAAATCATTTTTGTATTTTTATTTAATTATGTACAAGAAACACATGTTTACTAATATAGGTAACTCTTACGAATTCATGATTCGAGTATATGATCCAAGTTTGTTTTATTCCAGAGTATGATTGAGTCAAAGGATAAAAAAACAGTATAATTGAGTCACATTGCTAACTAATTATTTAAAGTTGAAAAAAATCAAATTGAATCAGTTTCCATTTTCTGAATGGGAAAAACTTACATCAAGTTGTTTCAATATAGGCCATTAGATTGAATGGGTAGTTGTTATAAAAGAACATGTGTCACTCCTATATTAAAAGAACTTGAGAACCTGGAGAAATGAACTTGACCTAAGTAAGGTCCTTTCTGATTTCTGAATTCCTTTCATTATTAATTTTTATTTCATCTAGATTCAATTTTAAAATTTCGTAATTCTTGTATAAATATTTTTTAATTCGCTCTAAAATAAATGGATCCTAATTATTATTAATGCAATAAATTGTTATAATTGACTATCAAATTTTTTTTTATCAAAAATTGACTATCAAATTACGAAATATTCAACGAATAATAAATGAATAATTTCAAATAATCTTTTTTTAATAATTACTTTCTGAGCATTTTTTTTGTCTGAAAAAAATAGGGAATTCGTTTTTTTTTATCAGAATTGATTTTTAATATATAGATTTTTTGAATAAAAAAAATAATAAATAAAAAATAAAAAAAGATAGATTTGATGTAATAAAAAAAAGAGATAGATTTGTACGTTAAGCATATGTTGACTTATTCTTGCATCTTTTTAGCATTTTATTCTCGCATATATTAAATAGATAAGAAATGTCAGAAAAATCAGGAGGTACGTTGCTAGCAATTACTCCTATGATTTATTCAGATGTATCCACTTCAAGTACACTCGCTACATTCAGTACTAGTTGAAAGAAAAAGGTACGCTCGCTATATATATATATATATATATATATATATATATATATATATAGACGACGACGCACAAAAATTGAGACGATTTACATCCAATTTCAGTTAATATTTGCATAAAGCATGGGGTGCATTTGTTCCTCAGAAGATAAGGCAATGAAAAATGAAAGGAAGGCTCAAGCTGCCTCAAAAACGAAGGCGGCTCAACCACACTATAGTCACCGACAAAAACATGACGTACGTGGCTCCACCGGCGGAGCATATGGCGGCACGATATATGGAGGTCACGGAGGTGGTAATGTTGGTTGTGGGGGTTGCTGTGCAGGAGGTGGCTGTGGCGGCGGAGGTGGTTGTGGCGGCGGAGGTGGCTGTGGCGGTGGAGGAGGTGGCTGTGGCGGCGGAGGTGGTTGTGGTGGTGGTGGATGTTGAAAAAATATTATTGATGTATAGGTTGGTAATTTGCTGTTTGTTAAATTGTAGTGTACTTGTAAATGGTAGGTGCAGCAAATTAAAGGCATAGGTATTGAACAATATATCTCACCCTCATGCCTTCAATGTACTCGACGATTCATTGGACATACATGAATTGAGTATTTTCATTTGTGACAATTGTTTGAGGTAATTAAAGCAAGATATATCAATTATGTTTTTTATTTGGTAGAATTAATTAGAGGTTAAGAAACATAATTTAAATGAGGTCCCATGAGTTGTAAATTACAACTTTAATTACAACTTTTAGAGCTAACAATAACAACTTATTATTGATCTCACAGAACAACTTATAAGATCTCATTTTAATTATGTTTCTTCTATGAAACCTCTACCTAATTCTCCCTTTTTATTTTCTCTCTTTCCCCTCAATCTTCTTCATTAACAAGGTGTAGTTATCACTAACAAGCAGCAACAATCTTCTTCATTGTAATTGCAGTTATCCCTCTCTTTTTTTTATTATGAAATGCCCTTACTTTAAGCTACAACATATACACATATCATAACCTAACTTGGCCAGTTATCCCTCTCTTGCCATAAATAAAAGTAATTTTAAAAAATTTAACTTTTACATTCTTTTGCCAAAGTATTAATTTCAATTTATATCTTTCTTTCTTTTTTTGTATATATCAACATTTTGATTTAATTTGTATCATTTGGATAAGTGTTCAAGAAATCCCGATTAACTTTTGATGAAATAAAAATTTAAACTCAGGGCCATGTTTTCAACATTTTCAGTGAGAATAAAATGTTTAATCAATTATGAATTATAGAATTGCATGGATTCTTTTTTGGCTTCACGTTTTATTATCATTTATTCATCAGTTCCTCACAATTGAAAAAATAATTACTCTTTAGGTTTTTTTTTTGATCAAAAATTACTCTTTAGGTTGGCAATCTCTCGAAACACATAAAAATAATTTTAGAAAAAATATTTTATTATAAACATATTCAAAATTCCTCAACTATCATTGTTTCAGAAAATAATTATCATACCTTAGTACTCCCTCTGTTCCTAAATATAAGATCATTTTAGCGAATTTGGAGAGATTAAAGAAGACATTCCAATGAGTTAGGATGACATGAAATTTCCAAAATACCCTATACCTAAAGTTTAAAAGTATCCTCTCACATTCAAACCACTATTTTTTGGGTGAAGAGAGTATATGAGTAATTTGGGGAAAACTTGAGACAAATTAGAAAGTGATCTTATATTTAGGAACAAGTTATCCTCCCTAAAGTGATCTTATATTTAGGAACGGAAGGAGTATTTAAGATATGCTCTAATATTTTTCATGAGTTAAGAGGATGTGAAGATCCAATATTGTTATTCTAGCTTTGAAGAAACGTGAATATAAATGGCATAACATTTTGAGTCTTTATTCAATATAAATACAACATTTTAGTTTTAAATACAACATTTTTTTAGCATTTACTCCTATGATAATGACATAAAATGCCCCGAAAGTTTTCATGTACGAGATCTAGGTGCCTAAAAGTTTTTTATACGGCGATTTTATCATAGAAGACACAAAGGAGAATTTAAACCCTTTGTTGAATACCTCAAACGGTCAACCACATTGACCAAAAAATGTAAAGGTGACATGCCCATTAAAATTAAAATTATTACACAAAAAAATTATTAATTCGAGCATATATATGTTTTATCAACATTTAATTATAGATTCACTACTTAGATGTAATGAATTCTAAACATGAAGTACTAAAATGAAACTCTATACAAACATATAAAGAATGACCAAATATACTTTTAGTCATCAATTAATTTATTCAATTAACTTCATCATAATATTCCTTTCAAATACTCATTCCTATATTTGTTAAGCATTAACCTTTGAGTGATTGACTAAGTCATATGTTGACTTTTTTTTATCAAACATATGTTGACTTATTCTCGCATACATCAGATATTGAGAAGAAATGTCAAAGAAATCAAGGTGGTTGTTGCTTGCAATTATGATATATTCATATATATCCACTTCAAGTACATTCGCTATTTATATATATGGACGACGCACAGAAAATGAAACAATTTACATCCAATTTCAGTTAGTATTTGCATAAAGCATGGGGTGCAATTTTTCCTCATCAGAAGATAAGGCAAAGAGACATGAAATGAAGGCTCAAGCTGCCCGGAAAACTAAGGCGGCTCAACCACACCGTCGCCACCGACAAATACATCACAATCACGTATATGCCTCCTCCGGCGACGCAGATGGCGACATGATGATCATGATGGGTGCTGCAGCTTCAATCCAAGTGAATTCAGACATGTGTGGAGGTGACGGAGGTGGCGGAGGAGGAGGTGGTTGTGGCGGCGGAGGAGGCGGTTGTGGTGGTGGTGGATGTTGAAAAAAATATTACTCATATTGATGTATAGGTTGATGATTTATATGTAAATAAGGTTTGTTGTTAAATTGTACATGTAATTAAATGGTAGGTGCAGCAAATTAAAGGCATAGGTACTGAGCAATACCTCACCCTCATGCCTTCAATGTACTTGAGGTTTCGTTGGACATACATGAATTGAGTGTTTTAATTTTTGATTATAATTATGAGAATGAAGGAATCGCATACGAAACATACTCGCTCTAAACTGAACAAAATTAAATAAGTTCTTTTTTAATATCTATTTTCTTGATTTTTTGTTTTTTTTTCAAACTTTTGTTTTTCATTTTCTCTTCACTGCCACAAAATAGCATATATTGGCGCTTATTTTGTGCCTATATTGACACTTACATTGGAGTTTAAATATCATTTTTTGGAAAAGAGTTTGACTCACACACGATCCAAGGTAGGACCCCTAACTCATAATCTATTAGGATTTGTCGTCCCTATAGACTCTGGAGAATGATAAGCAAACCCTTTATTTCTGTCCATATATAGGTTTGTCCAACTTCACTTAGTTGTGGAGATGTTTTCTCTAAAGACAGTGACTGAAACTATAACTAAGTGGTACTTCTCTAAAAAGAACACTTGCCAAGAAGAACAAATATTCAACTTCTTCGCTAGTTAAAGCAACTGAAGATAGTAAATACTCCCTCCATTCCCAAATATAAGATCACTTTGGGGAAGTGGATGAGTTCTTAAATATAAGATCATTTCTTATTTCATCTCAAGTTTTGCCTAAATTATCCTTATACCTCCTCTTTTCATTGAAAACCCATCATTCTTTTAAAGTTAAGTAATTGAGGAGATTTTGGGAAGATCATGTAATTTTATTGTCTTCCTTAATCTCCCCAAATTAACCAAAGTGATCTTATATTTAGGAACGGAGGGAGTATCATTTTAACTGGATGAGGTGTTTGGCTTTTTTGCGGTTGATTTATTTTTTTTTTTCAATGTAGAGATAAAATTCAAAATATACTCAACCACATTTACCCGTATATCGTTATATATGTCGTGAGTTGTAGTCAACGATTAGACTTGGAGAAAGTTTATATGGTCATCATTAATCAGCGACCACATCAATTTTATTACTTTCCAAGTAGTGATTAACTCCTAAAGACTCAAAACAGACTCTCATTTCTCCACAAAGTAAGTTATCCCTTATAACATTATCTGGAATTAAAAGTAGGTTAATTCATTTACTTTGTCTAAAAATAGCAGATTTTTTTTTAAATTGTTCCCATATTTAAGTAGATTAAAGAAAAAACATGCATTGTATAAAAAAAGAGTATGGAAAATATTACATAATTTCAGTTAAGAAAATACACAAGATTTCAAATTAAAAATATTTGAAAAACTCTTTATTTTAGTACACCAAATGACTTACCCATGACAAGATAACCCTACAAATAAAGAGGGAAGTAATTTGTCTGGTCCAAATTATATAAGACCAATATGACTTTTTTTTTTGGAAAAAATTGATGATGGAAAAGTAATCAATTTAAATTGTCTATAATTATTTTTTTCCATAAAATCAATTAATTATATGTATGATCTAACTTATCATATAATTACTTGTTATATATATGATACTCTCTCCGTTCCTAAATATAAGATCACGTTCCCTAATTTGAGTAGATTAAGAAAGTCAGTTAAGTTAATTATTTACACATGATATTACCAATTTATCCCAACTATAAACTCCTACCTTTATACTCACTCTCCCTCTTTTGCTTGTCATTATAGATAAGCATTTGGGAAAAAGTTGAGAAAAGTTAGAAAGTGATCCTATAATTAGGAACAAATTGAATTTCAAAAGTAATATTATATTTAGGAACGGAGAGAGTATAATTTAGTGGTCTACTATTATCTATTTTGATTTCTTAAATTCAAAATAAAAGTTAAATAAATGTTATATATATTTATTAGGACTAAAAAGGAGTGTGTCAATTTTTACTTGTGAGGTATAACATCAGAAGTAAGACTACGTAGTACAGATTATGAATCAAAGACAAGAAAAGTCTTTGAAATTGGAATGATTCTTCCTATGGAATGGATCATACATTATAAAATAAATTAATAAATTAATGTTCTTTGGTACTATAAAAGCATTACCATATGGTTGGTGGGGGTATGCACGTACGTATAGATCTCCGAACTTCAACAAATTAAACAAGGATGGAGCCCATTGTGATTGCTTTTATCGTCGTAGTTAGTTGCTTATTCTTCTTCATCTTAATATTTGGAATACTGTGCCGAGTCCGACCAACATTAGGCCGTGCCGGTACTAATAAAGATCAACAAAACCATTTTTTTCATGATGGAATTATTGGATCAGATGCTGCAGCCTCCGATGGAGGAGGAGGTGGTGATGGCGGTGGATTTGATTTTGGCGGCAGCGATGGTGGCGGCAGAGGTGGAGGATATGACGGTGGTGGAGGAGGTGGAGGGGGAGGATGTGACGGTGGAGGAGGTGGTGGTTTTGGTGGTGGTGCTAGTGCTTGTTAAACAAACTTCGTCTCAACTCTCAAGATAATAAAGTTCAAGTTAATTAATGTTTCATGGCTTGGTTGTAATTAGTTTTTAGTCACAAATTTAAGTTAAGAAGACGCCCATATCTTTTCTTTTTGTGATGTATATATATAATAATTTATATGGGCATATAATTACGACATTCATATTTGTAATTATTATTTTCTGTGATAAAATTATACATATTTTTATGGAGTCTTAGTTTGTTTCGGTTTATGTCTCCTATTTTATTATTGGACTTTCAATGGAACCATTTTTATCAAATATGTTCATAAGAATGTATTGCTTATATTTCGAAAAAAAAAGTAATTATGTATAAAAACTATTAGCCTTCTAATTACAATCATTTTTAACTTATAATTATCGGATCATAATCACAACATGAAAATACATGTAGCATATGATAAATTAAATTCGAAATCCTTATAGAAATCAAGAGGTATAAATTGTTATATAGTCAAAAATAATCCAACATATAATAAATCAGTAATTCTTTTAAAACAAGTAGTTATACGCATATATAATAATAAAAACACAAGGATGATTCAACATATCTACATATAGTTAAACAAACACAGGTTGCGATGATTGGAAGCTATGGGCTGCATTTGCTCAACGGAATCAAGGAACAAGAAAGATGAAATTAATAGGTACAAACCCGCCAGAAAAGCAGCCCATGCTATCAATAAAAACAATAGGGATCAACGTCACCTCCGTCAACAACCACGTTTTGTATACAAAACTCCACCCAAAAATTTTGGCACCGGCGGCGGTGGCGGTGGCGGTGGCAGAATGGGTGGTCCTACCGGTGGCGGCGGCGACATGGTCATGATGATGGGTGCAGTAGCGTTGTCCCAAACGAATAATGGGATGATGGATGGTGGTGGTGGTGATGGTGGTGGCGGCGGCGGCTTTTAACATGTATATGTACGTGAATGCAATTATTTGAATGTTTTAATGAATTTATCATTCTAGTATTCAAATGTTATAGTTGTAAGTTTGTGTCGTTGTCGTTAATGTAGTTATTAGATGTCTCTAGATCTGATCTTATTAGACATTTTATCTATTCGGAAAAGAGAAAGAATGTGCATACGTAATGATTTAGAAATTGTTTTGGTCAAAGTCGTTGATTTCTGCCCTTCTCCTTTTGATTGCGTAAATTGACATGAAATGGTGATCAATTCTTGACCTGTTTGACTCCGAAATTCTATTTTTCCCCTTGGAGATCCGAAAATAATAATCTCCCATAAATAAATATCTTCCGTTTTGTTTATTGAACGAGGTACGTAACAAAAGCTGGAAAATATATGAACACTCTCGTTCAGAAGATTTTTAAAAATTTAATTCATCATTATATTCTACATATCTTTTTTGGACAGATAAACTGCACCCCGTAGAGTTTCAATTTCATGTGGTAAAAATGATCTTACTTTTGCAGACATAGAAATGAAGAGGCTCGGGATTGAGGAAAACTCTATCGGAATCATAGAAAAGATATACTCTCTCCCTCAAGTTCTAAATATAAGACCCAGTTAACTTTTTAAAAATCCTAAGAAAACTAAATAAGTCATTTATATATTGAATTACCAAAATTTTTTCTCCAAACTAATTTATTTGACTTATAAATTAATACATAATCCAACAAAAATCAAATATGTTATAATTAATTAACCTATTTTGCTTCCTTAGTTTCTCCAAAAAAGTCAACTATATTTTATATCTAGGAGTAGTTAACAACTTAACATGATATGAATAATAAACGATACATTCTCTGTGTTAATTAGTGCCCAGAATTTTCTGTGGGAGTATTCAAAACAAACTTGAACATGAACAAGCTAAGACAGGGTCAAATTAAGATGCATTCCGTACTGTTTCAATTTCATACGGAGCAAAGTATCTCATTTAGACTAATATAAAAATAAACAAGTGTGGGGAAATTTCTATTGAGACTTAGCTTAATGAAGATAATCATTTATTATGATTATATAGTTAATATGAATATACTCCTAATTGTAAGATCACTTTGACTTTTTTAGAGAAATTAATGATGCAAAATTGATCACTTTAAATTGTCTGAAGTTATCTTTTATCCTCCAAATTAATTTCTTCAACTCATAAACTAACATATAAGATAATTTTATGCTGCATATATTGTATTTTAGTGGTTAATTTACTTATTAACATCCACAAAAAAGTAAGAGATTTTGTATTTAAGAGATAAGGGAGTATACTTTTCAAGCTCGTATGTCTCTGTTAAATTTTTTGTGGAAATATTCAATACGAACTTGAATTATGAAAAGTCAGGTCGAACTCATGTACACGCTCACGCAAGCAGTTTCCTTTTTTGGTACTCATGTTTATGCAAGTTCAATTATAGTTTATGTCGTGGAATTTTATCAATCAAGTGATATCTATAAAAGACAAGAACAATATTATATGTGTTGAATTTGAATATTCTTCACCATGGACCAGATCTAACACATTCATGCTATAAAAAGGCATATCCGTCATGAGACTTCATGTGGCCATGTATGTTTGAGTGCTTTGCTAGAAAGAGATGGATCAAGCTTTGACAATATTCATCATAGCTATTGTTTGCATGTTTTCCTTTGCTGCTATAATGGGAATATTGTGCCGTGGGAGAGGGTCAGCTTCTGGCGGTGGTGGCGGCTTCCCTCACCATCACCACCACCACAACCACCACAATGACCATATTTCCCATGGTGGAATGGCAGATACCGGGGCTACCAGTGGTGGTGGCGGCTGTGGTGGAGGAGGCGGTGGCGGTGGAGGGTCTAGCGCTTGTTGAGTCACAATGAACAAAACTCACCAGCTCACAAGTCCCAATACATTCAAATTTGAGATTGAAATTAGCTGTTTGTTATGTTATAATGCTAGATTGTCATCAGGTTCTTCAAGTGAATGTATAGATTTTTATACTTACGTAGGACATTCTTTTTTTTTTTCCCCATTGGATGTAATAGTTTAGTCATATTATTCATCTTCATGCCATCTATGGCTATTCATTATTCTGATATTTCAATCATGAACCTCAATGGCAACTTCTTTTAATCATTCCAATTTGTTCATGACTACTCAACTTTTAACCATTTCAAAAGAATATCACCTATCAAATCATTCACTTCTAAGCCTAATATTTAATATCCAAGAAACCACTATCCGACCAGAATGTGGAACTTTAAAAAGACTATGAAAGTAAATCTGTGGCCTCACTTTAAAGCAAATAAAAAAATTGAAAAACGAGTCACTGATAATTGATTCAACACATAAAACCCAGCTGCTTTTGCTGGAAATAATGTTTAGACATAATAATAATCACATCAAAATTGCAATGTAACACCCAAAGTTGGGTGGGAAACAGATCAGATAATTTCAGGTACCATAGCTACGGTCCCCTGCATCTCCAAGTCCTGGAATTATGAACCTATTACAGATAAGTTATTAGATATTTAGACATGTTAAAAGCTACACACACACACACACACAAACACATATCCATCACATATCCATCCTATGCATAAAAGGTTTCATGAAAGCAAGTAAAAAAATGAGGGACTAACCCTTTTTCATTGACAGTGGGATCAATAATTCCAGTATACACATGAAGGCTGCAAAATTCTTCAATGTTAGAAATTCTCAGGATAATCTATAACCTGCAAGATACTAAAATAAATTTGAATTATGATTTACCCAGGGAATTGCTCACTAAGCTTCTGGAGAGCTGGCGGGGCAGAGACAGCAGCTATCTGCAATTTCACAAATATATACTCAATATACAATAAATGAAAGAAAAATATAACTCAATACATATACATGTTGCGCATCAAGAATTAGCCTGCTGCAAACAATTATACGTGAGTGTTTGAATTAAGCTTATTTTAAGTGATTTGACATTATATAAGATAAATATGTGAAATGGGTTTTATCTCATCAAACGCGAAAAGGCTGTTTTTAATAGATTCTTTTGTTTCCCAAACAGGTAACTAAGTCTCCAAAACATCATACCATGATCCAAGTAAAAAGTACATTACATAAAGAACAGCCTCCAGATAAGCAGAGTCAATGCTACATATAAACAATTGAAATATGTTGGAATAGATCCAGCAAGAAAATATAAGTTTCAACGATATGTGAGGGCTAACCACTTTAATCTGCTTGTTAGTGACTCCACGTTCCTTTAAGAGTTTGAGGGCAGCCACTATAGTACCACCTACAATTCACAAGAACAAAGAAAATCTATATATAAATCCCACCAAATCAGAATACTTTCTTGGGAGCAGAATTTCAATTTTATGGCCAAAATGATTCATGGATACTACATTACTTTAGAGATGGACAAAATCAGTAGATCAAACATACCTGTTGCTAGCATAGGATCAACCACAAACACTTTAGATCCTTCTGGAAATTTATCAGGTAACCTAGAAACCGTACGCAAAAACATATGATGATAGGTTCTCCAACATTTAAGTAAAACAAATCAAAAGCAAGAGAATAAAGGAAGTGATGGTCGTTCTAACACTTTTCTTACTTGTTCAGATAAATAGACGGCTGAAGCGTTTCTTCATCTCTGCTCATCCCTAACACAACAATATCATAAACAAAATTATTATTTACTCAACCAACAAAGGTTGGTGAATTCATGTAATTTGACTTTAAAGAACAAATGTCTCATCAGAACCATCAATATTAGTATTAGATGAGTTTGAACAAGACAATATTGGTCAAATGAAGCACTGGACAAAATGCACAAATGTAAATACAGACTTCTGCATAAATTGATTGGATGTTTCCTGGAACATAGGCAAGAATTGTGGATCTATATCCTCCAATTGATGTCGACTTCTATACAGAACTAACCTTGCTCTTACCTAGATGATAAGTTTTTGTAGCAGGCAAGATTGATGAAGCATGTTCTGCAAGAGCAAGACCAGCTCTCAAGATGGGAACTACCTGGAAAGGGGGGAAAATTAAATGATTTTGATCGGCAAACTACGGAGTATTCTGCATTTGAGTAAGAGCCAATTTGGAAGCATAGAGTATATGGAAATGGAGAAACAATCATTAACACAAAAACTACCCATGCTCCTGTCATAATTATTTCATTTTTTTAAGCAGAAAATTAGGGCTATTTCCCCAAATTCTTTTCAGCATAAACAAACATACAAATTGAATAGCATACCATTCTTATTCCTTTCTATGTCATAGTAAATGAAATTTTTCTATTCCACTCACATCAGTCCATAATTATAGGCTAAATTACTGGAAGAATTAAATATATTGAAATCAGAGCATCAAAAGAAACACCTAAAAGGTTTAATAGAACAAACTTGTTGAACATAATAAGATACTTACAGCTACAGGCTCTCTTGGATCTATGAATTCTACATCAGCAACACCCATTGGTGACTGAATCTCTCCTGTAATAGTAGGCTGAAAGGAATGAAAGGGGAAAAAAATATAAACATGGATTAGAGGCAAGCAATAATATTTCCATGGAAGCTATGAAATAACACCTCCTCTCTCAAAAGGACATCTAAATGAACTTCAACAATTGTACAGATAAACTGAATTAGTATGTAGGACTTCCCATGAGTTATGATTAAAGTGATAGGTAGTAATCTCCAAAGATCACTGAACCATATTTACTTTTCGGTGATCCTTATAATGAAGCTCATTTGGGTTATAATTCAAGTTGTTTATTGAGTACTAAGGTAATACTGATTCTGTTTTTAAGTTCAAAGTTTCCTCATGGATTATTAATAGTGAATGCCACGATCCCCTTAAGATTGGAAAAAAAAAAATTCTTAATCCTTACAAAATAGTTTGCAGGCTAAAAGTGCGCTTAGTTTTGTAAAGTACTACATCAATATCTTTCTCCTCTTGACTTTGCTGCAATCAAGTCCTAGGCAAGATAGGTTGATTGTCATCTTCTTAGCAATCTCTATTTCACTTTTGATCCATCAAGAATCTTAAAATTAAGATTAAGAATATAAAATGAGCATATCCTATTGCTTCCAAGTCATCCTTTCTCTCATATAGTCAAATGAACCTTCAATTCCCCCTAACCACTAACTCTTCTAAACAATCAAATCCATGGTCTTCCATTGTCCTTAGATTCAGATAAAAAGATTGAAGCAAACTATTTCTGATACGCAAAATCGAAATATAAAAATTATAACAGGCACATAAGCTATGATGCTACTAACCAACCAATCCCTTGAAGCTTCATACATCAGCAGCCTTCCAAGCTCAGCCATTGCGTTTCCTTCAACCATGCAATCAGTGTCAAGTCAATTTTATATAATTAATGAGGAAACTGTGATTCCACAACATAAGGTATCAAAATGGTGGAAAAACAAATTTGAGTGAATGAATTTTCAAATATAAACAAAAAATCTCAAAACTCCACCCTGCTCAGGGCAGTTACACTCAGTGGAAAAACAAATATATTCAAATGAAGCTGTTCCAAACCACAAAAGCAGTAATGAAACAGAAATTCTTATCATACTTAGAAGTACCAATTTATCCAACGCTCCATAAAAAATGTTCTAACAAGCACTTCATATCATTGATAAAATGATCATTATAGATACCAAACACTACTATTATTGATTCTACTTTACTATGCCAGCATATATAACTGAACTAATGAAGCCATTAAAAGTAAATTGATGTGACATAACAAATAGCTTAGGCAAATGAACAAAGTGGAATAAAGAGTATAAAAAAATTGTAACACTCACTAAAAATAGGAGAAGGAGTTTGTTCATTCCTCAGAACTGAAACCCAGTGCTTGATCAAACCATGTGGAGGCACAAAAACCTTAAAATTCAAAACCCATCAAAACATTAATAAAAAACTATACTACTAATAACAATCATAAAAAAAACAAAAACAAAAAAAACCCATCAACCAAAAAAAAAATCAAAATTTAACAAACTAACAAGCATTTTATCCTCAGCAATGGGCTTCTCCTCCATGGTCATGTGAAACCTCAAAGAGAAACGTCGGCGAGAGGTGAAAGGAGGGATCTGAGGAGAGAAAGAACAAAAAATAAATGATGGGTTTTATAGAGAATGCAAGAATCTAATAAGGGGTGGGAAAAAGTTGAGATTTTTATTAATTAATTAAGGAGAAAATGGGGCTTTTAAAATTAATTAATGCTTAAAAATGTTACCTTTCTTATTTTGAAGAGAAGGGTATGAATATGATGATGTGTATTATTATTATGTGGGATAGAAAGAAATGGGGAGTGAAGTTGACAAGTGGAAGAAAGAGGGTGCGAATAAGACGGAGTAAAAATTAGACGGCATGAAGCCATATTTGAAATTGATGAATCCTATGTTTTTTCTATGATAAGAAAGATTCAGAGATTCTTGCGTTTTTGCAGAATTTAAGGGACGAGATATTGATGTGTGTGTTTTTTTCATTTTTTTTTTTCATTTTGAGTTTTATGTTTTGGTGGATATGAATGATTCTGGTTTTTAGTGTTGTCATTGGGCTATAGTACTTCATTTGTGGGCTTCTTTCTTTCTGCTTTGCTTCTCACTTCTTAGTTCTTCCAAAAGACATGTTCATCTCTGGTTGGAGCTTGGCACACCTAAAGAGACAACCATCATAGTCCATTCGTGGGTTTAGTTGCAAGGGGATTGGACTTAAGTGTTTAGTTGTCTATTTTGGCACAAGTTCACTTCCTGGGAATGACATTTAGATATGTTTCCATTGTGGCGCTTTGGGAGACATTTCCGTAACCAGGAGGAACCGATAGGGGAGTTAATAGTTGGCTTTATACTCACTCGGACTGTGTGGCCTCTGGCTAGGTGTCTTGTCCTTAGATGGGTTGAGCCGAAACACCTTCCTAAAATTTTGTAGCAACAAAAAAAGTTGAATATGTCTATAAAATAATGAAAGAGAAAATACTTTTAGTTCTTTGTGAGCTGGAGGTATTTCCTGGTCATGATAAGTCCTTATGACCCAACTTATCTAAACTTTTTACCAAGAAAAAAGTATGTTGGTCTAGTGGAAATAACATAGACAAAATAAAATTACGTAGTATCTTATAATTAAGTTGAAAGACATTAGAGAAAACAATTTTATTATCAATTTAGTCACAATTGAAATATAACCACATCACATCACACACAATATTTTTTATCCTCCTATTGATGATGTATTTCTATTACTCTCTTTAATCCTTAGTATAAAAGCCCAAAATTTGAATTGATTTAGTATATAGATATAAATATGAGAATTATTATCATTACAATATTTTATCATTTAAAGTGTTTTTCTTATTTTACACTTAATTCTCTTTTTTTTTAATATGGTGGTATATACTCCATTAAATATAACCAACTAATAAATACATGTTTTCAATAATAACTACAATACAAATCAAATACAAAGAAAAAACACACCCGTGCATGGCACGGGAGAAAAAGCTTGTATGTACAGATGGTAGGAAGCCTAAGGCTTTTTACATCAAATTACAAAAGACTTCCCAGTCAGATGTTCTGTAACTTAATATCAGTCTTAACAACATTGTCAGATCTGCGTAGTTTAGGGATGCTTGAATCAACCCATAGGGCTCAGTTGTTTCATTTGCAAAGAGAGTCCGATTTCTAGCAGACCATAAGTGCCAACAAATAATGGTAAATCTGACAGACCATGTGCACTCACAGCCTGTGAAGATAGATATGCAACCAATCTTTGAAGGGCATATGGAAGAACCTATGTGTGTGCATGGCTGCAATGATCAGGCGTCAACTGCATGCGGCAAGCTCACATTTTCTCATAAGATGGTCCACATCTTCATCCTCCTTTTCCACCTAATTCTCGTTCATATTCATTAATTAATGTATGTTCATGCATTTCTTTCTCACTCATGGTAAATAAGGTAATATTGGGAACAAAATTTATATATTCCAGTCATATTTAATAACTTTCACATGTTTTCTTAAAAAACATGCATGTTTTGATGGCTACACTCTTAGAAATAGGACTGGATGAAGTATATGTTTCACATAATAAGTCAAGTAAAACATTAAACATCATTAACTCTGCTTTAAAATTTAAAGACTTTTCAATTTTACAAGATAATAAAGTCAATTTATCCTATTTAATATCCACTGGTAATACATGACAATAAAATCAATATGTAATAAAAGAAGGGCAAAATCAATATATAATAAAACATTCAATCTGTAGCCAATAAATGGACTAGATAAGCAGTATCGAGAGGAAAGTGTCCATTGAGAAAAGAACAAGCTGAATATGTTCCAACGGATTGTGTTAGTCTGGTAGATTTTGTGTATCTGAGTGGAATTAATTATTTACTAGTACTATTAATTAATTTTGTTTATGTGTTAGTGTGGGGTATAAACAGTACACAAAAGCAGACATATAATAAACATACAAAGAGAAGATCCCAATTTTCGCCCATCAAGCACCATTTCTTTTTTTTTTTTGATAAGAGTTTTTTTTTTTTTTTTTTTTTTTTTTTTTTTTTTTTTGAGAAAATCAATCAATTATTAGTATACATGGATTGCGACGAATAGTTGACATCAATAATCAAAATCTAAAACAGCAAAACCTATTTTCTGTGTCCAAAACTGCAAACCAAAACTTACAACCTATATATATATATATATATATATATATATATATATATATATATATATATATATATATATATATATATATCCATCCCACCAAAATTAAACACTTACATAAGGTAAAGCCAACACAGTACAACATTAAAAGTATACTCTAAGATGTCATCAAACCAACACCATGCCTCGTAGTAGGAAAAACCAAGAACAAACTACTACAAACAATTCCAACCATAAGAGGCAAACTCTCCATCACCATTTCCATATCCTTAACATGCTTTGGGAAAACACAATCCAAAACTCTATGATCCGACAAGGCAATCGCCAAGAACACCATCACAGACATAACAGCATGCACCATATCATTCACCCCAAGTTTATACTTCTCATCTTTAGGCACTTCCAATCCCAATCCAGTCCTAGACACAATCCAAAATCTCATCTTTATACAATCCCAATCAAGCACCATTTCTGCTTGGCCTATTTCATTTGATTTTTATGCCAAACCAATAAAATAATTTTATTCATACAATCCAAAAGGTTGTGTCGCTTGTTTTTGGCTGCATATCAACCCATCAAACTTGCAGAGGATTTGTTTAATGCTATTTTATGCACATTTTATTATTTTGTTGAGATTAAAAATGTTAAATAAATTATTTAATTATAATACATATCTTTTTCTGAAGAACTTATGTATATCATTAGATTAAACATCAATTTATAAATCATCTAAATTAATTTTCACAAAAATATAGATACATATATGAGACAAAATAGAAAATGTCTTGTGTCTCTCTCTGTGTGTGTATAGGGAAATGGAATCCAACTGGTTATTATATTTAAAATGGGACATTATACTTGTTAAAAAAGCCTTAATGTCACTTTTAGAGCAATCGTAATGGCTTGGCAATAAGATCATGTTTGATAAATTTATTAGCAGTCATTTTAAACGTGGGCCTCATTGAGTAACGCGGTTCCAATAATGTTCTTATAACATGGCAGTTATATTAGAGGCAAATTGATTTTTTTTATTATTTAGTAATGCTGTTGACGGCTAGCTAGTAGCTACTCTCCTTTTGGTTGTAATTTAACTTAAAACCTTTTTTAAATTTATAAACAGATTTGAGATCAAGACATGACAAAGGAGCCCATTTTAACTTTTAAAAAGTCCAAAATAAATGGTTTTCCAATTTTAAATTTTAAAATCTAATGATCATGGATTAAGTGGTGGAGTCGCTACTCATGATGATGTCCCCTGCAAAAATATCTACAATAAAATGAAGACTTAAATCCTTGATTAGTCGTCCTACTCTCTTTTATTTTCTCCCATGTATTGTATTACAGTCCTATTTAAAGATTATGGTGCTTCACTTGAGAATTATCCGCTTGGATTTAGTGCGTCCATCATATTCCAAAAAGGATAATTGACTCATTAGTGATTATAAGAAACAGAATCAAGCACAATGACTTGCTTAATCACAGAAAAGCCCATCTTATTTTAATCCCCAAAAGATCATAGTAAAGCCCACATTGGGCTACGTTTTGGTGAGATATTTTTTGACCAAACGTTTTGGTGAGATTGAATCAATCATCGTACTATTTTAGCATTCTATCTATTTTATGCAAATTAGAGTCTAGGACTCAAATATTTCGAGGTAGTTTTTTTTTTAAAAAAAGTAAACTTAACTCAGAGTAAAAGGCCTATACTGGTGGTGCTGCTTATATTGTATAGGCGGCCCAAAATAAGACAGATATATAGACTACTTTATTTGGTAGTAATCTAATCAATTGGAATATGAATTGAGTGGGATCAGACGATATCATGTATTAGGGTACGTTTGGTTGCACTAAAGTTGGGAAAGTGGGTTGTAAATAAATTAAAAAGTTAAGGGTAATATTGTCATTTACATATATCCCGGGGCCCACAAATTTTCTCTCTCCATCTCACACTTATCATGGGGCCCACAAACTTTACTCTCTCATCATTACCCCCACTTTCCATCTTACCCTTTCCATTTCTAATTCTTTAACAAACTTTCCTACAACCAAACAAGCTCTTAGGGCCTAAAATTCTACAGTAAAAGGATTCTTAATTATGCCACTTTCGTTCTCCCCCACTTCTTAAAGTACTAATCTTAAACTTGAGGATTAGTATGAGTGGTAAGCAGTCTCGATCCTTAAGTATTGGTTGGGTCGTTCGATTCTTAACTCTTATGAATGGAGAAAACATACAAGCCAACTATCTACCATGACCTCTATATCAGACTTCAGAGTAGCAAAGGATTAGTTTCATTTGACATGCGGGTGAGAAACTCTTCTAAACAAAATAAAGTACGTACTAATCTTTTTTTTTGGCCAAAAAATAGTGCCACACTTTTTTCTCAGTGCGCCAATAAATTATGCCAATGAAATTAAAAAAAAAACTTATATATGTGTTATTGATTTTTTTTATTGATTTTGGCATGTATTACATGTACATAATTTTTTTTTTTTGGATATTTTGCATGGAAATTAAACAATGGTTTCGGCTTTATCATTTGGATACCCAAAATCAATCTTACAAATCAATTAAAACCAAATATATTCTCAAAATCAAAAAATAAATCAATTTCATTCAAAATTTATTCTTCCAACTAGTAATCCAATCCAAACCACTAAATGATTCCAAAACATGCATTTTTCAATTTCCGAACCCTTAACAATGAGAGAAGATAAAGGTCAACAAAAAAACAATGAGAGAAGATCGATCAAATCTTCAATTTTTGGCCCAGCTAATGAACTTGTGGAGATTCTCTGAAGATCGACCACCTTGAGCAGCATTTTTCATGAATATTTCTTTCCATTTCAAAGAATTTTCTCTTATTTCTTCATCTTCAAGCAAGTTGTGCACCTTTTTCTTTATCTCTTCCCTTGTTATCACTCCATTCTCATCCTTATCCAATCCCATTCCAATCTTCCACAAATCACAAACAAATGCCTCATCTTGAAACTGATCACCAAAGAATGGCCAACACAAGAAAGGAACACCACTACACACACCATCTATTGTAGAATTCCAACCGCAGTGACTAACAAAACAAGCAACAGAAGGGTGGTTCAAAACCTTCCTCTGGGGGGCCCAACTGACAATTTTACCATTGTCACCTTTGAACCCTTCTGGGAATATATAGTTATTGTTATGATTGTTGGTGTTACTAGGTCGTACAACCCAAAGAAAAGACTTGTCTAAAAGATCGAGACCAAGAGCTAGTTCTTTGAATTGGTTTGGGTCCATTACCGCTAAACTCCCAAAGGAAACATATACCACAGATCGAGGTGGGTGTTGGTCGAGCCAATCAATGCAGGTTTGATCTTCTTTCCAGAATGAAGAAGTTGAAGTGTTTTGATCATCAGGTAAGAGTGGGCCAATTGGTATGAACTTTGGTGAAATTGAAAGTGCACCCGGTTCAAGTTCGTAGGTAGTGTTGGTGAGCCACCATTCTCCAAATTTTGTTAAGCTTTGCATCTCTTGTAACATGAGGCCGAAGAAGGACTTACCTAAGGTTGTCCATGGAAGGTGTGATGGGTCCATCATAGGCATGTCTGAGGAAAGCTGGATTTCTTGGTTTTTTGTTGGCAGCCCTGCACGTAGAACATCACCAAATGAAAAATATACAATCACTTGAATACTTGGGCATGACATGACGCGATACGGGCAACAATTTAACGTCTATACTAGTATAAAATACTCATTTTTTTTATAAAATTAACACATTTAAATAATTTGTTTTGTATAAATTGTAAGGGGAGTTTATATTAAATAATTTGTTTTGTATAAATTAGATATGGAGAGTTTATATATATTTAATTCGTAGCAATACATAAAATAAATTAATAAAAATATATCACTGAAAGATCATCAAATTATATCCGTATCCCACCGCTTTGTTGAGAGACTGATCTTTCATTGATATATATTTTATTAATTTATTTTATGATTGAAAAAAAAATGAAATGAAACACAGAAAGCATTCAAAGAGGGGCTAGGTTAATATTATCATCTTACGGACTTATTTTTTAACGATAATCCTTGCGGACTAATTAAAAGTTTGATGTTGACACAACAAGTGGCCGAGAAAATTCAACAGAGAAAGTTTATTCCTCGTTTACCCACTTTTAATTGAAGAGACTTCTCTTCAATTGTGTATTGACACGTATGAGAGGACCTGCACTAGTCTATAGTCTATACATCATAATATAAACTTTATTAAAAGAATATAAGCTTCTTAATAATTGCTGACATTGGTACAGGTATGTTTTGATCCATCCTTAAATATTACTCTCTTAATCGGAAAAATAAGAGTTAAAGATAACTTCATTTCCATTGGAAAATATTGTCTATGTCAAAAGAGTGTGTATGCGGGTGAAAATAATAAAATTTAGATGAAATGGGTTAGTCAAATTTTTATATTTATATAAAACAAAAATATCTAGTGACTCTTATATATATATAAGATTAGAGAGACTATAAAGTCTTAAATTCATAAATAACTAGACCGAAAGGCGAAAGACAACAAAGCATCGTTTTTCTTTTATACTAGACGCCGAGTATCCTTGCTCTAATTAAATGTAACACTATAATTCATAGTCAAATATCTCAAGTGTATAACATTATACTCCCTCCGTTCCTAAATATAGGACCTAGATGACTTTTTGGAAAATCCTAAAAAAAGCAAAAAATAAGTTAATTATAAATTGATTTACCTAATTTTTTCTCTTAAACTAGTTTATTTTACCTATAAGCTAATGGATAATCTAAAAAGATATCAAATATGTCATCATTTAATAACCTATTTCGCAACCTTAATCTTTCCAAAAAAAAGTTATCTAGGTCTTATATTTAGGAACGGAGGGAGTATTACTCATCTATCATGCCGGTAATTACTCTAAAGAGCTACTTAATTAAATTGAGGAGATTGATGAAGTTACCTAATTGCGACATATTTGACTTGTTTTTCTCTGAATGTTCAATTGTAAAAATGTTATGTAACTATTAAAATCTGATTTAATAGGGGGTAAAGGTGCAAAAATGGGTCCAAACAATTACGCCAGGAGCACATAGGGGCAAGAAGTATTTTCAGGTTCTATTCTGGGTCTGAAGAATAAATATTGGTGCAATATAGGGTACGCCGTTAATGTTGACCGACGTTGACCGGTAATCGCTGACGTGGCGGGAGAAATAAGATTTTTTGCTGACGTGACATGCTTATGTGGCAAAATTTTTCTGACTGTGTGGGACCCACATTATTTAAATTAATAAAAAAATATAAAAAACACTTCCCCACCCCCACCCCCCACCCCCTCCTTCTTCTTCTTCCTTGCTCCCGCCACCCCCCGAACCAAAAAAAAAAATTCCACCACCCACCCTCTTCACCCCACCCCCACCTGACCGCCGCCGCCACCGCTTCTCCCCAGCCCCAAAACACCTCCATCGCCGCCGTCATCCTCCAACCCCCTACCCCATCTTCACCACGAAACACAGCCCCACCACCCAGTCATCTTCATTGCCGTGGCGGGGAGGGTGCCGGAGAACACGGGGCCGAAGCCGCCGTGGCCGAGGCGGCAGGAGAAGGACGGCGTGGCGCGGCGGAGGAGGGAGTAGAGGAAGCGGAGGGGAGGCTTGGAAGGGGCGGGGCGGCGGAGGCAGAGGAGGAAGATGAGGAGGAGGGAGCAGAGGGAGGCGGTGGAGGCGAGTGAATAGAGTGATGGAGTGAATGAAGATGGGAGAGGGCGGTGGAGGATGGCGGCGGCGATGGAGGTGTTTTGGGGCTGGGGAGAAGCGGCGGCGGCGGCGGTCAGGTGGGGGTGGGGGTGAAGAGGGTGGGTGGTGGAATTTTTTTTTTTTGGTTCGGGGGGTGGCGGGAGCAAGGAAGAAGAAGAAGGAGGGGGTGGGGGGTGGGGGGTGGGGGTGGGGAAGTGTTTTTTATATTTTTTTATTAATTTAAATAATGTGGGCCCCACACAGTCAGAAAAATTTTGCCACATAAGCATGTCACGTCAGCAAAAAATCTTAATTCCCCCGCCACGTCAGCGATTACCGGTCAACGTCGGTCAACATTAACGGCGTACCCTATATTGCACCAATATTTATTCTTCAGACCCAGAATAGAACCCGAAAATACTTCTTGCCCCTGTGTGCTCCTGGCGTAATTGTTTGGACCCATTTTTGCACCTTTACCCTTTAATAGGGGTAGGTTAGGAAAAAAATAGCAAATATATATGACAGATAAAATGAATTAATGTCTAACATTTAAACCAAAATCAATCCTAACTAACTTCTTATATTCAAGAATTGATGAATAGGGCATCTACTTGATGAAAATGAAATATAATAAGCTAATTAACATAGTTGTTGAACTGAGAAAACATATTATATTAATCAAGAACCAAAAATCTTACCAGTTTCAGAATCAATAATTCCATCTTGAATCAGTCTTTCAACGCAATAAAGAGAGGCCATAGAAGTAGCAGATCCAGGAAACATGACAGCCCCTTTGATTCCCAATTTATGACCAACTTCTAAAGCCCACCCCATATTCATACTAACCACTATGCATGAGATCTTACTATCTTCATCACCATTCTTATTATTCACATCTTCAATAAGTTTTGGTAGCTTATCTGGCATGGTAGCCTTCACTGACTGTATAAACTCTATTGGTTTACTCCTATCATCTTCATCACTCAAACCATCTGGCAGCGTAACGATGTCGATCGGGTTCTTATTGTTGTTGTTTTGGTGCTCAGTAGAAGAACTAGCAGCCATGGCTCGCTTTTGACTGAACTCTGTGTTCAGAAAAGTGACCTTGCAGCCATTTTTGGCCAAAACCTGTGAGAACTGCATTAGAGGATTTACATGTCCTAGAACTGGGAAAGGGATCACAAGAAAATGAGGCTTAGGGCTCATAGTTTATGGAGAAAATAATAAAAGATGATGATTGATTTCTGAGGAAATTTAGAAGGATAAAATGTATTTGCCCAGTGAATTGAAGATAAATGGGTTGGTTTTTCATGATTTCTATTTATTGAATTGTGTGCTCGTGTACATGCATGGGAAAGTTAGAATTAGAATTGTCAAAGCAGAGGAAATGTCTTGCATATCGTGGAAGTGATAAAAATGTCGACATCTTGAGGAAACGTGAGAAATTTTTCTTTGATCACATGAAGTGATGAGTATAATTATTACCATTGGTGACTTACTATCTAATACTCTCTCCGTTCCTAAATATAGTATCTAGTTGACTTTTTTGAAAATTCCTATAAAAAAACAAAATAAGGTAATTATAAATTGATTTACCTAATTTTTCTCTTACACTAGTTTATTTTACTCATAAACTAATGGATAATCTAAAAAGATATCACATATGTCATGATTTAATAATCTATTTTGCAACCTTAATCTCTAAAAAAAAAGTTAATTAGGCCTTATATTTAGGACCGGATGTAGTATAATAATTTCTGATATATAGTACTTCCCTTTAACTTTTTTAGCGAAAGTTAAATAAGTTAATTAGAGAAATAAATTATCACATATGTCACATATAATTAGAAAATATGCTAATTTATAAGTAGAATAAATTGATTTTGAGGAAAAAAAATAATAAAGACAATGCTAATCAAAGTGATCAATTTTGTGACTTTAATTTCTTTTTACAAAAGCCAAAGTGACTTTATATTTAAGACTCAAGTGAGTAACATAGATTTAATATGTCAATACACATATATAGAACATGAAAAGAAATGAAGGGGCTAACAAAGAAAAGAAATAGGCCCGTTGAATATAACAACAGTACATGGACATAACTTACATAAGTTAACAAATTTTATTATTTAAGTATGATGCTGACCAAATAAGTCGTCAAGAAAATTCAACTGAAGTTATTGCTCCTTATTTCGTTGCTAGTCGCCAATTTTGATTACAAGAAACACACGACTGGCAACCGGAATTACCTGAAAACGAATTAGATTTACATAATGCAGAGCATTTGATATATAAATCGAATAACCATTTTACTATTTTTAGAAGATTAAAATGATTAGCTAAATGAATTATTCGTAAAAGAAATGTATTGGTTTCTCCAAAGTATTTTTTCAATAGTTCATAAACAAACTTATTTCGTAATTGAAGCTCCGTAAGTAAGCGTATCTAATTGAGATACTTTAGTAAAAAATCACTAATTATTTAATTTAATATATTAACTGTACATGTACTTCACCCCAGATAAAAATTGATTATGCATGCGGCCTTTTCATTATATTGCATAACGAATTTATATATACAGTAAATTTTATGAACATGCTATAAATCACACACCTGTTTCATGTGTATTAAAGAAAGTTTAGGAGCATTTTTTGTCAAAATCATTTGTATATTCAATGAGATAAAACTACTCTGATATGTTTATCTCACATACTATGTAAATTCATGCTTCTCTTTAAGACTTCCATGTCATTTTCTACTAAGAACATATTCTTCTTTGACTTTAAAAACTCCTTTTAAATAATTGTGAGAACAAATACTTGGTGAAATGAATTATTATTCGTATAAATGAGATTCGTTTGAAAAGAAATCAAGTTAGTCATTATGAGAAGGTTCCTCGACCGTTAGGATATTATCAAAAACTTACAAATTAAAGTTTCATTCTCCTCAAAAGCTTTCTCATCCAGGTTAAACGGCAATTGCCACTCAAAAAAGCAGTTTTCTTGTCTGATACATTCATCTCAATGGAACTTGTGTACGAGAAAATGAAAGTTTAATTGTTCATCTTTTTGCTGCATCTTAATTTATTTTCCCGAGCATCCTCTTTAGAGTTTCACATGGAAGTGACATTATTTGTCAAGTTCTATTATTAGTCAATGTATTCATTGTTCAGGTTTTCCTATTAAAAACATCACAATATAGAACGTGCACAAACATCTAATTGATTGTTCTGGATGACCCCCAACAATGCATTACACTATAATCAATGTATGTTCTGGATGACCCCCAACAATGCATTACACTATAATCAATGTATTCCATTGGTTTTGACCGGCTGATTAGGCTTCACTAGCAGTAATTGTGAATCGTTTCAGCGTTTGCCTCACACAAATTCACAACATGTAGACTAAGATATTCAGTCTCCTCCTCTGTGTCTTGACGGTGATGAAGCTTCATTAGCTTCTCAACAAATACACAAGTCACATGATTCTATCGTTGAGGACTCTTCTGATTTCCTGTTTCCCCAAGAGGTAACTACCGACTTACAAATGCAGAGTACTGTTGCCCACTGCCTTCTTTAGTGATTTGGTGATTGCTTGTCACAGATTAGCTTATTATTTGAGACTTTCTCACGATTTCAGCTTCTTCATTTCGTTTCCATGTTCTACAGTTGGGTGAGAATATGTTCTACTTTATTTCCCTGTACAAGAACTGAATTTTGACAACAGTGGAATATTGCTACATATCTTATAAAGGAATTTCATATTGGGACAATGAAACTACATAATATTTTTAGCTTATTCTTGTTCGGCTGTTAAGCTTATTATTGCACTATTTTAATTATTATGAATCACCACATCAATTGGTTATTGAGCTTCTAGAAGACTATGGCTTGAACTGTGTTTCATATATGGTCAAGGTGTCACACCGTACATTATGCTCTGTTCAGACTCTCTCATGATAAATCAAGGGTGTGCCTATTGTATGTGCTTTTTAATTGCACTCATAAACACCCTAAAGCTTTTGGAGGCCACATTCATGCTTTTCCTTGAAACTATTATAACAAGCAATTCTCAAGAGTTGGAGGGTTTTTCTGTACCTACTTTTGCAAGATCTATTGATACTTGTTGGTGTTACTGATGATAAGTTTCATCTCATCGTCTTGTGCTTCAAGGCTGCATGCATGTTACACTTGGTTTGTTGTCATATACCACGGAGTGTAAGTTATACTATTAAATATAAAAGTGTCTATTGATTTTTTAGAAGAAAATAAGCAAATTTATTATTGGGCAATGGTCCTATTTTGCCCTTCAAATAACCACCCTGAACCACTGGGCACCCTAAACTAACACTGGGTACAATTTTACCCTTGAAGTAACCAAAGTGGTCCAATTTTACCTTCCAACAAATGTAATGTTGACACGTGAACTATAATGTTGACTCGTGGACGACACGTGTCAACATTACATTGGTCAGAGGGTAAGATTGGACCACTTTGGTTACTTCAAGGGTAAAATTGGACCCAATATTAGTTTAAGGTGTCCAATGATTCTGAGTGGTTACTTGAAGGGCAAAATAGGGTCATTGCCCTTTATTATTTATATCGTTCAAATTATTTTGGATTTCAATTCAAAATTTTACGTTCATTGCCCCTTCCGAACTCTGACACCGAGTATACAACGACGACAATGTATACTTACGTTTTCAAACAATAATTCTTACAATTATAAACTTGTTTCTTTCAAATTTCAATTCATTTCATGCCCTGTTTCTTTTTCCCCTAAAAAATTGCATTTATTTAATATGCTTTCAAAGCATGCATAAAGAACCAAAATCGACCACGTGGCGGAGGATATTCCTAATCATGAAAACGAATAAATACATAATAGAAAACTATTGTGGACTTACTATTCAGAATATATATAATTAATTAAGTTTTGAAGAGAATATTTATTACATGTCTAAAATTCTCGATCTTGCAACTTAATACCTAAACATTGATTAATATATCTCAATTCATTTTGTTTTGATCATTTTATTATAATTTAGACATTTACGTCAAAGAAAATAAAATTATATATTCCCTCTTTTCTATTAGATCAAGTTGAGTTGTTGAGGATATTAACCAAAACAATTTTCTTCAATATCTTTTTATAGCTCTATTTTTTTCAAAACCAATCTACTTACTTTGTTTAAATTTAATTGTTGTGTATTGTGTACATAGTGAAACTACCCGAACCGTTTATCTATTTTTCCTTTTGTTGATCTTCATTTTTATGTCATTTTCATATATATATTTATTGCTCTATCTGTGGGCATGTAATCTTTATTCTGTAATTTAAATATAAAAGAAAAATACTTCAAATTTATTTTAATTAGTTCCTCTTTAAAACTCTCTGTTTATTAGTTCCAGAGTTGCCACTTACCATAAAATTTACTTGTTATTTGTCGATATTTGGTGCTCTCTAATTAAAATCATTGCGTCTATAAATAGGACAAAGGCTTTCGTAAAACATATGCTTCTTCGTACTTTCATCATGCTTCCCTAGCCTTGCTTCTCCAACATCCATTGCATTTACTTTTTTATAAGTCCCATGTCTCTGGCTAAACGATAGATATTAGAAAAGCTGTTTCAATTAGAAGACCTCCACTTAGCCTTATTACATGGCTTTACATGGATCAATCATCGATTTCTGTTTGGTCTTTGTTATAAGAAAAATATTAGGAGAAAATCCTGTATGCTCATTAATTGTATCAATTGGAATGATTTAAATATTTTTACCCATAGAAGGTACATGTATTTTATATCATATACAACATACCGGAACTCAAATACAACTCTTTCTGACCATTTAAACTTTTTATTAGACATGGTATTTCCGCTGACTTTCCCAAAAATAAAAATAATTTCTATCATGGGTCTATATGTTACTTTTCTTTTTATGACAAATATATATCAACTTATTGAAGATAATTTTGATAAAAATTTGTGGTAGACTAAATATGAAGAGACTCATTCATAACCCCATATAATTCATCAATTTGGCACCTCTCTGTTTTTTGGGGTCCAAAGGTGATGATCATTTTCAATTTATATGCATTATTGTACTGAGATGTTTTGTTTTCTCGCCTCCGGTTCCTATAATCCACATGAATACCTGACAAGTGACAAGGATGACGACGACATGGACAATCCTCAAATAATTAATTCATGTTGAATGTATTTTCTAAGTGATATTGTTGATAACTAAATAATAAATTAAGCGTTGAACTTATTTCTGCTTATGCATATCTGTTTGTCTCTGTCAAATACTAATAAATTAATTAATAATCTAGCAAAGCACTGAAACAGCCATTTTCATTATATTCTTTAATCTCTAATCAACACGTAGGCGGTAGGCCTCATACTACTTTTCACGCATAGTTTCTAGATATAACACAACATATTATTATTTGGAACTGATTTCTCTACTCCAAAAAAATGAGTATGAAAAACTAGTTATATATAAAACGTCTATATCTCATTTGGACAGTTTAAATTGTGTTTATATTAATTAAAATGTATACATAATCTAAATCAAATATAGAGTGTATAGGTAATACGTACAATCTTTGATCAATCAAATATGCATTTATTTTGACTTTAGAACTTGTCTTTAAGTTGAAAACAATGTATTTTGGTCTTCATTCTTCAATAAGTATAATAATAAGCATTTGTAAAAGTATAAAATTTAATGGACTGAATGACTACTGTTTGAAAATTGATAGGTTTGAACCAAAAATGAAGGTAAATTCAAGGAATAAAAAGTTGTACTAACCAATATTTTAATATGCACTGTTATAATTAAAACATAAAATCCGCTAATATGAAATTATGAGTGGGAACGATACAATTAACATAATTCTGATGTTTAAAAAAACTTCGTTACACTTTTTAAAAAATGGCATCATCATACACGTGGACTTATCGAGTTATCACTAGTTGTTTTTTTTTTTGGCCAAGTCACTAGTAGTTTTTAAGAAGTATATATATAGATAAATAAATAAGTACATGCAATCAAAACAAGTATAAGGAATAACATGAACGCACGTTAGCTTATCTTGAGTTTCTGGTCTTTCCATTTTTTTTCTTTTATTTACATCCGCAACATCACTCTTCATCCAATTTTCTTCTTCTTTAAAAGAGCTTTATTGTACAGGGAGCAAGTATTAATAATTCTTGAATTTATATATGATTTGATTTTCAATATAAATTAGAAGAAAGAACATGAAATGATTCCTTTGAGCATGTGCAGAGAACTATGGACAGGGTCCCGTGGAGTGGGATGAGTCTCTTTCACATTCCTATACTTTAAAATGGCCCTTCCCTATTTCTTCCACAATCTCTTCACCATAATTCATATTTATTCAGTACTCCATCCTCTCTAGCTAACTATGTAATACTCTTTTTATTCCTAAATATAAGATAAACTTACTTTATTTTATCACATTAATTTTGTTGATCAAGTTATTTTATATGTCATGCTTAGGTCATGCTTAGTTTGAAGCACTCTAGTAATTTTCTTAATCATTGTACACCCATTTCACTTGATTGTTGTCATTAATAGAGGAGGACAATACATGGAAAACACGTAAATTGCTTAATTATTTTCCTTAATCTTTTAAATTAGGTAAAGTATACTAATATTTAGGGATACAGAGGGTATATTTTAATATGGATGCAAAAAACATATATTGAGTTCTTTCACCCGTTACTATTTTAAGATAGGGCCCATGTTGTTCTCCGTTTGGAAAAGTAGTTGATATTACGCTAAATTGATCATCATTACTTATTGTCATATTTTAAGAAATTCTAATTTTAGTTGAAAAGGCAACAGTGATTGCTATTAAGTAGCAATTGTTAATTATTAATTCTCGAGCAGTAGTATCAAACATTATCGTTGCTTTAATGCATGCAATTAGATCTATGCACCAAAAGTTGGCCAAAAAAAAAAAGATATATGCACCAAAACAAATAAAACGACACTTCATCAATAATCTTGCAAATTTACAAGCACTCAACGTGGATCATAATATAAACATTAAAAGTTGTTCATTTCGGTGGAGGTATATTTCGGGGCTTCACAATCAATGATAAAGAAAAAAATCAGTAGTTCCCGTTGCTTCTAGAGTGGGGCTAAACTACATAACGGTGAATTAGCGAAGAATTAGCTAGGGTCTATGTTGTTCTCTGTTTTGAAAAGTAGTTGACATTAGTTTAACTTAATCATCGTTACATTTTCCTCATATTTTAAAAATTCTAATTCTGCTGAGTACAAAAGGCAACAGTGATTAATAAGAAATTATTTATTAACTCTTGAGCAGTAGTATCCAACTATAAATTTAAATGAGAGTAAATGATATATAAAAAAGTAGTATCCAACTATCAAACATTATATTATCTTTGCTTTGATGCAATTAGATTCATGCACCTCCACAAAACGGTGAATTAGTGATACTAATTTCGGTGGAGGTATATTTTGAGGCTTCACGTACAATCTATCAAGGATAAAGAAATTAATGATTAGTTCACGTGTCTTCTAGCGTCGGGTAAGCTAAAAAACGGAGAATTAGTGATATTAATTATATAATTTATTTTAAAATAGTTTGTTACCAAATAATTAGCAGTAGAACTTTCTCATTTGACGATGTAATAATTGTTTTTAGTTTTTCTTCACAAAATTCTGCCAATGATTCTTTGATTTTTTTTATATGTTCGTTTCTCATCAAGATTTCATTTCTTCAAAATATGTTCCAAAAATGTCTCCATTACTATTTCATGGATTAATATCATTTAAATTGTTATCTTCGTTTGATCAAATTTTATCTTTGATCACTGTAAAATTAAAACATTATTTGTACGATTGATATTTTTCATGAGGACTTGACCGCATATTAAATTTAAGGATTGATATCAAAACTTGTCAAAGAGTGTTGTTTTCAAAACAAAAATTCAGTAATAATATTGTAATCAGCATTCATTATGTTAGCCTTATTTTGTTTAAACATTATCCATGCATATCACATTAACAATATAACACTATTATCATCATCACCAGGTTGAAAGGGACTACTCTTTCAAAGAGCTATGACTTGTAGTTTCACAAGTCACAAGTGCACCATGATTAATCGATAATCATCATTGTCCGGTGAAAAAATAACACTTGGCTGAACCGCTAGATATAATAACTCTAATTAAATTATTTGGCTTTCTAAATTAATGATATATAAAGCGTGACGTTGTAGCCGGGGCCGTGATTCTTTGTACCATGATCCCTTATTTAGTTTTTTTTCCTTGTAATAATCTACTTGTTTGGACTTACACACGACATTGCGATTTTATTTGAAAAAGGCATCCACTAAGTGACGCTATAAACTTATAATAATTGGCCTTTATGTTATTTTAACTTATCAGGCTCCTTCAAGCTACTTTTTCACATCACTAACACTCACATAAATTATTATTATTACTGCTACGAATATACTAATTAATTATAATAATATATTTAAGTACATCTGGATGTATACAATATGCACAAGAGTCGTGAATTCCTTTTCTTCTGTTTCAGTATAACACTATAATCATCATCATTTGTTACTACCAAATGAGAGGTCATTTCGTGTCTCTCGCAATATCCTCTTGTGATCTATGAAGAAATGACGAACTATCATGAAAATGACACCCTTTGGACACGTGGCTACAAGGTGGGGCTCACCAATCTCGAATACGTCAAGATCCTAAGTCGTACATATCACGCGTCCACCTCTCCTGTCTCTCATTATATTTGTTGTGTTCCCATACTAATGTTTTGGGGGAAAAATCTCATGCACCATAGATTCCATGTACCGTATTAGATTCGATGACGTGGTGCGTTCTTAGGGAGAGTACTATGAATTTGTGGTCTGGTGGTTGAGATGGACTGCATGTGGACCCCTCCAGACTAGACGGGTCAGATATTGTGTCACGTGAGTGGATGACACTGATGCGATCACAGATTTTACGGTTTCTTGGTGTTAAATTGAACTCAACGAGAAATGCTGTTAGCTGAAAAAATTACAACATTAACGTGTACATTGTGATATTGGTTGAGTTGGCCAAAGGTTTGAGCAGTAGAACATTTTGACGACTTTTAATTTCTACTTAATACTATTTAGTTTTGACTCTAGCGATGGTGCTTAGAAAGATATCTCTTTGACTAAGTAAAGTTGAGCAAATTAAAACCTAATGGTAAGTCTCAATAAATCATTAGTTAGGAGACTTGTATATAATTGATTGTGGGTGAGTAAACCATTTTCCCAAAAACTTATAATAAGAAAAATTGTGGTATCACATTGAGATCTTAATGCATGTAAAGGGACACCATAAAAACAATTACATGGTGCACTAAATCTATCTTCCAATCAATTTCTTAAGACTATACACTATTCAATCATATATTTTCTAACAAAACTATTCAATCATATCAAAATCTTCTCATGGCGAATGTTTGGTGTAAATTGATGAGACCACCGGCGTTTTTGTAAGAATTCCAATTTACAAATTGTATTGTTCCTAAAGATGGAATTTTATTAATTAGATAGTTTTAATTGTGTAAATATTGGAAAAATAGTTTGAATCATATATAATTCTCAATGTCAATATTCTCAAGTATATACAGTAAAAAAATAAAAAGCAATGTTACTTTAATTTAGTTTTTGATAGATATTAATTAAATAATGTAGCTGGCTTGTTCGGATTGGATGGGGTGTTTTCATTTTTGTCCTCTTTTGACCTTGATTGCGGTAGGAGACGTGGCAAATCGTACCTCCAGTTTCAATCAACCAAACTTTGTTTTTGGGCAAAATAATCCTAACTTAAAAGCGACATAATATACTTTTACATACCATATTATTATTTTCTGGGTCAATAATTAGGGAAGATGATAACAAAACCCTGAATCTACACATCTCAAATCACAACCCTATTAAATTAAAGAGTTTAAGTAACTAATTTAATTAGAAATTCTTAGTAAGGCTCTTAGCCTAATTAGAAATTTGTTGAGAGTAATTAACCTAATTTGGGTTTGAGTATTTTTTTTTGAGTATTTTTTGAGTATTTTATATGTAGTTAAATGAGCTTATTCCTTTTAATATTTTATATTAATATATTATTAGATTATGATTGTGATTTACTTTCCATTTATTTATTTTGTTTCTTAATCATAAAGGTCTATTCACACTTCACGTACGTACTTATATTTTCATGATACAAATATATGTGAAAACCAATTCAATTATGAATGAAACATTTTTTTAGACCTGACATTAATTATTTATTTCTTTCATTATTTGAATCACTATTCAATTTTTCGTTTTTAGTTTTTCCGTCAAGTACTTGGGATCTTATTATAAGATCCACTTCAATGAATAATTGTTTTTAACTAAAATATTGGTAGTAAATAATTTTAAAGAACTCGGTGGTAGTAAAAAATTATCTAAAGAATTTTGGCCCTTCCAACCCATGAAATTAAGGTTGAATTATGGGCCGCTAAGAATTTTTAAAGGTTAGCATGGCCCTTCGGCCCTATAAAATTAATATATCCGTTTACTTTTACTTTTATTTATCAAAAAAAGCAAAATAAATGGAAGGAGGAGGAGGAGAAGCAATATAGGACAGTGTTTTTTTTAGTTGTGGTCAAATTTTATGGGTCTTTATTATTTCACTGAATAAAATAAGACACTCCCTCCAATTCTTTTTTTTTTTATGCAAACACTCCCTCCAATTCTAAATATAAAACCCATTGAACTCTTTTTGTGAAAGTTAATGAAATAAATCATACTAGCTAAATTATAGCATGTAACACATATAATTATATTATAAATTAGTTTATGAGTAGAATAAATTAATTTTGAATAAAAAAGATAATATTATAAAAATTTTAAAATGGTAAATTTTGTAAACTTGATTTCTTAAAAAAATTAAAAATGGTCTTATAATTGGGATCAGAGGGAGTAATAATCTATTTTTTTACCAGATAATGAACATAATATTTTAAATTTGATAGTACTAATTAATTAAATATAATGATTTTTGGGTGAATTGTCTTTTTTTGATAAAAAGATAAGTGGGGACATTTGACAAGTGCGACACATGGCTATAAAAGGCCCTTATAGTTGGGAACTAGAGGTCACACTCATCTTCTTCCTTCCTTTCTCTATCTTTCTTTTCTTTCACAAAATTTCACATAAACAAAACAATGACAGAAGCTGTACTTCCTGTGACTATGAATGGCCTTACCGAGTTCTTCATCAACTCGCTTGAGTTGCCTCACTCAAACGGGTCAACTCAGATTAAATACCCTTCCGATGACACAGATTTTACTAAGGTCGATCCATCTCGTACTTTCGTAAAACAAATCCGTCGTCTCATTGTTAAGGTTTGTCCCTCCTCGTTCATATTCTTTTTCCTAGTTTTTATCGGCATTATTGTTGTCCCCATTTTGTTTTGAACCAGAGATTATTTTTTGGTCTAAAATTTAAAACTTAATTAAACACTTTTTATCTATTCTTATATGTGTCTCCTCCAAAATCGAAATTATGTTATCTATTCTTATATTCTGTTTATGCCATTGCTTATTAAGAATGGTTCTAGGCATCTAGTAGTTTTCTTCTTTTGGAAAACTGTTTTTACGTTTTAGAGGTTGCTAATTTGAATTTCAATTAGCTTGCATATTTGGAAGAGTCAAATTTGTCATGTTTTTTCTTACCATGAATGGATTACCAACTCTTTTGTTTTAGTAAAAAACTTCAATTAAAATGATTGTTAATAATTTTTTTAGATTGTTAATATTATTTAACTTCCATGTTTGGCCAGAAAAAAAATTGAGTTCATGCTTTTTTGGCCACAGTCACATATTCATATCATGCTTTACCATTGACTGCATATCAATTCGTTTAAATACTGTTTGTTGTCATTTCATATAAATATGTTCAAATTTGGTCTTGAATATTTAATTAATATTAATATATACTGATTTTTTATTTTCTTGATTACTTGTTGTTACTCTTTAAATTTAATTATAGCTAATTAGCTAGCACTCCCGGCCCTCTAAGTATATAAGACCATTTTAAGTTTTTTGAAAAATTTAGGATGTAAAATTAATTACTTAAAATTATTTTTAGTTATTGTTTTTCTCAAAACTAATTACTCTACTTATAAACTAATCTATAATCTAATTACATGTAGCATATGTTATAGTTTAATAATCTAATTTGGCTCCTTAATTTTCAAAAAAAAAGTTTAAATAATCTTATATTCAAAACTATTGAGAGTATCTACTTTATGCCTCCATTGTAACTCCCAACCATCAACGGTGCGTAGGAAGAACTCGAGCATAACGTGAAAAAGTTGTTAGTGAGATAGTTTCTCAGTTTAATTTCACCACTTCAACATGAAATTAAAACATAAATTCATAACTTGGCACGCTTATTATAATTAAACTTTTAATGGCACGCACGCCCATTTAGACTCTACAAAACTCCCCTCTATCTGATTTTCAATTATTAATTAGAGCCAAGAATGCCTGACCTCATAAAATTTATTGTTGTCGTAATATATATATATATATATATATATATATATATATATATTCACACACACACACATATATATATTCATATTACCTGTATATATATGATATGTGCATACAATATGAGTCAAGCCTTGGAAGCAATACTAAATTTATTTATGGGAAGAAGAATTATAAATGATGCTGAGTAGTAAGTAGGTCTTTTACTGTCTAAATAATTCAAAGAAAATAACTTTATTATTATTTCAATATTTTCTGAAACTACAAATGATTATGTTTATATTATTCATGAAACTAATATATTCTTTAGTGAACTATACAATGTTATGATATATTTTTATTCCATTATATATATATATATATATATATATATATATTGATCTATAACGTTAAATTATTTTTTGAAATATATTTCTTAAAATATAAAGTCTCAGATTTTAAATATAATTTTCTTAAAAAAAAATAACCTTCAGAAGCATCCTAGTTTTCTAAAAGTACCTTTTTCTGGAATATCTAATAAAAATATAAAAAAACCGTGGTTCAAATTTACATCATATAAATTCAGTTAAAAAAATTTACATCATATAAACCACCGTTTTTTATAAACTATATAATATACATGATAATTACCTTTATAATCACCAATTTATAAACTATATTTTATAATTACCTTTTTTATTTCCTGATTTCAATTCCAATTTCAAATTCTAGGAAACCAAACCGGCCATAGAGTCTGTTTGCTTCACTTGAAAGCATGCAATGGAAAATGAAAGTGAGAGTAATTCCATTGCATTTCAAAGGTAATACGGTAATTATCATATATAATATATCTAAAAAGGTAATTATCATATAATATGACGGTCCAAAATTATTGAATGGTTTTGATCCAAAATATAGTAAACACACTTAGATTCTCTCATCATTTAATGTGTTTTTCCTACTTTACCTCTAACTCTTTTTTTTAGTGGATACATACCCCTAACTCTCTTTCATATTTATTAATTCTAACATATTTCTCTATCTCTTAATAATATCGTAATAAATATGGGTAAAATTGAAAAAAAAAAATTAAATTCAAACACCTAATTACTCCTTCGGTCTTATTTATAGGAGAGAGGTCAAGAGTGTAAACAATGGTCCTATTTATAAGGAACATGATGTAATTTTCATAGAGATGTACAAAATTATCCCTCTTAAATTAATGGCATCACAATTCTCTCTCTCCCTTGTAATTTCAAGTTTGTCTTTTTCCCATGCATTAAATAGGGATATAGTTGGAAAGTTTTTATATTTTTTTTTTTGGTAAACGGAAAGTTTTTATATTTGAATATAAATTTAATGAGATTTAAGAATGTTATTGGTATGTGTTAAACCTATATGAAATGCTATATAAATAGGATTTAAGTAGTAACTTCTACATAATTTTTTAAGAAATACTCCCTACGGTCCTAAATATAAGTCATATTTAAGGGGATGAGTTTGGTCCTAAATATAAGACCTATTTATTACTTTTACGAATTTTTCCTAAAATAGCCTTATCAATGCCTGTAATGTTAGACAAGAAGAGAGGAAAAGTGAAGTCAATGCTTCCTAATGCTAGACAAGACGAGAGGGAGTGTAAAGTCAATGCTTCCTAATGATATACAAGAAGAGAGGGAGGGTAGAGTCAAGTTCCCTAATGGTAGACAAGAAGAGAGAGAGTGTGGGGGGTGAAGGTGAATACTTAGAGTATATTGGTAATATCATGTCATTTTAACTAACTTAACTAACATTATTAATCTAATTAAATTAGATAAATAGGTCTTATATTTAGGATCGGAGGGAGTATGTTTTGAGGACTAAACTTTTATATCATGATCCAAGTCCCAACCTTTCTCTCCGACTTTACTAGGACTTTGTTGTTGGCTGACAAAATTTGGACGCTTCATACATAGTAGCCCTTAATAATGTATGACACGTTACCCAAAACCTGAGGAGCGAAGAAATGGCATGAGAGGCCAGAAATTGTCAGATTTATTATTTCTTATATATATCTATAATAAATTAAAACGCCACCAATGAGAGTGCATTGATACAACAATAATTAGGACTTTGTTTATGTCTCTTGCACATGAACTCAATGAACCCTATGCTCATGAAGTTATTATTATTATCACTGTTCAATGGTCGGAAACACAGAGCCAATTGCAAATTGGCACAAATTTTCTTGGTTCACAGTATAATTTTTTCCCATACAAGCAAAAGTAGAGAGAGATTGAGAAAGAATATTCAATCAAATAATGTGTGTATATTAATAATTTATTTTTTAGCAGTTTTCTTGAATATAATCATTAGTTTATATTGTAGGACAAAACAAATATTATAATAGCTTAGATATTAGGAGATTTTTTATTCCCCTTATAAGTAAAAATTAACAGATATAGTGATATACACTGCTCATGGCAAACAAAACAGATATATACACTTTATATTAGTTTTATTTTGTCAGCGGGAAATGGCCCAATGACACGTGACCCCCACAAAGTTCAAGCTGAATCCGTGAATCTCCCCTTTTATTTATTTTGTGTTATTGTTTTTAACGAACTGGATCTAAGGATCCTCCTTCCTTTTATTGCCCTTTTTCCTTTTCCCATATTAGATGAGCCAATAGGATTTTTATCATGAATATTTAAATGGAAAGTGCATCGTTCTGTGTGCTTTATTTAATAACGAAAATGATAGAAAATATCTATTGAACTGATTTTCATTTCTTAATATCGTTACTTAATGGGAAAACTATTTATCTATAGTTTTTTTTTCTTTTGAAAATCCATAATACCCTCTCAATCTCTAAATATAAAACATAAATGAATTTTATAGAAAATGTTTTAAAAAAAAACTAAATACATTACTTTTAAATTGATATATTTAAAATTTTTTCTCTAATAAATTTTATTTTACTTAAAGTATAATATATAATCAATAATTCACAAAATATATAATATATAATAACTAAATATCTTATTTAATTTTCCTAATATGCCAACAAGGTCAAACTAACCCATCCTAGTACCAAAAGTAACGCCTGATAATAATGAAATTACCCCATTTATTTATAAATATATGATATATTTAACTAATTTTATTGAGAAAAATATGGAAAACAATAATATAAAGTAGTTTTATATTAATGTTATAAAAAAGTAGTTTTATATTAATTATTAAGAATAAGAATAATCTTACCTCTAACCTGGGGTATTGTGGTTGAATTGGTAATGACTCATTCACTCTTAATCAATTGTCTGAGTTTTGATCTTGTGTGAGTTAGACATTAAATCTCTCAGGCCAATTGTCTCACCCTTGAGGTGCCTACAAATCAGTGAAGAATTAGTATTTCATTTATCGAGTGAAGACACATTAAAAGAATAACCTTACTTGTTATCAAAAAAAAAAAAAAAAGAATAACCTTACCTCTTTCAACAAATGTAATATCTAATGTGAGAAAAGGAGATCCTACGTGATGTTCAAATGAAATTACCATACGTGGCTGTTGCGCCGCGTCTATGAACATAAAAGCGCTTCTTCTTGAACCCTCCAACACCAACCAATCCAACGCTTCCTCCTCCTTAGCTTCACTCTCTTCTTCTTCTTCTTCTTCCTCCAAAACCCTTTTCTTCTTTCACGTTATATTCATATCTTCTTCTTGTTCACCTTCGTTTTCTGTACGTAACTCTTATTATATATGGATCCTCATCGTGCTGCTTTTCTTAAGACTATCAATCGTATCGTTGTCAAGGTCTCTCTCTCTCTCACAGTTACGTTATTCATTATTATTGCTTTTTGTTTCTCTTAATATGCTACGTACGTACGTTTCTTTATTTATGTTTTCTTTACATGTTAGCGATTGACGTAAAATCATTCAAGGCGTTGTCCACTATATATGTGTTGTCTCCACTAGTTGGATATGTTTTTTTCTTGAAGAAATTCCGTTGCATTATGTTTTTAGGGGTTTTCTTTTTTGATATCTTGAATGCCAGCTACATTTAATGTCGCTACATTTTTTTTGGGTGTAAATATTTCCTTTTTATTTTTTTGGTTGCCCTGCATTTTATATTTAACGTATTTTTTATGGTGTTATATTACAGGTAGGAACTGCTGTGGTCACTAGAAGTGATGGAAGATTAGCACTTGGAAGACTTGGAGCTCTCTGTGAGCAGGTAATGCTAACAAGCAATAAACAAAAAAAAAAATAAAGGAGATAGTCCATAAACTAGAAATACTCCTAGTTATAAGACTTAGTTAACTTTTTTCGTGGAGATTAAAGGAAGTAAACATACCACCAAATGTAATATATACTAGATGTTATTCCCTCTGATCTAAATATAAGACTTAGTTGACTATTTTTTTTTTTGGAGAGATTAAGAAAACAAAATAGGTTAGTTAATTTTGATATACTAGTATTTGATATTTGTTTAGATTACCTATTAGTAGTTCATAGATCAAATAAATTAGTTTAAGGAAAAAATTAGGTAAATCAATTTATATGTCTATTTGTTTTCTTAGGATTTTTAAGAAAGTCAATTGGATTTTTATTTTGTAGCATAGAAATATTGTATTTTAAGTTATTTTATAAGGAAAATAAGTGAATATCGAGGAAAAAAGGTAAATATTAACAATTTAAAATAATTCATTAGGCTAAAGTATTCATTTGATCCCTTATGTTTGCATCAAGTTTCAATTTAGTCCTTTATGTTTGGAAAGTACACTTTTAGTCCTTTTTTGTTAACACCGTTAGTTTAACTTAACGGAAAATGCTAACTTAACAATTTTAAATGATTATTTTATAATGAAATTGGATCAAAAATGATAAATTTTGAAAATATAAGAATATTTATACTTAAATATTTTAATCTGAACATTTTTTCAGTATTTAATAATCATTTAAAATTGTTAATTTAACATTTTCCGTTAAGTTAAACTAACGGTGTTAACAAAAAAGGACTAAAAGTGTACTTTCCAAACATAAAGGACTAAATTGAAACTTGATGCAAACATAAGGGACCAAATGAATATTTTAGCCTAATTCATTATGCATTCTTGATTTATCTAAGAAAAGTCAGAGTTGGTCCTGATTCTTTTTTCTTTTTGGCCAACATCATTATTTGAATGTTTTTCCGTGACTGAAAATTTGTGGGTATGTGCAGCTTAAAGAGCTCAATACTCTTGGATATGAGGTTATATTGGTGACATCTGGTGCAGTTGGCCTTGGCCGCCAAAGACTTGGATATCGCAGAATAGCCAATAGCAGGTTTTCTCTTAGTTAAAGTAAAACAAAATCTTGAATTAACTAGATGAAATCATCAAATAATAATGAAAACTTTGAAATTTGATGTTCCTCCAAGTTATATCTTGTTCTCATTTGGTGTTGAGGACAAATATATGTTATTAATGCATCAAATGAAACATAAATATATGATTTATAAATTTGCATGCAGTAAGTTTGCATTTGAGAATAATGTACATGTTTATAAATTTGTTATTACTTGATATACAGCTTCTCTGATCTTCAAAAGCCTCAAGGTGAGCTTGATGGGAAAGCTTGTGCATCAGTTGGTCAGGGTAGTCTCATGGCTCTCTATGATACCATGTTCAGCCAGGTAGTTACTAGTCAATCTGTTAATCAAAAGTTGCTATCATAGTTGATAGTTTCTCTTCATATTGATGTTGATAAGATCTTTGTGTGTGCAGCTTGATGTCACTTCATCTCAACTTCTTGTAACCGATGGCTTATTTAGAGATGCTTCTTTCAGAAAACAACTCACAGATACAGTGAATTCCTTATTGGAATTAAGGGTCATCCCTATTTTTAATGAAAATGATGCTGTTAGTACCCGGAAGGCACCTTATGAGGTATGCTGAAACTTATGATTTTTAATTTTGTTTTTTCTTTTTGTGTTTTGACATCTTTGTTTTTATTTTTTTAATCCTCTCATTTCCATTCAATCATCCTTTTTCTCAAGAGATAACTGAGAACCGTCTGTTACCCCTGATGATCTGGTTGATATGAAATTCAAGCTTTTTCTGCTAAATCAGATGGACTTTGACAAAATATTAACTTCTTGTTTCCACATTCAAACAATAATTTTTTTTCTTGGTCATTGTGATGGGTGATTGCTTATAATTGTTACTGCTGTCTGCAGGATTCTTCTGGCATTTTCTGGGATAATGATAGTTTGGCTGGTCTATTAGCTTTGGAACTGAAAGCTGATCTTCTTGTTTTATTGAGTGATGTAGAGGGCCTTTATAGTGGTCCTCCAAGTGACCCAAAGTCAAAGCTAATTCACACTTATGTAAAACAAAAACACCAAGAAGAAATTACTTTTGGAGATAAGTCCAGATTAGGCAGAGGGGGTATGACTGCTAAAGTCAATGCTGCTGTTTGTGCTGCTGAAGCTGGAACCCCTGTTATTATTACTAGGTATTCTCCTATTTTTTTACTAATATATCAATATGTTTTTGCTAAAAACAAAATCTATAATAAATAATAAGTTGTTTGAATTTATATTTGGCATATCTTGAATTGGTTTATTACACAATTTATTCCTTTCTCATGGTTGATTTTTAACATATTGTTTTCATAGTAACAATGAAATCTGGTAAGGGTTGTTAGTTGTTGAGACATGACAACAAGATGTTCCCCTTGAGTCAGGAGAAAGAGTTATGTCTGATGGTCTAAATCAGAGTCAAATAAATTCAATGATTTTATCCATCATATTGACACTTAAGATCAATGTAATGCTATAAACTTGAAGAAAAAGATGGCATTTTTCATGTTGCAACAATTTATGAGATTTTAATGTCCTTGAACTGTAAACATTATTTTTCATTCTTTTATCTGGTACAAGGATAGAGGGGTTTTCCTATTTTGCTGACTTTGATTTGGATTCAATCTCCTTTGAAGTGGCTATGCTACAGACAACATTATAAGAGTGCTTCAAGGGGAGAAGATAGGAACTGTTTTTCATAAAGATGCACATTTGTGGACATCCGTTAAGGAAGTGAGCGCATATGAAATGGCTGTTTCAGCTCGTGATAGTTCTAGAAGGCTTCAGGTAAATGCAACGTCATATTAATTTGCATGAAAGGCCTTCTTGACTTTCTTAGACATACGTATCTTAAGTGTGATTTGAATGCCTTCATACTTTTTACTTCATTTTTCTCTTGTTGAGTGTTTATAGCTAACAACAATAAACCAAATAGATGGTTTCATATGTATAATACTAATAATGTTTTGGATATCAGGCCCTAAGTTCCGATGAAAGGAGGAAAGTATTGTTGGATATAGCTAATGCATTGGAAAAGAATGAAAGCATGATAAGGGCTGAGAATGAAGGTGACATTGCTGAGGCTGAACTAGCTGGATTAGAGAAGTCAATGGTTTCACGTTTAACTTTGAAACGTGAGAAGGTAATCAATCATTTCCTTATTGTTGTAACATGTAGCAATGTCCATTCTTTCTGTCCAACACTTTTAAGGGATGTTTCTGATGTCATTTTCCCCTTTCATGTGAAAATTTTATTTTCTGATGGCTATTATATTTTGCAGATAACCGGTCTCGCGAAGTCTATGCGTATGCTAGCAGATATGCAAGAACCTATTGGTCAAATTTTAAAGAAAACAGAGGTAGAATACCTACTAAAACATAAACAACATAAATTTTACTCAGTAAATCCATTCAGCTTGATAAAGATAAATTCTTGATACAAAATCTTCACATCTCTCTCTGGGAATTTAAATATCCACATAGTTTTATCTATACAGAAAGCACCTCACTACTTTGTCCAAAAGAATATTAACCTCTATAAATCTTAATGTTCATGTGCCCAGCTTGCAGATAAACTCATACTGGAGAAAATATCATGCCCTTTAGGTGTCCTACTTGTTATATTTGAGTCTCGCCCTGATGCACTTGTTCAGGTACATCCTTCCTCCAGCTTTAACAAACTGTTGAGAATGTTTCAGATATAAGCAGGATGTCAAAATATTTATTTATAGGCATATAGTTGTTCTCCTATACTTTTTAATTTTGGCTTTAGTGATTCTGTGTCATTTAATTGCAGAACAAGTATGCTGCTGTGGCATATGTTTCCACATATTCTGGATTGACTCATAAGTTGTTTGTTGATGTTTGGTTTAATAGATAGCTGCATTGGCCATTCGAAGTGGAAATGGTTTACTGCTTAAGGGAGGAAAGGAAGCCAAACGATCGAATGCAATCTTACACAAGGTTTAAATAAGTTTTGGATTTGAGGCTGTTGGTGTTTTAAGATTAATTTGAATTAAAATAATATATTTTTGTGCAAATTAGTTGATAATGTCACAATGTTATTGCTTTGCCATCATTGTAGATCATAACTTCAGCTATTCCAGAAAAGGTTGGTGGAAAACTTATTGGACTTGTGACTTCAAGAGAAGAAATTCCAGATCTGCTTAAGGTAGTGCTACAATTGAATTTCTTGTAGTTGTTTGTTTAATATGGCACCCTACTTACTCTACTTTGTCACAGCTTGATGATGTGATAGATCTCGTTGTTCCAAGAGGCAGCAATAAGCTTGTTTCTCAAATTAAGGCGTCAACGAAAATCCCTGTTCTTGGCCATGCTGGTAATTAAAACACACATGCACGTACATATACAATAACAATAGAGCCTTATCCCACTAAGTGAAATCTGTTACATGTATCTGTTGGGACTGGGCCTACTTGGGCCGTGTATAAAAGAAGAAATAAATGAATTGGGCTGAAGTGAAGGACGGGAGTGAGTCTGAGAAGATAAGTGTGGGAAGAAGACAGTAGTGTGGCGGGCTGTTAGTATTGCTGAGTTGGCAAGTTAGTTAGTTGAGGCGGTTAGAAGTGCTGAGCTGGCAAGTGTAAGGGGTTAGTTAGTTAGATGCTGAGTTGGAAGGTTAGTTAGATATAAATATCATAGAATAGTAGTGAGAGGACAGACTGGTATTTTGTAAAGAAGAGTGAGGAGAGTGTGTGCCTCTTGAAAGCACATTAGGCCCTTTTTCTTTGCTTCTGTAATTCTCTTCGGAGAACATACTTTGATTGAATAAAGATTACTTGATTTTGTTCATCAAAGGTATCAGAGCAGTTCGATTAGGGAAGATGACTAATAACAAGAAGTTGGAGACAAGAATTGAAGGATTGGATGCGCGAACAGAGAGAACAGAGCAAAGCCTTGAACGATTAGGATCGGATGTTGAAATCATCAAGGTAGCGGTGTCCTCGTTGGAGAATATGTTCGCTGAGTTTATGAAGGATTCGCAGGGAGGGAAGAAAGCAGCGGAATCTTTGAATTCCGAGAATGGCGATGAAATTCCTGGAGGTGAGAAGGTTAATGGTGACGATAAGGGAGAAACCGTATCTGAAGGCGGAGAAAATTCCAATTTCCGAAAAATTGAACTACCAATCTTTGACGGAGATGACCCGCTGGGATGGATTTTCCGTATGGAGAGGTATTTCAAGATGAATAAGGTTGGGGAAAGTGAGAAGATGGATATCGCGGTGTTAGGGCTGGAGAATAAGGCATTGAACTGGTTTCAATGGCGTGAGGTGAGGTCTCCAATTGAGAAGTGGGAGAATTTGAAACAGGACATAGTGAATCGTTTTCAACCATCTCAGAGTGGAAGCACATATGAGATGCTAATGGCCTTGAGACAAAATTCAAGTATAACAGATTACATTGAGAAATTTGAGTTGATGTCAGCGGCTTTGGGAAGTTGTGATGAAGAAATGTTGAAGGCGGCGTTCATGAATGGGTTGAAGATTAACATAAAGGCAGATTTGAGGTTGCTCAAATTTTCTCGCCTTGCTGAATTGATGGAGATGGCTCTGCGAATTGAAGAGAGGGATGGAATTAAAGCCCAATTTTCTCATAACAGGGGAAATGGGCCTGGACGTTATTGGGCCGAGCATGGTGGATTGGGCCAGCGTGGATATGCTTATGCTAATTCAACCAGAAATTTTAGTGGAATAGAAGGTTTGGGTTCGCGAATAACTACTTCTGGGGCTCCAACAAACCCTAGCTCAAACTCTGCAACAAATTCTTCGTTGGTGAATAAGAAGAACGAAGAAGAAAAGAGTACGACTATGCCCTTGAACTATACGAGTAGACCGGCTCCAAGAAGGTACACTGACGCTGAGATAGAAAGGAGGAGGGAGCAAGGTTTGTGTTTCAAATGTGATGAGAAATATAGACCCGGACATAGATGCAAGAAGAAGCAGTTACAGGTATTGATCTTATCTGAGGAGAATGATACTGAATTAGATTTTAACGAGAACGAAGAGACAGAGGAGTGTGAAGCGAAGATGGAGGATGGGCAATTGTTAGCATTGTCCTTAAATGCGCTGGCGGGGTTCACTGGTGGGAGGACTATTAAATTGATTGGAGAGATTGGAGAACATAAGGTAGTAGTGTTGATAGATTGTGGAGCAACTCACAGCTTTATTCAAGAAAAGCTTGTATCGTTGCTGAATTTGCAGGTGGACGAGAAAGTGACGTTTACTGTACAAGTGGGAGATGCGAGAAATGTACAGGGGCGTGGGGTTTGTAGAAATGTTCCATTGCTATTACAAGGATTGAAAGTAACGCACTCGATGTATCCCTTTAATTTGGGAGGCTCAGACATTATCCTTGGAGCAGATTGGTTGGAGTCACTTGGGGAAGTGCTTGTGAACTGGAAGAAGTCAACTCTGAAGATTGATTTGGGGAATGAGTGGCTGTGTTTACAAGGAAATCAATCCTTGGAACGAACCCCAATGTCTTTGGATGCAATTTGTCGTTCGGCGAAATGTGGAGATGAGGCCTACTTCATTGAATTTTCTGAAATAAGGATGACTGATTGTAAGGAGAATAAGGTGGAAGAAGAAGTATATCAGCTTTTGAATAAATTTCCGGAAATTCAGCGAGCTATAGTAGGAATTCCTCCACCAAGAGATGTGGATCATGTGATAGACTTGCAACCCGGGGTAGTTCCTCCTAATGTGCGGCCTTATAGGTATCCCTACTACCAGAAGAATGAAATTGAAAAGATGGTGAAAGAAATGCTTGCATCTGGGATAATTCAGCCTAGTAAAAGTCCTTTTTCAAGTCCGGTATTGTTAGTTAAGAAGAAAGATGGAAGTTGGCGTTTTTGTGTGGATTACCGGGCCTTGAATAACATCACTATTCAGGATAAATTTCCAATTCCAGCAATAGAGGAACTATTAGATGAATTGGGTGCTGCACAAGTTTTCTCTAAGTTGGATTTGAAGTCGGGGTATCACCAAATTAGGATGAGGCGAGGGGAAGAACACAAGACTGCTTTCCGAACTCACGATGGGCATTATGAATTTTTGGTAATGCCGTTTGGGTTGAAGAATGCTCCATCAACCTTTCAATCATTAATGAATGATATTTTTCGGCAATATCTCCGTAAGTTTGTGTTAGTCTTCTTTGACGATATCTTAGTTTATAGTGTGGATTGGGTATCGCATATGAAGCATTTGGAGGTAGCTTTTAGTGTGTTACAGCAGCATAAACTTGTGTTGAATGTTAAGAAGTGTGTTTTTGCTCGTGCTCAATTGGAGTATTTGGGACATATCATTTCTAGAGAGGGAGTTCATGCTGACCCGCAGAAAATCAAGGATATGTTGAATTGGCCAATACCATCTTCGGTTAAGAGTTTGAGAGGATTTTTGGGCTTAACAGGGTATTATAGGAGGTTTATTCGCCATTATGGGATGATTGCAGCTCCTTTGACTGCATTATTGAGGAAGGATGCATTTAAGTGGAGTGATTCAGCTCAAGAAGCCTTTAATGCTCTTCAAAAGGCTTTAACTACAGCTCCGGTTTTGGCTCTACCTGATTTTTCTAAGTTGTTTATTGTTGAAACTGATGCTTCAGGCACGGGCTTAGGGGCAGTACTCATGCAAGAGGGGAGGCCAATAGCATATTATAGTCACTCACTAAGTAGTAGGAAGAGAGCAAGTTCTGTATATGAAAGGGAGCTCATGGCAGTAGTGTTGGCGGTCAGGAAGTGGCGGTATTATTTGCTTGGGCGACCATTTATTATACGGACAGACCAGAAAGCACTGAAATTCCTAGCTGAACAGAGAATTTTGGATGAGAATCAGCAAGGATGGGTTTCAAAGCTTATGGGATATACCTTCCAAATTCAGTACAAACCGGGATCCACCAATTCAGCGGCAGATGCTTTGTCTCGTAAGGAGGAACCGGTGCAGTTACAAGCTATTTCGGTGGTAGGTGTAGGAGACTCAGCATTATTGGATGAGGAAGTACGCAAGGATGAACAACTTGCTACTATTTTGCAAGAGACATTGGTGGGAACTGATAAGTATCCGGGATATACTGTGAAGGGAGGACACTTGATGTATAAAGGAAGCTTGGTATTGCCGAAGTCATCTTCTTATATCCCTACTCTCTTGAAGGAATTTCATTCCTCTCCAATTGGGGGTCATTCTGGATATTTGAGGACCTACAAGAGGTTAGCAGGGCTGTTTTATTGGAAGGGTATGCGTGGTGATATTCAGAGGTTTGTGGCTGAATGTGACATTTGCCAGCGTAATAAAACTCTTGCCTTGAGTCCAGCAGGGTTGTTGCAGCCTTTGCCTATTCCCGACAGAGTATGGACCGACATTTCAATGGATTTCATCGCTGGGTTGCCCAAGTCAGGATCCTTTGATACTATTTTGGTTGTAGTGGACAGGTTTACCAAGTATGCTCATTTTATACCGTTAAGACATCCTTATACAACAACCAATGTAGCTGAGTTGTTTATACGGGAAGTGGTGAGATTGCATGGTTTTCCCCGATCAATTGTGTCGGATAGGGACAAATCATTTGTAAGTTTGTTTTGGAAGGAGATGTTTAGGATGGCAGGGACACATCTTTGTTATAGCATCAGTTACCACCCTCAAAGTGATGGACAGACGGAAGTGGTTAATCGAAGCTTAGAAGTGTATTTGCGTTGTTTTTGTGCAGAGAAACCTTCAGTTTGGAGCAAGTGGTTGTGTTGGGCAGAATATTGGTTCAATACCAATTTTAACAGATCGGCTGGAATGTCACCTTTCAAAGCCTTGTATGGTAGAGATCCACCACATTTGTATCGTTTTCAAGAGCCTCTTTCAGCTGTAGATGCTGTTGTTACACTGATTGAGGAAAGAAATGCTATACTGGATGAGTTGAAGAGGAATTTAGAAAAAGCTCAGCAGAGTATGAAGGAGCAAGCTGATAAAAAGAGAAGAGAAGTACAGTATAAGGAAGGGGACCATGTGTATTTGAGGTTACAACCATATCGCAGTAAGTCTCTAGCAAGAAGACCTAATGAAAAGTTGAGCCCACGTTTTTATGGCCCATTTGAGGTAATTGATAAGGTTGGAACTGTTGCATATCGCCTACAATTACCTGCATCAGCAAAAATACATCCGGTATTTCATGTTTCTCAACTTAAGAAGTCCATAGCAGCCCCTGTTGCAGCACCTGAATTGCCGCCAATGTTGACAGCAGAATTAGAATTGGAAGTTGTCCCAGAAGATGTGAAACAATGGCGCAAGTTGACTGATGGCTCTTTAGAGGTATTGATCAAGTGGACTGACCTGAGTGAGACTGATAACACTTGGGAATCAGCTGAAGTGATTAAATCGCAGTTTCCTTCTTTTCCACTTGAGGACAAGGTGGCACTTGTTGGGGGGGGTATTGTTGGGACTGGGCCTACTTGGGCCGTGTATAAAAGAAGAAATAAATGAATTGGGCTGAAGTGAAGGACGGGAGTGAGTCTGAGAAGATAAGTGTGGGAAGAAGACAGTAGTGTGGCGGGCTGTTAGTATTGCTGAGTTGGCAAGTTAGTTAGTTGAGGCGGTTAGAAGTGCTGAGCTGGCAAGTGTAAGGGGTTAGTTAGTTAGATGCTGAGTTGGAAGGTTAGTTAGATATAAATACCATAGAATAGTAGTGAGAGGACAGACTGGTATTTTGTAAAGAAGAGTGAGGAGAGTGTGTGCCTCTTGAAAGCACATTAGGCCCTTTTTCTTTGCTTCTGTAATTCTCTTCGGAGAACATACTTTGATTGAATAAAGATTACTTGATTTTGTTCATCAGTATCATACGATGCTATTATGCCTTATGAATAACCACACACACAACTATGAAAAATTATGTCCCTTGGCTATATTTGCAAACTGAAGCTTCTACTAAGTTATATATTTGTCATGCAGATGGAATTTGTCATGTCTATGTTGACAAGTCAGCTGATATTGATATGGCAAAGCAAATTGTTAGAGATGCAAAGATTGATTATTCTGCTGCATGTAATGCAATGGTAATATAATTAACATCCCTTGTAATGAGTACTAAATACTAATGCTTGTTCATCTGCATCCACTGTGACCGTTAAAAGAACTGCCTAGATTCATCAATCTTTCAAATTTTACTTGTTGTTAGACTATATATTCTATGTACTAATTCATTATATCTTGATGTCTTAAGGAAACACTCCTCGTGCACAAGGATCTAACACAGAATGGTGGAATCAAGGAACTCATTGCTGAACTCCGAAAAGAAGGTTTGATTTTAATTGCATGTGGTTTAATGAGAAACTGAAAGGATATATTTAAATTGGGACATTTTTTTATTTTGTTATTTTTAGCCGTCTGTAAGTCCCTTTATATAATATCCTATGATTTCCCCCCTTTTCTACTGTAATGAAACAAATCATTGTTTTCAGACCAAAAATTAGAGAACCTAGATTTTGTTTGTTGAAAGGGTAGCTAGTTTTTCTCATAAAAAATGGACTAAAGTTGAGAAATCATTGTCTATAATAAAACTAAACAGATCTTGTGGCCATTTTTTTATCTGAAAGAGTCTTAATAGGAAACTCTGGTTTGGTAGGTTATTCAAGTCTTGAATGGAACATTAAAAATGATCTGTACAATTAAAGTGAGCCTAGTTGCAATTAAAGTTGAGAGCCTATCAGGCTTATATACTATACAATATTTTGTTGGCAGGTGTTCAACTATATGGTGGACCAAGAGCCAGCAGATGGTTAAATATTCTTGAAGTCAAATCCTTCCATATTGAGTACAGCTCACTGGCATGTACAGTTGAAATTGTAGATGATGTATTTGCTGCTATTGACCACATACATAAACATGGAAGGCATGTTAGGACAACTCTGCTACTTCACATTCATCTTTATTTGAGTTCTCTATATTTTATGGCTGACATTCTTTCTTCCATTCCTTTCTCTGCAGTGCTCATACTGATTGCATTGTTACTGAAGATTCTGAAGTTGCCGCTACTTTCCTTCGTCATGTTGATAGGTAGGTTGGCTAAAATTTAGGAGTATAAAATAACAGTATTCCTGTTCCATGCCTTGTCTGCAACAACTTAATCTAAATGTCCAACTTCTTTGCTAATTTTAACACATTTCTTTTTCCCCAAGGCAAGTGTCAATTATCTCTCATTGCTTTAGTATTTTACTAGAGCAGTGCACCTTGGATGTTTCCATTCCATCCACTCAGTTGATTTAGTTATCTATTATAGCCAAGGATCAAAATATTTTTCTGATTAGCAAATTGAGAAGTGAATATTTACTGCCTTTGCCTTTGTCTAGAGATTGGTTTCATGATACAATAGGGGTAGTAAGAACATTCAATAGCTAGTTACTTTGGCATGCCTCATTATTTTTTCCAGTTTAACCAATGTCTGTGCTTGCTAATATATGTGGATTCGTTTTCAAGTTATGTTTCCTCTTTTGGATCATGACTTATTGTTACATCTTACATGCTCATACAGTGCTGCTGTATTTCATAACGCAAGCACCCGATTCTGCGATGGAGCACGCTTTGGCCTTGGCGCAGAGGTAATGCATCCCCTTAAAGTTTCATGCTGCTACATATATTGACAAGCATGGTTAGTTTTATTTTCTGATTTTGATTCTGTCTCATGTATGCTTAAACAGGTTGGAATAAGCACAAGCCGAATTCATGCAAGAGGTCCAGTAGGAGTTGAGGGTTTGTTAACTAATAGATGGTATTGATTCTCCCACATGTTAATCTTTTCATCAATTCTAAGTTTGGATAGGAAGAAAAGTAGAAAGGAGAGAATCTTATGAAGTAGTCAATTTTTGACTATTTTAGAAAGTTTTAATTCCATATAATTTCAGGGTACTAGAACTTGAAAACAATACATATGATCTTGCTCATGTGTTTAGGAGTAAGATAATTAATCTCTTATGGTATAATGTTGCAGGATATTGAGAGGAAACGGGCATGTGGTGAATGGTGATAGAGGGATAACTTACACTCATAAGGAGCTGCCTCTAAATGCATAGGAATATATAGGATTTATTATTGAGGTTACATGAAGCTACCAGCTGGTCTTTTCCTCCCAATTTAAGAGACAATGTGTGTACTGTATAATTAGCTTGCGAATTATAACCTATTAATTACAATTAATCTACCCCTATTCCAGAAATTTTTTTCTCATCTGGAGCATCTTAAGGGGAAAGAAATAGCTCAAGAAACTATTAACTAATATATTTTTCCATGAAATATGAATGTCTTATTAATTTTTACCCGAATAAAGCATTAAATTATTGTCCCTTTAATGTTCTACACCAGTACTCAAAATCCTTAAATATATTAATACCAACGTATCTTTCTATTTGCAAGGATAATATGATGATCCCAAGTATGATACTTGGCTAGTGTCTAGTATTGGTTATTGCAGGTTATGCATTTCCATGTATTTAAGGATTTTCAAACTATAAGTATCTAGTTATTGTCTCAACCTCCTTCTACCCTTCTTCCTCTCCTATTCTCCCCTCCCTAATCTCTTCTTTTCTCAGGAATACAGATTGATTGCACATTTTCTCTTCCACTCCACTCTTCCCCTTCAAATAATTCTACTATTTTTTCCATGTTTTAACAATATGAATAAAAATGATAGTTAATTCATTAAATATTTATTGAATGAGTAAACTTTTCAATGTTTACCTTATTGATGAAGTTTTTAATCTATAACACATTTTTATACACTTCAATGATTTAAACGTTAGTCCTTCAATGCAATACAAATGTCAAAAGTCAAGGAAGAAGTTGCAATTGTTATACAAACTCTTTACAAAGCCATAAGAAATTGATACTTATAGGCATGATTTGGCCAAAGATAAGAATATTTCACAAATTCTAAAGCAAAATACTTGTAAACAAGAGAGATGCTTCTTCAATTTTACACACTTCATATTTCTCCATCCCACAATTCCTCAAGACTCTTATAAGGACTACAAGTTTCATGAACAGCGAAGTCCCCTCTCAGTAACCTTTGCTGCATTGTAGAACAAGAGAAAATGAGCAACTTAATGATAAATATGTAATAATGTTTAAATATTTGAATGTGCTATAGGCATCAATTATGACCTGGTGGATCTGAGAGAATTTTGAGAAAAGATGTGGAGGGATTGACCAATCAAATAAGCTAATATTTTCCTTGATTCTTGATTCATTCACACTCTTTGGAAGAATACTGTGACCACTTTGGATTCCCCAGCGTAGAGCAACTTGTGCTGGAGTCTTGTTGAGTTCTTTTGCAATTTCAAGCAACACTGGTTCCTTCAGTACCTCCCCTTTCACCCATGAACCCGGAGAACCCAATGGACAGTATGCCTGTAACAACAAACCATCATTAATTCTAATTTCAACCAAAGTAGAAAATTTGTATGAAGAAAAAGAAAATAGTTAACTAGGATCTAGCTTCCTAAAATACTATATTAGTACATTCAACATCGTAAAGTAATTTTTGGTGTGATTTATAGTTAAGTAGCTGTCTTAGCAACCACAAGCACCCTAAACTTTGGATACTATATGCTACTAGAAGAACACTTTAAAGAGGTGAATGCATCATAATATACTTTATATTACCATAGGAAAAATGTTTCAAGGTACTGTATATATAAAAAATACTACCTTCGTTCCTAAATATAACATCACTTTAAAATTTCAACTTTTTCCTAGATATAAGCAACTTTCTAATTTTTCTCAACTTTTTCCCAATTGAAGTCTAATATTGCTTATCTATAATAAACAAGTAAGTTAGATAGAGGGAGAATAAAAGAATATGGTTAGGATAGATTATTAATATCATGTGCTAATAACTATCTTAACTAGCATCCTTAATCTAATCAAAATAGGAAAGTGATCTTATATTTAGGAATAGAGTGAATAGTTTAGAATATTGAGTGCTATTAGAAAAATATTCTAGAGTGTTGAACAAAGTTTTAGAGTGCTCAAAAGAAAACACATATGTAAAGAAGAGACATAAAAAGATGAAGAGTAATACAGAGAGATGAACTCCAATCGACTTGCACATATTGTGAAGAGAAGGTTGCTGCCAAACTGGGTGGCATTCAACTTGGTTAACTGCAGGTATGATCTTAGCATACTTGACCATGTCTTGCAGCTTCTGAGTAGAGAAGTTGCTCACTCCAATGGCTCGAGCCTGACCCGACATGAATAGTCCTTCCATCGCATTCCATGTCTCTTCAAGACATAATGGAGCCATCACCTCTGGATCCCATCCTTTTGAACCTGCCTTTGTCCTAAAAGGCCAATGCATCTGTCACACCATTAATAACAACTATCTTGAGTCAATGGAAAATAGATACTCCCACAACATCTTTAAGTGATTTATATTTGAAGGAAGATGGAATTTCAGTATTTAAAAATATGGAAGGTTGAAAAATAAGAAACCATACAAGGTATAAATCGATGTAATCTAGTTGGAGATCCTCCAGAGTCTTACTTAGTGCCTTGGACACATCTTCAGGTGCACAGTCACTGGTCCTGTTTGGATAAGAAATGACAAATTAACTGTAAAACTATATGTCAACAACTGTAATTAATCAAGTCCATTGAATCTTGGTGGATGATTAAGAATCAAAGCAGAATCATTGTAATTGACAACATTTCTATATAGGATTAACATAATTGTTTGTCCCTAAACTTTGATTGAATTTTCGTTTTAATTCTTGGTCTTGATTCCTATAGTATCATATGGACCTGATATATTTTAATGATAGGGACTGAAGCCAAAATTTGATCAAATTATAAGAACTAATAATGACATGTATGCAGAACAACATAACTGGTATATATGTATAAAATGACTGGGATCAATACTATTGAAACATACCATAGTTTGGACGTGATGAACATTTCACTACGCTGTACCACTCCAGTGGAAAACAGTTCCTTCAATGCCTCTCCTATCTGCATCCAACATTTAAATTTTTAAACATTAAGCAAACCAAAACCATGTCTAATAAATTCACTGGAAAGCAGAAAAATCTTACCTCTTTTTCATTTTCATAGACCTTGGCACAATCTATATGCCTATAGCCGGCCTGCAAATCAAAGGACAACTTTCATCAGAAGATAAATGTTACAAACAGCTTTGTTTGCTCAATTACACAACATCCCTTAGCAGATTGGGTCTCCAAACATTTGTTTACATTTGATTGATTACGATCATAAAATCAATTACTAATTGACACACTCGATAATTAAATCCATTTTCCAAAACCAAAGCCATACCCTATCCATTAATCACATTCTCATAATCAAGTGTGACCCAATGTACAAAACTCCCACCAGGTTAGATTTGATAAAGAATATAAGCATGTGGTCTTACCCCACAAGCAAAACAGAGAGGACATCTACAAATCTTGAAAACATCTTATCTGCTTTGTTTGTGGGAGTAAGGCCACAAGCACATATTCTTTATCACACTTATTTTCAAGATTTGAAACCGTAACTTTTAGGACACATGACAACAACTTTATCGTGACACTCAGGCAAAGCAGATATGATGTTTTCAAATCTTGAAAACATTTTATCTGTGATGCTTGTGGGAGTAAGGTCACCTGCATATATTCTTTATTACACTAACTTGTTTTCAAGATTTGAAACCATAACTTTTAGGTCACGTGACAACAATCTTACCGTGACACTCAAGCAAAGCAGATAGGATGTTTTGGGAGTAAGGTCACACACATATATTCTTTATCGCCCTTATTTTCAAGATTTTAAACCGTAACAAAGTCACGTGACAACAACCTTATTGTGACACTCAAGCAAAGCAGATATGATATTTTCAAATTTTGAAAACATCATATCTGCTTTCCTTATGGGAGTAAGGCCACATGCACATGTTCTTTATCACACTTATTTTCAAGACTTCAAACTATAACTTTTAGGTCCCATGACAACAACTTTATCGTGACACAACCATATTTGAAAACCCAGAAAAGAAATTAACCAAAAGATATAAAGAAAGAAGAAACGAGAAAGACCACCTTGACAGCAGCAATGATAGCATCACCAACAACACCAGGAGGTGCTTTCCATGTTCCAATGCCAACAGATGGCATTTGTGCTCCTGTATTAAGTTCAAAGTGAAGAGGTCCATATTCAACGTTATCTTCATTTCTTTCCATTTTCAAGAGAAAACCCAATTCTAAAATACTAAAAACACAATTCTTGAAAGACCAAAACACCAATCTTTATAATGTCTATCTTCAGGGGACGTAAAAATTTTCAGGGAATGGCTATATATCCATATATAGGAGATGTGGTTGAAACAGAGAACAATAAAGTCGTTAGGCCTTTGGTAAAAAAAAAGTCGATAGGCCTTTGGTAAATTTAAAAAAAGTCGTTAGGTCAATGATTTGTTAGTAATCAATTATATTGGGGTAACTAAGTTAACGGCCAGTCAAATGGACTCAAATAATAAAAAAAACAGAAGGAAACGTTAATAGTTAGATCATATGGTTTAGGATTATCATCATTCACAGGTTCATCATCATTCACAGGTTCAGGTAGGGGTAAGAATATGGGTTGACTCGCGAAGTTAAGGGTTGACCCGACCCGACCTGACCCAACCCAAGGGTCAGATGGACTGGGCTTGCGCAACCCGTATTTATATGGGTTGGGAATTGGCCAACCCTAAGTCCCTAATCCAACGAGGACGGTTGAAGGGTCAGCTCACCAACCCGCAACATTTTCTAATTTTTTTTTAAAAAAATTTCTTTCAAAATTTATTAAAATAATAAATGGAATTTCATATTAACAAAAATATCTTATCATTACATCAGTCAAGAGTATGATATCCTAAATATCATAAAATTATGGATTTCGCAATTACATATTTATTTTACAATCATTTTCTTAGCTTTATTCTACTAACAATATCATTAACAAAATTTATATTTTACTATTAAAATCCAATATATGTTATATTAACCACATTTTGTAACAATGAAATGTCTAAAATAATATCTTTTAAGTATATTTAATTTTTTAAATTTTTAAGCAAACCTGTGGGCTAACCTACTAACACATGGGCTAACCCGCTTCAACCCGCGGGTTATGTGGGCTATGCTCGTGCATCTAGCACTCTGACAAGCTGCCGGTTCCCCATCCCTAGTAATGTTCAACCTACGGGTTAGTGGGTTGAACCCATATTACCGGCTTTAGGTTTAGGCAAGAAAAGTGGATGCCTGTGAGCCGTGAACACAAACACATGCATGCAACTATGCTTCACCCCATTCACGAAATCAAAATGCTAAGAAAATTCATTCACCCTTCGCCGCAATCAAAATGCACAAGTTTTGAGGCTCAAAAGATGAGATCAATATACTAAAGCTAAATATGACATTTTCTTTTATGTTTGGCATATCAATAATTTGAATGATATCATTGTTGGTTCAATCGTAATTTAAAACCATAAGTTTTATTGGCTTTGGTTGCAAAATTTGATAGATAGATGGATAGATATATAGATAGAGGGAGAGAGGCAATCTGTAAAAGTATTTAAAAGAAATCATCCGAAAAATTTACAATACATATACTATCTCTTTTTTTTTTACAGCACAGGATATAGTAAATAATTTAGAAGTACCCCTTAAACAAAAACACAAAAAAACTACATAGCAGTTTGGCACCCCCACTATCTTGAAGGATATATGCAATCTCATATCCATATTCTGTTGACTCCCAATTCGCTGAATCTGGTTTTGATCAGGAGGGATATATATCCAATAGTCAAAGTCAAAGAGATACACCTTCGTTTTTTTCCTATGTGAATAACACCAACATCATACACCTTTCCCCTTGGTGAAAATTAAAGACATATATAGCTTTTGCATGTTGATCCGAGGCTTCGAGTTCCTGCTTTATTTCACCAATATCATACACCCATTCCCCCACTACCATTTTTGAGAGCATCGATTCTCTTGGCCTTTCTACGAGCTCTATCACGCCAATTGAGATGACGAGCACATTTATCACCAAGGGCGAACCGATCACACATTGCTTTCTGTAACCCACGACGTCACATCCTCACGCAAAAGAATATTTTCATAAATTCACACAAGTCTTTTATCAATAATAGCATGATCCCTGGCATATATTCATTTTAAAAAAATTCCATTAAAATTACCTACTTCGCACTAAACCTCATCAATAACATTCGGCATGTAGCTCAAGAAGCTTTACCCACCGAGCTCTATGTTTATTGTATTTGGGCTTGCATACACGCAAGTTGCATAAAAACTCCAGAAATTTGTGTATGTTCCCCTCCATCCAGCATTTAGGATTTTCAATCATGTCTTGGTGTACAATCTAGTATTAGATCAGGTTTTTAATCTTTTAGGATTTTCTAGTTATGCTGATCCAGTTAATCTTTTAATTATAAAATTGAGCCATTTGATGGTTATCCATAAATGCCTTGATTATGTCTCCAATACTTCTGACATTGTATAATTGACTTTCTTAAATGAAAAGATAAAAAAAATTGCATGCAAATTTTATGATGAATCGACTTGTATGTAAAAGTGGTATAAGAAGCCTCAAATGGGTTGATAATAAATAATATTAATGTAACAAGTGGACAATAGTGTTAAACAAGCTTGACACATATAAATACAATTAATTCAAGTGCTATAAATTTCAAAATCTAAGCAATGGTTCCCGGAGGAAGAAGAATCGCAGACTGTTAATGCACAAACTCCAATATGGTGTAGTAGCCAATCAACACTGGAAGGGAGACTATCATACTGAAAATCACCCTGCAATAAGCAAAGAGTCTAAATCATATGGTGTAGAAAAGAGCAGCAATATACTAGTCCAATTATATTATTTATAGTTATATAGAGAATGTATAATTTTATATTTCATATGGATGTATAACTTTCTTTGATTCCTGTAAAACATTTTGAAAATGTCTTATGTAATAATACAAAATGAGTAAATATAATCGATAACATGGAAACTCACGCTGTACTAAGAACCTCCGGATGCAATCCATATTCTTTGGCAAAAATGAAGGACGTTATGGATTGTGGCAGTGCTGCCTGCAAATGAATGTCCACTGTAGATCAATATTCGAATATATAACTTAATTCATTAGGTTAAAATCAAATGAGCGGTCCACTGAAACAAATTAAAATGTAGCTTTTTCTGCATTGTCAATTGGTGTTTTTCTTTTACTTTCAATCTTGTTCAATATGACTAAAATATTTAGCAAAATGATCAAGAAACACCGATAGATGAATTAGAGCATAATGAATAAATTAAAATTCTCTTGACATATGACATCCCATCTTGTTCCTTGTTCCCTCTCATGTCCTGTCTTTTCTTTATTCTTTTTTTTTATAAAAAGACAAAATGATATTAACCAATAATAAAGAATACAAAGTTCTAATCATGTCCTCAAAACCAAAAGGAAAAACATTAAAATCATCGTCAGAAATTAAACCAACAGAACACAGAGAAAAAGATTGAATGTTGGCAATATCTCTATCAACCATGAGCTTAACTGAGGGAGCCCAATAAAAAAAATCAATATTATGCAACTAGATTTGTAAGTATGAAATTTAATTAACTTGGAAATATTGAATTAAAAACATGAAAATATATTTATATATTACTAATTTTTTTAGTGGAGATCAAGAAGTATAATTTATTTAACTTCATCAACCCTGAAATAAATTAGTTATTGACTATAAGAAAAGTCGGTGAAGAATATTGATAGAAACCGGCTAGCAAAATAATAGATAATTAGAATATATAACCGCGCATCCATTATAATTCAGTTTAAAAATCGGTTTCCTACTCATTGAAAAGATCATAAGTGAGGAAAGTTAGGCGTAACGATATTGTTTAAATCTCATAATAAGGATTATATATATTTGATTGCTGTATCAAATGTATTTTAATTGATACACAATATTGTATATATCAAATATATTGACAATCTAAATAATAAATTGGTTGGATAATATTATAGATATTTACTCCCTAATAATTATTTATAGAATAGAAAATTGGTTGGATAATATTATAGATATTTACTCCGTGCAGTCTTAATTATAAGACTATTAATTTTGTCTATAGTTAATTACTATAAGTTGTTGGGGGTAATTGTCTATAATTTTTTCTTTAAAACTAATTTGTTCTACTTATGAACTGACTTATAATTAAATTATATGTGACAGATTGACATGATTTAGTGATTTAATTTGGTTCTTAAAAAAAAAGTCAAGGAGTCTTATAATTAGGACAAATAGAGTGTGTGTATGTGTGTTGGGTGACGGATTTTGTGGAAGGAAATGAGTTACTACCTCCGGTCCTAAATATAGAAGCTAGATAACATTTTTTTGGAGAAGTTAAGGTTGCAAAATAGTCTATTAAATCATGACGTATTTGATATATTTTTAGATTATTTATTAGTTTATAAGTAAAATAAACTAGTTTAAAGAAAAAAATTAGGTAAATCAATTTATAATTAACTTATTTTGCTGTTTTTTAGGATTTTTCAAAAAAGTCAATTAGGTCTTATATTTAGGATCGGAGGGAGTACTTTGTATGGGTGTGCCACATATTACAAGGCATAATAAATTGAAAATCAAAGTGCGTGCGAAATCGTCATATGAAAAGGCATAATAAAATGAGAATCAAAGTGCAAAATCATAATAAATGGTAGAACCGTAGAACAATATGAAAGGAGGATCGGAAATGAAAAATGTTGGGGTAATTAAGGAAAACCTGAATGATAGCGATTCGTAAAGCGTCACCATGCAAGCCCACAAAGATGGAGGCAAGAGCCATGGCGGCAGGTCCAGCTACAAACTTCAGAATGATGCTGAATATTGTCAGGCCGGATCCACAGGCTATTAACTTCTCTTGATGAGCCATGAAAATACCTGCAAATTAATTAAGGAATAACAATGAGAAGAAGGATCATGAACAACATACATAAAATACATTGAAAAATCGCATAGTAGTAGTGAAAAATGACAGAAAAAGGCCTTCTAAATTTAAAGATATTATATATTTAAATTTAAGATTTTAATTAGTTGAGCAATGATAAGTTGAATATAGATACTAATAACTGTAAGTCACCTATATGAGATTTTAAAATTTAGAAGGAATTTTCTTGTTATTTCCTCCCATATAAGATAGATGGTCAGAGAATATTAAAATATTAGTTAATTGTTTATATTTATGACATAGTTGTCTTTCTATCACAAAATATTAATTTAACATGATATAGGACTCAACCAATCAACATAATTTACTTCTAAATATTACACGTGAGACTTATTTGTTTTAATACTGGAGGGGACTGACCCATGCTAAACATGGAAGTGCCAATGGCTGCCCTGGACATGATAGATATAGAGCCCTCAACGATGGCCGGGCTATGCAAATTGAACCTGCAACATATGAAAGCCCAAGAGAGGCCAAACACAGAGGAATATGTGTTAGGGTTGTAGGCGATCTTAAGGGCAACCACCTTGAGGGAGAAGCACAAGGAAGGCCTAGTTACAGGAAGTTGGTCATGGGGCGGAGTGATGGTGGTCGATTTTCGAAATTCGAGGAGGAAGAGAAGGAGAGGGAGCCAGACAATGGCTTGGACAATAGAGAATTGAACAACCATGTTGACACCCAAAGGACCATACATGGCCTTAAGGAGAGGCACCCCTACAACAAGGGAGCTGGTAAGAGTGGAGAGGGAAAAGGAAGTGATAGACCAAGCATAACTACCCTTGGGACACCACTTGACCCATAAGGCTAGCACTATGACTATGATAACCTTAGATATGGCGTCTGCAGCTAAAAAGGGGAAATTCATGTGGAAGGGATCTAAGTGGGTGCTAAACTCCAAAGTGAACAATGGTAGCATGAAGTAGCAAACCATCTTGTTTATGCCCTCCCCTTGTTCCTTTGTCAATATCCCCCACCATCTCACTGAACCATACCCTAATACCAATGCCACGTACAATGGCCCCGTTCCCTCCACCACCTTGTAGACATTCCCCCATCCTACCATTCTCTCTTTCTATCTATCTATCTATCTATCTCTCTCCACCCAATACAAGCATCCATATGTTCAGCTTCACTGTTATTTATACTCTCTCCCGTCCATAATGAAAGAAGTAACATCATAATTTTTTGTCCATATATTAAAAGGGAAAACCTGTAAAAGTCTTAATAATAACCATAGTTGATATTATCAAATGGAAAGAGGAGATAAGATGTGAGAGTATAGTAAATGATATAAAGGTGAAATTGGAAAATAACATTGATTTTACACATGACAAATAATTTTACTATGTTTCATTGGTGTGAAATGATTTACATACTATCTATTATAATGTAGAAGCTAAGGGAGTATATCTTTGCATGATGCCGCCCACTCATATACAGACAAAATCTAAGCCATGTTTTAATGAGGTCTACGATTCATTCTCTTTGTATGGCCATGCTCTCTCCTCTTCCAATTTTCATTTTCCTTTTTTTGTTGTGTATGTGTGAGAGAGAATTTGATTCTTTAAATGGAAGCATTGGCTGTGAAGTTGCTTTTGCCCTCGGATCGGATTTGCTTACGCTCATCAGATTTATCAGAATAAGGAATTAGTAATGATGTTCATCCATTATTCTCTTCCCACCACTACCATTTTAATTAGCTTTTTTTTTATTTCATTATGTGTTGCCCCTGATTATTTTGGCAAAACACTGAGTGGGTATTTCATTCCTAACCGGCAGCAACCAAATTTACTTAACTCTTTCTTACAAACTTAAGCTACTAAAAGTTACGGTGAATGTGTTAAAATGTCCAGATAAATTGCTTATAGATGCACTCAACACTATGAATATTTTTGCCTAAAAGTGTCCATATAATTGATAAAATGAGTCGTTGTCTATGATGTCAAAAACAATTTAGTTGTCAAAATGAGTCAAAATTGTCTATTTTGTCAATACACGTAGATAATGTTAGGTTTTTCAATGTTAGAGAGAATAAGAGGTGCAAAATACATGTATAGTTTTGTCCAAAGTGCACCCAGTACCGTGAACATTTTTTTGACTAGAAAGTTCTCACATAGTTACCAAAATTGTTCCATTAGCACATATTTCGTTACACAATTTTGGAGCAAACCTATATAAATCAATTTCTCCATGAATTTTGGTGACAAACTTTCAACTTAACACGCTTTTTCTGTTTTTTGGATTTTAATACTCAATTTCTTTCTCATCTGTTTTTGAAAATTACATTTGAACTAGAAATTTTGAAAAGGATTTTATTTAAATACACATTTCTCCTTTTGTAAATTCATGTTTAACATGCTTAAAGTAATGACATACACACAAGAACCATTTTATTAGTAACTATGTGGGTATTGGTATGACAATAATAGGTTTATGATGTTAAGTATTTTTTTGACAAAACTAAAGTTGTATTTTTGAACTTTTTATTCTCCCTAATGTTGAAAACTCATTGTCATTTGAATGTATTGGTAGCACATGGGTACTTTGATGCAAAGAAACAAAGTTTAGCGGTGTTAGGTACACTTTAGTCCAAACAACATAGCTATTTTTATACCCTAATTGTAAAATTTAAATGAAATAAAAACACTTTTATCATCAGTAATATTCTAAACAATAAATTGAGAGATATCCCTGTCAAGTGACTTCTCTCCTTTGCCACTCCCCTCCGCTGCCCTCCTTTTCTTCCCTCTACCATTGTATTTTTGATCCAATTGTTCATGTTTATCATTTTACAAAAATAAAATATTTACAATTATATTTAAAATTTTCATAATGAATTGAATCCATCAAAATCTAGTCTTAACAATTAAAACTGTAGATTATTATTATAAATTCATATTTTTTTAATGTAGTTGTAAACTATTCAAACCAAATTTCAACAGATTAATTAAATTTATGTATGAAATTTTAAATAGTTATAATTATTTTTATAAAATGATAACTAATTTGATCAAATAGTAAATGGAAGAAAAGCAGGGCAATGTGAGGGGAATGGCAAAGGAGAGAAGCCACTCTCTCCTTGATCACATAATATTTTTAATATTGTTGGCAAGGTTAGTAAAGCTATTTTCAAATGTTAAAAATGGACCCCACTATTGTTCTATCAGCAATAACGCAACTTTTGTTCACCAACCACGTTGCAACCCCTAATTCGTTTTCCTATCACAAGATCGACTAAATAGATGGACTGGCTCCTACATGCATCTTGGCTTTTGTTGTTTTCATAACATCACCTGAAAATTCTATATACTAGAGCAAGTGAAAAGAAATACTACCAAATATTATTCTTAGAAGAAATTATTTCAAATATGCGGCTAAGAATAATTTATGGTTTGAATACTTAAAAAAAGTTAAATGTATATTATCATCATGAGGGAATAGAGAACAAACACCATTACACCACTAATAATATTCAATCGTGCTCAACAAGCAATACGTGCAGATATATGAGTATTTAAGAATTATTTTGGCCTTTTGGGGGCCACCAATGAAGGCTAGAGGAGTACAATATAAAATAACAAGTTGAAAGGTTTTTATTCGGCCATGAAAACTTGAAAAATAAACAGATGACCGATTGGTGAAGAAGAAGAAGAAGAAGAAGAAGAAGAAGAAGAAGAAGAAGAAGAAGAAGAAGAAGAAGAAGAAGAAACTTAAATGAAATTAACGAAAAGAAGCATGGAGAGAGTATATATGTAATATCTAATAGTTTGAAATATGTAGAGGAAGGAAGAAGAAAGAAAGACACTAATAATGAAGAAGGAAGCTTTCCAAGAACTAGTGGAAGATCGTGAAGGAATAATTCTTCCTTCAGGATCAACTGAAGAATTATATACCCATTTCTTGTTGTCAACTTCATAACCAAAACTTTCTATATTTCTGCTTCTGTTCCCTTCGCCATGACTGACCTTATATACTCCTTCCAATCAATATTATAATAGATAGTCAACTATTTTATACTAGTTATAGAAATATAGTTGAGTCATTTAACATAAGTAAAATTAATGTGATTTTTCAATTTTGTCCTTGCACTATCGCAGAAAAACCTCTTTTCTAGTGTCACTCTCCCTCTTTCTTGTTTGTTTATTATTGAAAGCATTAATAATGTTAATTTTAGAAATAGTTGGGAACTATTAGAAATTGATCTTATATTTATGAACAAATTGAAATTTCAAAGTAGTTTTATATTTATGAACATGGGGAGTATTATACATACACCCTCTATCCCTTCTTTATATTTAATATGTAAGTGCGCAAAAATACAAACTAAATACTTGTTCTTTTGACTTTTATGTATTACTATCTCTTACTTCATGTTCCTATTTATAAGTCACTTCTATATTTTTCTCATAAACTTAAGAAAACCTTAAACCTCATTAATTTTCCAATAAGATCCAACAAATTTAAATTCTACCACCCATATATCCCTATATCACATGAAAACAAAGTCAAGAAATATTACTCTCTAAGACCTATTAAAAGGGTAAACTTGTATATTCACATGAAATATTTAATGAGGTGATTTACATTTAGGACCAAATAAAATATTCTCTCTAAGACTTAAAAATAGGACCAGAGGAGTACTCCCTCTGCTCCATACTATAAGAGCTCTAAATTTGAATAGTTTTAGTCCAAATTAAAATATAACAGTTCATCTTATACTCCCTTCAGTCCCTAATGTAAGAGTTCAAAATTTAAATGTTTTGGTCCCTAATATAAGAGTTCATCTTACATTCTCTCATCATTTAATGTGTTTTTCCTACTTTGCCCCCAACTCTCTTTCATATTTATTAATGCTTATGTATTTCTCTTTCTTAAAATATCATAATAAATATGGGCAATATTGGAAAAGAAACATTAACTTCACACACCCAACTAACATTCACATGTTTTCTTAAGAAGCATTTTTTGGCGGCTAGCTCTTATTTTAGGGACCAGAGAGAGTATTACTTTTCATATAATGCATTTTCCCCTACTTTACCCTTAACTCAATTTCAAATTTATTAATTAATGCTTATGTACTAGTTATGTATTCCTCTCTTAATTAATTGTAATGTGGACCGAAACGAGTATATCTTCAGTTCATAATAAATAAATGGTTGGAATTTAACATCTCATTAAAAAAATTGCATCATACGCACACCCGGAACTGTTGAAAAATCTCGTATTTATTGTAGAATAAACTCAGCAGAACCTTCATACTTCTTGATGAAGGCAATAGTATCATCATGGGAAGAAAGAGAGTGAAGAATCTGTTGAATCTCATCAGCAACATCTTTCATGGAGGGCCTATTTTGCCTTTGTTCATACACACAAGCAATAGCAAGACATCCCAACTCCTTCATACTCTCCAACTCCAATTTATTAGCCCCAATCCTAACCGTTGGATCAATAACCTCCATCAATCTCATCCTCTTCATAGCCTTCTTCACAAACACAACCAAGTTCACATCTTCCTCTTCCCTCCCGAAATCCAAAGCCTTCTTTGCCGTCAACATCTCCAACAAAACCACCCCAAAGCTATACACATCACTCTTATCCGTCACCTGAAAATTCATATAATATTCCGGATCAAGATACCCTAATGTCCCTTGTGCACACGTTGTCACATGGCTTGCTTCATTCTTAGCCAACTTAGAAAGCCCGAAATCCGAAACTTTAGCATTAAGATTATCATCTAACAAAATATTACTTGACTTCACATCCCTATGGAAGATTCTTGGTATGGCTGAGTTATGTAGGTAAGAAAGTCCTTCAGCGGTTTGATGGGCAATTTTCAACCGTTGATGCCACCTTAGTGGGGCCCACTTTCCGGCGTTGTGGAGGTGGTCGAAGAGGGTCCCATTGGGCACATATTCATAGATCAGAAGGGGCTCATTATGTGGGAGTTCAATGCAACAACCTAGGAGGTGTACGAGGTTACGGTGGTTGAGTTGGCATAGGATTCTGACCTCATTGAGGATTTGATCAGCGGCTCGGGTGTTTCCAAGCTTGGCGCGCTTAATGGCGGTTAGGGTTCCGTTGGAAAGGGTGCCCTTGAAGACATCGCCGAAGCCGCCGGAGCCGATGAGGTTGTGTTTGGAGAAGTTGTTGGTGGCTTTTGTTATTTCTTTGATGGTGAAAATCTTGGCTGACCTGCCACTATTGTTGTCTGCGTTTAATATGTCTTGTGCTCTATTCCTGCTTTTGATTTGGGCTGCTTTTTGCCTCTGGTACCGGAAAACTGTCACAGTGATTAAGATTCCGGCGATCATAGCAGCCATAGCAAATGCCAAACCTGTGATGACATGTAGTTGACTAGGTGAGACAGAGTAGTTGACATATATATGTGTTTACTTTTCCAAATGGAATTTGGGTCAATTAATTAACCGTTCCATGTTCTCTATATTATAAGTCTTTATGGACAAAATTGATAGTAAACTCATTAAATTTGTATGCAATTTTTAAAAATTTTCAAATTTCTACATAGAAGGAACCAGTTCTTTTACTAAAAAAGAGTAATAATACTATATAAGTAGAGAAATAAAACCAAATCTAAATTGTCCAAATGAAATCTAAACTATTTAGTTATGTTTAACTCTCCCTATCCATCCATTTTTATGAGTTGGAAATTAGCTCCATATTGGATGAGATTTCGAGGGAGAAGGGAAAATATAATTGACCCTGTTTGAGTATTGGTTGTTATTATAGGGATAAAAGTTACAAATATATATTAATTATTTTCTAAGTGACTTAATCGTATTGTGATCCGACGGATTATTTCAAAAGTGATTTATACATGGATCATACGGTGGACAAAAGATCATATAGTGGACAAAAGTTTGTATAGCCAAATGAAACACTTCATTCAATTTTACATGATCCAAGAAAATTACCTCCGATAAGTTGAGATTTCTTCTTATTTCGATGCTTGCATCCTCCTCCCTGTCCACACTTGATATCTGAAGACAATTGGATCAAGTTAAGTAGTAATTTCTTGTTAGTGGCAACTATATATAGTTCTTGCAGATATTAACATCAATTAGTATAAATCGAAGTACTATCACTAAATGCAAATATATAATCCGAATAAAGCATGCATGGCAATTCACATGTACACAAACACACATTAAACAAACAGAACTGATAATGGAAATTCTTAAATTTTCTTCAAGGTTCAACTTCCTCATGAGAAATGATTTCACTAACGAGGTACTGTTATTAATTAAAATCTTGAGTTCAGCGCAATTCACATGGCCAGGTTTTTTTGTCAGCTAGCTAACTGATCGTTGTACGAAGGAGCTATACACAAACAAACACGTGTATATCAAAGATGTTACAATTAATATTCTTCCTCCGTGTTGGCAAAAAAAAAAAACAAGTTCTTCCTCGTTAGCTCCATAAATTTTCAAATATTTAACTGTTGATTAATTATAAATTAATTTATTCCCTACTTCTTTAAATATAAGATCTACTTGAATTTTTTTGAAAAAACTAACAAAATTAACTAAATTATATATGAACTAATTTATCTAATTTTTTTTTTCAAACTAATTTATTTAACTTATAAACTAGTAAGATATAATTTGATACATAACATATGTCATCATTAAATGGTTTTCTTTTTGTTTTTTAAAAAAGACAATCAAATCTTATATTGATAAGTAAGAGAGGAATTTTATTTATAATTTTGGTCCTTATTATAAATCCAACTGCTACAGATTTTTTGTTCCTAAATATATAAGTCTAGTTTGGGATCAATAAATACTACTATGACTATTTTACCCCTATGGTGGAAATAGGGAAGATATATCTATTCTTAAATAAGGACAAAGTTAGAAATATTTTAAGATATGACGTATTTAATATTTAATGTTATAACTTCCACTCCTTAATATCTAAGAATAGTCCATAACGATTTATAATAAGAAACAGAGTGGTAAATACTTACTTTGACATGTTCCGGTTATAGGATCCCATTGAAAACCAGAGTTGCACAAGCACTTCCTACTCAGTCCACCACCCATCACTGGAGCCGGTAAGGGTGAGCATGCCGAATTGGCCAAACCACCACAATCTATTGACGCCCTACAAGCAGGCTCCTCCGGCGACTCCCACTCTATCTCCACCCCGGGCTCCGGCCATGCACTCACCGGAGCTGAATCATCCAAATAAGCAAAACTAACATACGCAGCACACCTCTCTTTCCTAACCCTAATCCTATACTCCGTCACCGACCCGCCAGTTTTCACAGTGCAACATATTCCGCCACCACAAGCCATGGCACGTGCCCTAACATAACTATGACATGCACTTGAGGAAGAACAATTCCACAAGAGAGTCAATACCTCATTAGAGCAATTCATGAAAACGAGGGTGTTACTAGATGTGATGTTGAAGGGTGCGTTGGGATCAAGTGACATGCCTTGGGTTTGATAATCAGAGGAGACACAGGTGGTCGGAGAGGCGAGACCAGGTGGTTGGATGATGAAACGCTGCGTTTGAGGATTGATGGTGGTGATAATGTAGGAAGAGCCGTTGAGGGTGTCAAACCAGAGGGTACCATTGTTGCATCTAACTTTGTAAGATGGGTTGCCACAGTGAGGGTTGGTGCTAAGTGGAAATGGGACTTGGGTTTGACCACAGTTTGGACAGTGGCTAAAAGATTTGACTAATGGTGAGTGATAGATAATAATAATATTTAGAAGAAGAAAAAGAAGATGGGGGTTTGTGAGTATCTTCATTGTGATTTGAATATGAGGGCACACTGTGATAGATGATCACTCTTGTGTGAAGTTCTTGTGATGGTTGGCAAGGTATAGCTAAACAACTATATGTTCATGCTCATGAGTATGTAACTATGGAAACTATGGTTATAATTTATTTGATACACCCTCCCTTTCTAAATATTAAATATAACATAATTGCTTAGTTGTTTTTGAGAAATGAATGAAATAATGAATTACTTAATCATAACATAGTTGCTACTCTCTCCATCAGTAATATAATATCTCAACCACCAAAATCCGCTTCTTAATAAAACATGTAAAAGTTAGCTATGTGTCTGTAATTAATTTTTTTCCCTAATATTGCTCATCTATATTTATTATGATATGTTTAAAGGAGAGAAATACATAAGCATTAATAAATGTGAAAGAGAAGAGTGAGAGGTAAGTTAGGAAAAACACATTAAATAACGAGAGAATGTAAAATGAACTCTTATATTTTGGACCAAAATCATTTAAATTTTAGGTTCTTGTATTACATATCGAAGGTAGTACTCCCTCCGGTCCCTAATATAAGAGCCCAAAATTTGAATGGTTTTGGTCCCTAATGTAAGAGCTCACCCCACTTTCTCTCCTCATTTAATGCATTTTTTCCTACTTTACCCCTAACTCTCTTTCATATTTATTAATGGTTATGTATTTCTCTCTCTTAAAAGTACCATAATAAATATGGGCAATTTTGGAAAAGAAGCATTAACTCCAGACAACCAACTAACATTCACATGTTTTCTTAAGAAGCGTTTTTTTGGCGGCTAGCTCTTACATTAGGGACCGGAGGTAGTATATTATTAGATCATATGTTAGCACATAAATGAAATAAACTAGTTTAGAGGAAAAATTTAAGAAAATCAATTTTAAGTTACATATTAATTTTTCTTAAAATTCTCCAAAAAAGTAAATCATCTCCTATTTTTATGCCTATTTTTATGAATATAGGGAGTTTTATACTTATGTGTTATGAGGCATTCATACTTACTATTATAGCCTTAAGGAGTTTTATGATAAAATTAAAGGCTACACCCACGAGTCTGGAGAAACCGATGTAGCATAGGCTTAACCTTTAGGGAAACCTCGTACTCTAAATTATTAAAGTTGGTTTTATATTTCCAAAGTGATTTTGCAAAGCAGAGGAGGGTCTGAAGAAAATAAATTATAAAATATAAAGTTACAAATGCGACAAAAGGAAAAGGTACTAAGAATTCCTTAAATGGTGGGCATCGTGCGTGACCAAGAATCTTGTGCTCACAACACTGAAGCTTTGATTAATTGGACTCCTTTTCTTTTTCTGAATCATCATGTGCTGCTATACTGCTACTTCACTTCTTAATATTGTTTAGTAATTAATTTATTAATATTGTGTCAATATTATATTCTATTTTATTAAAACTATAATCCCTTTGATAGAGTTAGCCAAAAAAATCCCTTTGATAGATCAATCTCTCATGAGTTTTATTGTGCAAGAAGGAATTATTATATACCAACCATGTAGGGTTAATTAGCGTCGTTGTACCATATTAAATTCATTTAACAATGTATTATTCGCAAATAATGAAGAATTGTATTAGCTTATTCAAACAAGATAATATGTATCAAATTTTAATTAAACCATGGTTGGCGAAAACAGATAATATTAAAAATGATTTATTATTTCTAAATTATAAAATTTTAATTAGAAAATTATTGAATTATTTTAAAATATAATTAAAATTATGAAAAACTATAAAATGATAAATAAATCATTTTCAAAGAAAATAAATTCAAATTAAAGGACCATGACATATATATTCAAGACTAAAAAATATACTTCAATGATGTGCAAGAAAATGGTTGATTAAAAGATAAAAAGGGGTTGGAAGGAAGAATGAGGTTGGCAATCCCCAACGACTTTGGAAGTTGGATATTTCTTTAAGGTCAATGAATCTTTTTCGGATATATCATCCGCAGACTGCAGATCTCTGAACATTTTCATTGTAGATTTTATCATAATTAAATACTTTTGCCTCGTTCTTAGATCGATCTAAACTTTATTTGTGCGAAATAATTTAATTAACTTAATTATTAGTCAATCGTTTTTGTAAAAAAAAATGAAAGGAAGCTTTAATTTAGATTACATTTCTATCATCAATCTCAAATGATATCCACATAAATAGACCGAATTTAACTGTTTCTTATAGAAATCATGTTCAGCTAAAACTTCTAACGATTATTATATCCCTTTTAGATTTGAAGTAATGAAATGTAACTAGCTCTTCCATTGGCGAACAATTGAAAAGTACTGGGTTAGTTCAGATGATATTGTTACTAAGCCCACCATTCAATGGAGACATTTAGCCTTTAGCTGCCAAATCAGACAGGAAACTTGTTAAAGAAATATGGTGGCCTCTTGTTGGATTGATAATGACCAAAGAGTTGGTTGATCAAGACTTTTGAACCTACTTCCCCTTAAATATATCAAAGAATCAATATCAATATTTTATCTTATTAAAGTAAATTACCTCCTGTTTTTTAATGACTTCAGATTGTATGAAAAAGCCCATCAGTACTGTATAATTCTTTTTTTGATTACATCAGTACTGTATAATTCTATCAACCCAGAATTTGTGGTAGTTATTTCGTGCCACAAAAATTCTTTAGTTTTCACATGAACAATAATATATATCATCGCATGATTCGCACCCATCCTCCGTTGGTTTATACTACCTCCGGTCCTAAATATAAGACCTAATTGACTTTTTTTTGGAGAGGTTAAAGTTGTGAAATAGGTTATTAAATCATGACATATTTGATATATTTTTAGATTATACATTAGTTTATAGGTAAAATAAACTAGTTTAAGGGAAAAAATTAGGTAAATCAATTTATAATTAACTTACTTTGTTTTTTATAGGATTTTCTAAAAAAGTCAACTAGGTCTTATATTTAGGACCAGAGGGAGTATAATGAAACGGTTAGACACTTACATTTTAGTAACTGTTCGGTTGCTAGGTGTACCACTTAGACGTGGTTTTAATTGTGACGCGCTTGGGGAGACATCTCTACAGCTAATAAGTGAAGTTGGACAACACCTACCTGTGTTGTGACAAAAATAAAGGTCTTGTTGGTCATGCTCTAGAGCTCAAGAGATAAATCTCATTGGTTCATGGAGTTAGTAGTCATATCCTTAAATCGTGGGCGAATCAAATCTCTTTCCTAAAATTTGCCTTTAAGAGAATATATCACCTCAAATTATAGAAAAAAAAGAGAGAAGTACAAAATAAGTCTTTTCTATTTCAGTGAAAAACCTTATTTTTCTAGTGAAAAATAAGTTTTTTTTCTAGTGAAAAACTTCTAATACATAGGTTTTGATGACATATAGGAGCAGAGAGAACAGAACATAAACAAATTAAAGTAAAATTACTTATTGTATTACACATTCAGAGTTTCCATGACCACTTTGGCCAAGAAATTACATTGTACCCATTGGTAGTCAAACTATCAAATAATCTTAAATTCTTAAGAGCTCATAGTAGTCCACTTGGCCCTTTGGCCTCAAGTCATAGCATTTATTCAATCATTCATTTCTAATGCACCACCAAAATATCACCCCCTATTTACATTGATTTTCCACACTAATTAATTAAACAAGCGTTTAGAAACCACCCCTTTTGGTCTTATTCCACACGCTTGCTTGATTCCCAAACCTTTACAGAGAATTTGGGAAACATGTCCAAATTACTTAAACACCCATTACAATAATAAAGCAATTTTCAAACCTGCCGCAAGAGCACAAAACTTGGGTAAAGTTGTTTAGATATTTTCACCAGAGATTTTTGAATAAAAACATAATACTACCTCCGGTCATTAAAATAAAATCTATTTTTGTAATACAATTTGTACTACAAATTATATCTTTTATTAATGACACTAGGCAGTATGCTCTTACTAAAAATCTTGATATAATAAAACATCTAAAACCTTTACCCAAGTATAATTGTCTTACTAAGTTATGTTCTTCAGCTTAGCCTTTGGCTTTCTTCAAACACACACAGACCAACTAAACATATGGATGTAATCTCATGCTGAAACTTGAGGACGATTTAAAGGAGAACTTGAGCACCAGAAGATTGTACTAGAAATTGTGTTAAAGAAGAGGAAGGATTATTATTGATAGAAGGAGATGAAGATGACTTGGCAGGTGGTGGTGCAGAAGAGAAACCATAATCAGATAATAGTAAAGCAGAGGAAGCAGAGGTTTGAAACCGACCAGAGTCATTACCACCAGAAAGTCTAACATACGAGTAAGAAGGTGATTCACAAATCCATGTCCCTATGGCTCCTTCTTTAGCATTTCTGTATTGCATTATGGCTTTGTACACAAAAGGAATAAGACCCTCCATGAGTGTCTCTTATGAGAATAATACAACCTAGAGAAGAAGATAAGAAAGTTATGATGATATGATGATATATATGAGAAGGCTTGGTTTGGTTTTCTCTGTGAATTGATTTGAAGGTGAGATACTTAGCTTGGGGTATAAGAAGAGAGGAAGATGATGACGTGGAGTAATGGATTAAAGTCCAGCTCTTCACGCTAAGCCATGAAAATTTCAACGCAAACGCACACTCAGGCATTCAAGGTAATCTTGAAAGCTATGTGCAAACCACACCTTAAATATCTTTTTATATTCTTTGCAGCACATATATACTACTTAGGAAGAGAGAAAAGGAATTTTCTTGTCATGTTTATAAGTCGTATTAGTATATTTATTATATGAATGTATAACCTTACCATTATTATTGTGTAGATTTTATTCTAATAGGTTTATCTGTATACTTTTTTATTAAATAGGAATGTATTTAAGAACTTGTTGAGCTCTATGATAGAGTTGATACAATGTAAGGTTTTACTATCTTTTTGAAACATATTGGAAGTGAATCATTGGGGTATAATACTAAAATCAAATCTTGCAATAATAGCTTCTTCATGTTGTCCCACTCTCTCATATTCTCTAATATTATTTTTCCTCGTTTGGTTTGATGGTTTTTTAGCTTTTAGACCAAGATTGGTTGGTTTGCTTTGTTTTTTCTTAAAAAAATATATTTCTATTAAAGTAGTTACCATATGTTTGAGGTACCCTGGTTTCCTATAAAAACAAAATAATATCCAAGTTTTTTTGGGGTTTGTTTAGATGTTGTTTTAAAGTAAGGTACTTGAAAATTATTGTCCTCTCACTGGTTGCCTCTTGGATATCTGTGTGTGATTTGTGATACAAGATCTTATTAATAAATTTATTAGCGGATCATGTTTGCACCCACCAAAATAAATAATCTGGCATTATGAACACACATGGTATTAAAATCATTCTCTTGAAAGCTATTCTTAATTGAAATCACTTGTTTCTTGGTGCCTTCCTCAGCTGTTTGGTATAAGTGTCTGACAATCACTATTGTTTGTATAGCAAAACTGTCAAAAAAATTTCTGATTATTAATAACAGTCATTGTGCATAGAAAGTACGATCATGATGATAATTAACAACTGCTAAATTAAATATATTGTGTTTGTATTTATGTATTATGCATGGAACGTTCCTGGAAATGATCCAAGAAAAATATTTTTAAAATCGAAGGAAATTGTCAAGTGCTTTAGTGTCACAAAATTTATATACACTTGTGTATATCACCTTAATTTTCCAGTCTTATATCATAGATTGCAATTAAGAATTGTTATATCCAGTTCCGTTTCTACAAACATCTATTCAGTTTTAAATCATTTTATTTTGATTGGGCAAAATTTTTTACTTTCTCTTGACCAAGTTAATTTGGAATCTCATTCATTATTTGTGCAAAATAAAAAAAGATGCATGAGATAAGTTCAAAGCCAAGTTGCCGGCAAATGATGTCATGGCGTTCATTATTAAGTACTCCTATTTTAATTTGATCCTGATATTCACACTATAATAACATCAATTCAAACAAAACGAAAGTCTAAAAGCTAGAAGCCTGGAACATTCTTTGCAAAACAGAACATTTTAATTTTAATTATAATATACCTTCCGTGTACTAGCTGTATTCATATATTTGAACTACAAAAACCCATGGATGACATAATTTTTCTATGCGACTAGTCGGCTAGTCGTGATTGCGTTTTTCATAAAATATAAATAGGCTGGAGAATAATAAGGAAAAATGCAATTCATTGGAGTTATGATAATGATTAACAATTTGAGTAATGTTTAAGAGAGACGAAACATATTATGTCTCATCGGCTGACGCGTCTCCTAGATTTAGATAATTAAGTTATTTTGTACCTACTACTTCTATAAAAAAATAATTATATAAATCATTTATAGTTTTTATATAAATATTAAATCATGTTCAACAAGTTTAATAAATTTTTATTTATTTATTTCATGATCAGGTAATAAAAGAAATAACCTGGAGGTGAGATGTATACTTACACTTGTTTTGTTAATCAAGTTGCTTTGATAATCCAATTACATATTTTGCCTTGGTCAAAATTAGCAAATAACCTAATTAAGTAAAAAACCGGATACCCAATTACTGTAGGAGACAAATTATTTTAATACATGTTAATAAAAGTAAGTCATAATCCAATATGAAATGATAATATTCAGAACAATTCGCCTTTTAAATTCGTATTATATATATATATATATATATATATATATATATATATATATATATATATCTTTGGTCTAATGTTCATGCTTGTTTAATTAACATTTTAAGGATATATTTCTGCCAATTATTTACGTACACTCAAAATGTTCCAGAAGCATTTTAAGTCGTAGTTTTGATTTGGTCCTTAAGTTATGGTTTCTACGAAAAATTAATTAACTATAAATTTTAATCAATATCAATCTGCGGAAACAATAAAAACTTTTGTTAATTAATTGCGCAGAAAAATATTTATAACCTACTTGCTCTTCATCAAATATGTGTCTCGCAGCATTAATCTAGCAGTGGCATCTTCGATGTCTTGTAATTAAAGTTATATAAAATTGATTTGACATGAAACAGAAATAATTGACTTGATCAAAATAATATACAATTAAATAGAATTGATGAGGAATATATATTAAATTGATCTGAAGTCATGGTGATGGTGTGCATCACAAGGACAATGAATGGTTGAAATCAAGCAAATAATAAATAAATAAACATTTGTAAAGCTACTAATATAATTTAATTAGTGAAACCAAGTGTCCATACTCCATATCATGTCCATTAATTTTAAATACTAAATTGTTTCGAAATAGAGATAAATGGCTCCAAAGGCCTAAAACTAGGTGCGCTTCATGAGTTTGATAAGTGCAATGAGTTAGGTGAAGATAGATGGAATAAGATAGGTCAAACTCTAATTAATTATTAGGTTTAAATGTAAATTATGTTTTTTTTCCTTTGTTGCCTTTTAACCTTTACTTTGCAAGACTACAAAAGTGAAGGCAACATCAACTTCCATTTATTATGATTTTTGCCTACATCAACGCTCAAGTGCTATCCCTTATTCCTCTTTCAATCAACTTTCCAAACGCAATATTCAATGATGTTCATTTTATCCACCCCATCGCCCTAGGGAGTAGGGATAGTATTTTCTTTATCAATCAAATTAATTTGTATCTGTTTGAAAAATTTTAGATCGTTTTCGTGTGGGGTAATTTTAAATTTTTATTGATTAGCAATTAAGAAAAATAGGAGCTTTTAATTTGAATATATTATCTGTTTTGATTGTGCTTTAAAAATAAGGCAAAATTTTAATTGTGTCAAATTTCAATCCTGACTTCCTACTTGACCAGTGATATTGTTTACTAACCCAACTTTTTTGTTATTGTTACTGAATTGTTTACACCTTGTTATCCCTTATTAACTTGTTTAGGAATGAGATTTGATTTTAAGAGTACTGAATCAATATATTATTTTTCGAGGAGAATTTTGATAAAAGAATTCAAATAGAAGAATTTGTATAAACTACAGGTGATGATGTGGAAACCCAACAAATGGAAGTGTCTCAATTCCAGACTCATCTGGTATGATGAGAAAGCAATATCTCATCATCAAAATGGCAATGCTTTGTTAAATGACTAAATATGAACCCTTGAGCAACAAAAATCTTGGCCATTTAATGCAAAAAAATTAATTCCAAACCCAACCCTTCCATTGTAAAACAAAAGAAAAAAAAGAACCAACCCTCCATCACCACCTCTCCGGCAGTGACCACGACAGTGGCGGTGGTGAGAACAACAGTAGAAGAAGAAGCAGAACAATAAAAAAACCTCTTCGTCTCAAATGATGTCGAGGTCAGAAAAGGGTTCAACCTTTTGGTTGTGTTTTCTTCCTAGCTTCTTTTTCTTCTAGTACACATGTCTGATAGTCTAAGCAATTCAAATCCCACGATTTAATTTGCGTAGATATATTATTGAATGAAAAATCATGGGACAAATTCTATGATAATCATGGTTATTGTCATCTGTGAAGTAGAAAACGAAGAAATCCTAGAAAAAGATTTCTTTGAGATCTAATTAAGTGACACAGTAATAATGAAAAGAATAAGATACAACTTCAAGCTGCAATATAAGCTCATCCGATAGATACAACCTCAAACTCTATAAATTGACCCCATTCCATAAAATGAGAATTTATTGTTGTTTTATTTCTTCATCATATTATCATGTGATAAGCATTGCGTAGCTTATCAGTGCTATGCATGGTCGATTTTCTTTCTCGAATTAGCATCAATTTACTGAGCTATCCTCCGAACCGTCGGTCTTATTTTCTTGGCGATCAAGCAAGCCAATTTTTAGATTTTAAAATTCACAACCCATTTAAAATAAATTATTGTTTTAAAATACTCCCTCCAGTCCTAAATATAAGACCTAGTTGACTTTATTCTAGACATTCTTTCGCCAATACTTTTGGTACAATATTTCAACACGAGTATTGAAAGTTAAATATCCTTTTATGGTATTGAGTTGTGAATTACAGATGTTTTTTTTTATCGAGAGTTGTGAATTACAGATGTGACTCTGTAAGTTAATAATATTTCATATTAGGTTTGTGTGGCAAATCCTTGGGGCCGGGGCCCAATCGCTGAAAATGAAGTCCAAAACTTGATTAAGCCCAATTTATATGATTAGTGATTAATATACTTCATTATCAGGCTTTATTATTATTATATACCCACTCCAGTCTGTGCTATAAGAATTCAACATGTTTCTTAAGAAAACATGTGAAAGTTAGTTAGATTTCTTAAATTAATTATTTTTAACAATATTACTCATTTTTATTATGATACTATTAAGAATGAGAAATATGTATAAATAAATATGAAAGAGAGTTAAAGACATAGTAGGAAAAAATATATTAAATGAAAAGAGAATGTGAGGTGAACTATTATATTTTGAATAAAAATAATTCAAATTTTATATATTAATATTATAGACCATAGTCCATAGGGATCGGAGTACGTTAATTACTAGCTACTATTTTCTATGGTTTTTTTACCAGATACTATTCTCTATGGTTGAAGAAAGAAAAGGTCACAAAATTGGATCATCGAGTTCATTTGTGATGAGAGCAGCAAGGATACCTATTTTTTCTAGCCACTATTTTCTATGGTTGAAGAAAGAAAAGATCGCAAAATTGGATCATCGATTCATTTGTGATGAGAGCTGCAAGGGTACATATTTTTTCTCCTAGTTTTTCCTCATGAGGCATAGAATCACGCTTCAACCAGACATATCCTTCATGATATGAATATATATGTCTATCCTTGCTTTAATTTTTACTATGATTTAAGCAATATAAAAAGTTGATGAGTTATAGAGCATATTGGTGCCGTATGATTTATATAGCCGACCTCACGTTGTATGATAAGGCTCTGTTACTGTTGTATGATAAGACATTGTTTCTGTTGTTATACTAAATAATATATCATCAGTCCTCACTATATTTTCATTTTTCTTTTGCCAAAATGCAGTGATTCACATCGAATTATCTAATTTATAACAAAATTCGCGATGGAGAATTACAAAAAACTCTAACGTGTGAGGAACTGACATATTTCATTCTTCTAACTGATGTGTCCTTTTTTAAAAAAAAATTGACAGAGATTTTTGTGACTTTTTCCTATAAATTTTCTTACATGAATATCTATCTATGGGCCTACACAACAAATAGATTGTTCCGAACCAAAACCCAAACCCGAAGCTTGGTTTGCTTTCACGGACCAATTGTATTAACATCTTATGTGGTCTGGTCTAGTCCTCGAGGTCAGGTTGGACTAGATATGGTACATGGAATTGATCGAATGGTCTAAGGCAATTCAGATTTCAGAGCCTCAAAATCACTGTTTTTTTTTTTCATTTTTCTCTAATGGAGGCTAAAAATCAAATTCCACAAGTAAACTAATTAAGATAATACAATACATACATACATATATAGACCATCCCAATATAGCAAAAAATTAATTTTTAAATCATAAGAATTCAAATAATATCAAATAAAAAATAAAAAAACAACATCTGTTTTACAAATTATATTTAAAAATTACCCAAACTATATTAAAGTGGTATAAATTCCGTTCCATCATCTAGTGCCCTGGGCCCACAAGCTTTCTCTTCATCTCACATTTTTTGTGGACACACAAACTTTAAATCCATCATTACCTCTACTTTCCACCTTTACTCTCTTACACTCATTTCCATTTCCACCATCTCAATTCCTCCCTAGTAAATGGGATTAGTTTTGATTCACCCATGCTTAACTCTATAGGTCTAATTCCCATTGTAACCTTAGATTATTATTCCCCTTTAAAACTAAAAGAAAAATTGACAATTAGGGGTGCAGGGTGATGAAGTGGATGATGTGGACTTTATTAAAACGTATATTGTTCCATTCTACTTGTTTTTTTCCTTATGACATCATCTCGCCCCTGGTCTACGCGGAAAATAGAAGCTGTTCTTTAACTCCATTCTCATTTTTCTTTTCAACTCGACGTGAGCTTACTAACATCAATACGCATGCACGCAAGCTTTAAAATTATATGTTTTGATCGCACCGTTCCAATAAATGTATGAAATGTTTGACAATGTTATTTGGCTACACAATAGATCAGTTATCAAGAAAGAATACAGAGGTAACACTAATATGTTAATAATAGGAAGAATTTGAATTTTTTTAGTTTGAAATATATTTAATGAGTTAACTGCTTTTAAAACATTCAATAAAAGAAATTGATTTGTATTTTGTGTATGGAATACAGAATTATTGTTTATGCACAAGCTGTGTACATTATTGTGATTCGTACCTTGTCGGCTAAATTGTGTTCTCCATAATTAGTTTTCGTTTCGCCACTTCTTATTGTAAAAATATTTTTATATACATTATAATATTGTTATCAAGGCTTCTTTGATCTAGCTGTTGTATTAAATTTGACAAAATTAATATTAGTCAGATGGCCCAAAGATAAATAAATCTTGTAATCAACCAACATGAGTAAGACAGCATTTTTTTGCCACGAGAATTAGACGGCATTTTAATTAAAATATAGACGTGATCATTGGGTTATTGCTATCATAGCTCACCATGTCTCGTCACTGATGTTAACGCATATTTATTGAATAAACCCTTAGCTTTTTACATGTCCAAAAGGACAATCATCAACATCAACTAGTCAACTGTTTTATATTATATGTTCTCCAAATTATATATTTGAAACGCACCAATGCACCATGAGATCGATATAATAAAAAGTTTAAAAGTACTTTTTGTATGCTATTTTATTAATCAATGTCATAAAAATCCAACAATATAGTATTAAGAGTTATTGAGTTGAATTACTCTTCTTCATGACATAATATATAAGGGGTAACGTAAGGTTTTTTGGTCCACATTATTATAAAAGATATAACATGTAAAAGTTAAAATAATAAGTGTTTAATTTTCATTTTGTCCTTACATTACAAATGTAATGAGGAGAAAGTATTAGTATATAACAACTAATATAAAGATAAAATTAGAAAACCACATTAATTTTTACCACAATAAATTATTCCACTATATTTATTTGATTTATGTAAAATCGTTGACTACCTCTCTTATAATGTGAAGCAGATGGAGTTGTTTCAATGTAATTTCAATCTAATTATTTTTCCAATATTACACAGATTTATTATGATACACACACATTAATAAATATTGAAAGAGTGGTATAGTAGAAAAAATGCATTAAATTGAAAGAAAACATGATGTGAGTTCTTATATCTTGGTCCGGAGGGAATCCATTACTAGCCACTATTTTCTATGGTTGAAGAAAGATAAGGTCGCATAATTGGAACACCGAGTTCATTTGAGATGAGAGCAGCAAGGGTACAAAAATTTTTCTCCTTTTGTTTTTCCTGATGAGGCATAGAATCACGCTTCAACCAGACATAGCTCCTTGATCAAGATGATAATATCCCTCATGATATGAATATGCCCGTCCTTGTTTTCTTTTTACTATGACTGAAGCGATATCATCTCTTCACTATAATTTTCATTCTTTTTGCCAAAATGCACACATCGATTTATCTAATTTATAACAGAATTCTCGATGGAAAATCACAAAAAACTATGTAAGACAAGTCACAACAAAAGTAATGGCAATATGAAGACAACCGCATATACTACGGGGGGAAAACATAAACCCCAAACAAAAATTAGTACCCAAAATGAGATAAAAAGCAATATCAGTACTCTTAAAACAAACTATGCTTTTTTATTCAATCTTGTCTTTGTTATAAGGCAACCTCTATACATATATCATTAAAACATGTTATTTATTACTCGTATGATTGATAAAGTTTTCCATTTCCACGCTTACTCATATACTCTAAACATTGCTGATAAAAAAAATATACTCTAAACATTTTCGCTCATTTCCTGGCATTTATCAACATAAAAGTGCAGAATTCCAAAACATGCATTGTTTATTACTTTGACTTTTACATTTTATCGGATTAATAATTTTGCAATATTACCTCTTATAATAAGGAATAGTGAATTAATGATGATTTTATAGTTATGAGCCTAAATAAGTAGAAAATATTTTTCATTAGGTACAAATATGAAATATATATCCTCCTCCTATTAGTTATAATCGTGTTCAGAATACGGTTGAAAACTTGATGTGCATTAGTTCCTAACGTGTGAGGAACTGACATATTCCATTAAATCCACACACACACACACACACAAGTACAAAGCTTCTCCAAGAGAAAATCTGAATATTGGTTTGTCATGTATTATAGAATTACCTCCATTTATTACATAAAGAAACGGATGATTGTAACCTCTTTGGTATTTTTTTAATTAAAAAACGACTTTTAAAATGAAAAACAACCGATACTACTTTTCACATACTTTAATATATTTACAACTTTACCGTGATGATTTGCAAATTGATTGTAGTAATTCTCATCAAACCACCTTATTTTTGCAAAACAAAGTTATGTCTTTCAGCAGCAAATAAAAATGCCAGATTACTGGTCACGTATAAGTAAATTGGTTTCACTAATATGTCCTTTTTTGTTTGAATTTGATAGAGATTTTTGTGTCTTTTTCCTATAACTTTTCTTATATGAAAATATATGGGCCTATACAACAATTAGATTGTATTGAACTAAAGCCCAAACCCAAAGTTTGGTTTGATTTCACGGACCAATTGCATTTAACATCTTATGTGGTCTGGTCTAGTCCGCAAGGTCAGATTGGACTAGATATGGTCCATGGAATTGTTGGAATGGTCTAACGCAATTCAGATTTCAGAGCCTAAAAACCACTGCTTATTTGTTTTCATTTTTCTCTATGGAGGCTAAAAATCAAATCCAATAAGTAAAATTAAGATAATAAAAATACATATACTAAGATAATAAAAATATATACACATATAAAAACTACCCCAATATAATAAAAATTTAAGCTTAAATTCATGAAAATATCAAATAATATTAAAAAAACATCTGATTCACAAATTATATTCAAAATTACCCAAACTATATCAAAATTATCAAAATTCCGGTCCAGCATGTCTAGTTGATTTTAATTCACTCATGCTTAAGTCTGTAACTCAGTAGGTTTGATTCCGATTCTTACCTTAGATTATTATCCTCCTTTAAAACTAAAAATGATACTTGACAATTAGAGGTGGAGGGTGATGAAGTGGATGTGGTGGACTTAATTAAAATGTGTATCCATCTCTGTCTTGTGCTGCACCCTCCCCTCACCTCATCCATTGTTCCATTCTACTTGTTTTTTTTTCTTATGACGTCATCTCGCCCATGGCCTACGCGGAAAATAGAAGCTGTTCTTTAACTCCATTCTCATTTTTCTTTTCAACTCGACGTGAGCTTACTATCATCAATACGCATGCAAGCTTTGAAATTATATATTTTGATCGCACCAATCGAATAAATGTATGACATGTTTGACAAAATTATTTGGCTACACAATATATATCAAAAAAGAATACAGAGGTGACACTGATGTTATAGCAACAGTTTGAATTTTTTTAGTTTGAAACATATTTAATGAGTTATAACTGCTTCGTTAAAAATTCAACAAAAGAAATTGATTTGTATTTTGTGTATGGAATATTCTTTATGCACAAGTTGTGTTGATTATTGTGATTCGTACCTTGTCGGCTAAATTGTGCTCTCCATAATTAGTCTTCCTTTCGCCACTTCTTATTGTGAAAATATTTTTATACACATTATAATATTGTTATCAAGGCGTCTTTAGTTTAGCCGTTGTATTAAATTGACGAAATTAATATTACTTAGATGGACCAAAGATAAATAAATCTTCTGATCAACCAACATGAGTAAGACTGCATTTTTTGCCACGAATTAGACCGCATTTTTATTAAAAAATTAACTTGATCATTGGGTTATTGCTATCATAGCTCACCATGCCTCGTCATGGATGTTAACACGTATTTATTGAATAATCCCTTAACTTTTTATATGTCCAAAAGGACAATCATCAACATCAATTAGTCAACTGTTTTCTATTATATGTTCTCCAAATTGCATATTATTTGATACGCACCAATGCACCATGAGATCGATATAATAAAAAGTTTAAAAATATTTTTTGTATGTTATTTTAATCAATGTCATAAAAATCCAACAATATAGTATTAAGAGTTTGAGTCACTCTTCTTCATGGCATATAACATATAATATATAAGGGGTAACATAAGATTTTTTAGTCCACATTATAAAAGATAACATGTAAAAGTTAAGATAATAAGTGTTTGCTTTTCATTTTTGTCCTGAAATACAAATGTAATGAGGAGAAAGTATTAGTATATAGTAACAAATAATATTAAGATAAAAATAAAAGACAACATTAATTTTTACCATAATACATGATTTCACTATATTTCATTGATTTATGTAAAATGATTTACTACCTCTTATAAAGTGAAGTGGATGGAGTATGTTCAATGCATTTTTCATCTAATCTGGTCTTATCAATAGGGCATTGAGATAATATATATTTCATCTTGTTCTATATATAAGTCACTTAATCAATTATTTCATGTGAATGTGCAAGTTTACCTTCTATTTATTATGTTAACTTTATTTTCACGTGATATAGTGTATAATATATAAAAATGAGTAAAGTTAGAAATTTATTGGATTTTAAAGAAGTTTGATGATATTTAATGTTTTCCTTGGTTTATATAAAATATGTTAGAAATGACTTATAAATAGGAATAAGATAATAAGTTATTATTTTTGATAGTCTTCAACATATCTGGCCAGTAAGAAACCATATGTAAAATCAAAAGTAAACTAATATGTTATCAAAATCAGAATATGCATGCAGTGGCAAAATGTTATAGCACTACATTAAAAATTTTTTAGATGTATGATTAAAGTCAACTCTATTTAAAAATGTGTAAAATCAAAAGTAAACTAATATGTTATCAAAAAAAAAAGTAAACTAATAAACCTTCATATCCGTAGGAAATAAGTCAATCAATAACATTTATTACTAGTTTCAAATCTTAATATTTCTTAAGTGATGACGTCCATATAATATTTAAAATAACAAATGCTACTTGGCAGTTGGCACCATCGGTTAACCCCCCTTAGCAAATAATAACGCAAATAACTTTTTTTAATAAAATGACAAGAAGTAAACCAGGGGAAACAATCTTAGTTGCATTGGATTAAGTTTTTCAAAGTGATTGTTTACTGGGTAATTATGTGAGAGGGGTTTTATCTCATCTTGCAGATTAAAGTGCTTTTCAGGGTTCCCCTAACATCCTAAGAGTATATACTTAATTATAAGTTATAACTTAAACTCTTATAGTTCCAAACTGTTATTAGATACAAATGATATTCAATCTGAAATTAGTTGTCAGAAATGCAGACTTGTTCATCTATCCAATTATTAAACAATGCAAATAAAAGGAAGATGATTCTATTAAAACATATTAATATCTAAAAATATATGTATACATTGCATTCATACACAGTTAAATTCAAAACCTCGTAATTAAGATCCCAAAGTTCTTACATTGCTATATGTATACAAAAGGTTATTTAAACATGATAAGAAGTGAACACTGATTACTGATTTAAAAAAGGGTTCAACTTTTGAGTTTGTACTTTTCGCTTTCCTAAATACTACAGTAAGATGTGTTTATCTTATTTGATTAAATTAAAATTATTTGTTAAATTAGTTGAAATCACATCATTTTATATGTAAACAAAATAACTAACCATCTACTTTAATTGTAGTCCACTCTCTCACACTTGTTTATTATTGGGCATTAGGGATAATTTAAAGAAAATCTGAGAAAAAAAAGAAAAATGTCTTCTAGGAAAAACTCATATAATCAAATAAATGTTATATTCAATTTAAGAACGAGGGAGTAATATTCTTGAGCATGACCGAGTAATATTCTTGAGCATGACCGAGTAAACTTAAGATCAATTTCTATATAGATATTGTTAGTGTGTTTGTGATTTTGCAACAAATAATACTGATTAAAATTAAGCAATATGTTATTATGCTCTCTTAATTAATGAGAAAAAATAATGAAATAAAGAATCTTTTTTTTTTTAATGAAATAAATAAAGAATCTCTTTAACATGGCATGTGCAATATGAATAAGGATGATACTTGTGGGTCGGAGAAAATGGAAGCAATATGAGAGAAACACGAGTTAAAGATTCCCCATTTTTCCCATTAGCAAAAAAAAAAAAAAAATCCTTTTCCCACGCGCTCAAGTACTGCAACATTCATCATCAACTTCTTTTCACTGTTCGTGGGTCCCACAATCCATTTCCTCTATAAGTCCAACACGTTTATTAAATCTATTTAATTAAATTTTTTGGAATCCGGGATGTTGCAACAAAACAATCCAACGGAATATAGTACTCCCTCCGGTCCTAAATATAGGACCTAGATAACTTTTTTTTGGAGACGTTAAGGTTGCAAAATAGTCTATTAAATCATTACATATTTGATATATTTTTAGATTATCCATTAGATTATAAGTAAAATAAACTAGTTTAAGGGAAAAAATTAGGTAAATCAATTTATAATTAACTTATTTTGCTCTTTTTTAGGATTTTCAAAAAAGTCAATTAAGTCTTATATTTAGGACCAGAGAGAGTATTATAGGAGTGTGTGTATTATATAGTATTATATATATGTTGTCATGCCATGTTGTGGGGGTCCATTGGGACGTTATTATTGGCGGGACGGTTGCCAACACATTAATATAGTATTATATATATGTTGCCATGCCATGTTGTGTTGTTACATTGAAGTTCAAGATTCTTGCTTATGCGAGTTAAAGTGGTAGACTTTTTCTTTGGAAGAGACAAAATGATTACACTTTTTCCTTCACTTTATTTAAATTTTGATAGTTTTTGATAAATCCTTATCTACATACAAGATTCATTTAGATACTTGTCTAATGGAGTCCAATTATTTTTCTCTTGGTGAAGTTTCTTGATTCCATCTTCAATGGCATAGGTAAGAGGTTTTCTTCATTTTAGAGTAGAAACAATTCTTTTTTTGTGATCAGTCATAGTATGCCTCATTTTGATTTTTCATATAGCTCTTGTCAGTTTTTTCATTAATAATTTAGCATTGAAAAATTTAATTTTTATTCACCTATAGAATAAATTGTAAGTTAGTTAATCTTTTCACTATCTTCAAAGGCTGAAACTGATTAAATCAAACTTGTTTTTTTAATTTTGAGCACTAAAGTGATCCCAAGATATCCCCAAAAGGAAGTAATTAAAAGAGGTTAACTCCCATACTGAAAGATTATTATTGTGCTTTACTAGATCATAGTAATTGTAATGTAGTTTATGTACTGACCCTTTAATACTTTGATCCATGCAGGAACCTTTGTGACTGAATTGAGATTTCTGAGAGGTTTGCTTGAAATTTTGTTGGAATGGTAGAGAAATTGAAACATTGGGTGGTTTGTGATAGCTAAGACTTGCAAGACGGCTAGTCACAATTGTTTTCTCATAATTCGTCTTTGGGGCCAAGCTATGGTGGTATTGTTGCTCCTATGTATAACTGAGCCACCAATCAAAAGAAGAGCTGGATTATGGATTATACAAGCCGGTCGAGGTTCATACCGGGGTAGCTAGATCGAGGGTGATCTTGAAGTTGTTTTTTAGTTTTGATTTTAGTTCACTTAGTTAAGTTCTCAAAATTGAATGGAAACCACTTCTATAACGCATTTGTTGAAAAGCCTTTGTGATTACACTCATTGGAATTATGCTGTGTTTTGGAAGCTTAATCACTATCTCCCAATGTGAGTTCCTTGACTTCTTACTCTAAATTTTATCCTGTATTTTGTCAAAAAAAGTGAGGCTTGTTGCCTCATGGTTGATGTAATTTTACATCATAAGAAGTATCTAATTTAGTTGTAATCATATAAAGTTTTAGCTTGACATGAAAGAAAATACTCTCAATACCAGCCTTAAAGTTTATAAGATAATAATATCTATGATCTACCTTGATTGTAAATTGTGCTTTAATTTTGTGCATTTTTAGCAGCAAATTAATGACCTATAGACTAATGTTTTACTTCTTTACGGTGAGGATTTTTTTTGTGGATTTTAAGCTTAATTTATGATCTTGCAATGTTTTATCATCTTAATTTATCAAAATAATGCCTCCTGATTGAGAATTCAGCTTATGTATTTATGTTTTAATGTTCTATGTCAAGTTGCCAAACATTTTGCCTGACACATGTATGCATTTTATGGTGAAAATATCCCTTTGTTTGGACCAACCATTGTAGAAATGATTTGAGCATATGACATGAAATTTTCATGTTTTTAAGTTGATGAGATTAACGTTAGCATCATTGTTTGCTTAGCTTTTAGTGTCAATCTGATTGAGAAAGCACTCTACATATAGTTGTTCTTTATTGGATGATAGAATAAAGTTAGATAATAGATTTGTTAGGCATGACATAAGTTTACATAATTGTTTTAGGACCTTGACTTGGGAAGATGGATACTATGGTTGCCAAAACGCAAATGGGGCCATAGAAAGCATCCGCAGTGACTTTAATTTTGAAGCCTCAGATTCTGTCTTTTTCTCAAGTAATGAAAGTGCTGGTGATTCTGGAGCTTACTCTGTTCAACCAATCATGACTGATATGTCTAATCTCAAGTACATTTTGGGAGAGGGGTAAAACCTTAATTCATAACATGCTAATGTTTGTGGTTTAATTTCAAATTTGGTTTTTTTACCTGGCAATATACTCATGCAAATAGACATGCATAGGCCTCAAAAAGTATGAGGATCATTTATTTGGTTGAAAATTGTGTAATACTGAATGAATATTTCTAGGATGAAACCTGTGAGCATAACCTTGAAGGCTGATTCCTCAGGGCAATCTCTTTCTCACTTTGATTAAGCCACCAAACCTGAATTTGTTGTTGTACACATTTAAATGATATCATACTGGCGGTTCTGAGTATTGCTTCTTTGCATAATAAACAATGAAGCAGCTCCGGTCTAGACTCAGAAATGGTATCAATTATTTTAGTAAATATGTACTAAACAAATTTCATTTGTACAAGGCACCAACAAATTTGACCTTAGCTGTTATTATTCTGTCAGGATTGTTGGAGAAATAGCTCTTAAAGGGGTCCATTGTTGGGTTTTCTGTGAGGATGTCCTTACAAGTAATTTCAACGGTATCATAATATCTGAGGTGAGATTCTAATCACATGGTTTTACAAATCACTGGTACTTGGTCTTTTAATTTTCTCTGCATTCTGTAGTTTGATATGGAAATCTAATATATGCAGTCTTTTACTCATGCAGTGCCCTTATGAATGGCTCCTTCAATTTGCATCTGGCATAAAGGTAAATATCTCTCAATATATTATTAGCTTATGCCATGAAAAGAAAACCATATCTTTACTTCTGGAGATGAAGGGTCAGCTTGGCTCAATGGTAAACTCATCTCTTAGCATAAAGTAAGGGTAAGGTAGCCTAGTATATTCCCTTCCCTAGCACCCTCACCAAGTGAGGACTAAAACTTAGTTGACTCTTTTTACTTCTGGAGATGAGTTTCAAAGTATTTGTACTACTTATTTCTGTTTTCTCCCCAGCTTATGTATGATATACTAGCCCTGCAAAATATTGTGGGATTACTGCAACTTAAAAGGCCAATATTTCGACCTCATAACCCTTTTCTTTTCTTGTAGACTATTGTTCTGGTGCCAGTTCTTCCACATGGAGTTTTGCAATTTGGTTCATTTGAAGCTGTGAGTATTTGTTATATATTTGGGCCCCCAACTAGACAAACGGTAGATTTTACTATTACTGTGTGAAATCATGATAGATGAAAAATCTGAAAATTATTTGGCACAAATTTGAGGGCAACTTAATATTCGAGTAATATATTCTGTATATGAATTCCCTTATTTGTGCATTTCTCTCACTCTATGACTATTTTAAAAATTTGAAATACTCCATCTGGTTTTAAATATAGGGCCTAATTTAAATGGATTCAAGAATTTAGTTTAATTAGTTGAGATGACATGTTTTTTTTAAACATCCAAACCTTTTCATTTAACTTTCTATCTCGCTCTTGATTAATTTTGAGGAAGTATGAGTAGGAGCAATTTGAGAAAATATTGACAAAAACTAGAAATATGTCATATACTTGGGACCAATTCCTCAAATAAGTAATTTTTTTTATTAAGGACCAGGGTAAGTAAAACTTTTACTTGCATGAGTTTGCTGGCTGGTTCATTTATGTTTGTTTAGAGTAAATGTGTTGCAATATTCTTTTCAAGCTCACATTAATCTCTCTTTTTCTGTCATGATTTTAGGTTGCTGAAGACCTGAGATTTGTTGCCAATGTTAAGGAGAAATTCAATTCTATGTGTTGTGAAGTGTTGCATACCACTTTGTTGAGCTCAGATTTCAATTTTCAACCACCATTTTTCTCATCCTTAACAAATTGCCTTATGGATAACTTGGATGAGGCATCTTCTATTTCAAACACTAAACTTAAAGATAAACTCCATAGTAGCTCATCACTTAGTGCAGATGGATCAACAAGGTTGCATGAGTTCAGTTCCCTGTACAATGAAGTATTGAAAGATCCAATACACATAGGAAGTGTGGACACAAATTTGAAGCAAACCGAAGAGAAGTTATTTACCTTTTCTCAGTGGGCCAACAATGTGGGATCATTTAATGAAATAACAAATGGACCATGCTCTTACTCTAGTAAAGATATGACAGAACAACATTTTGGAGTCACCAATACTGAATATAAAAATTGTGATTATGTGCATGGTTTATCTGATGTTTCTTTGCAGTATGATCTATATGAACAACTTGTACCCACTGCTAGTGAGCATGCAGCTGAATCTCTGTGGAGATATTGTTCTGTTGAAGAAGATACATGCAGTAGCTCAACTTTGTTGTTTGGAGATATGGGGAAAAATTATGTGAAAGATTTACAGCTCAATGAAGATAATTCAGAATATTTTTTAGAAAGTGCCTTGGATGATTCTTCATTGACTGTAGCCAATGATGTTAAGCTTCCTATAATCTTGCCAATGGAATGTCCTGCTGTCATTCCTCCACAAAGTCATCCTGAAGAAAGCACTTTGCTAATGAGTCATTCATCAGATCAAGAAAATTGTGTTACACCCTTGAATGATTTTAGCAACCTTGTTACATCAACATCATTTGATGGAAATTCAAGCATATTGATTGATGTGACTGAGCAGGCAAAGGTTGATGATCGTGTGCAGCGTAAAAGTGGACCAAAGCCTTCTAGAACCTACAAGAAGAAAGTTAGAGTTGGTAACACCAAAAGACAAAGGCCTAGAGATAGACAGTTGATCATGGACAGGATGAAGGAGTTGAGGGGACTTGTCCCAGATGGTAATGGGGTAAGTCAAATAAGATACTTATTTTGAAAAGTAGTTTATTTTAAGCAGATTGTGTTTTGTGTATGTTTGGCTGGACTTATTTTTCAACTGACTTATTTGAAATAAGTAGCTTATTTCATAAGCTGAAAAAAGTTGCATATTTTCAGCTTATAAGTAGCTTATGACGTGGATCCCACAAATTCTCACTCATTTTATACATTCAATCGCAACTAATTCAAACACGCACAATTTGACTTATGAAAAATAAGTCACTTTTTTCACAACTGATCCAAACATAAATCTCGTTACACAATCTGACTTATTTCAAACTGACTTAAAAATTAGTCAACTTGAAATTAAGTCAATTTGCTCTCACAGTACTGAAGCTAAAGTATTTGGAGCTCTTTATTCACTTTATAACATATTTTTTTTGGTCATGTGATTTACAGTGTAGCATTGACAACCTCTTGGAACGGACGATAAAGCACATGCTATATTTACAAAATATAACAAACCGGGCCGAGAAACTAGAAACATGCTTGCTTCAGGAGTTAAGTACTAATATCTCTTATCATCCACAAAAAATGTTAGTTACATTGGACATTAATACTATAGTACCAATAAAGATTCTGAAAATGGTTATTACATCTTACTATAGGTACCTGAGAGTAATAAAAAGAAAAGCAATGGCAGCCATTCAGGAAGGAGCTATGCATTTGACTTAGAAAGTGAACGCCAAGTATGCCCCATGATCATAGAAGAAATTGGATGCTCAGGAAACTTACTCATAGAGGTATGCATAATTTTTCTGTCATTGGCTATTGGTTCAAGCCATGTCAAGTTTTGGAGATAAGTTGTTATTCCTTGTCAAGGAACTTTTCACTGTTAAACAACTTCAACATATATAGATGGGCTAAGGTGCAAAAATGATACTAAATTTTACCTAAAATTGCATTTATAATACTTAAGTTTCGCGATGTGCAAAAAGAGTACCCAACTTGGGTTCAGGTGCAAATATAGTATTTTCACTTCAGGGAAATAAAATTTAGATATGAAAAGACTTTTATGACCCTTAAATAAGAGTTTTTTCATATCTAAATTTTATTTCTCTGAAGTGAATATACTATATTTGCACTTGGACCCCAAGTTGAGTACTATTTTTGCACCTCGCGAAACTTTAGTATTAGAAACACAATTTTGGGTAAAATTTAGTATCATTTTTTCACCTTCCCCGTATATAGATTACTTTGAAATTATGTTATCATCTCAAGATTAAATTTTTCTAAAGCTAATATACTTCAAGAATTCATTTGCTGAACTGTTTGTCATGTTTGTCTGCAGATGATTTGCAATGAGCATGGGCTATTCTTGGAGATTGCCGATGTGATCCGGAGGATGGAGCTTACAATCTTGAAAGGTGCCTTAGAAAGCCGTTCAGGCACCATGTGGGCTTGTTTCATTGTTGAGGTATAAAAATATTGGCCATCTTACTATGATGGCTTTTTCTTTCTTCTGTTTTTTTTTTCTTTGCCTTGTGAAATGCCTAATTTGATAATTGTAACCATGGCTATAGCAGAACTCAGATATATTTTCTGTGCCATCCACAGGTTCCTAGAGGTTTCCACAGAATGGATATTATGTGCCCTCTATTGCATATTTTGCAGCAAAGAAAGATCAATATCAAGTAGAACTTTGACACTTCCATCTATCAAATCACTAATGGTATGTGACCTATATTTTGTAACTTGTTTTTTCTTGTTATACATATGAAGTAGAAGACAATTATTAATTTGAATCCTCACCTATTGATTAGCTAGTTGCTGAAAATGGAGACAAACCAAAGGGCCAAAAGAAGGTTCATTAAAAGGTGTTTTGGGTTCTGGCTCTTGAAGTTGATCAAATTGGGATGTGCGCATTTAGAGTTGATGATGAGCTATGGAAAGAGAGTTCTTTTAGCCAAAAAATGATTTGTAATATAAGAGGTTGTGAAACTTAATGCTGCAGTTTATTAATTATGGCTATCTATTCATTTCATCCATCCAATTCTTAGAACTATGGTTTGATGACTGATTTGTGGGTATTAAGAAAATGTGGTACTTTAGTTGTTTATAACATGTGTGTTGGTCTATGAAAATTCCTTTTTATAGTATTGTAATTACTCTTTGAAGGAAGCTCCTTTACTATTTGCAACCAGTATATCAATAATTCATAGAAAAATTGTAAATTTGGGAAATTAAATAGGTTGATCTATTATATTAGAGTAAATTATTAATCTATCTTTAAGATTTAGGAAGTAGTACTGATTAATGATAAGTATAACCTTGACATAACAATGTTTCTGATGGAATTAAAATAATAAAGTAATATGTGGTATGTATGCTTTATTGTCCAAACTCACTCATAATTTTATGATCAAGAATTTCTAACCAATTTTACTTTTGTTGCCAAAGTTCTTTGTACATTTACTAGCCTTTCACCAACCTTTTCAATTTCCAATTATTTACAGTAACATGCAGCAGTTGTAGTTGCCAATGGATTCATGTGATTTGTAGCAACCTGTTTATATGATTTGAAGTAAAAGTTTTTATTTTTGGAAAAAAATTTAGTGAAATGTGAAGAAATGAATACTTTGCATACTGGCTCTTTGTGCTTTTTTTTCTTTTTGAAAAATTGATTAATTTTAAATACATTCAAATAATTTGTAACGGAAGTATCTCTTATTCTTTTATTCATTCTATTGTATCAATCATAAAACTTCTACAAAAAAAGGTCAAAACTTGTTACTCAGAATATATTACTATTACTATTTGCATGCGGTATCACGTGATGAAATCATAATATTCTTATTCAGTTCAAAAAGAAAAATTCTTATATTGTTTCTTGACATGTAAAATTAATTTTTTTTCCGAATAAAATCTAACCATGACTCTTTTAATTGTTTTTTGTCCTTGGTTTATAAATTTTGTTTATACCATAAACCCCATGCAATCCATTTTATAGTCAACAATATAAGGCGGTTGCCGCCAATATTGACATTTACATCAAATGGGCCGATAAAGATGTTGTCCATTGTCCACGTCAAGCTAGATTCTGGGCTTCCCAATTACGTATGCAAAGTTGAATTTAATTCTTAAATTACAATTGTCCCATCTAAAAATTTAAATATGCATCAAGTAACTAGCAAGAAAAATATGGGGAAAAATAATTAGAGGTTCCCCACAAGGGACTTAATACTGGAAAAATCTCAAAAGTTGAAAATATTAATGTAGGGTCCCAAGGGACCTCACATTAATATATTTGAAAAGTGAAAAGACAGTTTTGCCCCTAGTCTTAAAAAAAATTTACCCCTCCTCCCCCCCACCCCCACCCTCCTCCCTCACCAGCCTCCCCCTCCAGCCACCCTCCCCCCCACCCCCACCCTCCCCAGCGCCCCCCTCCCCCACCCCCACCCCTCCAGCGCCCCTCCGCCCCCCCACCCAGCATTAGATACAAAATCTTTCAGAAAATATGTCATTATTACTAATACATTAGCCACATAATCTCTTATTTAGCCACAAAATTCTGTCATTATCGACTAAATTTCATCGCTAAATTCTATGGTTAATTGACTGTTTTTAAATAGTGAGTGATTTAAACACGATGCATTCAAAAGAAAGATCTCCTTAATTGCTTAGCAAAACATGTGAGTGGAATTGACTTAAATAGGAAGAAGCCTCCAATCAAATAAAGCAGAAAATAAAGCATAAAAATGTATACAGGTGAAAATGATTCACATATGCAATGTTTTAAGGGTTTGAGTTAAGATATGACGTTGGTTCTATTTATATGTAAAATCTTATTGTAGTGGGGCCTAGCAAGCTAGGCACACATCCCTTGTGGACACCCTCAACCCTGTAGGAACCTACTTATATTCATACTTCTAAAGTAAAGACTAAACTCATTGCATTAGGGATTAGAGGGAATTAAAAACATTTAGATCCCCCCCCCCCCCCAAACCCCAACAGTTAGACTAAGCTAATCATTATATTATATTGTAGGGTGGCAGAATTATTCAGCTTAGTAGGCTAACTAGCTATCTCAACCAGAGTTTCAAGCTATACAAAAATACAACTGTATTTTGCTGTAATAAAGACAACTTTCTTGTTTACGTGAGAGTTTACCTATACACACGCACACGGAGTCAAAGTCATGTATTAATTGGCCTACCTAGTCTAGTTCCTTTAAACAAGATCAAGTACAAAAATACGCAACAAATATAACTAATTAGATTCGGGCAGATCTTATCTTAAACTCGGGGGTGTGTGTGTGTGACAGAGATTAAAAGTAATAACCAGAGTGTCTCTGTAGTTGAAGGGAAACTGTGCAAGGAAGGAATTGCATTGCGTATGAACTAAGATTTGGCAAATAGGACGTTTTGAAATAGTGAAGAATTTTCTTCGATCACTTCCTTGTAACTGCCGTGTTTGGTAGAAATTGATGATTTATTAAAATTTAATTCTATCAATCTATATCATTCTAGCATACTTCCAAATAACAAACGGTCCTCTCTCTAATCATGTTTTATTATTATAAATATAAATTATATATTCCATATAAATTACCAATATTTACAATGTTCATTGTCATTCTTCTTGTCCATCATTTTTTAAATTATAAATTGATTGATTGATAATGTTATGCCATGCTATATATGTAAACAATTAAATTTTTCATCGGGATAATCGGTCAAACGCTTTGAAACATGGAACCAAAGTAGGAGCTGTGTCTGCTCTATACTACACATTCTTTCTTGATTATTCCTGATCTGGTTCCTTCCTGTTTTTTCTTTTAAAAATGCATGTGTGTGTTCACATATTTTTAAATAAAAAAGTTACATGTACTATAGTTCAATTCGATTTCGTTATTAAAAATCACTTTCCAAAGCTACCTAATACAAAAAATAGAATGCCTTTTAATTTAGTAAAACAAATTCAATTAAGCTAAATATAATAACAAGATGCCGTGAAAGGATTTGGTTATAATCTTATCTCTTTTATTTAATCATAATTTTGGGTTAATTAATTAGGATATAAATCATTTAGTTTGAAAAAGAACAATTCAAAAAGAAAATTTGAGAGAATATTCCCCTATATCATATTTTGTGAGAAATTTTGAAAAGAAAATAACCGTGTCATGTGGTGCAAAATGCCAAATGCAAATTTATATAGCAAAATATACTTTCACAGTCGTTCATAATTCTAGAATAATACAACTGTTTGATCAAACTTTTAACTCATTAGTAGTATATAGGAGACTTGTCTAGCCAGTGGTTAATATAAATATGATAATCGGCGATCTTCAAATAAAATATCACATTGAGGATTACTATGACTAAGACCATACTCATGAAAATGATAATATAAAGATTATTTAGTCATCGTTTAATACTTGGAATTGATTAAATCACACTATAAGTCTATAACCAAAGTCGCTAGGGGTGGAAATGAGTCAGGTCGTAAATAGACAGCTATAACCTGGCCTGTTTAGGGTCTGACCTGACCTTTTTAATCAATAAAAATGTCAGACTCAAGCCTAATTAAAAGTCTTTTTACCAAAAAAGGGCAGACCTATTTCAATAAGGTCTGGCTCGAAAGCCTTCAAGTCTGGTTTGTTTAATATTACTACTAATAATAAAATAATAATATTAATAAAATCAATGTGTCATATTTATAACCTTTTTAAGTTTGATATGTAGGCATTAAAAGGCTTTTAAAGGCTTAAATTCGAAGTTGGCCTTTAAAAGACCTACATTGTAAGTAGGCTTTTAAAAGGTCTGAAGTCTTTTAAAGGCATACATTGTAAGTAAGCTTTTAAAAAGACTTTCAGACCTTCACTATTTTTTCAGACCTAGGCTTTTTCAGAAAAAAAGCCTACAACCAGACTCAGGCCTAAGCCTATGTTTTCTTATTGCATTACAGGCATAGGCCTATTTAAGCAAAGTCTGGCTCGATCCGGCTCATTTCCACCCCTAAATGTCGCCATCTTGCACGGGATAATTTAATTTGCTGCTGTTAACATACTGGTTTAAATCATCAAGTGTTGAATGGACTGCTGATTGTAGATCATTTCAACCTTATTAGTGGTTTTATGTTCAAAGCAAAGATATATAATCGCCATAACTAATTGGAGATAAGGATTAAGGAGATTAGAAAACATTATAGCTACATATACATTCTCATATATTATACTAATCAGTTGCTATTAGTGTGGATACCAATAAAGAAACTAAAAATCACATTGATCTAAACATGATTAGAGGCGCATATCTTGCAAATAAACACAAGGTTACATTAAAATATAGCACTAGCAACCTGGGGTATGTGGTTGAGTGACAAGAACTCATTCACCCTTAAACAATTGTCTGAGGTTCGATCCTTAGCGTTGGGTATGGAGAAGCATTAAATCTCTCAGACCAACTGTCCCACCCTTTGAGGTGCCTACAAATCAGCTGGGGATTAGTCTCTCACTTGTCGAGTGAGGGATACCTTGATCATGGATAAAAAAAATAAAGCACTAGCTGCACCTTTAATTATTAATTTATCTTTCTATTATATATTTTCAATATTATATTATTTTTGTATCATTATTATTCTATCATTAATAAGTTGTAATTAAGAATTTAAGATAATTAATGACCCTATATACCGACACAGCATTTCCACGAATGTTTATCGTAGACGCAAAGACATGCATACAGTATATAAAAGAATATATGAAAAGACTAATTACACATTTTCTTAACTATAAAATCTTATAACACAGAATGATGGTCGTTTTGATGAACTGTCACAACATGAAAAGAAATCTTGGAATAATTAAAACACATATCCACTCAGTGAAATTAGAAAAAAGGAGGGCAAGTGTCATATCATTATACAAGTATATATTATCAATATGGCTAATCTTTTCATTCATTTTACTATCTCTCTCTCTGTTTTTTTATAGAACAACAAGGAGGCTTATATTAAAGATAACTTAATAAAAGGAAATACATGCAAGTAGAGAGAATGAAGACATTTGAAGCAACATATCTTGGACTTATAAGAAAGAGGACAATCGAATTAAGTGAAATTATCAGAATAATATAATAGGAAACGTTCTGTCTGTGCAGAGTATAATTATATTGTATAAGTAAGAAGCAGGTATATATGTGTCTTTTCTCTTGTCTCATATTCTTCTTTAAACTAAAATTATAACAATAGATAATTAGATATATGACAAATCCTTGGATTTGTATTATTTTATATGCTTAAGTGAGACTCTAAACAAATTTAAGATGCAATTTTGGTCCTTCATATGCTAAAATAAAATGCATGTTCTTGAATGAGAGTTGGCTTGGAAATTAAATCAATTGGTCTTGAAAATATATGATGTTTGGTAATTAAGTTTTTGGCCATTTAATCTATCTTTCTTCTTTCAATTTTAGAGCAGCCACATGTCTACTAGTTGGAGTTATTGGAGCTGATTAAAGTTAAAGACATGGGCCTGCTGGACAGATTTGGGCCAAGGAGTGCCAACTTGCTGATTTTGGGCTGCAAAAGAGGAAAATAAGCTGGACTTAAAAGAAAGAAAAAAAAAAGAAAGAAAGAAGAAAGGAAGGGAGCTGTCACGTGGGAGGAGTGAAGGATAGCAGCCACGTTTTTGGTTTTGAGGAGGAAGCAGCTAGGGAGCATTGAAGCGAGAAAGGATTTAATGAATTGAGAAGGAGGGAACACGTGGAGAAGAGGGAGTGAAACACGTGGCAGGGTTTGGAATTGAAGAAAGAAAGAAAACGGAGCTGAACAGGGGCGGGTGAAGGACGTTTTTTGGGAATCAGATCTGGAGAGCTAGGAGAGGAGGCGCGTTTGGAAGGAAGGGAGGGAGCTGAACTTTGCTCTTCATTCTTCTCCTCATACTCATTCCCTCACCTTTGTTCTTCAATGGATCTCACAAACCCACTTCTCTTTGGTGTTCTCTCCTTTCACATGGGTAACTAAAACCTCTTTGTTCTTGGTGATGGAATGACAAGATGAGCTAGTGAGCTTCAAATTGGGGGTACTTTGTCTTATACATTCTCCTCCTTTTATGTAGTCTAAATTTCTAGGGTTCTAGGAATTAGTTCTATATGATTGGTTGTTTGATCTATCCTTATCTTTTGGAGATGTGTAGGAACAATTTGTCTTGTTAATTTCTTTTTGTGTGAATTATCAACATTGATGCTTATTGACTTGAACATATGTTAATTTCATGGTCTTTGATTTTAACACATGCTTATAGTTAAAATTTTGTGCTAATCAAGGGTTCTTGTTAGTGGATAATGGTGTTGGTTGTTCATGCTTAGAAGTTGGCAAATAAATTTAGTAAATTTAATTTGGTCACGTGCTTAATCAACTTAGATTAAGATAATTAATGTTAGGGGTTCCGGCATTAATTATATTGATCTAAGCCTAGCCTAGAGGGGTTCCTCTAGGGATTTTATTAATTTGACCATTTTCCCCCCAAATATTTTATATAAGCTATGATTCTTGAATTTCCCAATCACTAAGAACATCTTATTATCTATTTATCCAAAAATCCTCCTTTATTCTATTATTTTTATCATACAAAATATTGTCTAGAATTAATACTAAAAAGAAAGAAGTTAATTAAAATGATTTTCCTCGGTTTCAAATAAGTTTCACACTAGTACTAGGTAATTAGTTACATTTATAGGCTCCTTTGAGATCGACACCCGGGGTAACTTTCGCTTACCCCGAGGTCCAAATTATCTTGAAGGATTGGTCTCGAGGCACTACATCGACCCGCTAATCCGGCATCCTTCAAGTGGCGCCGTTGCCGGGGAGCCAAGTAATTGGTTCCCTAGTAATTGGTTGTCAAACTTGTTTGACAGGGTCTTTATCTAGGTGCATTTAGTTTAGGTTAGTTGCATTTAGTTTAGTCATTTTTTTTTCTTCTACCCTTTTCATACTAAATTTAAAAATCACAAAAATATTTGCATTATTACTTGCTCACTTGGAGATTTGGTTGTTTTATGTGCTTACTTGAAATTGCTTGTTGCTTTGCTTTAAGTGCATAATTCCATTTCTCAAGTCATTTTTCTTACTTGACACATACTTCCATACACATACATCATTCCATACACCTCATTCATATTTCTTACACTCCATTCCATTCATTGTTACTTGTTTCTCATTGGTTCTTGATTCCTTGAGTTTGCATGCCGCCACGGAGAGGTCATAGACGGTTGGGTCCCCTACCACATATTAGCCCCCAAGTTCAAAGGAACCTTACTGATCAACAATTCTTAGAAGCCGGAGGTGCCATAGTAGACGACTACGACTCATCTAGTGAATCCTTCCAACAACACCAAGAGGACACCCAAACCTTAGTAGACTTTGAGATACCCATAGTAGTCCCACCAATGGAGCAAAGACAACCTCCCAATAACCAAGACCAAGCCAATATCATAAACCCACCTCCTCCCAATATACCCTTTCTCAATATCCCTAATCACAACCCACCCAATCAACATGGCCAAAACATAGGAAATCCAAACCATGGTCAAATTCCACAAGGGGTAGGGCGTAGGAGGACCATTAGAGAGGTTGTGTCTCGTGGGGTTGCTCATGATCCATTTGTGCATGCATATCCTAACCTTATTGCAGATTTTGAAATCAAAGGACCGTTGATTGCTGCTCTTCCTCATTTTGCTGGATTGGATAGTGAGGATGCTTATGGTCACCTCCATAGCGTCTTCCTTGCTTGCACAAGCACAAAGCCACAAGGGGTTGATATTGATGATGTGCAGTTAAAGGTTTTTCATTTGACCTTGGATGGGAAAGCTAAGGAATGGTTCAGGTTACTACCTCAGCATGATCCTGATGCCCTTACTTCTTGGGCAAATCTCAGAAAAGCCTTCTTGGAGCATTATTTCACTGATGATAGGACTGCAGAGCTCAAGAAAGATATATATGCAATCAGGCAAGACCCATCTGAGAGCTTCTATGAATATTGGTGCAGATTTCAGCAGTTATTGGCCAAAATACCTCATCATCAAATATGTGATGAAGAGTTGATCTCCTATTTTCACAAGGGTCTCATGTCCAATGAGAGAGGTATTATAGATGCTACTGCAGGTGGTTCTTTGGAAGATGTTCCAGCGGATGCGGCATGGGCCATAATCAAAACAAGGGCTAAAAATACAAAGAATTATGGTCGAAGGGGTTCTAAAGGTGTTTTTGAGATTCAATCCACTCCTCAACAATCCCAGAGGATGGATTCTTTGGAAGCTAAGGTGGATGGCCTAAGTTCTCAATTGAATAGTCAACTTCAGTTCATCACTTCTGAGTTGAGAAATCTAAGTTTGCAACAGTTGGGTCATTCTCCCGCCTCTCCTACTTCGCCTTCAAGGTCTTTGGCTTTGGTTGCCCCAAGTTGTGAGCACTGTGGCTCAACTATGCATATCTCTAGTGTGTGTCCCGGTTATCCGGAAGAGGTTGGTGCCGTCTTTCAAGGGAGATCTCCCTCCTCAAGTCAAAGGTGGGATTCCCAAGGTACTACCTACAATGAGGGTTTGAGGTCACATCCCAACTTCCGATGGAAGGATAATCCCAATGTTTTGACTTACAAAGGGCAATCCTCTAGTACCTCTCCAAGAGCTATGGTTCCTCTAGATTCACCAAGGGCGGATGATGTTAGTCTCCAAATCCTTAAAGCCGTCCAAAAGATACAAGAGGACAATGTTCGTTATGATGCTAGATTTGCCTCATTGGAGTCCAGGATTGAACAATGGGAGACTAGATCAAATAATATTCAATCTCATGTTACACAGCTCTCAGATAGCATTAATGATAAGCAAGCTCGCTCAAGTGGGGCTTCTCCATCCAATACGGTGATTAATCCTAAGTCTTTGAATGCTATCACCTTGAGAAGTGGAAAAAAGGTGAGATTCCAAGGTGTTGATGATGAGGATATAGATGGTGAAGTTGATGAAGAGATTATTTGTGAGCCACCACCATTGAATCATGGAGACTACTCTCATTCTAAGTCTCCCGAGGAGTGTTTTCTTCCTCCTCCATCTACTCCGGTACATAGTGAAAGCCAACAAGAGAAGAAGCTACTTGGTACTCCCTCTACTCCAAAGTTCAAGAGAGGTGTGAAGTTTGATCCACCGCTTTCATCCAACCAAGAGCCTCAAGCAAATGGTAAGGAGGTAAACATTTCTAACCTTCCTTTTCCTAATTCCTACTTAGCTAGTAAAAAGGTTGTTGATGATAGGTGTGATAAAGAATTGTATGAGATGTTTTCTAAAGTTGAAGTCAATTTGCCTTTACTTGATTTGATAAAGAAAATGCCGAAATCGGCAAAATTTTTGAAAGACTTGTGCACCAACAAGAGGAAGTACAAGCATAGTGAAAGAATCCAACTTGGGTCTAATGTTAGTGCTCTTTTTAAACCTCAATTGCCTTTAAAATGCAAAGACCCGGGTTCTTACACTATTCCATGTATTATAGGCAAGACAACTATTTCACATGCATTACTTGATCTTGGTGCTGCCATTAATGTCATGCCTACCTCTATCTTTGAATCATTGGGTACCAAATCGATTCGGGACACAAGTGTGGTTCTCCAACTTGCGGACCGAACCATTCGGTATCCCAAGGGCATCATTGAGGATGTCTTGGTACAAGTAAAGGATCTTGTATTTCCAGCTGACTTCTATGTCCTAGACATGTCTAGTGACAACCGTAGTGAGAGCACCTTGATTCTTGGTCGCCCTTTTCTAATGACGGCTCAAACTGTTATTAATATGAAGCAAGGTGAAATCACTATGGGTGTCGGTGACCAAGAGGTCAAGTTCTTACTTTCTGAAGCTATGCGTGGTGTTAGGGATGATTGCTCTTACTTAGGCATTAATGCTATTTCTATTATTGATGATGAGATTGATTCATTGTGTGATGCCATATTTTCTGATTCATTTGATCATGTTGAGCCTCCCTCTACACTTTCCTCTTTGCATGCTTCATCTTGTTGTCATTGTGTTGATGACATGCCATGTGTTGCTTGTGTTGAAATTAATGATTGGCTTGTCACCTCACATGCTTCTGATACTTCTGATTGTTCTGTTGATATTGCTTGTACTCACCCCTTGCCAAGTGGCTTTGGGATAGTTCCTTTTACTTGTGTTGCAGGTACCTCTGATCACATAGACACTGATACTCAAACTACACCGGTGGCTTTGTCTATGATTGATGTTTGCCCTTCTTTGGGAAGTGGAGAAGTTACTGCATGCTTAGATGCACCCATATCTCCTTCCCCGTTGGTTGAGGACACCACTCTTGCCCTTGGAGCGATTGAGCTGCAGGAGTTGGTTCCTTCTGTGGTAAAACCACCTATGGTGGACCTTAAACCTTTACCCTCTAATCTTAAGTATGTTTTTCTAGCTGATGGTGATAAACTGCCTGTTATCATTTCTAGTGCATTGTCTGATGTTGAGAAGGGTAGACTTGTTTCTCTGCTTAAGTCTTACAGGGGTGCTATAGGTTGGTCTCTTGCTGATATACCAGGGATTAATCCCTCGGTGTGCACTCATAAGATCCTCTTGGAGGAAAGTGCTAAGCCTGTACGGCAACCTCAGAGGAGATTGAATCCTCTCATTTTAGATGTTGTGAAAAAAGAGGTAGCCAAGTTGTTGAGTGCTGGGATTATTTATCCCATTTCTGATAGTGAGTGGGTGTCACCGGTGCAAGTAGTGCCGAAAAAGAGTGGTATAACAGTTGTTCGGAGTGATAAGGATGAGTTGATCCCCACAAGAGTACAAAACTCTTGGAGAGTGTGTATTGACTACAGGAAGCTTAACGCTTCTACTAGGAAAGATCACTTTCCCCTGCCTTTCATTGATCAGTTACTTGAGAGGATTTCAGGGAAGACTCACTATTGTTTCCTAGATGGTTTTTCTGGGTACTTTCAAGTGCCAATAGCACCAGAGGATCAGGAGAAAACCACATTCACCTGTCCCTTCGGTACCTTTGCTTATCGTAGGATGCCCTTTGGTTTGTGCAATGCCCCTGGCACCTTTCAAAGGTGTATGATGTCAATCTTCAGTGATTTGCTAGAGTCTAATATGGAGGTATTTATGGATGATTTTACTGTTTATGGGTCTAACTTTGAGGAATGTCTTTGTAGTTTAGAACTTGTGTTAAAACGTTGCATAGAAAAAAATCTTGTCCTGAATTATGAGAAGTGCCACTTTATGGTAGATAGCGGTATTGTGCTAGGCCACCTTATCTCCCAAAAGGGGATTGAGGTAGATAAGGCCAAGATTGAGGTCATCTCTTCTTTACCCTATCCTACCAACCTTAAAGAAGTTAGATCTTTTCTAGGTCATGCGGGCTTTTATCGGCGTTTCATCGCCAACTTTTCAAAGATTGCTTTGCCTATCACTTCTTTGCTTAAGAAAGAAACTGATTTTAAATTTGATGAGAAGTGTAAGCATGCTTTTGACACATTGAAATCATCTCTTGTTTCACCACCCATAATTAGTGCACCGGATTGGAGTGTCCCTTTTGAGATTTCTTGTGATGCATCTAATTTTGCGGTAGGTGCTATGCTTGGTCAAAGAGTGAATAAGATTCCAAGAGTGATAGCCTATGCCTCTAGGACCTTAGATAGTGCCCAAGTGAACTATACCACAACTGAGAAAGAGTTGTTTGCTGTGATATTTGCACTTGATAAGTTTAGGCAATACTTGGTTAATTCTTCTGTTGTGGTGTATACTGACCATGCTGCTGTGAGATACTTGTTTCAAAAGCCCCAGTCTAAGGCTAGACTACTGAGGTGGGCTTTGCTTATGCAAGAGTTTGATATACAGATCAAGGATCGTGCCGGAGCTGAAAATCATGTGGCCGATCACTTGAGTCGTTTGCCTCCCGACACAAAGGGAGTGGATTGTTCTGATATTTGTGTTGATTCATTCCCTGATTCTGTTTTGTGTGCATTGACATCTGTTGAGCCTTGGTATGCTAATATTGTGAATTATCTTACTGCCGGTGTTGTGCCCTCTTCCTTGTCTTCTTTTCAAGTTAACAAGTTGAAGAGAGAGGCCAAGTACTATATTTGGGATGCGCCGATCTTATGGCGTGTGTGTAGTGATCAGATTATCCGTCGTTGTGTTCCAAACGATGAGATCCACTCTATCCTAGATCATTCTCATTCTTTATCATGTGGTGGACATTTTAGTGCTAGGAAGACTGCTAGGAGAGTGTTAGAGTGTGGATTCTTCTGGCCTACATTGTTTAAAGATGCATTTGCCTATTGTAAGTCTTGTATGAAGTGTCAACAATTTGGGAGTTTGGGTAAGAGGCATGAAATGCCTATGCAGCCCATTCATTTCTGTGAAGTTTTTGATGTGTGGGGCATAGATTTTGTTGGACCCCTTCCCCCATCTTGTGGTTTCTCTTACATATTGCTTGCAGTGGACTATGTATCTAGGTGGGTTGAAGCAATCCCCACAAGGAAAGATGATGCTGCTACTGTTTCGAAGTTTCTGCGTTCTCATATTTTTTGCAGGTATGGCATCCCTAGGGCAATTATCAGTGATCAAAGCACCCATTTTTGCAACCGGACTATCCAATCTCTTCTTGCCAAATATGGAGTCACACACAAAGTTGCAACACCATACCACCCTCAAACCAATGGACTTGCTGAGGTTTCAAACAGAGAGGTGAAGCACATTCTTGAAAAGATAGTGAAGCCATCGCGCAAGGATTGGAGTGATCGATTGGAGGAAGCTCTTTGGGCTTATCGGACTGCCTTTAAGACACCTATTGGGACCACACCCTTTAGAATTGTCTATGGCAAGTCTTGTCATTTGCCCATGGAGTTGGAGCATAAGTCATATTGGGCTATCAAAGCATGTAATGCCGACTTGGAGGCCTCTTTGGCAAATCGGATGATGCAGCTCCAAGAACTTGAAGAATTGAGGTTGCAAGCTTATGATGAGGGGATTGTTTACAAGGAAAAGTTGAAAAGGCTCCATGATAGAAAGATTCTCAAGAAAGATTTTAAGGAGGGGGAAAAAGTCATGTTATTCAAGGCCCGCCTTAAAATTTTACCTGGGAAGTTCAAGTCTAGATGGGAGGGGCCTTATGAAGTTGTGAAGACTTATCCCTTTGGAGCATTTGAGCTACTTGATGGTGCTACCGGAGCAAAATTCAAAGTTAATGGTCATCTCCTCAAGCACTTTCATGAGTCACCAAAGCCACCTTGATTGTCAGGTCGTTTCTTTCCTTGTACTTGCTCTTTGTTTTTAATTGATATATGTTTTTGAGCTAAGTGTGGGGGAAGGAACAAACCTAGTAGTAAAAGTAGATTAGTTTAGTTGTTTTTGAATTCTTAGGTGTAGGAATAAATGCTCCTTGCTCACTATCACCACCACACTTGATTTTTGCATGATTTGAACTTGTTGGAATAGCATCTTGACTTGTTTTAGCATGAGTCCACTTGCTATTTCCATTATTTTGCTACATTGGGGACAATGTAGAAATTAAGTGTGGGGGAGAGGATTACTTTTGGTTGCTCCTTGGATTGGCTATCTCAAATTTTGGGTCAATGCATCTTGATTATGTTTTTAGCTTCAAAATGAGAAAATTTTGAAAAATTTTGAACTTTCCCTCACTTTTACATTTGTTAACCTTGGACATGACCTATTTTCAAAAAAAAAATAATAATAAAATGTTTTCTCAATGTTTATTTAGTTGGATATTGATGTTGGAACTAGTCTTAATGAAGTGAGTTTGCCATATATTTTAAGTCCTAAAGGTGATGTATTGTTTAATTATCATGAATTTGGTTGGAAACAAAAAGCCTAGTCGTGAGGTATTTTGAGCCTAATTCTTCTTTTTATTGTGTGATATTCCACTTAAGTCATTGCTCTCTAGAACTTGTTTTATTTCTTACTTGAGGCTACATCTTGCAATGTCATGAGTAGAGATGACATAGGCATTCATTTCATTACCTTTTATCCCAACCACATGCTAGTATTCATTAATCTCTTCTTTCTTGCTTCCTTTTGAGCTTTTGATTCCCTTCACCCATCATTTTAACAAGCACCAATACTTATGCACATCATTACTTCATTAAGATTTCTAGAGTGTCCCAATAATTTTCATGCCTTATGATATCATTGAATCTTGCTACGATCATAAATATGTTAGAATGCCAAGGAAATGAAAAAAAAGAAAATAATGAAAAAAAAGTGAAAAAAAAAGAAAAAAAATGGAAAAAAAATGAAAGAAAAAGAAAAAAATAGAGAAAGAAGGCATTCATTTTTGTTGTAGCAAACATAAAAGGCTTGCACTTAATGTGTGAAAATGAGATGTACTTTGGTTTGATTATTTGTATTGTGTGCATGTTCCTTACCATATATTTTTCAACCATTTCATTTAGCCTTTTCCATCTCTAAAGCCAAACACAAAAAAGTCCTTTTGGATCTACTCATGTCATTGTTATAAGTAGTGGAGAGCTTAAAAAGATCACAAGCCTATGGTAGAGCATGGTTTCAGTGGATTTGAGTGAAAATACCCTACATGAGAGTTGAGAGCAAACACTTATCCTTGTGAGGTTTCCAAATTGAATATATTTTAATTAAACCTTACATCATTTATTAGTTCTTTCAACATATGGCATACTCATGGATTTGAAACAAGAAGATACATCAATATTCGCTAAATATTATTATTTGGTACTTAATTGTACTAAATCATCTTTAGCCTCTTTGTGTTTTGATTTGATTTTGTCCGGGAGTACAAATGTTCAAGTGTGGGGGAGTTGACAAATCCTTGGATTTGTATTATTTTATATGCTTAAGTGAGACTCTAAACAAATTTAAGATGCAATTTTGGTCCTTCATATGCTAAAATAAAATGCATGTTCTTGAATGAGAGTTGGCTTGGAAATTAAATCAATTGGTCTTGAAAATATATGATGTTTGGTAATTAAGTTTTTGGCCATTTAATCTATCTTTCTTCTTTCAATTTTAGAGCAGCCACATGTCTACTAGTTGGAGTTATTGGAGCTGATTAAAGTTAAAGACATGGGCCTGCTGGACAGATTTGGGCCAAGGAGTGCCAACTTGCTGATTTTGGGCTGCAAAAGAGGAAAATAAGCTGGACTTAAAAGAAAGAAAAAAAAAAGAAAGAAAGAAGAAAGGAAGGGAGCTGTCACGTGGGAGGAGTGAAGGATAGCAGCCACGTTTTTGGTTTTGAGGAGGAAGCAGCTAGGGAGCATTGAAGCGAGAAAGGATTTAATGAATTGAGAAGGAGGGAACACGTGGAGAAGAGGGAGTGAAACACGTGGCAGGGTTTGGAATTGAAGAAAGAAAGAAAACGGAGCTGAACAGGGGCGGGTGAAGGACGTTTTTTGGGAATCAGATCTGGAGAGCTAGGAGAGGAGGCGCGTTTGGAAGGAAGGGAGGGAGCTGAACTTTGCTCTTCATTCTTCTCCTCATACTCATTCCCTCACCTTTGTTCTTCAATGGATCTCACAAACCCACTTCTCTTTGGTGTTCTCTCCTTTCACATGGGTAACTAAAACCTCTTTGTTCTTGGTGATGGAATGACAAGATGAGCTAGTGAGCTTCAAATTGGGGGTACTTTGTCTTATACATTCTCCTCCTTTTATGTAGTCTAAATTTCTAGGGTTCTAGGAATTAGTTCTATATGATTGGTTGTTTGATCTATCCTTATCTTTTGGAGATGTGTAGGAACAATTTGTCTTGTTAATTTCTTTTTGTGTGAATTATCAACATTGATGCTTATTGACTTGAACATATGTTAATTTCATGGTCTTTGATTTTAACACATGCTTATAGTTAAAATTTTGTGCTAATCAAGGGTTCTTGTTAGTGGATAATGGTGTTGGTTGTTCATGCTTAGGAGTTGGCAAATAAATTTAGTAAATTTAATTTGGTCACGTGTTTAATCAACTTAGATTAAGATAATTAATGTTAGGGGTTCCGGCATTAATTATATTGATCTAAGCCTAGCCTAGAGGGGTTCCTCTAGGGATTTTATTAATTTGACCATTTTCCCCCCAAATATTTTATATAAGCTATGATTCTTGAATTTCCCAATCACTAAGAACATCTTATTATCTATTTATCCAAAAATCCTCCTTTATTCTATTATTTTTATCATACAAAATATTGTCTAGAATTAATACTAAAAAGAAAGAAGTTAATTAAAATGATTTTCCTCGGTTTCAAATAAGTTTCACACTAGTACTAGGTAATTAGTTACATTTATAGGCTCCTTTGAGATCGACACCCGGGGTAACTTTCGCTTACCCCGAGGTCCAAATTATCTTGAAGGATTGGTCTCGAGGCACTACATCGACCCGCTAATCCGGCATCCTTCAAGTGGCGCCGTTGCCGGGGAGCCAAGTAATTGGTTCCCTAGTAATTGGTTGTCAAACTTGTTTGACAGGGTCTTTATCTAGGTGCATTTAGTTTAGGTTAGTTGCATTTAGTTTAGTCATTTTTTTTTCTTCTACCCTTTTCATACTAAATTTAAAAATCACAAAAATATTTGCATTATTACTTGCTCACTTGGAGATTTGGTTGTTTTATGTGCTTACTTGAAATTGCTTGTTGCTTTGCTTTAAGTGCATAATTCCATTTCTCAAGTCATTTTTCTTACTTGACACATACTTCCATACACATACATCATTCCATACACCTCATTCATATTTCTTACACTCCATTCCATTCATTGTTACTTGTTTCTCATTGGTTCTTGATTCCTTGAGTTTGCATGCCGCCACGGAGAGGTCATAGACGGTTGGGTCCCCTACCACATATTAGCCCCCAAGTTCAAAGGAACCTTACTGATCAACAATTCTTAGAAGCCGGAGGTGCCATAGTAGACGACTACGACTCATCTAGTGAATCCTTCCAACAACACCAAGAGGACACCCAAACCTTAGTAGACTTTGAGATACCCATAGTAGTCCCACCAATGGAGCAAAGACAACCTCCCAATAACCAAGACCAAGCCAATATCATAAACCCACCTCCTCCCAATATACCCTTTCTCAATATCCCTAATCACAACCCACCCAATCAACATGGCCAAAACATAGGAAATCCAAACCATGGTCAAATTCCACAAGGGGTAGGGCGTAGGAGGACCATTAGAGAGGTTGTGTCTCGTGGGGTTGCTCATGATCCATTTGTGCATGCATATCCTAACCTTATTGCAGATTTTGAAATCAAAGGACCGTTGATTGCTGCTCTTCCTCATTTTGCTGGATTGGATAGTGAGGATGCTTATGGTCACCTCCATAGCGTCTTCCTTGCTTGCACAAGCACAAAGCCACAAGGGGTTGATATTGATGATGTGCAGTTAAAGGTTTTTCATTTGACCTTGGATGGGAAAGCTAAGGAATGGTTCAGGTTACTACCTCAGCATGATCCTGATGCCCTTACTTCTTGGGCAAATCTCAGAAAAGCCTTCTTGGAGCATTATTTCACTGATGATAGGACTGCAGAGCTCAAGAAAGATATATATGCAATCAGGCAAGACCCATCTGAGAGCTTCTATGAATATTGGTGCAGATTTCAGCAGTTATTGGCCAAAATACCTCATCATCAAATATGTGATGAAGAGTTGATCTCCTATTTTCACAAGGGTCTCATGTCCAATGAGAGAGGTATTATAGATGCTACTGCAGGTGGTTCTTTGGAAGATGTTCCAGCGGATGCGGCATGGGCCATAATCAAAACAAGGGCTAAAAATACAAAGAATTATGGTCGAAGGGGTTCTAAAGGTGTTTTTGAGATTCAATCCACTCCTCAACAATCCCAGAGGATGGATTCTTTGGAAGCTAAGGTGGATGGCCTAAGTTCTCAATTGAATAGTCAACTTCAGTTCATCACTTCTGAGTTGAGAAATCTAAGTTTGCAACAGTTGGGTCATTCTCCCGCCTCTCCTACTTCGCCTTCAAGGTCTTTGGCTTTGGTTGCCCCAAGTTGTGAGCACTGTGGCTCAACTATGCATATCTCTAGTGTGTGTCCCGGTTATCCGGAAGAGGTTGGTGCCGTCTTTCAAGGGAGATCTCCCTCCTCAAGTCAAAGGTGGGATTCCCAAGGTACTACCTACAATGAGGGTTTGAGGTCACATCCCAACTTCCGATGGAAGGATAATCCCAATGTTTTGACTTACAAAGGGCAATCCTCTAGTACCTCTCCAAGAGCTATGGTTCCTCTAGATTCACCAAGGGCGGATGATGTTAGTCTCCAAATCCTTAAAGCCGTCCAAAAGATACAAGAGGACAATGTTCGTTATGATGCTAGATTTGCCTCATTGGAGTCCAGGATTGAACAATGGGAGACTAGATCAAATAATATTCAATCTCATGTTACACAGCTCTCAGATAGCATTAATGATAAGCAAGCTCGCTCAAGTGGGGCTTCTCCATCCAATACGGTGATTAATCCTAAGTCTTTGAATGCTATCACCTTGAGAAGTGGAAAAAAGGTGAGATTCCAAGGTGTTGATGATGAGGATATAGATGGTGAAGTTGATGAAGAGATTATTTGTGAGCCACCACCATTGAATCATGGAGACTACTCTCATTCTAAGTCTCCCGAGGAGTGTTTTCTTCCTCCTCCATCTACTCCGGTACATAGTGAAAGCCAACAAGAGAAGAAGCTACTTGGTACTCCCTCTACTCCAAAGTTCAAGAGAGGTGTGAAGTTTGATCCACCGCTTTCATCCAACCAAGAGCCTCAAGCAAATGGTAAGGAGGTAAACATTTCTAACCTTCCTTTTCCTAATTCCTACTTAGCTAGTAAAAAGGTTGTTGATGATAGGTGTGATAAAGAATTGTATGAGATGTTTTCTAAAGTTGAAGTCAATTTGCCTTTACTTGATTTGATAAAGAAAATGCCGAAATCGGCAAAATTTTTGAAAGACTTGTGCACCAACAAGAGGAAGTACAAGCATAGTGAAAGAATCCAACTTGGGTCTAATGTTAGTGCTCTTTTTAAACCTCAATTGCCTTTAAAATGCAAAGACCCGGGTTCTTACACTATTCCATGTATTATAGGCAAGACAACTATTTCACATGCATTACTTGATCTTGGTGCTGCCATTAATGTCATGCCTACCTCTATCTTTGAATCATTGGGTACCAAATCGATTCGGGACACAAGTGTGGTTCTCCAACTTGCGGACCGAACCATTCGGTATCCCAAGGGCATCATTGAGGATGTCTTGGTACAAGTAAAGGATCTTGTATTTCCAGCTGACTTCTATGTCCTAGACATGTCTAGTGACAACCGTAGTGAGAGCACCTTGATTCTTGGTCGCCCTTTTCTAATGACGGCTCAAACTGTTATTAATATGAAGCAAGGTGAAATCACTATGGGTGTCGGTGACCAAGAGGTCAAGTTCTTACTTTCTGAAGCTATGCGTGGTGTTAGGGATGATTGCTCTTACTTAGGCATTAATGCTATTTCTATTATTGATGATGAGATTGATTCATTGTGTGATGCCATATTTTCTGATTCATTTGATCATGTTGAGCCTCCCTCTACACTTTCCTCTTTGCATGCTTCATCTTGTTGTCATTGTGTTGATGACATGCCATGTGTTGCTTGTGTTGAAATTAATGATTGGCTTGTCACCTCACATGCTTCTGATACTTCTGATTGTTCTGTTGATATTGCTTGTACTCACCCCTTGCCAAGTGGCTTTGGGATAGTTCCTTTTACTTGTGTTGCAGGTACCTCTGATCACATAGACACTGATACTCAAACTACACCGGTGGCTTTGTCTATGATTGATGTTTGCCCTTCTTTGGGAAGTGGAGAAGTTACTGCATGCTTAGATGCACCCATATCTCCTTCCCCGTTGGTTGAGGACACCACTCTTGCCCTTGGAGCGATTGAGCTGCAGGAGTTGGTTCCTTCTGTGGTAAAACCACCTATGGTGGACCTTAAACCTTTACCCTCTAATCTTAAGTATGTTTTTCTAGCTGATGGTGATAAACTGCCTGTTATCATTTCTAGTGCATTGTCTGATGTTGAGGAGGGTAGACTTGTTTCTCTGCTTAAGTCTTACAGGGGTGCTATAGGTTGGTCTCTTGCTGATATACCAGGGATTAATCCCTCGGTGTGCACTCATAAGATCCTCTTGGAGGAAAGTGCTAAGCCTGTACGGCAACCTCAGAGGAGATTGAATCCTCTCATTTTAGATGTTGTGAAAAAAGAGGTAGCCAAGTTGTTGAGTGCTGGGATTATTTATCCCATTTCTGATAGTGAGTGGGTGTCACCGGTGCAAGTAGTGCCGAAAAAGAGTGGTATAACAGTTGTTCGGAGTGATAAGGATGAGTTGATCCCCACAAGAGTACAAAACTCTTGGAGAGTGTGTATTGACTACAGGAAGCTTAACGCTTCTACTAGGAAAGATCACTTTCCCCTGCCTTTCATTGATCAGTTACTTGAGAGGATTTCAGGGAAGACTCACTATTGTTTCCTAGATGGTTTTTCTGGGTACTTTCAAGTGCCAATAGCACCAGAGGATCAGGAGAAAACCACATTCACCTGTCCCTTCGGTACCTTTGCTTACCGTAGGATGCCCTTTGGTTTGTGCAATGCCCCTGGCACCTTTCAAAGGTGTATGATGTCAATCTTCAGTGATTTGCTAGAGTCTAATATGGAGGTATTTATGGATGATTTTACTGTTTATGGGTCTAACTTTGAGGAATGTCTTTGTAGTTTAGAACTTGTGTTAAAACGTTGCATAGAAAAAAATCTTGTCCTGAATTATGAGAAGTGCCACTTTATGGTAGATAGCGGTATTGTGCTAGGCCACCTTATCTCCCAAAAGGGGATTGAGGTAGATAAGGCCAAGATTGAGGTCATCTCTTCTTTACCCTATCCTACCAACCTTAAAGAAGTTAGATCTTTTCTAGGTCATGCGGGCTTTTATCGGCGTTTCATCGCCAACTTTTCAAAGATTGCTTTGCCTATCACTTCTTTGCTTAAGAAAGAAACTGATTTTAAATTTGATGAGAAGTGTAAGCATGCTTTTGACACATTGAAATCATCTCTTGTTTCACCACCCATAATTAGTGCACCGGATTGGAGTGTCCCTTTTGAGATTTCTTGTGATGCATCTAATTTTGCGGTAGGTGCTATGCTTGGTCAAAGAGTGAATAAGATTCCAAGAGTGATAGCCTATGCCTCTAGGACCTTAGATAGTGCCCAAGTGAACTATACCACAACTGAGAAAGAGTTGTTTGCTGTGATATTTGCACTTGATAAGTTTAGGCAATACTTGGTTAATTCTTCTGTTGTGGTGTATACTGACCATGCTGCTGTGAGATACTTGTTTCAAAAGCCCCAGTCTAAGGCTAGACTACTGAGGTGGGCTTTGCTTATGCAAGAGTTTGATATACAGATCAAGGATCGTGCCGGAGCTGAAAATCATGTGGCCGATCACTTGAGTCGTTTGCCTCCCGACACAAAGGGAGTGGATTGTTCTGATATTTGTGTTGATTCATTCCCTGATTCTGTTTTGTGTGCATTGACATCTGTTGAGCCTTGGTATGCTAATATTGTGAATTATCTTACTGCCGGTGTTGTGCCCTCTTCCTTGTCTTCTTTTCAAGTTAACAAGTTGAAGAGAGAGGCCAAGTACTATATTTGGGATGCGCCGATCTTATGGCGTGTGTGTAGTGATCAGATTATCCGTCGTTGTGTTCCAAACGATGAGATCCACTCTATCCTAGATCATTCTCATTCTTTATCATGTGGTGGACATTTTAGTGCTAGGAAGACTGCTAGGAGAGTGTTAGAGTGTGGATTCTTCTGGCCTACATTGTTTAAAGATGCATTTGCCTATTGTAAGTCTTGTATGAAGTGTCAACAATTTGGGAGTTTGGGTAAGAGGCATGAAATGCCTATGCAGCCCATTCATTTCTGTGAAGTTTTTGATGTGTGGGGCATAGATTTTGTTGGACCCCTTCCCCCATCTTGTGGTTTCTCTTACATATTGCTTGCAGTGGACTATGTATCTAGGTGGGTTGAAGCAATCCCCACAAGGAAAGATGATGCTGCTACTGTTTCGAAGTTTCTGCGTTCTCATATTTTTTGCAGGTATGGCATCCCTAGGGCAATTATCAGTGATCAAAGCACCCATTTTTGCAACCGGACTATCCAATCTCTTCTTGCCAAATATGGAGTCACACACAAAGTTGCAACACCATACCACCCTCAAACCAATGGACTTGCTGAGGTTTCAAACAGAGAGGTGAAGCACATTCTTGAAAAGATAGTGAAGCCATCGCGCAAGGATTGGAGTGATCGATTGGAGGAAGCTCTTTGGGCTTATCGGACTGCCTTTAAGACACCTATTGGGACCACACCCTTTAGAATTGTCTATGGCAAGTCTTGTCATTTGCCCATGGAGTTGGAGCATAAGTCATATTGGGCTATCAAAGCATGTAATGCCGACTTGGAGGCCTCTTTGGCAAATCGGATGATGCAGCTCCAAGAACTTGAAGAATTGAGGTTGCAAGCTTATGATGAGGGGATTGTTTACAAGGAAAAGTTGAAAAGGCTCCATGATAGAAAGATTCTCAAGAAAGATTTTAAGGAGGGGGAAAAAGTCATGTTATTCAAGGCCCGCCTTAAAATTTTACCTGGGAAGTTCAAGTCTAGATGGGAGGGGCCTTATGAAGTTGTGAAGACTTATCCCTTTGGAGCATTTGAGCTACTTGATGGTGCTACCGGAGCAAAATTCAAAGTTAATGGTCATCTCCTCAAGCACTTTCATGAGTCACCAAAGCCACCTTGATTGTCAGGTCGTTTCTTTCCTTGTACTTGCTCTTTGTTTTTAATTGATATATGTTTTTGAGCTAAGTGTGGGGGAAGGAACAAACCTAGTAGTAAAAGTAGATTAGTTTAGTTGTTTTTGAATTCTTAGGTGTAGGAATAAATGCTCCTTGCTCACTATCACCACCACACTTGATTTTTGCATGATTTGAACTTGTTGGAATAGCATCTTGACTTGTTTTAGCATGAGTCCACTTGCTATTTCCATTATTTTGCTACATTGGGGACAATGTAGAAATTAAGTGTGGGGGAGAGGATTACTTTTGGTTGCTCCTTGGATTGGCTATCTCAAATTTTGGGTCAATGCATCTTGATTATGTTTTTAGCTTCAAAATGAGAAAATTTTGAAAAATTTTGAACTTTCCCTCACTTTTACATTTGTTAACCTTGGACATGACCTATTTTCAAAAAAAAAATAATAATAAAATGTTTTCTCAATGTTTATTTAGTTGGATATTGATGTTGGAACTAGTCTTAATGAAGTGAGTTTGCCATATATTTTAAGTCCTAAAGGTGATGTATTGTTTAATTATCATGAATTTGGTTGGAAACAAAAAGCCTAGTCGTGAGGTATTTTGAGCCTAATTCTTCTTTTTATTGTGTGATATTCCACTTAAGTCATTGCTCTCTAGAACTTGTTTTATTTCTTACTTGAGGCTACATCTTGCAATGTCATGAGTAGAGATGACATAGGCATTCATTTCATTACCTTTTATCCCAACCACATGCTAGTATTCATTAATCTCTTCTTTCTTGCTTCCTTTTGAGCTTTTGATTCCCTTCACCCATCATTTTAACAAGCACCAATACTTATGCACATCATTACTTCATTAAGATTTCTAGAGTGTCCCAATAATTTTCATGCCTTATGATATCATTGAATCTTGCTACGATCATAAATATGTTAGAATGCCAAGGAAATGAAAAAAAAGAAAATAATGAAAAAAAAGTGAAAAAAAAAGAAAAAAAATGGAAAAAAAATGAAAGAAAAAGAAAAAAATAGAGAAAGAAGGCATTCATTTTTGTTGTAGCAAACATAAAAGGCTTGCACTTAATGTGTGAAAATGAGATGTACTTTGGTTTGATTATTTGTATTGTGTGCATGTTCCTTACCATATATTTTTCAACCATTTCATTTAGCCTTTTCCATCTCTAAAGCCAAACACAAAAAAGTCCTTTTGGATCTACTCATGTCATTGTTATAAGTAGTGGAGAGCTTAAAAAGATCACAAGCCTATGGTAGAGCATGGTTTCAGTGGATTTGAGTGAAAATACCCTACATGAGAGTTGAGAGCAAACACTTATCCTTGTGAGGTTTCCAAATTGAATATATTTTAATTAAACCTTACATCATTTATTAGTTCTTTCAACATATGACATACTCATGGATTTGAAACAAGAAGATACATCAATATTCGCTAAATATTATTATTTGGTACTTAATTGTACTAAATCATCTTTAGCCTCTTTGTGTTTTGATTTGATTTTGTCCGGGAGTACAAATGTTCAAGTGTGGGGGAGTTGACAAATCCTTGGATTTGTATTATTTTATATGCTTAAGTGAGACTCTAAACAAATTTAAGATGCAATTTTGGTCCTTCATATGCTAAAATAAAATGCATGTTCTTGAATGAGAGTTGGCTTGGAAATTAAATCAATTGGTCTTGAAAATATATGATGTTTGGTAATTAAGTTTTTGGCCATTTAATCTATCTTTCTTCTTTCAATTTTAGAGCAGCCACATGTCTACTAGTTGGAGTTATTGGAGCTGATTAAAGTTAAAGACATGGGCCTGCTGGACAGATTTGGGCCAAGGAGTGCCAACTTGCTGATTTTGGGCTGCAAAAGAGGAAAATAAGCTGGACTTAAAAGAAAGAAAAAAAAAAGAAAGAAAGAAGAAAGGAAGGGAGCTGTCACGTGGGAGGAGTGAAGGATAGCAGCCACGTTTTTGGTTTTGAGGAGGAAGCAGCTAGGGAGCATTGAAGCGAGAAAGGATTTAATGAATTGAGAAGGAGGGAACACGTGGAGAAGAGGGAGTGAAACACGTGGCAGGGTTTGGAATTGAAGAAAGAAAGAAAACGGAGCTGAACAGGGGCGGGTGAAGGACGTTTTTTGGGAATCAGATCTGGAGAGCTAGGAGAGGAGGCGCGTTTGGAAGGAAGGGAGGGAGCTGAACTTTGCTCTTCATTCTTCTCCTCATACTCATTCCCTCACCTTTGTTCTTCAATGGATCTCACAAACCCACTTCTCTTTGGTGTTCTCTCCTTTCACATGGGTAACTAAAACCTCTTTGTTCTTGGTGATGGAATGACAAGATGAGCTAGTGAGCTTCAAATTGGGGGTACTTTGTCTTATACATTCTCCTCCTTTTATGTAGTCTAAATTTCTAGGGTTCTAGGAATTAGTTCTATATGATTGGTTGTTTGATCTATCCTTATCTTTTGGAGATGTGTAGGAACAATTTGTCTTGTTAATTTCTTTTTGTGTGAATTATCAACATTGATGCTTATTGACTTGAACATATGTTAATTTCATGGTCTTTGATTTTAACACATGCTTATAGTTAAAATTTTGTGCTAATCAAGGGTTCTTGTTAGTGGATAATGGTGTTGGTTGTTCATGCTTAGGAGTTGGCAAATAAATTTAGTAAATTTAATTTGGTCACGTGTTTAATCAACTTAGATTAAGATAATTAATGTTAGGGGTTCCGGCATTAATTATATTGATCTAAGCCTAGCCTAGAGGGGTTCCTCTAGGGATTTTATTAATTTGACCATTTTCCCCCCAAATATTTTATATAAGCTATGATTCTTGAATTTCCCAATCACTACGAACATCTTATTATCTATTTATCCAAAAATCCTCCTTTATTCTATTATTTTTATCATACAAAATATTGTCTAGAATTAATACTAAAAAGAAAGAAGTTAATTAAAATGATTTTCCTCGGTTTCAAATAAGTTTCACACTAGTACTAGGTAATTAGTTACATTTATAGGCTCCTTTGAGATCGACACCCGGGGTAACTTTCGCTTACCCCGAGGTCCAAATTATCTTGAAGGATTGGTCTCGAGGCACTACATCGACCCGCTAATCCGGCATCCTTCATACATACACCACATTATTAATAGGAGCAAGTGGCTAGCAAATAATTCAAATTATTCTGACTCCCGGGAGTATATAGTAGACAATACTTTTAGGGAAAATGATCATATTTTAGATAAATAAAATTACGTGCAACAACAAAGTCAAGTTGATATATAATCATATTTAATTATATTAATGAGTAGTTGGCTTAACTGGTAGGTGGACTCACCCCTCATAAATATGGAAATGTGTGTTTTAATCCCAGAAAACGCTCTCATTAGAATAGAGGATATATAACTCTATCTATGTAGACATCATTTCTGCCTCTTAAATTCAGATTAGTCAGTTGTCAATATATAAGCATCGGATCACCGGACGGTGTTTAAGGTGTTTAAATTATTGTAGACAATCTTGACTCTTTTAACTTGGAAAGCAACTGCCAATAAGGCATGGTAATAGTAAAAGTAAAAGTAGTTTATTAGATGTTCAAGTGTATATATTCCATATTATTATTGTAATTATTAATTACTGTTATCACTGTTAATTCCTTATATTTTTTATTCCATTACTACTTCGTGTTGGTTTCTCTTCACCGGGTCCATATTGCAGTCAATTGGACCTAGCAATTTGGTTATGTATACCTACTTCAGAGGGATGTTTACCTACAATAAGCTAATTAAGTGATTGAGATTTTTGTTGTCTTTCACGAGTTTATTTAACTTCTAAAAATCAAGTAATGATTATTTATTTAGTTCTACAACCTTATGGTTTAAACTCAAATTAAAGAATTAAAAGAGGTTTAATACCATTTTGCCTCAACTACCATCGATTTGACATCCTTCTTGAGTTCAGTTGCTAAGTTTCAAGAGATAGATTTTGTTTTGACGAATGTTTTAAACTTTTAATAAAATATTAGACGTATATTGGTTGAAAAAAATCTATGTGGATAAATATTTTTTGATGCGTGGATAAAATATTTAATGTAGAATTATAGCATATTTCTTATTGAATTAATTACACTTTAGATGTTGATGAATATCTCGTTATTATTGTATCATATGTGGATAAAGGCATAAATAAACTTTAAAAATTAAATAATAAAAGCATCATGAATTGCAATTTGTTGTGTTTCTACAAATAATTAATACAGATTTATATATAGATACTCTATTATATATAACTATAAATTAATTAAATATATATGATATGATGAAGATGTTGACCAATGACTGGACTACCTTCTTCTTCATTTTTGTACTGTTGAAGAAAATAGCTTTTCAAATATTCAAAGTTTCAGAACTTTCCACCTATTGCCTCTCTTTGGACGGCATATGGAATACAAGAACAAGAGTCCAATTACAACTTTTGAGATTTTGATTTCTTTCTGAAATAGAAAAGAATAGGCAAACTGATAGAGAAAAGGGCATCAGCATGCATCATGACCAGGAAAAGAAAATAGTCAATTCCAATACAATCACAAATTTGTTGTAGGCAAATGAACCTTCTTTTGATTTCTTATTTGACTGGGCAAGGATATATTTGATCCTAAGGTTTCTTAATAACAATTTTTTTTCTAGCTATGTATAAAGAAAGCAGGGTCACAAATTTTAAGCTAGCTACATGTACAGCGCACACGCACACACACACACTAGTAAATTATACAAATTTTAATAATGTGTTTTGAACGTTAATCACATACTCATCTCAAGAATGAATACATTGTGATTTATATTTCCTAAGAAGTTCCTTCATAATAATATTATTATATGATTTTTAATGTTTTTAAAACGCTGACCACATATTCTTCTCAAGAATGAATACATTGTGATCATCCATGAATGAAATATGAACAGGCCAAATTTTGAGTAGACATAGATTTGGATTTTTAATATTAAATTTTAATACTGATGAGTTTATGTTGCCCATCCATTTGCTCATTCCTTTTTATATTTTGATTGAACTTTTGTTCATTAAGTTTTGAGAGAAATTCTTGCGTGAACCTGGTGCACCACGTCATTTGTAGTTTGACCAATCACCAGAAAACACATACGATCTGACATGTAATGTTAAATTTGACTTGTAATTTTGAAAACATGAGATTTGAATTTTTTTTATCGGTTAGTTTCTATTTTTATGGTGGCACGTCAAATTTAAAATTAACTATCGTATGTGTCTACTTGTGATTGGTCAGAACACAAATGACGTGGTGCACTAGGTTTACACAAAAATTTTTCAAGTTTGATAGAATTCAGGTGTCATTTTTACCATTTTAAATATTTAAAAAATAAAAACCAATTACTTAATTATTATTTAACTAATTTTTTTCTGAGGTTGAAGATTTCTTAATTAACTACATGCAAGAAAATGAAAGATTTTATTTACCTTTTTAAAAGAAAAATATCAGGCTATTGTTAGTCTTGTTTTCTTATTTTCTTTTCCCATAAAATATTTTCCCCAGTACTCTCTCATGTATTATGGCTTTGCTATCAAACAATTATTTTGACGCACTATTTGGCTTATTGATCCAAAATTATTAAGATATAGATGTATCCACCGAATATTTCTCCCTAACAAAACAACAACAAAAAGGAAAATTAAACTAATTGTAAAGTGTTGAAAAATCAAATCATGACTCAGTTTTTTTCTTAGCTCACTGGTGATGATGTTGGATGAAAAATAAATTAGTGTTAGTTCAAGGAGTTTTTCCTACTTAAGCATGATATCCCGACTTGGGATTTGAGCATGTATGAATACAAAAAAATGATTTTGCAATAGGTGTCTCTAAATGGCCCAACATTATTCAAATCAACCCCAATAAGACAGTTATATATAAAAATGATCACTACAAAAAAAGCATTAAATAAACTACCATGGAATCATCGACAAAATAAAATTCCAGTGGTAATTTTTGACGGATTCCAACAAAAATTCTGTCAAAATTTTTTAAACGGAATCATTGACAGGGAGATTTTCCATTTCTAATTAGCGATGGATTTCCAATAGAAATTCCATCAGTATTTTCTTCTGACAACCAAATTCTGTCACTAAATTAATTAGCAACAGTAAACTTAGTGATTTTGTCGGTAATTTTGTCAATAAATTGATTTTGTCTCGGATCAATTGGAAATCTGTTGGAAAACTAAAATTATTGACGGAATTCCATAAGTATAATAGTGTTTTTTTTGTAGTGGATGTTAAATGAATTCATGTTACATTTTTATTCAAAAAATCATCATGTGGCATTGTCATTTAAAAAATAAGTTAGCATTTCTTTGGTTGTCCAAGTAAAACTGAACCATCTCCATGTCCTTGGTTGGATGTCCAACCCGACGAGTTTTCCTCTTCCTCATGGAAGAAAAAAGGGATTAATGGAATATCCTTCACTATTTTACATACGAAAAATGGAACGAAATGATCTTGTTTTCTTTCTCAGTTGAAAAGAGATGTCTTGAACAATGGGAGGATAAATGATAGACTAAAAGCAAAGCAATTATCAGCCAGTAGAACAAATTTCTATTACAAAGACGCACAAGCATCCCTTTTTCTGCTTTATAAACAAGTGATTTTTAGTCAAAATAAAATTTTTTATTTGTGTGTGTAATAAACTATGAATACGCTGAATTCGGAGAATGCGTCGTTCACTTGTTGTAATCGAATATGAATCAGCTGCATTGCAAACACTAATTAGATTACACATGCACGCACGCAATGATTTTATAAATACATTTTAATATTGCTTTAATAATTTTTTATGCAACAAACCTGAAAGTGTGGCTTGTGTTGAGGACTAATCATTTAATTAAGATGAAGAATGTATATTTTCTCCCATGGTCATTATGTGTTTATTTATATCTATTATGATTATATTGGTGCTAATCAGATCTACCAAAAATGGAAAGAGAAGCCAAAGGACTAGTGATGATTTGATGGTTAAAAAAGATTAGTTAAGACATCTCCTCGGTCCCGAGTTCAATTCTTGGCCGTTGTCCCTGGGCAAACTCCAGATTATTCGGTACTCAGAGTGCTGAAAACCGAAGGCTCTAAGAAAAAAATGGAAAGATAAGTAGATAGAAACAAGGACTGATCCTATTTATGTTATGATGAAAAAATAACAAAGATTTATATCCTATATATATAAAGGGAATTGTTCAAAATATATATATATATATAAAGGGAATGGTGAGAATCATTGTTCATTTAACAGTGTTTCACCATTCCTTTATATATATAGGATTAAATTTAAATTTAAAATTTAAAATTAATTATTATAGTTTCTTTTTAAAAAAATAGTCTTTTTAAAAAAAAATTATGATCTGTTTCTCTCATTATATCCATCACAATGGTTTAATATGTTTTTTTATCATTTTGTCCTTGTTGACTTTACATATTATAATTACCTTTTTGTTCTTTCTCTTCTTTACTACACACCCTATCTTTATTTTGCCTAAAAATTCTATCTCATCAATAAAGATAAAGTTAGAAAAAAATTTGTGATACATTAAATATTTTATCTATTTTTAATTTTTTTTAATACAACAAAGTGGTTTTTTCACCTTATATTTAAGACGAGAAGAGTATTATTGTTATCATTATAATCAAAGAATAGTATTCTTACGGTCCGTAATATAAGAGTCAAAATTTAAATAAATCTTTTCCAAAATATAAGAATTAACCCTTACATTCTTTCATCATTTGAAGCACTTTTTACTTTGCCTCCAACTCACATTTATAGAAAATTTTCAGAATCTTAGTATTTAATCTACCATTTTCCATTGTACTTTGGACATGTTTGGATTTAGCTTCTGGAGAATAACTTCTCGGAAAATAGCTTTTGAGTAGAATAGCTTTTCTAAAAAATAACTTTTCAAATTTTCAAAAGCACATTTCTTGAAAAGAATTTCAACTTCTTTTCTTAACGCTCTTACTCTTGCAAACATTAGTCTCAAGTCAGAAGTGACTTGAGCATGCAAGTGACTTTATGATCAGAATGCAAGTGACTTGAGACTACTATGAGTTTACACAAAAAATGGTTGAAATTACCATATGTAAGCAGAAAATTATTGCAATTTATAAATTAAACATTAATTAGTAAATGCTTTCCTCATACATAAGTATATCCTAATTAAAGATCCATAATAATTAATCACGTTAACAACTAATAGTGTGAGGGTGTACTGAGTAGGAATATATTCTTGCAATAATTTACCATTAAGTTTCAATATCCCACTTAGTTTCAAAAGAAACATTGAAAATATGCGTGATTGAGTCCAAGAAATTTTTTTAAAACATTGATTATCTGTCTGGAGGAAACTAAAATAATACTGGTAGTTGTAATACATATAATTTTAAAGGACTGACCGATCCATCTGTTCTGGTCAATTAAAACCAAAAATGACAACTCTGTACTGGATCTCTCTGTGGAGATGTATATACCAGTCAGATTTGTTCATTATAGTAGTAAGTCTGTACGAATCTGGCCATCTCACATTCTAAGTTCTATACATTTCAATTTTAGGATCTCACGTCCCTAATTTTAATTAATAAGATGAGGGAAATATTTAATTTTTTTGAGAAATACAATTTGAGTCAATAAAAATATTCCGTTCCCATGCAGGAAAAAATTCAAAGTTTTAACCTCAATCAAAGTTAAATGAACCAAGGTGCCAGAAAAAAATATATTTAAAATTTTGTCTTTTATTGAGTTGCTTTGCTTCTTTCTCACAGAGCATGAAAAACAATGGAGAAAGTAGTGACTATATCTTAGAATATTCATATCTTTATGTACTGAAACTGTGTGTTCGAAAACCAACCACAAAGCCCCAAAAAAGTTAGCTATAGTCTGAGAGAGACAGACAAGTTAGAGTACCCACCACTTCATCTTCTATACAAAAAAATCCCCCTAAGCCATCTATCTATCTATCCTTCTATCTATCTTAGACACTATGCATTCATATAGCTTTAAATTCTGCACTTTGATGTAGCAAAAGATATTCTTTACCATCAAAATTATTTCTATCTTTTTGATTATATATCCTTCTCTTGTATTGAGGAAAAATAATTATGGAGCAACAAGGTCATCAATTCTGGATGTGGACTAAGAGGAAGAAGCAATCTTTGAGCTCTTGTAATAATCTCATAACTTCATCAACAAAACCATCTTCTTCCTATGATGATTCTTCCTGGGAAGAACAAGCTTTTGCAGAAGATGCTTCTGGGCCTCTTGGTGGATGCATATGGCCACCAAGATCATACACTTGCAGTTTCTGTAGAAGAGAGTTCAGGTCAGCACAAGCTCTTGGAGGCCACATGAATGTTCATAGAAGAGATAGAGCAAGACTTAAGCAGCCTTCAAGCCCCCAAAACACTAATAATGAACTTCATCAAATCCCAAACACTTCTTCCTCCTTTATGGGTTTCTTATACCCTAATTGTTCTATTACTAACCCTAATTCTTCTCCTTCTAGTATTCCCCCACCACAAGGACATATGGTGGCTTCTAGCTATTATTCTCCTCTCTATTCTTCTTTCAAATCCAACGGTTCAAACTTGGCTGAAGCTGAAGAGAAGATCACTGAGGTGTTGGATTGTGATAGGTTTGATGAGGAGAATGATGGAAAATCTGATTTGGCTTTTAGTTTAAATTTGGTGGTGTGTAGAGGTATTGAAACAAAGGAGGATGATATGATTAGTTGCAATAAGAAGAGGAGAACTTGTGAGACGTCAACGATTCTTCCTCTCTTCCCAAACTCATATTCTTCAGAAGATGAATTTAGCCCTAGCTCAAGTAATGATGAAGAGCTAGATCTGGAGCTAAGGTTGGGTCAAAGCAAGCACAAGGTATAGTATCATATATACAAAATTATTAAAAATCAATCTCCTCTTAATTATATACTCTTTTTCTTCTGTTCCTACTCTTTTTTGTGCATTCTTGTTGGCTGTTGTTTAAATTTCTTCTTCTTCAAAGTTTGATTGGATGTCCTGATGAAGGCCTTAGAATATATCTGCAGGTTGTGATAATATCAATATTATTGCATTATATATGTAGTACGAGCTTGTAAACTTCATAGAGTATGGTGAAAATAATGATGATCTCGGCTTGTTTCAAAGAACAGACATTATACTAGACATTATAATTGATGATGATTCCAATGATATCGATTTTTCCAAGCAAATCATGTGTAAACAAGAGACTTTGAGTTCCATAATATTTTCTTCTTAGTTATACAACATAATTCCTCCTAGTCCCATCCGATCCTACAAGTATAAAAATTATTTCAAATGATATTGCTATTTATCATTTTTAGGGTTAATGATGTGATTTTATCCTCAACAAGGAAAGGATTTAATCTCTAAATTAACTCAAGATGACACGCATTTTCTCACAACTTCAAGTATTTAAGTTTGAGAATGAAGTGAGATATCGATTTGTTCTTCAGAATATGATTATTCCGACGATCAATTATATTATTCCTCTTCCTCTTCATTTCATTTTCGGCGAATAATTTTATTATCCTTTTAGACATTGTAAAAGTAACAGTATTCCATGGGGTTCAATTTAATCTAAACACATTTTATCTTCAAAGAAAAATTTCGCTGAGATTGAGATTACTTTGAAGTACTAATATATAAATTATTTTAATGTGTGTGTGAGAGTCCATGTGAGTAATATTATTGGTTTAATATTGAGATTAGGGCATGTGTGAGGTTTAATTAAGGGGTGAATATATAGTATATGTGATGTACAGAGCAAAATGCATGGAATATGGTGAGCACTTTTTTCCATTCAGAACCTTTCACTGACATTCTCGCATCAAAAACCTTAATACTAAACTACTACCCCATAAAATCCTCAGATTTAGCTTCTCAAAGTCACATAAAGTCAAATACATCCCAACATTGATTCCCTTTTCCTGTGTAATTATTATCATCAGATCTATTGCAATTAGCTTTTATTATATATATAATATTCCCACGTAAATCCATAAGCTTGCCTTCTCTCTCACACCTTTTTTCCTCTCCTCTTTCTAAATCCCTCCAAAAGTTGCCACCTACTCCGGAATCAAACCCCAATTAAAAATGCATTAACGATAATATTATAATTTTGATATTTTTCTAATTACCAGAGAGAATATAATCCAATCACCACTTATAGGCGCTATCTCCGCAGCTTTTGTTTTTTCTTCTGTATATATATATGTATGTATTAGGTATACACTCTATAAAGTATTTGCTATGTAACAAAACACTAAATTAATCCCAAAGGGGGTTAATTCTCTCTTGGCAAAAGAGATATCACTTTTTGAGAAACTTAATTAAGTTTAATTCTTTCAATGGAAGATTCTAAAGAAAAAAATATAAAAGAAAATATCATAGTTATTAATTTTTTTTATACATCGGAAATAAAATATCATAGTTATTAATTATATGAAAGAATATGGACACTGATTCCCCTCCTCCACCTATAAAACCCTAGCCTTAGGTGTAGTGAATTTTATTGCTGCTGCTTAAATAGCTGCAAGACACAAGGCAATCCTTCTGGTGACTTCTTTCTAATAAATTCCTTGGATAGAAATATGATTAGACAGCATTTGACTTTAAATGGGACTTTAAACTCATTGAACCAGAGTTTTCACATAGAAGAATTTAAGTCACAACTAAGAATGAAGATAGCACTAATTCATGACCATTTGAAGGAGGAACTTCTTTTCTATTATGCTCTATTTTCTAACAATTTTTCAACAATCTTAACTTGGCATGTGAAAATGAAAGGAGGAAGGAAAAGGAAAAGGATATAAAAAGGAAATGAGGATATGCTAAATCTATGCAAGAGCCAATAGGGGTATGTAATTGTAGAGGCGTAATTAATTGGCTGAGCTTTAATTTGTCTTGTTTTAGGCTTGTGAGTTGGGTTGGTCAGTTTATACAGAAAGAGGCATCTTCTGACCAAAAAAAAAAAATACAGAAAGAGGCATCAGTCAAGTATTGAAGATGCACATGGGTAGAAAGTGTCGTTTTTGGTCAGTTTATATATGCGTGTGTGTTCCAGAGAGAGAATGGGATAAAAGGGATATTATTCTGAATATTTTTAGTGTGATAATTCCAATGTGTTGTAGTAATTTATTTCGAGAATCAGATATTGCACAAGAGAATTCCAGAGTATTGGGGCTTGGTTATCTAGGTTTTCTATATTATTATTTATAATTCAAAAATTAATTATCTATAATTAGTAGTATGATATATATATTATTTGACAATCAAGAGTATTATTAGCCTGGGAACAAGCTCCAGGCTCACGAGTTCACTAGACATCAATATATTAAGTCATTTTTCTCTCCCTCCCCCTCATCCGCACACACCCTTTGTACATCTGTTTGAAAATTTACAGATATTAATTATGACCCACTTCAATTGCTATTTTAGGTTTATTTCGAATTCTTTTTGCCCCTAAAAGATGGAATCGGCTGCAACTAATCAGATACCTTATAACATGATTTGTATATTTCACATATGATATTTGAAAGTTTTTTTTAAAAAAGATTATTTTATTGTTAAAAAACATAATACAAAAACATTCTTTGATCTACCATATTTTCAAAAACAATCTGCTTTACTGAAAGATAATATCCTTTTAAAATAATCAAACATAAACCATCAATATTAGACCCACATGATCAGAATCCAGATCCAATTAGCTCTCCTTATTAAGCACAAATGCTTAGAAGAGAAACTTATTTCATTGATGATTGAGTGAGTCCAAATACAAAGAAAAGTTAGTTTTACTTGAGGATATTAAGAAAATTAAATAATTTTCTTAACTATATATAACAAGTTTGGATTATACACAAGTTTGTATGTTAAAAAATAAAATAAAAAGTATCAATATCATGTTTTAAAGTATTTTATTTGACATCATTAATATTTTAAGGCAGTATATTTAAGAACAATAGTATATTACTCAAGATTTTCTTTGATTTGAGTAAATTAAACACTAATGATTTGAAATTGTAAGCGGGTTAAACTCACAATCTCCCAATTTATAAGTAAAACTTTCACAATATTAGTATGCAAGGGACCTCGAGATGATTTTGTTTAAGCATATTGGTGTGTGTAAAAGAAAGTTAGATAAAATGTTTAGGAAGGAAAAAAGAAGTCAATAATTCTAATATGAAAATAATGCTGGAATAGTATTAGTTTGGTTTAATTGCAAATTTATTGATCTTTTTATTAAAAAGTTCACACAAATCATGTTGCCTCAATTTAACGAGCTTCTTCAAATATAATCAATAAGTGAAAATAGAAGTACTCTCCCGACTCTTAAATATAAGAGTTAGTTGGCTTTTTAGAAAAAATTAATAAAAGGAACCATTTAAGCTTCATTTTGATTAGCTAACACATCTCAAAATCCATAACCCGACTTGGTCTTCCCTCAAAACTAAGTAGGTAGGAATATGGAGCGGAGAGTCACCTGAGTTTAGTTCCAACGTTGCATGCAAGATCAGAGCCTTGCTCTATCAAGATTCACGTACGGGTGATCGTGGCTAGTGCAAGCTGAAGAAATAGAGAGAGCGATCTATTTATGTTTGATGTTTTTCTTGTTGTGTTGTTTAATTTTATGTTTATGCTGCTTTTTTATTATAAATTGAAAATAAATCTCAACCTATTAACAGGCTAAAAGGCTAGGCTAAAAAAGTCCAGAAAAGGCTAAAACTACAAGAGGCAAGGTATCTTCACTCATGTGTCAATGTAAATTAATTAACATCAAGGCAAGGTATCTTCACCCATGTATCAATGTAAATTAATTAACACCGTGAAGATATTAGCTAGAGTGCATGAGTGCATGCATAGTGGAGATATTAGAGTAGTTACAAGCCTATAGTAAAATTATTTATTGAGCAAGTAGAGTGACAAATTCCACATTAGGTGAGATGTGTGTAAACACTTATCCTTGAGTGATTTTCCTCTCTACTCATACTCTTCACATTCATTACAATCATTGTTAACCATTGCTAGCATTATTCCATTTCACATTATTTTTTGGAATTCACAAAATTGTTTTGCTTGTCATTGTACTTCAAAGATTTTTAAAACTTGTCTTTGTCCAGGAGTACAAAAGTTTAAGTGTGAGGGAGTTGACAAATCCTTAGATTTGAGATATTTTATATGTTAATTTGGGGCTATTAATATATTAAAACATAAATGATGGATTTGATGAATTGAATTGAAGAAAATGCAAGTCAAAGCAAGCCATTTTGAAAGGGTATTAAAGATTTCATCATGAAGGAAATGACATTAAAGTGGGTCAATGTTGGTCTTTATTGGGTCAAGAAGGAAATGAGTGACAAATCCTTGGATTTGTATGATTTTATATGCTATATTTGAAGCAATTAATATGATTAAGATGTAATATTGTCCATAATAGCTTCCCATTTTTTTATTATGTTTGATATATATTTTTGTTATATTTGGGAAGTTAATGATACATAATCAAATATATGGGCTTTGATTGAAGGAAGGAGAATGGACCCCAAGTTAGAGAAAGAATCCATTATTTGCAAAATGAAATGACATTGTGAGGAGGATTCATGTGGGCTGTTAAATTAATTGGATAAAAGAGTTTCAAGTGGGCCAAGAAGTGTCATTGGAGATGTGGACACGTGGAGGAGAAAAGAAAGGAATTGAAGGCCAGATTTGAAGAAAAGAAAAAAAGAAAGGAAGAGGGTTGGAAGCTGCGTGAAAGGGCAGTGAGGAGTGAGGCACGAAGTGAGGAGAGAAAAGGGCGCACAGTGAAAGGAAGTGAGAAAGGGAACGCGAACAGTGTTTTGGAGGGAGAGGTGGCGCTGAACTTTGGTGCTTCACTTCTCCCTCCCCCATACATGCTAATTTTCTCTCTTTGATCTTTATTTCCTCATTATTTTTCTCTTAAATTCCTCCATCCACCTACCATAAGTGTTCATAAATTAAAGCTTAGTCTAAGCTTTTCTTTATGAGTGATTAAAACACCCTCCTTGCTCTTAGGAATGATTTGAAGATAACTTGAGTTCATGCTCTTCAAAGGGGAGTTCTCTTTCTCTTCATTTCTCTTTAGATTTATGATTTTCCTAGGTTTAGGTTTGTCATTTATATTTCATTTATATTTCGAGACTTGGATTATTATGTTTACTTGAGTTTGCTTGTGATTTTGGTTTGTAATGAGAGATTTGGACTCATCAATATACATGGTCATGTATATGTTTATTATAGTTCATTTGATATCTTTCTATTTATTCATGGTATTGGTAGATAGTTAGATTGAATTGAATTATAATTGAACTTAAACCATTACTAGCCATTAATCACACTCTAAGGTATTTAATAACATTTAGTTGAATGGGTTCATGAGATTAAGTGTTAGACTTGCCGGTTGGTGAGGTTTGGTATTCTAGGAAACTTAGAGAAACTCAAAGTGAACCTATTAATTGCTTGAGTAACATTGGACTTCAATCCTTAGATTTTATTTTATTATGTGGGGTTCCAATAGTGAATTAAAATCATAGGATTAATTAAGTGGCGATTCGGGGTCCCGGTCGTAGGATTAATAGTTCCTTGCAAGTAATAGGCTCACAAGCACTAAAGAGTTTAACAAGGCCTAATTGGATGAGGTTTCAACATTTAGGTATTGGACTCATGGGTCCATGGGGTTTGGTAAATTAGGATATTAGTGCATTAAATTCCCCAAAAATCCTTAGAAAGCTATGATGGCCATTGAAAGTCATTTCCAAGAGCAACTCACTTCCATTCCACCCTTTTACAAGAAATACAAAAAAAAATTATTTATTTTGCATCCTTCATTCTCATATTTAAAAATCAACAAAAAATATATTTTCTTCACCCAAATCCATTTTGCATTGCGTTTAATTTACTAGGATAGTTAGATTAAACAAGGCTCCTTGAGAACGACTCGGATTGCACCCTATTGCTATACCCTTGCATCCGATTTATAAATTTCTTTTGAAATTGACCCAAGAGCGAAATACGACGACGGTCGGTTTAATGGGCCATGGAAGAAGCCAATTGACTTGGGCTTTATGATTTGGTGAGTAAAGGAAGAAAGACAAAAAAAGTGAGGGCTGAGGAGAAAGGGGGCCACACAGAGAAATTGAGATGGAGAAGGAATTGGAAGGGAGCAGTAGAGGCAGAGGCGAGAATTGAGTGCAAACTGAATAGAAAGAAGAAAGAAAGTGAGAGGGGGCGGCGCAGATTTGACTCCATTTCTCCTCCTCCCTTTCTTCATTTACTCTCTTTTCTCCATAATTCCACCATGATAATTCCACCATGATTTGTCTCAACTCTCTCCTTGTTGGTGCTTCTCACATGAGAGGTAACTAAATATTTTTTGCTCTTGGGAATGATGAGGTTATGACTTGAGCTCTCATGCTTAATAGGGAAGTTTTGTTCTTTTCCATTTCTCTTGTATTTATGATTTTCCTAGGTTTATGATTGTCATTTATACTTAGATTTGGACTATTATGTTTATTTGAGTTCATTTGTGATTTTGACTTGTAATGAGGGATTTAGACTCAACAATATGTATGGTCATACATGTGTTCTTTATAATTCATTAGATATTTCTATTTACTCATGGTATTGGTAGATAGTTTGTTGAATTGAATTGTAATTGAACTTAATGCATTGCAATCACTAATCACACTCTATGGTACATAATAATGCCTAGTTGAATGGGTTCATGAAATTAAGTATTAGACTTGCCGGTTGGTGAGGTTTGGTATTTTAGGAAACTTAGAGAAAACTGAAGGTGCTAAAGGGCTTAACAATGTCTAATTGGGTGGGGTTCCAACAATTAGGTATTGGACTCATGGGTCCATGAGGTTTGGTAAATTAATACATTAGCATCCTAATTGACTCCCTAAATATATTAATTGAGCTAGGATAGTTATTCCTAATCATTTCCCAAGAGTAATTCCATTTTATTTTACCAAATCTTTACTTTTCCCAATTCTTATTTTCTCTTTTGCATATCACACCTTTTACTAATTTCCATTATTAATTCATGACAATTTCTCTTATTCAAACAAGTTTAACATTTAGTTACTAGGTAATTATTTGCTTTTTATAGGCTCCTTTGAGAACGACACCCGGGGTAACTTCCGCTTACCTTGAGGTCCTAAAATTTCTTGAAGGACTAGACCCAAGCGAAGACACACTACACCGATAGCTAATCCGGTGTCCTTCAAGTGGCGCCTTTGCCGGGGAGCCAAGTAATTGGTTTCCTAGTAATTGGTTGTCAAACTTGTTTGACGAGTCTTTGTTTAGGTTCATTTAGCTTAGATTAATTGCATTTAGGTTAGCTTGCATATTAGTTTAATTTCATATAGTTTAGGTAATTTCACTTAATTGCATTTAAGTTCAATTGTTATCTTTTGCATACCATTCTTGAAAAAAAAAATCATCGATACTTGCTTGCATTTGCTCTGTTACTGTTAACATTTTCTTGCAAGATACTTTAAGAGTCATGGATGTGAAACTCCAAATATTAGAAGTGGTCCAAGAGCTCCAAAAGGACAAGAACCGAGAAGAGACAAGATTTGCATCTCATGAAGCTAAAATTGAGCAATGGGAGGCTAGAATGACAAACTTGCAATCTCTTGCAATTCAACTTTCAAATCGCATACATGATCAACAAGCATGGGCAAGTAAAGAAATTCCTTCTGTTACCATGACCAACCCCAAAGAGCTTAATCCCATAAACTTGCGAAGTGGCAAGAAGGTGGAAGTTGATGAAGAAGAGAATAATGACAAGGTTGAGGTAGTGTTTGATGAGAGCATTGCATTGCAATCCAAAAGCTCTACTCCACGAAAGAGCAAGAGCAACCAAGAGAAGAAGCTCTTAGCTAGTTCGCCCATATCCAAGTTCAAGAGAGGAGTCAAAGTTGATGTGCCAATTGAATTTCCCAACCCTCCCTCTTAAAGTGTAGGTAAGAACGTAAACATTTCTGAACTTCCTTTTCCTCATGCTTACTTACAAAGTCAAAGAATTGTTGACAAAAAGCAAGATGATGTGATTCTTGACATGTTTCGTAAGGTTGAAGTGAATATACCTTTGCTTGATTTGTGATGACTCGCCATATTTAGTGGCTTTTAGGAAATATTTTATTGTATTTGGGGAGTCATTAATTAAGTAATTAAGTGATTTTATTGTGAATTGGAAAGAAAGTAATTTTGGAAAATCTGAAATTTAATTGAAATAGGAAACTTCATATATTAAAAGAAATATTTTAATGGGAAGTTTCCTATTAATGAGATTATGTGATTGAGTTATTGTGATTATTTCCTATTTTTTTCTCTTCATGATGCAGATTTAATGAAAAAGGAAATAAGGAGAAAGAGGTTGATTTGATTATGTGCATTCATCATACAAGAAAAGGAAAGAAAAGAAACTTAACATGCAAGGCAAAGACAATATGATGTTGAGCTATATATATACATGCAACTGATGAGGAAAGGGAGGCTGGTTACAATATTTCCAATTCCTATAGCCAAGAGAAAATTCACGTAAGAAAAGAAGAAAGGGAAGTAAGCTGCACTTTTGGGATTTTCCAATACACACACGCTGAGGAATTGATGTGAAGAAAGAAAGGCAAGAAAGGAAAAGCAAGGATCTGGAGTGGAGATTTTGTCTTTTGTGTGTGGTTTCATAATCACTCATTCTAAGCATATACGCACATACACGGGAATCATATTTGGAGGATTGCTCCTCAATCTTGTTCAGCTCCTAATCCTTCTTGGAATTTTAGTATGTCTTTGGGTTTTGAAACAATTGTCATGTTGATCCAAATGATGTGTTGCTAGTTTTCTTTTACAACTTAGAGTACTATAAACTTGTTTGTAACTTAGATATTTTATTTCCCACTATTTAGTTAAGGTTAATTTGATCTAGTTTATTTGATCTTGCTATTATTGATTAACTTGTTTAGTGCTTGATCATTGACTTAACGCGGATTTGGTGCGCTTCCGTAAGCATACGGGTCGTCAAGTGTAGTATAGAAAAAGTGTCGTTCCGCAGAGATTATAGTTTAAACAAAGTGATTAGCACTAATTGTATCATTAATTGTCTTAAGTAAAAACATGTTGAGAGTTTGTTGTTCAAGTAAGAAAAGAGTTTTAAATATAAATGTAAAAAGAGTTGGAGTTTCAAACACGATTTAACAATGATAATTAAGGCCTAGGGTTGCTAATCCCCTATTTACTTCATGAACCAAGGTTTCCCTCTCCTTTTTAAGTGATCAAATGAAAATATGTGCAAGTCTAGGGTTCAAAATCATTTGAAAAAGCTTTCCCAAGTCAAGATCAAATTTATGCTAGCATTTATTGCACAATCTCTTGTCACAATAAATGCAAGCTCCTTTCCTCAACCACCCTAATTATGACTATGTTAGGCCAATAACTATATCTCTATGTTATCAACAAACCATCCATTTAAAACCATAAACTTCAAGTCCAACATGCTTTTATCCAAGTTCTAAAACAAAATACACTTTCCCAAGTCATATTTCATTTAACTAAGTAAGTGTTGATCAAGCACTTAAAACAAATAGAGAGTAAGATAAAAACTACACATATACTTCATTAATTACTTAAACAAAGAGAGAGTAGATGGTTCAATCCATAAATAGGTTCATAACAACCCTAGATTAGGGTTTTAGTTACACATAAATGTAAATAAAACAAACCCTAAAACTATGAAGGAGTTCATTGAAGAGATATGAAGAAGAGGGAAGAAGATATACAACCACAAATGAAGGAAACTTAAATCTCTCCAAGCTTCCCACTTGAATCCCCAAGCTTTCCCAATGTTCTTCAAGCTCTTCAAGAGTCAAGACTCCCAAAAGTGCCCTAGAAGTGTGTATTTTCGTGTTTTCCAGTCCCCTCTTAAGTGCCATAAGTTTCAGCTTTTATACCATGTAAAATTCAGTCAAAACGCGTAGCTGAATGCAGTCTTCTCCCGTGGGCACCGTTTGGGCGCGGGGGCGCCCAACAGCGCGCCCATGGGCTCCGTTTTGGGCACGGGGGCGCCCAACAGCGCGCCCATGGGCGCCAGATGGGCACCAGTCGCGTTCCTTCAATTCTCATGCTTCTTTTTGCTCCCTTATTCATCCTCTTGATTCTTTCTTCCTCCTATACTTAAGCACCTCTTCCTACACAAGATAGAAAGAGGGTTGATGAGCTTTTACACTCAAAACAAACAACAATTTAACTCCAAATTTCACAAAAGTATGATTTCCATGTATTGTTCATTTCACCTCAAATTGTGTATATTTTTATCTATGTATCCTCAAAAATCATGTACAATTCAAGATAAATGTGAAGTGAAATACGTGAAATTGTGGAGTTTATCACTCCCCAAACTTAAGTTCTTGCTTGTCCTCAAGCAAATTTTCAAAAAGATTATGGAGTTGACTATAAGCTCACTTTACTTTGATTGAAATACTTGTTCTCATATGTTGCCATCACTATGTGATGTATGGAAAACATAGGATGTATGCAAGGATAAATGTTTTGCTACATTAAAACAAGCTTTTCAAGATTCAATGAGTAGGTGTGTGTGTGATGAGGTTAGGGGAATTCTTCCAAGTTCTCTAGTCCTTTTGCAATAACCTCAAATCATGAATATGCTGTCATTTTTCAAATTTCTCATTCCTTTCTTCACTCTTCTCAATTTTAAACTTTTAGCACATAACTTCAAAATCAAGAGGACTTTTTAAGGCTTGTAATGGGGCTAAGGGTTTTTTAAGTGGCTAGCTATTTGAAAGAATGGGAAAAGGAGTTCAAATGTCTTGAGATAACTAACCTTCCATTCCATTCACTCATACACAAAATTTTCTTCCAAAAAGCTCAAAATTCCCCCAAACTTATCTCAAGTTGATTCTTTATGTTAGAATCTTAAGTTTTGATGGTGACTAAGGTATGATATGGTCTAATACTTAAAAGAACATAATTAACACTTAGGAAGGATTAGATGACATGGTTAGAATCCTGAGTTAGATCACTTGCGAATGCAAGATCATTTCCGGTAATATTAGCACTAGAGCTCGCGGATGGAGTACACATCCCATAGGACGCAAACGGAAGCAAGTGAGACACTTGGTTAGAATCCTGAGTTAGATCACTTGAGAATGCAAGATCACTTCCGGATAGATTAGGACTTGCGCACGCGGATGAATGCTTTCATCCCCCAGCGTCAGCAAGTAAATCACTGGGGAAATAACTTAGTCCATGAGAATTAGTACACAACCTTAAGACTAAGCTATGTTTCAATCGGAAGTGAAATTGCTTCCTGTTAGATTTAGACTGGCGCAGGATGATAAACTAGATATAACCCCGAGCGTCAGTGAAAATGCAACGTCAAGTGAAGTTGCTTCCTGTTAGACTTAGACTGGCGCAGAGCGATAGAATAGATATTACCCCAAGCGTCAGGGAGTCTACTTCGCCAAGTGAAAACACTTCCTGTTGGATTTAGACTGACGCAGGCTGACAGAATAGATATATCCCCAAGCGTCAGTGAATCAGCCTCGTCAAGCGAAATTGCTTCCTGTTAGATTTAGACTTGCACAGGCTGATAAAAGAAGTATAACCCTAAGTGACAGCAAGTTCACCACGACAAGTAAAAGCGCTTCCGATAGCTCAGTTGTTAGAATCTTAAGTTTTGATGGTGACTAAGGTATGATAAGGTCTAGTACTTAAGAGAACATAATCAGCACTTAGGAAGGATTAGATGACATGGTTAGAATCCTGAGTTAGATCACTTGAGAATGTAAGATCACTTCCGGATAGATTAGGACTCGCGCACGCGGATAAATGTGTCATCCCCCAGCGGCAGCGAGTAAATCACTAGGGATTTAACTTAGTCCATGAGAATTAGGTACACAAAACCTTAAGACTAAGCTATGTTTCAATCGGAAGTGAGTTTGCTTCCTGTTAGACTTAGACTGGCGCAGAGCGATAGAATAGATATTACTCCAAGCGACAGTGAGTCTACTTCCCCAAGTGAAAGCGCTTCCTGTTAGAATTAGACTGGCGCAGAGCGACAGAATAGTTATTACCCCAAGCGTCAGTAAGTCTACTTCGCCGAGTGAAAGCACTTCCTATTAGATTTAGACTGGCGCAGGTTGATAGACTAGATATAACCCCGAGCGTCAGCGGAAATGCAACATCAAGTGAAGTTGCTTCCTGTTAGATCTTGACTGGCGCAGACTGATAGAATAGATTTCACCCTAAGCGTCAGTGAATTCACCACGTCAAGTAAAAGTGCTTCCGATAGCTCAGTGACTAGCGCTGAGTGGTGGAATGAAATAGACTAAGCGAGAGCAAGTCATGGTGAACTAAATCCCTCATCAAGTGAATTCACTTCCGGATGGAGAAGTGCTTCCGGATACATCCTAGACTAAGTAAACTCCCACTTCATGTGATTGTGTGTTGACTTAATATACATAGCATGAATGACACACTGAGTCACTTAGGAAGACTTAGAGTAAACTAACGAGACTTAAGCTGACTATTGGAATAGAGATCCCTTAGAGTCAGTAGACATTACACTAAGTCAGAACATAGTCTAAGTAAGACTACTTCCCATAGCAAACTTCCCACAACATGTGTAGTTTTACTATATCTGATTATATATATTGCTATGTTGGACTAACCAGTATGTGCAGAACTTAGTTACACTTGCGGATGCAAATGAGCTTCCGGATGGAAAGACTCTTGGCATTGGATTTCAGAGACTAACCCTTGCAGAGCAAGATTGCCACTTCCGGATGAACGATAATCATCCGTCAGCAAGAGTACAAGAGTGAACGTCACATACTCAGAAGACAGAATGCTTTTAACAGAGCAGAGGTGTCAGGACTACTTTTCAGAGATAAAGCAAGTCAACCCTGCTGAAGCATTTAAGAAGATGTTCCTTCCAACGGTAACAAGAGGATAACAGACACATTCAAACAACATTGTTACCTACCAAGCATGAGGAGTATGAGAACATAATCTGAAGATTCACTCAAGGTGTCAAAGCTCATACTGCCCACAAAAGTCAGAGTCCATAAGAGAGCTTCTGATAGCAAGAGAGGATCCAATAGCAAAGCACTCTTATCATTCATGGACAAGTGCTTGGAAGACAAAGTTCCTCTATGTGATAGCAAGCAAAATGTTAGAGTCCACGAGCTTCAGATAGCAAGAGAGCTTCCGATAATGAGTCTCTTAACATCCTGGACTTATGCTTGAGGAACGAAGTCTTCTCTGACAGCAAGCAAGAGTCGGACCGTACAAAATGTTCAGATGTCAGAACGACTTTTGTCAGAATAGTATTGCCAGAACAGTGTTGACAGAACAGCTTGGTCAGAGCACCTTTTTAGATAAAGCAAAGTCAATCCTGCTGTGCATTAATGAGGACAACGTAAACAAGGCCCCAACGTCTATAATCAAACGGTCTTATTGCCTCTCCAACGGTTAGATATTCAGAGGCTGGTATAAAAGGGATGTTCTTCATTTCTGAAGAAGAGGGCTTGAAAAAGAGAGAGAGAACAGAGCTTATTGTCTGAAACACTATTCTACATTCCTCTCATCTTCTACTCTCGGACTTTGATATGTAATATTCTTAGAGAGTGATTCATTTGTACTTAAGTGAGTAACATCATCCACTCTTTGAGAGAGTTAGTTTTGAGCTTAAGTGTTTAACACAATCAGTTCATAGAGTGAACGTAATTGTAATCTTACATTTTGTAAGGGGGAGCATTTAGAAGTTTTCTAAATCTCCATAGGTTGCAAGTTAGCCCGTAAAACTTGCGTTTGTAAGGTTTGCAGGTGAACCCGTTGTAAAACCTGTGGGTTGTTAGGTGAACCCGTGCTCGTAAAACCTAAAGTGTAAAGGCTTCTCTTGTGCCCGGTTTAAACAAGAATAGTGGATTGGAAATCTCAGGTGTAGCCTGGGGACTGGATGTAGGTCTGGGTGACCGAACCAGGATAAATTTATGTGTGCATATATTTATACTTGATCATTCTATTTTGCATCACATAGCATACTGACTTGTGCATAGCATTATTTATTATCATCATCACCAAGCACAAGCAGTCTTTCGAAAAGAGCCTAAGTTTTATTCCCTCACCCAATTCACCCCCCCCCTCTTGGGTGACAGCCACGAATTTCATTTGGTATCAGAGCAGGTCACTTGTTTAAAGGATCAAACGATCTCAAGTGCAAAGACCTTGGCTGATTTGGGTTAAAATGTTTTCCAAAGGCTTTGATCATACCATTCCACCTGTGTTAGAAAATATTGATTTTTGTTGGTGGAAAGCAAGAATGGAAAGTTTTATAAAATCCACCAGTTTGAAAATGTGGGATATTTTTGAAAATGATTTTGATTTCAAACCAAGAGGAAACTGGACTGAAAGGGAGAAAAATTTGTTTTCCTTAAACATTAGAGCAATGCAAATTTTATACAAAGGCTTAACTGAAAATGATTTCCAGAAAATCAAACATTGCTCTAGTGCTAGAGATATTTGGAATACTCTTGATGTGATATATGCTTCTAACCTATCTCTTGAAAGCACAGCTGTCCAAAGCTCAACTCGTGCTCTTTGTGGATCATCTACTGATGAGCTTCTGGAAGCTGATATTGAGGAAGCAGACTTCAGTGAAGAGAGTATCCATCTCTGCCTAGAAGATTCAGAAAGTGAGGTATCTGGATCTGAAATTGAACTCTCTGTTTTGCAAGATGCATACAATGAGTTATATACTGAATATTGTAAACTTGCAAAAGAACTTCTAGGCTTAAAAGAAAAAGATAGGAAACTTGAAAAACTAATTTCTTCTTCTACATCTAAAGTTTCCGAGGGTTCTTTTAAAGAACTAGTGGTTCCGATAGCTAGCCCACTATCGGTAGGGAAAACTTCAACATGTCTTGAAAAATGTTTTGATTGTAAACACGTGTTGAAGGAAAAAGAAAAGCTTTCAAAAGAAACTGAAATTTCAAAGGAACAAAAAGCTTTTCTAAAGAAAACTAATCATGATAATGATAGGAAGCCTCATTTTGATTATCATTCCATTATCTGTCATTATTGTGGTAGATTAGGACATATTTCTCACACATGCAGTCTTAGAAGAAATTCAAATGTGAGAAATAAGTTTGTATGGATTCCTAAAGGACAAGTAAGGTCCAGTGCTAACCATGTAGGACCCAAGTACAAATGGGTACCAAAACATCCTCCTAGTGCCTTACTTGTGCAGGAAAAATCAAGAGTTCCTCTTATCCCAAAGAAGAGAACTCGTGGTGATGCAACTGCTGAAACCCACTGGTACAATCATAAGAAGCTGTCGGCCACCACAAGGGACAATGGTTCTGTCTCAAGGATGAGCTATCACAAAGTTCCATTCAACTATCCTGAGAAGAACAAGAGAGAGTGGATTCCTCGATCATCATTGAAAAGGCTCTTGAATCCTACCTCTCAGAAGAAAGTGCTTCGAACCAAGGATAAGTATAGAAGATCTCCTTGGGTAAGCAAGGGATCACTTAGCAACGAAGCATTTGATAGTAAAATCTCCTATGCTAATGTTAGATGGACTTATTGAGATTTTACATTAAGCATCCTAAGGTGTGAACATTATATTCATCATAGAAGAAAGCTTGAAGAAATAAGTAATGTTCATAATCTACATACTGTCCATGACTATCTTGATCAAAAACCTTGTATATCCTTGTGCATATAGTCATGAAAGATTCACCATGCCATACACATAGGACGTAATCTAAATGCATGTGAACTATATATAGCCTACAAACTGACCTTCAGATCCAGACTTGGATACAAAAGGAAGGAACTATCTGGTATTTTGTAGGAAGGGCAATCCGAAGGTTCAGCAAGACAAGGGTGAAGAAGACCCTTGCTAAAAGGAAGATCTCCTCCCCCCCACAGTGAGCCATCTGATTCATGTGCCCCCAACAATCTGCTAGCTCAGAGGCAAACTTGAGATAGCGCTGAGTGATCAACCTGCGGAGATACCTTCTGTTGAACCTGTGTCTCCCTCTGCGCCAGCACCCAATCTGAGTGAAGAGCTGTGTATGAAGTATGGGTTCAAGAGGCCAGAGATGCCAGTGGTAGTGATCACAAAGTAAATTCATCCCTCTGCACCAGCTCCAATCCATCCTATTAGCCTCAGCAAGACTCAGGACTGTACCTCATCTGAACAATTAGTCAAGTCTTGATAAGCATTCGTCACGCATAGATTTTGGTACTGCTCTAAATATAGATTCCATACATTGCCAACCAAAATCAAGCGAGCTACTGCTAGATGCGAATGGAGCTATGGTGATATCATTCTTACCTTCCTCCTTACTTGAATAATCACTTGGCTAGTAAATGCATGATGGGCTCAACAGCTCTTATTTCTCTGAAACTGATATGATTTCCCTTATCTGTGATGAACACTTATTTTCTGTAAAAACGACCCTATCATATCAAATTCATTTTCTGATATAATGCATACAGATTTTACAAATTCAAGAAGTCCGACACCTTGAAACTGAACCTTCTTCAAAACCTTCTGAATTTGTGCATGTTGAATCATTGTGTTCTAAGATTTCTGACATTGTTAAGATGATTCGGAACTAGTTTCAGAATTTTGACACTAAAACTAAAAATCTTCCTCAGAGTTTTTCATATGGTGTCTAAATCATTTTACTCATATATGCTTAGTGAATTCTTTTAAGGGCACCTCTCATGGAAGAGAATGGTTTATGCATTCACCTTGATTTTTGAAAGATCCTTTTGAAATACAAACTTTCAAAACAGATTCTGATCCTCTTTAAACCTACATGACAACCGTACCTCATGATAGCACTCAAAAGCTATTTCTGATTTTCCATTTCATGTGGTATCTCTTGCATCAACTTTTTTCAATGCATAAGCAGCTATGGTTTCGAGAACAATACATCCCTCTTAATTACATCTTTAAGTTCTCAATCTACTAATGATCTCAGTTCAAGTTTGTGGTTTAAGAATGTTGACACAGATTATTGAAGCTTGAACAATGAATATAACCAAGAGAGAATGGCAACGAAAATGTCTCTTATCAAGATGTGTGGAATGGCTATACCAAACCTGAGAAACTCTCGCCAATACACATGAGCATTTCTATCCCTTACATATTCTGTTGTGAAATTAAATGGATAGTCTCTCTCTTGTCTGACATGCATTAGCAATCTTAGGAAATGCCTTGAATTAAACTCTGCTAGATCTGTAAAACATGGCATAGTATCACAAGCATGCTATAATCTGTATTAATTTCGAGCTTGTTGATATCCTAAGAACAATGAGATCACACTGACCATATCTAGAAGAACTTGAGCTAAAATTTGGAAATTATTCTCGTAATCACATGCTGAAATTTGGCTGTTTTTGTAAACCGGATTTAGTCTTGAAATCAAACTATTTTGTGAGGACAAAGATTTCTCAAAATTTCATTGTGTTAATAATTCACATGTCTTCATGATCTAACATGAACATCCTTGAGGCATATTTATTGAACTATACTTGCTTACGAAACTCTGAAAATATGCCACCTGTTTGATACTCGCTATACTATCACATTGATATTTATCTATGAGAGTATAAATGGAGTTCATGTCTTGATAGTGAAACTATGTGAATGTATAGATAATTTCAAAATTAGTTTTCACATAATCATTGCTCATATTTTCTTAAACCAATTAGCAAGCATGATTTCTTAAAATTATTAACTTGTGCTGACTAACACAGATTGACTTGAATGTCCTGAGTATGGTCTCCAATGTTAAATCTTAAGTTCTTTCACTGACCATCAGGAAGCGCTTGCTTCCTCAAGCACATGCAGGACCAATCATCAAGTCTGAGCAAGGTTGCTTTCGCAACAATCAGCGTCTTCGATAGCAGGCCAACTATTGAACCATGGGAAGAGTAGAGTGACTGCCCAGTCATGTCCGCTTGTGGTTGTAGCTCAGCTTGCCGAAGCGAATCATCAAAGCACTTGCGCTAGGGGTTTCCACTTGAGATAGCACACCTCTTGAAGATGTCAGGAAGCATGCTTATCTGCGTATGATTCAGATTCCTGAGTCTAATAGAGTATGAGTACCCCTCATCTGTGGTAACATCTACACCTTACCATTTCTTACATATGATGCATACATGGCATTGGTAAGGGTGTCAACTTAGGATGTTTCTCTCAATCTGCATTGACTTCAAAATCATTCACTGTCTTAGAAAATCATCCTAGCTCACACATCTGTATCCTCTAAATGACATGCTGGAAAGTAATTGATAACATACCTCTCTTATATGCTTCCTTTCTTGATTTAATGATGATTAATCTTAATATAGAAGAGAAGTAAGTGGACATTACCTGTTAATGATCCCTTGAAAATAGAGAGTCACATGTTGTCATCGATAATAAACTCTTAAGATGCTGTGATGCAATTTGTTTGGAAATTATTTTTGGCACTTTTAAAAACACAAATTTCATTTGATTTGATTTCATTTCATATGGTATCACAAATTTCATTTGGCATTCAATCATTTCCTTTGATACCACAAGTTCAAACTCACAGATCTCATTTGATTTCATTAGGTATCAGATTTCATCTCATTTGAATTTTAAAATCACATATTTCATTTGATATCATAATCATCATTTTTAAACACATCAAAATTACTTTTGATATCATGTTAATCAATTCGAGAGGATCAAAATTACATTTGGAAAGAATTTTCACCTTCAAAAAGAAAACTGTTTTGTATGTTTTGATCTTAATTTAATTATGATTAGATTTGATGTATCAATATCTCCTTTGAAAAACATGTTTAACTATCCTACATAGTGTTTAGGGAAAATACAATCATTTAGGATCATGAGCCATTATTGCTGTTCCTTGTTAATTCTCGTACATTGTATTGAATAGTCTAGAACAAATCTTTATTAGCGATACATAGGGAGAAATATTAGGTAGAAAGCCCATTCCTAGGAGAACGATAAAAGTATCCCCATCCCTAAGGCTAGCTTGCACCTGTTGGATTTTGATGAAGCCAAAAGGGGGAGAGAGATGAGATGTCTAGAGATGAGATATAAGATGTCTAGCGAGAGATGAGACATGAGATGTCTAGCGAGAGATGAGACATGAGATGTCTAGAGCTGAGAGATAGATAAGATGCCTAGATTTTTGGGGAGAGAAATGGGGAAAGGAATATAGCTCTAGGATGAGTGATCTAAGTTTAATTATGTTCTCTAGTCATCTATGGGTTTGTCATCATCAAAAAGGGGGAGAATGTTAGAATCTTAAGTTTTGATGGTGACTAAGGTATGATAAGGTCTAGTACTTAAGAGAACATAATCAGCACTTAGGAAGGATTAGATGACATGGTTAGAATCCTGAGTTAGATCACTTGAGAATGTAAGATCACTTCCGGATAGATTAGGACTCGCGCACGCGGATAAATGTGTCATCCCCCAGCGGCAGCGAGTAAATCACTAGGGATTTAACTTAGTCCATGAGAATTAGGTACACAAAACCTTAAGACTAAGCTATGTTTCAATCGGAAGTGAGTTTGCTTCCTGTTAGACTTAGACTGGCGCAGAGCGATAGAATAGATATTACTCCAAGCGACAGTGAGTCTACTTCCCCAAGTGAAAGCGCTTCCTGTTAGAATTAGACTGGCGCAGAGCGACAGAATAGTTATTACCCCAAGCGTCAGTAAGTCTACTTCGCCGAGTGAAAGCACTTCCTATTAGATTTAGACTGGCGCAGGTTGATAGACTAGATATAACCCCGAGCGTCAGCGGAAATGCAACATCAAGTGAAGTTGCTTCCTGTTAGATCTTGACTGGCGCAGACTGATAGAATAGATTTCACCCTAAGCGTCAGTGAATTCACCACGTCAAGTAAAAGTGCTTCCGATAGCTCAGTGACTAGCGCTGAGTGGTGGAATGAAATAGACTAAGCGAGAGCAAGTCATGGTGAACTAAATCCCTCATCAAGTGAATTCACTTCCGGATGGAGAAGTGCTTCCGGATACATCCTAGACTAAGTAAACTCCCACTTCATGTGATTGTGTGTTGACTTAATATACATAGCATGAATGACACACTGAGTCACTTAGGAAGACTTAGAGTAAACTAACGAGACTTAAGCTGACTATTGGAATAGAGATCCCTTAGAGTCAGTAGACATTACACTAAGTCAGAACATAGTCTAAGTAAGACTACTTCCCATAGCAAACTTCCCACAACATGTGTAGTTTTACTATATCTGATTATATATATTGCTATGTTGGACTAACCAGTATGTGCAGAACTTAGTTACACTTGCGGATGCAAATGAGCTTCCGGATGGAAAGACTCTTGGCATTGGATTTCAGAGACTAACCCTTGCAGAGCAAGATTGCCACTTCCGGATGAACGATAATCATCCGTCAGCAAGAGTACAAGAGTGAACGTCACATACTCAGAAGACAGAATGCTTTTAACAGAGCAGAGGTGTCAGGACTACTTTTCAGAGATAAAGCAAGTCAACCCTGCTGAAGCATTTAAGAAGATGTTCCTTCCAACGGTAACAAGAGGATAACAGACACATTCAAACAACATTGTTACCTACCAAGCATGAGGAGTATGAGAACATAATCTGAAGATTCACTCAAGGTGTCAAAGCTCATACTGCCCACAAAAGTCAGAGTCCATAAGAGAGCTTCTGATAGCAAGAGAGGATCCAATAGCAAAGCACTCTTATCATTCATGGACAAGTGCTTGGAAGACAAAGTTCCTCTATGTGATAGCAAGCAAAATGTTAGAGTCCACGAGCTTCAGATAGCAAGAGAGCTTCCGATAATGAGTCTCTTAACATCCTGGACTTATGCTTGAGGAACGAAGTCTTCTCTGACAGCAAGCAAGAGTCGGACCGTACAAAATGTTCAGATGTCAGAACGACTTTTGTCAGAATAGTATTGCCAGAACAGTGTTGACAGAACAGCTTGGTCAGAGCACCTTTTTAGATAAAGCAAAGTCAATCATGCTGTGCATTAATGAGGACAACGTAAACAAGGCCCCAACGTCTATAATCAAACGGTCTTATTGCCTCTCCAACGGTTAGATATTCAGAGGCTGGTATAAAAGGGATGTTCTTCATTTCTGAAGAAGAGGGCTTGAAAAAGAGAGAGAGAACAGAGCTTATTGTCTGAAACACTATTCTACATTCCTCTCATCTTCTACTCTCGGACTTTGATATGTAATATTCTTAGAGAGTGATTCATTTGTACTTAAGTGAGTAACATCATCCACTCTTTGAGAGAGTTAGTTTTGAGCTTAAGTGTTTAACACAATCAGTTCATAGAGTGAACGTAATTGTAATCTTACATTTTGTAAGGGGGAGCATTTAGAAGTTTTCTAAATCTCCATAGGTTGCAAGTTAGCCCGTAAAACTTGCGTTTGTAAGGTTTGCAGGTGAACCCGTTGTAAAACCTGTGGGTTGTTAGGTGAACCCGTGCTCGTAAAACCTAAAGTGTAAAGGCTTCTCTTGTGCCCGGTTTAAACAAGAATAGTGGATTGGAAATCTCAGGTGTAGCCTGGGGACTGGATGTAGGTCTGGGTGACCGAACCAGGATAAATTTATGTGTGCATATATTTATACTTGATCATTCTATTTTGCATCACATAGCATACTGACTTGTGCATAGCATTATTTATTATCATCATCACCAAGCACAAGCAGTCTTTCGAAAAGAGCCTAAGTTTTATTCCCTCACCCAATTCACCCCCCCCTCTTGGGTGACAGCCACGAATTTCATCAGTGACTAGCGCTGACTGTTGGAATGAAATACACTGAGCGAGAGTAAGTGATGGTGAGCTAGATCCTTCATCAAGTGAAAGTACTTCCGGATGTAGAAGTGCTTCCGGATACATCCTAGACTAAGTAAACTCCCACTTCATGTGATTGTGTGTTGACTTAATATACATAGCATGAACAAATGACACACTGAGTCACTTAGGAAGACTTAGAGTAAACTAACGAGACTTAAGCTGACTATTGGAATAGAGATCCCTTAGAGTCAGTAGACATTACACTAAGTCAGAACATAGTCTAAGTAAGACTACTTCCCATAGCAAACTTCCCACAACATGTATAGTTTTACTATATCTGATTATATATATTGCTATGTTGGACTAACCAGTATGTGCAGAACTTAATCACACTTCCGGATGCAACTGAGCTTCCGGATGCAAAGACTCTTGGCATTGGATTTCAGAGATTAACACTTGCAGAGCAAGATTGCCACTTCCGGATGAACGATGATCATCCGTCAGCAAGAGTACAAGAGAAAATGTCACATACTCAGAAGTAAGAATGCTTTTGTCAGAGCAGAGGTATCAGGACTACTTTTCAGTGATAAAGCAAGTCAACCCTGCTGAGCATTTAAGAAGATGTTCCTTCCAACGGTAACAAGAGGATAACAGATATTCAAACAACATTGTTACCTACCAAGCATGAGGAGTATGAGAGATAAGGAGAATATAATCTGAAGATTCATTCAAAGTGTCAAAGCTCATACTGCCCACAAGAGTCAGAGTCCATAAGAGAGCTTCTGATAGCAAGAGAGCATCCAATAGCAAAGCACTCTTATCATTCATGGACAAGTGCTTGGAAGACAAAGTTCCTCTATGATAGCAAGCAGAATGTTAGAGTCCACGAGCTTCACTTCAGTTAGCAAGAGAGCTTCCGATAGTAAGTCTCTTAGCATCCTGGACTTATGCTTGAGGAACGAAGTCCTCATCTGACAACAAGCAAGAGTCAGACCGTACAGTGTATAGATGTCAGAACGACTTTTGCCAGAACAGTGTTGTCAGAACAGTGTTGACAGAACAGCTGGACAAAGCACCCTATTCAGATAAAGCAAAGTCAACTCTGCTGTGCATTAATGAGGACAACGTAAACAAGGCCCAACGGCTATATTCAAACGGCCTTATTGCCTCTCCAACGGTTGGATATTCAGAGGCTGGTATAAAAGGAACATCTACATTCAGAAGAACTAAGAGAGAGAGAGAACAGAGCTTATTGTCTGAAACACTATTCTACATTCCTCTCATCTTCTACTCTCGGACTTAGATATGTAATATTCTTAGAGAGTGATTCTTTTGTGCTTAAGTGAGTAACATCATCTACTCTTAGAGAGAGTCATTCGAGCTTAAGTGTTTAGCACAATCAGTTCATAGAGTGAACATAATTGTAATCTTACATTTTGTAAGGGGGAGCATTTAGAAGTTTTCTAAATCTCCATAGGTTGCAAGTTAGCCCGTAAAACTTGCGTTTGTAAGGTTTGCAGGTGAACCCGTTGTAAAACCTGTGGGTTGTTAGGTGAACCCGTGCTCGTAAAACCTAAAGTGTAAAGGCTTCTCTTGTGCCTGGTTTAAACAAGAATAGTGGATTGAAAATCTCAGGTGGAGCCTGGGGACTGGATGTAGGTCTGGGTGACCGAACCAGGATAAATTTATGTGTGCATAAACTTACATTTAAACATTCTATTTTTGCATCACATAACATACTGACTTGTGCATACCATTACTCAGTAACATCATCACCAAGCACAAGCAGTCTTTCGAAAAGAAATAAAGTTTTTATTCCCTCACCCAATTCACCCCCCCTCTTGGGTGACAGCCACGCATTTCATTTGGTATCAGAGCAGGTCACTTGTTTAAAGGATCCAACGATCTCAAGTGCAAAGACCTAGGCTGACTTGGGATATAAAATGTGTTTTGAAGGTTTTGATCATACTATCCCACCTGTGTTAGAAAATATTGTTTTCTTGTTGGTGAAAAGTAAGAATGGAAAGTTTTTATACAATCCACTAGTTTGAAAATGTGGGATATTTTTGAAAATGATTTTGATTTCAAACCAAGAGGAAACTGGACTGAAAAGGAGAAAAATTTGTTTTCCTTGAACATTAGAGCAATGCAAATTTTATACAAAGGCTTAACTGAAAATGATTTCCAGAAAATCAAACATTGCTCTAGTGCTAGAGACAATTGGAATACTCTTGATATGATATATGCTTCTAACCCATCTCTTGAAAGCACAGCTGTCCAAAGCTCAACTCGTGCTCTTTCTGGATCATCTACTGATGAGCTTCTGGAAGCTGACATTGAGGAAGCAGGCTTCAGTAAAGAGAGTATCCATTTCTGCCTAGAAGATTCAGAAAGTGAGGTATCTGGATCTGAACTTGAACTTACTGAATTGCAAGATGCATACAATGAGTTATATACCGAATATTGTAAACTTGCAAAAGAACTTCTGGGCTTAAAAGAAAAAGATAGGAAACTTGAAAAACTAATTTCTTCTTCTACGTCCAAAGTTTCCAAGGTTTCTTTTAAAGAATTAGTGGTTCCGATAGTTAACCCACGATCGGCAGGGAAAACTTCAACATGTCTCGAAAAATGTTTTGATTGTAAACACTTGTTGAAGGAAAAAGAAGAGCTTTCAAAAGAAACTGAGATTTCAAAGGAACAAAAAGCTTTTCTAAAGAAAACTAATCATGATAATGATAGAAAACCCCATTTTGATCATCATTCCATTATCTGTCATTATTGTGGTAGATTAGGACATATTTCTCACACATGCAGTCTTAGAAGAAATCTAAATGTGAGAAATAAATTTGTATGGATTCCTAAAGGACAAGTAAGGTCCAGTGCTAACCAAGTAGGACCCAAGTACAAATGGGTACCAAAACATCCTCCTAGTGCCTTACTTGTGCAGGAAAGATCAAGAGTTTCTCTTACCCCAAAGGAGAGAACTCGTGGCGATGCAACTGCTGAAAACCCCTGGTACAATCATAAGAAGCAATGTGCAACCACCAGGAACAATGGTTCTGTCTCAAGGATGAGCTATCACAAAGTTCCATTCAACTATCCTGAGAAGAACAAGAGAGAGTGGACTCCTCGATCAACATTGAAAAGGCACTTGAATCCTAACTCTCAGAAGAAAGTGCTTCGAACCAAGGATAAGTATAGAAGATCCTCTTGGGAAAGGCAATTCCGAGGTTCAGCAAGACTCAGGACTTTATCTCATCTGAACAATCAGTCAAGTCTTGATAAGCATTCGTCACGCATAGATGGTGATATCATTCCTACCTTCCTCTTTACTCGAACAATCACTTGGGTAGTAAATGCATGATGGGCTTAACAGTTTTACTCATATATGCTTAGCGAATCTTTTAAGGGCGTCTTTCATGAAAGAAAATAGTTTATGCATTCACCTTGATTTTTGAAAGATCCTTTTGATATACAAACTTTCAAAACAAATTCTGATCCTCTTTAAATCTACATGACAACCATACCTCATGATAGCACTCAAAAGTTATTTCTGATTTTCCATTTCATGTGGTATCTATTGCATCAAGCTTTTCAATGCATAAGCAGCTATGGTTTCGAGAACAATACATCCCTCTTAATTACATCTTTAAGTTCTCAATCTACTAATGATCTCAGTTCAAGTTTGTGGTTTAAGAATGTTGACACAGATTATTGAAGCTTGAACAATGAATATAACCAAGAGAGAATGACAACGAAAATGACTCTTATCAAGATGTGTGGAATGGCTATACCAACCCTGAGAAACTCTCGCCAATACACATGAGCATTTCTATCCCTTACATATTCTGTTGTGAAATTAAATGGATAGACTCTCTCTTGTCTGACATGCATTAGAAATCTTAGGAAATGCCTTGAATTGAACTCTGCTAAGATCTGTAAAACATGGCATAGAATCACAAGCATGCTATAATCTGTATTAATTTCAAGCTTGTTGATATCCTAAGAACAAATGAGATCACACTGAGCATATCTAGAAGAACTTGAGCAAAAATTTGGAAATTATTCTCGTAATCATATGCTGAAATTTGGTTGTTTTTGTAAACCGAATTTAGTCTTAAAATCAAACTATTCTGTGAGCATGAAAATTTCCAGTATTTCATTTTTGAGAGGATGAAGATTTTTCAAAATTTCATTGTGTTAAAAATTCACATGTCTTCATGATCTAACATGAACATCCTTGAGGCATACTTATTGAACTATACTTGCTTATGAAACTCTGAAAGTATGCCACCTGTTTGATACTCTTTGTACTATAACATTGATATTTATCTATGAGAGTATAAATAGAGTTCATGTCTTGATAGTGAAACTATGTGAACGTATAGACAATTTCAAAATTAGTTTTCACATAATCATTGTTCATATTTTCTTAAACCAACTAGCAAGCATGATTTCTTAAAATTATTAACTTGTGGTGATTAACACAGATTGACTTGAATGTCCAGAGGATGGTCTCCAATGTTAAATCTTAAGTTCTTTCACTGACCATCAGAAAAGCACTTGTTTCCTCAAGCACATGAAGGCCCAATCATCAAGTTTGAGCAAGGATGCTTTCGCAACAATCAGCGCTCTCGATAGCAGGCCAACTATTGAACCATGGGAAGAGTAGAGTGACTGCCCAGTCATGTCTGCTTTTGGTTGTAGCTCAGCTTGCCGAAGCGAATCATCAAAGCACTTGCACTAGGGGTTTCCACTTGAGATAGCGCATCTCTTGAAGATGTCAGGAAGCATGCTTATCTGCATATGATTAAGATTCATGAGTCCAATAGAGTCTGGAGATTCCTCATCTGTGGTAACATCTACACCTTACCATCTCTTATATATGATGCATACATGGCATTGGTAAGGGTGTCAATTTAGGATTTCTTTGCTCAATCTGCATTGACTTCAAAATCATTCACTGCTTTAGAAAATCATCCTAGCTCACACATCTGTATCCTTTATATGACACGCTGGAAAGTAAAATTGATAACATACCTCTCTTATATGCTTCCTTTCTTGATTCAGTAATGATTAATCTTAATATAGAAGAGAAGTAAAGGACATTACTCGATAATGATCCCTTGAAAATAGAGAGTTGCATGCTGTCATAGATAATAAACTCTTGAGATGCTGTGATGCAATTATTTGGAAATTATTTTTGGCACTTTAAACTCACAAATTTCATTTGACTTGATTTCATTTTTCATGGTATCACAAATTTCACTTGGCATTCAATCATTTCATTTGATATCACAAGTTCAAACTCACACATTTCATTTGATTTCATTTGGTATCACGAATTTAAAAATCACAAATTTTCAATTGATATCATAATCATCATTTTAAACGCACCAAAATTATTTTGATATCATGTTAATCATTTCAAGAGGGTCAAAATTACTTTTGATGTCTTTTATATTTAAAAAGGAACTTTCACCTTCAAAAAGAGAACTGTTTTTGTATGTTTTGATCTAGACTTAATTCTTGCAAAACATGTTCTGTTATCTTGCATAATGGTTAGGGAGAGTAAACACACTTAGAATACTGAATCAATATTTTCTTCCTTCTGTCTCACACTGTTTAGTTATCCTACATAATATTTAGGGAGAATAGGGAGAAATATTAGGTAGAAAGCCCATTCCTAGGAGAACGATAGAAGTATCCCCATCCCTAAGGCTAGCTTGCACTTGTTGAATTTTGATGAAGCCAAAAGGGGGAGAGAAATGAGAAGAGATGAGACATGAGATGTCTAGAGCTGAAAGATAAGATATCTGGGGAGAGAACTGAGAATGAAATATAGCTCTGGAAGTGATCTAAGTTTAATTATGTTCTCTAGTCATCTATGGGTTTGTCATCATCAAAAAGGGGGAGAATGTTAGAATCTTAAGTTTTGATGGTGACTAAGGTATGATATGGTCTAGTACTTAAAAGAACATAATTAACACTTAGGAAGGATTAGATGACATGGTTAGAATCCTGAGTTAGATCACTTGCGAATGCAAGATCATTTCCGGTAATATTAGCACTAGAGCTCGCGGATGGAGTACACATCCCATAGGACGCAAACGGAAGCAAGTGAGACACTTGGTTAGAATCCTGAGTTAGATCACTTGAGAATGCAAGATCACTTCCGGATAGATTAGGACTTGCGCACGCGGATGAATGCTTTCATCCCCCAGCGTCAGCAAGTAAATCACTGGGGAAATAACTTAGTCCATGAGAATTAGTACACAACCTTAAGACTAAGCTATGTTTCAATCGGAAGTGAAATTGCTTCCTGTTAGATTTAGACTGGCGCAGGATGATAAACTAGATATAACCCCGAGCGTCAGTGAAAATGCAACGTCAAGTGAAGTTGCTTCCTGTTAGACTTAGACTGGCGCAGAGCGATAGAATAGATATTACCCCAAGCGTCAGGGAGTCTACTTCGCCAAGTGAAAACACTTCCTGTTGGATTTAGACTGACGCAGGCTGACAGAATAGATATATCCCCAAGCGTCAGTGAATCAGCCTCGTCAAGCGAAATTGCTTCCTGTTAGATTTAGACTTGCACAGGCTGATAAAAGAAGTATAACCCTAAGTGACAGCAAGTTCACCACGACAAGTAAAAGCGCTTCCGATAGCTCAGTGACTAGCGCTGACTGTTGGAATGAAATACACTGAGCGAGAGTAAGTGATGGTGAGCTAGATCCTTCATCAAGTGAAAGTACTTCCGGATGTAGAAGTGCTTCCGGATACATCCTAGACTAAGTAAACTCCCACTTCATGTGATTGTGTGTTGACTTAATATACATAGCATGAACAAATGACACACTGAGTCACTTAGGAAGACTTAGAGTAAACTAACGAGACTTAAGCTGACTATTGGAATAGAGATCCCTTAGAGTCAGTAGACATTACACTAAGTCAGAACATAGTCTAAGTAAGACTACTTCCCATAGCAAACTTCCCACAACATGTATAGTTTTACTATATCTGATTATATATATTGCTATGTTGGACTAACCAGTATGTGCAGAACTTAATCACACTTCCGGATGCAACTGAGCTTCCGGATGCAAAGACTCTTGGCATTGGATTTCAGAGATTAACACTTGCAGAGCAAGATTGCCACTTCCGGATGAACGATGATCATCCGTCAGCAAGAGTACAAGAGAAAATGTCACATACTCAGAAGTAAGAATGCTTTTGTCAGAGCAGAGGTATCAGGACTACTTTTCAGTGATAAAGCAAGTCAACCCTGCTGAGCATTTAAGAAGATGTTCCTTCCAACGGTAACAAGAGGATAACAGATATTCAAACAACATTGTTACCTACCAAGCATGAGGAGTATGAGAGATAAGGAGAATATAATCTGAAGATTCATTCAAAGTGTCAAAGCTCATACTGCCCACAAGAGTCAGAGTCCATAAGAGAGCTTCTGATAGCAAGAGAGCATCCAATAGCAAAGCACTCTTATCATTCATGGACAAGTGCTTGGAAGACAAAGTTCCTCTATGATAGCAAGCAGAATGTTAGAGTCCACGAGCTTCACTTCAGTTAGCAAGAGAGCTTCCGATAGTAAGTCTCTTAGCATCCTGGACTTATGCTTGAGGAACGAAGTCCTCATCTGACAACAAGCAAGAGTCAGACCGTACAGTGTATAGATGTCAGAACGACTTTTGCCAGAACAGTGTTGTCAGAACAGTGTTGACAGAACAGCTGGACAAAGCACCCTATTCAGATAAAGCAAAGTCAACTCTGCTGTGCATTAATGAGGACAACGTAAACAAGGCCCAACGGCTATATTCAAACGGCCTTATTGCCTCTCCAACGGTTGGATATTCAGAGGCTGGTATAAAAGGAACATCTACATTCAGAAGAACTAAGAGAGAGAGAGAACAGAGCTTATTGTCTGAAACACTATTCTACATTCCTCTCATCTTCTACTCTCGGACTTAGATATGTAATATTCTTAGAGAGTGATTCTTTTGTGCTTAAGTGAGTAACATCATCTACTCTTAGAGAGAGTCATTCGAGCTTAAGTGTTTAGCACAATCAGTTCATAGAGTGAACATAATTGTAATCTTACATTTTGTAAGGGGGAGCATTTAGAAGTTTTCTAAATCTCCATAGGTTGCAAGTTAGCCCGTAAAACTTGCGTTTGTAAGGTTTGCAGGTGAACCCGTTGTAAAACCTGTGGGTTGTTAGGTGAACCCGTGCTCGTAAAACCTAAAGTGTAAAGGCTTCTCTTGTGCCTGGTTTAAACAAGAATAGTGGATTGAAAATCTCAGGTGGAGCCTGGGGACTGGATGTAGGTCTGGGTGACCGAACCAGGATAAATTTATGTGTGCATAAACTTACATTTAAACATTCTATTTTTGCATCACATAACATACTGACTTGTGCATACCATTACTCAGTAACATCATCACCAAGCACAAGCAGTCTTTCGAAAAGAAATAAAGTTTTTATTCCCTCACCCAATTCACCCCCCCTCTTGGGTGACAGCCACGCATTTCACTTTATACTCCTAGTCTTATTGCAATTTTTTTTCCATACTCATTTTTTTTCTACTTTTCTCCTTTTCTTTTCTTCTTTTTTTTGTTTTTTTTTCTTTTGCAATTCATTCATCATTTCTTGACTTAGGAGTACAAACTTTTCTTTCACAACTAAAATTTCCCTTCTCACAATGCACTTACATTTACACACCTTTAACAACTGTACTAATCCTCACTACTAATGAAATGTACATTATCTCAAGATTCAGGTAGTTCATGGTTTTTCGGGCTATAAGGGTTAAGTCCGATGTGGGTTTCAAAAAGAAATTTCACATGGTTTTTCTTTATAAGGCTCAAAAAGGGTGCAAATGGGATATATAGCATCAAGGATGGCTTGAAAGACTCAATCGCATTTAAGAACTGCCTCAATCATTTTTCAAAGTTATGTGCAATTTGTGAAGAATGTTGAAGTTTTCCAAAAGGAATTTTGAAATTTTCAAATGAAAACAGATGCATATATTTGGTTTATTGCAAATCTTCCATCATCAAACCCTTCCAAATACACCCCAACCTCCAATGTGCGCAAATTACTCATTAGAATCATGAAAAAAATTTGCTTTAATGTAACAACTCATGTTATGCAATGCATACATATCTATTTTTCCTTATACCATTGAACTTTCTAGCAAATTTCAAGAGAACTTATAGTCCACTCATCAAAAACTAAAGCAACAACTTAAGTATGGTATGCAAATCTCACATCTCTCCCCCAAACTTAAAACAAACAATGTCCGCACTGTTGACCAAGAAATGAGATGTAGCAAAGAGACACACACAAATCACACAAGTCATCAAGACAAGTATAGCCACAAAGGGAGATAAGTATAGTCACAAAGGGAGCAATATGCATGTCTCAGGATAAATCATTCAATCATTAATGCAAATTATGTGGGCATGAGGAAGAGGATGAAGAATAAGAGATAGTGAGTATGGAGGAAGAAGATGAACACCCGTTTTTTTTTTTTTTGAAAAATGCTCTAATCGGTGCCCATTTGGCGCCCGTGGGCACCGTTTGGGCACCGTGGCGCCCAGGGCGCGCCCACAGGCCCCATATGGGCGCCATTCCAGAGAGTGGCGCCCATAGCGCGCCCACGGGCACGCCTGGGGCACCGTTTGCCACCTTTTTTTACTTCAATTCAACATGAAATCTTTCCTCAATTCACATCAAAACATCCAATCAAGTTTAATTAATTATCCCAACACCAAAAACATTGATCAAAGTGTTATAAATGATAGCTACCAACAGTAACGCACCAAGCATGATGAAATCAATTATATCACTCAATTTCAAACACATAAGCATCTATGCTTCAAGAACAGCTCATCATCATAAACACAAGTTGAAAATGCATAAAAGGTGAAGGTTAATATGTACTCCCCCTTGTAGACTCTTCAATCTTTCCAAAAATGTAAGCTCCAACTTCCTCACCAATCAGTCATCCATGCATCAAGCGGGTACCTTTCTTTCTACACACAAGAAACACAAAAACAAGCACATCCAAGCTAACCTAAAGTGAGATAAAACATCAAAGTAAAAGAAAAGAGTTGAGAACTTGGATTGCCTCCCAAGAAGCGCTTAGTTTATAGTCCTTAGCTCGACTCTTCGCTGCTTTCAAAAGGGATCATCCAGAATTAGTGAGATCGATGCACGATCCACCTCACCACCCCAATGATGCTTCAGCCGTTGGCCATTCACTTTGAATCTTTCACCCTTCTTGTTCTCTAACTCCACAACACCAAAATCAGAGGCTTGCACAACGGTGAATGGTCCTGACCAACGAAATTTCACCTTCCTTGAAAATAATTTGATCTTGCAATTATACAACAAAACCCTCTGACAATGTTGAAAATCATTTTGAGGAAATACATCTACATGTTCAAACGGCTCAAATTTTTCATGCCCACTAGCATCCATATCACACAAATTCATTGAACTGACATTATGCACATCTTCAAGTCTTTCCTCTTCCACTAATGACGATGCCACATGACCATTACTCAATGAAGCCTCAAACTTGTCTTGACAACCAGAACCAAGTACATCAACAAAAGAGCATTGAGAGGAATCATCAAAATATTCCGCATCCTTGTTCATATTGAAGCTTACTTGTTCATCATCAACTCTCAAAGTGATTTCACCTTATTCCACATCAACAAGAGTTCTAGCTGTAGCAAGGAAGGGTCTCCCAAATATGATAGGAATGTTTGGATCCACCTCACAGTCAATAACAATAAAATCAACTGGAAAAATGAATTTGTCTACTTTCACCAAAACATTGTCAATAATCCCTTTAGGGCGAGATACACTCCTATCAGCAAGGAGTAGTGATACTGTAGTAGGTCTTGCTTCACCCAAACTCAGTCGATTAAAAATAGCAGAGAGCATCAAATTCACACTTGCCCCCAAATCACAAAGGGCTTTTCCTTGGAAGCTCTTTCCAATATTGCATGGAATGTAGAAACTCCCCGGATCCTTCAACTTGGGTGGAAGCTTTCTTTGGAGGATAGCACTACAATCTTCATTCATAACTACAGTTTCAAATTCATTGAATCTCCTCTTCTTTAACAACACTTCTTTCAAAAACTTGGCATATTTTGGCATTTTCTCAAGCGCCTCTGCAAAAGGGACATTGATGTGCAATTGTTTGAACATCTCTAAAAATTTCTTGAATTGTGCATCTCCTTCTTTCTTCTTTAGTCTTTGAGGAAATGGGACCGGAGGTACATACAGAGGAGGACCATTTGTCTTGGGCTTTTTATCTTGTCTCTGTTCACATTCCCCCTTCTTTGCTTTTGCCCAATCAACAATAGCTCTTTCAACTTGTCTTCTCTTCTTACTTTCATCATCCACAACTACAAGACCATCCTCAAATTTGTCATCTCCATCAATAGCAACAACTTCAGAAACTTCATTGCTCTTTTCATAAGATTGAGGCATATTAGGCACTCTCCCCTCGCTGCTAAAGAATATTGCTTTGCACTTCTCCTTGCCTTCCCTTCTTGGATTAGGAATGGTGTCACTTGGTAGGGTTACTCTTTGGGAGGCATTCATTTGAGCGGCAAGTTGGCCTATCTGTATTTCAATATTCCTGATAGAAGTCTCATGACTGGCCGTTTTGGCATCATTTTTAGCATTATACACCCTTTGTGCTTCTTGTCCGGCCATGATCTGAGCAAACATTTTCTCCACCTTAGATTCTTCCTCTTTAGGAGGTATTTGTCTAGGTTGATTTTGAAAACCAGGTGGGTAAGTGGCCTTTGCACCAGAGGACGATGATGCATTCACATTTTGCCCTTGGTTCCAGGCAAAGTTGGGATGATTTCTCCACCCTGGATTGTAAGTCTGAGAGTAAGGATTGTTCTGAGAGTTCTGTCCTTTTCCCATATAATTCACAGATTCTGGAGTGGTATAGAGAGGACAATGATCCGGCATATACACATCAAACCGCTTGTTGAGTGCGGAGAGGATAGATGCAAACTGGGCGCTAGCTGTATCCTCCTTAGGAGCAATGGAAGATTGAGGAATCCTCGTATCGGTCCCTTGAGAATTGTTAGCTGATAACTGATCTAGCAACCGGAACACTTCATTCACTGGCACATTTCGATACCCACCATTAGTCATAGAGTCCACCATTGCCTTAGACTAAGGATTAAGGCGAGTGCAGAAAATTTGAACAATCACCCACTTGTCCACTCCATGATTAGGGCATTGCTTCATCAACATCTTATACCTTTCCCACGCAGCATAGAGAGTCTCATCATCATGTTGCCTGAAACTCAAGAACTCATCCCTAGCCTCAACAGACTTGTCGTCAGAGAAAAAACGAGCTCGGAACTTAGCTTCAAGCTCATTCCAAGAGGTAATAGAACCTTCTGGTAAGTTGTTGAACCACTCCCTAGCCTTTCCTTGCAGAGAGAAAGGGAACAAACGCAGTCGAAGAACATCAGCTGAGACCCCATTCTGCTTGAACGAATCACATACCTCCAAGAAATACATCAAGTGTTTGTTGGCATCCTCATTGTAAAGACCATGAAACATCCCATGCATTTGAAGCATTGTAATCATCACCGGCTTGATCTCAAAGTTTCTTGCTTGCACATCCGGAATCCGAATGCATGATTGGGTTCCTCTCAAGTTCCGACTAGCAAAGTCATTAACCGTAGCATGATCATACTCATCATCCGCCATAGTTGCAGTTTCAACCTCAACCTCTTGCTCAAGATTGATTACCCCTTCAAGTATTACTTTCAAGTCACCAAACTCAATGTGTTGCATGCACCAAGAAAGGAGTACCTACAAAAAGGAGTACCTACAAGCACTACAAGATCACAAATATCAAAGTAACCAAAAGTGAAAATAAGCAATGTAACCAAAGTAAAGCTATTTCTAACACCTAAGGTCGTTAAAAACAACAAACCACAAAGTTACCACAAGATAAGGAAAAGAGGTTACTTGAAAGCAATTAATCACACAATTAAGCTAATCAACACAAGAAAATAAACTTTTTTGCTTAAACTACAATCCCCGGCGGCGGCGCCATTGACTTAACGCGGATTTGGTGCGCTTCCGTAAGCATACGGGTCGTCAAGTGTAGTATAGAAAAAGTGTCGTTCCGCAGAGATTATAGTTTAAACAAAGTGATTAGCACTAATTGTATCATTAATTGTCTTAAGTAAAAACATGTTGAGAGTTTGTTGTTCAAGTAAGAAAAGAGTTTTAAATATAAATGTAAAAAGAGTTGGAGTTTCAAACACGATTTAACAATGATAATTAAGGCCTAGGGTTGCTAATCCCCTATTTACTTCATGAACCAAGGTTTCCCTCTCCTTTTTAAGTGATCAAATGAAAATATGTGCAAGTCTAGGGTTCAAAATCATTTGAAAAAGCTTTCCCAAGTCAAGATCAAATTTATGCTAGCATTTATTGCACAATCTCTTGTCACAATAAATGCAAGCTCCTTTCCTCAACCACCCTAATTATGACTATGTTAGGCCAATAACTATATCTCTATGTTATCAACAAACCATCCATTTAAAACCATAAACTTCAAGTCCAACATGCTTTTATCCAAGTTCTAAAACAAAATACACTTTCCCAAGTCATATTTCATTTAACTAAGTGTTGATCAAGCACTTAAAACAAATAGAGAGTAAGATAAAAACTACACATATACTTCATTAATTACTTAAACAAAGAGAGAGTAGATGGTTCAATCAATAAATAGGTTCATAACAACCCTAGATTAGGGTTTTAGTTACACATAAATGTAAATAAAACAAACCCTAAAACTATGAAGGAGTTCATTGAAGAGATATGAAGAAGAGGGAAGAAGATATACAACCACAAATGAAGGAAACTTAAATCTCTCCAAGCTTCCCACTTGAATCCCCAAGCTTTCCCAATGTTCTTCAAGCTCTTCAAGACTCCCAAAAGTGCCCTAGAAGTGTGTATTTTCGTGTTTTCCAGTCCCCTCTTAAGTGCCATAAGTTTCAGTTTTTATACCATGTAAAATTCAGTCAAAACGCGTAGCTGAATGCAGTCTTCTCCAGGGGCGCGCCCGTGGGCACCGTTTGGGCGCGGGGGCGCCCAACAGCGTGCCCATGGGCGCCGTTTTGAGCACGGGGGAGCCCAACAGCGCGCCCATGGGCGCCAGATGGGCACCGGTCGCGTTCCTTCAATTCTCATGCTTCTTTTTGCTCCCTTATTCATCCTCTTGATTCTTTCTTCCTCCTATACTTGAGCACCTCTTCCTACACAAGATAGAAAGAGGGTTGATGAGCTTTTACACTCAAAACAAACAACAATTTAACTCCAAATTTCACAAAAGTATGATTTCCATGTATTGTTCATTTCACCTCAAATTGTGTATATTTTTATCTATGTATCCTCAAAAATCATGTACAATCCAAGATAAATGTGAAGTGAAATATGTGAAATTGTGGAGTTTATCATCACCATTAGACAGAGGGAATTTTAAATAGACCATAGGATTAAATAGTGTAGGATTGGATTTTTAATCTGATTTGCGACTAGGATAGACATATACCTAGAAGCCCTACATAGTCACATTAGAGCGATACCGATATAAATTGGCTTAGTAAATTATAGTAAGACATTACATAATTAAGCTAGGCAAGGATGTAAGTGGACCGGAAGGCATTTATAGACACTAGTACTCTAGATTAGCTAGTTGAATTAATTCATAATTAATTTAGTGGGAATAAAATCTAAGAAGCAGATAAGGGATTAGTGGCTCTAGGTTGTTCTTTTGACTCGTGAATTTCATCTGTGTGAATATTTGTTTTATTTTATTTTCTTAGATGTTAGGTAATTAAAATCAATTTTCTTGTATTTACTCAACTTGAACGAAAATATGAGATCTAATGCCTAATTATTAATTGTCTGAGTCTCTGTGGGATCGATCTTAATTTACCACTTTACTAAAATACGATTCGTACACTTGCGGATATTTTTATCAAAATTTTGGTAGCATCAAGTTTTTGGCACCGTTGCCGGGGATCGAGCTCGGGTCACCCGCGTGACAGGCGGGAATACTTACCACTATACTACAACGACAGGTGTGACAAGCGTGATGAAAAATATTCCGAAGTATGTCAATTCACTTAAGGAGTTGTGCACACGTAAGAGGAGTTTTAAACCTAACATGAAAATTCAATTGTCCTCTAGTGTGTCTGCTTTGTTTGATTCACAACTTCCCATTAAGTGTAGGGATCCTGGTTCTTTCACCATTCCATGCACCATAGGTAGAATTACCATTCCACATGCATTGCTTGATCTAGGGGCTGCAATTAATGTGATGCCCAAGTCTTTGTATAGGGCCCTTGGTTTGAAAACCTTGCAACCTACCTCCATGATCTTGCAACTTGCTGATAGGACCATTAGGCATCCCGATGGCATCTTAGAGGATGTTTTGGTGAAAGTTGATGATCTAGTGTAACACCCAATATTTAAGTTAGAGATAATAAGGAGTTATTTAAGGTATTGAGATATCATTTAGGAATTTAGAGTGATATGAGACCTCAAATAAATTATAAATTTATTATGGAAGGAAATCCATAAATTTAGGATCAAGGAACTAAGCTATAGAAATCATTTATTAAGAAGGGATTAATTTGAAATTTTTGTAATAGGGGCTAAATTATAAAGAAAATAGTAGTAGGGTCAGAAACGAAATATTCTCCAAAACTCTTTAAGAAAACCATTTACCCCTCTTCCTTATTTTCATCGGGGATATTTTTGTTTCTCACCATCTTCATTCTCTGGAACCTTCCTTTCCCCTGCTCTCTCTTTTTCCCTTTTACTTTCTCTGTTCTCTGGGATGTCCGGTGACATTTCGGACGAGGCAAGCAGCCTCCGACGTAGGCAAGGGCGGATTGAACTAAGGTGATTCTCCTCTTCATGTTTATACCTATTTTTTTCTCTTCTTCTGCGTTTTGAGCGAAGTTGAGAGGGGGAGGCCGAAAGTGTTTTCTTTTATTATTTTGTTTTGGGTTCTTAAACCGACTATGATGTAGCTTGGCCTTCGAGTTTTGGTTTGGGAAAGATGATTGAAGAGTTTAATTGATGATTTTAGAAGTTGGTGAAAATCCTAGTTTTGTACATTTAGGACCGATGAGTTTTGGGAATGTTAAGGTCGAAAATCTCAATTATTACATGCAGGAATACATTGAAATTGATTGGTTGTATTGTATGATCAATTTGTTTCAGTTTTAATTGATTCCAGATTTCCATTTTCCTTTGTTCTTCCTGTTTGAATCAGTTTTTGGTTTGGTGTCAATGATTGTGTGTGTTTCCAAACTTTCTGCTCATTCACTGTTATTACTGATTAGATTTGGGATGGATGAAGTTCTTAATTTTGGATGGATTATGTTTGGTCTATGATTAGTGTTTCAATATCATTGCACTCAAGGTGTTTGTTAAAATGCTTAGAAGAAAATTTTGGTGATTATAGGTAAAGTTATGTTTTGTATATATCATCTCCTTTAGTTTTATTTCTCATCTATAGTTATCAAAAAAAGTTGTGAAGCCTTTCTTTAGGGTGTATTTTAAAAAGAGATAAACTGGACTTTTGGATTTGTTTTTATATGGTCATGTTCAAGGATCCAAACTTAAGACTTAGTTAGGAGATCAATGATTGTTTATGTTATTGATGATGTCGATATTGTATGTTGATAGATCTTGTAATTTTGGGAGCATGGAAAAAAATAGGGGAAGTACTGTCCAATCTTTTAGAAGATTTGGGAAAGATAATTTAAGGATAATATATGTTCATAAAGTGATAAGGATTGAAATTAAGTAACAGATGGAATAGAAGTTGTAAAATCACTTTGTTTCTATGAGCCAATTAGTGGGGTCAAAACAGGGCAACAAGGTGACCATTGAATTTGATTGCTTTGATGCTGCCAATGGGTAAAGTATAAGATGAGAAAAGAGACAACCTTAGTCATGGTATCTTCAAACTCTTGAAGGAGAAGTTCTCATCCTTGATGAGGATCATGTTGGCCTTTAGAGCTCCAACTTCTCCCTTGTTGATCTTCCTTGGTGGTGGTTGAAGTAGATACCTCATATGGCTCCTACAATAATGTTCATGCAAAGAAAACAAGCCAAGAGAAATACCAAATCCAAAGGAACAAACTTGGAGAAGGTTAGAGTAGGATTTAAGCAATTTAAGATCAAAACTCTCCAAGTATGAATCACAACCAAGAAAATCAACATTACTCCTGTTTGTAGGAGTCAAAGGCACATTTATGTTTTTAAAATCCTCTTGTGCTTGCAACCGGAAAGGTGAGGAACCCAACTTGGTGTTGAGGTACACCACATCGCATTTGCAATCACAAGAGGTGGGAGGTATAAGAGTGGAAGAAGAAGAGGATTTATGCAATATAGAAGATGAATGCAATCATAAATCGGGCGGTAGGTCACAAGATAAAATCAAATGGAAAGATTCATCCTTTTTCACAATTTTATCATTTAAAACGTGAGAATCTTCCCTTATTGACCCACCCAAAGATTAAAAAGAATTGAGATCAAAAGATATACAATTTTCATGTCCATTTTCAAGTGTAGCATGTGTCATGTTATCAGTTGAACTAGATGAAGATGTAGCATAATGTGAAATGTAAAGCCAATTATCAATTTACATACAAATAGCACAAGACTCATCACAATCACATGTGTTAATGAAGGGGGAGGAAGGTGAAATGAATTCTTCATCATGTTGAATAGATTCAAAGAAGCTCAAATCATCATGCTTATCAACACTTGTAAAGGAAGACAAATGTTCATAATTATAAGGTCTAGACATGACAATTACAATCAAGCAATCTCAATATGCAAATGCAAGTAACTAAAAAATCAAAACAAAGATTAAATGCAAAGTGAACTATCCTAAATGCACCTAAACTAAATGCAACCTAATGGCTCACTTTAACCCAAATCAATCTTGAAGATTGACACAAATTACTAGGGAGTCAAATTAATGACTCCCCGGCAACGGCGCCATTTTGAATCGACCGTCGTCGTGTATCGCCCTTGGGTCAATTGCAAAACAAATTTATAAATCGGATGCAAGGGTATAGCAATAGGGTGCAATCCGAGTCGTTCTCAAGGAGCCTTGTTTAATCTAACTATCCTAGTAAAGTAAAGGCAATGCAAGATGAATTTGGGTAAAGAAAATATATTTTTGTTGATTTTTTTAATATGAGAATAAAGGATGCAAAATAAATAAATATTTTTTTTGGTATTTTTAATAAAATGGTGGAATGGAAGTGAATTGCTCTTGGAAATGAATTTCAATGGCTATCATAGCTTTCTAAGGATTTTTGGGGAATTTAATGCACTAATTTCCTAATTTACCAAACCCCATGGACCCATGAGTCTAATACCTAAATGTTGAAACCTCATCCAATTAGGCATTGTTAAACTCTTTAGTGCTTGTGGACCTATTGCTTGCAAGGAACTATTAATCCAACGACCGGGACCCCGAATCGCCACTTAATTAATCCTAAGATTTTAATTCACTATTGGAACCCCACATAATAAAATAAAATCTAAGGATTGAAGACCAATGTTACTCAAACAATTAATAGGTTCACTTTGAATTTCTCTAAGTTTCCTAGGATACCAAACCTCACCAACCGGTAAGTCTAATACCTAATCCCATGAACCCATTCAACTAAGTGTTATTAAATACCTTAGAGTGTGATTGATGGCTAGTAATGGTTTAGGTTCAATTATAATTCAATTCAATCAAACTGTCTATCAATACCATGAATAAATAGAATGATATCAAATAAACCATAAAGAACATATACATAACCATGTATATTGATGAGTACAAATCTCTCATTACAAACCAAAATCACAAATACTCACAATAACAACCAAATCCAGTCCAATCTCAAAACATAAATGGTAACCTAAACCTAGGCAATCAAAAATATAAAGAGAAAGGAAAAGAATTGGGACTCTCCTTTGAAGAACCATAGCTCAAGCCACTTCCCATCAACTCCAAGAGCAAGGAGAAACTTTATTGAGGCATGGAAGGAGGAAGGAAGGTGGGAGATTGAAGAAATGGAGTGGGAAGTGAAGATAAGATATTGAAGGGAATGGAAGGAACTAGGGTTTTGGGGAGCACCCAACCCCCAAAACTTCTGTTTCTAAACCTAATTTACCACCTAATATGATTGGGGACTTGGACTTAATATTTGGGGTCGAGTTTGGGTCCAAATTGGTGCTTCAAAGAGCCAAAAAAACAGAGAAAACCGAAGCTGGACATATCAGTTCGCGATAGGGACTGATCTGCAAAGTCTGAAAATTTTGGGTCAGATTCTGTAATTTGCCCAGGACTGTTCTGAAGCATTTTCAGGATTCTGGGCCGATTCTGTAATTTTCTCCAAATGTTCAGAATAGCTATTTCAGCTCATTTTCTTCATTTTCTGCAAGGGAAAATTCACAATAATATAATACCTTTCATCCCAAAATTTAATCACTTAATATAAACAATTAAATGTGACGATTATGCCCTTTTTTAACCCTTTTCACACAAAATCATTTTTAATTCAATTCAAAATATAATTAATGCATTTTAATTCAATATTACATCTTTGAAATGTTAATAACTTCAATTTAGCACACTAAAAACATACAAATCCTTATTTTACTATAAAATATTTGATATTGTTTTTGGTATATTAGCCTCAGGCATGCTTCAAAACATTTTGAAGTCCTACAGAAGATGAGATTTGATATATGATTTCAAATTGATTCATTTATTATGATATATATACTTTTATTAGAGGAACTAGACACAAAGCGCTTGATTCTCGTGGGTTGCATACCTGCGCTTGTTTCGTAGCTTTGCTACGCTTGTTTCGTGGTTTTACCATGCTTTGTTATTTACCCTCGTGTGACTTTGTGTCCACACTTGTTTCGTGGTTTTACCACGCTTGGTTATTTACCCTCGTGTGACTTTGTGTCCACGCTTGTTTCGTGACTTCGTGTCACGCTTGTTTCGTGGTTTTGCTACGCTTGTTTTCGTGACTTTGTCACGCTTGGTTATTTACCCTCGTGGACTGTGTGTTCACGCTTGTTTTCGTAGTTTCGAGCTACGCTGGTTGTTCGTGGCCTTCGGGCTATGCTTGACTCGTAGATTCGAGCTGCACTTGTTATTCGCTATGTGTCAGTTCCTCTATAGAAACAAAGTTTTTTCATAGTATTGAATTTTTCATATGTATTTTGTTATACATGAAAGGAATTATTTTATTGAATGTTTAGCTAATTTTGCCCTGTGGTATCTATTGTTGTAAGGTTTTCAAATGTGAAGATTGTTGAGGAATTATCTCGTATTCTAAACAATTCAATATGGATAAAGAGTTGTCAAATGCCTTGATATATAAAGAATTGGATTCATATGTATATGTTTCACTTTTAAACAAGAAGCTGTCATTAAGTTTCTTATACGACAATTTTGATATTTCAAAGTAGGGTAGTTAAGTGTCGAAATCTGTTTGAGTAGATCTTTTGGATGATTGGTAAGTAATGACCCTCAAAGGGTTTGACCATGAACATGTCATATGATTGAAATTTAAAAGATTGTATCATGGAGTGGTGATCTTAAAAGTGAACAAAGAAATTTTGTTAAGGGCACAAGAACAGGGAAAAGAGGAGCAAGTTTTATGATTTTGTATGCCTATGTATATTCTGTTTTAGGAATTGTAGTTTGGATATATGTGAATGATTTTAGTTAGGCAAAAATGAGAATTCCTAATATTTGGTTAAAGAAAATTGGTTGTGACCTGGGAAAGTAAACTAAATTAATGTGAGAATGAGTTACACAAATATTATTACTAAAATTCAAATTTTGTGATTTAGATAGAAATTTTAGAAGTTTGGAACTGAGATAATACTATTATGTTTGAACTTAAGCAAAGTCTCTATTCTTGTATTTTTATTTCTTTGTGGATGAAATGTTTGTGGTTTTGTTGAATATATAGTACTTTGCATATCAGATTGAAGAATGTGGATATACACTTTGTGCTCTAGGACAATGGAAGGTAAAAGTACTTTTAGAGAAAATAGAATTTCACATTATTATTGTAAATAACAGTTATATAGACATCCAATTACCTGGACAATTTGTCTTTATATTTATTAAAAGGAAGTAGATTTAGCAAAATAATTGAAATGGTAAATGTTTTGGAAATACTATGTATAAAGAGATTTATGTCTGATATGGTTGTAATTAATTTTAAAGGGCTTGCGAAGTTTAAATACTTTAAATTTCGTGCCGGTCATGCTTAAAATTTTGGGGTGTGACATCTAGTCTTCCCTGTTGACTTTTATGTGTTTGATATGCCGAATTCTCAAGGGAATGAGACTTTGATTTTGGGTAGACCCTTCCTTATGACTGCTAACACTGAGATAAACATGTCTAAGGGTTCTATCACAATGTCTTTTGAGGATAGATGTGTGCTATTTAATATGTATGAACAAATGAAACAATCTAATAACAAATGAAACAATTAAATGAGGTAACATCTTGAATTTTTCAATCACAAATTGGCTCAATTCCCAAATCAAGAAAAGAGGCAATAAGGAGATGTTTAAAAACTTTATGGTGTCTTTCAAAAATAGAAAAGCCTCATATACAATTTCTAAAATTTGAAAGTAGTTTGAATGATTGTAAGATTAATGATTAGATATTTATTTTAGGGTGAAGGTGCAAAACTAGTCACCGTAAATTTTCAAATGGACAACTTTGGCACCCGTAAATTGGATGGTGCAAAACTATACATTATAAATCAAAATGGGACAAATTTAGCCACGCCGTTAAGTTGAAGCTAACAGACATTTTGATTTAATGAAGGTGGACCCCACGCCAACACAAACGTCTGTTAGCGTCAACTTAACGGCGTGGCTAAATTTGTCCCATTTTGATTTATGATGTACGGTTTTGCACCATTCAATTTACGGGTGCCAAAGTTGTCCATTTGGAAATTTACGGTGGCTAGTTTTGCCCCTTCACCCTTTATTTTTAATTTGAGAATTTTATGGAAATTATTGTTAAAGCCTTGAAAAGTTTGAAAAATGAAATCCCTATAGTTTAACATAAATATAAATTTTAGGTAATAAAAAGATTTTTTTAAGAAACTTTATGGTAAGTTATTTCTAATTTTATTTTTGAAAATTATGAACATTTACACGATATGACAGCCTCAATTTTATGTCGAAGCTCTAGAAGAGTCCTGCAAGAAGTGTGGGCCTAATACGAGAAAGAGGGAGGGGATATTTGTAAGGGGAGGCACATTGGGCCAGGGCCCATTAGAAAACCATGAGAGTTACAGCATGTTTTTGTGGGAATTTGTCTAATGTTATTTAGTAATCTAATTTATTTCCTTAACTTCCATATTAAAATTAAGGTGACCTTATATTTCAGGACGGAAGGACTCCATTCAACCATCTCCATACTAAAACAGTCTAAGTCTACTAATCAATACTACCATGTACACCACATAGTCTCAGATTATAAAACGGTAAAAAGCCCATAAAAATTAAATCAACATCCCTTAATTAAAAGAAAAATAATCCACAATAGTCTCAGACCTAGTTGACCTATCACTATCACAGGGAGTAAATGAATTGTTTAACTCTGGTTACAACTACAATTATATAATCTTAATTTGTTCACATTGAAGTGTCAACTTGGCTCAATAGTAAGTTCACTTGCAGTAGGGTTTGAGATCGTGTGTTCGAATTAGCCTCTTTACATAAAGTAGGGGTAAGGTTGCATAGTATATTCCCTTCTCGAGCATCCTCACTAAATGGGAACTAAAACTAGCTTATGCTTTTTTTTATTTATTTATGTGCATGAAAGTTAATTATTCCTCAAGTGCTATGTTAGTATTTCTAACATATTAGAACTAGTCTTGGTTCACATTCTTTGATAGTTAGTGGTTGAATGCATTGTCATTATGCTTGAACTGTATATATCTTGCCACGTTTATTTGATTTTCGATCCATTGACCATTATTCTTTTTTCCCCCTAAAACTGGGATAAAACCTGTCAACTATCTATTAATCATATCAATCTTAGGACCAACTAGCCCCTACAATCATGCTCTAATAATCTCAACACCTCAACCGGTGTTTCATCTAAACAAAATCATATTAAAACTACCAAGTAAGCTCCTCTTTGCTAACCAATCAGCAACTCTTTTACCTTACATGTATGTGTATCTTGTCTTCACTTGCTAACCACCACTCAAAATATCAGTAATAATAAGTTTCTGCACAGCTCCCTCCACCTTCCCCTCACTTATAACACAATCCAACACTGAGATGACAGCCTTAGAATCTTCTTCCACTACCAACCTTCTCCACCCTTAATCCCTCAGCAATTCTCAAATCCCACAATATAATACTCCCCATAATTCTGCCATATATAAGAGCATTACAAATTTACAACTCCCTAAATTCAACATATACTCCTTCACCCATTCACTATTACAATCCCTCAAAACTCCCCCACACTCTAAAACGTTTAAAATGTTATAGTTAGCAACTACTCTCTATTCAATCATATTCTTTTAACCTATATAAGACACAAAACCATATGATTTCTACATACTTTGGAGCATGTAGCTGAATTTGTGTAAGCTCTAATACTAATGCGAAATTTTATTATTATAACTTCTTTTGCATTGGTGAAAGCTTTGCATTTAATTTTATATAGTTTCTATAAAAAAATGAAACATAACAAATTGATAAAACAAAATCATCATCCTACACAGTCTCAAATTTAAAAATATACCAAGTATGTCAATACTAATACTAGTAAAACGGATAAGAGCCACCTGTGGGCTTGGTTCTTCACCCTTTGGATTGATACTATAAGCAACTTACGTTGGATGTTTCCACACCCCATGAGAATATCAATGGTCCACCAAGAGTCTCAATATTTCTGAATAGACACCTGCGAGACTTGAGGTTTATTGACTTGAGATGCGAGTGTGGCACATTTGCTTGTGTGCACACCCCATGTCTAGATCACCGAACCAGCCTCTCACATCCACATTCATCCTCATACCTACCCTTTCATTTTTCATCCCAATTTGAACACTTTTTAGAAGCCAAAAAGAACTTTAATTATATTGATATGAATTACTCCCTACGTCCCATAATTATAAGGTGATTTTAACCAAATTACGGATTTCCAAAAAAAATTTTCAAATAGTTAAAAAAGAAATAAATATGTAAGAGATAATATATCAAATATATCGTGGTTAACGAACATATTTTGCTTCCTTGATCTCTAAAAAAAGGTTAATTGAGTTTTATATTAGGACCGGAAGGAGTACAAAATAAGAAAGTGATAAACCATTTTTTGTTAGAATCAATTAAATTACAAATACAATGAGGCTGAATACACAGCCACATATATCCCTTAATTAGATTAATATTCCAAACCACATTTCGCTAATTAATGATCATTGAACTCCCAACAGAACATTTTTCGAAGGGTCATCATCAACTTAATTAAGAGGTCAATAAAATAACTATCCTTGACATATATATATATATAGTTTATATTTAAATTTGCATGCCATTCTTAAGGGTTTACACTTGTCACAAGCTGTTATACTGAAGCGTCAATTTTCAAAGTTGTTGCGTCGCTGTAAGTTGTAATGCCCGCTTATGCATATGCAGGAGTCTTCTCTGAGCCTGTAAGAATTTTTGTAGCCTTATGGTATCAATCCTTCATATGATGACACACTCTTTAATTTATATACTACTATATTTTATTTGGTACAAAGATCACATAGCTACAAAAGTATTGTGATGAACATTTAATTAATAATGCGTGAGGGCTGCTACAACATGTTATGGCTTATAAATGGGCTTCGGTATCGAACGAATAGAAAACTACGTACAAAAGAAATCGACACACAGAGGTCACTTCGTTCTTTGACCATTCGTTTGGTCTGTTTAATTTAACCAAGTTTTATTATTCTTCTTGGGAAACTAATTTTTAAACAAAACATTTACTGTGACCCAAAATATAATAACCAAATAGACAAATTAAACGTATCAAAGAAATTGGTTAAACTGGCCATTAATAGAAAATGTGCTCCAACGTCTTCAAAATACACGCTTTAGTTAGTGGTGTATTAATAAGTACCAGTGAAGATATATAATTAGGGTAAACATTTTAAATTTAGAACGAAGATAAAGTGGATTGAATTCCACATTTAGGATAAAAAGAAACTACCCAACTCGCTTATAGATTTAGAATTGATGAGTAATTTAGATTATGTTTTTCACTTTTTTTGTATATGTATTTTGGGGAATAATTGCATTTTAAATACTACCTCCGGTCCTAAATATAAAACCTAATTGACTTTTTTTTGGAGAGGTTAAAGTTGCGAAATAGGCCATTAAATCATGACATGTTTGATTTATTTTTAGATTATTCATCAGTTTATAGGTAAAATAAACTAGTATAAGGGAATAAAATTAGGTAAATCAATTTATAATTAATCTATTTTGCGTTTTTATAGGATTTTCTAAAAAGGTCAACTAGGTCTTATATATAGGACCGGAGGGAGTATAATTTTGAAAAGCTACCTTTAATTTTTAGCTTATAAGCCACTTTTCGATTTATAATGTGAGATCCACTAATAAAATCAACTGCAATGATACACCTCCCTCTAATTAAGAGCATACAAACATGCTTATATGTATTTTTCAGTAAAACTTCACTCAACTTTCATGCCATTCAAGGCCATTCCGGCATAAAAGTAGGAAATTTGTGTTATGTGCACATGCATAAAAAATCCCATCTCATAAGACTACTTGTCTATCAAATAAAAGAGAATCTCTCAATGAACTTAGATATCAAGACATATAATTTCATCTCTTGTTATTCTTAAGCTTTCAAAATCGAAATCATTATATGTTAGATATTCTAGATATAATATTGTTTTATATTTTATTATAGTATTATATTGGGATATAATAAATTATGGATATTTTAATTATTAAAATATCTTTATGTCTGGCTGGCACATTAGTTCAACTTGAACCTCATCCTCATATCAGACTCGATAGAATTGCACGAGTGGTACATAAAATTGATTCAAAGAGAGTGACAGCTTCTACTGCTTTTCTTGGCTGTCAGCCATGACGTTCAAGGATGATGCATGCTTCTATTTTTTTAAGTATCTTTTCCCTCTAATCAAACATGTATACTAACCAATGAGCAGTTGGTTGAGCTGGTAAGTGGGCTGTACAGATGAGAATGCGTGTTTGAATCCCAGGAAGCACTCTCATTGGGAAAGGAGACAATCTTACCTATGTGGACAACACTTCTACCCCTCGAGTCCGGATTAAACCGAGCGGTGATTAATAAAAAAAATGTATACTTATATGTTTACAACGATAATTATTGTATACACCTATATTAATGTTCTCTATGATCGCTTCGATGCTACTTGAAATCAAGCTGTACATAATTTACATGCCATATAACTTCTACTAAACGTTTATTTTATTTTGTGTGCGTGTGAAATATTACTTGAGCCTTGTTTAATTTTAGATGTGCTTTTGTACGAACTTTGTTATGAGACGTTGCTCAGTTAAGGTCGTTACTTGAGCCTTGTTTTAGTATCTAAAAGAGAAATATATTTTGTAATTGTAAATGAAAAGGGTTAATTATTATAATGCCGCCATAAAAGGGCCAAGACAATATATAATAAATTACATTTGCGTACTCCCGTGAGATAATTAATTTCAATTTGATTTAAATAATATCAATGATAACCGCAATCATATTGAGATAACTCAACTAATATATACAATACATATACCTTTTACGGTACAAATAAGTACTATAAGATATCGTTCTACCAATGAGGTAACTACAAATATTATACAATGCATCCTTTAAAAATCATAATTAACTTTTCTAACTTTGGAAAATCATCCATTAGCTTTTCACATAATCTAAAAGATGAAACGGGAAAATCATATTTATTATATATCCTCTCCATGCAACCTAATGTAATCATGTCCAGTAGAATCAATGAACAGATCACGGGGGAAGTACAACTACTATTTCATTCCATTTTTTTTTTGACTGAACTATATATTTTATTTCATATAACTTGTAGTCTTTTAGGTTCGTTAGAGATTAATTATATAACTCTTTTCTATCAAAAATACAAGTTACTTTAAATTACTTCGCTCAAACCACGGAAGAGTGATTAATTAGCTGATCACTCAAAGATATATTTTAATTGATAAATTTTTGATAACTTCACCTCTATTAAATAAACTTTTCAATGAAATGAAAAAACAAAATAAATAACATTCAAATATTAATTACCCATCAAATGACTTATATCGACCAGAAAGTAGCATTAAAATTGTTTTGTCAAAATTATGAACGTTAACATGTAATAGTAATTGAATAAAAAAACATGTAATAGTAAAGATAAGAAATGTTTGATTTTCGTTTTTCCCGTACATATTAAATTTCAAAATCAAATGAGATAGAATATGAGTGTGTAATAAAAGATTTAAGAATATGTATAATAATTTATGTTATTAATTTAACCTATAATAAATTATTCTTCTATGTTTTCTCAATATGAAAAATATTTACTAAGCCTTATATGGATTTGAGTATGTATTTATTATTCAAGACTGAAAATAGCTGGCCAGTCCATACAAGCAGTCATGTCATCACGTCATGTTTTCCAATGTCGTTATTATAAATGTCTGAAAACAGATCTTTGTTGACTTAACTTTCTATTGTTCATTTTACTTTTGATCTTAAAATTTTTCTGTTGTTGCCGAGAGAGAAACCAAGATATGGAGTTTAACCTTAAAAACAAAGGCAAAACTGAGAGAATAAGGTGGGGATATTCCTCAGAAGAAGTGACACAAGTGAGATCATATACTTGTGCTTTCTGTCAGAAAGGTTTTTCAAACGCACAAGCTCTTGGAGGTCACATGAACATTCATAGAAGAGATCGAGCTAGGCTGAGACAACAATATTCTCTTGACACCAACCCTAATAATAATGATCTTTATTATCAAAACCCTGATGATATCAATCATAAAAAGCCACCTATTTTTCCAGAGGCAATGGTCAATATTGGTATTTCCCCACAAATTTCGTCTCATCATCATCAGCATCCTATTTTTTTTAGCGTAGAAGATAAGATGGAGTTGGACCTTGAGCTTCGTTTGGGTCCTGAACCAGTAAAGCAAACACCACCAATTCTGAGACGATTCTTTTGATCATCCGTCTACTCATACAAACATATATGCATATATGAAGATTTCAGTTCTACATTTATTACATATACGGACTGATGTTTATTTTCGAATTATTAATATTTTGCTTGTATTTTTACAGTTGTATTGGGGACTGGGGGTATGATTTTTCTATATCTCTTTCCAACATATAGTTACTACACTATATATGCGAAACAAATTGTGGCTTGTCATTACAAATATATGTTACAAATATTACAAATCTTATTGATGTTTCTTCAATAATAATCAAGTAAAAGAAGTGAGGGAATCAAGGAAGATGATAGATTTGGGTATTTTAAAAAACTCATTTAATGTTAACTAATTTAATTAACATATACTCCATATTATAATCACATTATGTACATAGAATTTATCTAAAGAATCAGATGCATATATATTTCTATAAGGAATTCATGTGTGGACTAGAACATCAATGAGAATATGTGTGTGTAGCTTCCTTTGTCTGTCTTTATTTGAGCAAAAGAAAGGGAAGCTAATAATAACTAATAAGTACCACCTCTGGCCAATAGGGAAGCAAATCAAATTGCACAACCACCTACCTCATACAAACTATTCCCTCCATTCCTAAATATAAGATCATTTTCCCTAATTTGAGTAGATTAAGGAAATTAGTTTAAGTTAGTGATTTATTACACATGATATTACCAATTTATCCCAACTATATACATATATCTTCACTCTCTCCCTCTTTTGCTTGTTATTATAGATAAGCATTGTAGGGTTAATTTGGGAAAAAGTTGGGAAAAGTTAGAAAGTGATCTTATAATTAGGAACAAGTTGAATTTCAAAAGTGATCTTATATTTAAGAACGAAGTGAGTATATGTTTTTAGTATTATGCAAGGATTAGAAGTAATATCCACTACAAGAAAACGGACCATTGGAGGTAATTTTTACATTTTATTTTATATTTATATATTTAATGAATCTACCAACAAATAAATAGATGGATATGTGTTTAAAAGTAAGTAATATGATAATATATTTGTATTATAATAATCTACCTATTTAAATTGATATATCAAATATACATTTTTATATTATTAAATATGTGTGTGCACGAGCGCTTTTGTAGTGATAAAATAGAAGTTCATCACGACCCAATTGTTAGAGCTTTCACAAAAGATTAAAGTGGTGTTGAGTTTATTGAACCTTGGGATGTACATAAGATGCTTATATGGATTTAATTTAGTTTGCCACTTTTAGCAGCTACACCTTTGTTAGTGACCTCAAAAGTTACCACCAAAATTTTTTGGTGCAATAGTCTTGTGTCACAACCACAAAATTTTAGCAGTGAAATTTTACACGTTTAGTGGCAACTTTTGTCGCCACCAAAAGCCGAATTTTTTAGAAGTGATCACTAACACATTATATAAGGTACTTATGATATAGCTATAGTTAGGAAATGCAGTAAGTAATTTAATTTTTATATTCTTATAAGTATTTTAGGGGAAGAAAAGGACATTATATTGAGTGCCTTTTAAGATCTGATAAATAGTGAAATGATACTTAGTAAAATACGCCTTATAAAGTGGTAGTACTCCCATAATGTCATAAGAATGTAGTAATATTAAAAATAGTGTGCGTAAATCAAATAAATTAGTAACAATCTATGTCACTGAAGATGGCATTGTTAATACGGGCAGGGCAAATGGTAATGAGAATGGTTTGTACCTATCATTCTTAATTAGTATATATACTTCTAGACTTCTTTAATTTTTTTTGCCAAAATTTCTAGCCTTCTTCATTTGATATATATTTTTATAATTAGAAACCTTTGTACCATTTCAAGAACGATTATTCAAATAAAAATTATTAGATTAATAAACTGCATTAAGTTTATTTGAAAGAATGAAAATATGGTGAGACATTGTAATGCAGTACTTACTCCCCTAATGAGTAACAAACCTCTCTGTTTTGTTTTGATACGTTGTCCCTTCATTCAACATCTTTACTCAAAAGGAAAAAAAGTTTACATTGTGACCCCATGATCTCATAAAGGTGAGGCTAAGGCTTCTAGTTAAGGGGTGTCTATAATATAGATAAATATCGATAATATCGATAATCATTGTCCGGTAATTCGGTGTCTATTGGCAATTGACTAATCTGGACTTAAGGGGCAGAAGTGTTGCTTACATAGGTAATGTTGTCCTCTCTCTCAAGGAGAGTGTTTCCCGGGATTCGAATATATGTTCTCATCCTTACATGGTTGTAGCCCACTTACCAGCTCAACCAACTATCCATTGGTATGTCGATAAATTATTTACGCTAACAATGTTTTCACATTTATAATGACAATCGAACTCACAGCCTCATTGATTATGCTTCTTACCAACTGCATCAATCATTATTGGCCCCTCTTTTTTTAAAACTTTCCTATACAATTCGGCTGATAAAGTAAATTGTCTCTGCTAAAGAGGGCCATCAGAAGTCCAATATTATTTTTTTTTTATCAAAGTCCAATATTATGCCCAACAGATTAATACATTGCTTTATTAATATCGTCCACTGTCAAAATAGGCCCAAAAATATGCATACAAAATTTCTTCCTTGGGGCTTGATTTTCTTGGGCCATAATTAGGGCTTGCTTTCAGATAACTGATTTTATAAATATAATTATATGACTTAAGTACACTTTTGGTCCCTTATATTTGCATCAACTTTCAATTTAGTCTTTTATGTTTCGAAAGTACACTTTAAGTCCTTTTTATTAACACCATTAGTTTCATTTAATAGAAAATGTTAATTTATCAATTTTAAATGATCTCCGGTCCTAAATATAAGACCTAATTGACTTTTTTGAAAAATCCTCAAAAAAAACAAAATAAGTTAATTATAAATTGATTTACCTAATTTTTCCCTTAAACTAGTTTATTTTACTTATAAACTAATGGATAATATAAAAATATATCAAATATGTCATGATTTAATAGACTATTTTGCAACATTAACCTCTCCAAAAAAAAGTTATCTAGGTCCTATATTTAGGACCGGAAGTAGTATTAAATACTGAAAAAAAATGCTTAGATTAAAATATTTTAGTGTAACTATTCTTATATTTTCAAGATTAATCATTTTTTGCCCCAGTTTAGTTATAAAATAATCATTTTCTATTAAGTGAAACTAACGGTGTGAATAGAAAAGGACTAAAAGTATTCTTTCTAAAAGTAAATGACTAAATTGAAACTTGATGCAAAATATAATTAAGGGAGTAAAAGTATGTTTTAGCCTAATTATATAAAGAAGAAACACCGGTCAATTTAGTTATGTGTATGTTATCATACATGAGTATTCCTATTTACGTTTCTTCATTACATCTTTGGAATTATATTAGTAAATTAATTACCTATTTCTAAAGACAAGAAAGAAAGGATTCAAAAAAATAGAGTGCCAAATTCTGCAGGAGAACACAAGCTCGATTTAGAGGAATCGCAGTTCTTGAGATTGGTGAAAACGTGTATACGTTCTAACTAAGTCTCAGTCGAAATATCAATTTCAAGTCTAAAGTGCCTTAAAAATCAATTGATTCTAAAAAAATAACACATATCTAGTTCAAAGACAAGAACATTGTAGAAATTAAAGGTATTTGAATGGGAATGTACAATTTTAACAACAAAATTTCGAATTAACAGCATTGAGCACTACTATAAAAATTTTTAAGGAGTAAAAAGTTCTAAAACCTTTAAACTTGCATTATGTGGCCCCACATTAATTTAATATGATTATTTTAAAAAGTTGAAAGTACAATTTTAACAACTATAATTTATGAGAGTGATCATAACATACACAAAACTATGTTGTTAAAATTGCACTTTCACCTTATAGTCAAAATGGTCATATAAAATTGATGGAGGGCCTGAAAAATCAAAAAGTAACAGATTTAACATTCGATGTTAAGGTTTTTGTGGAAATTGCACCATTTCCTAAAAGCTTATTTGAATTTTTCATTCTTTGAAAAGTTTTTTGGTGTAATATGCTCTTAACAAAAACTTTGTAGTTAAAATTGCACATTTACTTTTTATTCACCAATATGCTTTCACTCTAAACCTCTAATTTGGTTAAAATTGTTTGAGGAATTAGTTGCAGGCATTGCAGATGATTTCACCGCACTCTATACACGCTATAAAGATAACTTAAGAGGGTTGATGTATTCAATCCTTTTTTGGACTGAATGTAACTAAACCTTAATGTTCAATTTAAATTAGTCATCAAGTGTTATTAGTTAGTTAATTAACTCGTCAATAACATGGATTCGATAGTCAAAACTCAAAACAATTGGACCACCGGGGCCAGGAATGAGGCATATTAACATCCCGTTAAAGCACTCTAAAGCTAACTTCACATATGGAATGAGTTTTAATTTATAACGAAGGGAGCAGGACACATATATATCAATGTTTCCTACAGATAAAGTTCTAAAGACGTTGGATGGATATATGCCTCCCTAGGGAAACACTAATATATTAATCCGAACGCCTTATTAAGCTGGGCAAATTTATACCAATTAAAGAAAGTGGGTAACTTTGAAGTAATTCTTTCCAGGTGACTCTTTTATATTGGACAGCCTAACTGATAGGAATCAAGGTCATCAATATATACTCTCTCCAATTTTAAATATAAAACTTCGATAAGAGTTTTGCATTGATTTTAAATAAAAATTATTATTCTACGGTATATATATGTATGTTTGTCAAATTTTGTAATTTTCTTACTAAAATATTATTGGAATACAAAGCCTCGAACCGGGAAGCTCTAAAACATTCATAACAATTGTTCAAGAAAGCCAAGAGGAGACTGGTACTAAAATATTCATATTGATTACACACATATAATAAGGGGTTTCATAGAGAAATAGCTCCAATACACACATGATTGAATAACATATTTTAATTTTATGAAAAATGGGTGTTTTAGAAATGCTATACATTTTTTTTCAAATAACTCAAAACTCTCTAACAACTAACTTAGTTCTTATAAAAAATTACTTAAATCGATTTCTCTAATATCCATAAAGTAGTTATACATCTCTTTTCGTAAAGAGTAGCAAAGGCAGATTGGTGGAATTTGAGGAATGACCCAAAATAATTCACTACAAGAAATGGGGTAAGTTCTTTTCAGTAATTTTTTTCAGTTTGAAAAACCGAAAAGATTTATCCAATTTTCTTTACAGTTTCCATAAAAATGAAAAGATTTGTTAACATTATAAATAAACCGAGGACTTTATTGTGTATGACTGTAATAACCGATTTTCTCCATTAAAATAAAAATAAATAAATTCAAAAATTTCTCCATGATCTCTTTATATTAAAAACCAGATTCACGTTAAATGACTACACTCTTGCCTGTATACAAAAGAGACGACAAAAAACAAAGACACAAGAGATTTTCCATTCACATAAAACGTAAACTCAAAATTGATTGATCTCTCATCTCCTCTTCTAACCTAGAATTAAATCTTCTAAATACCTTTGCCTCTTGTAAACATTCCATCAATCCAACATCCAGAATCATGTTACCACCACTGAAAGTCTCAATCATGATAACACCATGTTCGAAATCTCGGCTTCAGATTCGTTGATCCCGTATTGTCTTTCACCAATTTCATCTACTGAGATTCCCCTCATTTTTGTATTCCTCGCTCTATTTTATATATTTCCATGTAATCTTTCTCCTCTCCAATTCATTGTATTTCAATGGTCACTAATGACCCCTCTTTTAATTCTCCAATTTATTCTTTTGTTCATGTATTTCTGTATGTCATATTTTTGGGTTTCATAATGACTGGCCTCTAAACTCTGAATATAGTAGTCTTCTTTTTATTTCTGTTATTTTCTCTTCATTAAATATGCATCGATTATCACTTTGTTTGTTTCTTCTCTCGGTTCTATGAAAACTTGGAAGATTATTTGCTTTCAGAGGTATTTTAATTTATATCTTATTATATCTTTTTTAATTATTCTTTTCTACTTTTTACATATTATTCTTTTTTCTCTTCACATTTCACTGAAAATTTATTATTGTGTCACTGAGAAGAGATTGATAGATGAGGAACCAAAAATTATAAACAATACTCGGGACACGTGAATTATATATAAATATAATTATCATTTAATAAACTGTTTAATATTTTATAAAAAAAATACAATCAAAATATATATATATATATATGAAAGTTTCGCTTTACTGGTATAACTGAATACAAATTTGTGAATTAAAAACACAAGCAGAAAACATTTTTTATTAAAAAAAATATAAACTGAATTTTTTTTTCAGTTTTCGTAAAAGTGAAAAAACGTTTTTTTGCGGTTAATCTATAACTGAAAAGAGTATTTGCATGTTTTTTTTTTCAGTTTTTGGGGCACTCTTTTCAGTTTTAAATAACAGAAAAGAACCACTTCTTTACACCTGTTTTCTTTTCAGTTCAAGGAATCGAAATGAATACTCTTCTTTTAAGTTAAAACTGAAAAGAAGACACCTTTTTAACCGAAAAGAAGTGAGTATATCAGAAGTGCCATGTGATAAGAATTTGGTATTAGGTTGAGCAATGCATGCTCTATGTTTAAAGCTTTGCAGTATAAAATTATTAATGTGATGCATAAAGTTAGTTATGGGTGCCCGATATATGTACTTATATATGTTTTCACTATTTAAATAAAAAAGGTTAATACAATTTTTGGTCTCTGAACTTTCACTCAAAGTTACCTTTGGATACATGTATCAAAAAAAAAAGTCACCTTTGGATACACATGATTTTAATCATTATTTGTGCGAGGGTGAACGTTGAAGTAAAACATATGTGTATTTTTTACCTAAAAAAATATATGGTACCGGGTGAGTTTTAAAGTAAAAGTAACACATGCATTTCTTATCCTTAATCCTTTATCAAATTCTAAAACAGCATCTTTATTGTTTAGCTTTGTTTTGTTACTCTTATTTATATATATTCAATTTTGTTAAAGTAAACTCATTTAAGTTTAAATAGTATTCTTATTTATTTTCTTCCTTCAAATCTGGCAGCCATTTTTATAGAACTCAGTTCAGCCGGTTATTACTCTAAGCTCTTGGATTAACAACAATTTCAGGTTTAAATGCCGGATCAACACCAGCTTAAGACTGTTTAATATGGAAGAGTTTTCCGCATGACTCAGGCCATCTCCATCTCCGGTCGAACACTTTAACTGGTTGAACTGACTTAACTGATATGGCTTCAACAACATTGTTAGAAGGGTTTAGCCTTAAACGCACGTGTCAGGCGACTACATGACATTAACAAGTTATCTGGCATATCCTCACCCTACTTAATTTTTGGGGATAAGTTAATAAAAGTAATGGTATGTCAAATTGTCAATGAAAATAAAAGAAAAAATGCCCGAAGTAAATAAAATTGTATGAAGTCAATATTAATTGAAAAGCCAGAGGAAGTAGCATAATTGTAAAGCCTTTAATATAATGTTTAATTGCCTATATAACTTGGATTAACCCCTGCTAGCTAGAGCTTTGATGATTTAATTTAATCAGTTTTAAAAGTCAAACATAAATTATTGTCAAGAAAGTCAAACCTAATTATGGCAATCCAAAAGGGGTAACTAATCGCAGTAATTTTTTTTATATCAGAATCGCAGTAATTTTTTCAATATTAGGCAGGTTGGCATAATAAATTAAATCTCAATCGTGATTAAAAAGGGAAGAAAGAATTCAAAAATTTCGTCTATTATAGAAATTGGAAATTTACCTTATTAACTAGGGTTGAGTTGGAGATTGAAATATATAGTTGACAATTTTCTAATATACTCCTCCGATCCTACTTTAAATTAAAGTAGATGAAGATCAGAAAGACTTTTTTCCTATTTATGGTATAATAAAGATACATTTATTTCATATAAATGTATTAAAAATATAATTTTTAATTAATTTATATGAATGTATAATTATATGATTTTATTTACTATTATATCTATTTTGTTTTATGGGACAAAGAAACAAATAATGGAAGCATTTTTTTTTTGTTCAAATGGAATCCATCAATACTTTACAAGTTTGCATATATAGCATTAACCATTTTATTTCTAAAAATGATTAAATTTCATTTTTCAAAATTTCATATATCAATTGATTTATTTTTTTAAAAAAAAATATCTATATATGTAGATTCTTTTCCGCAAAATAATATTATCAGCTAATTTGATTTTTTAAATGACGAAGACCTAACCAAAATAGCTTTTATTATATGCACCCCATGACTCAAGTACTATTACGGAACATATCTACTATACGTTCTGTCCACTACTTTTTTTTTTATACATGATTAAGGTATTCCTCACTCGACAAGTGAGAGACTAATCCCCGCTGATTTGTAGGCACCTCAAAGAGTGGGACAGCTGGCCTGAGAGATTTAATGTTTCTCCATACCCAACGCCAGGAATCGAACCCCAGACAATTGGTTAAGGGTGAATGAGTCCTTACCACTCAACCACACACCCCAGGTTCATTCTGTCCACTACTTCTATTGTGTGTGTATTTTATAAATAAATATGCAACAACCCTATAAAAAAATACTTACGTCACGAGTATCTAAATTCTAAACCATCTCATATGAACAACTCAGCTTTGATTATATTATACTCCATCAATTCCTAAATATAATTACATCATTTTCTCTAATTTGATTAGGTTAAGAATGCTAGTTAAGTTAATTATTAGCACATAATATTACTAATTTATCATAACTTTATACCTTTATTTAGGGTTTATTTAGAAACAAAGTTATGAAAAATTAGAAAGTTGATTATATTTAGCAACAAATTGAAATTTAAAAGTGATTTTATATTTAGGAAAAGGGGAGTAACTCTTTTGATAGGTACATAATATAAAATCAAATATAAACCATTAAGATTAAAATGATATCATATCATGCATTTCTTCCTAATCATATTCTTTTTTTTGTTAATCACCGACCGGTTTAATTCGGACTTGAGAGATAGCAGTGTTGCAGGCAAGATTGTCTCCTCTATAAGAGCGCTTCCCGGTCGGGATTCGAACATTCGTTTCATCCTTGTGGGGTTTATAGTCCACTTATCATCTCAACCAACTAGTCATTGGTCCTAATCATATTCTTGGGTATACATAACTTTTGGTCCTCCAAGTTTCCCTTCATTTGGGTTTTGGTCCCTCAAGTTTAAAAAGAGTGTTTTTGGTCCCTCAAGTTTACTCAGTTAGTGGTGGTTAGTCCCTGGTTCATTGAGTTTGCTTATGTGTCACTGACGGTGTTAAGTTTGCTGATGTGTCACTAACACGGTGTTAAGTTTTTGCTGATTGATTGAGCTTATGTGGCACCTTGTGCTTAGTTGGACATTAATAATACAAATTAAACAAAAAAAAAAATCCTAGAAATTTATAAACTCCCTCCCTCCTCCACCGCGTCGACATTGAGTCTCATTCGCCGCCCCTACCAAGAAGACCTTCAAGAAGGCGGGTAATAAACCCAAGTAAAAAAAACAAAAATCAGTGTCATCAATCTTCTTCGAAATCTCTCCTCTGATAAAAAAATCTTCTAAATCTCAAGTGAAATCAGATTTGTGGAATCCAAAATCTCATCTTATAATTCTTATAAAGATATGATTTTGGGGATCTGCATGTATTAATAGAACCTTTTGGAGTAGAATTAAGAGATGATGGTGTTTGTTTTCTGGGTTGAATGCTTTATACTACGCCGTTAATGGAGGAGGCGATGTTTGGCAGCTCGGTGAAGGTGGATTCACCTTCGTTTATTTGGTCAAAGAAAATGGATTCATCTCATATTCCTTGTTTGGCTCTTGTCCTAAAAAATCCTTCTTGCCCCACTGAAGATGAGAGTGGGATTTGGGTTGAAGGTTTTCTCACTGGGTGTGGCGGCGCGGTGGAGGAGGGAGGGAGTTTATAAATTTCTGGGAATCTTTTTGTTTTGTTTAATTTGTATTATTGATGTCCAACTAAGCACAAGTTGCCACATAAGCTCAATCAATCAGCAAAAACTTAACACCGTTAGTGACACATCAGCAAACTTAACACCGTCAGTGACACATAAGCAAACTCAATGAATCAGGGACTAACCACCACTAACTGAGTAAACTTGAGGGACCAAAAACACTCTTTTTAAACTTGAGGGACCAAAACCCAAATGAAGGGAAACTTGGAGGACCAAAAGTTATGTTTACCCCATATTCTTTTTTACTTCATTACTCCCTCCGTTCCAAAATATAAGATCACATTAGCAAATTTAATTTGGAAAGATTAAGGAAGACATTCAAATGAGTTAGGATTACATGAAATTTCCAAAATACCTCTCACCTAAGTTTTAAAAATATTCACTCACCTTCTTCAAACCACTTTTTTTGGGTGAAAAGAGTATATGGATAATTTGGGGAAAATTTGAGTCAAATTAGAAAGTGATCTTATATTTAAGAACAAGTTATCCTCCCTAAAATGATCTTATATTTAAGAACGGAGGGAGTATATTATATTATAATATATATACATACTTGATACTTGTTCCACTATCATTTGAGATGAAATTAACATTTGTTACTTTATTATAGTCATCACTCATCACCATCCCTTTTAAAAAAACCTCACACCACCACATTCACCTTCCCTTCCAAGACAAAAACAAAAACAAAAAATGCCATCTTCTCCTTCCACACTCCAATTCCCTCTCAAGCCATTGAAATCCTTCACCATCTTCCCCACCACCACCATCAAACTCTCCGACATCATCTCTCTCTTTGTCAAAGTCGGTCTGGCCGCCTCCTCGTTCGCCTTCGTCTTCCTCTTCCTCCACCTCTCTCTCTCCTACCAATCCCCCACTAACTTCCACCACCAAAATCTCTCCCGCCTCTCCCTCCCCCGTCACCCCCTCTCCGGCGCCGGCGCCGGCGACTTTTCCGGCGACCCCACAAATATTTCCCACATTCTCTTTGGCATCGCCGGCTCCACCCCAACATGGCGAAACCGCCGCGAATATTCCAAACTTTGGTGGCAGCCTAACGTCACCAGAGGCTATGTTTGGCTAGAAAGGGAGCCATTAAAAAACGAAACATGGTTGGCGCCGGAGAAAACTCCGGCGTATAAGATATCAGAAGATACTACGTCGTTTAAGTACACATGTTGGTATGGTTCACGATCAGCTATTCGGATTGCTCGCATTGTGAAGGAGAGTTTTGAAATGGGCTTACCTAATGTGAGGTGGTTTGTTATGGGGGATGATGACACAGTGTTTTTTCCTGAGAATTTGGTCACGGTGTTACAAAAGTATGACCATAGTCAAATGTATTATATTGGTGGAAATTCTGAGAGTATTGAACAGAATGTGATACATTCTTATACTATGGCTTATGGTGGTGGTGGATTTGCTATTAGTTACCCACTTGCGGCTGAGTTGGTTAAGATTCTTGATGGTTGTATTGATCGGTATGCAGCTTTTTATGGCTCTGATCAGAAAATTCAGGGATGTATTAGTGAGATTGGTGTTCAGGTTACCAAAGAACTTGGGTTTCATCAGGTAACCTGCTTTTCCTATGTACTTGTTAATTTTTTTATACATAAATTTTATGTGAGTTGGGTTTTGGGAACTCAATAGAGCTAGAGCATGCCTCTGGTCTCAAAGAATACTTAACCCACCAACAAGGTTCTTACATAAGCGGGAATCAAACTCACAATTTTATGAATCAAACTCCTTTACTAATTGGATCAACCTGTGTTGACTTTTGTTTCTTGTTACTTTACCCTTTCTTTTAGTGTTTTTACATCAAAACTACATCGTTATTCTTCACCTGCATTTCAACTCCAACTTCCATTCAAATAATGTACAAAGGAAAATATGATTAAGATGCTAGAAGTTTTTTTTGAGCAATGTTATCCTAGAATTGTTAAAATGGAATATTTATTTTAATTCTTTATATCAATATCCATTGACACTTTTATGGATTGCAAATTTTGAAATTTTCATTTTACTTTTAGATTGATATTCGGGGCAACCCGTATGGGTTATTGGCGGCCCACCCAGTGGCACCCTTGGTTTCCTTGCATCACTTAGACTATGTGGACTCAATATTTCCAAATATGGACCGGGTTGAGGCGGTTGAAAAATTGGTGAAGACATATGAAACGGATCCGGGTCGGACCCTACAGCATAGTTTCTGCTATGATCTTCGCCGGAATTGGTCGGTATCGGTAGCATGGGGTTATAGCGTGCAGCTATATCCACGGCTATTGACGGCAAAGGAGTTAGAAACTGCTTTTAGAACGTTCCAAACTTGGAGGAGTTGGAGTGAGGAACCATTTTTGATGAATACCCGACCCGTGAGCAATGAGGTATGTGAGAGGCCATTGGTGTATTTCTTGGGCTGGGTGGATAATGTGGGCCAGGATATGACCCGATCCGTGTATGTGAGACACGTGGAGGATGCGGAGAAAAGATGCCATAGGGTCAACTATGAGCGTGCTAACAATTTTCATTTAGTCAATGTCACTGCCTCGCAGCTTTTGCCACATTTGTGGAAAAAGGTTAGCTAATGGTTCTTTTATGTTCTTTAGTTGTTTGTGTGTTGGGTAAGTTATGGCCGTTGGAAATTTATGTTGTGGTGATTTTGAGATTTTGTTTCTTGATTTCCCAATATTTCATCCGCAATGTGCGCTTCACGTTATGCTGATTGGTGGCCCATGATTTTGATTTGAACTCACCTATAACATGGTAGTTTTCCTTTTCATACCTTGGTAGTTTTCCTTTTGGCCAGTATCTAGAAAGTTGATTTAGAGAATCAATGAAAGTTTTGAAAAGCTCATCATTTTTGTTGGGGAAAGGGTAACAAATCTATTATATAATCCTTGAAATTTTTAAATCATAATTTTTGATAAAAAAAATTGAATCATAAGTTCTCTCACCATCCAACATCTAATGGTTAGGAAAGTTAGTTTATATACTATTTATTTTTTAAGAAATAAATTATTTAAACATATATGATTATAATCTGATAATTATTTTTGTTTAGAAAATCATGTAACACCAATGGGTAGTTGATTGGGCTGGGAAGCACTCTCATGGGAAGAGAGGATAACCTCACCTATGTGGACAACACTCCTAGTCCTACCCCTCGAATCCAGATTAAACTGGTTGGTCAATAAAAAAAAAAGAAAATCATATAACAAATTTAACTTATAAATTATAATTGTAATACTCGAAATTTTGAATAATAATTCTCTCATCTTCCAATTTTTTTTTTTGCAAAGAGAGATTTCAGGTTTTAATGTTTGAATTTCTTTACATAGAATCTTTTGTTTCTTGTTAATCAATGCAAGGTCTTTTTTCTATGAAAAAACAAAATTAATCAATGGTATTAGGAAAGTTTGTTAACCATAATTAATTTCTTTTGGAATTGTTAATTAATAAAAGAGTTGTTCAAAATTTTGTAAGTTGCTGTTTGCAAGGAAGCACATATATTTTGGGATTGAGATTGTTGATCTAACAAAATTGAGTTGTGATTGAATGAGCAGGCGCCACGTAGACAATGCTGCGAAATAATCAACGGTGATGATGAAGTGGGAGGTGGGGTCCAGGTGAAGATCAGAGGGTGTCATCAATTTGAGAGCTTGACCCCTCCGTAGGGGAAAGAAAGGTTCATCGTGACAATTACGAGTTGCACAAATTACATGCAACGTGGCAACAAACTATATGAAAGTAGGAAGATAATGATAGAGTCAAACAGTGTCGTTTTTGGATGAGTTCAAATTCTGCCCCATAATTAACTCAAACGGCGAAAAAAATCAAAAGTTATATACTCTCTTTGCCAGACATTATTGCTTGCTTTTGCCTCTTTGTACAGATTAGCAATTTTTTCCTACTTTTTAGTTAGAGCAATAATTTGATTTCATGGCCTAGACTACTTCTCCTTTACATTTTATTACATCCTTATTCATAAAGTTGAAAAAGAACTTCCATTTAACATGTGAGTGAAATGACGTCTCTTTTGATAAAGAAAAAAGAAAATGACATATCTTCATCATTAAGTTAAAATATGTGTTTCAATTAAAAAAAATTAAAAATATGTGTTCATTGTATTACATGATGTTATTTTTAAAAGATGATGAAACTTGTCATGACCTCGACAAAGGGAGTAAAAAGTTGTGTGCAAGATTTTAATTTTTGAGGTAGGGTTGACCCAAAAATTGTACTTGATACCAAAAATTGTACTTGATAATCACCGTAGCCTTGCATTGGAAGTACTTATGGGCTCAAATTAGATTTCTAGAAGTATTTTTATACTAAAATTAGCCTTTATCTATCCTTTAAAATATTGTGATCTCAGAAAAAACTTTCGAGTTAACGGTGATTTTTAATCTTTAATTCTTTAATATATGTTCAATATGAGGACTTCTATTTTTTTTGGAATAAACACGAGATATTCTTCTTTTTTGGACAATAATAAAGATGAGATATCATTAACTAAAAATGCACTAAAAAAATAAAACATAATGTCATCCTCAAACAACATAACTTTCTTGTCACCTTCAGTCACACTTACTGAGGTCAAGGAACAATAAAGATTATGGGATGAAGACTTGGAAGCATAAAAAGTCCTCCTCCCTTTTATAAATGTAAGAGTTAGTGCTTTTTTTGGAGAATTTGAAAAACATTAAATATGTTACTACTCCCTCCGGTCCTAATTATAAGTTGCCTTTGACTTTTTTGGAGATGTTAAGGTTACAAAATATGTTATTAAATTGACATATTTAATAAATTTTTATATTAGTCATAATTAGTTTATAGGTTAAACAAACTAGTTTAAGGGTAAAAATTAGTTAAATCAATTTATGATTCACTTATTTTTCTTTTTTAGGATTTTCCAAAAAAGTCAAAGGCGACTTATAATTAGGACCGGAGGGAGTACAAAATTAAATTTCCTAATTTATTTCTCTAAACTAATTTATTTAACTAATAAGAAATATATGATCTAATAATATACCAAATACATTTTGATTAAATAGAGTGTTTTACTTCATTAATTTCTCACAAAACGTTTACTATCTATTATATTCAAGAATTGGAGGAGTGCAATCTATAGGAATAAGATAGAAAAGAATAAAAAAGTAGATTAAGTGTCAATTTTATCTTAAAGTGATATAATTTTTTTATTATCTAAAGTGATGTAAATAGTAAATGAGGAATTGCTCCATTTCAATACCTCTATATGCAATTTGGAACTTCAAAAAATTCATGAATAAAATCGGTTATGAATGAAATTATTGAAGGTAAAATTAATTCTTAAACCCAAAAAAATATTACTCTTGGACCTATGTTTCTAGAGGATAAATAAATAGGAAATAAATTTTGGCAAAACAAAAATTAAGTGGCACGGGTAAAGACTAAAGTTGATATAGGAGGGGTTGGCGTCCAAAACGGGAAGGTGGTCAGGACACGCGGAAATGAGACTTGAGAAGGGGAATGGTTCAACAAACAAAAGATAACATGTCCTCCTTTATTAATTGTCTTCTCACCAAACTTAGTACAATTGTTGATTCATCATTCATGTGCTGTCATCTTCATTATTAACCTGCACATCAACAATTCCACATATCTTTTTATGATAGTAAGGGCTAACTTTTTTGCTGGACCTATGTTTCTTATAAATGAGCCCAAATTGCCTAAAGGTCTGTTAAAGATAAATGTTTACGGTAAACTCTAAAATAATTCAACTATGGCTGATTGGATCCAGTTGTGTTGTTATCAATCAACCAAAGCTACCTATTATATCATACATGGATTTACTAGCAAGCAACCATGTCTTTTCTTGGTAAAGGACTGGGGGTTTAATTCTCCGTAAGCCTCTAATTAAGAAGACATATGAAAATGGGGATGGATAGACAAACGCATGGCATGAGAGTACAAGATGTTGCTTTCTCTGACATTGATACCACTTGGAAGAGATGTTTAAATGTCGTTCCCTTGCTTTGGGTTAAGCCTGAATTTCTGGGAGGTTTTTTACAAATATGTTAGCTACTAAATCCAACTCATCTAAATTTATTTGTGTAAAGAATTCCTAACTAAAAACCTTTTGGGCCTCATGGCGGCCTTATGTACTAATGGATCAATTTACCTAATCCACTTTAACCTTTGTTTTTTGGGAAAAAGTAATCCACGATATCGCTACCCCTCTTCTCAAGTTTTTTATTTTTCGGCACAAATTCAATCAAAAATAAAGAAATTAGATTCATGTTATCATAAAAGAGGAATACTGAAAGGAATAATGAGAGAATGAAATTAAATTGACAATATGATTACTCTAACCACTTGATTTTTTACTTAAAAGGTTTATTTAGACAATAAATATAATAACTCATCAATATATTTCCCCCAAATTTATAGTCCTTCATATCCTTTACGTTGTATCTACATTATGAGTTGTACTTAATTAGTCCTAAACAAATAATATATTTAGGAAATGAGGGAGTGTTTAGGACCAACCTTAACTCCTCAAATAAGTTTTATATTTAGGTCGGATTGAAGGAATTATAATGCAAGGACATTGTGACAACACTCATATCATATCATATCATATGCCCTTAGTCCTAAATTCCAACACATTATTAGAGGAGTCTAACACGATGAATCCACGGGCGGGAGTTAATTTGGTGGGGTTATACGTACTACATTCTATACTGATGATAAAAGGCTACAACTAAATAGTTGCTGAGTCTTCATAGTGAAACCAAGGATATTCCCATTACTCGGATCTCATACACTATCATTATACACAAAATAACACCACATGATGAGTTTATGCATACTCCAACATTTTCTTGGTCCATTTTACTACCATTACTATTAAGTATCACTTTCAGCGTTTATATATAGTACGCACCAATAATGCCACTGACTGTATCTCAAGTTTGACTTCTCACTTGGCTGTCCAATAATTGGGACCAATAAACACTTCGGCCGGCTTCACTATTTTACCATTTCCATATCCTCCACTTCAAACACTTCTCATCTTCCCATGTCTTCTTCCACATGGAAACTTCCTCTCACTCTCTTCCTCTTCATCCTTTTTCTCTTCTTCCATAAACTTCATCTTTCCAACCATGCACCACAATTCATCTTCAACCATCACACTCAACACTATACCACCACCACCACCAACGAAGAGGGTCCTACAAACATCTCTCATATTCTATTCGGTCTGGCCGGGTCAGGCAAGACCTGGCCAAACCGTCGCCCCTACGTGGAGCTATACTGGCAACCCAGCTTAACCAGAGGTTTCGTGTGGATGGACAACAAGCCTCCAGAGAATGAGACATGGCCAGAAACTTCACCACCATACAAAGTCTCCTCCAACACATCCTCTTTCAACTACACATGTACGTATGGTGACCGGTCTGCCGTCAGGCTAACAAGAATTCTAAAGGAAAGCTTTGAATTAGGTTTAAAGAACGTGAGGTGGTTTGTCATGGGAGATGATGACACGTTGTTTTTTCCGGAGAATTTAGTGACAGTGTTGGCCAAGTATGATCATAATGATTTGTACTATATAGGAGGAGATTCAGAGAGTGTTGAACAAGATGTTATATTCTCTTATAAGACAGCGTTTGGCGGCGGCGGATATGCTATTAGCTACCCTCTTGCGGAGGAGCTTGTGAAGATTCTTGACGGCTGTGTTAATCGGTATGCTCAATTGTACGGTGGTGATCAGAAGATTCAGGCTTGTGTTAGTGAAATTGGTGTTCAAACTACTAAAGAGCGTGGTTTTCATCAGGTCATCTTCTTACTCGTCCTTCATTTCAATATATTAAACATTGATCAAATTAATTAAATACTAGAAAATATAAATTAATAGAATTGTTTTCTTTTTTTATTTTTATATTCCTTTCGACCTTCTTGAGAGTTTTTATCCTACTACCAAGTACTCCACTAAAATGTTGATATGATTGTTGACTTTTTATCTTTTTGTTGACTTAAAACATAGGGTCATTTATTAAAGAAAAAATTAACGTGTTTTTTCAATTATTACCGTTTCATCATTTAATTTATTACACACTCATACTCTTCTCTTTACATCTCAAATGCAATGATTAAAATAGAAATCAAACATTTAAGTTACTACTATATATGGATAATAAAATTTCATGTTTATTTCAAGGACCGAAGGAAGTTAATTCTATAATTAAAATTTAAATTAGAACAACACAACTTTCCACTAGATATAAAGCTAGTATATTTGGTGTTCTTAATCTCTTCAAATTAGACAACTAGTTATTATTAAAGACAGTATTGTTAGGAATCTGAGCGAGAAAACTTACTACTAAGAGTCTACAAATTATTCTTGGCTTTTTTTGGAATAGTTTTGATTAGTATCAAAACCTAAGTTTATAGTAAAAAAACTACATTTTGTCGGAAACTATTTTATTTTCTACAATTTTAGAAGTTATTTCCCCAAATCATTTCTGAATAAAACTTTTTCAACTTCTTTTTACATAACTATTTCCCAGAAGGTAATTTAAATAGGTTCTAATACGGACGAGGTTTGTGGCGTATGCCTTTAGAAGTTACCTAGTTAGTATTATTAGTGCTTTAAGAAACGAAAAAAATGACATTTGAACGTATATACATCACAATATTTTGTCTCAGGTTGATATACGAGGGAGTTTGTATGGGTTGCTGGCAGCACACCCAGTGGCGCCTTTGGTGTCACTGCACCACGTGGAAGCAGTGGACCAGCTGTTTCCACTCTCAACTCGTGTTGAGTCATACAAAAAGCTAGTAGAGGCATATAAAATGGACCCTAGTCGCATCTCACAACAAAGTATTTGTTACGATCTACAACGGAACTTGTCAATATCAATATCATGGGGCTATAGTGTACAAATTTACCCTTCATTTATGACAGCTAAAGAACTAGAAATAGCTTTGGGGACATTTCAAACATGGAAGAGTTGGAGTGATGAGCCATTTGTCTTCAACATCCGATCCATTAGCGACCCTTGTCGAAGGCCAGTGGTCTACTTCTTGGAAAGGGTTGACAGTGTGGGCAAAGGGGAGACTCGATCCACATACTTAAGGTATGGTGACGTGTTGGAGAAGCAATGTAATGGAGATAACTACACAAAGACCATGCGCATTGACTTGGTCAACGTGACTGCCCCTCTGTTCACTCGTGACCTATGGAAGAAGGTAAGGGTAAGATAGGTGTTGAATATTCAAACTATATTTCTATTCATATATATACACCAAAATAGTCACCAAACGACACAAACTAATACATAAAAGTTTAATTTGAGGATAATACTGAGTTTAAAAATTGTTTGGTTGGCATGTTTGTGGATGACACTAATGAGAAGGCGCCACGTAGACAATGTTGCGAGGTGATGAATAGCAGTGATGATGTGGAGAGTACAGTAGATATCAAAATCAGAGGCTGTCATCGATTTGAGAGTCTGACTCCTCCGTAGTTTTACAAGAGATCATAAGGTAATTAATCTAAGAAAGAAAGAATAACGTTACACTAATTTACATCAAAATTAGAACAAGCATGATCAAATGAAACGAGCTACGCTACTTACAACGAACTTATGAATAGTTTGTCATACCATAAGTTTTATTACTTTACTTTCTCCCTTAGAAAGATAATCACTACAAAAAAACTCATTGTTGTAATTATTTCATACATTTCCGTCGTATTCAGGGCCCACCTTGAAAGAAGATAAGCAAAAATATAAATGAAACCAGCATACCACGTACGTAATCCAGAAAATACTGCAAGACCAATAGCCATAAGGAATTCCCCTAGAAGCAAGAATGCTATAGCTTTTTACTACTGCATTTTTTCCTAACAAAATATGGATAGAATTAAAAAAAGAATAATCAATGCTATGTAAAAAAATTTTGGTCAGAATGCTATGCAATTCAAGTATTCAACTATTGTCATTCTAAACTTGTACAAATCCAAATCTCTAAGGACTTCAAAGCCATATCCACTATGGAGAATTTTTTATATTTTTATGATTCTCCGAATGAGGGATGGTCAAGTAAATTGGGCATGAATTGAATCCAATTGATGAACTTTCACTATTGCTTTATTGTTCTATATATTTATGAGGCACAATGAGAAGATTTTTTACTCTTACCTATAACTCAAAGCGTTGGATTTTTTATAAGCTTCATTTATTTCCATGTTTGTCATTATTTGAGTAAAATATGTTGAGTGTTGACAATAACTTATGAACTTAACTCTATGAATATTTACTAGGTCAAGGAATCGTTCGTGACCAAAATCAGCTGTTGGAGGAAATGGTTCATCCAAAATAGGTTTAAAACCTTTGCTACTTCTTTAATTTATCATTGATACTTTTTTAAGGGTAATTTATTTTCTTTTCTTTTTCGGCTGTTAATCTTCATTATTGTTACCACTGAAAAAATAATTTAAAGGTAAAATTGAACCAAATTAGTTTACCATACCGAATTGAGTAGTTGAATGGGAAAAATTTTAATTATTTTAAAATATTGATTACTATAGAAGTTGTACTGAATTCTATTACACTCTTTTGGAAATTCTGGCTTTATTATTTTTGGGGTTATATATATATATATATTGTTATTGACCAAAAAAAGTGGATGGCACTATCCGAGATTCTATATTTTCAGCTCAATTGTGACCACAATTAGGGAGTATTTTTGACGGAGAAAGGTCAATTTCTCAAGAGAAGCTTCCCGATCTTCCCGATTGAAGAAGTACCCGAAATTTGATTAGCTGAGCAAATTAAAATTTCCTATTTAACAAAAAACATTTTGGGAAATTATCTTAAGATGTATTAAAGATTATATATATTTTTTAAAAAGTCCATGCTATAATAATGACACATATCTATCTAAAGAGTAAAGACTAGTGTCTAATGCAATTTGATACAACTTAACACAAAACACCTATAATTCGTTAATACGATAGTATATTTATTACCATTATAAGCATTCAAAATCAAATTTATGACTTGAACCCTTCAAAATCAAACTTATTACTAAACTCCAGCAAAATTGTTTCAACAACGAAGTTCAAATTGATACTGAGCATGTAAAAACTATTAATTTTGGTTTTGCTTCCTTTTTATCTTGACAAAAGGATATTGCTACAAATATTGAGAGATATACCAATTTGTGTTATCGCAAAACTATGTAAGATGGGATTCAAAAGAATAAGGAGACACTATTGTTAGTATATAATATAGTGAGCAACCATAATCCTTAAATTGGATACAATTACTTGGATACTTAAAAATACAATAAAATATTTGGATAATGAATGATAGTATTAAAATTGAAGAATTTGAGTTATAAAAAAAATTGAAGAATTTGAATTAGAAAAAAACAAGCAAGTTCATATAGAAATTTTATAAATTAAAATGCATAAATGCTTTTTGTGTGTGTGGGTGGAGATAATGATCCATAACAGTCAGTGGGGCTAAACATTCAATCAAAGTAAACGCATTGGACAAATTCTAGTCGATATACTATTGGATAGCTTCCAGAAATCTCTAGAAATATTTAGCACATCAAGCACATGGGATAAACAAATGCAATTTTCCAAACATGGACTGCAATACCTTAGCTTTTCGCAAGGGATGCAATCTCTCTTAAGTTGGTGATTCCATGCATCTCTTAAAAAGGATCAAGATAATTTAATGCTCGTTATTAGACATGATAATTAATAGGGTAAAGATGCGCATTTAGTATCTAACAATTGTGCATCGCATAAAACATTGAAGGACACCGATTTGCGGGTCGGTGTAGTGTGCCTTGGGCCTAGTCCTTCAAGAAATTTTAGGACCTCAAGGTAAGCGAAAGTTACCCCGGGTATCGTTCTCAAGTAGCCTTGTTTAATTCAACTATCCTAGTAAACTAAATGCAATGCAAGATAAATTTGGGTAAAGAAAACATATTTTGTTGAATTTTTTAAAGAGCAAATGATGGGTGCAAAACAAATAAATATTTTTGGTATTTTTAATAAAAGGGTGTGATGGAAGTGAAATGCTCTTGGAAATGATTTTCAATGGCTATCATAGCGTTTTAAATTATTTTGGGGTGTTTAATGCACTAATTTCCGAATTTACCAAACCTCATGGACCCATGAGTCCAATACCTAGTTGTTGAAACCTCATCCAATTAGGCATTATTAAGCTCTTTAGTGTTTGTGGACCTATTACTTGCAAGGAACTATAAATCTTACGACCGGAACCCCGAATCACCACTTAATTAATCCTATGATTTTAATTCACTATTGGAACCCCACATAATAAAATAAAACCAAAGGATTAAAGTCTAATGTTACTCAAGCAATTAATAGGTTCACTTTAAGTTTCTCTGAGTTTTCTAAAGTACCAAATCTCACCAACCGGTAAGTCTAATGTCTAGTCTCATGAACCCATTCAAATAGGCATTATTAATTACCCTAGAGTGTGATTAGTGCTTTGTAATGCATTAGGTTCAATTATAATAATTTAATTCAATCAAACTATCTATCAATACCATGAATAAATAGAATGATATCAAATAAACTATAAAGAACATATACATAATCATATATATTGATGAGTTCAAATCCTAAATTACAAACCAAAATCACAAATACCCACAATAACAATCAAATCCAGTCTAATATCAAAACATAAATGGTAACCTAAACCTAGGCAATAAAAAATATAAAGAGAAAGTAAAGGAATTGTGACTCCCCTTTGAAGAACCAAAGCTCAAGCCACTTCCCATCAACTCCAAGAGTAAGGAGGAACTTTATTGAGGGATGGATGGAGGAAGGAAGGTGGAAGATTGAAGAAATGGGATAGGAAGTGAAGAGAAGAGGAAGAAGGGAATGGAAGGAACTAGGGTTTTGTGGAGCACCCAACCCCCAAAACTTGTGTTTCTTAAACCTAACTTACCACCTAATATCAATTGGGACTTGGACTTAGTGTTTTGGGTTTGATTTGGGTCCAAATTGGAGGTCAAATGGGTCACAAATCAGTGAAAAACCGAAGTTGTAAGTGCTGTTCGAGCAGGGACCTGTCTGCAAAGTCTGAAAGTTGTGGGGTCAGATTCTGTAATTTTCGCAGGACTGATTTGAAGCATTTTCAGGATTCTGGGCCATTCAGTAATATTTGCCAAATGTTCAGAAAAGCAATTTCAGCCCATTTTTGTCATTTTCTGCAAGGGAAAATTTACAACAACATAATACCTTTCATCCCAAAAATTAATCACTTAAGATAAATAATTAAATGTGACAATTATACCCTTATTTGACCCTTTTCACAAACAATCATTTAAATTCAATTCAATTATAATCAATGCATTTTAATTCAATATTGCATCTTTGAAACATTAATAACTTCAATTTAGCACACTAAAACATTACAAATCATAGGATTTGTCAAACATAAATGACAAGTTTTAGGTACAAATATGGTATTAATCAAATATAAAGGTGCAAATATAGGAAATTCGTTAACCAACTATTAGAAACGTTTGTGAAGTGTGGCTCACAAACTTGACAGGTGCCACACAGAGTGCAAAATATAAGGTGCAATTTTATGTTTAGTGTGATTTGTATACAATTGTTGGATATCAAATTTGCACCTTCATACAATTTATGGATATTAAATATGCACCTTTACCCCTATATAATATATGCAATTGTGGGTCCAACTTCACATTTTTTAAATGGTTCTAAATGCTGATTAACGAATTTCTTATATTTTTACTCTCTTTATATTTATATCATATTTACACCAAAAAAATTTAACATATATTTGGTGCAATTTGCATAATTATTAGATGCCACATCTACACCTTTACCTCATTAATATAAAATATGGTTATAAGAGAATATATTTTGCAAACCTTATTTTGGGGTTGTAAGATAAAAACCTCAAACTCAGAGCAATTCCGAGAAGCCTCCATTTTGTTTGTAAATAAAGTACGGTTTATCCTGAAAATGGACATTCAAATACCAAAACAAAAAACCATAGGCCACGTAGGAAAGCAGCCAAATCCACTGCTAATATGTGTGGCTGTTAGATTTTCTCTACCCACAAAAAATCCACAGAGCTATATCCCATCTCTCTACTCTTTCGCTTTCTCATTACACTATCCATCACATCCTCACTATAAAACCAATCTCTCTCTCTCACTCACTCACACCAAACTTTGAAACTCTTCCTTATTTCGTCTTCTTCATCTTCCCTTCAAGTCAAGTCCCCTTACCAAACACCATCTTTCTTTTTTTGCTTTGTATACAATAATGGCAGCTTCAGTATCCACCATTGGAGCTATTAACAGAGCACCGGTATTATGTTTGTTTCACACTTTGTTTCATAATGTTGATTGTACCATGTGTATAGTATGATCTATACCATGTGTATAATATGATCTATGTTTAAATTTGGGTTATTTTTCTTTTTGTCTGTTCAAACTTTGCTGCTTGACGTGGGATCATGCATGCAATTGAATTAGTGAAGCTCTTGTGTCAGTTAATGAGTTAAGAATTATGCTAAAGTAGTACATATATCTTTTCTTAATAGTTTGACTTCACCAACCTCTTGATATTTGACACTCTTTATTACTATATTAATTGAAGTCAACCACAAATGATCTCTATATCTGGATGTTCTGAGTGTTCTGAGTTGTGATCTTGGGTTGTTTTCTCTACCTCTGTCTGTTCAAAGTTGTCTGCTAAAGATGGGATCATGCCATTTGACTAGTGAAGATCTTGTGACAACTGATATATTAACAATTATACTTAAGTTGTATATATACCTTCAGTTTATAGTTTATTTCTTTGGATGACCTGATTCTGACTTGAGATGTTGGGTTTTCCTCTTAGCTATCTAGACTGCTAGGATTTGTTGTAAGAAAATATACATTTAGCTGGTTGAAATTAAAATTACCAATTTTCTGTTCTGTATTATTGTTTAAAAAAATCATTTAAAACTAATAAATGGGGTCCACCTAATGGAAATGTTAATATTTTAACAGTGATGTCATTTTTTGCCCCAATTTGTTAATTTTATGGGCGTTTTTACACCATAAAAAAGTAAAAGGTGTCAAATGCACATTTGAGAAAAGTGTGTTTATTTTTTATCATTCACCCTTATATTTAAGAAGTACATATATACCTTCACTTTATAGTTTAACTTCATAAGCCACTTTGATATTTATCACTCTCTATTCTATCATTGAAATCAGCCACAAATGTTTATCTTTTTGTTGTAAAACAATATATTTTGCTTGTTGAAATTAAATTTAACCATTGTTAATTTCTGTATTTGGATGTCCTGAACTGGGATTTTGGCATCTTGCTATCTGAGTAAGTTCATATTTGTTCTTGAAAATGTATCTTACTATATTCACTTGTAAAACATGGATACAGCTGAACTTGAATGGCTCCACTAGCACTCCAATGACCAGCTCAGCATTCTTTGGAACTAGCTTGAGGAAGATCAACTCTAGAGTTTCCAACCAGAGGAATTTATATGGGAATTTTAAGGTTTCTGCGGCAAAAGAATATGATGAAGAGAAACAGACAGAAAAGGATAGATGGGGAGGTCTTGCTTATGACACTTCTGATGACCAGCAAGATATCACCAGAGGAAAGGGAATGGTAGACACTCTTTTCCAAGCTCCCATGGAAAGTGGCACTCACTATGCTGTCATGAGTTCCTATGATTACATCAGTACCGGCTTGCGCCAGTAAGTATACATGAAGTAACATTAATATCCCTAGTAATCAAAATTGTAACATAGTTTCTACGGTATTAAACATGAACTTGTGGAACTTGTCATTACATGCTACTCCTCCGGTCCGAAATACAAGACACAGCTGATTTTTTAAGAAAATCTTAAGAAAGCTAAATAAGCCACTTATATATTAATTTACCTAAATTTTTCGCTAAAATAGTTTATTTGACATATAAATCAATACGTAATGTGACAACATATCTAATATGCTATGTGATACCCTCTAAAAAAAGGTCAACTGAGTCTTATGTTTAGGATAGGAGAGACTACTTTTTTGGGTCAAAATCACATGCTACTCATTTGTGGGATTTATTTAGACATTACATTCCTTCCATAGACCTCATAGTGATTTTCCCAAAATTATTTTGATTTGTTGTTTAGAAATTTGTAACATTGTTCATATAGTCTGGGGTAGAACAGGTTTGTTTTCATTCTAAAAACTGCATAATGATGGTGCTTAATGTTTGAACTTGATTATGATTTTCAGGTACAGTCTGGACAACATGATGGATGGTTTCTATATTGCTCCTGCCTTTATGGACAAACTTGTTGTTCACATCACCAAGAACTTTCTGACTTTGCCAAACATCAAGGTTCCTCTTATTTTGGGTATCTGGGGAGGCAAAGGTCAGGGAAAGTCATTCCAGTGTGAGCTTGTCTTTGCCAAGATGGGAATCAAGTAAGTTCCATTCTTAGAAACAAAATGACTTAGAAGTCATAGGAATAATGCATTGATACTTTATTAGACTTGGAACATAAATAACAATGTTTGTTCCATTCTTATACCCTCAATGAATTATTTCAGCCCCATAATGATGAGTGCTGGAGAACTGGAAAGTGGAAATGCCGGAGAGCCGGCGAAGTTGATCAGGCAAAGGTACCGAGAGGCGGCTGACATCATAAGGAAAGGGAAAATGTGCTGTCTCTTCATCAATGATCTTGATGCTGGAGCTGGTAGAATGGGTGGAACCACACAATACACAGTGAACAACCAGATGGTTAATGCAACTCTAATGAACATAGCTGACAATCCAACCAATGTGCAGCTTCCTGGTATGTACAACAAAGAGGAGAATCCACGTGTGCCAATCATCGTCACTGGTAACGATTTCTCAACTCTGTATGCACCTCTTATTCGTGATGGGCGTATGGAGAAATTCTACTGGGCACCTACTAGGGAAGACCGTATTGGTGTCTGCCAAGGTATATTCAGAACAGACAATGTTCCTAAGGAGGATATTATCAAGCTTGTTGACACCTTCCCTGGCCAATCCATTGGTAAGCCTAACTTAAATCCAAATCTCCAATCTTCTATAGCGAATTTCGGTAAAAAAAAGGAATGTTCTGAAAATTTTTTGGCTATAAGAGATCTGATATGGTTTTTATATACTAAAAGAATTTCATATACATGAAGTATTGGCACTGGAGTTTTAGTATTTGCTAGTCATTTATCATCACAATTCAGATATATAAAATGCAATGTAGTTCAAAAACAGATCAGATATATGTAGTGTGTTCACGGGATGGATGGGATCGGGACACCCATGTTCCGTCCTGAATAAGGCTCCGGACAGAGTTTTCGTCCTGTGTCCCTCCTCGTCCCAAACTTTATCTCGTCCCTATCAAAAACGGGACAGGATCGGGATAGGAAAATCCCAAAAATGTTTTTAAATTTTTTTATTAATAATATCTACTTGTAAAAAATATATATATAACACTTTTTTTTGTATTGAACAAAGAAATTAGTTAAATATTACTTCTACAATATATCTTATACAACATAATAAGCTAAATTTATTAGAATCATATTCCTCATAAAAAATGTCTCATACACACTTATACATGATGCATATAACACATGTATTTTTTATTAAAATATTATATAAAAGCACAAACACATATTTGAGACGGAACAGGATTGGGACGACCACGTCTCATGTTCGGCCCTGTCAAAAGAAAAATTTTGTGTGTGTGTGTGTGTCTCTATATGTGGCAGTGTATAAAATGTGAACGATGAGTTATTTTTTATATAAAATTTTGTGCAGACTTCTTTGGTGCGTTGAGAGCAAGAGTGTATGATGATGAAGTGAGGAATTGGATTTGTGGTGTGGGAGTAGAGAATGTTGGGAAAAAGCTTGTTAACTCAAAAGAAGGTCCTCCAACTTTTGAGCAGCCAAAGATGTCTCTAGGCAAATTGCTTGAATATGGAAGCATGCTTGTGCAAGAGCAAGAGAATGTGAAGAGGGTTCAATTGTCTGACAAGTATCTCAAAGAGGCAGCCCTCGGAGACGCCAACCAAGATTCCATCAAATCCGGAAACTTTTACGGTAATACTACACGATCCTTGTTACCATTATATAAGAGTCATACATGGTAAAAAAGAGTCATACATCGTAAAAAGATTGCAAGTATATACTCACTCCGTCACTAAACTTACGACCACCCACTTTTGAATTTCAATTTGTTCCTTAATACTCTATATAAAGATCATTTTCTATTTTTTCCCAAATTAACCTCATCACAATTATCAATAATAAACAAACAACGCAAGAGATGGAGAGTGGAGGTAAAAGTATATGGTTAGTGTGAATTGACAATATTATATGCTAATAACTAACTTAACTAACATCATTTATCTTATCAAATTAGGGAAAATAATCTTATATTTAGAAACGGAGGGGGTAATATGATAATTGTTTGAGAAGTCGTGTTAAACTGGTATAAGCTATTTTGATATAAAGACAACCTTCATATATTCTCCGTTCGGTCCTAAATATAAGATCTCTTTAACTTTTTTCTACAGGTTAAGTGAGTAAATTAAACCATTAAATTATAACATGTCAATGTAATTAGATTTTATAGTTTATAAAAAAATAAATTAGTTTTGAGGAAGAAATATAATTATAGACATTTTCAAGTAATTAATTTTGTATCATTAATTTCTCCAAAAAAGTCAAAGTGATCTTATAATTAGGATTGGAGGGAGTACATATCTATACGTTTGAGAATCTAATACTAATGCCATTTGAAGCATAGTTTGAAGATACATATCATTTCAACTAGATTAACCTGAGCTTTAGGATTGTGGCAGAGTTAAGATTTGGAACAAATATGACGTGGAATAGGGTTGCCTAAATGTTTGTGGATGTAGGACAAGGAGCTCAACAAGTTCATATTCCTGTCCCTGAAGGTTGCACAGATCCTTCTGCTGAAAACTATGATCCAACAGCTAGGAGTGATGATGGAAGCTGCACATACAAATTCTAAGTGATCCATTCCTTTTGTATTTTTAGGAATATATATTTAAGAAAGATTGAGATATAAAATAGTGCAGGTGATAATAGCAAAAAGTCTCTTAGAATACTCACTGTGTGTCATTATTCTATTGTTAAGATTAATCTGGTACATTAATATTGTGTCTAGTGTTTCTGTAACTCGAACTTTTGATGAATGTAGTATATACTAGTTATTTTTTATTAAGTGTGGCTCCCTTTAATATATGTATGACATAAATGGAGAATTGGTTTTGATGAGGCAGGGTCTAATTCTAATCTTTGTTAGTTTTATTCCCCTTAAATAGAATCTTATAATGCTCTCCCTCTCAAACAATAAGCAGCTAGAAAGAGAGGTATATAATTAAGAAATATAATTAGGATGTGTTAGAGAAAATAAATTATACTATTAAATAACATATATAAACTTATCAAATTAGATTATTATGTCATTTATTTAAATGTAGGGGAGTAATTATAGTTGGTGGCAAGGAAAGAGATGACAAATTGATCCAAATTTAAGTCACATATAATAGGATATGTTTCTTAAATTAAAGGCCTATTGGTCTTAAGTTAATATAAATGCTATTTTGTTGTTCTTGCTCTCAATGATGACCCATAGTTGCGGATTTGCGGGCAAGTGGGAGCCTTATTTACTATTCCGTTCGGTTTTAAAAATATAAGAGTAAATATAAATAATAATTAAATGACAGAGATTAAAATATTAATTTAGATATCTTTTTAAAAATATGTGTATCAGTGTATGTATTGGCATTTTCTAAAATATTCACTTAATAATTTGTACTGATAACTATTCATCGAACGAGACAATTAGGAACTGAATATTTTTATTGGATAAAGGTGGAACTGAATATTCAAAATCAAATAAAAATTACTAATTTTTTGTCAACAAATAAAAATTACTAATTAGCTCTTACATTCAGAACTGAATATATTAACATAATTATATTTACCATCCGATAACAAAATACCGGGCGGAACAAGTTTGGGCCAGCTGTTTTTCTTCGGCCCAACAATTATTTTCATTTGTCCTCACACACAGCAAATCTCATTATAGAATTTTGGAGAAATCGGATTAGACCACTGTCATTGGGTGGCTTAGATTTTTCTATTTTATAACTTGTGTCGTTTTGTTGCATAGTTAAGGATCTAATGCTATTAATTGTTTGTTTTCCATATCTTTAAATATGTTTAGAATAAGCCTATATCCCTTCATTACATGCGACACAACACCTAATCACTGATTTAAGAATATCACACTAACACTTATACAAGGTGGCATTATGAAAAAGAAATATAATACTCAATGTCTTAATAAGATCCGGTTATCTAATTTAATTATAATAATGAAGTTGTATTTGAAAATGGAAATCACATATTACCCATGCATCATAACTATATATTTTTATCCCACACTATTTTTATCCCGACACTGCTCAACTCATAATTGTTATTGAAGAGCATTAGTAAGTATAATTTTGAAAAAAAAAAGATGTGACAATTAGAAATAAATCTTTAAATTAAAATCAAATTTACCTCTTCAAATAGATCTTATATTTAAGAGTGAAGGGGTGCTTGTTTAAGAAGCTGAGTCTGGTATTAGATATATCACCTATGTCGAATTTTTGTCATCATTTTTTCAAATTCCCTTAATGCCTTTAAGTGAGAGATGGGAAGGGGGATTAAAGAATGTGATTGAGGTATTTTGAGAAAAGCATGATATATCAACTAAATTAATTAATATCTTTAATTTAATTAAATCAGATAGATAAATCATATATTCGGGCCTTCAGGGCATGACATGAGGGTATGAGCGAGTAACAATCTACCAATAGAGTTGGTGTGGTTACCCACAATATGCAAAAAAACGGGTGCTTAAATATACCACCTAGTTAAAAGGCATGCTTACATTTTCTTTAATAATTAATCATTAAAAAAACAAAATATAATACTCCGTTACAATCTTCTTTCTTGAACATCATTTGCAAATAGCCTAGTGGGATAAAATGTGGTCAAAGCGGGAACAGTACTTGATGTTTATATAAGTTTATTATTGAATCTCTTACAAAAATATGCAAAAATTAATACTCCCTCCGGTCCTAAATATAGGACCTAGATGACTTTTTTTGAAAAATCTTAAAAAAAGCAAAAAATAAGTTAATTATAAATTGATTTACCTAAATTTTTCTCTTAAACTAGTTTATTTTACCTATAAGCTAATGGATAATCTAAAAAGATATCAAATATGTCATGATTTAATAACCTATTTCACAACCTTAATCTTTACAAAAAAAAGTTATCTAGGTCTTATATTTAGGACTTGAGGTAGTACTATTTATTACTCTTCTTCATGTTATAAATCTATCACTTTATTGGCCCAAAACTCAATACTCCCACTTATATTATTAGCAAAACTATCAGTACTGCAACGTCGCTGTCTAAGGTGGTGCGAGATAGATTTCTTTGCACATAAAATCCAAAACAGGATAACCTGTTGTATTTAGAAAAAGAAAATGAACAACGTGGTCCCTTTAGATAGGGAACAGAATCCAAATAGAACGAACGTGATTGTGAAGCTTGAAGAATTGTAGCGAATAAAATAAAGATGTGAGGGATAAAATCAATTAATTCGTTTGGTTGTAATAAAGAAAATAAATGAAATAGCTAAGATAGAAAAGTAAAAGAAGTCATTGGAAATGAAAGGAAATGAGAGGAAATAAGGGTCAACTCGTTCAGTTGACAAATGAAAGGAATGTAATTTAAATGAAAATTTTCTATATATATATATATATATATATATATATATATATATATAAAAGTAACCATATTACCTGTATTATTAGTTAATAAAAATATATTTTGATTTAAAAATTAATAATTAACACAATGTATTATTTTAAAATATAATAAAATGCATTTAAGTTCATGGAAATTGAAAATGATAGAGTTTGATTTTGAGAAATAAAGAAAACAAGATCGATCCAACTTTTAACTTTTTTATGGAAATAATAAATGAAACGTCTATAATGCCTCTCGAGTTATAAACAAAAATAAATGGGTTTGGTGTTAACATGTATTGATCATTTTAAATTCGATCTTGTCATTTTAAATTTGATCTTGCTGCCACGCTCTCCATGACAAGTCATATTGAAACATGTTAACAGTTAACATACATCATTCATCAACCCTTTTATCCATAGAATATGGCAGATGTTATCATATTAATGAAGATAAAACAATATGTAAATATGATTCTAATCTATACGAAAAAATTTTAATTAATAACAAATGATATTAAAAATATCTCCCTCAAGCTCAGACTCGAATGTCTTTCAAAATCGTAGACCTATACGTATGTCAACCTATTCATCTTTCTTTTACGAACCAATATAAAAATAGATCTAAATCTTGCAAGAAAACAAAAGAGATTGAAGGATTGAGGAGGTGGAGAGTTGGTGAGGGTCATTAGTTATATTCGTGAGTTTCTTCTCTCGAATTATCGTCGCTTCCATATACACTATTTTCTTTTGGGTTGCCAATATCAAAAGACTAGAGCAAGAACAAATGTGAGGGATTGAGGGGTAACATGAACTTTCGGGCATTTTCAATTGAGATGGAAAAGTAGCTTCCCACCAAAATAGGTGGGAAACTATTTTTAAGCCTATAAAGGAAATGAGGACTCCGTCGAAAATTCACTGCGCCAAACAATATATGTGCGATGGAAATGACTTATTTTTCATTCTTCTGGCTCATAAATTTATGCAACCAAACTGACCCTAAGAGAAAGAGTTAGTTCAATTATTATTTGAAAATGTGAAGACACATTTTTATTTTTTTTACTATATGTGTGTGAGAATTCTTTGATTCTAGCTTTGGTGAGCAACTGTCACCACCAATACTATGAACTCTTTTCACTGTGGAATTGCTACTCAAACATTGCAGTACTTTCAACGATTTCTATTCCCTTAAATAGTTATCCTTCTCAGACAAAATGTCAACTTTATTTATATGCACTTAGCCGTATTTCGCATTAATTCCTTGTGTAAAGGGATATGAAAGGGGTAGGTTAAATCCATAACTCTAGTGTTTTTAATGAAAGGGTTAGGTTCTTTTCTTGGACTAATATGAAGGGTAGGTTAAATCCATAACTCTGGTGTTTATTTTTCCAGTACTTTACAATCAATACTGTAAATGATTTTGGCGTATTCAATATCTTTAGTTATGTTTTGATAGACAACACATGCACAGGATTGTGGGAATCGCGGCATTGTTTGGGTGAACAGTAATTTTTTTTAAACACCCCCCCCCCCCCCCTTTTCCCCCAAAAAAGTATTTTTAAGATGCACTTTGTCTCTTTCAATTGTTAATTTGGCATCTATGTGATTTTTCACCTCATTGATACCTATAATTTTATCCTTTTACTCCAGCAAAAAATAAAGTATATATATTCTTTTAACATACACAGCGAGTCCTTTAGCTTTGCTCTGTTTTTTTTTATCCGTGTAAAAAAGATAATTATTGTATTAACATGCTAAAATTAAAAGAGTTTTTTAAAATTGCTTTAGATGGATATAAAATTTTCTCAACTTACTTAATTCAAGTATAAATTAAACTATTAACAATTAAATAACTATTGACCCACATTAGTATTAGTAGTGTTAAGGAACCTCATGCCTGGTTATTTATTACTAGTCATGAAGGTTAGAATGATCTGGACGAGGCGAGGATCAGAATGGGTACCATGGAAAATGACTGCACAATGAAAGAGAGCTATAAAAAGTGAAACGAACCAAATCTCTAAAAATCAGAATGAGAAAATAACAGTTGGCCAAAAAAAAAAGAGAAAATAACAGTTTGGATCAATGTATGCACATCAATTTGAGCTTTTTGGCCAAAGAGGCGTAGACCAGTTGGTAAGAAAGGGGAAGGTAAGACACTGCGTATCCACCAGGTCTGGGGTTCGAACACATGAAAGTCGTCACCCCCCAAAATGGGGAATCCCGGCGGCGACTTCGGATTAGTCGATTCCCCGAAGGGGCCGGATACCGAAGGCTCTAAGCAAAAAAAAAATTGAGTTTTTTGCAATCAAATAAGAAAAGTATTTTACCAACAAATTAGAATATATATTATTCTAAACCTATATAACTTTAAAAATATTAAAAATATGATTTGAGATTCTTGGTCTGTTATCCATTATTGAAAGATATCCTATTTTATTTATCTATAATAGATAGATATCTAACTGAACTATCAATATACATTTTTGCCTGGACTATCAATTTCTTTGACTCATTCTTTATATATGTTTAAGTATATTTTTAATGTCGTTTAAATTAAATTTCAATTTAGTTTTTTATATTTGAAAAATATACTTTTAATTCTTTTTTGTCAACATTGTTAGTCAATTATTGAATCTAAAAGGTTTTTTGAAAGTAAATTAGAGTAAGAAAATGACAAATTTTAAAAATATAAGAGTAATTACACTAAAATATTTTAATTCATGCATATTTTGTATATATTTGATCTTAGATTAACAATTTAAAATTTTTAAGTTAACATTTAACTTTAGGTAAAACTAATGGTATAAACAAACAATAACTAAAAATGTACTTGCTAAACATAAAAGATTAAATTGAAACTTTATACAAATATAAGAAACAAAAAATATACTCATATATATATATAGACACACACACAAACACACACACACACACACACACACACACATATATATATATATAGACACACACACACATATATATACCCTCCGGTCCTAAATATAAGACCTAATTGACTTTTTTAGAAAATCCTATAAAAAAGCAAAATAAATTAATTATAAATTGATTTACCCAATTTTTTCCCTTAGATTAGTTTATTTTACCAATAAACTAATGTATAATCTAAAAATATATCAAATATGTAATGATTTAATAGCCTATTTCACAACCTTAACCTCTCCAAAAAAAATCAATTAGGTCTTATTTTTAGGATCGGAGGTGTATATATATATATATATATATATATATATATATATATATTACCTATCATTTATTTGTAATAGGTGCTAATACTTGTGGAGAGAGAAGGCTTCACTACTGTAAACAAGGTTCTAGGTTTGAATTCAACGTTATCGGCATTGTAATATTGACTATCCATTTTTATCAAAAATAGACTAAGCTGATAATATTCTTTTGGCTTTTATCATGGAAATAAATAAGACAAATTATATTATTAAATTACAACATGTCGCATGTAATTAGATTATGAATTAATTTATAAGTAAAATAATTTGTTTTCAAGAAAAAAATGACTATAGATAAATTGAAGTGATTAATTTTGTATTCTTAATTTTTCAAATAAAGTTAAATTAATCTTATAATTCTTCCATCCCATAATATTAGCTCATGTTTTGTGAAAAAATATGTCTCATAATATAAATCAATGTTATTTTTTGTTTGATCATTTAATGTTTTATTTCCAGTTTTATGCTTTATTGACAATATTCACTCTCATGTTTCTCTTACACTACTCTCATGTTTCTCCTACACTCTCTCTCTCTCATTTTTTCTCATCCAATCATCATCTCACTTATTCTCTTCATAAATAGGAGAAAAGTTTCGAAAAAAATATGTTCTAGACATATTTATTGATTTCAACAACTTTTAATCGTTTCTCTCGAATATGTGATTTGGAAGAATATGTGATTTGGAAAATATTAAGCCATTTGCTTATCTAATCATCATCTCACTTGTACTTAGAGTACGATTAACCTATATTGTGGGATGGGGTGTAATTAAGACTTATTGAGTTTTAGTACTTCAACAAATGTGGTTTAGATTGTGAATCCTCTATTAATAACAACTAACAAGTGAATTAACTATTCTAGAACCCAACATTTTTTAGCCGACGAATGAATGAACATGCTGGGCCCCAAAAATGTATTATCTAATGTCTTAATATGGTCTCCAGTGCGATATTCCCAAAATATCCAGCTAATCTAGCACCACCAAAACCCAAAGAAAATTGTCTTTGTAAGAAAGTAGTACTCCCTCCGGTACTATTTATAAGTCATCAACCGTCTAAATTGTACATACAAAGAAATGGAGGTTAATGAAAGTTGCATTATTAAATTGATCTTATTTTTTGTCTTTTTCCATTTTTGCCCCTCCCACCTTTATTACTATGACCCACTACTTTTTTCATCTTTATGAGCATATATGTGTATTTTTCATTTTCTCTCTCTTCTCATCTTCCAATGTTCATTTTCCAATTATAAGGATATATTTGGAAAATTTTAATAAATGAGCTAGTTAATGTTAGTTGGTAACTTATATTAAAGACCAAAATTTAGAGGCGGTTAATGACTTATAATAAGAGGAAGGATCGAGTGAGAGGGAGTGCTATCTTACAAACACGCATGTCATTTATTCCCATCCATCACCATCCCTCATCCTCCATAAAGCCTCACCTAAAAAACCATTTTTCTTATCAAAATCCAAAACCCAAAAGCCAAAACAAAAGCCTCATCTCCTTCTCTCTCTCTCTCTCTCTCTCTCTCTCTCTCTCTCTTCAAAGACATAAACTTCTGAGTTCTGACACAGCAATATAAAGTCAGTCACAACTCACAAACTAAAAGCTTCTTCCTTTCTTCTTTACCAAACACCACCATTCAATTATCTCACAACCCTTTTGTTCTCTCTTCATTATACTTCTTCTTTCCACATAAACAAACCTCTTCTTTGACTTCTCCTTCTTCTTTTCACATAACCATGTCCATGGCCATAACCACCCTCTTTCTTCACCTCATTTTTCTCACCATCCATGTCTCTTCCCAACTAGATGAAGTCTTCTTCTCAGGATTCAAAGGTGCTGAATCAAACTTAACCCTCAATGGTGCAGCTGAAATCCAAAAAAATGGAGTCTTGAAGTTAACAAACCAAACAAACAGATTAATGGGCCATGCTTTTTACCCTTCACCATTTCAGCTAAAGAACACTTCTTCTGGCAAAGCTTTCTCCTTTTCTGCTTCTTTTGCTCTTGTCACCGTCCCTGTCTTCTACAAGCTTGGTGGCCATGGCTTAGCCTTCACCATAGCTCCTTCAAAACAACTCAAAGCCTTGCCAAGTCAATACATAGGCCTCCTTAATGCCTCAGACATAGGCAACTTCTCAAACCACTTGTTTGCTGTTGAGTTTGACACTGTCCAAGACTTTGAATTTGGTGACAAGAATGATAACCATGTGGGGATTGACTTAAACAGCTTAGTTTCAAATGCTTCTGAAACTGCAGGCTATTACACTGATGATGCTGGTTTGATTAAGCAAGATCTGAATATCTCAAGTGGGAGTCCAATTATGGCTTGGGTTGATTATGATTCTGTGGCTAATCTTGTGAGTGTTACTCTTTCCCCTACTTCTAAAAAACCCAAAAAGCCTTTGCTAACATTTCAAGTAGATCTCTCTCCTATCTTTAATGATAATATGTATGTTGGATTCTCTGCTTCCACTGGTTTGCTTGCTAGTTCACATTATATTTTGGGATGGAGTTTTAAAATCAATGGTGAAGCTCAATCTCTTGATTTATCTTCTCTCCCACATCTTCCTGGTCCTAAGGAGAAACCTACAAAACTCATAATTGGTGTGACTGTTCCTGTTGTAGTGATTACATTAGCTGCAATTGCTTTTGGGGTGTACTTGTTTAGGAAGATTAAGTATGCTGATATAATTGAGGCATGGGAGCTAGAGATTGGGCCTCATAGATATTCCTATGAAGAGTTGAAGAAGGCTACAAGGGGTTTTAGGGATAAGGAGCTTCTTGGGCAAGGTGGATTTGGTAGAGTTTACAAAGGGACACTTACTAGTTCGAAGATTGAAGTCGCGGTTAAGCGAATTTCCCATGAGTCCAAACAAGGACTTAGGGAATTTGTGTCGGAAATCGCCAGTATTGGGAGGCTGCGCCACCGGAATCTTGTTCAACTCCTTGGTTGGTGTCGCCGTCGAGGAGACCTGCTGCTAGTATATGATTATATGGCAAATGGGAGCTTAGACAAGTACCTATTTGACCAGCCAGAGGGTGTACATGTTCTCCAATGGGATCAAAGGATTAAGATTGTAAAAGGTGTTGCTTCAGGTCTTTTGTATCTACATGAAGGGTATGAACAGGTTGTAATTCATAGAGATGTTAAAGCGAGTAATGTGTTGTTGGACAATGAGATGAATGGAAGATTAGGGGATTTTGGATTGGCTAGGTTGTATGAACATGGGGCTAATCCAAGTACTACTAGAGTGGTGGGTACATTGGGGTATTTAGCGCCGGAATTGCCTAGAACCGGTAAAGCCACCGCGAGCTCTGATGTGTATGCTTTTGGTGCTCTTATGTTGGAAGTTGTTTGTGGGAGAAGACCTATTGAACCGAAGGCGTTACCGGAGGAACTTGTTCTAGTGGATTGGGTTTGGGAGAAGTATAGAGATGGGAGGCTTTTGGAGGTGGTGGATCCAAAGTTGAATGGGGATTATGATGTGGAAGAAGCAGTGATGTTGTTGAAGTTGGGGTTGATTTGTTCTAATGATGTTCCTCATAATAGGCCAAGTATGAAGCAATTGGTGATGTTTTTGGAAGGGGAAGTGGACTTGCCAGAGAGTTTGAGAAAACCAGGAGGAGGAAGTCAAAACCATGAAGGGTTTGATGAGTTCTTGTTGAATTCATTTGCATCTTCTTCATTTGAGAAGATGAGTACTAGTTCTAATAAAGAAACAGATGGTACTCATTTTGCTTCTTTCAATACTATGTCACCTCATTCTCTTCTCCATGCCAGAGGAGAAACAAGGTGATAGTTGGTTGATAGTATAGATACTTGGTCTTGTGTACTGATGAGATTTATGGATTGAGTTAAAGTGCAATTTTGCTGCAGAAGTAACCACTCAACATTGATATTTATGTCTATCATGTTGAAGCAAGTTAGCTTTTTAATGGTTAGAACAAATTTGCTCTTTTTTTTTTACACTTTTGGGGGTAAATTGCTCCTTCAAAACATTTGAGTACTTGCACTTTTGAGTGGTTACTTCTGGACAAAATTGCACATTAATCCTTTTCTTAGTTGAATCTGTTTGTTGTAGAGGCAAAGTTTTGATTATGGAGCTATGATGTCTATGATTAAAGGCTCAAGTTGTATACAGTGACTGTGTTATAGATTTGTAGTGTTTGTGTATTGAGACTGACAGATGTATGTGTGTGTTGTGCTTATTGGATGAAGAGATTTTGATCATTTCATGATTATATTCTTCTTGTTCTTGAAAAGATCAAGGCAGACCAATTCTAGAATCAGATTGTTTGAGTTCTGTATCAGATTATCCTAAATGTTCCATGAAATTTAGGAATAGTTTTTGTGTACAATTCAATCTTTTGAAAAATAATGAATCGATTAAAATTATGTAGGTGATATTATTGCTATATTATTTTCAAAATTATTTTTTTAAAAAAATAATAAGAATCTTCATTCATTCTTCTTCCATTCCTTTTCGAATCTCTGTACTCTACATTTTGTTGAATGTTAACTTGGAAAGTGCACAAACGAAATGACCGGAAGTGGTCTTGGCATGAAGTCTTTATTCTATAGTTTATTCTAGAAGGTCAGCTTTGTATAAATATATATTGATTTTTTCTATATTTTTTTAGTATAACAATATGTTTATCTTACAGAAATAAATGGGAACTTTGTTATGTTTTGATCGATAACTCCGTACTTAGATTTTATTCAGAACAATTGAGTCTTATAAATTTAATTTGGTTGACTCAATCATAAAATAATAACACATGCAATCTAGTCCTTATGCTTTAACTATTGAGAACATTATTAATCCATATGTTATTTTTTCTCAAAACCTCACCAAGATATTATGAATGGGTTTGTAGAGTTTGAGGTATAATCCTACTTCATGTCTGGCAGCCGGGATGACAACTAAGTAGCCATTTATAAATAAGGGAAGGTTTGGTTGATGAAGGATTCAGTTCTCAATATAATATTGTTTAGCACTGCCTCTGCTCCTAACTTATTACGTTTCAATGACTTATAACAGTAATACTTTGAGTTTCTTTTTGTTTGGCTTAAGAATTACTTTTCTTTAGGTTAGAGCGTAAGAATTACTTTGTAAGTTATGATCATAAACCAAAAATATTATATTTGGGAATCAATCAATTCCTTTTTTTATTTGTAGCGGAATCAATATATTCCATAATGCTCTTATAGTGGTGCTTCATACTTTTTATGTTTTTCAAAGGAGTAAAGTAGTTAATTTATACTAGTAATTCCAAAAATTCCGGTAAAAATGGTCAAAGTAAAGAAGAACTTTTTTTGAACTGAAAATAATGTAAAGAAGAATAACAATCTAAGCATACGCGATGACGAATAAAATTTAGTAGAGGCAGTCAGCAACAAGAGGTGTTTATCTCAGCATCTCTTCTTCAACAATATAAAAAATATTAGCTGCTAGGGAGAGCGAAATTGGTGAGTTAACTGCTCTATGTTTGGCAAAAAAAAAAAAAAAACACTGCAAGGGCTATGGAGAAAGTTGACAAAGAAGGAGTAATATTTTGTAAGTGTAGGAAGCACTTTATAAAATATTTCAGAATACATAAACTCCACTATAGTTATTACTTATTAATACATATTCCCTCCGGTTCTGACTTTTTCACTAGTACTTATTAATACTTTTTTATCAAAAAAATCATAGTAATACTTAGCAATCACTCCTAAGATATTGAGCATAAAAAAATTGAGAGTTGATCAGTTGAAACTTGAAACTTCCCTACATAAATATATATGCAGCTGAGTGGTAATTAGTAGTGACCATTGAATTAATTAAAGCGAGTTTATTAGTTTTCCATGGCGAATGTTGATATTGTGGTGCTTAATATTTTATTTTATTCAAAGGATCGGATCGTAGTAAAGTAGTTTACATGATTATAGTAATTCAAAGTGGCTTGGTCATATTAATGTTACATAAAAAATTAAAGAATAATAACAAACATATGTGGTGATGAATAACACTAATCAGAAGCAGTCAACAAGAACAACATATGATGAGGTGTGCGTGTTTCCCTCAGCATTTCTTCTCCAACAAATATATGTGCATCCTTGTATCCAACTTGTTCGAATATAATTAGCAGCATATTAAAATGATTCAAACTATTATTTTTATTTGTTAATAATTAAGAATTAAAGATGTAATTGACGCACATATATTAGTGAATAATTAAGTCAGGTATATTGTGGAACAAAGCATACACGTCCTCTTTTTAGTCATTACACGCTAGTCACCTCATTATCATCGATTGTTGCCTCTGCCAACTCTGTTATCTTCGCTATCTTTATCTAAATTATTTTATTCAAATTTTGATTACTAAGTCTACGTTTTGGAGACCCATGTGCCCGATAGTTTAATGATATGTATAGTATCACTTTCCACTTCCACCCACAGATTTTTAATTATTTTATTTTCCTGCTGTGTGAGCATGAAGATTCTCAGTTTGCTCACATGATGCACTGTCATTCTCAGTTTACGTACCTTTGTCTCTTAACTACGTTTTAACTCAATTATTGATCCTCTAAAAAATCATACTACTAGTATATAATACAGCTTCCTCACAACCCTCATATGACGACCACCTTGTGCCCATTATTTTGCATCGTATGTTTGGAAAATCATAAAATTAAAAAATAAACCTATATTTTTTATTACAAAAAAATAAACCTATATATATCATGTAACTAAACATTCCTTTAATTAATTTTTCTTGGAACAATAATATATTGTCCATTTTATTCAGACAATCTTCACATGAGAAAATACCATATTATTATTAGACGTGCTCTTTTTTCTATACAAAAAATTTAGGCGTGTTTATCCCTGTGGGCGATGGAATATTCCATCATTAAACGTGCTTCCATAACTAAATATTAAAGAAGGAGTAGTAGAAAGCCATGTCATGATGAAATATTAGTAAATTTCCATTTCATGGTAGCTTTTGAATTATAAACCTCTACTTACATATAGTCCCTTGGAGGTTTACTAAAATAACTGGACGATTTCATTGGATTATAGGTAACCTTGACCTATTACTGTGAGTCAATAATCCACACATCGATTCCTTTCTTCACATTCCAGCGAGATTCACAGATTCTACCTTCGTTTTTTATTCAGAGTTAACCTAAATGTTGCTATTGTTTTCTCCTATCCAATTTTTGGAAAAAAAATGTCTTATACTTACTAGCTACATTCTTAAAAATAAGACTTAATTGATTTTTTTAGAAAACCATACCAGAACTAAATAAATAGTTATATATATGTGTGTGTATTATATAAATTCACTTGAATTATTCTCGAAATTAATTTATTTGGTTTATAATATAACATAATCTAATATTATACAAGTCCATGTTATGATTAATTATATTATTTAGTATGCTGAATCTTAGTTTTTTGGAAAAAAAGTCAATTTAATCTTATATTTAGATAGAAATTATTTATTCTAACTTACTTATCTACTATAATATGACAAAACCTAGCCAAACTGGAAAATAAGTTTAAAAGGTTAACAAATCACGAGATTTGCATAGTTGGACTGGTCAAACCGATAGTTGAGCTGAGAACATAATTAAAAATAGTATAATATGTGTAATATTACTAATATAACCATATGAAATAAACATGACAATTTAATACAACTTAAAATTAACATATATATTCTGAGAGATCTAATGCAATATTTTTATCATGATATCAAATTATAATAGAAGGAAATAATTAAAGAACATGATTTTTCACTAACATATCTTTTATGGGTAGCAAATACGTGTCTTTGCTTTCTTTTTCAGCATTTTTCGGATTGAGTTATATCAATTATCAAATTGTTTCAAAAACTGTTATGAACTTCGGCTTCCAATCCAATAGGAGCGGTAAGTGGTTCAACACGACTCAATCTTTCAATAAAATAAGCTGAACCATTTAGAATAAGTTAAATGATATCCAATCTGACCAATTGGTCCGTCTTTTAAAATACTAGTATTATTATCTAGTATTAACATTCAGAGAGTAGCTTAGTGGTGAACTAGTTATAATATACGCGGAGAACTGTTGAATGTTGATTTGGTGGCCATGATAATGGAATTAGAGTTAAGTTGAGGCAGGCAGGAAGGTCGTTATCATGGAATGTTCAATTTAAAGAATTATCGATGTGTCCGATTGATTGTACATATAATTGAAGTCAAATATGTGTGACTGAATTATATAAGTATTGAAGTCTTGCAGTTTACTTGGGAAAGAAGACAAAGCAAGACCCAGCTGATGAAGTCGGAAGATATAAAGAAGATTAATGCAAATCATGAAGGGTTGACCCTTTGTAACCAAACAATGATATGAAATGTCACTATTGCCATCCATTTCGGCCTTCCATATGCTTTTGGAACGATCTTGGTTTTTCAAGCCGTGAGTAATGGGATGAAACTGCCCTCTATATTATTTCTTAATGCGATTAAATTGTTGTGGTAAAGTTTGTTTTAATTTTTAGTTGCATTCAAAATTATTAACCAACCACCCTGGTTACTTATACGTGTATATTAGCTTGATAAAGAAAGCCTGTCTATATATTTCCTTTTTTCTGAACACCATTTGTAGCATTTTTTTTGTTTTTGGCTAGTATTTATTTCTATGCTTATGGAATAAGAAAGGACAATGAATCTATTTTGCCCTTCAAGTAACCACTCTGTATCACTGGGCACCCTAGACTAACACCAGGTACAATTTTACCCTTGAAATAATCAAAGTGGTCCAATTTAATCCTCTGGCGAATGTAATGTTGACACGTGGATGACACGTGTTAACATTACATTTCACGTGTCAACATTATATTCGTCAGAGGGAAAAATTGGACCACTTTGGTTACTTCAAGGGTGAAATTGTACTCAGTGTTAGTTTAGGGTGCACAGTGGTTCAGAGTGGTTACTTGAAAGGCAAAACAAGACCATTACCCAATAAGGAATTATCAGAACAATACTTTTATATAATTAAGGTAACTAGAAAATATTATATCAACAAATAATAAAATGTACTTTCTTTGTGATCACCCTCTCACTAATTCTCTTGTTTATTATTAGAAAGTATCTATAAGGATAATTAGGGTAAGAGTTGATAACGAACATTGACTAGTTTTGGAGGGCTATCTTACTTTGACATGGTATTTTTTTACAAGAGGGGTGTGCTATCTTCCTACTGATGATGTTAGAGTAAAAGGTAAAAGGGACCTTCCTTAGAAATTGGACAGTAGTAAGAGAAGAGGTTTTTTATGTTCAGTGGACATAGTATAAAAGTCTGTCAAAGAAAAGAAAACCAAATGAGTCTCTGTTTAATGGCAGAGGGAGTGACGAAGTAAGACCCTTACTTGCAAATTAATAAACTGACAATGAACAATTTTTTAAAAAATATATGTAATATTCTGGACGGGACCATAACTGAACTACCCATCACAAACTTATTTTTGTCCCGCTTGATTTTTCGGTCACGAAAATTTTTGGGATGGGAATTTCTTGCCCCAAAAAACTACAGGCCGGGACGAGACAGTCAGGACAGATCGTGTTGGAAAAAAATTGCCACCCTTAGCCAATATAGATGTAGTTATTGGACTCTAATTATGTTGAGGTATGTTATATAACCAAATATAACACCAATCTTTACTTTTTAGTACGTCATGCAAAAGTGATATGTTTCTTGATCACTATCTATTTAGGACAACAAACTAATCAAATCAAATTTAATTATAATCAATGTGACTAATTGTATGTTTATTAATAACCCTTTGTCCACTCGATATCATGTCGAAGCTTCTTTTATGTTTCATAATCATATATTCAAGTGACCAATCAATTCATATAGAGGTTAAGATAAAAATGCATTTTCTTTAGGATCGGATTTTTTGAACAAGATGAGATTCGAACGTAGACATGTAGTCTATCCACTCTGTGATTCAGTTGATTCATTCATAAACTAATTAGCTTTGAAACCACAACTCTTACCATAATTTGCATTTAGTTGAGTTTTTTAAGCCTCTTAATGTTCAATCTTTTAACAGATTATATGAATAGGATTTCATGGCCATCATTAAAAGCTTTTCGAAATGTCTATAGTGCAGGAGATTATTATTGCTTCAACTGCAGATACCTTTAACTCACCCGAAACTAAGTAGCCTCTGGTGTGATTCATTGTGTCTTTGATGTCAATTTTTGAATTTAATTATATGTTTAACCAAGTATTGTAATATTCCACTACTAACTAACCCATTTGGCCCAGTTTTTGATGGATTCGTATACTCTCAGTATCCGTTTTCTCCTTTTCTTCTTAGTATCCCCTCTTGGGGTATTATTTTACCTATTGAGATTCATTTAAGAGCTCATAATTTGCTACTTGTACCATTAAAAATTAAATAAATGTATTATAATATAAAATAAATCAAGAACTTTTAATTTTTTTTTGAACACTTTTTGTGATAAAAAATTTCAACTATATAGACCTATTTCACTTCAATATAAGGATCTATAAGAGATACAGACTTGTCCAGTTAACTGTAAAATAATTTTACACTGTAAAATTATTTTACAGTTAACTGGACAAGTCTGTATCTCTTATAGATTCCTTATATTGAAGTGAAATAGGTCTATATAGTTGACATTTTTTATGCTAAAATTCTTTTTATATTATAATACATTTTAGTTTTATTTTTAATGGTATAAATGATAAATTATGAGCTCTTAGATGAATTTCAATGGGTAAAATAATACCCCAAGAGGGGATTCTGAGAAGAAAAGGAGAAAACGGATCCGAACCCGTTTTTGATTGGTTGAGAATTATTGCTCATGGATTGGCACACCTTTTCCTCACGAACTTAATTCTATCAGAGTATAGATTTAATAATTAATAATTAATTCCATGTACAATATTAAAATAGAAAAAGCTTGTGTGTACAAGACAAATGATTCCGGCGTAGGAATATACTACTACCTCCGGTCCTAAATATAGGACCTAATTGACTTTTTTTTTGGAGAAATTAAGGTTGCGAAATATGTTATTAAATGATGACATATTTGATATATTTTTAGATTATCCATTAGTTTATAGGTAAAATAAACTAGTATATGGGAAAAAATAAGGTAAATCAATTTATAATTAACTTATTTTGCTTTTTTAAGGATTTTCTAGAAAAATCCAATTAAGTCTTATATTTAGGACCGGATGAAGTACTATATATTGTTTATATTCTGTTGATTTTATCCCAGTGTAGTGGCCGGTGATGATCAAATTCATTTTTCTAAAATGAGAATCTTTGAAATATAAAGCATCGGGCAGCAAAGTCTTACCGTGATAATAATGCAGAGACTGATATTTCAAGTCTTAGAATTTTTTTAATTATTGATGAATGATTAATATATTATTATTTTAATTGCGCTGCTTATGTTTAGAATGATAGGTCTTATTTTTCTTTATGAACAATTTTTTTGTTACATCTAAAACATGTCCTGTAATTGATTGGTTATGAATAGTGTATTTCACTTCGAATTTAATCCTATAAAATATAATATTTTCGTTTTTTTTTGTTTTTAAACATTACAAGGAGTATTCTGAGTCAAAAATGGAAACTAATATCCTATTTGTAGTTTTGTGAAGAAAAATTATGAAGCAAGTCTGGGCAATGAGAGATACAATTGAGTTGCAATAATTAATACAAGTTGTAAAGACAAACAAAATTGTGGATTGGCCAACGCCGAACTGTCTCCAAAGTCTGTCTTAGGAATAATATATTTGAATATTAGAGGCATCCCTCGTCAATTATTGACCTACCTTTGTCCACAACCAATCGATGTGCTTCTTTTCACGTCACTCTCTGTTTTTGGCTGCTGCATCATTTCACACTTCTATTTAAAAAAATTGATACTTATTTTCCAATAATTTGTTAGAATTGTTTTGCCAATTATACTAGGTTGTGGCTATTTTTGGGTCAACTAAGAAATTATTATTATTATTATTATTATTATTATTATTATTTACTAAAAAACTAAACCACCCCATATAAGGGAGACAATATCACTTAGTTGGGACTTGGGAGAGAAGATTAGGTATAACTCAGTTAAGCATGCAAATTCGATGACTGAAACATCTAATTCAGGTCTTTTGCAATTCTTCATTCAGACCTAATTATAAAATCAAGTTGACTATATAGTGAAAGTTAATAGAACAAGTTAGATCAGTAAATTTTGACATATATATATGTGTGTGTGATTAGATTATATAGTAGTTTATTAGTAAAATAAATATAATCAATTTAATGTGATTCATTTTAATTTTAATTTCTCCAAAAAAGTCAACTTAATCTTATAATTATGATTAGTGAGTAATTAAATACCGTGCAACCTCATGCTGACTTGGTTTCTTCTCAGAAAAAGAAGAGATGTTCTCGTACCCACGATTAAGCCTGTTTACCCTGTAATAGTTAATTGATTCTTGATTGTACTATTATTAAATAAACCATTTTTCAAATGGGCTTATTAGAGTAGGCATGCCCAGTAAAACGGGCTACGTGACACTCGTGGGTCATCCCTTTTCTTCTTACTTTTAAACCTATTCTTATTTCCTTGTTGGTAATTTCTTAATCTGACCTAAATATTTTTTCCGTTTAAAATATTATGTTTAGATGACTGATTTTTTATTATCATCAAGAAATAAAAAATATTTTTAAAAAGTAATAAATATGAAGATAATTATACTTTTAATTGATAAAACAGCTTATTTTTTTACCTTCGATAAAAGACTTCATTAATTGACTAGACAAATACACGTTTTAACCTGTGTATAAAAGCAAACCCCTTCATGATTTTTGACCTTATATTTTAAAGCAGAAAGAATATCTAAGCTCCTCTGCTCTTTGCCATGGCAATCCAACCCCACAGCTCTCATACAATCATACCTCACCCCACCTCCAATCTTCTTAAGAAAAGTTTGTTACTCTCTCTCTCCCATAATATAAATTTCAAGTAACCACTTCGTTATATTTGCAAAACCTATTAAAAGCAATTGTGTTAGAAACAAACATCTTTTCTCAATATTACCCCTATTTATTAAGAGGATAAGTGAGATGGTGAATGGATGAGAAAAAATGAGTGTGTGGGGAGAGATGAAAAAAAGCGTTGTCAACAAAGGTACGAGTATATGCTAAAAAAGGTAAGTAAAACTTATATTCTAGGACATCTTCCAAAACAGAAGCTTATATTATGGAATTGAAGGGGTTTAATATAACACTAGGTCCAATCTATACTTTGATAGTAGGAATTTTTTTATGAACAACAAAGCTGAGGTAAATTGGGTTTTGCAGGACACCAGAGTCAGGACACTTACAAAGGTATTATGAATTTGCGACCTTTGTTGGTGATGATAGGTATTAAAACAATGCGAGCTAATGCTGCTTGGCGCTTGCACAACAAAGTCCAAGGTGATATTTGGACTAAGAAGTTAGCTCAACTGAAATCATATTGGGCTTGAGATTGCCCAGCTTAAAAGAACCCATTACCATATGTATAGAAACACAACATCCGTCTCATAGGGAAAGAAAGAAAGAAACACTACATCCAATAGAAAGGGCCTCCACTATGTCTATCCTTATTAGTATAACTATTCACAATTCAGTTGATTTTTAGAACCTATGTATTTCACCGGAAACAAAATCTACGGAACAATTAGTTCTACTTGTCTCAAACAGAATTTTTCCAAAAAAAAAAAAAACTGTTTTTCTATGACAAAAAATATTTTTTTTCCAAGCATATATTCTTGTGTCTAGTCAAAAAAAATTGTGTCACTATGAATATTTACCGCAGGTTACCCTAGTAAATTATTTACCCTTTTAGCATCATATCAATATGTAACTTTTATAATTTGAACTGAAAATCTATTCATCATGTGTATGACATGTTTTTAATCCAAAAATATGCATATCATGAGAGAGTTCAATATGATATAAAAAATCAACTCTAATTTTATGAAGAGATTTGGACTATATTATAGAGTGTTTGGATTGAAACAACTAATTTGTACCATAGGGATTCGGAAATCGGTGTATGACTACAATACACTAGCGAAGTTTACCATTATCGCATGTGCAGACTTAGTATTTTAGTATATGGTGCTCAACCGAGGAGCTTTTGTCTTTTATTCTAGTTTGTTTGTGGTTTTGGTGTGTGTGTGTAAAGCTAGTTTTACTAATAGCAAGATCTTAATTCATTACAATTAATTTTCACCTTCCTTTTTTATCTACATTTTCAAATTTAAATGTTACTAGTATAGAAGATCAAGCTCAATATCATATTTCATCTTTTCCTTTTACCTTTTCTTTATTCTTTATCTTTTTATTTTGCACCGTCTTTGAAAATTGTCCTTCTATACAACCTTTTGCGTTAGCAGCTTTTTGTCCAAATTAATTAATAAGTGTAATGAGTGTTAAACTGATATATATTTGTTCAAAAACTACTTACTTTAATTGAGGTATGGTGCTAATGTATGATGAGTAGTGGCTACTGGCTAGCATATAATTATGTTGTTAGATTTAAAATATATTGATTGTGATGGTAAACGTAAATTTGAGCTAGCTAGCGGTGAAAATTGAAGGAAAACTAATTAACATATTGATAAATCTGATATCAAATTTTGTGCATGTTTGGAAATGAAAAATTTAAAATAACTTTTTAAGTGAAGAATAAGCAAGAAACGACGGATCTTCTTTACTCATAGCAGCTTTATATAGCTCAGCAAGAAGCACCAAATTTGCACAAGAAAATCTTTTAAAGGAAGAAGAATCAAACATCTGAAAAAATGAAACAAGTATATATTCTTTATTCCTTTGTCATTTTACTTTTCTCTTTTCCCACTTTTTGTTAACATAATCCAAAAGCCTTTAACTGAATGAAAATTCCAAAAGTCGTTTCTGTATATAATTGGATATGTGACGTTTTTTTGTAAGGTTGTTCATATTCAATGAAATGCTTCACAAGATTCAAATACGTGTTCTCATCTATACGGTTACAATTGGATGACATTTGAAGCACACTTCTTGGCATGTAAAAAATATATAAGAATAAAATCAAATAATTTAGAAAAGAAAAAAAATTGGGCGAATACATAAAAATGATAAAAATTATATAAGCAATTTGCGGTACAAGAAGGACCAATGACTGACAAAGAGATGAATTGGTGGGTATACTCCACAGTATATTGTGATATGAGTCGAGCATTGTATTTGTATTTAAAATACTTATTCAATAAAAGAAATAAAATAAAAAGAGCATTATTCTCCTTATAGAACGTGGATAATAATGAGAAATAATTGAGAAAAATTTAGGGGTCGTTTGGTTCGCTGGAACTGGGGGTAGGGAAGTGGAAGTGGAAGTGGAAATCACCCATATGTGTCTTTGGTGTGATGGAAAGTGGCTTCTACTTCCACTTCCACTTCCATCAAAAACCACAAAATGGGTTCCATCCCAAAACCTATGGAAGTGGACCACTTCCTTGGAACCCATTTTTTGTTGACAAATCTACCCTCAAAAGTTTTGTCTATTGTCAACTCTACCCTCAACTTTATCATCTCACCCACTACTTTCTCTCTCCTCCTTCCCTCTCCCATATATACGCAGACTCCCCTCTACTTTCATATCCTTCCTTCCTTCCTCTCTCTCCTCCTCCCCCCGCCCATGGACACCAAACAGACGGCCGCCGCCGCCGCCGTACTGTCTTCACTTTTCTTCCTTCCTTTCTATCTCTCCTCCTTCCCTCTCTCTCCTCCTTCTCTGCTAGCCGCCACCCTCTTCACCGTCGTGACCTCCTCCTCTGCTAACGCCGGCGTCATTGAAGATTACTACCGTCATCAGCCGCCGCCGCCTTTGTGAACTCTTCAATGTTGAGCCTTTTGATTTCCGTAGCTTCATTTAATAATGCCCCTGAAAGTGACATTCAAATCTCATGTTCCGATGATGCTAGCTAGCCTAATAATCTAATACTCCTACTATGTCTATAAGCAACAGGCAAGGAAGAAGATGGTGGGTATGGTGGTGGGGGATCGGTGGTGATGGTGGCGGCGGGTTAAATGGTGGTGGGAGCTCGGTGGTGATGATGGTGGTGGTGGATTAGATGGTGGTGGGGACTCGGTGGTGGTGGTGGGTTAGATGGTGGTGGGGGTGTGGTGGTAGTGAGGGCTCGGTGGTGATGGTGGTGGTGGTGGGGGTGTGGTGGTGGTGAGGGCTCGGTGGTGATGGTGGTGGTGGGTGGGTTAGATGGTGGTGGGGGCTCGGTGGTGATGGTGGTGGGTTAGATGGTGGTGGGGGGTGTGGTGTGGTGGAGGCTCGTTGGTTATGGTGGTGGGGGTGTGGTGGTGGTGGTGGTGAGTTGGTTGACAATGAAGAAGATGATGAGAGAAGGAAAGTCTTTTCTTTTTCTTTTTATTTTAATCTAAGGGCATTTTAGGAAATTCTTATTTTATCTACATATATAAATATTGAAAAAATACCTCACTTCCATATACACTTCCAACACACCAAAGACACATTAATACCCGACTTCCACCTTCACTTCCACTCCTACATCCACCTCCACTTCCACTTCCACTTCCACCAAAACCAGTTCCAGCGAACCAAACTACCCCTTAATGGTCAATTTGGATTTGCATGGAATCTTGTACTTGTGTTAAAAAACCACAATAGTATTTGATAAGTACGAAAGGTTATGAGTTTAATTTTTAAATTGTTACCGGTGAAGACATTAGAGTGTGGAAGTGTAGAGTTGAAAAGAAAATTAGAGAGAAAAATTTTCTTTAGAAAACTCATATGCTAGCACCTATATTTTTATTTAATTTCAATATTAGTATATGTGGTTTTTAATCCCTTAATTACCATAAATTTTGCTCATTTACTACCATTAGAATCTTTGTTATATTCGCCTATCACATATTAGCAACCAACTAATCTGGATTTCATGGGTAAGAGCGTTGCTCATATAGGGTTCCTTTTTTCCTACAAGAGTGTTTTCTTAAATTCAAATATATGTTTTCATCTTTACAGGGCGAGCATACTTGTTAGCTCGTGCAATAGCTCATTGGAAGCATGACTAGCCTTTGCATGGAACCAATGATAATTTTAAAAAAATTAAAATTAAATCACTTAATGATAATAAAATATACACATGGCTACTGAAACCAAAACTAAATAATACTATAGATACCAACAAATGTATTTCTTTTCTGAAGTAAATTATTCTATAATATTAAAATTTAAATTAGATGAGGTTTTGATTTTCTTAATAACTTACAATTAGTGGCTAATTCGTATCATAACATAGTATTTGATGACTTTAGTTTCTGGATATGACTTCCGTCCCAAACAAGCAACTTGTCTTGCATTCATACTCCAAACTTCAAAATATTTAGTTGGGCATTAATTATGTGTTTGATACAAAGGATTTAGAATGAGGAAAAAAAATGGAACGTAAGGAGGAAGTTACACGTCTTTCTACTTTGAAGGAAAGCAGCAGGCAGGAAGCCTTGTGGTTTGGTTCTTTCTTGGAAACTCCATTCTTCGTCTGTTCCACTTTCTTCCATTTCAACTTTCTTTTATTTGGTAGTATTTCCCATGTCACTCTCACACATAATGTCCCCTTCTTCATTACATTATGTCCTTATCTCTCAACCCTTTATTCTCTATAACATTTAAATCTCTTCATTATTTTTCTTTTGGTGAAAAAATATATCTTCATTATATACCTTATCTCACAAAAAAATCAACATCATTCCAAATATACGTTGAATTAATTTTTACCTTATTAAATGTCATATTGTTTTCAAATCATAACTAATGTTACTTAATACCCTCAATATAATAGTATTCTAACGAAATTATATCTTAATATTTGAATGGTTAATATTATCTTTGCACTCTCAATTCTCCTCGATCTTCTTTTGGTTTTGTTCTCCAATTTTTTTTTAAAAAAAGAGGTATTAGCTGTTTTAAACGCAAAATTGTTCATATTTAGTAAGTTATTTAGATTAAAATCTTAAACAAAATAAGAGTTTAGAAAAACCAATACCTTTGCTTTGAAACTTGAGAAGACAAAACTAAAATTAGAACAAACTTAAGAAACTTAAGTTTGTTATAAAAAAAAGAACAAACTTAAGAAAAATATATTAACTCAACTTGGAACAAGCCATAAATATAGAGACAAGATAGGAATTCAAATAAATACAATTAAATAGGCTCTCATGTTTGATATAAAACATAACAAATCGGTATCGTACCAGCATTTTACATTTCGCAATATTTTTGGAAAATTGTTGGTAGAAGCACAATTAACAAGTTTTTACAATGAAACTACCAGGATCTTTCTAGGAAAGTCCAATTCAAATTTCAAGTTTATTCCTTCCTTTATTCTCTTTCAAAATGAAAATGGTAATAATTTGTACATGTAGAATTCACATTCTAATTTAATTTGAAATACCTTTAATATATCAAATATCAGACATATAGAAGGCCTTGTCCTAAGTAAGAAACATAGGTAACAATAATAAACATCAAACATGGCCATCTTCAACATCTTAGTGATGCTGCTTTTGCTACTCACACCTTCTGCAACTACACAAGATACAAGCTTCATCTTCAATGGCTTCAACTCAGATAATCTAACCATAGATGGCATTACTTCCCTCACCTCCAATGGTCTTCTTCAACTCACCAATGGCACCAAGCAACAAAAAGGTCATGCTTTTTACTCCAAGCCTATACCATCCATAAGAAACTCATCTTTCTCTACTTCTTTCATTTTCTCCATAAGATCTGAATATCCAAATCTTAGTGGCCATGGTATAGCCTTTGTAATATCTCCAACAAAGACACTCTCATATTCTCTGCCTAGTCAGTTCCTTGGTCTTTTTAATGAGACAAACAATGGTCACCCCACAAACCATGTTATTGCAGTAGAATTTGACACTATACAGAATAGTGAGTTTGATGATATTAATGATAACCATGTTGGAATTAACATTAATGGGTTGACTTCAGTGAAGTCTGCTCCTGCAGGATATTATGTTGATGGGTTTAAGTTTAAGAAATTGAGTCTTATTAGTGGTATTCCAATGCAAGTTTGGGTTGATTATGATGGAGGGAAGAATGAAATTAGTGTCACCTTAGCTCCTATCAATGTTAACAAACCAGAAACTCCATTGTTAATGCTGTCCCACCATGAAGTTTCTAGGATTCTTGAAAGGCCTTATTATGTTGGATTCTCATCTTCCACTGGGTCAATCTCATCTTCTCATTATGTTCTTGGTTGGAGTTTTGAGCTTAATGGGAAGGCTGAAAACCTTGTGATCACTGATCTTCCAAAACTTCCTCCACTTGGTGATGGTAAAAATGAGCAGCAATCTATGGTTTTGCTTGTAGGGATTCCTTTGTTATCTTTCTTGTTAGTTTTTCTGTTAGGTGTAGCTGTAGTTCATTTTATGAAGAGGAAAAAGAAGTTTAGTGAGGTTGTTGAAGATTGGGAGCAAGAGTATGGTCCTCATAGGTTTAAATACAAAGATCTTTACATTGCTACAAAGGGATTTAGAGAGGAAGAGCTTCTAGGCAGGGGTGGTTTTGGTAGAGTTTACAAAGGGATAATGCCAATTTCAAAAATTGAGGTTGCTGTGAAAAGAGTTTCCCATGAATCTAGACAAGGCATGAGGGAATTCGTAGCAGAAATTGTTAGTATTGGTCGTCTTCGTCATCGAAATCTTGTACCTCTTTTGGGATATTGTAGGAGAAAAGGAGAGCTTCTTTTAGTTTATGATTTCATGCCCAATGGAAGCTTAGATAAATACCTCTATAATCAACCAAGAGTGACATTGAATTGGACACAAAGGTTTAGGATCATTAAAGGGGTGGCTTCAGGATTATGCTATTTGCATGAAGAGTGGGAGAAAGTGGTTGTTCATAGGGACATAAAAGCCAGCAACATTCTTCTAGATTCTGAGTTGAATGGAAGGTTAGGTGATTTTGGTCTTGCAAGATTATGTGACCATGGTAGTGATCCTCAAACTACACATGTGGTTGGGACTCTTGGGTATCTTGCACCAGAGCAAACAAGAATAAGGAAGGCAACAACAAGTGCAGATGTTTTTGCTTTTGGTGCTTTTACTCTTGAGGTTGTATGTGGAAGAAGGCCTATAGAGCAAGGAGGAGGAAGTGATGGTGTTGTTTTGGTGGATTGGGTTTATGGTTTCTTCAGTAGGGGTGATATTGTTGAGGCAAAGGATCAGAACTTGCCTATGGGAAGAGAGTATAGGGAAGATGAAGTAGAATTGGCACTTAAACTTGGGCTCTTGTGTTCAAATTCTGAGCCATTAAGAAGGCCAAACATGCGTCAAGTTGTGCAATTTTTAAATGGAGATGTGCCTTTGCCTGATTTGTCTTCACTAATGTTATCATCTTCTGGGTTGACATTTGGACATGGACAAGATACTCATCATGATTCTGCCATGTCCTTCCTCTCTTCTATGGATGGCTCATTTTCTCAGAGTTCTTCTATTGCTGAATCTCTTTTATCTGGAGGTCGATGATTGTTATTACTACTTCCCTTATTGTTCTTTAATTTCATTTTGAATAGGATTTTGGTTTTTATTGTCTGGTTTTTGTGTTATATGCTTGTTGGAAAGGAGGAATTACAATGGTTTACCACAGTATTAATGCTTGGAACAAATTGTAGTGACCACTGACCAGAAATCCGCAGTCGTGTTTATAAAACTGTGTTATAGCTGCCAACAATTGCATATGAGAATTAATTGTTTGTCAAAACTAGTATACAGCTTCTGTGCAATTTCAAATTTTTATATTCCATATGTAGCATAATTGACTGGTCAAGTTACACTCAGTACGCTAACAATACAAGAAAGAGTTGATAGAGTTGGACCACTTCATACAAGTCTAAAAAATATAAGAAATCATAAGCCTTTGTAACAACTATAAGCATATTTGCATTTCAAATGTACTCCTTGGTTAAGAATTTAGAGCCACTCTTTCATGTCATATAGCAACCGTATTTCTCCATGTCATGGTATACTACTACATATCCTTGATGTAAACCGAATCTTTATTTTCCATATTTTTCAAGCATTCCTCTTCATGATGCCCTCCAACACTATTGTAACTCGTATGATGAAAAACTAAATCCTGATCTTCCTTCATTTGTAGATTTCAAATCAAGCTTCTGAAAAGGGCTGCAAAGAGTCGATATGTTATGCTTTAAAGCCTTTCTAAGGGTAAAAGTAAAAAATCAATAAAATAATGCAAAAAATAAACGTTGATTGAAATTGTACTGGCTTCAGAATGTGTGTGTGTGTGTGTGTGTGCCAACACATCAAAATCAAACTCAATATATAATTAAACTCATGGTGAGTCAAACTATTCAAATTTCAAAAGACGAATTGGAATTGAACTTCAGAAAAGTAGCCTGTTTTTAGTTCAATTTCTTTTTTTTGCCCAACCCCTAAAAATAGTCAAATAGCAAATTCTGTTTCTGGCTCCTTAACTCTAGCAATATACGCATTCAGTGTCAATGTTAAAGATATCAAATATAGTTTTCTAAGTATGGTATTATGTAGACAGAAATACTAAATTGTAACAGTTAGTGCAAATTGTAACAGTTAGTTTTCTAAGTAAGAATTTGTAAGTGGAAAAGGCCTACAGGGTCAAGTAAAAATATATTTGGGTTTTATTACAGCTGGGTTAACCTATATCAGCAACTCTAGATATAAAAATCATAAGAAAATCAGCACATTGAACTTGAAGTAATGGTGAAGCATTGAGATAAAATAGTAAACCAAAGGATGAAAGAATAAAATATACCTGCTGTTGGGATCAAAATAGAACCCACTGATAGACCCATCGCTACAACAAAAACAGACATAGTAAAAGCCAGCTATAGTTAACCCACAATCTGTTCCAACATTCACAAAGTACTGCTCTTTCCATCTCTGCAGTAATACAGTCATGAAGAGTGTTACAGAGCTTAATTCAGAGTGATTAAATTATTTGAACTAAGTAATCATTCTTTACAAAATTAAAATCAAGTTACCATAAAAATATGAGGATAGTTGCTCAGGTCCAATGACTTGCCACCATCAGCTTCCACTTGGGACTGATAATAATTAAATTCAATGACAACAGTACATGTTGAGAACACAGTAATAAGCAACAAGAAACTCAATTATAACCTGTAGAGGAGAGAAAGATGGAAACTTTGACCAGTGCCTTATATCATCATCTGGTCTGAAAGAGAAACAAAAATTCATTAGATCAAAGAAGTTTTGCCTATAAATCTCGGGCAATATAGAAATATGCACACTAAAAGGTGTGGCATCAATTGTAACAATATGCAACACGTGCAAATGAGATTTATTCCAAATTGAAACATACGATGCTTCCCATTTGCCAGTGAAGAAAGTATAGTTCTTTGCATCAACAATCTCGCCTTCCCAGAATGTTATTACCTGAGTAAATGATTCAAGACATAGTGAATGAAACAGATATCATTCCAGGAAAGCCTTTTTGATAGAGGACAATAATTAACTTTTTACTAATAGTTAACCATTAAAACAAATATGAAGAATTACAAGAATATAGCACTCTCAACTCTCAATTGAAAATGCATCTATATAAATCCGTATTGAACTTGTTATAATCTGTAACATTACCAGCCCTGCTGTATCCTGAAGGTTTATCATATAATCACATGCAAACTAAGAGAACTAAATAACAGGACACAGACACAATTTTTTTCTGCCAGATCACATTGAACATTTCTACAATGAGTAAAATGAGAAAAAAGACTTCTAGGGCCAACCCATTTCGATCCCCACTTGGTGAGGTTGTTGGGGAAGGGAATATACTATGCATTCTTCCCTCTACTTTTTTTTGCAGAGAGGCTTATTCAAACCCTTGACCTCAAACCCCACGGTAAGCGAGCTTAACGCTGAGCCAAACCAACCCTTCAAAAAAAGACTTCTAATAAAGCATATTAACAATTATAATAGGTTTGATCATGCCGTGATAATTAAGATCTAAACATTCAAAACACAAGTTGGCTAGCTCGCCAGTAAATGTTACCAAAAAGTTGAAGTGGCACTAATCTATTTTTGAGTAATCATTAGCGTATCTATGAGCAGTTATTAAGTACATAAAGAAACGTGTTGCTTGATCCTCCAAAAAATTTTAAAAATTATATCATAAGAAACAAGAGTCCAAACTTTGGCCAACAGTAATTGATTCAATAAATAATTCAAATGAAATTTGAACCAAAAATTAAAGCATAACTGCAAAGGGAGTAAATTAGTGGATCACACATGTAGTAGTCATGTTGAATCTTGATTACAAGAAAAATAAAATTCTCACCGGAGTGTCTGCTAAAGGAACATTCAAAGCTTCCATGGTGCCACATAGGTACCCATGTTCAAGGTCACATCCCTGTATACGCACATTTACTCTCCATGCTTCATCCTTTTGTAGGCTAGAAACATTCTGCGTCCCAGAGAAACCCTGCAACATACAGTGACTTCAATACATACTGCAAATAATATTGGCTGAAAGATGAAAATAATAATTCAGTGGTATACAAATTTCTTCACCAAGACATTCTCTCTTAATAAGATGCATCAAAGTGTTTAAAATCAGAACGTAAATTATAAGAATATCCATGAAAGAACTCAAGTAAAAAAACAAAAGAAACCAATTTGTCACTGAAGAACTAAAGTTCAAAGAATCCATGTGATATGCATATTTTCATCATATGCAGCTGGATCAGAAATGTTTTAATATAAAACCTTTTTTGGGGAGGTGAGTTTGATTATAAATATAAGACATGTTTCTAATTGTTGTGAACTTTTCTCCAAATTATCCCTATGATTGTAGACTGCTCCTCAATAATAAATGAACAAGAGAGGGAGAGTGATGATAACGATAGATGGTAAGGCTGCATTGGTAAGATCATGGATTTATAACTAAAATAACTAAGATTCTTAATTTAATCAAATTGCATAAACTGGCGAGGGAAAGTGATGATAAAGATACATGGTAAAAGTGCATCAATAAGATTACATGATTTGTAACTAAACTAACTAACATTTTTACAAAAACGATAACAACAAAGCCTTAATCCAATCAAACTAACTAACATTTTTAATCCAATCAAATTAGATAAACTAGTCTTATATTTAGTTCTGAAGGAAGTAAGATATATAAGTTATCACCAATTCAAAACCTAGCTTTGCTGTTTACAACTTGAAACAAGTGTTCTCTGCTGTACACAACAAGGCATTTTATTTTTTAATTTTACCCCATCCTAACACTCCTCATAGGAATTTGAGCTTAAGTTCATTGGCATAGATAATAAGGCAGTTATAAATGTAAGAATCAATAATCAATAATAAACTCCAACTTACTAATAAAATGAGAATAACAAACTCCAATTTAAGCAGCCTATTCAATTTCCTGGGCATTATCCTGATTTCCCATATGACTCAAACAAAGCATCAAAGGATCAAAATTGAGAATAAACAACTTACCTGACCAGCACTCAAAAGTGTACAAGATTGAAATGATGTCTGACCAGAATTTGCACCTACATAACCAATCAAACAAAAATAAAAAAAAAATAAGAATGGTAATAATAATCATAAATAAATTAACATATAATGCATTTATTAAGAATGGGCAAAATTTATGATTAAATAAATATACCTGAAACCTGAGAAGTAGTAGAACTCTCTACTCTCACAGGCATTTCTTAAACTAATCAAATTTCCTTTGAAAAACGAGAAATTGAACGATGAAACTTCACCAATAGCTTAAAGGTACAATTTTTAAAGGTGGGTCGATCTTTGATTCTCCGTTTCGTGATAAATTTGAGAGTACAGATTAAAGAAGAAAGCTTGTTTTTTTCTTGTTTGTTTTTTTTTGTTTTTGGTATGAAGAAAAGAATTGTATACATGAGATGTATGTTCTAATTAAATGGGCCTAAGTTGAAGCCTATCTATTTTTTTTTCTTTTTTTGTTGGCAAGAAGAACTCAACATATTCTTGGGCCAATGAAGCCCAAATGTTTTATGAGTAAATTTGTTTCAATTTATGCAAAAAAAAAAAGTCGACCCAGTTCCAATTCCCACTTCGTGAGGGTACTGATGGAGAGAATATATCAAACAGTTAAAAACCCTTGCTTTTTGTAGAGTGGCTGATTTGAACTCACGACCTTAGATCACACGGAAAGCGAGCTTACCTTTAAGTTAAGCCGGCTCTTCTTAATTTCAATATATGTATTTCAGTATTTGTATTAATTTGATTCCTTATTGGTGATTAATGATAAATAAGTAGTCCACATGATGTTATGTAATGATTACTACTTGGACAATCAGATGAATTTTTTTCCCAAAAAAAAATCTATGTTTGTAATTAAAACCCATCATGTTATTACTTTTTACACTAAGGAAAAATGTAAATGAATCAAATTGGGAAGGCACAATTAGGTAATTAAAGAATGCTATTGATGTGTTCAACTGTTCATACATTAGTTATGACTAGATCTTGTTGTCTAATTATTATTTATTCTAATTTTAGTTATATTAAGTTAATTATTAAAATTAAAAGGAGTATTGTCATAAATGTGAAATTAAAGAGTCATAAATAATTGTTTGACTCAGTTGACACTAAATATGGGCAAGAAATTGCGATTCAATTTTAATATGCGAAATGCCTTTTATTCAAAATATGTGAAAATAATGACGATTTGCTTAAGCAGCAACGTTATTCACTTTTATATAGAGTTGATGGGTTTCATTCTAGAGTTCTCCATTGCTAAGTTCATCTTTTTTTTTATGAATTAAATGGGCACTCAATCACTCATAACTTAAGGTTACAAGCGTAATGAAATCTGCAACCGCCCATCTAACGAGGAGATGTCATATCACTCGACTACAAGACCCTTAATAAGTTCATCTAAATCGAAGTTGCACAAGATGAAAAAAAATAGGGAAAGAGAATTGACAAGTTGGGTCTAGTCTAGTGAAAAGGAACTAACATCTCACAACTGAAAAAAAAAAATCAATTTCTTACAAGGAGATGAGCTCACATTTTGTACCTGTATAATTGTACTCCAAATTGGACTGAACCAAACCCTAATAAAAAGTTACTCCCTCCAATCCGTAATATAAGAACTCAAATTTTGAATGGTTTTAGTTTAAAATATAAGAGCTCATTTCGCATTCTCTCCCCATTTAATTTGTTTTTTCTTATTTTCCCCAAGTTTCTTTCATATTTATTAATACTTATATTTTTCTCTATATTAAAATTATCATAATAACATGAGTAATATTAGAAAAAAACATTAACTCCAGACACCTACCTACTTTTACATGTTTTTTTAAAAAAGAATAATGTGTTTTGGCGGCTGAGCTATTATATTATGGACCGAAGGGAGTACTTGACTCTACGTGGGGAAATGAACTTAGATAAAGGGAAAATGACAAATAAATCCCTCCCAAACAAGTGAGGAATCTAACCTTCTAAAAGGGCTATGAAGGAACCGGCACCTACCTGACATTTTAAAATTGTGCGAAAAGACAAAATTGTGTGGAGTTAATTCTAATGAGCCAAATGTTCGTTATGCTATAAATGTTAATGGTAAATGTTCAAATGTTAATAACAACTGTGTTTTAGATAGAAGACAATTTTGTCTTTTAGCGCAATTTTAAAATGTTAGGTAGGTACTGGTCCTTTTGGAAGTTTAGGTTACTCACTTGTCTTTTTTTTATTTTGGGTATTGAAAGAGATTTATTTGTCATTTTCCCTTAGAGTAATTTGTTAACGCTGAAAATAAGGATTAATTTCAGGAGCAATTCAATAAGATCCTTTATTCGAAGTTCTAAACCGCTCTCATGGAGATATGATAAATCTGCCTATGACGTTAGCACTCCTAAACATTTAGTTTGGATTGTCAATATGAGTCGAACTAGTGGGTGGTTTAACATGGAAAAAAATCCACCTTTGCCCTAGACCCTAATGGATGGATATATAATGTCAATTAAGGGTGGAAATGAGTCGGGTCGAGCCAGACTTTGCCTAAATAGGCCAAAACCGTCATGCAATAAGAAAACTTAGGCCCAGGCCTGGGCCTGATTGTAGGCTTTTTTTTCATAAAAAAGCCTAGGTCTGTGCAGAATAGTAAAAGCCTGAAAGCCTTTTTAAAAGCCTACTTACATTATAAGCCTTTAAAAGGCTTGGGGCCTTTTGAAAGCCTACTTCGATTTAGGCTTTTAAAAGGTTGGAAATTTTTTAAAGGCCCACAGATTGTGTAAATGAATGTTGTAGCTTTTATTAATATTATTATTTTATTATTAGTAGTAATTAGTAGTAATATTAAACGGGTCAGACCTGAAGACTTTCGAGCCAGATTTTACTAAAATAAGTCTGACCTTTTTAGGTAAAAAGGCTTGTGAATAGGCCGAGTCGTAGGCTGTCTGTTTACGGCCTTGCTCATTTCCACCCCTAATGTCAATGAAGGGGACGAGTTAAAAAAAGGAATAATAATTTTCACTCAAAAAAAAGAATAATTTTTTTTGGCGTTGAAAATAATACCCCATGTTTCAATCTCCAAATGAGAGTGGGGAAGTCAAGTGGGCTCAACAACATTAAAACATGAGAGTGACAGTCCCACCATGACACCATTCTCCTCGTGCTCTCTCTCACGCACTACATTACGGCGCTGAACCACTTCTCATTTACGCCATTTCATGTCACTACGTGAACGTGTCCCTCTTTTTATTTCCCCCCCACCCTCTCTCTCTCTCTCTCTCCATATATAATATATACAGTTATACACACACACACACACATGACACACACACATACTCTATATTATGTGCATATAAATCTATACAGCACAAGTACTTCGCTTTCACTTACACTATATAATGTTTCATTGGTGGGGTTTATATAAAGTTTCGACCTTTAACTATCTTCCAAGTGTTTGAGTCATTTTCCAACTGGGTATTCATTTTCATTCATTTACGTTGTTATTATATTATATATATACACTATGGATGATTTGCTGTGTGATGAGACGTGGCTTTCAATGTCATCACCGTTACATGTGGATGATTCCCATGATGATTTGCTACGTGATAAGTGTTCTGATGATGATGTTATGGAACGTTTGTTTGGAAGTTATAGTGGTTGTGGTGATGGTTATGTGTGTGAGTATAAGAAGAATGAAGAACTTGAGTTGGCTTTCTCTGTTTGTATTGAGAAGGAGATTGCTTTCATGCCTCAACCTCATTTTGTTACCTACCTCTCATCTCACAATTTGTGCCCTTTTAGGCTTAGAATGATTCAATGGTTTCTCAAGGTTTGTTTTTTCTTTCAGGGTTTTCACATGTTATGTGTGTATTAATAGGAGTATATGTACTTTACAGTCCTTAAATTTCTGAATATAATTTGATAACTTTAGTTTATGATTGCTGTTTTTGCAGACTAGAAGCCGCCTTAATCTATCTTTTGGAACAGTCTTCTATGCTGCCAATTATTTAGATCGTTTTATATCCATTTGTCATTGTGATGTAAGCATATAGATTCCTTGTCTTCTGAAATTTGTTGAGGCTAACTCAGTTTTTTGAAGAGTGAAGCTGATATGGAGACTAAAATTTTTTGGTGGCTAGTTAAATTGTTGGTTAGATTAATTAAACTGGTGGATAGGTTAATTGGATTAATTTAACTTTGTTGATTTTATACCAGAATTGGAGATATTGGATGATTGAATTGCTGTCTATTGCTTGTTTATCCACTGCCATAAAGTTCAATGAGATAAATTCATTTACCCTGCATGAAATTCAGGTATCTGTCTAAACCACTATTATTTCTTGACAATCTATGAGTTCTCAGTATAAATTATCTCAAGTTCTATCAATATTGTAAACTAACTCAAGTATTGTGTGGCTTTCATGACTTGAAAATATTGATCAGATGGAGGGGTTAGACCATTGGTATGAGTCAAGCACAATCATAAGAATGGAGCTGATAATGTTAAAAGCACTAGACTGGCGCCTTAATACTGTGACATCTTATTCTGTTGTTGAAATGGTAGTTTGCTGTGTTCAGTCCACCTTGAGACCTTATCTTCATGAGCAGATTATGTCACGAGTCACAGAACTTCTTCTTCATGCCACTTTAGGTATCTATGCCTCTGAAATTTGACATTACCTATTGCTCTATATATACGTGTGTGCGCTCTCTTGCTTCATTGTTATGTGACTTAAACTAAATTATTTGTTTTCTGTATTACAATATACTACTATGATATAGTCACTGATATACAATTATGACTTAAGAAGAGATAAACATATGGCCACCAACTTTGAAGTAATGATGTTGGAGGCACCAACTTTGAGAACTGATTTAACAAATATATTATGTTCATCATGATATCATTGATATATGTACATGTATGTATTAAATGCAATGGACACTAGTACTGTGCATACTGTGTGTTCTGGTGTATGTTATAAATGTTCACATCATTACGTTTCTTGTCCTATATGTATAGTTAAAGGGGATATATTTCTTGCTAATGTTCAATACTTGATTATGGCAGAGCTGAAAATGTTGGAGTTCAGGCCAAGTGTTGTAGGAATGTCTGCACTATGGTTCAGTATAGAGCAGTTATGTCCATCGGCTTCCGATGCTTTTGTTGCTTACATATCCAAATTATTCATCAATCAAAGTCAGAAGGTAATTATTGAAGGAATCAATCAGTTCTCTTGGTTTATTTAGTTGACTGAAACTCTTTATAACATATATATGGTATTACAGGATGATCTGATCAAATGTCACAAGATCATGGAGATTTCAACTTCAGAGGGAAATGGCCATCATCATTGCAGCTTTCCTAAAAGCCCTACGACTGTACTTTTGTTGGATTCTGATATTGAAGTATCATTCAAGACAACTCCTCTTTGATCATGGAGATTATATTTTTATCACCATTCACCCAATAGAAGAAACTTGTGTACTCATTATATCTGCCAATAGTAAGTCGAACTTGCAGCCTCATGCACCCAAGATTTAAGGAGGTGCTTGATATACATTGGTTAAAGGAAACATCTTTGACCATATATCACCAATAGAGATCAAAGTTTACAAATTGTATGTTACATTGATTGATGAAGTAAAACAAACTTCAAACTTATAGATCATAAATGCATTTGTTAATTTCTTGCAAGTTTATGTTATCTTGAGCCATCAAATATCATAAATTAAATGCACTTTTAGTCATGGAGATAAATCTTATTTATATTTCTGCTTAAAGTTTAACATGAACCAAATTAAAACTAGTTCTGCATTTTCTCCTGGTTTTCTTTATGTTCCTTGTGATGACTAATTGGAAGGATATTCATATTACCAGCACTTGAATTCCCCTGACCCCGGCCCCAAAAACTAAATTGTCTTAAGATTGAAGACCAGATGAAAATAAGTAATAATCACTTCAATAAAGTTTAGTTCAACCTGAAAATTTAAACTGGTGCCACGCATTCAAGCCCTATATATGCATAATTGCATACATCATTTTCCCCCAACTGTGTATAAATGTATATGTATTATTTGTATGACAAGAATGGACCAATTTTTGAATAAATTATAGTTTTAAAGAACCATACTCTGTCATATTTTTATTTATACCTTATAGATTATAGATAGTGTTACTTTATATAAACTTTATAAAGTATATTGATGATATAGAAGATACTTGATGAGAAATTTGTAAATTAGAATTAGATACTCATCTAATCTTAAACATAAGATCCCTTAAACTTCTTTTGTGGAAGTTAAAGAGACAAATTTGACCACTAAATTATAACATATGACATATGTAATCGGATTATAGGTCAACTCATGAGTAGAATAAATTTGTTTTGAGGAAACAATATAATCATAAACATTTTAAAATAATTAATTTTGCATATTCAATGTTTCCAAAAAATTCAAAGTGGTATGTCATTAAAAAATTATTTTTAAATCTTAATCCTTCTAGAAAATTACTAACATGATATCTCGGTACAGTAATTTTTTTTAAGCAGGATTCTTTCAGTAAAACACAACTTATATTTTCAGTAAATTTCTATATACTACCTCCGGTCCTAAATATAGGATCTAATTGACTTTTTTTGGAGAGATTAAAGTTACAAAATAAATTATTAAATCATGACATATTTGATATCTTTTTAGATTATCCATTAGTTTATAGGTAAAATAAACTAGTGTAAGAGAAAAAATTAGGTAAATCAATTTATAATTAACTTATTTTGCTTTTTTTTAAGATTTTTCAAAAAAGGTATCTAGGTCCTATATTTAGGACCGGAGGGAGTATTTTCTTTGACAAAGTTCTTCAATTTTTTCCACTGAAAAAATTTGGAATAAAAAAAGTCTCAATCTCAACACTGCTAAAAAATTTGTCAATCTCAACGGCCTATGAAGAGCCACATTGAAGAATCAAAAGATGAGTGGCATATCTAGACTCCACCTCAAATCCTCAATCTCCAATCTCCACCACAAAAAAAATAAATCCATAAATAAATAAATAAAAAATGTATATCTAATTTGCAGAGTGAAGTGAATCAGAAGAAGAATGACTACCATGGCTGCTCCATCATCAATAATGCCACCACTTTCAACTACTTTTCTTCCCCAAAATCTCTCATTTCCCCTTCATTTCCATCAAACTCGAAATACCCACATCACAAAATCTCGAATTTCCTTCACAATCCAAGCAGTGAAGCCACCATCTGGTGTATGTGCTTAAAGAATCACACTTTCACTTAATTTCCAATTATGTTATTCCTAATCACTTGATTATCTTAGATTCATTTATTAACATGGATGAATAACACAGAAATTAAGTGTTTGTTTATTTTTCAGGTGGAAATTCCTAAAGTAGAGCCACAGTTTAGAGCTCCATTTCTGGGTTTCACTAAGACAGCAGAAATATGGAACTCTAGAGCTTGTATGATTGGACTCATTGGTGTTTTCATTGTTGAATTGGTGAGTAAATGAGTACTATCTGTTCCTAAATATAAGATTAATTTCCCTAATTTGATTAGATTAATGAAGTTAGTTATTATCACGTGATATTATCAATTTGCCCAAACCTGATACCTTTATGTACACTCTCCATCTCTTGTTTGCTTATTATTATTGATGAGTATTATAAGGTTAATTTGAGAAAAAGTTGGAAAAAATTAGAAAGTGATATTATATTTAGGAAATAATTGAAATGTGTAAGTAATCTTATATTTAGCAACGAGGAGTATTACTAATCATTGGCTGGCAATGGAAATTTTTTATGTATTTTAATTTTCTGAGTTTGGTTATTGTGTGGTTCATTTTTCAGATACTCAATAAGGGAATACTTCAGGTGATTGGAGTTGATGTTGGCAAAGGACTAGATCTTCCTCTTTAAGAGGTTTTTTTTTTTTTTTTTGCTCTCAAAAATATAATTTTTGCATTTCTTACTAAGCTAGATCTTGTGAAATGCTGTATGTTGTATACTTGAGATTTGTTGTCTATTATTTGCAATTTGGGGAAAATACTATATTTTCATTGTCCTAATTTCTCTGTTTTAGTTCTGATAAAAAAATTCTGTGTTTTAGTCTGGACTGTGTAATGTAAGGATTTGTGGCTGAGTTTGTTTAGACCATTATTAGTTGAGATACGGAAGGTTAAAAGTTGGGTTGTTTCTTCTTGGTGATGTTGAAGATTGGCTTGCCATTGAACAATATTGTGGTTCTATCTTCTATGAAAACAATAGTGACTTGAAGTGAAGTTTCTACTACCAAGGAACCGCATAAATCAATTGTTTACCATTATCTAACTTAATCACTTAATCAATGGTCTCAAGTTTGAGCATGACTGCTATAATTATTTGGAGGTAGTGTTAGTAGCATGATATAAATGAATAAATCTAAAAAAAGAAGTGAAGCTTCTTAATAAATTCTGTTGAGAGATTCGAGGGAAACAATTCAAACAAATATGATTAATAACACGGTTAAAATTCAGTCCAAAAAATAGATAATGTTGTTAATCGGTGCAATTAAAATTGAAGTAGTCATGTGTTTGGCACCCAAATCAGTTTCTGGGGCAGAAAAGAGGATAGTATTAACACTTAACAATATACAAAGAGAGAAAGAAAATCGGCTATCACGATCTTCTTCAATCAACACCTATATCTCCATAGAGAACGTGTAGCTTCAAGAACCAAACGATTGGGCCCTCTACCAATCTGCTTCCTAATTCCCCGGCTGAGAGATTATTCCCTAAGGCTTGATATTTAGGCTTTGAGATTTAACCTTTCTAAGTCCCAATCATTTCTATTTTATTTATGCATTATATTGGTTAAAATCCAAGTGCAAGACTTCGACATGTCCCAATTTTAACACTTTATGCTGATTAGAGAATTTTAAAACATTCTTTATGGTTCTTTTTCCATCTGAAAGCCTTAGCCCCCAAATATATCTATATTCCCCAAGAAGAATTTCAAAAAACTTCAAAGATAATTTATTTTGAGATTAAAGTAGTATCAGCTTATGAGACGGATGCTAACACTAAACAAAAACCAGTGACTGCTTTTAATCCTAAGGTATTAGTTTATGAGACGGATACTATCACTAAATAGCAACCAGTGGCTGGCAGGAAAAATAATCAGCCAAGAGACTACACTTTATATTCACAAATGAAAGCAATTGAAACTGAATAAATTCAAGGTTACAATGGTTTCTAATGAAAGTGGAATAATTCCCAAGTATACTTCCATAACTGAAATCTTACACTACAATAATGCCGAACTAAAGCAAAAGGAATAATTATATCGGTTCATATACTTAGACTCAGTGAATCACATCCAGGGGAGACTATTTAAATAATCATTATAAAGTAAAATGCAGGGGGAGAACAGCATAATTTTCGTCAAGGCAAAGATAGGCATTAGATACTTGCCATCAAAATCCATACATCTTACTTAGTCTAACCTCTAAAGACTATACTAAACAAACTTTAAAAACAGTAAAAAGCTAAACAGATGTCGATCACCTCCTCTCATAGCACTATGCATTGAGCTTTATACAAATTGAACCATACTGTTGTGAAGAATCCTAAGTCATTAAGCAATGCATATATGCTGATCTAAGAAAGTGAAGGTTCCATATTTGAAATTGGATAAACTCAAAGCAAAAGCTCACTAGGAGTGACACTGATGATGAGTGTAAAAGGCAGTGTTCTGTTCTTTATATAGCTCCTTTCATCACACTTGAACTTCAATTGCAAATTGAAAAATTAAGCTTCAACAATCAATGGCAACAACAACTTCCTCTGTTTTCATTCCTCCTCTCATTTACCTCACTCTCCTTATCGCACTCACAGGTGATTCTCCATCTCTTTACTTCATCCTTACCCCTTCAAATCAAATCAGTTTTATGTGTCTTAGCCACTTAACTCTACTTGATAAAAAGTAATTTATATTCGCACATACTATCATACAGTCATGTAATTAAGTAGGTGTTTTTTTGGACTGATATTTAATTAAGTGTTTATGTTTTTTGGACTGAAATTAATTAGGTGTTTGTTCATTGTTCATAAAAGGATACTTGTATAAGATTCCAAAATTTGAATTTTCTTACTCCTTTTTATATATCAGCTCAATATGTGTTTTCTAAAACTTCAATACATTTTTATCATTTTTCCTACAATTAAGTGTTTGTTCATTGTTCATAAATTATAGGTTGTCGCTTTTCATCATTTTCCAATAGTATATTTTCTTTCATATTTCATTTTGTTTTTACTGCCTCTCCCCCTCACCCATCCTCAATAAGGCCGGCAGGTCATTATTGAAAAAAAGTATTTTTATAATTACCCTCCGATAATATCATTAATTTATAAGTAGAATAATTGATGGAAAAATAATTATAAATGATTTAATATGATTAATTTTATATCATTAATTTTTCCAAAAAGAAAATACTCTTATATATTATTATACCACAATGAAATACTTATTGTTTTCAGCTAGTTATAACTTGTTTTTCAAGTTTTTTTGACATCTCCCTCTAAAGTATGAACAAAAAATTATATATACTCTTGAAGTATCTATTTGCCCAAATTTGTCTCAGAAATGTGTACAAAAGTCATATTGCCCCTAAAGTATACATATAAGGTTATATATGCCCATAAAATATGCATGGAGGATCATTTGAACCCCTTAAGTATGCACAAAGATCATAATTGAGCATTCAAATTTTAACTATTGGGCAGATATGATCCTCTTGCATACTTGAGGAGCATATATGATACTTCATGCGCATCTTATGCAATATATGATGTTAAACCTTATATATAGTTAATTTACGTGCCAAACAACTGATTCCTTTGCGTGAATGTGATGTCCAAAATTGTAATATGATATATAAATGCAGATGGAGCACAACTCATAGTTGTAAACAACTGCACGGAAAGCATATGGCCAGGAATACTAGGAAGCAGCGACCAACCAACACCAAGAAAGGGAGGATTCCACCTAGGAAGTGGGGAAGAAGCAATCCTGGACCTCCCAGAAAGATGGTCCGGTCGAGTGTGGGGAAGGCAACATTGTAACTTCAACAACACCGGCGACGGATCATGTGTCACCGGAGACTGCGCCGGAAAGCTCCATTGCAAGGGCAAATCTGGAAATCCACCTGCAACAGTCATTGAAATGACGCTTGGATCCCACGTTTCTCCCATTCATTTCTATGATGTGAGCTTGGTTGATGGCTTTAACCTTCCCGTCTCCATGAAGCCCATTGGTGGCGGAGTCGGGTGCGGCGAGGCGGCATGTGAGGTACTTTTTTTACTATGATGAAATATGAACTATATGTGTGTATAATATTGCCTCCGGTCCTAAATATAAGACCTAATTGACTTTTTTTTGGAGAGATTAAGGTTGCAAAATAGGCTATTAAATCATGACATATTTGATATATTTTTAGATTATACATTAGTTTATAGGTAAAACCGTAAAATAAACTAGTTTAAGGGAAAAACTAGGTAGATCAATTTATAATTAACTTATTTTGCTTTTTTATAGAATTTTCTAAAAAAGTCAACTAGGTCTTATATTTAGGACCGGAGGAGAGTACAAAGTTTATTAAGAAATATTTGATATTTTTCTTACAAAACTAATTTACATTAACTACAAACTCCCTCAACTTTTAATTATAAAATTAAGTTGATTTTTTAAAGTTTAACAAGCCAGATATATACTTCGGATAAAAAAAACGAAGCCAGATAGATGTACCATCAAATTTTATTTATGTACTTAGATTCTATGTATACATATGTTTATAAATAAAATAAGTTAGTTACGATAAATATGACTTTCATGAAAATAATTTGAAGTGATATATTTTGCATATTTAATTTCCTCAAATGAGTCAATTCAATCTTATGATTAGGATATGAGGGTATCGTATAATATAATTACGTACATTTGATATATCTAAAAACAAGTGTTTTATTTGACTTTTATTAAGCTACACAATTAGAAAGTCAACTTTATTTAAGACAAAAGTAAATGTGTGTGATGTTTGCCTTTCTACTGTATATCATTGTATTCTAGATATATGATTCAGTTGATTTTTTCAAAAAATTCTATGTTAAATAAGTAACTTGTAAATTGATGTACCTCAAACTTATTCCCGAAGTAATTTATTTGACTTAGAAATCAATACATAATTTAACAATATAATATCAAATATGTTATAATTAGCTAAACTATTTTGCTTCTTTAATCTTCCAAGAAAAGTCAAATGATCTTATAGTGACGAAAGGAGGAATATAAGTTTAAACAAATACGAACATTATATACTATATACCATCAATTCCTCACTCAAAATCTCTATTTGTGGCTTATCTTTATAAGGTAGATATGAGGTTGTGTTGTCCGTCGGCGTTAGAGATGAAGATTGGAGGGAAAGTTGTTGGATGTAAGAGTGCGTGTTTGGCGACGAAATCTGCGAAGCATTGTTGTACAGGGAGATTTGCAGATCCAAAAGCTTGTAAGCCAACTTTGTCGGCTCATTTATTCAAGGCTATTTGTCCAAAGGCTTATAGTTACGCTTTTGATGATTCTGGTAGCCTCCATAGATGCAGAGCTCCAAGGTATATCATCACTTTCTGCCCCACCAAGTAGAACCAATTATGAAGCTACCCTTAGATGCGGGCACGCACATACCCAGCTATGGTTATGCAAAAGAGGTTTCATTCTGTCCTATGTATAAGTTAAGCATGTAATTAGTTTTTGTGAAAATATTTTATTTTATCTTTTATTTATTCCGTGTAAGCTTTTAGTTTCATGATATAGTGTGTAATGATTATTAAATATCAGTAAAGTTGGGAAGTCTTTAAGATTGGTGTTAGAGTTATTGGTTTCAATGGTTAACTTAAATTGTATTGTAGGAAATGTGTTGGTAACGCGTTATAAGTATGACAAGAAAAATATATGTATATGATACAAAAACGGAAAAGTATATGCATGCATACAAACATTTTGTAGTAAGAGTTATATATATAAATATAACCAAAATTGTTCAATTTGGCATCTTATATAAGATACCGAATAAGATACTGAATTGAACAACTTTAATTTGACTATATTTATATATTGTTTTAATGTTTGTCATTTAATATTGCTATGGTGTTTAAGTATATCGAAGTATATATAATTTTTGCCTGTATTTGAGTTTGGCTCGTTAATGGTCATGAGATTCTAGCTAGTGTGTAAAGTGTAACTTTTGGTTAGCTTTTAAAGGACATCTTTTGCATGTGGAATTGGTTTCCTATCCATCTATTTCAAAATAGAAGGATAAAGAAAGTTAAATATATCTATAATATCTAGGTTTATGTGTACATACATTTTAATTTAAAAAAGTAATGTTAAAATATTGAATTGAATAGAAAATTTAAAATCAAATCTAAACCGTCTAAATGAAATATAATTTCCTATGTATGTTAAGTATTCCATACTCATGTTTTTATGGGTAAAAATCGGCACCCTAGCGTGTGTACATATATTTAGTTTTATGGATTGAGCCCTATGTATATATTCATCCGATGAGACTTTATATCTGGTAAAAATTAATTATTCATGTACATAGAAATGTAGTTATAGCCATGAATAGGTTGCACTATAAGGGAGAAGCTAAGGACAAAAAGAGTGTTTCAAGGTTTTGCTTACTTAGCTAACCCATTAAGTAACTTTCAATTCGTTTTGCACTTATCTATGATATTCAAGTGTCTTCTATATAATTTGGTAAAAAAAAGTGTCTTCTATTGTTAAAACACAAAGTTGCTTTATGAATGAGTAGTTGGTTGAGCTGATAAGTGGGCTACAACCCCCGTAAGGATGAGAATGCGTGTTCGAATCCCGGGAAGCGCTCTCATTGGGAGAGAGGACAACCTTACCTATGTGAGCAACACTCATACCCCTTGAGTCTGGATTAAACCAAACAGTGATTAACAAAAAAAACAAGGGTGCTTTACAACCTCTAGGTCTCAATTTCCATCCCCACATACAACACTTTTCACAACTTCGGATTGATCGGTTGTTTAAAGGATTCTAGATATCAGAGGATTCAAGAAAGAAAAGGTTGAGGTGATTTCATTGTGCATGGTAAGATCACACGCATGCCCTAAAACCTAACAATACATAAATTTATTGTCTGAACAATCGTCCCATATCTTTTCGTTATAAGATAAATTTTATGAATATATAATTTACAAAATTTCAGTACGTATGATTTTTTGAATTATGCACTTTTGAATAATATACACAAATTAGTTGTTCATGTTTTTTTTTTCTTGGCGAAAGAATGGTTGAATTTAACATCATAATAATACTGTTGCTTGCTCCGGCCTATTGGGGTTTAGAGGGCTAACGTTAACCCGTAATTTTGAGAAGTCCAATGATTAATTTAATGTAAGTCCAAGCTAGTGAATAGTAAGCGATATTGATGTTTGTGGTCAAACAGCCTTATTTGGCCCAAAAAATAGTCAGGACCAATTTGGGACAAAAAATTCAGTAGGATTTAAAAGAATGGAAGATGATTTTTTAATGCACATTTATGAGAGATGGATTTCTTAGAAAAATTGTGTTTGGTAGGATTGAAATTATGGGAAGGTAGGTAGGATAAATATTTAGGTGACACCTTTGCCCTTTTTAAAATAAAGTGCTTCTTCGGTGAATAAAAAATGACAGCCCCGAAGAAAGGGAGTCAAAGGTGGCCACCACATGCATTTGATAGGCAAACCTACTAATTTTTTACAGTTTTATTTTTCCCAAGTACAGATTTTCTTGTATAAATCAAAAGGAAGAAAGAACAAAAAAGCCATTATTATAAAGATAAGAGTACTTTTGAAGATTAGTTGTAAACAGACCTTTGCTTAGTTAATGATATAAAAAAGTTGTTTTCTATTTTTTAAAACCAATCGTAAGTTCTTTACGAGTCATGATAATCATCTAAACCATGATTGAAAATCGAAAAAAGATTTGATCATCACCGAAGTAATTTAAATTAATCATTATGGTTGGAAAGTGCGCTTGCTGATGCTCGAATATTTTTATTACTGCCAAGAAACTAGAAGTTTCTTTTTCAGTTTATCAGACTTTTGTAGCCTCAATGAGTGGATTCTATAATTTTTTTTGCTCAGAAGTGGATTCTATAATTAAGAAATTAAATATGTATGATTGTATGAAGTAAACAATTGGAAGCAATTGATGGGTCTGATAAAAAAAGAAGAAGAAATTGACGGGAACTTAAATTCAAGTAAGAGCCATCATGTCCACTTCAAACTGATTTTGATTTTTAAGCGTATTTTTTTGACCAAAAAAAGGTGTCTCATTTTTCAAGTAAACATTGTATATTTAACAACAATTTGGGTCTCAGTTCAAGAATTGAGTGCTGTATTAATTTCCGGTGGACGTGGCAAAATGGCTTTACTATAGCTTCGCATGCCGAAAACGATGTACTCTACTCCCTTACAAATCTGATCTCTTTATTTTACATAAGTTTCTCATCCCTTTACAACTGATTTTGATGCTCGTTATTACAGAAAGGTCTATACAATTTAAATACAATTTTTGACAATCAACATTCAGAATTATCAATAATTAAGAAATAGTTTGTCGGTTCTTAAAAATGAGATCGGGTTTATATTTTTAGAGAAATTAATGAAACTAAAGTACTAGTTAAACATTACGTTTTTGTGCATTATTTAATTACTTGTTACCTTAGAAGTTAAATGAACTGTTACAAAAAAAAAAGTCAATGAACTAATTTAGAGAAATAAGTCGGACAAATTAGTTTATAAGTGGCTTATTTAGTAACTTTTAAGGAATTTCTAAAATAGTGAACTGAATTTTATATTTTTTTTAAAACAGAAAAGGAGTAATATATTTTGCGTTCATTAAAATATTTTAAAATTTAATATGAACGATAATGTGCAATATTGATAATTTCTTAAAATTCGTTGTGCATCGAAACTCAATGTCTTTTGTCTATTATTTTGGATAACATAAAATCACTGAAAATAAATGAAGTCATAACCTAATGGAAACCAAACCAATTTCCCTACTAAACATAAATTTTTGCTAGAGATAGTTTTCCCCCCAAAAGTAGAGATAGTTGATCTACAATTTCGAATTGATTTTTATGATCTTTTAAGAGTTTATATTTTTATAAGAAGATTATTTTAATAGCTATATAACATATGACACGTATGTACACCCTTGATAAAAAACATACATCTGTTGGGGGGAGGACAAAACAAAAGACCTACATTATTATTAACGACCATCAGAGAGAAGTGACTCAGCTATTGAAGAACCGTGAGAGAAAGATTGGTCAACAAAAGATGGAAATGACATAGCAGTATCAGGAAACTCTTGATGAAGTCCAAATGATAAGCCTTGAGATGGAGAAGCTAACCTTAGTGATGAAAAATCAGGCAAAGGCACATCCCAATTAAGATACTGCACAACTTGACGCATACTTGGCCTACACAATGGATTATAATCAGAACATAAAAGTCCTAGTTTCAACACTAATTCTACCTCTTCTATACAATAATCTGTGCCCAAATTTTGATCCTTTGCCATAGTGATCTCACCCCTATTCCATAATTCATGAACCCAATCCACCAAAATCACAATCTCTTCTTCATTTACTTGCTCTATAGGCCTTTTTCCACACACAACCTCAAGCAAAAATGCACCAAAAGCAAAAACATCTGACCTAGTAGTGTTTCTCCCTGTTCTTGTTTGCTCTGGTGCTAGATACCCCAACGTTCCAACCACATGTGTAGTTTGAGGATCACTTCCATGGTCATATAATCTAGCAAGACCAAAATCTCCTAATCTCCCATTTAATTCTGAATCTAGTAAGACATTGCTTGCTTTAACATCTCTATGGACTACAACTTTTTCACATTCTTCATGTAGATAGCACAATCCCGAGGCAACTCCTTTGATGATTTTGAATCTTTGCCTCCAGTTTAGTGTCACTATTGGCTGGTTATACAGATATCTATCTAAGCTTCCATTTGGCATGAAATCATAGACAAGAAGGAGCTCCCCTTTTCGCCTACAATATCCCAAAAGAGGAACAATGTTTCGGTGGCGAAGACGACCAATACTAATTATTTCTGCTACAAATTCCCTCATGCCTTGTCGAGATTCATGTGAAACTTTCTTCACAGCAACTTCAAGTTTAGAACTTGGCATTGTTCCTTTGTACACTCTGCCAAATCCACCACTTCCCAGAAGCTCTTTTTCTTTGAATCCCTTTGTGGCCATGTAGAGATCTTTGTATTTGAACCTTTGAGCACCATAATCTTTCTCCCATTCTTCTAGAATCTCTGAAAATTTCTTTTTCCTCTTTATGTAATACAAAGTAGATAGAGTTACAACAAAAATAAAAGAAAGTGAAAGTAAAGGTAACCCAATTGGCAAGAACATAGACTTTTCTTGTCCACCAAGTCTTGGTAACTTTGGGAGTTTTGAGATAACTAAGTTTTGAGCCACCCCATTAAGCTTGAAGCTCCAACCAAGGACATAATGAGAAGTTAACACTGAGCCAGTAGAGGATGAAAATCCCACATAACAAGATTTATTTAGAATCTGAGAAAGATCTTGGGACAACCTTAACAATGGAGTTTCAGGTTTGTTAACATCGATTGGAGCAAGTGTGACACTAATTTCCTTCTTTCCTCCATCATAGTCAACCCACACTTGCATTGGAAGGCCACTAATGAGACTCAAATTCTGAAACTGAGAACTGGTAACATAATATCCTGCAGTAGAAGAATTAGCTGAATTCAAGCCATTAATGTCTATTCCTACATGGTTATCATTGATATCATTGAACTCCCTGCTCTGTATGGTGTCAAGTTCTACAGCAAAAACATGGTTTGTAAGGTTTCCATTGTTGGTTTCATTGAAGAGGCCTAAGTACTGACTTGGTAAAGAATTTGGAAGTGCTTTTTCAGGGGAAATTAGAAAAGCTATACCATGACCACTTAGAGTTTTGTATTCAGATCTAATGGCAAAAACAAAAGTGGTAGAGAAAGAAGAAGAGTTAGTGAAAACAATTGGGTTTGGGTAGAAAGCATGACCTTTTTGTTGCCTGGTTTCATTGGTGAGTCTGAGTAAGCCATTGGATGTGATCTCAGAAATACCATCCATGGTTAAATTAGCTGATTGAAATCCATCATTAAAGATGAAGCTTGTATCTTCACCAATCACTTGAACCGTTGATTTGACCACCATCAAAATCATCATCATCATCAACAACAACTTCTTGATCATAGACATGGCTGCTAATGGCTCAGAGAGAATCAAAGGTTATTTTTAACTTTAAAGCTTTGTTCTATATCTATATGTAGACCACAGAGGCTGCTTGATAGTGTCTTTACTAGGAGTTATTTAATTTACCGGAAAATGTTTAAGATAAAGATAGACATTAGTTAAATTATTTGTTCAGTCATCATTGAAAGTTCTCTTGAATATGGCCAAGGGAATGCATATTTTAGTGCCCCTTGTGATAAGAATAAATGATATACATTGAGGTTGGGAATTTCGACACCTTTGCTTCATAATGTGGAGGCCCATATTGGCAACTATTCAACCAATGGTCAAATAATATATGACGTATTGGAAAGCGAAATAACTTAGTTAGATCAATTGAATATATAGATTGAAATTTTGAATATTTTTGAACGTTGTTAATCCAATGATTAATGTTTTTTCCGTGATTTATATAATTAGATAAAAAACGAAGAATTGTTTTAAATTGCTATTTTTATTGCTTTTCCAATGATTAATGTTTCTTCTCACTATATTATTTAACTCTTTAAGTACCACTTTTGTTATATTTATTAATTTTTCTAATAGAAAACCATTTTTTAAATGCTTATACTTTGCCTCAAATTTTAATTTGGCTTCGAGGCATTTTCCTACCTTAATTAACTCTCGGGGCCAATTTTTTTGATAGAAAAAACTAACAAGATTTAATAAATAAAAAATTATATGGTTGAAATTAAAAATGAGACAAAATATGAGTTGTCTACCCAATATTTTTAGTTTAAGACTCAATGGTGGCTCTCTTGAGTCTCTTCTATAGAATATCCTATTTCAATTGACCAAAAGATACCTAATTGTTTTTTTTTGAATCATAGTTCAAACAATTGACTGTAAGATCTGAAAGGATTGATCTTAGCAGAAGTTAGTTAATATTATATCCCCTACTCTACCAAATAATCATAATATATAGAAAAATATCAATAGTCAAGGTGATGAGTGCAATTGATATAAGGTTGTAAAATTTTCATTTAATGCTGGCAAAAAAATAATTTCATTTTATATTAATAAGATATAAGAGATTTAACACGGACAAGTCCAAGCAATGCTGAATTATTTCATATAGAAGTAAAATTTATAAATGGATCAAAGTGCGTTTTGACTAATAAAGTATTTGCCCAAGAACTTCTGTCACAATTTTAAATTATAAAAGATGTGTATGCCAATAAACTTTTAAAATGTAGCCTTTTGGCTAATATTGATAGCAAACCCTTGACGTCCACCATTTTAAGTTGATGTTGAGTGACACACATCGTTTTGGAGTTGATGAGAATATTTTCTGTCACTCATCAACACAAAAATTCTACAATAATGTCAGACCACGTTAGCACAAATATGCCACCATGGTCACGCCACATCAATACAAATGAATGTCATTAAGTGCTTCCTACAATGTTAGCCAAAACACCCTCTTTTAGATATACTCCCTCCAGTCCCTAACGTAAGAGCTCAAAATTTGAATGGTTTTGGTCCCTAATGTAAGAGCTCACCCCATATTCTCTCCTCATTTAATGCATTTTTTCCTATTTTACCCCTAATTCTCTTTCATATTTATTAATGCTTATGTATTTCTCTCTCTTAAAGGTACCATAATAAATATGGGCAATTTTGGAAAAGAAGCATTAACTCCAGACACTCAACTAACATTCACATGTTTTCTTAAGAAGCGGTTTTTTGACGGCTAGCTCTTACATTAGGGACCGGAGGGAGTAGTTAAGTCTTGCTGATGGCGTGGACCTAAACGCCCCATTTTAAAATTTTATTGGCATACAAGAACTCCTTAAAATTTAATTGTGTTATATGATCTTGGGCCAACATTTTATTGGTCACATTACACCTTAACTTTTATAAATTAATGTTTCAAAGTACAAATTGATATTTATAGGTTAAGTTGCTATCATTTACAATTAAATTTATAAATATTAAAACCCCACTAGACATTGATGAAGGGAAAATTAATTTGAGGTCCTATGAAAGAAAAATAATTAAGAGATGGTCTCACGAGATATAAATTACAATTTATTGGTCTTACAATAATAATGTTTGACCTAATGATTACAACCAGTGAGATTTCATCTTAAGAGTATGTTTGGTTGGTAGAAAGGAAAGTAAAGAATTAGAAATGGAAATGGTAAGAGATGGAAAGTAAAGGTAATGATTAGAAAGTAAAGTTTGTGGGTCTCACGAAAAAGTGTGAGATGAAGAGAGAAAACTTGTGGGCCCCAGGATATATGTAAATGACCATATTACCCTTTAACTTTTCAATTATTTTCAAGGCACTTTCTTTGGTTTCAAACAACCAAACAAGCCCTAATTATATTTTTTCCACCAGACCTCTAATTAATTCTCCATAAATAAAACTCAATAAATTAAATTAAATTTTTTTTTTGAAACAAAATTCAATTTCTTTATTACTGTCAATCTTTTCCAGGCCCCTGATAGTTCTTTTATACACACACACAGACTTACTTGCGCTCATAATGCCCATGCAGTTCAACTCCATGTAACTTTTTCCTGATGTGGCAAACAGATCTCTGTCTAATAACACATAAAGCCCAAGCTTTCTCTTACCAAAAAAAACACGCTTTATGTTCTAACGGAAGAAACAAGATACCCAAGATGATGATACTCCCTTTCCTTTTTTCCAAGAACAACTTTACACAATAATGAAAAAAGTCAGAGAAGTCAGTAGAAGAGTTCTCACAAAAAGAAAAATGCTCTTTTCATTGTAGTAAGCTGAAAACAAGATTATTATGTGCTATTTTTACAACAAATGCATCACAGCATCGGTTACATTTTTCACTAGTGTTACACAGGAAACCCATCTTGCTGAAAATGAAACCAACAAGGAGAAATAATAATAATAATAATAATAATAATAATAATAATATTCATAATAATAATAATAATAATAATAATAATAATAATATAAAAACAGATCAAATGACAAGAAATATGAAGATCTTCAATAGTAAGACATTAACGACCTCTAGAGAGAAATGATTTAGCTAGTGAACTTTTAAGTAAAAGACTTCTTGTCAGCATAAGATGGGTTACAATTCTAAGTGACATACCTGGAGAATTAGATCATAACTTTGAAGATCATGATATATCTGGCAAAGTAACTTCCCAACTCAAATATTGCACAACTTGACGCATGTTTGGCCTACTTAAAGGTTGAATATTTGAACAGAGAATTCCAAGTTTCAACACTAGCTCTACCTCCTCTGCTAAATACTCCATCCCTAAATTTGGATCCTTTGCTTCAATAATTTGGCCTTTATTCCATAACTCATCAACCCAATCTAACAAAATCACACTATCTTCTTCATTTACTTGCTCTATGGGCCTTCTTCCACATGCAACCTCAAGTAAAAAAGCACCAAAAGCAAAAACATCTGACTTTGTTGTTGCTTTTCCTGTTCTTGTCTGTTCTGGTGCTAGATAGCCTAATGTTCCAACCACATGTGTTGTTTGAGGATCAGTTCCATGGTCATAAAATCTTGCAAGCCCAAAATCTCCTATCCTTCCATTAAACTGTGAATCTAATAGCACATTACTTGCTTTTATACTTCCATGGACCACCACTTTCTCACATTCTTCATGTAGATAGCACAATCCTAAAGCCACTTCTTTGATGATTTTAAATCTCTGTGCCCAATTTAGAATCAAACTTGGCTTATTATGGAGATATTTGTCTAAGCTTCCATTCTGCATGAAATCATAGACCAAAAGAAGCTCTCCTTTTGCCCTGCAATATCCCAAAAGAGGTACAAGATTTCGGTGGCGAATACGACACATCATAACAATTTCCTCTACGAATTCCCTCATGCCTTGAGATGCATGTGAAACTTTCTTCACAGCAACCTCAATTTTTGAACTTGGCATTGTTCCTTTGTAGAATCTACCAAATCCACCACCCCCTAAAATCTCTTTATGTTTGAATCCTTTTGTGGCTGCATAGAGATCTTTGTATTTGAACCTGTGAGCACCATAGTCTTCCTCCCACTCTTCATGAATCTCAAAAAACTTCATCTTCCTATATATGCAGTAAACTATGCAAGAACTCACAAGAAATATCAAACACAGTGAAAGCAAAGGAAACCCAATTAGTAATATCATTGAGTGTTTTTTTCCACCAAGTTTTGGTAATTTAGGGAGTTGAGAAATGACAAGGCTTTGAGCATCTCCATTGAGCTTAAAGCTCCAGCCAAGAACAAAATGAGAAGTTAAGACAGGACCAGTGGAGGCTGAGAATCCAACATAACTAGGATTCTTTATAACATGAGAAAGATCTTGGGACAAAGTTAACAATGGAGTTTTGGGTTTGTTAACATTTGTAGGAGCCATGGTGACACTAATTTTCTTGTTCACTCCATCATACTCCACCCATACTTGCATTGGAAGGCCACTTATAAGTGTCAGATTTTGAAACTTAGACCCTTCATCAAAATATCCTGCAGGAGTTGAGTTTATTGAGTTCAAGCTGTTAGAGTTGATTCCAACATGGTTAGCATTGATATCATTGAATTCTGGGGTATGTAAGGTGTCTAGCTCTATTGCAAAAACATGGTTTGTTTTGCTGCCAATGTTGGTGTCATTGAACAGACCTAAGTACTGATTGGGAAAAGAACCTGGAAGAGATTTTTGTGGGGACATTACAAAGGCCATACCATGAGGACTGAAAGTTTTGTATTCAGATCTAATGGCAAAAACAAAAGTGGTAGAGAAAGAAGAAGTGTTTGTGAGAAGTATTGGATTTGAGTAGAAGGCATGACCTTGTTGCTGCTTGGTATGATTTGTTAGTTGGAGAATGCCATTGGCAGTGATCTTTGAAGCACCATCCATAGTCAAATGAGACGATTGGAAGCCATTATTAAAGATGAAACTTGTATATTCACCAGTCACTTGTACAAGCAAAAACACCAAAGCCAAAAGCTTAGCACACATATCTGCTTCAATAATCAGGTTCTTTGCTATCTTTTTGTATCTTGATTATACATACAGAAAAAGAAATCAGAGCTGGTTAAAGGGCAAGAAACAAAGAAGTGTTTTGCTCCATTGAATTTTAAGATTTTTGTTGACTCAGTCTTCTTATTCTAATATTCCCTTTCGGCCTAATTATAAGATCACTTAGCTTTAACATTTTAAGAAAAATTAAGGATGCAAATTTAATCACTTAAAATTGAATATCATTATATATTTTTCTTCAAAACTAATTTATTCTTGGATTAAATACCAAATTCACCACGGAATCATATCCAAAATATCAACCCCACCTTGGATGATTTTCCGGTCTTAATTAAGACTCATAAGTTCTAAAATGGAGCAATGTGGCCTGATCCTTTAATGTCGTTAATTTTTATTATTTAACTTATGTGTTATTGCTTCCACGTAGGATTCTATGGAAAATTAATAGTCAAAATTAACAGTGTTAGGGAACGGGTAACATTGCTCTATTTTAGAATTTCTAGGCAAAATTGAAACTAGAAAAACTTTCAAGGTAAGGATGAGATTTTGAGCAAACTATAATTTAATTAAATGTGATATATGTCATAATTTCTTGGTCTCATTTGATTCCATAACTTCTACAAAAATAGTTAAAGTGATCTTATATTTAAGTTTGAAATAACTAATTAATAATTATTTTAGCTGGGGATGCTAGTAGGTGATGTGATATTGGTGTCAATATCCAAATTAAATGTAGCATCCTCCTCTTATCCTTAATATAGCCAGTTGATAATTTAACACCACGAGATACTAGCAAATCTAAAAAGAGATAATTGTCTCACTCAGTTTGATGGAAGTTGGCTTGTAGTCCTCTAATGGCACTTTCATCTAGTTAGAACTAGATTACCCTTGACCTTATATACAACGTGGTCGCCATACGGCAGTGATTTTGTTGACCGGCACTAAGTCAAGGACGATGACAATAATAAAATTTGTTTATATTAGTGTTTTAAAATCAAGTCCGTGTTTTGAAATCAAGTCCATGCATGCAAAAGGACACAAAACTCATCACACTTATTACCGTAAATCATGTTAGGAAAACAAAATTTACCCCAAAATCCAAACCAACGCTGAGTTGGATAATTGGTATCATAGGGGTGACGATTTCTTCATATATGACTTACAAAGGAGCTCTGGATGCTCTCTTCTACCATTTACACGCGCGTATATGTAAATGGTAGAAGAGAGCATCCAGAGCTCCTGTGTAAGTCATCAATGAAGAAAGCTTTACATACGTATACATACATATTTCTTTTTCGTTTTTTATATATTAATTGAATTCCACTAAGCCAACTGAGTCTAAAAGGTCAACCCAATTATAATCCTCACTTGATTAGAGTTTTTGTGGAAGGGAATATTCTAGACAAAACTTCTACATTGTGCAAGAAGGCTGATTTGAACCTATGAGGCTACGACCTTATACCCCATGACAAGCAAGTTTATCAATTAGTCAAGCCGGCCCTTCAACTGAATCTAAGTTATAAAAACAAAAAGTTTTTATTTTCTTAAAATAAATTTACAAATTAAATTCACATCATTAAATATAAACTTCCTCCATTCATAAATGTAGGACTTAATTGAGTTTATTTTTATTTGTAAAATACTAAAAATCTAATTAACTTTTTTGTAGAATTGATCAAAATGTTTTCTTTAAACTAGTTTATTTGACTTATAAACTAAAATTTAATATATTAATACATAAAATAATTATTATTAGGTGGCTCATTCGACATACTTTAATTTATTTTTTTAAAAAAAAGTCAATTGAATCTTATATTTAGAAATGGAGGATATTTAGAAATGAAGGAGTATGTGTGCGTGTGTGCGTACACACAGATATATTTAGACACACACATATGTATGTATGTATGTATTTATGTATGTATGTATGTATGTATGTATGTATGTATGTATGTATGTATGTATGTACACATACATATAGATACACACATACACAAAAATGAATCTGCTTATAAAAATCAGACTAGTTTATAAATCACAAGTCATATATAATTTACTTTTACCAATGTGCTGTTTGTAAAGTTATTTTTAGAAAAACAGGTCTAAGAATTTTGTCTAATACTTGAACAACTCAAGATTTTAATTTCACTAGTTATTCATGTAAGAGTTAACCAAGTAATTATAATTGATTTTGAATTTTAAATTAAAATATAAGATTTCACTTTATTTTTTCTTCCAAATTTTTCATTTTTGTTTCAAATAATCCTATTAATTGTGGATATAGTAACCATGATAAAGATGGCATTATATCAACAAGGTTGGGTTTAAGTTTAGTGGAAGGGGTCATGACCAAAATGATAGACCGATTACTGAATCCTCGCAGAAGCTCTGCACACATATACGACCAATGCCTCGACTAGGATTGCCTGAGGATACATATGCAAAATAAAAGATGGTATTTTATAAAACAATGTCTTATTTTTCTTACATAATATTAAGTTGAATCACCTACGAACTAGAGGGCTACTATATCACATTGGAACACACAATGTTTCCTAAATGCTAAAACACAAACATTAAAAAAAGGCTAAAATATATTTTTTGTCCCTTATGTTTGCATCAAGTTTCAATTTAGTCCTTTATGTTTGGAAATTACATTTTTAGTCATTTTTTGTTAACACCGTTAGTTTAACTTAATAGAAAATGCTAACTTAACATTGGACAAAAAATGCTAAGTTAAAATTAATATTTTCCGTTAAGTTAAATTAACGGTGTTAACAAAAAGGACTAAAAGTGTATTTTCCAAACATAAAGAACTAAATTGAAACTTGATGTAAACATAAGGGACAAAAAGTATACTTTAGCCTTAAAAAAAAAGTAATACAACCTGTGGACTTGTTTACTAAACTATATATTGTAAGCAATTTTGTGGAAGTCAAAAACGTGCAGAGACAAAGGATTCAGCCACTGAACTTTGAGAGGAAGACTTGTAAGATGGAATGGATGACGTTGTAGTGTCAAAAACACCATGACGATTCCCAAATGACAACGCTGGAGAATTAGAACTTAAGCTTATTGTTGATGGCATGTCTGGCAAACAAACTTCCCAATTTAAATATTGCACAATTTGACGCATGCTTGGCCTACTTAAAGGTTGAAAATTTGAACATAGAAGCCCAAGTTTCAATACTAACTCTACCTCCTCGGCTACATATTCTGTGCCTAAATTTGGATCCTTTGCTTCAATAATCTCACCCTTATTCCACAGCATATAAACCCAATCAGCTAAAGCCACACTTTCTTCTTCATTCACTTGTTCTATTGGCTTTCTTCCACATGCAACCTCTAGTAAAAATGCACCAAAAGCAAAAACATCAGTCCTTGTTGTTGCTTTTCCTGTTCTTAATTGTTCAGGTGCTAGATAACCCCATGTTCCTACCACATTTGTTGTTTGAGGATCAGTGCCATGATTGTATAGTTTTGCAAGACCAAAATCTCCTATTCTTCCATTTAATTCTGAATCTAAGAGGATGTTGCTTGCTTTTATGTCCCTATGGACCACCACTTTCTCACATTCTTCATGTAGATAATGCAATCCTGAGGCCACTCCTTTGATGATTTTGAATCTCTGTGTCCAATTTAGTGTCATGCTAGGCTGGTTATGGAGATATTTGTCCAAGCTTCCATTTGACATGAAATCATAGACAAGAATAAGCTCTCTTTTTCGCCTGCAATATCCTAAAAGAGGTACAAGATTTCGATGGCGAAAACGGCCTATGCTGACAATTTCGGCCACAAATTCCCTCATGCCTTGCCTAGAATCATGTGACACTTTCTTCACAGCAACATCAAGTTTTGAACTTGGCATTGTTCCTTTGTAGACTCTACCAAATCCACCACATCCCAGAATCTCCTTCTGTTTGAATCCATTTGTGGCCTCATAGAGATCTTTGTATTTGAACCTGTGAGCCCCATAGTCTTCCTCCCACTCTTCTTGAATCTCAGAAAACTTCATCTTTCTATATATGTAATAAACCATGCATGCACTCACAAGAAGAATGAAACACAATGAAATCAGAGGTAACCCAACTTCCATAATCATTGAATGGTTTCTTCCACCAAGTTTTGGCAACTTGGGGAGCTGAGAAATGACAAGACTTTGAGCCACCCCATTGAGCTTGAAACTCCAGCCTAGTATATAATGAGAAGTTATCTCAGAACAAGTGGCACCTGAGAATCCTACATAACTAGGATTCTTTATAACATGAGAAAGATCATGGGACAATGTTAACAATGGTGTTTTGGGTTTGTTAACATTGATAGGAGCCATGGTGACACTAATTTTCTTGTTCACTCCATCATACTCCACCCAAACCTGCATTGGATCTCCACTTATAAGTCTCAGATTATGAAACTGAGACACTTCATCATCATAATATCCAGCAGTAGAAGCATTTGAGGATTTCAAGCTGTTAAGATCAATGCCAACATGGTTGTCATTGATATCATCAAACTCTGGGCTCTTTATGGTGTCAATCTCAACTGCAAAAACATGGTTTCGATGGTCACCATTGTTGGTGTTGTTGAAAAGACCCAAATGCTGATTGGCTAAAGAACCCGGAAGTCTTTTTTTTGGGGAAATTACAAAGGCAATTCCTTGGCTACTCACAGTTTTGTATTCGGGTCTAATGGCAAAAACAAAAGTGGTAGAGAAAGAAGAAGTGGCATTGAAAATTATTGGATTGGGGTAGTAAGCATGAGCTTGTTGTTCCATGGTTTCATTTGTGAGTTGGAGAAGGCCATTGGGCTTGATCTCTGAGATACCATCCATAGTTAAATTTGCCAATAGGAAGCCATTATTGAAGATGAAACTTGTATCTTCACCTCTAATAATGTGTTCCATGGTTGTCACCAGGATATACACTATAGCTGCAAGATTTTTCACACGCATATTTGCCTCTCTTTTCACTTTCTCTGCTATATGTAACTTAATATGTAAATGCAGGATCAGAGTTTCTCCTTTTTGTAGGCGATGTTAATATTATTTCTAGAAGTTTTTTTTTTGGACTTGGTCTTCTTACTTTTAAGTGTCACTCTCTCTTTGCAAGAAGATAGGATCAGAAGAGTTCAAACAGAAATTAAATTGTGAATTGTGATTGAAAGCTGTAGTATTTTATGGTCTTGGTCCTCGCCATGTGCAACTGTAGACTTGGACTGCAGGGAACACTTTCAATCAAGCATCACAATTTCATCTTGCTTGAACAAAATTTATGTGAAATAATGCACCATTTTAAAACTGGTGGAATGCTCATACATGTTTGAAAGTTTTAATCTGCGTCCTATCTCAATTCAATTAAATTGGCAGTATTTTATATGTATAAAATCCCCTAGAATATAGATACTTTGTGTATATTTATATGCAATAGCATTTTGGGGTAAATACTATGTGTGTTCCTTGTAGCTTACTCTTATTTTAAATTTGATACATTTAGTTTCAAGTTATTGTTTTTTTGATTGTTTAAGGTAGAAAATAATGCATGTTTTATTCAAGTATAGGAAAAGATGTTCTCATTCAAGTATAGAAAATGATGTTTTCAGACATAAAGTCACTTGAAGAACCAAAACCTACAGTTTTATAGGAGTACCTTAAGAAAGGAATTATTGTGTATACCATGTCTACCAAGTAATTTGTGCTCTAGCAAATCAAAATGTGGCATCTCAATTTGTTTTGGTACTACATTGTTAGGCATATGATTCTGATTTTGATTATTATAAGAATATAAGAATAACAAAATATTATTAGTGTCATTAACACTCAGTGGTGGACTTATCTCCCCTCCCCTCATCAAGAACTATTGTCATCCACATACAATCTATATAATAATAAGTGATTTCAAAAAAAAAAAAATCCAGATGGAACCGTTCGTTCTTCATCAAACCCACCGTACAAATCAAATTATTTATTAGTTAAAAAAATTTGATAAGAGAGAAAATGAGAGCTCTCATTTGAAGGAAGAAATATATTGATGAGACAAAATTGAAGAGAAAATACTATCATCTCTTGTGTTTTGATGGACGAAAGAAAACAACATAGAAAGAATAAGCAAATTAAATATCAAACTGACTAGAATGTCCTTATCCCTTTGATTTTTCTTGCTTACTTTTCATTCCCTCCTAATTTTCTCTCATTTCCAATCTCATCTCCAATTTCTTTCCCCTCACGTTACAAGAAATTTGATTCGGATGGTCATGTCAACTAATGCATGGCAATGTGCACAACACATAAATCATATGAACGGATAAAGAAAAGGTGGTTGCCCAAGAGATATTGATCAAGACGACTCTTGTGTTTGCATGATATAAATTAACTCGTTAAAATCAAATTCATTTAAAATATTCGTTAACCACAAATATCCTAAATAATGTTAGAATCAATCAAAATAATTCTACGTGATCGAAATAATTTTTTTATCATCATTCCCTATTATTTATATTCTTGAGTTTTTCAAACATTTATTTAAGATTGTATTTTCCTTTCTTATCTACTTTCTAATGTCTATATATTTTACCATTGCGTGTGATTGGAATAAGAGAATAAAGTATATATTAAATTTCAAAATATTTTAGTACTAGATGTTTGGTTATTGAATCCAATTATTATTGTAAAAACAATAATATTTTTAGTGTTGTTTACACTTAGTGGTTGGCTTCTCTCTTCTCCCCTCATCAAGAATCACTATCATGCACAATCGGATCTTTATAATTGTTATAAATTGTTAAAAAAGTTCTCAGACCAAGGCCTTCACTGTTCATTCAACCCTCCTTCCTCCAAATCAATTTTTTTACCCTCGATTTGATTGAGAAGAAAATTTGAGAATAGAGAAAATAGGAGGAATAAAGAAGTTTGGAGACGACAGAAAATTGTAGAAAAAATTCTATTATCATCCAAATATAGATTGACGAAAGAACATAACATCGAAAGAAAATAAGAAAATATCTAAATGATTAAAATGCCCTTACTTCCTTAATTTTTATTCCATACTTTTCATTCCTTCCTCATTTTCCTGGTCAGCTACCCTTCTTTTCACTCCTTCTTCATTCTTTTTCATCTCTAATTTCTTCCCTCACACGTTACAATATTTTTCTTCCAATGGTATTGTCCAACAATGCATGTCCATGTGCACACATACACAGAAATCATGAGAGGATGATGAAAAAAGAGGTTGTTGCTAAAGAGAGCGAGGTTGAGGATAACATAATACATGTAATGAATCGGAAGTCAACGCGTCCAAATCCTCTTAAAATATTCACTAACCATGAAAATACTTAAATACTCCCTCTAATCCCTAATATATGAGCCCAAAATTTGATGATCTTGGTCCCTAATATAAGAGTTCATCTCACATTTCTCTCCACATTTAATGTGTTTTTTTCCTATTTTGCTCGTAACTCTCTTTTATATTTACTAATGCTTGTGTATTTCTGTCTATTAAAAGTATTATAATAAATATGGCAATATTGGAAAAGAAGCATTAAATCCAGACACCCAACTAACATTCACATGTTTTCTTAAGAAGCGTTTTTTACATTAAGGATCAGAGGGAGTACTAAATAAGAATTGTTCAAGGTTACTAAATATGTTTTGTTGCTATAGGTTGTTTTGGTTTTCTTCGTCTTTGTTGTTTTATTTGAACTTTATCATTTTATTAGTGTATTATATTTATAAAAAATAGTAAACAGCAATCATATAATTGTACTTCTACAGAAGTATTGCTAGTAGCATTTTCTGATAGTCTAATTAATTTATCTTCAAATTTAATTTTATTCAGCTAGCTACCTCACATGAAAAATTAAAATAAAATTGACCTAATAATAACTTTTAATCTTCTTGATTTGATAAATGTAATAATTAAACGAGAGAGATCAAATGAAAAATCAATACTATTTCAGATGAGACTCCCAATAATTCGTCCGGATTAAAAAATATTTCGGATGAGATGAAAGAGGAAACAATTTAATCATGGTCTTTGGTTAAATTTTGAATAATTCAAGGTTTTAAAATAAAATTAAAAAATGACAAAAAATTATGAACATATCAAAATCAGGATGTAATGCAACGAGCCGAAGAGTGCATCATGCTAAGTCCTTTGGACATCTGTACATGCTATCAAAAAACAATAAATGTTTTCATTCACCTTGGTCATCTTGTTTCTCAATTCCCATTCTAACATAAACATACAACTGTTCGTGAAACCTACATTGATTTGGTATGCCATTTCTCGTCCCTGTTATTCATTATTTCTCCGTGAAATTTCAACTCTTCTAATTTGATTTGATCATTTGAGTAATCTAAATTTAATTTTTTTATTTGTAATTACTTTCTTATAGAAGTTTAGTTAGAAAAGTATATATATATCATTAGTGAGGCTCATATGAAAGAAATTTAGCCAGAGATGACCTTTATATATTTCATTACTCCGATGTATAATATAGATAAATTGAAATCACAACGATACAAACATAATGCAACAAGCGGAAGAGTGCATATGCCAAGTCCCATGGACACGTATAATTTGCGCTCGTTGGATTAGAAATGTCTTTATTTTCCTCACATTATTGGAACTTTGTAGTTATTGTTTATGTAATTGTCATGTTGATTTTTTTTTGATTTCATGTCATGTTGATTTTTAGTTAAACCAATAGTTCAAAAATAAGTTCAATTGCTTTAAATCGTTAATTGTGTTTTTGTGTTATTGGCTTCAAATTGATCTCAACAATTATTTCAAAATCATTCCAACTATGTTAAATCTCATACAAAATAGCCAAATTGCATAATCATATCTCATTGAATGAATAAGCGGCTTAGTTATCCTACAAAATGTAGCAATTTTAAATCATTTTTAACTAATAATCTAAAAATTGTTAGCACCACTGCAAATGTGAGATCGGTGACTTGAGACCACATAAAAAAAATCCAATTCCATTCCTAACTATATCCGAAAAAAATTAATAATTCCTTTCTTCTAGATTGTAGTGGTGCTAGTCGCACCTAAAATGTCGCACAGAGAGAAAGTGAGACAAAAAAAAATTGTTGTCGCGCTTTTTTGTCACGGTTTATAACGTGACAAGCACTTTCACTCTGTTTGAATCAATGTTGATGCTGTCACGCAAGGAAATGGTATCACACTGTCGCGTGTGGAAGGCGCGACAGAATTATGTTATTTTTTAAAAAAAATTCATCAAGACAGAAATATATACATAAAAACACCTTCATCCTTAGTGTCTTGCACTATCCAATCATAAAAAAAATTGCTTGTACTTTGATCCTCAGTGTCTTGCACTATCCAGTCCAAATAATAATTTTTTCTGTGATGAGTTCCATAATTGACATCCATATGAGATTAATACTTCCTTCTGTCTCTAATATAAGAGTTAGTCGAAAGAAAAACGCTTCTTAAGAAAACATGTGAATGTTAGGTGTCTGAAGTTAATACTTAATATTGCCCATATTTATTTTGATACTTTTACGAGAGAGAAATACATAAGCATTAATAAATATGAAAGAGAGTTAGGGGCGAAGTAGGAAAAAACGCATTAAATAAGGAGAAAATGTGGGATGAACACTTATATTAGAACCAAAATCATTCAAATTTTGGGCTCTTATATTAGGGACCAGAGGGAATATAAGGCAAGCAAAGGCTTCAGCAAACTAAGGCTGTCACCAACACGTGACAAGCTTCATGGAAGCTTGTCACGTGTTATAGCACGCAACTGCCATTGCTCCAAGTGCTATTGCATGCACCAACACGGGCGTGCTCTAACACGTGACAAACCCTTACATTTACTATAAAAAGGTACCAGCTTCCATTGTGAGCCACTCCGCGCGCATGGACTCCTCCATCTTCCCAGTTTCACAATTTCTTCTTCCACTTCATACTTCACTTCATCTCTATTCATGCTGTTAATTACTAATTTATAGTTTAATTTAATTACTTTTTAGTGTTTTCATTTGCTCAATGCAATTTACAAAAAAAATAGTTCCTCTACTATTTATTCAATTAATTGTAAGTTTTTATTTCTATTATTATCTCTTATCCAATTTAGCAAAAAGAAAAACTGGTGTTTAATAAGAGGGAGTCAGCAGAAGTAGACCATTTTGGAAAAGTGAACATGGTAATGTGTCATGTACACTGAAAAGTGACAAAGTTTTTTTTATAAAATTTACTCCCTTTGTCGCGTTTATATACGCGACAACTTTATAATATTTTATTGTTGTCACATTTTATATACGCGACATAGCTAAAGACTATTTTATTCCATGTCGCGTTTGGCCTGCCGAGAGAAGGTGTTTGACAGAATATTGGACAGCTATGTCGCGTCATTTTTTCTTGTTGTCGCGTAGGTTAAAAGTGACAATGAATCTAGTTACGATTCATTTTATCCCGTATGCATACACCGTGACTAACCCTTCTTGTCTCGACTTTAAACGTGACTATACCCTTATTTTGGCCGTGACTATCCACATGATTTCTGGTAGTGTATATATTCCCAAGTTATTATAAGAGATAAAAGTTCCCATTAATTTGGTCTCAAACATAACAGATTTTAATATACTTTGTAGTCTTCCAAAAATCTCAATGAAAGTTTCAATGTACATGAATAATCACAGTATTTTAAACAAACAAATATATAACAAATTGAGTATTATAACTAACTAATTAAATTATTTTTATTTAATATTCTAAAATTATTTATCAAGTTTTTATATTTAAAACAGGAGCAAACTACACTTTTTTTCATGACAAATGCATCACCAATAACTAAACAGTACACATCACACAAAGAAATTAAAGCATAAGAAGACAAGCATTATGCACCTAAGTTCAACAGTGTACACTAATTTACACATGTATGTTCGGAATCAACGGCCCCCAGAAAGGATCGACTCTTGTATTGTAGTGCAATAGGAATAGGCATCCCAATCTCTATTACCTCCAAATGCAAATCTTGACAAAGAACGAGATGAAATTAGCGATGAAAAGTCAGGCAAAGACACATCCCCATTCAAATGTTGCACAACTTGATACATGGTGGGCCTATTCTGAAAGTTATAGTTTGCACACATAAGGCCAAGTTTCAACACTAATTTTATCTCATCTTCATTATACACTACTACAAAAAACACTTTTAACGTCCAAAATTCACGTCCATTATTGAAAAATGGACGTTGTAAATATTTTTTAATAAATAACGTCCAAAATTCACGTCCATTATTTGAAAATGGACATTGTAAATATTTTTTTTATAATTAACGTCCAAAATTCACGTCCAATATTTGAAAATGGACGTTGTAAATATTTTTTTTATAATTAACGTCCAAAATTCACATCCATTATAAAATGGACGTTGTAAATATTTTTTTATAATTAACGTCCAAAATTCACATCCATTATAAAATGGACGTTGTAAATATTTTTTTATAAATAATGTCCATTATTAGATAAATGGACGTCGTTTTTAGATATTACTATCACTACAAAAAAATGTAATTTAAACCACCTTATTTAGACCACTTATATAATACTTCCTCTGATTCTAAATATAAGACCTAATTGATTTTTCTTGGAGATGTTAAGGTTACAAAATATGTTGTTGAATTATGACATATTTGATATATTTTTACATTAGTCATTATTTTGTAGGTTAAAAAAACTAGTTTAAGGAAAAAGATTAGGTAAATAAATTTATAATCGACTTATTTTGCTTTTTTAGTATTTTCCAGAAAAATCAACTAGGTCTTATATTTAGGACTGGAGGGAGTATATCATTTTTTAAACTTATTTAAACTACTTTTTTAATATATATAGTTTAAATTATGTGATTATTATTAGTAGGCATTTATATTTTTTTTATAAGCAAAGGGCTTCTATAATCTACATGGAATAAAAGTACCCAGCAATTATTTACAAATAAAAAAATAAAATCTCAATGTTAGAAACACAAACAGCAAATGCATTTGAAGAAAATTTCGAATAAAAAAAACAACTAAATAATTAATGTGATATGAAGAGTATTTTTTGATCAGAAGATATGAAGACTTGAAGAGTATAATGGTGGCATTTCTGTAAATATGGGAAACTTTTATTAGGTTATTATCAAAAACGCATGTTTGATGCTACACCCATTTTCAGACAAAAAAAAAATGCCACACCCATTATCCAACTGCATCACCTTCCTTCTTGTTCTTGGTCTTCCGATTTTTCTTCACCCCACACCCACGATGTCCCCCTCTTTCTTAATTTCATCTTTATTAATAATTCCAGAATCGAATTCTTCGTTAATCTTTTCCTTTCTCTTGCATTCATTTTTCTCATCAAATCTTCCTTGCGTTTTCACTCTTCGGCACATCCGTTCGTCTTCGGCACAATCTTCACTGGGTAAGCAATTTAATCTTTCATCAAGGTTCATAGCTTTAATCTTTTTGGTTATTGTAATCATCGCTTTAATCTTTCTGATAGAAGCACCGTTGCATCTCCTTCTTCATCGTTAACCACCTTGCTTTCATCTTTCCAGTTGTGTATCCTTCTTCATCATCGGGTCTGAGATTTCACAGGTTTCACAATATCATTTTTTCTTTTGTTTTTTTCATGTTTTTGTTCCTAATTTATTTGTGTCTTTTCCTCTTCTTTATTTTCCCTGTGAGTCTCTCAATCTGTAGTTATCTGTAGTTATTGGGGTAATGAATTTCACATGTTTGACAAGATTTTAATGGATTTGCTCATGCTTCATCACTTCATAAAGGAACCAAATTTTTGACCTTTTAGTAAAAAATTGGATGAAACTGTTGGATTTATGTTACTGAATAAGCATTAGTTCATTTGGTTAATTGTTCTGATAGAATTGGCAAATTATGCATGGAGATATGAAACAAATGATTATGTTTGACTTCCTTAGGAGTTACTGAGTTTTGATATATGGCAGCCATCTTTGACCTTAGCTTTATGTTGATGAAATTGCAAAAGTTCATCTTTTTACTTCATATCAAATGGAATATCCCTTGGAACAAGACAACAGAAATTTATTCTAAAGAACTTAGTTAGCATTTCCTACATTTTTGAAAAAAGTTCTCTGATAAATTTCATTACATTAGTTGCATATGAAGTCCTAAATTCTAATATTATTCCTCAATTGTGGAAGAAGTGGGAAGAAAAACTCTTCTAGTTCAGTTCTATTTGTCACAAAATATGACAAAATCTGTCACATATTGGTATGTAATATTCCTAAGGCTGTGGGTTAGTTGTATGTTTGTTACTATTGTTATAATCTGTTTTGCATGTACAGGGGGGGAATATAATGTTTTCCGTTAAGATTCTGTGGGTATTAGTTTAGCAGGGCTGGGGTTTGTTATAACAGAATGGGGGTTATAAGTCACAAAAGCATCATGATAATTGGACAGTTCATATGAGCTGCCATTTGCCAACTAACTTATTCAATTCACATGCGCCTCCCAATTATTGAGTGAGGGACATTTGCAATTACCCCTCGTGACATTCTCCTCCCTAACATTTGAGCTCCCAATATATTAGTAATAACTAGTCTTGTTCATTAAACATATATTTAGTTTTGAGATTGTGTCTTAGGTCTTATACTCTTATTCATGGATTATTTACATGCTATGCACTGTCCCATTTTTACTAAATTAACATGTAAACTATTAATTCAATTAATCTGTAAAAGAACCAAATAAGAAATTTGAAAAGATAATTAAAAAAAGTTATTAACATAATAAGTTATAGAAATGATTTTTCTTAATTACTTATTTGATCCTTCCTCATGATTAGGTTGCACCACTTGGTAATTACTGTTTGGTCTTGGATTTTGAGGCTAAAGCTCTAAAGTTGTCATATTTTGAAAAGAGAAAGGTATGCAACTTCCCTTTAATTTTTATAACATATGTGGGTTAAAGCTTTGATTGGGATATGTTTTCTTAGTATGTTTGAGCATATGATGCTAGGTGATATTGATTTGCATGGTTGTAAACAAAAAAGCCTATAAATAGATCAACTTTGTTTTGTGTTTGGAATTGGGATTATTGATCTTTAGGGAAAGACCTGCCAAAATTTTTAGGAAATGTGTAGGCCATTGAATCAATCATGTTGAGTGATATGAACTTAGACATTTTTGCAAAATTGCGTAGGTTTGAATATAATAATGGATCGTAGTTGGATGAATGCTTTGAGAACTAGTAAGGCGTATGAGATAGGTGTCGAAGAGTTTATTGAATTTGCAAAAAGAAATACACCTAGTGAGAATGGGATGTATTTTTGCCCTTGCAAGAAGTGTCTTAATCGGAGTCAGAAGAGTGTTGATGATATAAGAGATCATCTTTTTTGTAACGGAATATGTGAATTGGTTGATGATGATCAATATGCTGTTAGGAATGACCACAGCGAAGGGATATGGGATAACACATAAAGTGAGAATTAATTACCTTTAAATTTTATGTTGAAGTCATTTCATTTATTGCAAACGTTTCATTACATTGTACTAATGCATGTTATATTTCAATTTGCAACAGGTAAATGTCAGACAGTTCCAATGAGCATTCACATGATGAGGAGGAGCAATTATGTGATGATCCACCTCATAGAAGGCGGGGCAGAGGTGTAACCAATCTTAATGACATTGTGCTCCGTCTTGAGACAAATGCTGGACCACTCCAAATTGACTTTGATAGAAGGATGAGGCCAATTGGTCCAAATAGAAGGCGATTTTCTAGTTATATCGGATATGTAGCACGAACCAAAATAAGCATACTTGACCATAAATGGAAGTTAGTGAACCCAGATACTAAAAACAGAGCTTGGACGGACATTGTGGTAAGTTCAAATCTTTTTTGTTGAATAGATTAATGATTTATTATATTTGTTTTGTTAGTTAATTAATATTTTAATGATATGTCAGCAAAATTTCACTGTCCCCAACACTGAAGCATTTAGAAAGCGTTGTATGGGGAAGGTACGAAGGCTATGGAAAGATTTCAAGAGTAGACTTACAAAAGAGTACATTCGAGGACCTAAAAAACATCTAGATCCTTGTCTTAATTGGACATATCTTTCTCGAGAAGATTGGAAGAAGTTTTATGCCTCACGAGTAGATCCCATATTTCAGGTGCATGTCTTTCTTTGTTTTATATCAACTTCATTTACTCACTACATGTGTTCCACAATGGTAATTAATTTCAAAACACAGGAAATTAGCAAGAAACAACAGGAGAAACAAAAATTGAATGTGTATCCACACACAATGTCTCGAGGAGGTTATCAGTGGATGGAAGAGAAGATGACAAAGGAACAACTGATGTCAATGGAGGAAGCATCTCAATCAAATCCTACTGTTCTTGAACTTCCACCTATTCCACAGCATAAAATATGGGTGGAAGCAAGAAAGAGAAGAGGAGAATTTATAAACTCGCATGTCAAAAATATTGCCAAAAAGATCGTGAGTTACTTCTCAATTTATTATCAATAAAATTAAATCTTATACTTTCCTCTACATTATTCCAAATGATTGTTTTTCTACATCTTATAGGATGAGCTTGAGGAGAAAAGTTCCCATGGGTCTTTTTCTCAATCTGATGGAATGGATATATTAGCAAAAGCAATTGGGAAGAAAAATGCCACTGGATGTGTTCTAAGGGAGTCTGGGTTAATCAGTCGTCAAAATGATATTGAACATAGTACGGAATTTGTATCGAAGATAAAAAGCCAGGTTCTAAATGAGGTGATGGAACAAGTTCATGATTGGATAAGCGACATGGTTTCCAACATGCAACCTGGTCAAAAACACAACATGTGAGTAATTAATTTTTTGTGAAGTATCATTGAGCTTTACTTAAAATGAGATTGTTTGATTTATTTTGGTTCCTCTGCAGGAATGTCCTACCTTTCAAGGTACAAAAAAAATTTCTAAAGAGCCAATTAGGGAAAATGTTAATCATCAAGAACCCCCTTATTCTAACTCATTAGATGAGGGTGAAGCTTGCTTTCTACATTTGGATGTCCCAAATTTTCGAGTAGTTGCCAAAGCTACACGTTACCCGAGGTCCTCCACCATTCATTAATGGAAGGCTAGGAGATTTTGGACTTGCAAGATTATATGATCATGGAAGTGATCCTTCAACCACATGTTTAGTGGGGACATTGGGATATCTAGCACCAGAGTTTAAACTCTGAATCTAACAAAACATTGCTAGCTTTTATGTCTCTATGTACCACCACTTGCTCCCATTCTTGGTGCATATAACACAATGCTGAAGCTATCCCTTTGATGATTCCAAATCTTTGCATCCAATTTAGTGTTACTCTAGGTTGGTTAAAGAGGTATTTATCCAAACTTCCTTTTGGCATGAACTCATAGACTAAGAGAAGCTTATCTTTTCGCCTACAATATCCTAAAAAAGGCACAAGGTTTCGATGGCGAAGGCGACCGATACTCACAATTTCCGCAATAAAATTCTTCATGCCTTGTTGGGATCCATGGGATACTTTCTTCACAGCAACCTCAATATTTGAACATGGCATTATCCCTTTGTACACCTCTCCAAATCCACCAGAACCCAAAATTTGTGTGTCTCTAAAACCTTTTGTGGCAGTGTAGAGATCTTTATATTTCAACCTGTGAGGACCATAGTTTTCCTCCCAAGGTTCCACAATCTCATAAAACATCCATTTTCTATATCTATAATAAATGATTGATAGAGCCACCAAAAAAATTAAAAAAAGTGAAGACAAAGGTATCCCAATTTTAAAAGCCAAAGAATAATTTTCCCCTCCTAGTGGTGGTAGCTTTGGGAGTTTTGAGAATTGAAGGTTGTGAGCTTTCCCATTGAGCTTAAAGCTCCAACCAAGAATATAATGAGAACTAGAAAATGATCCAGTGGAAGCAGAGAATCCCACATAACTAGAATTCTTTACCACTTGAGAAAGATCTTGAGACACCCTCAATAATGGAGTTTTGGGCTTTTTGATGTTTATTGGAGCAAGTGTGACATCAATTTGCTTCTTTCCTCCATCATAGTCCACCCACACTTGAAAAGGTTGACCACTTTTGAGAGTTAAATTCTGAAACCCAAACCCATCAACATAATATCCAGAAGGAGCAGAATATTTTGATTTCAAGTCATTAATATCGACTCCAACATGATTATCATTAATATCATCGAACTCACTGGTCTGAGTGATGTCAAGTTCCACAGCGAACACATGGTTTGTTGGGTCACCAAGGTTGGTTTCATTAAATAGGCCAAGGTATTGGCTAGGACGAGCATACGGAAATGATTTAGTTGGAGATATTAGAAAAGTCATTCCATGACCACTCATAGATAAATATGCAGATCTAACGGCAAAAACAAAAGTGGTAGAGAAAGAAGAAGTGTTTGTGAGATGTATTGGATTTGGGTAGAAAGCATGACCTTTTTGTAGCCTGGTTTCATTAGTGAGCTGGAGGAGACCATTGGAAGTGATGGAAGAAATACCATCCATGGTTACATTAGAAGATTGGAATCCATTATTGAAGATGAAGTTTGTATTTGTATCTGCACCAATCTTTTGTACCTTTGACACCAACAAAAACACCAGCATCATAATAAGCTTCATGCACATGGCTGCCTTTTTTTATGTAATGTGCTCGTTGTATGTTTTTATTAATGGTTACATTTATAACTGGCCGATCGTAAACCATTGTTGATGGGGGAAGATTCGATTTCTAATTGACGATCGAATCTTGTTGACTAATTGACTCGTATGCATGGTGATTGATTGCTATGAATGGTTTGGCTTATTGATTGATGTTACTCCTTCGTGTTTTTAATGTTATAAGAATAAACCAGTCATTTTATTACACATATCTAATAAACTTAACGTAGCGAAGTCATTTTATATAAGTAAAATTGATGCGGTTTATGTTACCCTTATTTTATATAACCCTTATTTTATTTATATATTATACACTCTCACAATTCTACTCTCTCTTTTCTTTACATTTAATACAACAACAACAATAGATCTATCATTCACTAACTATAATTCACTAACTCTTATATATGGTCTCATTGTGCTCTATATTCACTAACTTTTTGAGCAGATCATTCACCAATAAATCTCTTTATATTTAATATAAGGGTAGAAATTAATGAAACATTTATTATCTTGACTGTTACATACTGCTTCTTGTAATAATTTAAATTATTTTGCTCTTACTATAAAAAATAGAGTGTATTATATTAGGTTATTCATTAAACTCAATTACACGTTTTAATAATCTTGATTGTATTATCATAACTTCAAAATTGAGATGGTAGACATATAATTAGGGGTCTCTCCACAATCTCTATTTAGCATCTATCTATATTATTAAATTTTCTTTCAATAGTTGAGATTCATTATAATTATTAAGTTTGGATGCCTCTTTAATTTAGTCGAATCACTAATAATAGATTTTACCATAATGATATGATATTGATCACAAAAATTCGCAATACACATGCATGCATCCGTTGTCAATATCTACTATCACTCCATTATATGCTTGAAAAGTCTAATCTATTATTTAGTCATTTTCCTTTATATATTTCACTTATCTCATTTCTACCCTCCACCCCACGAAGCCAACAAGAGCAACGTTACGATGGTGAGGCAGTGCGCTCTAGGCCTCTTAGCAAATATCTCTATGAAGATTATGTCAAGAGTAAATTAGACTGAGTTATTATGTCTTACGTTAATTTTAACTATTCATTAAATAATAGCCCCATTGTACATTGTTCAAAATTCAAAAATCAAACCAAATACTTTCCCTGTAATGCACTGGAAGGTGCAATAATATTTAACCAAACGGGCAAGATTTTGTTAGCTTCCTATCCTAATATCTTCTAGCATCATGCAGTAACAAAAGAGTGAAATGATAGGAGTGGCAAAAGAGTAAAATTTTTTCCGACCAAAAAAAAGAGTAAAGTTTGATATGATAGGAAAGTTGTAGGATAATCAACTTAAGTTTAATTAAAAGCTATTTAATTTTATGATATAGCATAAATCATATAGTTAGAATTTAATAACTATTTCAAAATTGAGTTGAAATAACCTATATTATTTATGAGCTTGAAAATATACGGTTATACATTCTATTTTATGTCGTGTGTGTGTGTGTAAAATTCCATTGATGTATTTCATGATGTATACCAAGTCAGTTATATACATAAAAAAAAAAGTAACATAGTGCCTGAATTTGGCTTTTGAGGCTCATTCATATGTGATAGGAATCATTAGAGGATATATTTTCTTGGGCATTTTGGAAAGTCATTTAATGGATTTCACCTATAGTCATTGATTGAGAAGAGAGCATATATTCCTTTAGGTGCAATAAGGGCTAACCGTTCACTAACGCCTCAATCAAATCACGAAATTAAATAAAAATCCTAATATTTGTTATTTGACCTTCATTGTTGTTGTTTATAATATTTTCTAACAAGTAAGAAAAGGGTTCCGGTTCTGCTGAAATCTCTCTCTCAATTAATTCAGGAAGTTTCCTTCTTTTTTCTCTGAAAGATGGTCAGAACTTTATCCGGCTTCGAATCCTACTAAAAGCTTCACTAGAGATCAGAAATTATTGAAGAAGGAACAAGATGTTTCTTTTGTACCTTCCAGGAAGTTACAAGCTAATCTAAACAGTTCAATGCTATGGTATTACTACTCATTTTTAATATTAACAGAAATGACTCTATTTGACCCTTAAGTAAACATCATGTACCATTGGGCACCCTAAATTAATATCAGATATAATTACACCCTTAAAGTAACTGAATTGATTCAATTCTACTCTCTGGCGAATATAATGCTGATAAGTGAACAGCACCATCTGTCCAGTTTAGGAAAAATTGATAGGAAACAGTGGAAACACGCCATCTGCCACAAACGCCTAGCAGGCAAAAAAACACTATACATCCGATCATTTAATTATATGTGATAGGAAACAGTGGAAACACATTGCATGATTATCTGAGTACAAGAAGCTGGAAATTGCATTCTGATCAAAAGGCTGTAGTAACAATTGTTCATGAGCTTCTGTTAATAAAGGAATGGTAATAAGATTATAGTCGCTTCCTGAGATATGAAGTGTTGTTCTTGTATTGAACATGCAAAGAGAGATTGATGAAAGGAAAATGCCTCATCCATAATTTTACTCGTATGTACTAACCATTCCTCTTCTGTGGATTTGAGTCTACAGACCCAATTCAGATTTTTTTTTTACAACTGAATGGAAATACCTTGTATAACTTTTTTTTTATTATTACAATACCCTGTATAACTATCACCATTAAGAAACCAAAATGCTTTATCCCTCTGTGCCATCATCATTTCTTGACAGTCATACAAAAGTTCTAGCCTATGTTGAATTGTAATTGTAGCTGATGAATTTCTCGTGGCACCGCCTAATAGAGTGCTTATTCCATGCTGATAAATAATTCTAACACTTCGATTTAACTCTAAAAACTGATTGATTAAAAAAAACTAAGCATCATTTTATTTTAAAATGCATATGCACTCTAACCAAGAGTACGAGTATGTCACATGCATGTTAAATAGCCTTCCACATTACATGATGGAAATGACATACATTGGAATGTCATCAAAGTCTAGGTGACACCCAGATGCAAATCCACAACAAAAAGGAGACTGGCATCATTAAAATCGGAACAACTTATATATAAACATGTAGCTTAGCCTAGGTTAGAGTAGCTTAGTTCAATTCATTACACTCTTTAGATAATATATTAATTACGTTAGATAATAAAAAACTTAACATCAGACCACAAAAAATTAAAATCTTAGCATAGGCTCTATGTAAAGAAACAGTCAAGATTAGATGCTGATGGTGATGGGGTCTTAATTAATATAAATGCAAATTAATATCACTCACATAGTGCACAAACATATAGAAACTTTTAAGACATTTCATTTGAAAATGTATAAAGATCATCAATGCAAGTAACAGAACATAAAACAGAGGAATAATAACCATGTGGTACATACTTAATGAATCCTCACAAAGATTCTAACAAATGAACTTCTACATATGACACATACATGTCTTCAAAAGGGAAATCAACGACCTTCAAAAAGGAGTGACTCAAACATTGAATCGGGAGATAAATAGCCACCCGCACTTGTTGATGCAAATGTAATCTGAATGTCATCAAAGTCTATGTGACTCCCATATGTAATTCCAAAACAAGAAGGAGATGACATTAGTGATGAGAAGTCGGGCAATGGCACATCCATTTTTAAATATTGCACAACTTGTCGTATGTTTGGCCTATTTCTAGACTTAGAATATGAACACAAAAGTCCCAATTTCAACACTAATTCTACTTCCTCACCTTTATAATCTATTCCCAAATTTTGATCCCTTGCCTCAATAATCTCACCCCTCCTCCATAGCTCATATACCCAATCCACCAAAATAGATTCTTCTCTTTCTAGCTCTATTGGCCTTCTTCCACATACAACCTCAAGCATAAAGGCTCCAAATGAGAAAACATCAGACTTTGTGGTGGCTCTTCCTGTTCTTGTGATCTCTGGTGCCATATATCCCAATGTCCCTACCACATGTGTAGTTGCAGGGTCACTTCCATGATCATATAATCTTGCAAGACAGAAATCTCCTAATCTTCCATTCAACTCCGAATCTAACAAAACATTGCCTGCTTTTATGTCTCTATGCAACACTACTTGCTCCCATTCTTGGTGCATATAATACAATGCTGAAGCTATCCCTTTGATGATTCTAAATCTCTGAGTCCAATTTAATATCACCCTAGGTTGGTTAAAGAGATATTTATCTAAGCTCCCATTTGGCATGAAGTCATAGACTAAAAGAAGCTCACCTTTTCTCCTACAATATCCCAAAAGAGAAACGAGATTTCGATGGCGCAGACGACAAATGCTCACGATTTCTGCTATGAATTCCCTCATGCCTTGCCTGGATTCATGGGATACTTTTTTCACAGCAATCTCAGTATTTGAACCCGACAATATCCCTTTGTAGACTCTGCCAAAACCACCACTTCCTAGTAGCTCTTTCTCCTTGAATCCCTTTGTGGCAATGTAGAGATCTTTGTACTTGAACCTGTGAGGACCAAACTCTTGTTCCCACTCTTCAAAAATCTCAGAAAACTTCTTCTTCCAATTAATGTAATAAATCATTGATAAACCAGCAAGGACAATTACACAAAGTGAAAGGAGAGGTAACAAAATTGGTAAAACCATTGATGGTTTGGTTCTTCTAAGTCTTGGTAGTTTTGGGAGTTTTGAGTCATCAAGACTTTGAGCCTGCCCATTAACACGGAAACTCCAACCAAGAACATCACGAGACGCTGGCAATGCCCCATGGGAAGATGAGAATCCAATATAACTGAGATTGCTTGTAACATAAGAAAGATCTTGGGACAACGTTAACAAAGGAGTTTCTGGCTTTTTAATGTTGAATGGAGCAAGTGTTACATCAATTTGTTTCTTGCCTCCATCATAGTCCACCCAAACCTGCATGGGCAGGCCACTACTTAGGCTCAAATTTTGAAGCTTAAACCTATAATATCCAGCAGGAGCAGACTTTGTGGAATTGAAACCATTAATATCAATCCCCACATGGTTATTATTGATAACACCAAACTCTGGATTCCTGATTGTATCAAGTTCCACAGCAAACACATGGTTTTTTGGGTCTCCATTGTTGTTCATATTGAAGAGGCCGAGGTACCGTGCAGCTAGACCATTTGGAAATGATTTAGTTGGAGAAATCACAAAAGCTAGTCCATGAGCATTTTGGGTTTGATAAAGAGGTCTAATGGCAAAAACAAAAGTAGTTGAGAAAGAAGAAGTGTTTGTGAAAACCACTGGATTTTTGTAAAAAACATGACTCTTTTGTTGCTCAGTTTCATTGGTGAGCTGAAGGAGGCCATTGGAAGTGATGGAAGAAATACCATCCATGGTTAGATTATCTGATTGGAAACCATCAGTGAAAATAAAACTTGTATCTGCATCACTCACTTGTACCATTATTGTTGTCACTATCAAAAGTACTAATGCCATGATAAGCTTCACACACAAGGCTTGCTCAAAACTCATATCTTCTTTCTGTTTATGTATCATTAATGTACCTTTCTGTTTATGTACCATTAATGTACCTTGCTTTCTGTTTATGTACAATGACAAGAGTTTCTCCTTTCTCTTATCGTTGATCTTTGGAATACAAGACAAAATGCTTTTTGGTTCCGTGAGTATATGGGTTGACTTCTTGACTGATTGCCATTTTCATCGCTGGAGAGTCAAAGATGAAATTCTATGTGGTCACGTGTATTCATAATTTGCGTGGAAAACATGTCACCTAAGAATATGATTTTTTTCTGGAGTCAATAATGTCAATGTGTATAAACTATAGTTGGATATGTACACACTATTTTAAGGATGACGGAAATTTGAGAATTCTGTCGGGGTTAACTGAAATAACTTAATTTCTATACATATCTTAAAGAATCATGAAAAAATATCCCCTCCTGTTGGCCCCACTCTCAATGAAAAAACTGTTATATATGGGCACAATTTGTTGGGTTATCATTAAAAAACATACCCTTTGAGGTTGTGAACTCAAAACCTCATTGTGGACCAATAATATGCTAAATTAGGCCCATAAGCAAATCAACAAAGCCCAATAATAAATGAAACCTATAGACAAGGAAATAAATGACCAATAACACATCCAGACAAGGAAATAATTGGTCAATAATATCTTCACTGAAAATCACTTATTCCATAATTAAAATAAGTAATTATAGGATTAAATGTTTCACCTATAAAAGCAAAGTCAAAGGGCATAAGTTGTCTTTTTGTGTTGTGTTGTAACAAATCATAATTGACCCCATCATGTGTGATATAACCTTCATTACATGATTAAAATAAGTAATTATAGGATTAAATGTTTCCCCTATATATAAAAGCAAAGTCAAAGGGCATAAGTTGTCTTTCTGTGTTGTAACATAATTAAAGTTGAGCCCCTTTAGACCCATTTTAATTTGGCCAATTGATAGGACCTTTCCCTATTTTTTACACCTAAACCATATATTATTTGGAGAGGATTTTCTATCATTATCATATATCCTCCTCTCATGCCAAACAACCCACCCCCAAAAAGAATCCCTGACTTTCCCTCTCTCATTATATTCAAACAGAGAAAACCCCATTTCCCGTTACACACTTTAATTTGTTAAACCTGATTTTCTCTCCATCCAAACATAAGCATAAGATAGGTACATGTGGAAGAAAAAATTGAAGTATGCAGTTAGATATTATAATGCAATTCTTAGTGGAATAACAAAAACAAGTATAAATACATACATGCACGCATGCATATATGTATGCATGCATGCAGGCATACTTGTTTTTTGTTATTCCTCTACAACTTTTAGGTTCTCTATATTGTCAAAAGATGCATTGTGATATTAGAAATTCATGCACAATAGTTCAATGTGTCTTAGTGAAGTTATGATGTTGAGCTGTGTCTGCTTGATTGTAAATAGCATAACGATTAAGTGGTTGTGTTGTGACATTGGACTTTCACTCTTGTTAGCTCCAATCTATTATTTGAGTGACCATCAATAAATTATAATTCCAAGGGAGAGCGATTTTGGGTGCCCAAATTTTCGATTGAAGTTCCTCACAGCCAATTGATCCTTTGAATTTGTCAAATTGTATGAGTGACATCATGTTTAAATCCTATTGATATTTAATATTTATAAGTCAACTTTATGTTGAATTGCATAATTAAGATGTCAAATTTATAAAATAATTTTTCAACATAAAGCTTTTAAATCTAAGGGTTGGATTGCGTCAATTAAATTTTTAAATATTAAAAACATTATATTACATATTATATTATTAAACTAGCAAGTAACCCCGCGGCCAGCGCGGGTAGAATTATTCTCAAAAATAGTTCAATGTTTGATTACTTTAATTAGCTTTATATGTCAATTCAATCTTTGTTTAAGGTTTGTTCACGCATGCCGATATTAATTTAAAAAACATTTATCAAAATAAGGGGAAAAAAGAGATGTTAGATAAGTAAAACAAAAAAGTTGTCATCAAATTCAAATAAGTTGCTGAATTGGATGATGATGTTGATGATGCAGATTGTTCCACCCCTATTGGCAATCACAAATAGTGACGGGGTGTGAAGAAAGAAAAGTAGCCCACTGTGGTTGTTAGTGTAATTGTTTTTGTGTCTGTAGCCCAAGACTTCCTCTGTGACCTTGAAAAAGGTGGAAAGATATCATCAGCAACATCAATAGCTTGTCCTACAGGAATAACTTCAATTCCCTTAACATTCTTGGAACTGGCAGCAATATTATCATCACTCATTAGAGTATTAGTTTCAACTCGTTCTGGGGTCTTACAACAAATAACAGAGTAAAAAAATAAGAAACAAAAAACAATAGATAGTATTAACACTGATTATGAAAATAATTAAAACAACATTCGACCTCGACAACCAAAGGCGGATCAATTTCAAGAACCAAAGGTGGATCAACTTCAAGAACCAAAGGCGGATCAACTTCAAGAGCCAACTGATATAACAACAAACAGAAAATGGAAGCAGCATCAAAATTCAGTAGCTAAAAAGAAAACAAACTCCAAATCAACATAGTCAACTAAAAGGATAAAAAATATACATTTTCCCCACCAGTTGCATTAAAATTCTCGATCAGGTTCCTGCAAACAATGAAGTGTTGAACGCTAATGCTCGATGTCTCGTGTTTCTCATTATATAGGTTTTTATTAAGAGTTAGCTTCATCCTTCATCCTTCATCCTCCTACCAACAACTTCATCACACTCACTTGGGAAATCATATTCACAGCCATATTCACGGAAATGATGCAGCAAGTTAAAACATGTAGATGAGAAATAAGATACTGAAACTATACAGAACCTTACCCTCGCAAGCACTTCCTTCATTTCAGTACTTTGAATCACATGTCCGTGCTCCCCCTCGTACGCCACAATCAGCACCGTTGGATCATCGGTCGCTCTCTCCACGTTCTTTCTCACCGGACATCCCCTCATTGTTCTGCACTTGTAGTATCCTCTGCTCACCGTTTTCTTCACCTTATTTTTCCTGTAACTGAAAAATCATTACATATTAAATAGTGAACAAATTTATTGAGAAATCGATGAAATAGAGGGAGAACCTACTGATATAAAACAGATGGAGATCCAATCGTTTTATAAAACAAATGGTAACTGCTCAGCTCTTTCATGGGTTCAAGCGGCTAAGAGGGTAACCACCCCATATTAGAAAATGATCTTCCCAAGCCTAACATGCAAAAAATCAACACAAACTCCCTCCACGAGATCCGGGGGGAAACTACATTTTGAGCAGGAATAGAAACAACTTCTTACGCTCCCTCCATCAATAATATTACCTGCAACAAAGAAAGCAACCAAACAAACCAAACAAAAAGAGAGATAGTGTTGATGGTGTCCAGAGAAGAACTAAAAGGCATTTAAATAGGACAACCATCTCGGTACAAAGGTTTTCTACCCTTGAGAGTTTTTATTAGACCATTGGATAATGAGACAAAAGCTGACAACTTCCATATTATAAGAAATGGACACAGACACGCAAAAAAAAGGCTGAGAGCCCATGCTGACTATGACTTATCATCATCAATAAAAAAACACATAAAAATAATTTAGACAAAACTTATTAAGAATGTATACCAGATTACAAAATTCCATTAAAAGAGACAATTGAATTGTATTAAACTATAATGTTATAACTATAATATTATATTATATTTTATCGCTTAAGAATTATTGGATTACAGTTGAATTGAATTAAAGAAAGTGTTATAACTATAAATTTTATATTTTATCACTTAATGAATTGAAGTTTTACCTTTTATTGGAAATCTGACATTTATAAATTTTATCATATAATCAATTATATTTATTTTGTAAATTTAACATTTACAAATCTATTATTTAATAATTTTAATACTTATTATTTTTTATTTAATTTATAATACTCCCTTCATTCCTAAATATAAGTTCATTTTCCTGAATTTGATTAGATTAGGTATTCTAGTTAAGTCAGTCATTAGCATATGATATTACTAGTCTACCCTAACCACATATCTTTACTCACTCTCACTCTCCCTCTCTTTCTTTTTATTATAGATAAATATTGTTAATGTTTATTTGATAAAAAATTGGGGAAAATTAGAAAGTTGCTTATATTCAAGAACAAATTGAAATTTTAAAGTGTTCTTATATTTAAAAACAGAAGAAATATTTTTTATGTTTTATAATTTATATTTTAAATATTACATTTATAATTTTATCATTTAATCATTTAATTTAATATTGTTTGTGCACCGTAATTATATATCTCAGCAGTCAGCACCCATATGCACGCAGGCAACCAACGTCATTCATGAATTCAAGGAGCTCATATATATATAGATATTTTTTTAACTCACGTCCAAATATGTATTCATTCTGTGAACAGGGAAACGAACTTCCGAGTAAAAATATGAAGAAAACAACAGAGAGAAGGTGCATTTAGCAATAACTGGTGGAAGAGAATTATAATACACACACCTGTATTTTTGTAACATTTGGAAGAACAATAGCGTGCACATGAAAAGACAAACATTCACTAAATAATATAAAAACAGACAAATCCATAACTAATACACACACTGTCCTAAAATATAAAAGTGAAAAGCACACAAAAAACCTTATTAAACTATCATTGTAATGCTATTTAGGCGTATTTAGTTAATAAATGTTTTCCACTATTGCCTATATATAATATGATTCCTTTAAGAAACAAAAATAGATAAGCACTAATTAATCTGAAAGATATGTATGGGCAACCAATGGGTAGTTGTTTGAGCTGGTAAATGGGCTACAACCCCCGTAAGGATGAGAACGCGTGTTCAAATCCCGGGAAGCGCTCTCATTGGGAGAGGGGACAACCTTGTCTATGTGGGCAACCTTGTGATTAACCAAAAAAAAAAGATATGTATGGGCAACAAATTAAAAAAAAAACATGACACAATGAGAGAATGTTAGATTAGTTCTTACATATAGAAGATAAAACAATCAAAATTTGAATTACCACTCTAGGGATTTTAGGTAGTACTATTATAAATGACAATCATAGATCATTGAGATAATAAATATTTTCCAATATTACCTATATATATGATAATTCTTTTAAGATAAAAATATGATAAGCACTAATTAATCTGAAAGAGATGTATGGGAAAAAATTAAAAAAAAAAACCATGACATGATGAAAGAATGTTAGATTAGTTCTTATATGTAGGAGTAAAAACAATAAAAGTTTGAGCTACCAATCTGGGAACGTGGGTAGTAATATTACACATGACCATCGTAGATCATTAGGGGTTTTTTTACCCAAATACTACAGCACAAAAAACAATTACCAATATGCTATAAGAAAAAAAATATTTACCTATATACTACACTAACTGGAAGTCGTTCTTGGCGTGAACGACTTCTAAAGTCGTTCTTGGTAAGAACGACTTTAGAAGTCGTTCACGCCAAGAACGACTTCCATTACACATATCCCAATGTATATCAACTTAGAAATATTACTCCCTCCGGTCCCTAATCTTAGCCCAAAATTTGAATGATTTTGGTCCCTAATATAAGAACTCATCTCACATTCTCTGCTCATTTAATTTGTTTTTTTTCTATTTTTCCCCAACTCTCTTTCATATTTATTAATGCTTATGTATTTCTCTCTCTTAAAATTATCATAATAAATATAGGCAATATTGATATAAAAGCATTAACTCCAGACACTCAACTAACATGCACATATTTTCTTAAAAAACGTTTTTTTCACAGTTAGCTCTTATATTGGAGACTAGAGGAAGTGCTTCCTCTAATTCTAAATATAAGACCTTGTTGACTTTTTTAACCTCAGGACTGGAGGGAGTATTATTTAACCTCAAAATATCTCATTATATTTATGTATCTTAATTAAAATTAAGCATATTAAACACTTATCTTCTTTTAACTTGTGAAAGTGATTTGGAGGAAGATGAACCTTCAAAAGCTTCCAAATCAATTTGTGGAAAATAATTACTTTCACATTTACTTTAAATCTCATTATACCAATAAGTTCTTGTTGAAGGAATATAGATACACACATTCAAAATTAATATTATTGAAGTGACCATATACTTTTGAACAATAAGAAAACATTTTGAAATTTTTTCTTTTAATTTTAGTTTACATTTCCATTTTCCAAAACTAAGAAAAATTTCATTCACTTTACTATCTTTTGAATGTTTAAAACCTCAAGTTTACTTATGAATTATTTGAGCTCTTCAATATAATGAGACATTTTGAGGTTAAATAATACTCCCTCCAGTCCTGAGGTTAAAAAAGTCAACAAGGTCTTATATTTAGAATTAGAGGAAGTACTCCCTCCGATCCCCAATATAAGAGCTAACCGTGAAAAAAATGTTTTTTAAAAAAACATGTGCATGTTAGTTGAGTGTCTGGAGTTAATGCTTCTATAGCAATATTGCCTATATTTATTATGATACTTTTAAGAGAGAGAAATACATAAGCATTAATAAATATGAAAGAGAGTTGAGGAAAAAATAGAAAAAAAAACACATTAAATGAGTAGAGAATGTGAGATGAGTTCTTATATTAGGGACCAAAATCATTCAAATTTTGGGCTAAGATTAGGGACCGGAGGGAGTAATATTTCTAAGTTGATTTGCATTGGGATATGTGTAATGGAAGTCGTTCTTGGCGTGAACGACTTCTAAAGTCGTTCTTACCAAGAACGACTTTAGAAGTCGTTCACGCCAAGAACGACTTCCAGTTAGTGTAGTATATAGGTAAATATTTTTTTTCTTATAGTATATTGGTAATATTTTTTTTGTGCTGTAGTATTTATGTAAAAAAACCGATCATTAGGCGAATACATTGAAGTGCAAGCCATAGTAATAGACTTTGATAAAAAAAAAAAGCCATAGTAATAGACAGCAATAAAAAAAAGGGCAGAATTATATAAAATAAATGCCACACAGTGTTCAAAGTAACATTGACTCATTATTTTATTACCCCGATATACTTGCGTGCTGAAGCAGACAACCAACCAAACAACATACGTCCAAAGATAGCACAGCACTCGCTACAGTAATGATCTGTTCTCTACAGGAAATTTGTGAAGAAAACGACGCAGAAGATGAGCGTTTAGAAGCACTCGATGGAATAGATTTATAAGAGAGAATAAAATTCAAAAGATCTATTTATATTTAGTTACTTATGTGTAATTCTACCTGACAAATCACAATATTTATATGATTTTATTGTGATAAAATGAGGTTGTCAACTATTTGAGATGCAATATTAGTGTCTTATATAATAAAGAAAAATATTTTAATTTAGGCACTAAATAAATAAGACAACAGTCTAAAATCTAAAAGAAACAAAAAAGACATATTATTATTATTATTATTATTATTATTATTATTATTATTATTTAGCTGCTATTGTGAAAAAAGAAAGGAAGAACGAATTGATTAAAGGAAAGAAAGGAAAATTGAAAAGTATTTGCAGTGAGGAACAAAATGCAAAAGAAGAGAAGGCTGGAGGCAGAGGAGGATATTGGCCTATTGAGGGGCTGGAGGCACGCAAAAACCAGATCTGAAGGAAGGCGAAAGGTCATTTCTTCCTAAGTCATACTAATTTTATGTTTATTGTCATTTTGTTTTTGTTAAATACATGACTTGGTACTATTTAATTTTGAAATTAATGAAATTTATGGGTTCATGATTTTGTTTTTAGGCAGAAACACACTACTAGCAAATTGAATAAATTTGCAGAGATGTCTATTGCCGCTTTTTTATTAGAAATCATAACTATTTTTCTCAAATCAATCTAGCACAAAATGATGAAAACTCGTGAACAGGAGAAATATTTGCTATCTCCATGCTGACATCAAATCTAAGCACGCCTGATTGATGAAGTTTGTACCAAAGATAAAAACAAAGACAAGGCCTCAGAGATCTTGGTGGAAAGTAATCATCAGATGGGGTGATGCCCATCAAGAGTAGCAAATATTTTGTAACATCACCGGCCAAACAAGTCAATGATCCTAAATGCTCCTAAACTAGGAAAAAAAGATTCAACCATTGAAAACCATACAAATATATACACATATGATGTTGTCAGAAGTAGCTGGTTGTATAATCTTGTCATATCAGTGGGAATCCGTCTGATTTTCCATCATTCAACACCATATGTTTAATATCCATGGACCATGTAAACAAAACTAAATTCAAAATGGAAAACGTATGACTCACCAAAAACATATTTAGATGCTGATACCAAACAAAAAAAACATAAAACATAGAAGCCCTAAACTAGTTGATCCAACAAAGCTTTCTCAAACATTTATTTAAGCATCTGATTGAAATCCTAGAAAACTAATATGATAAATTACATTCAAATTAAGAGCAACCACATAAAAAAAAAGTTATTCAATGCAAAATAATAATGTGTCTACATATACATGAATCATATATATGTGCAAAAGAAATTCAATATAGCCTAACGATAGATTCCTTGACCCAAAACCAGGTTCAAAGAATTGCAATATTAGGCAGAGACCTAACATATTAATCAGGGAATAAAAAAAGCACTAGGTACTAGAATAAGGCTCAGAGATTTGCTATATGTGCTCAAAGAAGAATCTTTTAAGACTCTACTCATACAAGAGGTGTCAGAAATAAGCAATGTTCATCTTCGCCAGAGTCAAAATGTAACATAACTTATTCATAATAACAAACCATGCATAATAATATTACGAAAGACTTTCGCATAAGAAACATGGCATTCAAAGTAGGCACTGCACATTACAGTCCATCAAATTCTAAATTTTGACAACAATAATAATTATGTCCAAAAACGTACACTGCCTACTGCCTAGCAAGCAAAAGACCACATTTTTTAAAAAACCCCAAAAAGAATCCAAACAAAATTCTAAATTTTGACATCAATTTGAGCTCATCTCAACCACACAGACTACCCTAGAAGCAAAAAAAAAAAAATAAATAAAACATCTGAACAACCAAAACTATACCAGTAAAAAAAATGAAACAGAACATTTCAAGCAATATTGAATAAATGAAGAAAGCATCAATATTGAATCAAAATTCTAAATTTTGATATCAATTTCAGCCAAACCCAACTAGAAAAAACATAGATATCAATCAATTGAAAACACGCGCGTGCACACCACGCGCTTCGCTTTGTGCACGCGCTTCGCTTTCTTTGTGTTTGCGGCTGAAGAATGGGGAGTGATGAAGTTGTTATATAAGAAGGGGGAGCCATTAGGGTTTTTGTGTCTTGGGCTGGGCTATTATATCAGACCCGGCCCACATGGCATTTTGGTCATACGGGAGTGTTAGTTTATTTTCTTTCTCTCTTCCATGAAAATTAAAACAATAATTCAATCAAAGTGAAAATTCCAAATAAATTACTTCCTCCGCGGTCTGTCTTATGTTGATTTATTATTTTTCTTTTCCATGAAAAACAATCGAGTGAAGTTGAAAATTCCAATGATTACTTCCTCTAGTCTTAAATAAAAATAAAGACCTAATTGAATTTGTTTTTTTCGGAAAATTTTGAAAAAAGGAAAATAAGTTGATTATAAATAGATTTACCTAATTTTTTTCGTTAGCAAATAAACTACTTGATAATCTAAAAATATATAAAAAAAATTTCATGATTTGATAGTCACTCCATTCTTAAATATAAGACCACTGTCAGATTTCAATTTTTTTACTAATTATAAGCAATTTTCTTGTTTTTCTCATTTTTTCCCAAATAAACTCTAATAATCCCTATAACGAATAATTCTTAACTATAATGAATAAGTAAGGGTGAGAAAGTGAGGAAAAATGTATTTATTAGTTAGAATAAATTAGTAATATCATGCATTAATAACTACCTTAACTTACATATTCAATCTAATATATCAATAAAGTGATCTTATATTTAGTAACGGAGGTAATAGCTTATTTCACAACCACAATCTCTATAAAAATATTTAACTAGGTTTTATATTTAGTATTGGGGAGTAAAATATTAGAGTGGAGCTTGGGAATTGGGCAGAGGTTATAAATGTGTGTGTGTTACTATTCTTAAATTAAATATAGATATAAAGAAATTCACTGAAAGCATTCGATGAGTGTATATGTACACTCAGATAGTCAAATGAGATAATGGACTTCACTCGTATATTAGGTTAGTTTTCTAAGATTTTTTTATAGGATAAGTCAAAAATCAAATGGAAAAGTTCTTTTACAATAACAAACTATTTGTATGTGTGTATAAATAAATGACATAATATATAATAAAAACAATATATAACTTGTGATAGGGTAAAACTATTAACTCTAATGATAATTACCATTACGCCTGTAAACACCCTATTTTATCTAAGCCTTACAAAATAAAAAATAAACTCAAGAAAAAAATTAAAAAATATTGTCATTATATGTCTTAGAATAGGCTTTTAAACAAATATAAATAAATAAATAAAAAGTAATAAAACGAAAAATGAAAAAGAAAGAAAGGAAGAAAGGAAACATATCAATCCTATATTTCTAAATCCTATGGAATATGGCTTATCTTTGCAGTGGCTTAGCTGGTGGCTCCTCTCAGTATTAACTGTTCATTTTAGCCAAGTTTTTTTAAATGTTTGTTTATTTTTTTTGGCCGATTTAAATGAGTGTGTGTCACAATTTTGTGATAAATTTATGTGTGGGCCCCGTGATGATTTGATGCTTGACTTGATAGCCTAATATAGACTGCTATACTTTTTTTTTTAAGTTTTTGCCCAGCATAGTCTACCTTTACTGTCTCTTTCTTATATTTTTTATTAATTAATAATGGAAAAATTATTCTCTTCTGTATATTGTGAGGTGACTAATTGGTCAAAAAAAGTGAGGGTGACTTCTAAATTCAAACTCTCCCCCCCAACCTTTCTGCCTCTTTGAAAAAGGGATTTTTTTCTAATTTTAAGTGTTGTACCTTCCAACTTCAGTGTGTCGTTCCTTTGAGGTTCATCCTTGATTAGATTTTTTACTTTGTATTTTCTGGACGAAGTATGCCGCGTTGGCCACGTTCGGTGAAACTTCCTTGTCCGTCAACTGCTGAGTCAGGTTAGTATTGGAATTTTTTCTTTGTTTGTTTTTTTGATGATCTTAAGAGATGGAATAGAGATTTTTTTTTATTTAGATCATTATTGTAATATATTTGTTTTCTAAACTTCATGTCTCTGAACTGCAATGTAGATTCCTCTGTTGTTACTCCTGTCAATAGTACTAGGTGGAGAATGATGGCAAGCGCTGATTCATCAACACAAAAGAAAAAAAGAAGACGGTTATCTTCCCAAGAATCTTGGGTACCAATGAATCCAAGTTCGTCCTCAAGCTGCTGTGAAGGTGTGTCTTTGTATTATTAGTATTCAAGACATTTTTACTGCGTAGATATTGAAATTTATGACTACTTATTCTTACTTTTGTTAGAGTTGTGGGTATTAATTCTTAATGTTATGTTTAATCGTAACCAGAGGGCGAAGCAATAATAGCTGAGGATGAATCTTTGATGGGGAAAGAGGATTACTATCGAGAAGTATATTTTAACTACAATGAAGATAGACATTTTGATGAAGTTGATGGTGCTTCAGGTATGTAACATGTGTAATTTAGTTCCTGACAAATTAGACTTAGTGAAACTTGGATTATTTTAATTCTGTTTGCATATAAAGTATGTTTATTTTTTTGAAGGAACTCTAGGGATTGATGGATTTCAAGTTCCTCGCCCTGATATTATTGAACGATTGAATCCATCAACAGAGGATAGTAAGAAAAAAAAATTCATTCGATTAAAAAAGTGAAAGAAATTAAAGCTTTTAAAACTGTTATAGTTGATTTATTTTTTTTCTGTCTTTTGTTTGTTTTATTTTAGGTCATTATATAGATGAAGGGGATGCCACTTGGGAGTGTATTCATTGTGGGGCATTATGTTGGTATAATGAAAGATGCAAGAATGCTAATTCAGTGGGCAATGCTGAAGTATTTTCAATATGTTGCTCTCAAGGGAAAGTTGTTCTTCCTCAATTGAAGCCTCCTCCACCATTACTATATAGTTTGTTCTTCCACAAGAATATAGAGGCATCCAAAAAATTTCATGAGAATATTAGGCAATATAATAATATGTTTTCATTTACTTCACTAGGTGGTAAAATTGATCATGGGAAAAATAAAGGTGGAGCTCCTTATTGTTTTGTGTTGTCAGGGGTTAATCACCATAGAATTGGAAGTTTAGTTCCGCCTTCTGGGCAGCCACCAATATATTCTCAACTTTATATTTATGACACTGAACATGAAGTTGAAAATAGAATCTCAGCTGTTAGGTTAGTGCTTTTAATTTCTGTAGTGTTCTTTTTGTAGGTTCATAATGATTTTGATCAAAAACTTATTACTTTTATTGCCAATTGCAGCAAGCAAAGCCAAAAGAGTGCAATTGATCCTTCAATAGTTGAACTAATTAAGTTTCAATTGGATGAGGTAAACCCATTTGTGAAACAATATAGAACAGCTGCATCCATGATTAATAGGTCATCAAATTCTTCTCTTCGACTATGCCTCTTAAGTTCACGTATGTCAGATGGGCGTTTATTTAATGTTCCATCAGCCTCAGAGGTAGCTGTGTTAGTTGTTGGTGACTTTGACAATTCCTTTGGTGTTCGGGATATTGTAGTCGAAGAGCATTCAGGTAAACCAAAAAGAATAAATGAATTGCATACAGGGTATCTTCCTTTGCAATATCCACTATTATTTTGTTATGGTGAAGATGGATATAGAGACGATGTGCCTCATAGGACTGAAAATGATGTTAGCACCAATACCAGAAAGATGGTGAGCATGCGAGAGTTCTTTTGTTATAGGTTAATGAGTAGGAAAAATGAATGTTCAACAATTCTACATTCATCACGCCTCTTGCAGCAGTTCATTGTTGATGGATACACAATGATAGAGTCACAGCGCTTGCTTTGGGTGCGCTTGCACCAAAAAAACCTTCGTGTTGACTTATACAAGGGGTTATATGATGCCTTAAATAAAGGAGAAAGAAATGCATCTCACATAGGCAAACAGATTGTCTTACCCTCTTCATTTACAGGAGGTGCACGTTACATGTTACAAAATTATCTTGATGCTATGGCAATATGTAGAAGCATGGGATATCCTGATTTATTTTTAACCTTTACATGTAATCCAGCATGGCCTGAAGTTAGAAGATTTTGCTCCTCCCACTGGGTAAAATCATGTGATAGAACTGATGTGTTGACACGAATCTTTAAGTTAAAACTTGATTGTTTGATGCATGTATTAAAAGAGAAACAAGTTTTTGGCCCAATTATAGCAGGTAAAACAGCTCAATCAAGTAGTCTTATTTTATTTCGTCCATTGCTAATGCATGACCCTTTTTTCTCTAATGTTATGATATTTTTATTATTTGTAGACATGTACACCATAGAGTTTCAAAAGCGTGGCTTACCGCATGCTCATATACTGTTATGGCTTGGACAGTCTTCTAAAATGATTTCACCATCAGATATAGACAATAATATTTGTGCTGAACTTCCATCAGCAACTGATAGTAAATTGTTGATGGAGTTAGTAACTAAGTTCATGGTTCATGGACCTTGCCGCAAAGCAGTTGGGGATGGAGGGTGCTTACAAGGAAAACGTTGTTCAAAAAAGTTTCCAAAGCAATTTTGTACTCATACAACAATTGATTCTGAAGGTTATCCTACATATCGACGTCGTGATAATGGTGTTACAATTGATAAGAATGGCATTCCCCTTGACAATCGCTATGTTGTGCCTTATAATCCTTCATTGCTTCTTATGTTTGGTGCACATATTAATGTTGAAAAATGTAATCAGTCTACTGCTATTAAATATTTATTTAAATATGTTAGTAAAGGTAGTGACCGAGCAATAGCCTCCATATCTAGATCCACTGACAAGGCAGGCAAAGAAAGTGAGGCAGATGAAATAAAGCAATACTACAATTGTAGATATATTTCTTCTTGTGAAGCTTCATGGAGAATTTTTGCTTTTGACATCCATAAAAGACATCCTGCAGTTCAAAGGTTAGGTTTTCACCTACCAGAGCAACAAAGTGTTATTTATTGCAGCAATGATGATGTGGAAGAGGTATTGGATAGGCCACGTATACGTGAGTCACAATTTATTGCATGGTTCAATGAAAACAAGAATAGTAGCTTTGCAAGGTCCTTGAGTTATGTTGAGTTTCCTAAGCATTATGTTTTTGACAAGAGAGAAAGGTGTTGGGTTCCTAGGCAAAGTGGTAAAACAATTGGTAGAATTTCTAATGTGTCTCCTTCCTGTGGTGAATTATATTTCCTTCGTATTCTGTTGAACAAGGTTAAAGGACCTACTTCATTTGATGATTTGAAGACTTTTGATGGCATTATTCATAAAACTTTTAGGGATGCTTGTATTGCACGTGGGTTATTGGATGATGATTTAGAATATATTTCAGCCATTAAAGAGGCTTCTTTATGGGCAAGTGGTTTGACCCTCAGAAAACTCTTTGTTAATATGCTATTGTGTTCATCACTGGCTAATCCACAGCGAGTTTGGTCTGAAACAAAGGAATTATTGTGTGAAGATGTTCTTTATTCGAAAGATAGAACCAACTCTCAAAGTAAGTTTAGTTATTATTACATTTACTTTGCTTCTGTGTTAAAACACTCATTTATATGAGTATATTTTGTGTTTTCTTGATGTAGGTATTTCTCATGAAGTTAAAGAAGGTGTGGCTTTACAAGAAATTAACTCTTTGTTGCTGGAAAATGGGAAAAAACTTGAAGATTTCATGCCATTGCTGCAACCAGCCTTAGTAAGTTCCTTGGATTATGATAATTATCTTATATCTCAAGAATTAAATTATGATAGGGACCTCCTGCAAAAAGAAGCTGAAAAATTGGTTGGTACACTCAATAATGAACAACGTGAAATTTTTGATAACATTATATGTTCAGTAAAAAAATCATTGGGTGGTTTTTTCTTTGTCTATGGATATGGAGGGACTGGCAAAACTTTTTTGTGGAATGCTCTTATTTGTTCAGTTCGGGCTTCTGGTAAGATAGTGTTACCTGTAGCATCTAGTGGTATTGCAGCAACTTTGCTTCCATCTGGAAAAACAGCTCATTCCCGGTTTGCCATTCCTATTCAAATATCAGAAAATTCTGTGTGTTTTATCCATCAAAATTCCCCTCTTGCTTCTTTGCTTATAGCAACCGAATTGATTATATGGGATGAAGCACCTATGATTCATCGATACTGTGTTGAAGCCTTTGACAGGACTATGCAAGACATTATGCATTGTAATAAACCATTTGGAGGTAAATGTGTAATTATGGGAGGAGATTTTCGACAGATTTTACCTGTTATTCCTAGGGGATATCGTGCACATGTCGTTGATTCATGCATAAATTCGTCTTACTTGTGGGATCTATGTACTGTGTTTACTCTTAATGTTAATATGCGTCTTGCATCTTCACCTTGCGTGGAAGAACAAAGAAAAATTTCTGCCTTTTCTAATTGGTTGCTGAAAATTGGAGATGGTCAACTTGGTGAGGGGACTGATGGTTTCAATGAAGTTGATATACCTAAGCCACTCTTGCTTCGATCGACCTCAAATCCTATTCATGATATTGTTGAAGCAACATATCCGGATTTGTTGAATAATTTAGGTGTGAATAGTTACTTCAATGATAGGGCAATTTTGGCACCTACACTTGACATGGTTAATGAAATCAATGATTATATGTGTACTCTTCTCCCAGGTGAGCATATGGAATTTTCAAGTAATGATTCTCTTTGCAAATCTTCTGATGATTCTGAAGTCTTGGATGACTTATTTAGCACTGATTTCTTAAATAGTTTATCATGCTCCGGTTTGCCTTCACATAAATTATATCTGAAAGTTGGAACACCTATAATGCTGTTACGAAATATTGATCAGGCTTCCGGTTTATGCAATGGCACTCGTCTTCGAGTTACTCATCTTCGCCCAGCAGTCATTGGCGCTGTCACACTCAATGGATCACATCCAAATCAAAGGGTTTTGATTACTAGAGTTGACATGAATCCATCTGAAACCCGTTGGCCTTTTCAAATGCAAAGAAGACAATTTCCAGTTTCAATATCTTTTGCCATGACAATTAATAAGAGCCAAGGACAATCACTAAAACAAGTTGGTTTATACCTATATAAACCTGTTTTTACACATGGGCAGTTATATGTTGCTTTGTCCAGAGTTAAGAGTATTGATGGGTTAAAGATACTCTTGCCATCTATCGCTAATGACCTGCCTACCCAAACACTTAACATTGTTTACAGGGAGGTGTTCCGCAATATTTGTGTTTAATATGTAATGTATTCTTATCTTTCATGTTATTGTTCAATATGACTACACTCCTTTTATGTTGTTGTTTTATGTGTATTTTGTTTCCTTTATGTTGATTTATAATATGCTACGCTATTTAATTAAATGCCTCCCGGGCATCGCCCGGGGTATTGACTAGTTATATTTAAAGTTGGTAATGGTTAATTAATCCATTGAATTTGTCAAATTGTACGAGTGACATCATGTCTAAATCCTATTGATATTTAATATTTGTAAGTCAACTTTATGTTGAATTGCATAATTAAGAAGTTAAAGTTATAAAATAATTTTTCAAAGTAAAGCTTTTAAATATAAGGGTTGGATTGCGTCAATTAAATTTTTAAGTATTAAAACCATTATATTACATATTATATTATTAAATAACATTCAAAAGATCTATTTATATTTAGTTACTTATGTGTAATTCTACCTATTTCAAAAGAGCTTAATTTTATATATTTGCTTAACAAATTATAAAAAATATTACTCAAATTCTTTTTATACAAATATTATTCAAATTCTGTTTTGATGAATTGTTCGATTCCCCAATCACTCCTTAACCTCTTCATTTGAGAAATTATTCAAATTTCTCCCAATGCCCATAAAGATCAATGCGTTCCAACATGTTTGTGATGTCTCATCACACATATAGGAAGTTTAACAAACAAGAACACTTTTTTCTTGACAAAGCTCTCTATTTTAACTTGCACAAGCAGAATACCAAAATGTTACTTTCTTTCCTTCCCTTCCATGCAATAATAAGGAAAAGTCAGATAAGTAACACATGAGTTCGTACAAAAAGATAAAGAAAAAGTTCTGTTTTATTATAAGCAGAACAAAATACAGGTTTATATTAAAAAAAAAAACTCTCTTGATTCTTTTAACACTCATAAGACTATGTGCTATTTTTACAGCTGAAGCTTTAGATACATTTTCCACAAATACAACACAGGAAATCAAACTTGCTGAAAATAAAACCAACAAGATAAAATACACATAAAAAGACATTATATAGAAAGTCCATACAATCTCTTTTAAGTAATCAACGACCTCCCGAGAGAAATGATTCAGCTATTGAGCTTTGAGTTAATGATTTGTCCACATAAGATGGAAGGGACGTTGTTGTAGAATCAAAAAGTTTTTGATTATGATTCCCAAATGACATACCTGGAGAATTAGAACATAGGATTAAAGATGATAACACTTCAGGTAAAGGAGCTTCCCAATTAAGATATTGCACAACTTGACGCATGCTTGGTCTACTTGAAGAATGGAAATTTGAACAAAGAAGCCCAAGTTTCAACACTAATTCTACCTCCTCTACTAAATACTCATTCCCTAAATTTGGATCCTTTGCTTGAATAATCTCACCTTTGGTCCATAACTCATGAACCCAATCCACTAAAATCTCATCTTCTTCTTCATTCACTTGTTCTATAGGCCTTCTTCCACATGCAACTTCAAGCAAAAAGGCACCAAAAGCAAAAACATCTGACTTTGTTGTGGCCCTTCCATTTCTTGTTTGTTCAGGTGCTAGATATCCCAATGTTCCAACCACATGTGTTGTTTGAGGATCAGTGCCATGGTTGTATAGTTTTGCAAGACCAAAATCTCCTATCCTTCCATTAAATTCTGAATCTAAGAGGATGTTGCTTGCTTTTATGTCCCTATGCACCACCACTTTCTCACATTCTTCATGTAGGTAGTGCAATCCTGAAGCCACTCCTTTGATGATTTTGAATCTCTGTGTCCAATTTAGTGTCACACTAGGCTGGTTATGGAGATACCTATCTAAACTTCCATTCGGCATGAATTCATAGACTAGCAGAAGCTCTCCTTTTCGCCTACAATACCCCAAAAGAGGCACGAGGTTTCGATGGCGAAAACGACCAATACTAACTATTTCCGCCACGAATTCCCTCATGCCTTGTCGAGATTCATGTGACACTTTCTTCACAGCCACGTCAAGTTTTGAACTTGGCATTTTTCCTTTGTAGACTCTACCAAATCCACCACTTCCTAGAAGCTCTTTGTCTTTGAATCCCTTGGTGGCGACGTAGAGATCTTTGTATTTAAATCTGTGAGCACCATATTCTTGCTCCCAATCTTCTTGAATCTCAGAAAACTTCTTCTTCCTATGGATATAATAAAATAAAGATGCAACCACCAGAAAGATGAAGCAGAGTGAAAGAAGGGGCATACCAATAAGCAAAAACATTGATTGTTTTCTTCCACCAAGTTTTGGCAACTTGGGGAGCTGAGAAATGACAAGACTTTGAGCCTCCCCATTGAGCTTGAAACTCCAACCAAGAACATAATGAGAAGTCAAAACTGAACCGGTTGCGGATGAGAATCCGACATAACTAGGATTGTTTATAACATGTGAAAGATCTTGAGACAAAGTTAGCAACGGAGTTTTGGGTTTGTTGAAGTTGATAGGAGCCATGGTGACACTAATTTTCTTGTTGACACCATCATAGTCTACCCAAACTTGCATTGGATTGCCACTGATAAGACTAAGGTTTCTAAATTTAGACCCTTCATCATCATAGTATCCTGCAGGAGTAGAATTTGATGAGCTCAAGCTGTTAATGTCAATGCCAACATGGTTATCATTGATATCTCCAAACTCTCTACTCTGTATGGTGTCAAGTTCTACTGCAAAAACATGATTTGAAGTGTTTCCATTGTTGGTGTCATTGAAGAGGCCTAAGTATTGACTAGGCAAAGCACCTGGACGAGAATGTGTGGGAGAAATTAGGAAAACAATGCCATGACCACTCAAAGTGGGGTATTCACTTCTTATGGCAAAAGCAAAAGTGGTTGAGAATGAAGAAGATTGGGTGAAAGGTATTGGATTTGGGTAAAAGGCATGAGCTTGTTGTTGCTTGGTTTCATTTGTGAGTTGAAGTAGGCCATTGGATGTGATCTCAGAAATACCATCCATAATTAAGTGAGCTGATTGGAAGCCATTATTAAAGATGAAACTTGTTTCTTCTCCTCTCACTTGTAACAACTTTGTTACAAACAAAACCACCATAGCCACCCCAAGCTTAGCATACATAGACATATCTGCCTCAAAATCAATGTCCCCCTCTTCTATGATATGCACCTTTGAATCATAGTTTGTTCATTTTTGTAACAATAGGCTAGTTTTAGTCTTGTTCAATTATTAAGATTCTTAATGATGATGATATTCTTATTGACTCGGTGGTCTTATTTGTTTTATTTGTCCTTCTCTATTTGAAAGGATGGCGCAGTATAATTTGACTTTAAATTGCGAGTTGGGATAGAAATCATCATATGATGGGACATTAATAAAGGGATGAATTTTTGCATTATGGTCTTGGTCTTCGAGTGCAGCTCAACCCTTAGATCAACAAGGCACAAGTATTGTCGTTCACAAGGCACATAATCTAGAGACTATGTAGGTCGTTCTAATATGTTTTATTAAATAAAGTCGTGATAAATAGAGCTATATGATAAGCCTCTCATGACGTGGGGGAATGACCTGCTTAGTGCCTGTATTTAGTTGTATTTTTTTGACTAAGCAATGATTTCCTCCTGGCTGTGGTCTTCCTGTACAAACCCATCCTTGATATTGATATGTAGAGATCCATATAAGCTGTAGTACTAAGATGCAAATATATTCTGGGAGTTTTTGCTCTAAAGCTATTTTATCCTCATATTATTTTTATATAAAATTGCATTGGATCTTTGAAAACGTTGTAAATTGGTACTTTTGCTTTTTACCGTTATAAAACTAACTACTCCCTCCGTTCCTAAATATAGGACCTAGATGACTTTTTTGAAAAATCCTAAAAAAAGCAAAAAATAAGTTAATTATAAATTGATTTACCTAATTTTTTCTCTTAAACTAGTTTATTTTACCTATAAGCTAATGAATAATCATATCAAATATATCATGATTTGATAACCTATTTCGCAACTTTAATCTTTCCAAAAAAAAATTATCTAGGAACGGAGGGAGGAACGAGGGAGTATTAAAGATCAACACCGGTATTGCTTATCATACAGAGGCTTCACACTTAATCATTCATCTAACTTTTCTCGTTCTAGTTTTGTCTTATTGGTTTCATTGTCGCAGCGCAGAAAAAGAATTTTGATTGCAATTGCAAATTGTTAGTTGGGATAAAAATGATAATGATGTGACATTAATTAGTGAAGTGATGTATTTCCTGTTTATCCTAAATACTACTCCCGCCGTTCCTAAATATAAGATCACTTTGGAGAAGTGGATAAGTTCCGAAATATAAGATCACTTCCTATTTTATCTCAAGTTTTGCCCAAACTACCCTTACACTCTCTCTTTTCATTGAAAACTCCTCCTCCTTTTAAAGTTAAGTAATTGAGGAGATTTTGGGAAGATCATGTAATTTTATTGTCTTCCTTAATCTCCCCAAATTAACCAAAGTGATCTTATATTTAGGAACGGAGGGAGTATAAGAGTATTTTGACTAATTTCATTGAAGTTAAATAAGCAAATTAGAAAATCAAATTATAACAAATGCATGTCTCATGTAATTATATTATAGATTATTTTATAAATAAAATAAATTACTTTTGAAGAAAAATGACTAATATAGACATTTTAAAGTTATTAATTTTGCATCATTAATTTCTTAAAAAAAAAATAAAGTGATCTTATAATTAAGACAAGAAGGAATATTTTTGTATTTTGGTCTTGGTCTTCGAGTGAAACTTAGCGCTTAGATCTACAAGACATAAATATCATCAATAAGATTCAAATAAAGAAGATTCAAATATATACGAGATCTACAAGACATATATTTGAATCTTCTTCTTTCGACTGATTTATTTTGAATCTTAATTTCTATTATGTTTTACTCCCTTGTATCCTAATTATATAATCAAATTGACTTGTTTTTGTTGAGATTAAAAAAGTAAAATATACAAAAAATTATATAATACTCTGTATATGCTACATATGAGAAGATTATATTATATGATAGATTATTGTATGTGAAATAAATTATTTTAATACAATAAAGTTAAACATGAATAATATAGGGGAAAAAGACAAATAAAGTCATCTGAATATGTAAAAGGACAATTAAGGTCACTAAATTTCCAAGAGAACAATCAAGGTCAATTAACAACACTATAGTTGTTAATTAGAATGGAGATGTTGTTGTGGTTAATGAGGATGCTGTTGTGATTAATCGTTACGCTATATTTATTAAATGGATGATGCAATAATTAAGTATGCATGTTGTTAATGAGGATGCTGCAATGGTTAATTTAGTGTCTGTGACCTTGTTTATCCTTTTCAAAATTTAGCAACCTTGATTATCCTTTTACATATTCAGATGACTTTATTTGTCTTTTTCCATAATATATAAAGTGATTTACCTTATATCTTTATTTTCTAAAAAATCAACTCCATCTTATAATGGAACAGGAGTGAGTATTAAATAAAGGCATAATAAGCAGAGTTATATGAAGTGCCTATCATTTGGTGGGGAACGACCTACATAGCCTCTAGATTTGGCCGTTTTCTTTTGACTAAGCAATGGCATCCTTCTCGTCTTAGTCTTCGACGACAATTGATCTATAGAGGATGATGAAACTATTCAATTTTGTTTGGAGAGTTTTCACTCAAAATTTATTTAGCTTTAGAAGTTTTCACTCAATATCAATATCAGGGGTGAAGTTGGAAAAACAATTAATTTATCAGTCTAACCAATGTGACCAACTATTTTTCTTTAGCCCGTCACACTCATTATAATGACTAGAGAGAGTAACATGTAATCCATCAAATGACTCAGACAGAGTTCGGCCTAAATGCAGCTCTATACTGGTTAACAAAAAATGTTCTAATTGAATGGAATTAAGAGTAAAAAAATGAGCTGGAATAAAAATTAAAATGAGCGTCTTTTGTTTGTATAGGGATGAAAATGGGTGGAATTGAAAATTTAATGCTTAATTGATTGAAAAAAATGATAATGAGAAAACTAAAAAAATATGTAATAAAAAAAAGAAAACTAAAAATAAGAAGAAATTATCATATGGTTAGAGTGTATCGGTAATATCACGTTAATTATTTTAACCAACTTAACTAATATATTTAATCTAACCAAAATAAGTAAATATGACTTATATTTAGGATCGAAAAAATTATTTTGGAATAGAGGAAGAAAAAATTTAAAAAGTTTGTTTTATTGTTAATTAAAATGATCTATTTTATTTATATAATTATATGTGATAATATACAAATTATAACAAAATATAATTCTTTAATTAGAAATATCTCCTTAAGATATCTGTGAAAAGTTAAAAAATCCTATGGGAAAAACATCTGTATACATATTTCAGGCTAAGTGGACCTTTACGGTATCTTCTTAATATGTGTATGTATAAAACTTAATGAAATAAATTATACAACCAAATTATAACATTTGCCACATTTAATTAAAATATAAGTTGATTTTATAAGTAAGAATAAATTAGTTTTTGAGAAAAATATAAATATAGACAATTTAAAGTAATTAATTAATTTTATTATATTAATCTATCCAAAAAATTAAATGTGTTTTATAATTAGGTTCGAAGGGAGTACATGACATAGAGTATATATTGTGCATATATATATATATATATATATATATATATATATATATATATATATATATATATATATATATATGCACAACCCTTCTTTACTAATGATTTATTGTTGTGCGTTGATGTGAATTTTCCATTAGCATACAATGAAAGTGAATTCGTCTGAGACCATGTGGTACTTCTGGATTAGTGCTATGTTTGATTTCCTAATAACCCTTTCTGTCATAGTGATAATTAACAAAAGTCAATATCAATATTTAAGTCAGGTTGGCATTCACTTATTGAAATCAATCTTTACTCATGGACAGTTCTATGGAGACTTGAAAATTTATGCTCACACTAATTCTAGGATAGGCATCAGTTAAAAAATATTCTAGGATAGGCAGAAAAACAATTAATAACATTGTGTAGAATGAAGAATTTAGGTTAGGAACTTAGTTGGACAACATTGATTCTCTATTACTTCTCATTACATTTTTTGTTGCCTATTTATTTATTTTATTGCAACAAACAAATATATGTAAAATATTGTATTAGTTCCAATGAATAATATTCTTCCCAAGTATCACGCGGGGAAATGCAATCTTAGTTAACAACAAAATTAAGGTTGATCTTACCCCATACAATGCGTAAGTAAGCACGGGAAACTTTTAAGATCATTTCACTTTAAACAATATGCAAAGCACATTTTTTTTTTTGGCCGATACAAGTAGGCGTAGGCATATACCAAAACATAAAACAAAGGAAACATTATAAGCATGTTACCAAAATTATTGTTCTACCTATGAACCTAAGAATACAAGCACTTAACTTCAGTAACCCGGAACATGTTGCCTTCAAATTCAAATCAACGACCTCCTGAAAGGAATGATGATTCAAGTACTGAAGTATGAGATACATAGCCTTCCATACTTGAAGATGGAAATGACAATCTAATGTCATCAAAGTCTAGGTGACACCCAAATCCAAGTCCAGAACAAGTAGAAGATGACAATGGTAATAGGGAATCAGGCAAAGGCGCTTCCATATTCAAATACTGCACAACTAGCCTCATGTTTGGCCTATCTCCTGCCTTAGAATTCAAGCACAAAAGCCCCAATTTCAACACTAATTCTACCTCCACAACATTATAATCCATTCCTATATTTGGATCCTTTGCCTCAATAATGTCACCCCTCTTCCATAATCTATAAACCCAATCCACCAACATAAATTCTTCTTCATTACTTCCTCTTCCTATAGGTCTTCTTCCACTCACAACCTCAAGCATAAAAGCACCAAAAGCGAAAACATCAGACTTTGTAGTGGCCCTTCCTGTTGTTGTACTCTCTGGTGCAAGATATCCTAATGTCCCAACCACATGTGTAGTTGCAGGGTCACTTCCATGATCATATAATCTTGCAAGGTTAAAATCTCCTAACCTTCCATTCAACTCTGCATCCAACAAAACATTGCTTGCTTTTATGTCTCTATGTACCACAACTTGCTCCCAATCTTCATGAAGATAGCACAATCCAGAAGCTACCCCTTTGATGATTCTAAATCTTTGCATCCAATTTAGTGTCACACTAGGCTGATTATAAAGGTATTTATCTAAACTTCCATTTGGCATGAAATCATAAACCAAAAGAAGCTCACCTTTTCGCCTACAATATCCCAAAAGTGAAACAATGTTTCGATGGCGTAGACGACCAATACTCACAATTTCTGCTATGAATTCCTTCAGGCCTTGTTTGGATTCATGGGATACTTTCTTCACTGCAACTTCTACTTTTGAACCTGGAATTGTCCCTTTGTAGACTCTACCAAAACCACCACTTCCAAGGAGCTCTTTCTCTTTGAATCCATTTGTTGCAATGTAAAGATCTTTGTATTTGAACCTGTGAGGACCATACTCTTGCTCCCACTCTTCAACCACCTCAGAAAATTTCCTTTTCCTGTATATATAATAAACTATAAATGAAGTTACCACAAAAAGGAAACAAAGAGATAACAGAGATAGCCCAATTGGCAAAATCATAGATTTTGTTCTTCCTCCAACTCTTGGTAACTTTGGGAGTTCAGAAACATCAAGGCCTTGAGCTTCACCATTAAGCTTGAAGCTCCAACCAAGAACATAGTGAGATGTTAAGAACGACCCTGCTGAAGATGAGAATCCAACATAACTTGGATTGCTTAGAACATAAGAAAGATCCTTGGACAATGTTAACAATGGAGTCTTAGGTTTGTCAACATTAATTGGAGCTAATGTGACATTAATTTTCTTCCTTACTCCATCATAGTCCACCCACACTTGCATTGGTAATCCACTAGCAAGTGTCAAATTTTGAAAATCTGACCCATTGACATAATATCTTGCAGGAGCTGATGCTGTTGAATTCATGCCATTAATATCAATTCCCACATGGTTGTCATTGATATCTCCAAACTCAGGGCTCTGTATGATGTCGAATTCTACAGCAAACACATGGTTGTTACGGTCACCATTGTTGGTTTCATTGAAGAGGCCTAGGTACTGACTTGGACGAGCACCTAAAATTTTTTTTGTTGGAGATATTACAAAAGCCAGGCCATGACCACTGAGAGAAGCATATACAGGCATAATGGCAAAAACAAATGTGGTAGAGAAAGAAGATGAGTTTTTGAAAACAAGTGGATAAGGATAAAATGCATGACCCATATGTAGCCTTGTTTCATTAGTGAGTTGAAGGAGGCCATTAGAGGTGACAGTAGCAAGACCATCCATGGTTAGATTGGCTGATTGGAATCCATGAAAGATGAAATCTGTATTTTCCCCACTCACAAGAAGAAATATTGTTGCTACCATGAACAAAAACGTATTCATGGCCATGATCTAGTTTTAATTGTCTTCTTTCAAGTTCTCTACTTTTACTTGTATATGCTAATAAGTACAAATAAATATCAGCTCCCCTTTTTATTTGCGGTGATCTTTGAAGAATGTTTATCACTCGTGCATGGCGTGGCTGCGGTCCAAAATAGTCGTTGACCTGGTAGACCTCTTTGTGTATCACTACCTCAAAGTTATGGAGTCTCATTAATTCAATGGATTGTCAGCATTTCATAATATCTGATCCAACAAGGTACAATTGTCTGCTTAAATGCTGTCATAGTCGTGGAAAACGTTGTTGGGCCGTATTTCTGTAAGTTCGAGATAACGTTAATTCAGCAACCTTACATCAAAACAAATAAGGGTAAAGTAGCATTATATTCAAGACGTGACGCTATTTCTATATATGTAGTATTCAGTGTTATGACCTGGAAAGATTAACAAGAATATTCCTAAATCCAATTCAACAAAGGAACAATTCACAGATAAACCTCAGATTGTATTAATAATGTCACAGAATTACAATCTGGAATATAAGGGAAATTAACAACAGCAGAAGGAGAATGTAGAAAGAAATTACAGAAGGCGGAATCCAGAATCAGGGAAGGGAGAATTCAGACAAAGGAAGAGAGAGAGAGACAAATGCATAACAACTTTCCTAACCAACTCTCCCGCTCCTACACCCTCTTATATTACTCCCGCCTTAGTTTCCACGTGAGTTGCCTGCTGCGTGAGCTCCTTCTGGTAACCACCACGCTCTCATCATTATTATTCTGGGCCTCATCATGGGCCATAGTGCTATTGGGCTGGGCTGATATAACATGGCCCCCTTGTGAAACCGAGACCTTGTCCCCAAGGTCAAACAGAGGATAAGTGTTCTGGAAGTCAGTCAGAGGTTCCCAAGTAGGGTGCGCCAGGCCATCCCACTGAATCAGAACTTGAGTTTGCCACTCCGAACCAGCTTGAATGATCCGGGAATCAAGCACACTGAGAGGCTGCACAACTGGACCCTCGGGTTCAGACAGAAATGGCAAAGGGACATAGGGTGTGGTGACAGGGCCCTCATACTTCTTTAACATGGAAACATGGAAAACTGGATGGATCCGGGCATGATCGGGGAGTTGGAGGCGATAGGCAACTTTACCAATCTTCTGAATAATGGGAAAAGGGCCAAAATATCGCATAGCCAATTTGGAGTGCTTCCTCAAAGCAACCGAATGCTGGCGATAGGGCTGTAATTTCACAAACACTAAGTCGCCTTTAGCAAAATGAACCTCCGAACGGTGTTTATCAGCAAAGCGCTTCATGCGGTTTTGGGCTTTAAAAAGATTCTGCTTGAGTTTCGCCAGAATCTGATCACGTGTGGTCAATTGAGCAACCAAATCAGGAGGGGTATCCGTCAAGCATACGGCGGGGACGAGGGAGGGTGGATCTCTCCCATAAACTGCCTTAAAGGGAGTCATTTGGATGGCTGTGTGATAAGAAGTATTATACCAATACTCAGCCCATGGTAGAAAATTCAGCCACTGTTTTGGACAATCAAAAACAAAGCAACGAAGATACATTTCAACACACTTATTCAACGCCTCCGATTGTCCGTCCGTCTGGGGGTGATATGCAGTACTCATGGCTATGGTAGTACCATGAATATTGCAAAGATGATCCCAGAAGGAGCTGACAAAAACTTTGTCCCGGTCAGAAACTATGGTCTTCGGAAAGCCATGTAATTTCACCACAGTATGAAGAAAAGCGTCAGCAGTATGCTGGCTAGTGTAATTATGTTTCAAAGGCATGAAGTGAGCATATTTCGATAACCGATCAATCACCACAAATATTACCGAGTAACCCCTAACCACCGGAAAAGCAACAATAAAGTCCATCGCTATGTCTTCCCATATCTGATTAGGAATTGGCAAGGGAGAGAGCAAACCTGCAGGTTTAGTTTGGAGGCTTTTAGCCTGCTGGCATATCAAACACTGGCGTATAAAATCAGCAACATCCTTCCGCATATTCGACCAGTAAAAATGAGCTGCTATCCTATGTAGAGTACGGGCCACACCAGCATGGCCACCCAAAGGAGAAGCATGATACTCCTGTAGTATTTTCTGGATCAGATCCGGAGCAGAAGAGGGTATAACGAGGCGTCCCTTCCAAAAGAGCATATTATCCCTGCTAGAATATCCCACCATAGACTGAGGTTGAGTTTGCAGTTGTAGAATCTGATCTTGGATTTGTTTTGACTGCTTCAAGTAACTCAAAACATCCTCCAAGAATGAAGACCCAATAGTGGCTAAGTTCATATGTGTGGCCCTAGATAACGAATCAGCAGCCTGATTGTTTCTGCCCGGCTTGTACTCAATAGCAAAATCATAGCCCAATAACTTTGGAAGATAAACTTCTTGCTCCGGGGTTTGTATTACCTGTCCTGTCAAATGCTTCAAGCTCTCTTGATCGGTTCTGATAATAAAACGATGACCAAATAGGTAATGACGAAATTTTGCTACGGCTTGAGTAATGGCATACAACTCTCTAACATAAGCCGATTGAGCCTGCATTCTGGGAGATATTTGCTTAGAGAAGTAAGCAATAGGATGGTCATTCTGACTCAAAACGGCACCAATTCCAATACCTGAGGCGTCTGTTTCCAGTACGAATGGTTGCTGGAAGTCGGGTAAGGTCAAAATAGGGGCTGTAACTAAAGCCTGTTTAAGCATGTCAAATGCAACTTGTGCCTCCGAATTCCAAGCAAAAGCATCCTTGTGTAACAGCTTGGTTAATGGACTAGCAATGTTAGCATACCCCTTAATGAACCGCCGATAATACCCGGTCAAACCAAGGAAGCCTCGCAATTCAGCTACGGTACGAGGTGGAGGCCACCCCTGTACTGCCGCCACCTTCACTCCATCCATTTCGACACCCTCTCTGGAAATAATATGACCCAAATAATCCACCCTGGTACTTCCAAAGGAACACTTGGACAGTTTGGCGTATAGTTTGTGTTGAAGTAACAAAGACAGGACCGCCTCCACCTGCTCAAGATGTTGTGCCCAAGTAGCACTATATACCAGTATATCATCAAAGAAGATTAACACACATTTACGCAAGAGGGGTTGGAATACCGAGTTCATTAAAGCTTGAAACGTCGCCGGAGCGTTCGTTAAGCCGAAAGGCATAACCACCCATTCGTACAGCCCCTGGTGAGTACGGAAAGCGGTTTTCTCTCGATCCTCAGAGTTCATAAGTATTTGATGATACCCAGAGCGAAGATCCAGCTTCGTAAAATAAGTTGAACCACCTAATTCATCAATCAGTTCATCCACTGTCGGCATGGGGAAAGAGTCTTTGACTGTGACGGAATTGAGAGCTCGATAATCAACACAGAAACGCCATGTGCCGTCCTTCTTTTTAACCAAAATCACTGGAGCCGAAAAAGGACTTCCACTTGGCTGAATAAATCCTTCCTGAAGTAGCTCTTGCACAAGATATTCAATAGCATCCTTCTGTATAAACGGATACCGATAGGGTCGCACCTTCACAGGTCCAGTGCCCGCTTGTAACACAATTCTGTGGTCCTGATCTCGCTGCGGTGGTAGCCCGGTAGGTTTTAGAAAAACCTGGTGGTATTGTTGCAGCAACTCGCGCAAATCTGTTGGAGTTTCAGCAGGTAAATTTCCCAATGGCACTTCATCAGAACCCTGTAGGTCATATTGCAAAAAGAAAAATTGATCAACTGCATCCACTTGCAATAACCTTTGTAACTGATGGAACTCAGCCCTCTCAATCGTAGGTTTAGACTGGCCTAAAAGTGTGATAAACTCCCCTTGGTGAATGAATCTCAACTTGGCCTGCCCAATAGTGTAATCCGCAATATGTGGCCCAAGTGTTGCCAACCAAGAAGCGCCCATGACCACATCGGAGCCAGCGATGGGTAAAACAAAAGCCTGAAAAGTGATGGTATGGCCTTGGATCTGGACTGGCAATGTGCGAATAACGCCTTCCCCTTGCATCGAATAGCCATCACCAATCATCACTCGGACTAAAGGGGACGGTTCAATGGGTAGTTGGAGGTGCTTGACTATCCGAGGATGAACAAAACAATCAGAACTGCCGCCGTCCAATAGGATCTGCACTTCGCAATTCTTGATCGTGCCAGTGAATCTAATAGTAGCTTTCCCTTGCTGTCCCTGGAAAGCATGCAAAGAGAGATGGTGGATTGAAGGGTGCTCTTCCATTTCATGAGGACTCTCTGGTGTGGCTGAATCCTCTACGGTCTCCTCCCCAACTTCGTCACAATCAATGAGCATATATTGCTTGTTAGCACATCGGTGGTTGGGGGAAAATTTCTCATCACAAGTGTAGCACAATCCTTTCTCACGGCGGATAAGCATCTCAGAGGGTGACATTTTTTTCACTGCGGGGAAGGGTTTGAGCAGCGGGGTTGGAAGCAACGGAGGTAGGTTATTCTTATTATTGGGCCCAGTTTGGCTCTGGTAAGGTGTAGAACTAGATCCGGTTCCACTAGTGTGAAATGGGCTTTTCATAGTAGAGTTAGCTCGATATGCGGATGGGGACATGAAGGAACGTCCTCCTGATTGGGCCTGTGGATGTGAGCCCATCTTAACATCAAAGATCCTGGCCAGCTCCGCCGCTCGCAGCAAGTCTCTCGGCTTCTGGGCCAGCACTTCACGCCTGATTTCTGGTTTTAACCCTCCAGTAAAACAATCCAACAAGGCGGAGTCAGAAATACCCTCAGTTCTGTTTGCCAGAGCCACAAACTCCTTACAAAACTCATCCGCGGATCCAGTTTGAAATAATTTGAAAAGCTTGGTGCGAGGCTTTTCGTAAATGGATGGCCCATATTCATCTTCAACAGCTTTGATCAACGATGGCCAGTCCGTGATAATCCTTGATCTCTGTAACAATTGAAACCAAGGAACAACATCCCCTTCAAAATTCACCGAGGCCACTATCACGCGCTGAAAATCTGGTGTTCCATAGTAGGAAAAATATTGCTCAGCTCGAAATATCCAGGTCATTGGATCTTCCCCATTGAATTTAGGGAAATCCAATTTAATATGCCTCGTAGTCTGCGTCCGATAAGGTGGATCATGTAATCGATCGTCGTATCGGTAATGCTGGTGGCCATGACGAGGAAATCCAGCCATTCCCTCGTGCCGCATAAACTGGTTACGACCCAAAGCTTCAAGAGTTGCTGTGAGTTGTTCAAACCGAGCGGCGGCTTGAGACTCGATGACCTCAAATCTGGTAGCAACATGATTCTCCATAGCCTCCATCCGTGCAACTACCTCACTCTCAAAGGACTTTAAATGTTCTTCCATCGTCTTTACGTCAGCCTGTACATCCTTAAATCTGGTCGCCTCTGCCATCGACTCTCAACGAAAGCACCAAAATGTTATGACCTGGAAAGATTAACAAGAATATTCCTAAATCCAATTCAACAAAGGAACAATTCACAGATAAACCTCAGATTGTATTAATAATGTCACAGAATTACAATCTGGAATATAAGGGAAATTAACAACAGCAGAAGGAGAATGTAGAAAGAAATTACAGAAGGCGGAATCCAGAATCAGGGAAGGGAGAATTCAGACAAAGGAAGAGAGAGAGAGACAAATGCATAACAACTTTCCTAACCAACTCTCCCGCTCCTACACCCTCTTATATTACTCCCGCCTTAGTTTCCACGTGAGTTGCCTGCTGCGTGAGCTCCTTCTGGTAACCACCACGCTCTCATCATTATTATTCTGGGCCTCATCATGGGCCATAGTGCTATTGGGCTGGGCTGATATAACATTCAGTAACTTATATTTTATTTGATCCAGCAAGATACTATTTTGCTTTTATGTAGTCATAGTTGAGAAAAACTTGTTGGGGCATGTTAAAGTTCATCTTATAAGCTTTTATGCATGTTGTATATCCAAACTTGCCTCTTGTAAAATTAAGTTATACTTGAGAGGGAGTTGATGAATAATACCCTCTCCAATCCTTAACATAAGTTCAATTTAACTAATTAATGTGATTAAAATAAGGATGTTAATTATGTTAGTTAGCACGATGTATGTTTTTTTTTGTTAAATAACCACTATCTTAATTTTATCCTAAATCTCTTATTTTATTATTTTTGAAGAAGATAATTTGGGAAGAGATTGACAAAAGTTTAAAGCAATTCTTGTATCAAAAAAAAATTAAAGCAATTCCTATATTTAGGACAAAGATCAACTCTTTAAATTGAGGAAGTATAAAATATATATATTCCCAAGTGATGATAGTGATACTTATGGGTGCACCGGTATTTACACGCATCATAGCTAATTTATTTTGTCACTCTCTTATTTCTATATATACTTTATGGATCGGATTTGAAATTTGCGACATATATATTTCAATTATAAATCTTATGAAATTTTGCATCCATCAAATGATGCATTGAATTTTGTTGGGTCGGGATAGAGTTAATTGCTGTCAAACTCAGCCAGTGCAGCATTAAGCTGCATGCGGTTGCGGTCCCCGTTCGGCCTTTCAAATGGTTCATGTCAACAACAAAGCTTTGATTTGACGAGATATTTATATATAGCTTCTTAAATAGAATCAATGTTTTCTACTCCCTCCGGTCTCTAATATAAGAGCTAGCCGCAACAAAAACGTTTCTTAAGAAAACATGTGAATGTTAGTTGGGTGTCTGAAGAGTTAATGTTTCTTTTCCAATATTTCCGATATTTATTGTGATACTTTTAAGAGAGAGAAATACATAAGGATTAATAAATATGAAAGAGAGTTAGAGACAAAGTTGGAAAAAACGCATTAAATGAGGAGAGAATGTGAGATGAACTCTTATATTAAAAACCAAAATCATTCAAATTTTGGATCTTATATTAGGGACGGGAGGGAGTATCATTTAACTTCTCTTCCTAATTAAATGATCAAAAATAATTTAATATTAATAAAAACAAATATAAAATAAAAATAATTTGTGAAAAATTGTTAATAATTATGAAGATAAATTATCTATTTTTTCAGATGTACTCTTACTTAGATGAAATAAATCCTAGTGCATTCTCGTCATATGTTTCAGTCCTTATTTCCACACAGTAGTAACTCATCAACAAGTAGTATACACATAAATCATGCAAATGACATTAAAGATTTCCTAGAAACATTTTACGTAAAATAACTTAAGAGTTAATATACGTGGAATTTGATTCATTTACCTATCACGTTGACACAATGGACAATACTTTTCCGTTGTATCGGATTGACTCGGTCTTTGGTTGATGTATGTTTTGTGAAACCCCAGCGTCAATAAAAAGTCATCTTGAGCAGTTGGGACTTGGGAACTGGTATTGGCACCCTTCACATATTGGTTGATTTGAAAATGATTGATTCATTTCATTTTATGATAAAAAAATCTTCATTTTTCATTTTACATTAGATTAAACCAAAAAATATTTCAAATATAAAAATTGAAATAAAATAAATCTAACCATCCAAACTCAATCTAAATGTTGTAGATTGAAGATGAGATCAACTTTCTAATCCAAATGATACACTTTTCAAGGAAATACCTATCCTAATAAAAAAAAGTGGGTTGGAATATATAACCTTATATAAAAAAAGACCCTTTATATAAGTATCCTAGTCGCTAAGTTGGATGGTGATTAATTAATCGATAATTCATATATTTGCTAATACAATCTAAAAAAATTGGGTGGTTTTTATTCTCTTAGCAAATCATAATTGACGAGATCTACAAGGGACTATTTCGATTCGTTTTCTATATTTTAACTCAGTTAATAGAAATCATATAATTATATATTTATATTTTTACAAAACTTTAACTAGTAGCATAGTCTGATAGTCTGATTGATTTATCTTCAAATTTAAAATTATCCAGCTACCTAACATGAAAAAATTAAAATAAAAATGTCCCAAGGCTAACTTCTTTGTTTTTAAAAAAACAAAACACAGTAATTAAAAAAAGAGCGATCAAATGAAAAATTAATACACAATGTAAAAGTTATGACAGGATACTTTAAACAGTGAAACTTGTTTATCTTATACTACCTCCCGTCCTAAATATAGGATCTAATTGACTTTTTTGGAGAGATTAAGGTTGCGAAATAGGTTATTAAATGATGACATCATATTTGATATATTTTTAGATTATCCATTAGTTTATAGGTAAAATAAACTAGTTTAAGGGAAAAAATTAGGTAAATCAATTTATAATTAACCTATTTTGCCTTTTTAAGGATTTTCTAGAAAAAGTCAATTAGATCTTATATTTAGGACCGGAGGGAGTACTTTGGTTTGTTCTTATGATAATTGGAGTAGTCATCACATATGCAAATTGCAAACACTTCCAGACATATTTTATCTCTTTTCGGCCCTATGAAGAACAATGAATGGCCGAAATATCTCTTGAATCAGATATATGCTAGATCTGAACAAATTATCAACTGATTAATTGTTGTGTTAAGAAATAACTAATTAATTTTATATTTTTCGTGTTTATAGTATATAGGTCATCGATATCATTTTGAAAGTGCGTTAGTTGACTGTAGATTGTTATTGAATCTCCAACTCTAATTATCCATTTGGAGGGAAGAAAAGTTGGGAGAAGAAAAAATAGAGGGAAGAAAAAATGGAAAGATAAATGTATAAGTATATCCCCTTTTGTATGAATGAGAGGAAAAAATAGCTAATATTAATGACTTAAATACCTTCGTTGTTATGCATATTGAATATTCAATTTTCAAATAAAATTAAATATAAGTGTGTGTGTGTGTGTGTCAATCAACATAAGAGAAAATTTTAAAGAAAAGAACTGGATACAACGAATTTTAAAAAAACACTTATCTGCTATATACCTATGTATGTCTACTTTATATTGAACTTTAATATATATATATAGTTTGAATTAGACCACCTCTCTTGAGTTGATTCTATCCTCTCTCCCTCTCCTCTCTAACTTTTTGGGTGGTTGTGAGATCTTTTCTTTCGTCGTTGTACGAGTTTTTCAACAGTGTCTCCTTCTCCGGCTCCCGGGGAAGGAGACGACCGTAACTTTTATTGGTCTGCTTTTATGTTTCTTTCGTTTTCAAATGATTCAGTGGCATGTCTATGTTGAAATAAATTGGTTTGGGAGTTTCGACGATAATATGAATTTCTTCTATCCAACTTTCACCTTATGTATTAGTTTTGAGAGTACGTTTCTTTCTGTGAGATCTAATCGTGGAGGTTTTTTGAAAACCAAATTGATTGGTTTATTGCCGATAAGAGGTGTGGATCCTTTGGGATAGTTCTTTGAACAACCACTACTCAATGACTTTTCTATCAGTGACAGTTCTTTTCTATCCACAAATTCTTAAGGAAAAATGAAGAAAATGGTAGGGTTTTTGCTACGGCGGCGACTCACTCCTACCCATATTTACCTTTTTAGGGTTGCTATGTATTATCATTTAAATTTTTTGTTCAGACCTATTTGTATTCTAGTTTTCTAGTTTAATAAAATCGTTGATGTTTTTTTATAAAAGAAAACTTTAATATATATAACGACAAAAATCCTCTTAAACCAATTTTTTTATTTTAAACAAAAAGAAAGAAAGGAAAGGAACCACCGCTGGCCGTGGAAGCTCCGTGGAGAAAAGTTGCCCTTGAATATGGTTTGTTAATGAATGTCTAAACCTCATTTGAATGAAATGAAAATTTCGGGAAAATGGAACAAAAAAATATAACTTGTGAAGAAAATGTTATGGCTGCCCCCTCTTTTATGAATAAGAGAAATTAAATATCTAAATGACTAACAAAAGCTCAATTTACCTTTTCATATGTAGCGATTTGTATTAGATCCAAGGACTCTTTATGATGCATTGTAGAAGGAGATGCATGAATAAACACAATCTCAAGAGAGTATATACTATATATATGTCCGTCGGACAAATTACATGTGCATTCGTAGGAAATCAACGACCTCCAGAGAGGATTGTATTGTTATGTCTTGCAAAATTAGGAGATGCATTGAATTTGTATTAGATCCAAATTTTATTGTCTTCGTTGAAAACATCTCCTCCTTTTAAAGTTAAGTAATTGAGGGGATTTTGGGAAGTTCATGTAATTTTATTGTCTTCCTTAATCTCCCTAAATTAACCAAAGTGATCTTATATTTAGGAACGGAGGGAGTATGTAGTAAGAGACTGATAAGGTCACCAAAAACATCAAAGAAAGTGAAATAAGAGGCAACACAATTGTAAAAATCACACGTTGTTTTTTTCCTCCAAGTGGTTGTGTGAGCTTTGGGAGTTTCGAGATTTCAAGGTTTTGGGCATTTCCATTGAGCTTAAAGCTCCAACCAAGAACAAAGTGAGAACATTCAAGATTCGCACCAGTTGAAGCAGAAAACCCGACATAGCTAGGATCCTTTATAACTTGAGAAAGATCCTGAGACAACCTCAACAATGGAGTTTCTGGCCTTTTAATATTGATTGGAGCAACTGCGACATCAATTTGCTTCTTTCCTCCATCATAGTCCACCCACACTTGCATCGGGAAGCCACTACCAAGGCTCAAATTTTGAAAATTCAACCCATTAACATAATATCCTGCAGGAGAAGAATAAAATGACTTCAAGTCATTTATGTCGATTCCTACATGGTTATCATTGATATCATCGAACTTCATGTTCTTGAAGGTGTCAAGTTCAACCGCAAACACATGATTTGTTGGGTCACCCATGTTGGTTTCATTGAAGAGGCCTAGGAATTGAGCGGGACGAGAACCTGGCAATGATGTGGTTGGAGATATTACAAAAGTCATTCCATGACCCATTAGATCATAAGGGTTGTCAGATGTAAAGGCGAAAACAAATGTGGTAGAGAAAGAAGTAGTGTTTTGGAAAGTTATTGGTTTTGGGTAGAAAGCATGGCCTGTTAGTAGTCGAGTTCCATCAGTGACCTGGAGGAGGCCATTGGGAGAGATTGAATAAGTACCATCCATGATTATGGATTGGAAGCCATAATTAAAGATGAAGCTTGTATCTTCACCACTCACTTGTACCATTGTTGTCACCAACAGAAGCATCCACGCCATAATGATATAGTTCGTACTCATGGCTGTCTGATCTCGAAACCAATTTGTTCCTTTGATTTCCGCTGCTTTTGATTTATTCACATTAATTAGTATATATTCATCTTTTACCATCAAGCATTCATGTCATTTTGGAATAAGGGAGAAGGAAAATGTCATCATTCAACGTGGTCTGGGTTGAATATTCAACCTTTTTTAAAGTACAAGCGTTTACTTGAGAATAGACTGTGGATATAGGAAAAAGAAAATTGAAAAAAAAGGAAAGCAAAAGAATAGACCGTGGATATTTGATTTGAATTTTCCCAAAAACACGTCTTTAACCCTTTTCTGTAACTCCACACAGACACACACAGTCACACACACACGTATATATATCTCATAGGTTTATTATATCATTAATTATTTTTCCTTATCTACGATATTTAAAGGAAAACTTACACTAAAGATACCTAAGAAAAATAATACACGAACAAGTCTAATAACGTGTTGAAATTATTAAGTTCCATTAGAGGCCGGTGTGACAAATAAGATATACTACCTCCGGTCCTAAATATAGGACTTAGATAACTTTTTTTTGGAGAAGTTAAGGTTGCAAAATAGTCTATGAAATCATGAAATATTTGATATATTTTTAGATTATCCATTAGTTTATAAAATAAACTAGTTTAAGGGAAAAAATTAGGTAAACCAATTTATAATTAACTTATTTTGCTTTTTTTTAGGATTTTTCAAAAAGGTTAATTAGGTTTTATATTTAGGACCGGAGGGAGTATATTATTACCATTACAATTAATTACAAACCTTATCTCAATAACTGGGGTATCTGTTGGCCAAAAAAAAAATAATACTCCCTCCGGTCCTAAATATAGGACCTAATTGACTTTTTTTAAAAATCCTCAAAAAAAGCAAAATAAGTTAATTATAAATTGATTTACCTAATTTTTTCTCTTACACTAGTTTATTTTACCTATAAACTAATGGATTATCTAAAAATATATTAAATATGTCATGATTTAATAACCTATTTTACAACCTTAACCTCTCCAAAAAAAAAGTCATCTAGGTCCTATATTTAGGACCGGAGGTAGTAACTGGAGTATCTTACATGATCTCAATGAGCTCATTTAGTCGTCGTCGGTGAATACAATTGAATCAATCTACAGATAAATCGTTAATAATAACATAAATACACACCACATACTTATTTTGTGTGTATTTATAATTAAAGCATTTCATAATTGATGAGATCTACAAGGGATTATTACGATTCATTATGTTATAACTCATTTTGCATCAATGATCAAAGTATCTCATCTGACATTTTAGAGACTAATCTTCCTCTAATTTGTAGGCACTTCAAAAGGTGAAACAATTGACATGGAAATTTAATACTTCTTCATAACCAATAATAAGGATCAAACATTTGACAATTGATTTAAGGGTGAATAAATCATTACCACTAAACCGCATGCCTCTGGTTTATTATAACTCATTTTTATTGTTTAATAGAAATCATACAATTATATATATATATATATATATATATATATATATATATATATATATATATATATATATTTCTGCAAAACTATAACTAGTAGGATAGTCCGATTATAGAGATAGTCAAATTGATTTATCTTCAAATATAATTTAATTCGGCTACCTGACATGAAAAATTAAGATACATTTGTTCCCGGGCGAACTTTTTTCTTTTAACAAAAAACAGTAATTAAACCAGAGGAAACAAATGAAAAATCAATACAGAATGTAGAACTTATGACAAGATATGATCAACTTAGAAGGAGGCAAGCGAGTGCATACAATTAGAACTTAGAACTGTTAATAATGGTACATGATCAACTTATATTTTCATACATTCATATGAAAATTTAACTTTTCATATGAAAAACGAGGCAACCGATCTGTCTCATATTTTCATATGAAAATTTAATTTTCTTATGTAAAATCATTGGAGAATGAGAAAATATAACAACAAAGATTTTGTCAAAAACGTTTGACACCATAAAGTTTTTTAAAGACATAAACGTTTAAAAGTGGAGCATTTTTAACATAGAAAGACATAACTTGTAACTATTAGTAATCATGTATTTATCCAAGTATTTGGGGTGCAATATAAGACACATAAATACGTAAGATTTTGGACGAACTAAAAATAGTTACTATTTATGTCTTTTTTTAAAAAAACATGTTCTGTTTTTAAGTATTTATTTATAACTAATGTCGTCCTTAAAAACTTTATGGTATCAAAAACCTTTAAGGAAATAGTTTTAAATTTGTTTCATCACCCTAAAATCATAATAAGATCATCGATAAAGAAGAAACGAGCGTGTGTGTGTGTGAACTTGTGCTTTCACTATGACTTATTTTTTTGCCATCATTTATGGGGTATTATATAAGTTAGTTGGTATAGATTATCAGATATGTCCAAAGTGGTGACAGTATGGGTCCTTAAGTGGTCCTTGAATTGGGTCGACATATTCGATTTTTTTCATCCTCAACATTACACTTTATGGAGTACTCCATCCGTTCCTAAATATAAGATCATTTTCCTTAATTTGATTAGATTAAGGATACTAGTTAAGTTAGTTATTAACACATGATATTACTGATATACCCTTACTATATAAATTTATTTTCACTTTCTCACTCTTATTTGTTTATTATAGATAAGAATTATTATGGTTTATTTGGAAAAAGTTGAGGAAAATTAGAAATTTGATTATATTTAGGAACAAATTGAAATCTAAATAAAAGTGATCTGATATTTAGGAATGGACGGAGTATTATCTATTCTTGTGATTTTCTCAACCTATGATGACCTTGCTCGAGAGATGTATGTTAACCTGTTAAATTTCATTAGTTTGATTATTTGAATTGTCTGGATTTAATTATTTTTTAAATATAGCATACTAGCATAGTCTATGCCTATGTACATATACAATCAAACCAGGGAATAATCTTTAGCCAAAACATACGTGAAATTAAGATTAGGTAACTGTAACCTAATGGGGGAAAAATATTAAGGATATGCATGTGATCTCTATATTAGCCCATGCATTTATTCTATGACTATCTCTTGATACCATCTACTTATATATATATATATATATATATATATATATATATATATATATATATATATATATATATAATCAATCGGGAAATGTTGAGAGAAATCAAGAAGCATTTTAGGGACAAAATGAAGGGTTGATATACTATTATATATTGAGAACCAAAATAAACTCATATCTATTTCGATATACTATTATATTGAGAATCAAAATAAACTCATTATCTATTTCTTATATTTTTTTTTAAAAAAAAACATTTGGGATAAAAGAGTACAGTGTGTACCTTTTTGTTGGAATTTACGAGAGAAAGTCCATAGATGACCATCGAAGATGAAACTTTATCTGCACCACATTTTTATTTTGATTTTGTACTTTGACTCGCTCATTTACCGTTCATTGAAAAGTAAGTTTATATGCAAAGTAAAATGAAAATGAAAAACGGGATCAAAACATTTAAGATGTTGAAACTTGAAAGAGAAAAGAATTAAGCATCATATAGTTTTTTATTTAGATCCAAGTATAAATACAAGTGAGTGTGTGTTGTCTTCATGACATCATTCTAACTACCACTAGAGATGAGCGACTGAGACATTGAAGTGTGATCTGAGCCATCGTCCACACTAGAAGATGGAAATGACAATATAACATCAGCAAACTCATTATCATTCTCAAATGTGACTAGTGCTAACAAATCAGGCAAAAGAAGTTCCCTATTCAAATATTGCACAACTTGTCGCATGTTTGGCCTATCTTTAGCTTTGGAATTCGAACACAAGAGTCCTAAACTCAACACCAATTCTACCTCCTCTATGTCATAATATGTTCCTAAAGTTTGGTCCTTTGCCTCAATAATATTATTTTTCTTCCATAACCCATAAACCCAATCCACCAAAACTTCATATTCTCTACCTCTCTCTATGGGTCTTCTTCCACACACAACCTCTAGCATAAATGCACCAAAAGAAAACACATCAGATTTTGTAGTGGCTCTTCCTGTTCTCATGGTTTCCGGTGCCAAATAACCAAGAGTCCCAGCCAAATTTGTAGTTGCAGAATCTATCCCATGATCATATAATCTAGCAAGACCAAAATCTCCCAATCTTCCATTAAACTCTGAATCTAACATAACATTACTCGCTTTTACATCTCTATGAATAACAACTTGCTCCCATTCTTCATGCAAATAACACAATCCCAAAGCTACCCCTTTGATTATTTTAAATCTTTGCATCCAATTTAATGTTACACTAGGCTGATTATAGAGGTACTTATCTAAGCTTCCATTTGGCATGAATTCATAGACTAAGAGAAGCTCACCTTTTCTCCTACAATATCCCAAAAGAGGTACAAGATTTCGATGGCGAAGATGACCAATGCTTACAATTTCTGCAATGAATTCTCTCATGCCTTGTTGGGAGTCATGTGATACTTTCTTCACAGCAACCTCAATTTTGGAATGTGGCATAGTCCCTTTGTACACCTTTCCAAATCCACCAAAGCCCAAAACCTCTTTCTCTTTGAACCCTTTTGTGGCAAAGTAAAGATCTTTGTATTTAAACCTGTGAGGACCATAATTCTGCTCCCACTCCTCCACAATCTCAGAAAACTTCTTCCTCCTTATTATATACCAGCCTAAGAATAAGCTCACAAGAGCAACTAAACAAAGAATAGGTAACACAATTGGTAAGATCAAAGATTGTTTTTCATTAAGTTGAGGTAGAGTTGGAAGTTTGGAGGTGTCAAGATTTTGAGCCTTCCCATTAACCTGAAAACTCCATCCAAGAACATAATGAGAAGCTACTAATGTTGCAGAAGTGGAAGCAGAGAATCCAACATAACATGGATTGCTTAAATTTTGTGAAAGATCTATTTGGGACAACGTTAATAATGGAGTTTCAGGCTTGTTAATATTGATTGGAGCTAAGGTGACATTGATTTGCTTCTTACCTCCATCATAGTCCACCCACACTTGAATTGGCCTGCCACTAATAAGGCTCAAATTTTGAAACACAGACTCATATTCATAATATCCAGAGGAATCAGATACCTTGGAATTCAAGCCATTAATATCAATTCCAACATGGTTCCTGTCTATATCATGAAACTCTCCGGTCTGAACGGTGTCGAATTCCACGGCAAACACATGGTTTTTGGAGTCACCATTGTTGGTTATATTGAAAAGTCCAAGGTATGGACCAGAACTAGCACCTGAAAATGTTTTTGTTGGGGACATAACAAAAGCCATTCCATGACCACTTGAAGTTGATGGAACTGTTGGTCTAATGGCAAAAACAAAAGTGGTAGAGAAAGAAGAAGTGTTTGTGAGAAGTATTGGATTTGAGAAGAAAGCATGACCTGTTTGTTGCCCGGTTTCATTGGTGAGCTGAAGGAGGCCATTGGAAGTGATCTCAGAAATACCATCCATTGATAAATTAGCAGATAGGAAGCCTTTATTGAAGATGAAGCTTGTATCTGCATCACTCAATGGTACCTTAGTTGCTGTCAACAACAAAAGTACCAACGCCATAATAAGCTTCACACACATGGCTGCCTAAGAATCAATGTCTTCTTTTATGTCTCCTACTTTTTGTCTTCAGTAAATATATACACACAACGATCAGTGTTTCTCTCTGTGTAATTTTTCTTTTGGCTGGGTCAGTGAAGCGGAAAAAGGTTCTATTCTTAGGCGACAAAAATCTTGTTGAATAGTTCATGGCGCTTTGGTCTCTATAAATGTGTGTGGGCTTCTTCATTGATGCCATTTTCTTCAATGGCGGCTATTGAAAACAATCATGCAATCATATCAAGACAATTCAAAGCAAACACTGTTTTCATTAAATAGTTCAATTTCCAAGACATGGGGATACAGATAAGAATCAAGAATATATTGGAGTTCTTGTAAAAAATCTAAATACATTCATGAGGAAATTTCTTCTTCAAAAGAATATTAACAATTATGGAAGCACTTCTTTTAACGTCGCAATTTTTTATACTTTACCTTATCGTTAACTTTAGAAAAGTGTTAAATATCAATTTTACGGTAAAGTACTCCTATTCACTTAGTAATGATTTCCTCTTGGAAGTAAGTATGATGGAGAATGTCACTCTGAACTCATTGTTATGTCAACAAATGTTGGACACATAATATCCAATGCCTCGTTATATATGGTTCACTCACGTGAGAATAAATATGAACCATTTTTGTCTATATTTTTTTTTCAAATAGTGATTTTGCCTTTGAAATTTTGAATAACTCTTAAGGAGATGACATTGCACCCGAAGAAAAACAAAATTACTCCCTCCGTTCCTAAACTAAATATAAGATCACTTTGGGGAAGTGGATAAGTTCCTAAATATAAGATCACTTCCTATTTTATCTCAAGTTTTACCCAAATTACCCTTATACTCCCTCTTTTCATTGAAAACCCCCCTCCTTTTAAAGTTAAGTAATTGAGGGGTATTTTGGGAAGATCATGTAATTTTATTGTCTTCCTTAATCTCCCCAAATTAGCCAAAGTGATCTTATATTTAGGGAGGGAGGGAGTATTTATCAAGAGGAAACCTTCAAAAAAACTATTGTTCATATTTATTTTTACATTAACCATGATGCAGGGTTAAATATTAAGTGCCTAATAACGTCCATTAATTTCTTCTGTGTTCTAGATGAAGCTAAACTTTTTATACTTTTTGGATAACATTTGCCAAAAAAATAACCTACGGTCCATTAAGGCATATAATTTTTTTACACCTATATAAACGTGTTAGCATATTTGTCCTAGGATGAAACTTCAACCTTCTCTCTCCCCTCGTTCTTGTCTTAGCATATTAGTTGATGTTCCATAAATTTCAACAATCTAAACTGAACCTTCCTCACAACCGTCTTTTCCTTCTATTTCACACCCAACCCAAAGGAAAAAAGGCTGGTTCTTTGATGTAGACAGGGATGCTGAGTCGCATCCTTCATTCTCCATCAATTCCTAGTTACAGACATGCATTAATAGTAAAATGTATGAGACTGGTTCTTATGAAGATCTCACCCTTTAAATCTTTTTGGATGTTGTTGTGACTTGTAAAGCAGACGATAAGTTCATCTTGGTGGCGCGTGAGTAAGATGCCGAGGGTATTGTGAGTCGAAATCCTCAGAAGGATAGGTACATGTATTTAGTATAACATTGTCTCGATCAGATTGTCTTTATTATTTTGTCTCGATCAGATTGTCTTTATTATTTGAAAGACATACATATTCTTAGCCATAAAAATCCTTTTTAGGGGCCATTAAAGGGCAAGAACTGTAATTAAAGAAGTTTTTTTGGTTCATTCGTTATTGTGATAAAACGTCATTGTTGACTTGTATCTCTCATTCTCTCTGAATTCATGGCTTTTGTTGGTTAGGTAGATGCGTGAGTATTAGCCTTTATATAGGATGTGAGTGCCATAACGTCTTCGCACGCAGGAATAACTTTGGAAAACACTAACTCTATTTTTCAAAAAAGGTTAGTGTGTGTATTACAGTTTATAGGAAGACAGTCAACAATGCAACTTTTCCTCTCATAATTTTGTAATTCTTATCTCTTTTTGGCTTTCCAAAAGACATTGAATTACCAATGGGTAGTTAGTTGAACTCGTAAGTGGACTACAACCCCCATAAGGATGAGATCACTTGTTCGAATCCAAGGAAGTGCTCTCATTGGGAGATGGGACAATCTTATCTAGTGGGCAATACTCCTACTCCTCGAGTCCGGATACCGGGCGGTGATTAATAAAAAAAAGACATTGAGTTGTTGAATATCTCTTGAAACAGATATTATATTAGCTCTGCACATGTTAAGGATGAATATTTTCCAAAGTGCTCTTAACGTGGTTTAATTTGTTATATAATGAGCCCGTTTGAACAAAACAACTCAAAGATTCCAATTATACATATTACAATGTTATTCGAAATTTGAATCATGTTCTAATTTTGTCAAACACCGCAAGATGATGGTTGAAGGTGTTTCCTACTTATATAGCGCTGAAGCAAACTTGAATTCAATGCACTTTGAGTTAGAATTACAGGATAAAACACGACTTGGTATATGGCAGAAAACACCAAAGAAGTCTTTTGTGGCTGTCTGTGTTGTCGTTTTGTTCCAGCCTTATTTATAGCGCTCAAGGCTAAAACACCCACGGCTATGGTGTCAAATTGCTGAATAAAGAAATTTATATGAAATTTATATATATAAATGTATTAAAGATAGTCAAATAAAAATAATTTAAAATGTATTTTAAAGTAAGTTAACATGTTTCTTGATTCGTGACATGTTTTGATGATTAAGTAGGGTCGTAAAAAAATTAAATTATTTGAAGTGTCAATTCATGAGTTTGATAACAATAATGATTATGACATGATTTTGAGTCATATTACTATTCTAAAGTCATCTTCTAGGATTAGATTAAACCTATAAATAATATTTTGATCTCAGTTCAAAAAAATAATATTTTAACCCATTTGATTTGTACATAATAATGATTTGTTCTACCATCTTTCTCTCCCCTCTTCTCCTAATTCTCTCTTTTGCCCCACTCCTGTCATTGAATTCTCTTTGCCCAACAAAGTGACTTTCCTATGGTTAAAATAAAGTCTAAACTATATAAAGTTCATAAGGACGTCCAAAGTTTTAAATTTTCGTTCACCATATTTTAATTGATAGATTTAATTTATGTAAAAGAAATAACAGTTATAAGATTGACTTTGTTTTTTTATTTTGTAAAGATTGACATTAAAGTTATTAAAAATTATGAAATAAAAACATATTATTAAAATAATATGAATAGTACATATTAAGATAAGAAAACATTTCTCATATCCAATTCTGAATACGCGATGCAGACCCCTCTAGTTAAGGATGTTCCTATTGTGAAGGAATATTGCTTATGCATAATTTTTATTTATTAATTTTTAATACAAATTTATTAATTAAATTCCTAAAAGAGAGATATTCCAATTGAAAAGTCACATTAATCCACTAAAACCTCAAAGCCCAACTGTAATATTTTGGGCTGAAGAAGAAAAAAATTGTTTGAGTTGGTGTTGTAAGTAAGATGATGAGTATCAAACACAAAGATCAACTTGGAGTAAGATGATGGGTAACCTTATAAAAAAAAAAATAAATTGATTAGATTTAAGGTGGTTATTTTACATGCTTAGAGCTTAGTATTGCAAAGATCAACCGTTGTATTTGATACCATCATTTTCAAAAGAGAATGTATCAACCACAAAGGTTGGTCCGATATTAAAATTTTGCAAGTGTCCTTTTCAATTGTTTATGGATTTGTGGTCCATTAAAGTTCTGTTATATATCATTCAACTGATATGATATTTGTATAAGGACTATATTAGTTTTGGCAAAAAAAAAATATACTCTATTGGTGTTCCTAATTTTTTTTTTCATTTGGTCATCATATTTTACACACCATAAAAATCGGGAAGTATCATAGCTAATAGTATGATTTAAATAGCTTTTTTATTAATAGGGAAGCTAACTAAGCTAATTAATTAATTAGCCAGACTATAACACCATGATTTAAACTAATTTAAATGTGATAGATTATAGGCAAAGTTACATTAGTTCTAATGGGAATAACAATTCTATGCTAACGTAGAGCTAATTAATAAGGAGTAATAATAATCCGTTCACAGCTTTTAAAAATAATATTATGGAGAAACAAACTAACTTCATGTTATCTAATAATATGTCAACTTTTTAAGATGTAACACGTACTTTTGGGGGGTTTCTACTGATCAACTTCTATAATATAAAGATATCATCCAATATTGCTGATCTATTTTAATTTTGGACACAGAAATAGAATTATATAGAGTCACATTTTTTTATATTTTTGGGATGCAAATTTACATATTTTATTATACCCCTTAACATCTATCTACCATTACCTATTCACTCAAGCATCACGTGGATCCTGAACTAGTTTATTTAAAGGTATAATTTTAATTTGATTCAAGGACCAATGTAGTTAAATAACTTCAGTTTCCCCATAAATAAATTTGAAATTTCAATACATCTCTTGGGTGCAAATATAAGCAAAATTAGAATATTACCTAAAACAGCCTAATAAATCTATTCAGGCCTCAAATTTCATTGGGTCTAACCCAATGAGTGTAGGCTGGGCCTAGCCCAATTTCCTACAATGGTATATTCCTATGATTTTCTTAATAGACCAAAAACTTTCAAGTAAAATTGATATATTAAGGAAAACATATAATTTAATTAAAGTAAACGGCTAAATTAAACTTAAGTTTACCCATATGGTGCAGACTGTCAAGGCAGATGAAAGCTAAACATCATTTCACATTAAAATGCTATTACAAAACACAAGTAACAAAATATATAAAAGAGGAAAATTAAGCATGCTATATATAGGTATATAACTATATAGGCATTATGCCACCCAACTAAGCGTACAGGTACTTATCTTCAATGTCCCCTAAATGTGGGCTTCAAAAGAAAATCAACGACCTCCAGAGAGTATGGATTCTGGTATTGAAGCACGGGAGAAATAAGGATCCACAGTTGAAGATGCAAATGACATGTTCATGTCATCAAAGTCTTGGTGACTTCCACATGTGATTCCAGGTGATGATGACAATTCCAATGGTAATAATTCAGGCAAAGGCATTTCCATATTCAAATATTGCACAATTTGGCGCATGCTAGGCCTATCTTTAGCCTTAGAATTTGAACATAAAAGACCCAATTTCAACACCAATTCTACCTCCTCAGTTTTGTACTCTATTCCTAGATTTGGATCCTTTGCATCAATAATCTCACCCCTCTTCCATAACCCATAAACCCAATCCGCCAAAATGAATTCTTCTCTTCCTCTCTCAATAGGCCTCCTCCCAGTTACAACCTCTAGTAAAAAAGCACCAAAAGCAAAAACATCAGACTTGGTTGTTGCTTTTCCTGTTCTTGTGTTCTCAGGTGCTAGATACCCCAATGTCCCAACCACATGTGTACTTTCAGGATCACTCCCATGATCATATAATCTTGCAAGACCAAAATCTCCTAACCTTCCATTCAACTCGGAATCCAACAAAACATTGCTTGCTTTTATATCTCTATGTACCACAACTTGCTCCCATTCTTCATGCAAATAACACAACCCTGAAGCCACCCCTTTGATGATTCTAAATCTTTGCATCCAATTTAGTGTCACACTAGGTTGGTTATGAAGATATTTATCTAAACTCCCATTTGACATGAAATCATAAACTAGAAGAAGTTCACCTTTTCTCCTACAATACCCCAAAAGGGACACAAGGTTTCGATGGCGTAAACGACCAATACTCACGATTTCCGCTATGAATTCTCTCATACCTTGTCTAGATTCATGGGAAACTTTCTTCACAGCAACCTCAAGTTTGGAACTTGGCATTACCCCTTTGTAGACTCTACCAAAACCACCACTTCCAAGAAGCTCTTTCTCTTTGAAGCCCTTAGTGGCAGAGTAGAGATCTTTGTATTTGAACCTGTGAGGACCATACTCTTGCTCCCACTCCTCTACAATCTCAGAGAACTTTTTCCTCCTATATATGTAATAAATGATAGACAAAGTCACCAAAAAAATGCAGCATAGTGATAAAAGAGGTAACACAATTGTTAAAACCATAGATTGTTTTTTGGCTCCAAGTCTTGGCAGCTTTGGGAGTTTTGAGATTTGAAGGCTTTGAGCCTCCCCATTGAGCTTAAAGCTCCATCCAAGAACATAATGAGAAGCTCCAACAGAGCCAGTAGAAGCAGAGAAACCAACATAACTAGGATTCTTTATCACTTGGGAAAGATCTTGAGACAACCTCAATAATGGTTTTTCTGGCTTATTAATGTTGATTGGAGCAAGTGTTACATCAATTTGCTTCTTGCCTCCATCATAGTCCACCCACACTTGCATTGGCATACCATTGATAAGGCTCAAATTTTTTAACCGGGACCCATCAACATAATATCCTGCAGGAGCAGATTTGGCAGATTCCAAGTCATTGATATCAATTCCAACATGATTTTCATTGATATCTTTAAACTGTGTGTTCTGGTTGGTATCAAATTCAACTGCAACAACATGGTTTGTGGAGTTGCCATTGTTGGTTGCATTGAAGATGCCTAGGTAGGGTCCAGGCAAGGCTCCTTGAAATGTGGTTTTGGGAGAAATAACAAAAGATAGTCCATGACCACCTAGAGTAGGGTATTGAGGTCTAATGGCAAAAACAAAAGTGGTAGAGAAAGAAGTAGTATTTGTGAAAATAAGTGGATAAGGGTAAAAAGCACGACCGAATTGAAGCTGTACTGTTTCGTTGGTGAGTAGGAGGAGGCCATTATTAGAGGTAATAGAAGCAACACCATCTATGGTTAAATTTTCAGATTGGAAGCCATAATTGAACATGAAACTTGTATCAGCAAAACTAGCTTGTATCATTGTTGTCACCAACAAAAGCAACATCATCATAAACTTCTCAAACATAGTTGTGTCTTAAAATAAGTAGTTTCTGGTATTGAAGTTATCATATACTATAATCCCAAACTTTATTATGTATATATACAACAAGCAGATTTATTTTTTTCCCGTTTATTGCCGGTCTTTGAAAGGCAATGACAGATAATAGTCGGTTCGTTTTTGGATGCTGTGGGTGGTTGGCTTCTTGACTGAGTGAAAGGAAAAGATAAGGTTTTTGGTAATCACGTGGTCATGTATTTGGTGAAAAAATGTCACTTCAGATTATTATGACTGTTCATAAAATGAAAATGATACTAAATTTTACTTAAAATTGCATTTCTAATATTAAAATTTTGCGAGGTGTAAAAAGAGTATACCAACTTGAAATTCAGGTGCAAATATAGTATTTTCACTTGAGAGAAATACTATATTTGCACCCAGACTCCAAGTTAGGTACTATTTTTGCTCATCGTGAAACTTTAGTATTAGAAATGCAATTTTAGGTAAAGTTTAGTATATTTTTGCACCTACACCCTTTATATAGTGACATTTTTTCCAATTGTACTAAATGCACTCAGCTAGGTATACTTATGATGATGCAGAGTATATATATATGTGTGTATATATATATATGTATATATATATATATGTATATATAGAGAGACATACACACACATATATATATATACTGACGACGTTGAAATATCTTAGTGGCTGTTGCCTTACGCAGAAGTAAGAATTTATGGAACGATGTATGAGGATTGCCTTGTGTTTATGATATACTCCTTTCAGTTTGTAATATAAGAGTCTGAAATTTGAATTGTTTTGGTTCAAAATATAAGAGATTGTCTCACATTATCTCCCATTTGATGCATATTTTTCTACTTTGTCTCTACTCTCTTTGATATTAATTAATATTTATGTATTTCTCTCTCTTAAAAGTATCATAATAAATAAAGGTATTATGGGAAAAAAACTTTAACTTCACACACCAACTAACTTTTACATGTTTTCTAATTAAAAAACATGTTTTAGCGGTTATGCTCTTATATTAGGGACTCCATGGAGTACTATATACTAATCAACACTGAAAAGTCAAGCTACGGTCCCCTGATGCACGATCAACTTCATTGGTCACAATCGATTCCCCCTATAAATGAACCGTTAGACTACAAAGTATGTGGTACTGGACTCACATTCGAGTAAAGTATGGTCATTACCATTTATCTATATTAAAATAAAATGTCTCCTTTTCTTAGATCGACATCATCATTTAAGTTTATGAGCTTCATTTGATAGTTATTTTAGTATTATAAGTCAATTTTAATATCATTAAAAAAAATTTGGTTGGCCAAAAAAAAAAAAATCAATTTTCATTGAATTAATTGTATCCAGTAGTTCAATAAAAATCTTACGTAATTTTAATTTTCAAAATTAAGTTCACTTTTTTATTATATACAAATATCAAATTTCCTACGTATATTACTGTCTTACGGAAATATTCTTTCATGAATCTGGTATGTCATGTATCACGTAAGGTTTAATTAATCAGTACATACCTCAGAAGTGTTTTATTTTATTTAGATAATTTTCACTCTGATGTATGACCATGAAACTTTGATTTTTCATCATATAAGGAAAAAATTAAACGGGGTACTGATTGTTCCTCTCTCGCACACAAACGTCAAGTCATATTAACATATTTCTAATATATATGTTTGTGCTGAAAGCATGCCACATGAAATCACGTTGATGCAAAAATTTCTCGATTTCTCAAGTTATATAGTATTGGACTATTATTCATTCTAGTCAATAAATTATAAAGTATCAATTTGACCAACCAACAATAAATGGTCTCATTTAATTTTAAACAATGAAAAAATGTCTCATTTTGACAAATAAACTATTAGAAAATACTAAAATATTCTTTCTAAAAAAAACATTTCTTTCTAAAATATTGTTTTGTCTATGTCATTATTTTAATTTTCCGGTAATCCACGTGGATGATGTGTTGACACATGGCAGGGACAAACTCCATTTAGCTAAATTCAACGGTATTGGTCATTTTGCTCATCAATTTTAAAATTTCGTCGACCAAAATGATAATACCGATATTAATAATTGTGTCAAATAATATTTTCTTTTTATTTAAAAGAGAAAAAGACAAATAAATACCTCTGAATGTCCAAAAGAATAAGTGAGAAACTCATACTTACAAAAGTATAAGTAAGGAACTCCGAATTTCAAAAACACAACTAAGAAATCAGACAATTGTTAATCAATATATTCCAGTTGTTATTTTTATATTTGGAAATTTGAGTTTTTACTTGTTATTTTGGAAGTTTGAGTTCCTTATTTGTCCTTTTTAACATTCAGAGGAATTTATTTGTCATTTTCCCTATTTGTAATGATGATCTACTATGAATAACATCATTGCGTTGTCTCAATGTTTAATATAAATTACTTAACTTCCCCGATCAAATGAAAAACATGACCGTCGTATAGATTTGTAGAAGTTTTTATACAAAGCTAGCTTCTTCAATAAAAATAATAGCTGATCTTGATGGGAGCTAAAGATCAAATGAAAAATCGCTAAAAAAATACTACCCTTGGTCCTAAATATAAGACCTAGATGACTTTTTGTGGAGAGATTAAGGTTGCGAAATAGGATATTAAATTATGACATATTTGATATATTTTTAAATTATTCATTAGTTTATAGATAAAATATATTAGTCTAAGGGAAAATTAGGTAAATCATCAATTTATAATTAACTTATTTTGTTTTTTTAGGATTTTCCAAAAAACTCAATTAGGTCTTATATTTAGGAACGGAGGGAGTACAAGATATTGTCAACAAATGCTACTTAATGTTTTAATCATTTGTTTCTCTTATCGTACGACCTATCTGCAACTGCTTGGATTCACATTTTTTTTTGGCCAAGCTTGGATTCACATTTAACCTTTATTTTGAAGGAGTGGAAATATATATACTTAAGCCAAAATTTATCAAAGCAAAGTAACGATATAAATTGTTTATTAGAAATATCTGCATTATATTGATACTTGCTTGCATGTAACTTTCTCGAATTTTTCTACCAAAAGAATTAATAACTCCCCCGAATTAGGAATTTACATTAATCACGCTTTCAAATTAATGACTCAGTTTATATAATTGCTGAGCCAATACTTTCCTATTAATAGTAATTTTTTTTGAAGAGAAAATAAAACAAATGAAAAATGATGTTTAGTTAGTTCCGATTAACTCGGATGCTATTACAAAATGTTGACCATATATATTTTCGTCAATTATCTTTCAATTGATCTAAGACAAGATCTTTCTTTTCAATTTTTTTCATTTCTTCTCTTTTGTTCTTTTCCTTCATTTTTTTTGTTCCTGTGAAGAAAAACCCACGTACGTGCGTTGACTTTAGCATGAAGAAAAATATAGACCATGATGATATCGATCCTGATCTTGATGCGGTTGAATTCCAGACTGATGATGAAGAAAACCAAGCCGATATGGTTTTCGACCTAAGTTCTGATGATGAGACCGACGATTCAGATATTTCCGAACCTCATTTTTCACATGACATTGACAACGATCACGTCGTGTGGCCTCAAACATATCGGTAGTTTTATGATCATTTCTGTCTGAAATCATTTGAATGATAAATAACTTAGGAAAATATATTTGTTGGTTTCCATACTTAATTTTTCTATAACTTTTTGATTCGATACTTATGGCGTGTTTATATCTTCTAATTAAAAGATATATTTTGCTTAGTTAGCAACATTAACTTTTGTGTATAATTAGGCCAGTTTTGGTAGCTAACAAAACAAAGCTCAAGAACTAAATGGGTTTTGGCCAAGAAAAATATGGTTATGGGGGCGCAAAATTAAATCATTTAAAAGAGAAAAAAAACAAGTGTACCAAATTAAAAATTGAACAAAGGTAACCAATGGGTAGTTGGTTGAGTTTGTAAGTGGGCTGCAACCCCCGTAAGGATGAGAACGCGTGTTCGATTCCCGGGAAACGCTCTCATTGAGAGAGGGGACAACCTTGCCCTATGTGGGCAACACTCCTACCCCTCAAGTCCGGATTAAACCGGGTGGTGATTAAAAAAAATAATTGAACAAAGGTATAAGCACCTATAAAGTGGGTTTACCCAACAAAACTTTAATTTTAATTAATACTATATATATTATTGCAGGCAATCTATGGACATGTTGACCAGTGTAACACCACTTTCAATGAGTTTGCTAAGGCAAATAAGCATGTCAAGTAGATCAGCCATACCACCAATACCTAACAAGAGGCATAATCGGAATAATGATGATGATTCTGATGATTTAAGCACAGCCTTCCTTCCTAAAACAATCCCATCTATACAGGCGGAGGCTACCATAAAAAATAGCACCTGTATAGTGCCTCCATTATCTAACTACTCCAAGTATTCTACTTGTGAATTGCCACCACCTCTAGAGAAATCCTCATTGAATCAGTCAATCATTAATGGTAAGTATCATCTTCGTCAATAATGCTTGATGTCCCCGCCGTTCAAAATTGTTATAAGACTTAATTGACTTTTTTTGGAGAGGTTAAAATTGCGAAATAGGCTATTAAATGATGACATATTTGATATATTTTTAGATTATACATTAGTTTATAGGTAAAATAAACTAGTCTAAGGGAAAAAATTAGGTAAATCAATTTATAATTAACTTATTTTTCTTTTTTATAGGATTTTCTGAAAAAGTCAATTAGGTCTTATATTTAGGACCAGAGGGAGTATTAAGAAATAAAATTTTGACGTGTGACTTATATATAGCATGTTTTGTTATGTGAAGGAGCCAATGTACTATGTGGAATAGGACTTCTAACAACCCCTTATGCAGTGAAGGAAGGTGGATGGTTGAGCCTTGTATTTCTTTTCTTATTTTGTGTCATGTGCTGCTATACTGGTATTTTGTTGAAGAGATGTTTAGAAAGCTCTCCTGGACTTCATACCTATCCGGACATAGGGCAAGCTGCTTTTGGAATGTCTGGTCGGTTGGCTGTTGCGGTGAGTATTCAATTGGATTTTTATTTGAATATTTCAGCTGATTTTTACAAATTGATGAAGTTGGGTAAAAGTCAATTTGCGTAACGTGATATATTTCTATAGGCTTTTATAAAAACACAGTTTGAGATAACCTTGTTTATATTATATATTGAAAAGTTAGTTTCGTAAAGCTTAATTTTGAGAAAAAAATCAAAAGTCAAAAAGCAGAAAAATAAACATATTACTTCAACTTTAAAATGTCTTATTGCGCGAAAAGTTAGTAGTAGTACTCAAAACATGCGAAAACATCATTTCATTAATGAGACCAAATAAGATTATCCGCATGGGCTTATTCTCATAACAAAGCTTAGTGGAAAATTTTGGATCATGCTCCACATTAATAGATGCATGCATGTTGGCTTGAGTGCTTATACTCCTCTCGTTTCTAATTAATTATAAGATCACTTCAACTTTTCTTTCAGAAATTAAAAATACAAAATTAAATTTTAAATTGTATGTAGTTATCTATTTTCCTCAAAACTAATTTATTCTACTTATAAACTACCCTATAATAATATAATTATATGTGGTATATATTATTATAATTTATTGGTTTAATTTGCTTCCTTAACTTCCAAAAAAAAATTGGATCTTTATTTAAGACTCAAGGGAGTAGTTAGGTTTAATTTTCATTTCTCCAACTTGTGTTTGTGTACTTTGCGAGTATAATATTATGTTTGTTTGGCGGGAAAGCTAATGACTATATTTTTTTTTTCAAATGCAGCTAATTTTGTACATGGAACTATATGTAAGTACCACAACTCATTCTACTCCTTCATAGCTAGCCATCTCTTATATTGTTTTGCTCCATTTTTTAATTCTCACATGTGATGAAATTAAAGGTAACTATCTCTTATTGGTTTTCAGGCTGCTTGTGTTGAGTTTATAATTCTAATGAGTGATAACCTCTCGTCCCTTTTCCCTAATACCTACATGAATATTGCTGGAGTTGATTTAAGCACTAAACAAGTTTTCGCCATCACAGCAGCTCTATGTGTTCTGCCAACAGTTTGCATACGAAACCTTAAACTCCTCTCCTTTCTTTCAGGTTAATTTCTTAATGACCTTAATTATTTATTCCATAAAATTAAAGTTTAAAATTTCACTGATAATTGATTGATGGTTTATTTGATGAATTCAGTTGGAGGGATTACTGCATCGATATTGGTGACTTCTTGCTTGATATGGGTTGGAGTAATAGACAAAGTTGGATTTCATCCGAGTGGAAATGCTATAAACCTTGCAAGTTTACCAGTCTCACTTGGTCTTTATAGTTTTTGTTTTTCAGGCCACTCTGTTTTCCCAAACATATACTCTTCCATGAAGCAACCATCAAAATTTCCAATCGTCCTAACAATTAGGTAATGCATATATGAAGAAATTGGTTCTTGATTAATGTTAGAGAAACCTTGGGAAAAATCCCACTTAAAAGTTTTATTAGTGACAAAAGGCCTAGATCAAAGTAATATAATACTTTGTTTGCTCAAAAATTTGAAGAGTAATTTTTTAGGCATTTTGTGTATGAAAAGTTTATCAAATTTGGCTCATCAATATGAGTGGAAATAAATAGGCTAAGCATCATGCCCTCACATTTTGTGTTGGACTAGCCTGCCTACCATATAACCTATAATAGAAATTTTTCATACCCTAGTCTAACATGTTAATGGGCTTGGCCTGAAATGGAATTAAGCTTGTTTTGAGGCCTGATTTATCATCAAAACATGCCAACAAGCTGCTGAAAATAGGCTGAATCAACAAATGAATTTAAATTTACATTTCTTTTTCTTTTTGCCAATCAGTATATATATATTTTGACATGATAATACATATGTAATTGATACATGTTTTAAAAAAGAAATACATAAATAGGGCATCCGTTTAGGCCATTTAGGCTATTGAATAAGTCATACCTAACCTATTTAGTAAAATAGGTTTTTTAAGGGGTCTGGACCTATTTTCTATTCGGTGTAGGGATGAGCCAAGCTTAAGGATACTCATCAATCATAATTTTTAAAGCAAAGATTTCCCCTAATTCTTCCTTAATGTTTTTCTTTCAAGTTGTAAGATTCTGACATGTATGCATGTCTGCCTTATGCAGTTTTGCCTTTTGTTTTGTGTTATACTTGGGAGTTGCAGTACTCGGCTACTTGGCATTTGGTGACTCTGTGAAGTCTCAATTTACTTTAAACATGCCCAAAGAATTGTATGCTTCAAATATTGCAGCCTGGACTACTGTAAGATAATCGAACCCCCATTACTTAAGAGCAATGATTTTAATGAATAAATGTAATTTATCTCCCCTTAAATATATAATGACAAATATTTTCCTATGTATGTGTTATATAGGTTGTGAACCCCTTGACTAAGTATGCCATGACTATGATGCCAGTTGCACTGAGCATAGAGGAACTCTTGCCTTCTGATATTCTAAGGCATTACTCTGCATCCGTTCTTATCAGAATAGCTTTAGTTTTCTCAACCTTGATTTTGGCCCTATCTATTCCCTTTTTCGGTAAGTGTTCAGCCACCTTCATCTGTAGATCATCAACACACATACATGTAGGCTTAACTAGATTAGAACTCACTGAAAGTTCTTTCATAATTAATTATAGGCAACACATTAACCCTATTTACCACTTTGGACTTGCATATATTCACGATTGAAAAAGTGATTTTTTTTTGTCTTAATTGACTTTTGCAAATTAAGAATGAGTTAAAAATCAATTTGTGTAATAGACTTTTAATGTGGTATAGAAAATGTATTAAAAAATAAACTTATTCAATGGCGATGAATTTCATTCTTGTTTTTTTTTTTGCAGGGTCTATCATGGCATTTATGGGCTCTTCAATGGCTATGCTAGTTGTAAGTTATTTCTTTTCCCGATTATATTAACAATAAGTACATTTCACTACAAATAGCTTATATTGAATACACAAATTCAGTTCAAAAATACACAAAAAAGCAAATATTCTTCTTGATTTGATTTTAACTTTAAATATTTGCATGTCATCATGAAATAAAACAACTAATAAATCTCTATGTTTGTGACAGTCACTTATTTACCCGTGTGCATGCTATCTCAAGCTACACCAGGGCAGAGTACCAAAAGTAGAGGTAGGAACTCAACTCTTCTTTTTTCATAATACCTTTACATTAATCATCGAGTTTAAAATTGTTTCTTCTAGCAGTACATACATAATTATTGTGTGTGTGTGTGTGTGTTTGTGTGTGTGTGTGTGTGATGTTTTTGTTATATTGATGTGTTTTCTAGGTGGCAAGCTGCATATTTATTATCTTTGTTGGGGCGATATGCTCTATAGCTGGAACTTATTCGGCAATTTCAAGAATAGCAGAAGCAGAAAAATCATGAATTCTGACTTTCCTAGTCAGGAAGTGAAATACATGTTTTCAAAGTAAACGAGAAAGAAAGTGAAAAATTTTCAACAGGAGAGGAATAGAGATAAATTCTGAAGGACAAATTGACTGAAAAATCGGACCTAACATATATATGAAGTATGATTGTAGTGTGTGGCTGTTAGATATCATTCCAATTTGTCAAATGGAGATTGACATGTGCGGGCCATTTTTCCCATTCACCAATTAATTTGTAAAATGGGATTTATCCACAAATTTTTCATTAAAATATATATAATATAGTCATACTGTGCTGTATATTTTTATTAATTAAATTTTATCATATCTATTTGACATTTAATTTTTAATCTTTCAAATTATGAAATAGATAGATATGAGATGAAAAAAGAATAAGGGTGAGTTGTGTTTGAGCCACATCGGTCCAAAATAAAAATGTATTTATCAAGAGATAATCAAATATTATATAAACATAATGTCATAAAAAATGCTCCATATAATTAATCTTAACGCCAGGAAATTATGTATGAGAAGTTTTCATCCAAATAGTCAATGAAGTTCTTCAAAGAGAGTTTAATTGCTTCACAAGCTTGCTTGCTTGCTTAGTTTAATTTACATCTGGTCATCACAGTTTTTGTTGATTTTTGTTGCAATTACAATACAATTTAATGGATTTATTTAATTATTTGAATCTTAATTCCTAAAACGTCGATATACACATACGTACTCCCTTGTTAAGCCAAGTTCATGTTTACTTTGATTTAATCTTTGCACATTACTTAAGGTGAAATTAAAAACATGTGGTCAATCAATATAATCTAATTAATATCACACTAACCCTCCACAATTAATCCATATAGTTAAATAGTTTTAAACTCTGAGTTTTTGGTGGATTTTCTTAAATTGAATTATAAAAAATGTCTCAATTTACCTTTCTCCTCATTTCATTTTCATTTATTATTTTTACTATTAGAATTTAGATCAGCTTCCAATTATAGAGATTTAACACATTAGAACAATAAAGGAAGAGGATATAGGGCTAGATAAAGGTATCAAACAAGTAAATGGAGTGGAAATCGTATAGAAGTAAATTGATACATTCTTCTTCCAAATCAAACAATCAATCTATTGAAACATTTATTTACATTAAAACAAAGAGAATCATACATTTTTTTGTTTGGAAAAAAATGAAAACAATTGTAGGGGTTCAAACTCATATGTTTACATTCATTTTTAAATAAATAAATTTTAAAAACTGTACGTGTGTGTTATTAATCTTTATATTTATCTTGTCACAATATTGTTTTTAGAAAGGCATAACAAATTAGTTTAAATGTTGGAAAAATTCATTTGAATGTCCAATAATTTCACTTAGTTTTTAATCAAGGTTACATATTTTTTTTATTTTAATTGGATTTTTTATAGTTTCAACAAGTTTTAGTCAAGTCCATGTAATTTCATTTCCCTTTCAATAAGTCCTTAAAATTTTTAATTTGCATAAACCTTTTTAAAAAACAGATGAAACTATAGAATCCTTGTAGAATAAATTTCCCTTCAATTTAAACCTTTAAATGCTTTAAAAGCTCACCTATATGTTTCCAATTTTGGTTTGCTTAACGAATTTAAACGAACTGATTGTCACAATAACTTTAATTGGTGAGCATATCAAATTAGAAAAAAATGACTATATTTGATGCCGACACACAATTGAATCAACTAGTAGGTAACCACTGCAGCTTTCATGAATTGGATATCTAAGAAAAATGAAAAACTAGAATGAAACGATTAATTAAACTTCATCAAATAAATAAAACTAATTCTTTCAAGTGATATAAAATAGTGTATCAACATTGAAATTGAAACCAATAGAAATGATATTTTTTTCCACGACAGACAATAGTAACATCAAAAGCTGTTAAGACAGTTGAAGAAATGAACAACCGACACAGCTAACAAAACGATGTGGTTGTAACTTGTAAACATTATTTTCCCTCCTCCTCTTTCCCTTCCTTGTTTGCCTTCATTATCAAGTCTTTAACGGTAGGAGGCTGAGGCTTACCTTGCAACGTCTCTTTGTGATAATCCATCCCTTTCTCTCGTCAGAATTCTCACTCAAACCCCCTCCTGAAATTCCCAAACTGCCCTCACATTATTTATGTATTTTTGTACCTTACTCATAAGTCATAAGGGCATTCTTGGAAAAGTGTTTTTTTGGTCCAAGGATCATAATATGGCTTTAATATCACTCTTAAGCCTTGTTCTGTACGCTTAAAGTGTAAACCTTGCAAGCTACAAGCAAATAAGATGGTGGGGTGGATCAAAGATGGGATTAGTTAATGAAAACATTATTATTCTCAGTTTGCTATGTCTCATTTTCAATCACCTAAATGCAAACCAGCTATTTCATTTTCTTACTATATATAAGGTCCCTCACTTTCCTCTCTTTTCATCATCCAAATTTTCAGTTTCCACTCCACAACAAGATTCATTAATAGGAAAGCAAACATGGTTTCTTCTAATCATCTCTCGAGCAGTTTCTTCAAGGCCACTTTCCTTGTGCTTTTGACTCTGTGGACACTGCCTAATATGACTCTAGCAAAGCATGCTAGAGCAACCAGACACTACAAGTTCAATGTACGTATCATTTATTACTATTCATATGTTCTTAGACATTGAATGACCTTTTAATTAACAATCTATTTAAAAATTTGGTTGTTAATAACGCATAATGATACTGTGTTATTCATGTAGTCAATCTTACCTGATGGGATAAAGCTTGTTGGTGTGTGTGTGTATTCGTAGACATATTTTTTTTCTCTCAACTAAGCTATATTCTATGATGTAGATCCAAATGCAAAATGTCACAAGGCTTTGCCAAACAAAGAGCATTGTGACTGTGAATGGGCAATATCCTGGACCTAGAATCATAGCAAGAGAAGGAGATAGGCTGGTGATTAAAGTGGTGAACCATGTTCAAAACAATATTTCCATCCATTGGTATTCCACAAGAAAAGTTTTAAATGTGAAATCTATGAATCACTGAATTTTTATATGAAACTTACCTATGTTATTATTTGTATCAAATTTTTCAGGCATGGAATTCGACAATTGAGGAGTGGATGGGCAGATGGGCCTGCTTATATCACACAGTGTCCAATCCAAACAGGGCAATCATATGTGTACAACTTTACTGTGACAAGCCAACGAGGAACATTATGGTGGCATGCTCACATTTCATGGCTTAGAGTAACTCTTTATGGTCCCATTGTCATTCTTCCCAAAAGACACGACTCTTACCCTTTTCCTCATCCTTTCAAGGAAGTCCCCATCTTATTGGGTATTTACTCTACACAAACTACATAGAGCTCATTTGGAATCTACTAACTTTTCATCCTTCAAAAGTCACTTTAGCCCAACATATTGAGCCAAAAGTCAAGTTGAAGTTTAAATTAAACAAGGGACAATTGCATATAGGTCCCAAATAAGAAATTTAATTTCAAAAAGGTCTAAAGGAGTTGTTATCACTTGTTAATGAAAGTTATTGCACTTGTTACTAGTGGTTATTAACAACTTGGGACCATTTCGAAATTAAGTTTCTTATTTGTGACTTAGGTGTAATTGTCCCTTTAAACAACTTTTTTGACTTTTTGCTTGTCTTCATATTTATATCTATTGAAACAAACATTTCAATATGTCATTAAAAAATGTTTCTATCAAACTGACTTTTTTATAAAATGATTTCTAAACATAAGTCACATTACATTAAATTTTATCCCAATTTCAGTTTGCACACGGGCCATATTTTAAACTTATATCATTAACATGAGAATCAATCACCTCTGTTTAACAGGGGACTGGTGGAAAGCAGACACAGAGACTATGATAAACCAAGCAATGCAAACAGGTTCAGCTCCTACTGTCTCTGATGCTCACACCATCAATGGACTTCCAGGTCCTCTCTACAACTGCTCAGCCAAAGGTAAAGAATAAAGAATACAGAATAACCAGTGGGCCAAGTCCCAATTTACCTCTAATTCTTACATCATGTCTATCTATTCCTCTTAGCTTATTTATATGACAGAGTGAGAATGTTTCATTTGGTCCTATTTATAAATCATTTCATTCCATTTTTCATATGAATGTACAGTTTTACCCTTCACTTATTATATGTTGACTTTATTTTTATGTGATGTACTGGATATTAAATAGAGTTAAAATTGAAATATAGCAAAATTAACGAGGTTTAAGATTTTTTTCATGTGTAAAGCATGTCATAAGTGCCTTATGCTTACGACCATATACAAGATAATCAACAAATTTTGTGTGTTCAATTTTTCATATGAATTTTGGCCAAAAAAAAATTCATATGAATGTACAATTTCATATGAATGCACAGTTTTACCCTTCACTTTAGATTTTTTTTTATTGGTGTGAAACATGTTATAAATGTTTTATGCTTACGACCGTAGATAAGTAAGCAACAAATTTTGTGTGTTGATGATGATGCAGATACATTTAAGCTGAGAGTGAAGCCAGGGAAAACATACCTACTTCGTCTGATCAATGCTGCACTGAATGATGAGATGTTCTTCAGCATAGCAAATCACACACTAACTGTAGTAGAAGCTGATGCTGTCTATGTCAAGCCTTTCAAAACCAACATTGTTTTAATCACGCCAGGTCAAACCACTAACGTCCTTCTAACCACCAAATCTAAGCACCCAAATGCCTCCTTCATCATCGCGGCCCGGCCATACGCCACTGGTCCCCCCGCCTTTGACAACACCACCACCACCGGAATACTCCACTACACATCCAAACATGCCTCACTCTCAAAACCCAAGTCAAACATGCCACTTTTTACACCTAAACTTCCAAAATTCAATGACACCATCTTTGCAATGAACTTCAACAAGAAAGTTAAAAGCCTAAATAGTGTAAAATACCCTGCCAAAGTACCAAAAACAGTGAATAGACGTTTTTTCTTTACAGTGGGACTAGGAATTTTACCGTGCCCAAAAACTCAGAATTGTTCAGGGCCTAATAATACAAGAGTAACAGCTTCAATTAATAATGTGTCATTTGTGATGCCAAACACAGCATTGCTTCAAGCTCATTTTTTTAAATCAAAAGGTGTATTCACTACTGATTTTCCATCAAACCCACCATTTAAATTTAATTATACAGGGACACCACCTAGGAATATAGTGGCTACCACGGGTACAAAGGTTGTGAGTTTAATGTATAATTCAAGTGTTGAGGTTGTTTTGCAAGATACTAGCATTATTGGAGCTGAAAGTCATCCACTTCATCTTCATGGATTTAATTTCTTTATTGTGGGTCAAGGAAATGGGAATTTTGACCCCAAAAATGATCCCAAAAAATTTTATTTGGTTGACCCTATTGAGAGGAATACAGCTGGTGTTCCATCTGGTGGTTGGGTTGCTATCCGATTTCTTGCTGATAATCCTGGTTAGTTTAGCTTAACATTGGATTTTGATTAAATTATCATAAAATTAAGCTTAATATTCATGGTAGAAACAATTTTTTATCTTTAGGTTTGATATTTTAAGTCTTCAAATATAGGTTTAGATTACCACTCTTTCAATTACTAAATAAAAGGTCGAATTAATTAACTTTTCTGAAAAAAATTATGAAAGTTAAATAAGTTACTTATAATAAATTGATTATCTAAATTTTTCTCTATAATTAGTTTATTTAATTTATTACAAATATGTCTAATTAAGTGGTTCATTTAGCCTAATTAATTTCTCCAACAAAAATGTCAACTAAATCTTGTAATTGAAAATGAAGGAATTTAAAATGTGTTCCATCAAATTTGCGATCCTATTGGTTAATATATTTAGAAATGTTAAGGTATTCATATAGGCCAAATTCTAAATGGTCCATATTTTTAATTGAATTATATGGATCAATGTATGTTTGACAAAATGAAACTTAGAAGACTAAAACGTGATATTTACTCAATACTATCAATGAGAAAAATTGTCTCTGTTTATATTAATTTATTGGAATCAATTATATGGATAAGAGTTAAAGACGAGACCATTATGATATTTGAAAATTTAGTAAATAAATTCAAGATGAAAACAAGTTCAATGGACCAAATATTTATATTAACTCTTGGATAATTTGTGACTAAATTTAATTCAATGTAAATATTACAGGGGTGTGGTTCATGCATTGCCACCTTGAAGTGCATACAAGTTGGGGTTTGAAAATGGCTTGGGTCGTGCAAGACGGCAAGCAACCCAATCATAAGTTGCCTCCTCCACCCTCCGATCTTCCCAAGTGTTAGGACTAAATTGTCCCCGTTGATCTTTTTTCTAGATATTTTTTGCCATAGAGATATTGGTGATTTTTTCTCTTTATATACAAGTTGTTAGTGTGAGTGTAAGTTCTTACACTATCCTCCGATGTGATGATGAGGAATGGCGTAGAGTGAAAGTTTATTTTGTGAGATTTTCCTATTCAACTAGAATCCTTGTTGAATGTGATGCAGTGTATCCCGTCAATTTTGGAATATTAAATTGAAGAATTCCTTAATGTCAAACGAATTTTCATCGCTCTCTTAATTGCTTAATGCACATAAATAGGTTGGATTGAGTTAATTATCCAACAAAACAAGAAAAGTGCATTGTGAATTGACCAGTTTGATTTGACCAATAAAATTGATCAGTTTGACTTCAATTAAGTATTATAAAAAAAATAATCAACAACTTCCACTTTATCACTTGAGTTTCTGCATTAGCTACTTTAGCTTCTTTATTCTCTATTCTTGTCTAAAAAATTCAAAGCTCCCAATCTAGTTCTTGAATTTCTAAAACAACGTAAAATAACAAACTAAAGTAACTATAATACCTAGGAGGTACAAGGATAAAAAAAAGTTATGGAAATTATGTTATTTGACAATATTTCATAGGGAAAATATAATATATGTCACCAATGCATTCGGTTCTTCATTAATCAAGTGAGACTTGTACATTTGACACATAAAACACTGTTCATTTTGAATAGCTTGGTAACATTTTTTTAAAAAAAACAAAACACATTAGATTCAACTGCAAATACAATGTATTCCGTGGGAACAAGGACAATAGAGTCTTCTATTCCATAAACTATACTGAGACAAGGGAAAATAAAATTAATATTAATATTATATTAATATTCAGCACAAGAAAATTAATTTTATATATATATATATATATATATATATATATATATATATATATATATATATATTCGCATTCTTGATTAGAAACTTTGACTTGTGAGGATAACAAGCAATATTTATATGCGTGCAAAGACAGTTGAGCAAGATAGCCCACCTATTCCGATCCAAAAACTAGAGCGAATGAGAAAATAATAACATTATCATAAAATAATCAATAAAATAGAAACTCAGCAGCCTCCTACTGAAACATGTTGTCTATCATATCAATAAAATAACTTAAAAGTCAATACTACAAAATTACCTCTTAACATTGTCAATTAACGTGGCTTATATTAACACAATCAATAAACATTGGTTATAGCTCCTGAATAATGCCACTTATCTTTAACTCTTTTTTGTTTGAATGACCACATATCTTAAACTCAACGCACGCTTGAATATACTTTATCTTAAACTCATCACAGAAAGAGTGTGTTATTAAAGTTGTGTCTTTATTTATCTATTTTCCGTAATTACTAATAGTTATTTTAAATTTTTTGACACTATTTTCATTAATATTCTACTTATCATCAATATATCCATATAACCAATTAAGGTGTGCTCTAGGAGCAGGTATTCTGAGCTCTTAACAAGTTTGTATCAAATTTGATCTCTCAGATACAGTAAGACTAATCAGTTGCTCATAATAAAAAGTATGGAATACTAGTGGATCTATCTATTTTTTTTTTTTGAAAAGAAAAACCGTCAATATCTACAGTATATAATGTAATGGCAAAAAAAAAATACAGTATATAATGTAAAATTTACAATAATATATACTAGTATTTATTGGAGATAAATATTATGATTATGCTCTTAATTAAGAATAAGTCAAGTGATAAAGACAACTAAGCTAGGATACAATTGACTAGTTATCGTCAATAGAATGTAAGTTAGGAGTAAATAGAAAATAACACTTTTTTTACATCACTATTTCTTCATTCCATTATTTCAGCATATATATAAATCCTAACATAGTTTATCAAGGTGATCCTTAAAACATAACAAGAAACAGAACGAAACTGAAAATAACTCCTTACCACGATAGTAAACATACTCTTCATTTACAAATCAGTGGGTGCTACTGTGACTTACAGAATGAGACAACAATCAACCTTCAAAAAGTGGTAAATCAAAATAATTAAGCCCATGATTTTTTTTTATACATGATCAAGGTATCCCCTCACTCGACAAGTGAGAGACTAATCCCCCGCTAATTTGTAGACACCTCAAAAAGTGGGATAGCTGGCCTGAAAGATTTAATGCTTCAAGATTTAATTTAGCCCATGATTTTAAACATATCATATTTTGAATGCCTTGCCCTTTTATTTCCTCTTCTTAAAAATTAAAGTTAGTTGAATTAGTTATAAAGTCTTCATGACAAAAACCACAGTAAATTTCCTAAAAATAAAACCTCACTTAAAAAGCACTTGATGATTGCTCAGAACGGGAAAAAACACTTGATGAAAATTAACAAGATACTCCTTCGTGAAATTCTTAATCGAAGCATACTGCATATTTATGTTGAGCATCTCTACGTTCATAAAATTATAAGTCCAATTATCATTTCAAAGAGATGGGTTATTAAGTACAGTACTATTAAAAATTGCAATAAGTTTTATTAACAAGTGGTAACAAGTAACAACTCCTTAGGAATTCTTTGAAATCACATCTCTTATTTTATTTGAAACCTAAGTGCAATTGTCCCTTATAAATTTCTAAGATTTAGAAAATATATGTAAAAAGGCTTGTTGGATGTATGTGGTTTTAGTGACATAATGAAATCATTATATGTTTAGTGAACATAATTGATTCACTAAGATCAACATCGAAAGGCTGAAGCTAAAACAACAATATAATTCACATTGAAACCTTTTGGATTGGCATAGATAATTTGATAATTATCTTCTAACTAAACAGCTTTTCACATCTAGAGAGTTTGTTATGATTTGGCAAAATACAACTGTCTCCTCGGGTGAATTGTCAGCTCGACAGCTCCAACGTTAACTATGAAACCAATAATAACTTGGTTTCGAAGGAATCTTGGTAAAACTATGAGCACAGTCTTTACATTTCAATCAGAAAAAAAAAAAGTTTAATTATGTAAGGAGTTGAACTCACACACTATTTCAAGGCAAGGAATATAATAGATCATTACCCCAACCGTCGAAGAGTACATACGCTCCCACTTCTAACCCTATAGTATTTATACTTTTTTTTTCCAATTAAGAGATACCTCAACAAGCTAAGTGCAGCCAGCATTAATAAATTTATGATATGCTCCAAATGGTTGCATGTCTCAACCCTTCAAATGTGAACCTACTGCAGGCGATTAACACAATTTTTCATTCCAACTTACAACAAAACCATTCCTTCACTGGGAAATAACAGAAAAATATATTCTTAATTTCAAAAACACGTATAGAAGATTTTAATATTCTAAGTATATATATACACAAAGCTCTTAACAAATGCAAATTAGTTATAGTTGATTTAGAAATTCAAAATGTATTTTCCTATTATTTTCCTTTCTTTCAACATGAAAAAAAAAATAGACCTTTAAATTTCTAATGGATAAAGTACTCAAACATGACATTAATTGTGCCTTCCACACACCATCAAATTAATATTTACTACAACTAACTCTCTTCATATTATTAGTTAAAATAAAACAACTTATAGTCATTCCATCTATGCACTTAGTGGTAGTGGTATAGTAACGTTTTGTCTCCGTTCATATCTAAATGGAAAAATATACATGCTTATAAACAAATCTAATCCTCCCTAATACTCCATCTTTTTTTTGGACCAACCCTATTATACATGCTTATAAGGTTGCATTGCCTAATTTGCTTAGAGTAAGAAAGTAAGTTAAGTTCATTATTAAAGTATTATTTTGGTCCTTATCTTTGCATCAAATTGCATTAGAATTACTTTTGGTCACTCATGTTTGATAAGTTCACTTTTAGTCTTTTTTTTTGTTAACATCGTTAGTTTTGTTTATGATAAAATGCTAATTCTGAAACTCTAAATGGAAATCCAATAGTTAAATGCATATAAATTTGGTTGAATTTTATCATTTTCCATCAAATAAAACTAATGATATTAACAAAAAAGGACAAAAAATGCATTTTTTTTAAACATAAGGGACCAAAAGGAAATTTGATGCAACCTCATGCAAAGATAAAGAACATTTTTTTTTTGGATAAGAAAGATAAAGAACAAAATGATACTTTACGCAATGTTGTAAAAGCGGACCGGCAGGCGAGCCGGAAAGGCTCTAAGTCATGGTTCAACATGGTCGAACCGCTAAAACCGATGGTCGAACCGGGTAACTTTTGATCCGAAATGTGAAGCGGACGATAGTTAGACCAATCCAACCGTCCGGTCTGGTCAGGTTCTTACAGCACTTTATCTTTACCCTTTCAATATTTTCTAAATAAGCAATAACATCATTCTTCTAGATCCTCCCCACACAAGTCACAAATACCCCTTTTCCATATCCAAGTCAAAAACTTCCCAATATTATCTTTCCATCCAAAACTCAATTATAATAGCAACAAAAAAAGGAATAAATACCCAAAATAGCAACCAGACTTTATCAAAAACACAATACTCAAATATAACCATTATTATTATTTCTCCTCCATTATTATTCCCTTCTCTCGGAGACGCCGCCGTCGTTTGTGAACGCCGGTGTGTTCTCCGGCGTGACGATGGCCGAGAAAGCAAAGCCCCACCGCCTCAAAATCTCTCTCCCTGTCATCGTAGTCTCTTCCACCATCGCCTACATTTACTTCTCCACTCTCTTCATCTTCATTCACAACTGGTTTGGCCTCTTTTCCTCCCCAGGAATCATGAACGCCATTGTCTTCACCGCCTTGGCTATTCTCTGTGTCTTTAATTATTCCACCGCCATTCTCACAGATCCAGGTTGTGTTCCCAGTAATTATATGCCTGATGTTGAAGATTCTGATACCCCTGTTCATGAGATCAAACGAAAGGTAAAGAATGAATTTTTTTTTGGATTTTTTAATTGTTTTGAGGTTTTTTTTGGATAAAGGTGTGTTTTTTTTATCTGGGGTTGGATAAAGTTTGCTCCTTTTTGAAGAATTAATTGGATTTGATTATGTTATTTAGTTTTTGTGATTTTTGTTTGATTCTTTTTATTATTTTGTTAGATGTTTGCTTTGATGAATATTGGTTTGTTCAGTTTTATTGTGGGTTTTCTTGTTAGTGTTTGCTTTGTGATTATTGGACGATGAGCTAGTAGAAAGTGTGGTATTATGTTGTTTAAGCTGTTCTTTCTTTCTTTCTTTCTGAAATATCAGATTCTTAGTTACTCCTAATTCTTATATGACTGATATTGAAGATGTTGAAACCCCTATTCATGAGATCAAAAGAATATTTATGTGTTGTTTTTTTTAGATTTTCGATTCTTTGAGGTTTTTATGGAGTTGTATTTTTTTCCATGTTTTGGAATAAAGATTGCATCTTTGAGGAGGATTACTTTAGTTTGGTCTTGGCGTGTTATTATTCATGTCTACGTTGTTTAATTTTGTGATTTATTTGATTCTTTCTATTGATTTATTACACGTTTCGTTTGATGAACATTAGTTGGTTGAATTTTGTTGGTATTCTTGGCAATGTTTATTTGATGATTATTGGGAGTTGAGCTAGTAGAAAGTGTGATATTATGTTCTGTAAGCTGTTCTTTCTTTCTGAAATATCAGATTCGTTGTCACTATTATCTATACTTGTGAATTTCATGTTTAAGGAACTTTGAATGAGATAAATGGACATCATATCACTTCTAATGATCTGATGAATAGATTAGAAATGTTTAGATGAAGTGTGTTTTGGTCAAAGACTTCACCTTTGTTTTGCTAGCTAACCACTGTTTCCAAAGAGGTACTGTTATCAAATTGTATAACGGCTTCCATAAATGCTGCATTTTGGATCATGTGTAAATCAAAATCTTGTTTTTGGTTGTTCCTGTGGTTCATGCATAATAACTCATACATTTTAATCTTATTGTGTATATCATTAAAACTAAGATGGGCCAAGAATGATGATCGTGTTTTTATACAAGTATATGAATAATTGTCATCATGTATTAATTGATCTCACTTTCCACATGTTGAACTTCAAAGAACAGCCACTTTGTTGGCTCAAAAAATTGATCTTCTCAAATAGTGGCTGTAAGGTGGAAGTAGCATTATCTCAGTATCATTGGTTTTGACTAGGGCTGAATAATTAATCGTCTGACCAAATGATGAGATTCTAGGAGATTCTAGGCGGAAGTGAACTTGTTTCTCTATTTTTTGTTGGGCTAGGGATCTAACTTCATTGTTAACCAAAAACTCAGATCTCTTCACTGAGCAAGTTTTTTTTTCCTGAGCTTATTATACGTGCTATAGACTGGTGTTGTACGATGATTTTCAGCTGTATGACATATGAATTTTAACATTTATGTAACATTTCTTTAAATTACATGCAGGGTGGGGATTTGAGATATTGCCAAAAGTGTGCTCATTATAAGCCTCCCCGTGCTCATCATTGCCGTGTTTGTAAAAGATGTGTTCTGCGCATGGTATGCATGAGCTCTCATTCTGTCAAAGTTATCTTAGATTTTCTATATAATGACACAAGTTTCGCCTTCTGATTGTTAGGATCACCATTGCATATGGATAAACAACTGTGTAGGCCATGCTAACTATAAGGTCTTCTTCGTATTTGTCATGTATGCAGTTATTACAATCATTTACTCCCTGGTAAGTTTGATTCCCTGCTTTTGTTTTCTTTCATTTTCCCCTCTAATAATCTTCTATAAGTTGCTTCTGCCTACATTAACCATCCTTCTCCTTGATGTTTTAGGTCTTGCTTGTGGGTAGTCTAACTAATGATGATGTAAAGGAGGATGAGCAAAATGATGGCTCTTACAGAACTTTTTATGTAATATCCTATCGAATTAAAATGATTGAGTTTTGCTTTTATTGGTTGGCTTGCATCTTTGCTAATGACATTGGATTTCCTACAGGTTATTTCCGGGATGTTGCTGGTCCCCTTGTCTATAACCTTAGCTGTACTTTTAGGATGGCATATCTATCTCGTCCTGCATAACAAGACTACAATAGAGGTTATTAAAGAATTCTAACTTTTTAGTTCAAAGCTTTAATTCTATTGACCAAATGGATGGGCACTTTCTCATGTTTGGCACTTTTGTTTGCAGTATTATGAAGGTGTTAGAGCTTTGTGGCTTGCAGAAAAGGGAGGGAATATTTATAAACATCCATATGACCTTGGTCCATATGAGAATTTGACAACTGTAAGTATTGTTTAGCTATTAATCCCATAGTAACTCTTCAAAGTGTGGAAACTTTATTCTGTTGGCATAGAGCGAGAAAGTGATTCGATACAAAATTTACAATTCTGTGTCCTTGGACTTTATACGAAATTTATTTTATCCCATAGTAAACTCCGCCCATTTTTATAGCCGGTTCCAAGCCTAGGTAAAGAGGTGGGTTGTGTGAGGCTTCGACAGCCAATGTAAAACCCTGTCAAATATCATGAGTATTGATCAATGACAATGGTGCTGTACAATCTAAATAGCCAATCCACCTAGTGGGCTGAGGCTTTGTTGTTGTTTCTCCTAGGGTTTACTAAGCATGCATTAATTGTGATGAGTTGTATGGTTGCCAAGAAAGCAGTTCCTATTCATTTTGCTCTTATAGATGTGATAGCATCGACAAGCAGATGAACTTAAAATTATGGCCCCATTGGATCCTCAATTGTGTTTTACTATATCACGGTTCCTTGCTTCATGCTAATTTGGTCATCAGCGAATTATTATCACGTTTATGAATATACTATTTGATTTGTGGGCATCTGTAAAATTTTGCAGTGCGCCTCTTCGTCGTTACTTATTGCAGACTAGTTTTACAATCTATGTTTATAACTGGGTATGATTTGAAGTTTCTTGTTTAATTTTGTTGCAGGTTCTCGGGCCAAATATCCTCTGTTGGGTATGGCCCTCATCAAAGCATATAGGTTCTGGACTTAGATTCCAAACTGCTTATGATATAGCACCAGGCACATCGACATCGAAATAAGTCACAGTCATTGGCTGCTTGTGGTCATTTGTAGTGCATACACATCTAACCTTAGCTGTGAAGATTATTGGTTGAGTGATGACAAAGCCAAGAGGTTGAGTAGTCTCTGCTATAACTAATCCAAACTGAGAAAAGTTTTTCTTTTCAATCTTAGTCACCAACAGTTGGTGAGGTTTTGGACTTTTGGTGTTTGAGAGATCTGTTTGGTGCATCTGGTCATGACCATTGAATGAACATGCATGTGGATATTTTGGTTATTATTAACACTATAGATCTTCTTTCTTCCCTTGTTTCTTTCTCTCCCCTCTTGGTAGACATAAAAATTAGGCTTTTGGATGATGTGAGGGGGTTAGCTTTTCTATAGCCATGCCATTCTTCTGTTGGTTGACTGACAAGTTATGAAGATCAGGCCCTTTGAAGACATGTATAAGGTGAAGATGAAGCCTTTGTGAAAAGTTGTGTATTCTAGAATTTGTAATTTTTCTGTACACTGATAGAATAACTACTATGTTTGTATCATACTCTTAATATTTTTGACATCAATGAAAGTGGAATTCCATCTTCCATTCTCAAGATGAAGTGTTTTTTTTCTCTCTTTTGTATCAGTGGGATATTTTTACTCCTTTTTCTGGAAGTATTTTTTGTACGTTTACAAATCCTTGATAAAATAATTCAGTTTGTCAAATATAGGGCATATTTGGAGAGTATGGTTAGGTGTGTTTGTTCCTTTCTTTTTCTTTCATACAAAATTTTACGAAATGGGAGGTGAGAAAAAAAAATGAACTGAAAAAAAAAGTTATCCAAGACTTTTTTAGAGAGAATTAATTAGAGGTCTCATTGAAGAAATATAATTAAAATAAAGTCTCACAAGTTGTAATGTGAGGCGAAGAAATTGTTATTGTTAGCTCTAGAATTGTAATTTACAACTCGTGGATCTTATATTAATTATCTTTTTTCCATGGGGTCCCTAATTAATTCTCCCTTTTTTATCATAAAGTTATCCAAGACCACTACTAAAGTTTTTGTTGTTTTTGTCCTGCAAAATTTCACTATTTCTCTTTTTACGTATTATCTTCCATTTCTTAAATATAAAAACATGTGTGGTGACGTTAACTCAATTGAATTTAAGCCTCAATACCTTCATGATTTGGTGTTGTTTAAGCTATCAAAAATTAATTTGTAGTTTCTCACAAGGTTCTTAATAGTAGAAAAATCTCAAACTCCACATATTATAGTAGGGCCCCTATGAACCTTACTTTAATGTATTTTAAATATAAAACGATCAGATTGCCCCTTCTTCCATACCCAAGAACTTGTTATACATGCGTATCACCTTGTCATTTCTGCCTATGACCTCATCAATGATTGTCTATTAACTTGTCACAAGGTGGGCCATGACTTAGAGTTGTCCATAATCTTGTTATACGTGCGCATGACATCGTCATTCCCTGCTCATGACCTTGTCATAGGAGGGGCAATCTGGTCTTTTTGTATTTGAAGTATATTAAAGTAAGGTACTTAAGGATCCTACTTTAATATGCGGAGTTTATGAGACTTTTCTATTATTAAATTACTTGTGAGAGACTACAAATTGATTTTTCCTTTTAAGATATACATTGAACTTGGATTGAGACGGGTAGATTTCCCTGTGGCCCAGGATTTACTTTGGGTAAGAAAATGGGTTAGGCATAGTCCGCATTTGCCATGCATAGTCCGCATTTGCCATTTGATCTATTAGGGGTAATGGATTGTTGGGTCTGAATAAAATTATTTGAAAATATTGGGAGTTAATATATCCATTTTGTTTAAATTTATTTAAAATTTCTAATAAAAAATTAAATTGAATTCAAACATGAATGAATGCTTTTATTCCGCACTTAACTAAAAGGATTGGATGATTATAAAATAACTGAAATTTAAAATTCTTGATATTTTAGTAAAACGTTATTATAGAGAATATATATTTTGACTTGTATTTTTATTCTTAGACGTGTCATCATATGAATGTTGTAAGAATCGGACTAGACTGGATGGTCGGACCGGTTCAACTGTCGACCACTTCATATTTCGTCTTAACAGTTATTAGTTTGGACGTCAATCCGACCATCGATTTAAGAAATACGACCGTGTTGAACCAACCACGACCTGAAACTCTTTTTGGCTCGCATTCCGGTTCGGCGTTTCCAACATTGTATCATATGCTTTTTTATAAAATTTGTATCATATGCCTTAAACAAGAGATTAAATTACTACCATTTATAGTTAATACGAGGAGCGTTCAACATTTTCCCGTCTTGTCCAGTTTCAAGGCTTTTCGGGACGAGGAATTCTTGTCTTGAAAATTTTTAGGACTAGACAAATCTAAACGAGACAAAATTCCTCTTTGGGACAAGATGGGACACGGAGAGGTCATCTCAATCCCGTCCCAAATACATATCTACGTGTATATATAATTTTTAAAAAAATTGTATGTCATTTATAACATTTATGAGTTTACATTCAGTTCAAAAAAAATGTATGAGTTTACATGACATTTATTTATGAAAAATATAATCATAATAAAATTTTACCTTTGAATATCCAAAAGGACAAGTAAGGAACTTAAACTTCCAAAATGACAAATAAATACCTTCGAATATCCAAAAGTATTATAAAGGGAAAATGACAAATAAATACCTTGAAGTTCCTTACTTTTCTTTTTAGAAGTTCGAGATCTACAACAGTGCGCCGCCGATTTCTTCAAAGCCTCATAGTTCACCGCCACTTCAAAGCCTCATTTTCTACTGTTGTGTTCTTCGAAGACGTACGACGCTGTCTCGTCCACCTTCACCGTCGTGTTCTCAAAATGACCATCCAAACATGTTAGCCGAACGTTAGCTTAAAAAAAGTCAGAGATTCAAATATAAATCAGTTCACACAAACTGACTTTTATCCAAACTAACGTTTGAAAAAGTCAAGTTGAAAAAAAGCCGCTTCTCCTCTGAGATTCCCAAACACACCCTAAATCTTCTTTAACCTAGCTCTGATACCATGTAGAAAAATGGAAATGGCTAAATAGTCTGACATTTTGGATTCTATTATATATCACTGATTTTTATATAATCTTTCCTTGAATGTCGTGATGACATTTCGATATTATTAATTAAGCGAGGAAATAGGAAGAGTGAAACACATAACACAATTATTGAGTTGCTACTTGCTATTAATCTACTGCTTCCAGCGGCATCTACATTTTTTTGTCCAAAATAAACGACATCTAAATTTCAGATATAACTACCTATTTTTTTGACTAATTATTTTTTTATTTTTAGAACTTTAATTAGTTCTCCTCATTTCCTTTTTTTATCAGAACTCCTTCTTTCCTTTGAATATAACATAAATCTAAATTCAAACCTTATAATCATATTTAAGATTCATTATGCCATTACAAATGATTTGATCGACAATATCAAGATATTTTGATAGTATCAAACAATACTGCATTTAAAGAAACAACCATAAAATTTCATAAAACTAAAAAATATTAAACAATTATTCCTAAAATATGGATCATATTTCAGAAATAAAAATAAAAAGCTACAAAACAAGAATCCCAGTTTGATGTAGAGACGTTATGGATTACACCATGGTATTGACAGCTTCTTTCTCAGGAAGTTCAAGTTCAGGCTTTTTGGAATCATTGTCTTCCACTCCTGTTTCATTGCATGAACAGTAGCATGTATATAAGATAAGTTGAGTGAGCCCAGAAATTGCTCCTATGCCATTACTAATGAAGACATAAATATCGAATGGATGAATCAAGGCATAGCATGTCCAACACACCCCATTCAAGAAGTTCGCTAGTGATAGCCAAAATGGCATGTACTTGACGCTCTTAGTCTTTATCACCTTTACCATCACTGTGAGAGGAGACATGTACATCATAACGTTGAACACATCGCACACGATGCCGACTACCAATGACCTCTTTACAGTTCCATGAAGTGCCAACATAGTTATTAGAACAATTGCAGCATAGAAAATGGCCTCTACCAAAAGCCACAAACACACCTTCTTTCGTCCCTTGTTAGTGGCGTAGAGGAGGAAGATGGCGAGATAGACGAATTCGAAGATGAGTCCAACGCTGTTGATGGTGACGATGAGAAGGCTATTTGGATGGACAAAGGGCATTCCATAGAACATCCAAAAAGCACAGTTCAAGACTGTGGCTAGATAAGGGTCTGGCTTGAATTCTTGCACCGCTTTTTTCTTTATTATGTTATAGAATGTTGGCATTGGTGAGAAGAAAAGCCCAAAAGAGATGACATTGCCGATGATGCCCACAATATTGCGAGCAACTGCGGCCTTGATCATTTTGTGGAAGATTATTTGTTACAAAAATCAATGAATTAAGGATATAGACTATAAATGAGAAGACGATTCTCTACCCGGAGTGATGAGAAGTTTTGTGTGATTAAAACTGAGGTTACTCACCTATATATAGATAGAGATGTGCAGCGATTTTTTTTTTTTGGTAGCGTATCTTTCTTTTTGAAAGAAGGAATATACTATATTATATTTGATTTAATAATTTAATATATAATTTAAAATAGGAGAACTTTTTGTTTAAACCTGCGTTATTTGTGTTCAAATAATAACGACAAACTATTAAATTTGACTTGGCGTGCTAAAATATCTGACAAAAACATTAAAAAATTAAATGAATTTTCAGTGTATTTTATTTTTTTTATAACAGTGTATTTTATTTTATAGATTGAAAATATTTATTAATTAGTTAATTAATATTTTTATGATGCCACATCAGATTAAAAATGGGAAAAACTTACATCAAATTCATTTCTCCAGGTTTCAAGTTCTTTCAATATAGGAGTGACAGCTGGCCGTTAGATTGAATGAATGATTGTTATAAAAGGACACATGTCACTTCTATATTAAAAGAACTTGAGAACCTGGAGAAAGGAACTTGACCTAAGTAAGGTCCATTAAAAATTAAGGCCTTAGATGTTTAGTTGTTATTGGTTGGACTACAAAAAATTTAATCATTAAAAAATATAATTATTTGAAAATATCTATAATTCAATTTTCAAAAATTATTATAAACTTAAATTATTAAATTAAGGACCTTACTTAGGTCAAGTTCCATTCTCCAAGTTCTCAAGTTCTTTCAATATAGGAGTGACACGTGTTCTCAAATGAATGGTTGTTATAAAAGGACATGTGTCACTCCTATATTAAAAGAACTTGAGAACCTGGAGAAATGAACTGGATGTAAGTTTTTCTCTTAAATTAAATATCGGAATATGAAGATTGTGATTTGTCGAACTTAGTATATGAAATTGAAATTATTTTATTTTAACTATAGACCTAATTTAACAAAGATAATACGATTATAAAATGAAATAAACAACAAATTGAATGATCGCAATCTTAGTAGATTTTTTTCTGATAAAAAAAATCTTAGTAGATTTTCCTGATAGAAGAATCTAAATAAGTTTGTCATCTTTTTGATAATTGAATAGGATAATAAATTTTTTTGATTAAAAAATAGGATAATAAATTTTTCATAAAAAAAAACTAGGATAATTTATGATATTTGGGAGTGAGAGAAACATTATGATTTTTACATATTTATTTATATTTTATTAGAAAAGGAAGTCATGATATTTGAGTAATGTTATATTTGTTCCAAATTCAAATTTACAATTTATTTTGCAGAAAAAAATTCAGATTCGTAGAAGAAATTAAATTGGATCAATACAAATAAATTCGAACTTTTAGGAGAAATCATATTTTTAAATTGAATTTATGTCAATAAATTGAAATTTATCTAAAGTTGTTTGACTAGAATTGGATCTTAAATGTTGTTTGTTAAGTTGGAAATAAACATGGAATTCATTAATATAAATATTCTAAAACATCAATATAATAAAGAGAATATGTATGTTATAAAAAAATAAAGAGAATATGTATGAAAAATACTTTTTTTTTTTTTTGATGCTAGAAAAATACTTTTTTTACCCTAACTAAAAGAATAAATATAAATAAAAATACAATGAGAAATTTTAGAACAAATCGTACCAAAGAAACTTCAATTATATGCTGTAAAAAACATGTAATAATATTTTGGTCCGATTAATTTGTACTAAAATAAATGAACAATATCGTTTTTCATAAATTAAATAAACAATTCTGATAAAAAAAAATAAATTAAATAAACAATATGTTTTTTATGAACTTTATGCGGTAATATGTTATATGCTTAAATATTCACAATTACACATTTATGATTTATTCCACAATCCTTCACTAAAATTCTCCTATTGAACTCATAATCCCCTTCTTATCATACAGCTGTAATACAATTAATTTTATCTTTAGATGCTTAAATATTGGCGCGCATATATGTATTTACACACAATTCTTCCATAAACTGAAATCCACAGAAAAGTCGCCCTCAAAATTTTCCTATCCCTTCTCTTTTTTGTTTTGTTGATACAGAAATTTTCCCTTCTCGTAGCAGACTTTTGGATCAAAATCTCTTATGAGACTCAAAATGCCTGAACTAAGAAACAATATTTGCATTAATTAAAGGGACGAATGTACCTACTAGAGGTATCAACGAATGAAATTGATTGAATTCAGAGGTACAATAAAAAAATTCTTTACCGCGCAACACAGTTGGAACAAGAACGAAGAAGCCATGAACGAATAATAATCAAATTAAAGCATGCATAACGAAGAAACAGGAGAAATACAAAAAAGAAATTCAAAAGGATGTGATATTATTTAAAAGAATTTAATGAAAAAAATAATAACAATCCATCATCAGCTAAAATAAAAACTAAAACCCTAAAACATGAACATTCCAAATCAAACCTAAAATATGCCTTCACTCTTTCGAAGAAAATATGAACCATTAAAGATAACTTGATGCAAACTTAAAATATTATTAATATACTTTAAGCTTAAACAAGAAACAAAAGACCAATTTCATAGTGCAATTTTTCACACTCATTATCTGTAATACTCGGTCAACGTAAATGTCTCGTCTTCGGGGCCATGGGAGCTGGCGGGCAATCAAGAATGGGTGGAATCTCATGCTCAATTCCTCTTGGAGTCCTACATTCATCCACAGTAGTTGTCATTGATTCTGTTTCCACCGTCACTTCATTAGGATTTATTGTTGATTCTGTATTCACCACTGGTTCATTATTAACCATATCCACGGTTGATTCTGCACTCACCACCGATTCATTATCTATTTCTACGCTTGATTCTGCTGTCACCACCAATTTGTTATTTTCATCCGACATTATTGGTGATGTAAGATGTTTTCTCTACGTACCTTTCTCCCTAGATTAAGTAGGTGACATATATATATGGATCTTTGGTTTTGAAATTTTGGTATATATATAGAGGATGGATCGTGTGGGTTTAGAGTTGGTAACTACGCGGGTAACTTTGTTTTTTTTTACCGAATTTTGATAAGCGGATGAAACTTTTTTTTAGCACAAAACCGGATGAAACGTGGTTTACTATTTCTTTGCAGATATTTCTTCGATTATTAAGGGATTATTTGTTAGTCATTCAATAGTGAGACTGCATCCAAAATACAATTCTTTTTTTTTTTGATAAATAATCCAAAATACAATGTTAATGGTTTTTTATTCATTAATATTCAACCATTTATACAATATTTATTATGTCCATTAATCTTAATTGTTTTTTTTCCAAAATTAGAGAATTTCAGTTAGAAGGAGCTCAAAAATTAGGGAGTTATTAAACAGAAAATTTTCTGATAAAAAAAAATTAAACAGAAAATTTTGCTTAAAATTAGATTTTCAGGAAATTATTATAATTAAATAACTTATTCAATTCTCTTTTCTTTTTTTTTTCTGATAAAACTTATTCTCTTTTCTAATCTTATCGGAGGTGAGAGGAATACTAGTTTTTTTGGACGAAATAGAGGAATACTGGTTAATAAATGCTTGGTAATTGAAAATAAAAAGGGAAAATTAATTTGAAGTCCCCCACAAGGGACTTAATACTAGAAAAGTCTCATAAACTCTCCAAATTAAAGTAGGGTCTCAAGGGACCTCTCACTTTAATATATTCTAAATATGAAAAGACTGTTTTGCCCCTTCATCGATTATTGTGTATTTAGAAGAGAATAAATGGGTAGGTGAAAAGGATAAGGATATTGATGGTTATAAACTTGGGTACACTGGTAAAGTGAGTCATATGAATGATGTAGGTTTAATTGTGGATGAAGTATGGAAGAAGAATGTGGTTATATTAAAAGATAGATTAGTGACAGAGATGAAAATGTTGAGAGGGATGAGTGAGTATATATTAAAAGATAGGATTAGTAATGATCACATTAGTGAAAGAGTTGGGGTAACATCAATTTCAGAGTAAATGAGAGATTATCGTTTAAGGTGGTATGAACATGTTCAAAGAAGAGAATTAGATGTGATAGTAAGAATAGTGGAGTAGATGGTAAGGGAGACGTATATAAGAAATAGAGGGAGACCAAAGAGAACTCTTGATGAAGTTATTCAAAAAAATATGTTAGTGAAAGGTTTATCTTAAGGAAAGAATAGGGACATAGCAATATGGCGTCGTGTGATCCATGTAGCCGACCCCACTTTAAGTGGGATAAGGTTTACGTTGATGATGTGATGACTCTATTAAGAAAGGACATGTGTAACGACCCCCTAGGTGAAAAATGACAAGTTCATGGGCACACGTAATAACTCCTTGGGCCTATAACAAGTTCACGACCAATAATACTCTAAGTTAATGAGCAGGGATTGACAACCCCTCGGGCACGGGTAACAACCCCCTAGACACAAAATGACAAGTGTATGTGCACATGTAACCCCTGGGGACCCTACTTTAATAGGTTGAGGGGCAAAACAGTCTTTTCACATTTAGAATATATTAAAGTTAGGTCCCTTGGGACCCTACTTTAATTTAGAGAGTTTATGAGACTTTTTTAGTATTATGTCCCTTGTGGGGGACTTCAAATTAATTTTCCCAATAAAAAAAATAGAGAAATTCGCGTTGCAAACCCTCCTTTCTTTCTTTTTTTTTATAAAAAAACCCTTCTTTCTTTGTAGGAAATAGGAGGGTCATTTACCATTTTTCTCTGATTAGATTCAAAATGCTTGAACGAGCTAAAACAATGTTATTGATCAATGATCAAAGAGACGAATGCATTCTCACCAAGACAAATTGTTATTACTGCGCAATATATAGTTGGAAGAAAAGAATAAGCCATGAACGAATTATAATCAAAGCATAAAAAAATGCATAACACAAACAAGAAAGAATTCAAATGGTTGCTATCATTTTAAAGAATTGCTAAAAACAAACAATAACAATCCATTTATCAACTAAACAAAAACCATAAACCCTAAACATAAACATTAAAAATTGAAACAAAAGCTAAAATATGCCTCCAATATGTGAGTTAACAAAAGAAGAATTGATACAAACATAAAGCACTGAGAGTACCATCAAAAGTTGATAAGGCAGAAATTTGAATGATGCGTCGCCAGCCAGCACTGTAGCCGTGCGATCTGTTGATTTATTATGAGTTATTAGAGCAACGGGCAGAGCCCGTATCGGCCTTTTATCTAATAAATGTATCCCTTCCATAAGTCGGGTTTGTTGCACGTATTAGCTCTAGTTTAAGCTAAAAGAAATTATGCATAATCAAACTTATATTATCTACATATAAATAAACAACTAAGTCGTCTCCACTCCTAAAAAAACAAGAAACAAAATACTCCCTCCGTTCCTAAATATAAGATCACTTTAGCAAATTTGGAGAGATTAAGGAAGACATTTCAATGAGTTAGGATTACATGAAATTTCTAAAATAACCCTCACCAAAGTTTTAAAAATATTCTCTCACCTTATTTAAACCACTATGTTTTGGATGAAGGGAATATAAGGGTAATTTGGGGAAAACTTGAGTCAAATTAGAAAGTGATCTTATATTTAGGAACAAGCTCTCCTCCTTAAGATGATCTTATATTTAGGAGCGGAGGGAGTACCACTTTCGCACGCCATTTTTTTACATAAAACGATTGAAGGAGATAGCAACCAGGCTTCAGTATGAAAAGGATGAACAAATACGCGGTAGACATAAATGCTTCGTCTTCTGAGCCTTGGGAGCTGGCGGGCAAACAAGCATTGGTGGAATCTGATACTCAATTCCTGTTGGAGTCTTACAGTCCGCCGTTGATTCTCTTTTCACCGTTGATTTATCCATAGTTGATTTCGTGTTCACCTCCATCATTTCCTTTCCTACGGTTGATTATTCTGCTTTCACCACCAATTCATATATTTTCATCCGTCAATATTGGTGATGTTTCATCTGTCTTTCTAGCTAGATTAAGTAGATAACATATATATATATGGATCTTTGATTTTTGGAATTTTGGTAGATATATAGAGGATGGATCGTGTGGGTTTATAGTTGGTAACTACGCGGGAAGGGCAAGAGTAACTTACTTAGACCGAATATAGAAAGCGGAGGAAACGATTTTTTTAGCACAAAAGCGGATGAAACTAATAACGTTGTTTATTATTGTTTTTTCTTTGCCAGATATTTCCTCGAATGTTAAGGGATTATTAGTTGTTAGGCTGTTAATAATTACACTGCGTCCAAAACACAAATGTTAATGGTTTTTTTATTTATTAATTTTTAACCATTTATTATACATATTTTGTATAACCATTTAAATGGTTAAAAATTAATTTTTAACCATTCATTAATTTTTAACCATTTAACCATTTATTATGTTTATTAATCTTAATTTTTAACATCCTTTTGCCCACATATTTTGCATTAATAGAAAGGACAAAGACATCTTGAATTGAATCATGTATCAAACTCTTTGGCCTACTTGCATTGAATTTCTTGATATGTAACATTTTAGGAATAGAGTTGATGTTTTGATTATCTGCTTGCCATTACATAATGAAAAAAAATGTAACATGGAATGGTAGCTTATAGAAGTTATATATAATTTCACCTCTAATTTTTTTGTTTAACAACTTCAGTTTTATTGTTCTAAATAAAAACTCCCCACGGGGTGTTCTGCTTTTTCAGTTAGAAGGAGCTCGAATATAGGGAGTGATCAAACAGAAAATCTTACTTAAAGAAGTTTTCACTGTCTAACTAGCCAAACATTGTTGGTTACCAGTTATATCATTTGTTAATATCCCCTCCCCCCCTCCCAAAAAAATAAAAAAACTGACACGCCCACACACTCTGGGGTTAATAACAATGGACACGCAAGATGATTTCCGAATACATGTTATGTGTATATATATAGGGCAAAAGTGCTGATCTAATAATTAACTATTTCAGTTTGGGCAAAAATAATAAATGACTGTTTCGCGGTGCAAAAATAATATTCAACTTTGTGACCCGGTGCAAAAATGATAAAACCGGTGTTAAATGTTAATTTGTAATTATGAGAAACCTGACTGATATTATTTTTTAAAGAGAAAATACATTTTTACCCTAAGAAAGTCTGACGTTTTTAGTTCTTCTATTTGGTAGTGTGTATTGATCTCCATTACGCTTACGCCAGAACGAAGATACCATATATTATGTCCCCAAACAGAGGAGCTGAGTGACATGTGTTAAACCTAAAATTATAGTGTAATAACGATTTGGAGAGTTACGCATCCACGAAAATCAAACATTATTGTCGAAGATACCATAAATGAATATTTGAGGGTGCATTAATTATACTCAATGCATAAAGATAGAAGATACCATGCTAATATTACCATACCTTGCAGAAATATAGATAATATTAATACCAAAATCAAACTTAAACATGGGAAAATTAATTTTAGGTCCCAACCAATATATATTATTGAAAAGCTTCCACCAATTGACCAAATTAAAGTAAGATTCCAATGGACCCTATTTTAATTATGTTACAGCACAAACAGACTTTTATATCCTTTGACTTTGGTTTTTTAATGTAACAAAGAGAGCATAAGAGTTTTTTGTGTTGTAACATAATTAAAATAAGATCACTTGGAACTCTACTTCAATTTGGCAAATTGGTTGAACCTTTCTAATATTATGCCAGTCTTGGGTGTGAGACCTGAAATTAATTTTCTCCTTAAACATTTCATCTCATGTTGAAACATTACAAGTAGTGGTCCCCATAAAGAAGGCGTTGACTTTTGATAAAGCCCCCGTGTTTGGGGTACTTTAAGTTTTAACATCTCTCATCTCTATGCACCTGACCTAAACCCACTCTAAAAACAGTCAACGGCTCTTGTCCAATAGTGCCAACTTCTTTTTTTTTCTCTTTCTTTTTGGTAATTTTGTGTGATGAAGTTGAATGATTGTTTGTGGGCACATGAAATGTTTGTTTGGATTCGATAAGTCAAAGGCGAATAACGACAAGAGGTTCCCTAACTTTGAAGCAATCTCAATCCGATCCATTCCAATCTAAATCCGTCAGACATGTTTCTGCATATCATCATCTTGTCTTCTTTACTGAAATCGAAGTTTCACATAAAGCTGTGAAAGGTAAATTTTTGAAAATCAATTACGTGAAAAAAAACATAATCTATCTGTTATACTTGCATTTATTATAAGTCATTCCTTAACTATTTCAAAATTTAGATGTCATTGATTCATTAACTTTGTCTAAAAAATCAAAGTTTATCTCGTATTTAATACTAGTATATAGAGAAATATTACCTTAATATTTAAGTCTTCTTTAAATAGTTTGTAATAGTTTAGAAAAAAAAACTTTGATAACTGATCATAAAGTGAATTATATTGCTGTATGGATAAAAAAAACTACTTTAAGAAGATGTGTTTTATTTTGGATCAAATAGAACACCACAATAATTACTTAAATGATACGCTACTGGCTTAAACTTTGCAGATCGGAATAATCATATATTAAGAGAACCACTCTCAACTAGCCTCCACTCTCCACAACAATTGATTATAATTTGAAGTATTAATTACCGAATCATTTAATTTGTATTAATACTAAGATTTAAAGTTACGCCATTAGTTGAGAAATTTGAGCTGAACAAATCCACTTTATGAGTGGCCAAGTAGTGCATGTTTTAATGTAGGAGTTCATCGCACTAATTAAATATAGTGGAGGGAGATCATCTTTCATTACTAATAATAGTCTAAATGTGGTTCATAGAATAACCAACACAGTATTCTAGACTTATATAGGATCTTATTTGTTTTCTTACCATTCTTAATTAGTTATGTGATCACCATCATCACCTAATTATTCTACTTGCTCTGAATTTGTGCGTAAACAAAAAGAATAATGCCAAATAAAATTCGAGTGTTATTGGCTACAAAAAAACTTTACATGTGCTTATAAAAATGGAAAATCACATTGTTGATTTATAGCCTATGAGATCAATAGATCCTTTGGATGATTATTCGAACAACCACTCCTCGCATTGACTTTGTTGCTAGTGACAACGTTTTTATCTATGAATTCTTATGAAGGAATGATGAAGACAATGTGTTCTTTGCAGCGATAGTCCTTTTCTACTTATTTTAGAATTATGTTATTTATAGAGTATCTATTTTTTTTTCTTTTTTGCAGACCTTCTATTGCATGTTTTGTATTTTACTGTTTGTAGCATAATAAAATAATATCTCATTTGATGATAAAAACAAACTACAAATATTACATGGGAAAGGAAAGGGGCCGGGAAAGATTTGAATTTATAAAATTTATATAACTATCCTTTGATTTTTATGAATATTCAATATAATATCGCAATATGGTATGCCTTGCAAAGTTAACAATGTGATTAGTAATATATACTTTGGATAAGTAAATCATGCTTTAGTAAGTAACCTACCACTGATCCATAGCACCCAATAATGCGTACTCATCCAACCACCACAAAAATAAATTTTTGGATCAAACAAAAAACACATAAGAGTAAAAAAAACACCTTGAATAATAAGTTGTGAAATGACACAAAAATTGAGTAATTTTTTATGGTTGACTAATGCATTGGTTGAAATGAGGTGAGAGGTCAAGAGAGTGTGGTCTGGTCCACCTTCGCGGACCTATCCCATCACATAACAAAGGACAAACTTTACATTTAAATTAAGGAAACAGGAACAGCACAAAAATGTCAAATACTCTCTCATATCCATCATCATGGGTCACCATTTTAACCTCCTTAGCTGTCTCTGACCAAAACCAATCTTCAACCACAGCACACAAATTTTACCTCAACACCTTCTCACAATAAAATAAAAAATGAAATCCTATGAAATTTCCACCCTTTAACTTTCAATTTAATTTTCTCTTTAGGTATTTCATTCAATCTTCTTCAAAACATTTTTGTGATGTTAACTAATGTTGGAATTAGGGCCAGTTTATCTTAAAAAAAATGGCTAGTAAAACATTGAACTCTACTACTATTCTAAGAACTAGTGTTTTTGGATTTGTTCTTAAAGACATGCGCTCGTCGTTAGATTAATTAGTGACTTCCTTGAAAGCATACTAAACTAAAGAAAAATGTTGACCAGTAAAATTCTGAATAAAGTGTCATAATATGGGCCATTAATATCAACTTTGATGTATTATTATGAGTTTTACATAGTTAAAGCTATATGATCAAAGGAAAGACTTTATTAGGAGGCTTGGCCTATCCTACTCGAATGGTTAAGTATAGATGTATGATTTTTCTAAGGAATTTTGCTGTTTCATTAAGAAGTCAAACTATTATACAATCAAAAGACAAATGTGTCACAGAGGAGCCTAGCTAACTATCTAGCTATCTGATCTATCTTTAAAAAGTCAAGCCAGGCATTCACTTTCTATACATCACTAAAATTCTCCCTTCATCCACTCCACTCTCTCATTCTCTCACTACCCTATCATCATCATCTCTTCTTCTTCTTCACCTTCCCCTCAGATTCATAAAATCTAAAGACCTCACTCAAAGTTATGGCTTTAATATTCTGAGGCCCCTAATAAATGCTTGACTTCTCATCAGCCATTTCAGAGAGATCAATAATGATGGAGGATTCATCAGCAGTAATGGCAGCCTCCTATTTGTCAGACGGATCATCTTCAGAAGAAGATCATGACCTCTTGAGAGAGCTTTTAGATTATAACTATACTTATGATGAGTCTCCACCTTTCTCCTCCAATAATATTGAACCCTCACCTTCTTCCACCATTATTAACTCCTTCATCTCCAACATTTATTCAGGTCCTACCATTTCTGATATTGAAAATGCCTTGTCATTTACCAACCACAAACAACATTATTCCCACCAAGACTTCCCCTTATCCAGGTCTCATTCACAAAGCTTTTACTCTTTCTTCCATTTCTATAATATAATATTCACTGTATATTTATATACACTTTCTAATCTTTCACTCTTATTTGCTTACTGCATATTTTTTGTGTTTCATGTTTTTAGAGTATCCATACTGGAGAGAGGACTAAACAAGGTAGAGAATAAGTATACTCTGAAAATGAAGTGCTTTGGGAATAATGGAATGGGTGATGATGGGTATAAGTGGAGGAAGTATGGACAGAAATCAATCAAGAATAGTCCAAATCCTAGGTAATTGTCTTCTTTATTTTCTTCATCACCTCCTCTCATTTAAAAAAGTAAAATGATAGGAACATTGCGTCACAAGTCGCATATCAGGCAGGTTACATTACAAGAGGGGCCGTATAAGTCCTTTGTTCCCCAATCCTAATGGCTAACTCTCATTTTCTAATGTCATAACACACACACACACATCCAGCACTCATGTTTTTAGCTTTTGACTCTGTTTTAATAAAGTTTTTTCAAAGAGATTTTTAGCAATTATGTCCAGTAATATGTTGCTGCATTCATCTTAGTGAGTTTTATATTCTCTAAGTGCATTAGTTTTTCATGCATGGAGGGGGGAGGGATTACATAATTTTGTTTACTTTGTTTTAATTCTGGTCATTCAAAAGTTTCAGGTTGACTATGTCACTATGTAGTCCTGTTTGTAATATGGTTGTTTAAGGGATAAGAAAAATTGTGTGTCTATGTATTTTCTACCACCTTTTTAATATATAGTCATTAATTACTTTCTTTTAGCTGGGATGAATTTTGTGATATGGTTGTTACAGGGACATGAAAAATTCATGTATTTGGTATTAACCTAATTATTTTAAGTATTTTCACCCAATTTTAATTATATTTTCTAAGAAATTAAGAGTAAAAATTGAGTAACACTGTTAAATTGGATGTTTTTACTTTAAAATAGTCACCACATCTAATTAATTAGCTAATACACACTAATAGAAATTGTAATAAAAACATAATAATTCCAGAGGGAATCAACACTCAAACACACACACACACAACACACACACAACACTACTACAAGTCCACAATACAAATACTGCTAAGTAGTCTGTAATTATTAATTCATCATATTGTAATTTTGGGAATCTAATTGATGGGGCTCTTCATTTTTCTAACCTCAATAGAATATCAGATTGTTGAATGATTTGTAATGAGGATGGCACTAAAAAGGTAATAATACATCACAAATTAATTATTTAGGTCTAGTCACCTAAACTATTTATTCTTTTCAATGAAAACCTATCCATCTTAAGTATCTCAACTTTTTCAAGATTCCTACTCATATTTTTTGTTTTGGTAAGAACACACCTACTCCTCTTTAATCCGCATAATATTATCCTTAGAAAGTTTAAGATTAAGATCACTGCAACCCCCATTAAAGCTATTAATTAAATCCATCTTGTCATTTTGCTCAATTAACATGCATTCATCATCATGATTTTGTTATCTAAGTGTAGTAATTTTACTACGAAAGCAAAGCAGCAATTAATTCTCATATTTAATTACATTTAATAATCCCATTTTTTCCACTTACAGGAGCTATTATAGGTGCACTAATCCAAGGTGTAATGCGAAGAAGCAAGTTGAGAGATGCACTGAGGACCCAGACACACTTATAATCACATATGAAGGGCTTCACCTTCACTTTGCTTATCCATATTTTTTTATGACTCAAGCCCATAAACCCCCTTCACCACCAACAAAGAGGTCCAAGCCCAATCTGACTGTTTCTAAGGCCCAAGACCATCAAGGACTGCATGCACTAGAAGCAGATCAGGTCCAAGCCCAGGCCCATGATATTAGTGTGGGATCACAAGGCTTGCTTGAAGACATGGTGCCTTTGATTATTCGTGATCCTACTATTAGAAGTATAAATCCTTTGCAGTTGTAAGATAACTTTTTTTTAATTAAAGGGTAAGTATTAATAGCTTGAAGTTAGCTGCATAGTATAAAAGAGATCATTTTGGGGATCAAGTGTTGAATAACGAGGTGAAATGTGCTTTATATACACACACACAATCCTATTATCACGGCGTGGGACATTTAATTCGTGATTAAATCATTATTCTATGTAGTTCTAAGCAATCAGATTTTTAATTAACTATAGTGGTATTATCTCAAACTTGCACTGTTCATTTTATCTTACTTCTGAAATTAATAATATGAGCATTAATATATGTTGAGAAAGACCAAAAATGTGTTTTTTTTTATCTTACTTTTGTTGTACGCATCTATAGAGCATATTGCTCTTGTTAACACAGTAACTTATAATGCCTTTACCGAGTTTGATCATGACTTGATTGACGTTTTCAACAGATAAGCGTTCTTAGCATAAACATATTGATATACTAAGGATCAATTCCCACACGTTATTACTATATGGAACAAAACTAAAAGGACAATAACTCTATTTTGCCCTTCAAGTAACCACCATAGACAATGGGCACTGACTAACAAATTTTACATACCAACGAAATTGGTACAAAACATAAAATTGTCTTAAAATTCAAAGAATAATTCTCGATATTGCCCATAGCGATAAATACAGTAAACTCACATATCATATTTATTATTACTTTCCAACCACTTCATTAAATATGGACATAGATGGAAAAATATATTAAATGTTTTGTTTTTAAACCAACAAGAGCCTTATAAAAATGATCAAATAAAATTGTTAGTGGTTACCTTAAAACAAGGGATAAAGAAAGCACCATTTAAGATTGCGATGTTATGATTTCTGTGCGCATATTAATTAAGTTGGCTACAAATTATTGGTGGCCATCGTGTTCATCCATGGTTACTTATGAGGCAAAAATGAAACTTTAAATGATGACATATATTTGGTGACAGAGCTACATCAACATTAGTGAGTCAAAAAGAGAGGATTTTAATTACAGTCAAACTTAAAACGGTTTCTATGCTCAGGTAATAAATTTACTACAATTTGTTTACTTGGTTACTTTTGTGGGAAAAATGATCTTTTTGATATTTTTAGATGTTCAATGCTCTTTTGTGACTACTTACAAGGCAAAAATGAACCCTGAACCGTTTTTTATCTATATGGGTATGTTTTGAAAAGTCCCATCCTACAAAAAAAATATAATAACAGAACTTCTATGGTTGTTTTTTAAACATGCATATGTATTATTTTCTTATTGAAAGGATATGCCTGAGAGACTATCAAGTATCAACCACTAAATGTGAACACATTATTTTTCAACCAAAAGTTTGAAGTTTAGTTCTGCATATAATAATAATAATAATAATAATAATAATAATAATAATAAGATACTAACTCAACCTAATACCCAATTTATTCACATATATATTGATTTTTTCATGGATATATAGCTACTAGTTTTTTTCTATTCAATATAAACATATGTATACATAGATATCAACACAGAATTCGAACTTGGACCTCGATCACCCAAATATAATATTTCGCTCCCAAGTGAACGTAGCAATGAATAACTTGGTGTTGAGATCAAAATCATTTGGAGTGCATGAACTTATAACTTGATGTTGTCATGTAGATTTCTTAATAATGATGAAGTTAATGAAGTCTGGTTACATGCACAATCTTAACTATTTAAATAATTTTCGGTATTTTATATCTAGAAAAATCCAAGCTGTTAGGCATATTCTTTGCTTGTCAGATCTCCAGGCAAATAGATAAGGGAATATTTAGTAGTCCCAGACAAGGCCTATCAGCTCATCACCATTCACCAATCATTGTAGGCTTCCCGATAAATTTGAAGTTATTATTGCTATTAAGTAGTACTCCCTCCGGTCTCTAATGTAAGAGTCAGCCCTCAAAAACCCATTTCTTAAGAAAACATCTAATTGTTAGTTGGCTGTCTGTAATTAATACTCCCTCCGGTCCCTAATGTAAGAGCCCAAAATTTGAATGGTTTTGGTCCCTATTGTAAGAGCTCACCCCATATTCTCTCCTCATTTAATGCATTTTTTCCTACTTTACCCCTAATTCTCTTTCATATTTATTAATGCTTATGTATTTCTCTCTCTTAAAAGTACCATAATAAATATGGGCAATTTTGGAAAAGAAGCATTAACTTCAGACACCCAACTAACATTCACATGTTTTCTTAAGAAGCGTTTTTTTGACGGCTAGCTCTTACATTAAGGACCGGAGGGAGTACTTTTTTTCCATTTCTAACCTTTGCACTAAGAGAGAGAGATAATAATGCATATTGAAAAAAGTGGAGAGAGAGTTGCATAATAAATATGATAAGTGGAGAAACTAAAGAGAGAGAAGACTTTTGAAGAAGAAGAAAGTTATTTACATTCTCAATGCTTTCATTTATTTTTTCTTCTCTCCTGCATTCAACCCAAATTGATTAGGGGTAGAATTGAAAAAATTGCAATAAATGTTCAGACAAAGTGGGGTGAGCTCTTACATTAGGGACCGAAATCATTCAAATTTCGGGCTCTTACATTAGGGACTGGAGGAAGTACTATTTTAAATTTTTCTCAACAAGAAACGAGAAGGAAGAAGACAGAGGAAATAAAGCGACATAATAATGCATGCATAGTACCCTGGAGTAGTTGATGTTTTATTGGTGCGTGGCCAGGGATAACTATGTATAGATGAACCTTTAATTAATACTATAATTTAATTTGCTTCATTATTAAATTTTTTAATTTTAAAATTAATTACATCAGACAGGCCATGGCCGATGCTGCCATTATTCCAACACTATAATTCATAATACACTAATGATCGATCCCATCCATAGAAAAGAGTTGGATGCTTCCCTCATCAACAACCACTAAATAATGAGGCTGAGATATAAAAAATAAAAAGGAAATTAAACATCGATCTATTTATTACCTGTTCTCCGATTTTTCTGTCACTTTTCTTTGGATTCTTGGGAGGCAGTGAGTTCTCAAATTCTTCCTTTTGACAATTCCTTAAATTGGGTCAAATGTCCTCTAAAAATCTGAATACAAAACATACGTGAGCCAAACTTAGCCTTCAAAAAGAAAGAGATGGATGCTTCAACAAATTCCTAAAATTGCTTCTTTTTTAAAGATCGTGTCTATTTCTTTACTTTTGGAAACTTTTTTTATACAAAAATTTTAGGAAGGGGTTTGGGCTCAACCCAATTCAAGGGCAAGACACCTATCTCATGATCTAATGAAGCCTATCCTTGTGGGCTCTAGAGCATGACCAGCAAGCCATTTCTGTCTGTCCACACAGGTAAGTTACTCCCAACTTTACTTAGCTACGGAGATGTCTCCCCAAGCGCCGCGATGGAGACACAACAAAGTGTCACTCCCCTACTTTTCGAAATTTAATTGTGCATAGTGTTTATTATAGCAAAAAACTTTATTCCTAAAATTATGCCTCAACCCACATTTGGGGCTAAGTAGGTCAAACATAGGTAATAATAGGAATGAGAGAACATGCAATTGTAAAGGTATGGATCAACAGGTAGAATTGATCACACATGCATAGTGGATGAACCTTTTCTTTACTTTTGACCATTAATGAATCAGTCATGCCGTTTACATATAAAAATTCAGAAATTATTCATAAGTCTTAGTCAAAAAGTAACTAGTAAAAGTCTCAAGAAAATTATTTTTTCGCAAAGTTTGACTTGTAAATGATGATATGTAACTAGATATACAAGTTCTATTCATAAATTTTATGAGATGCATTGTGATATTATGCTTTGTGTATATAGTAGTTCGCGGTGTTGCTTTCTCTCTTAATTATCTACACCTAACCAAAACAATAACCTTTATTTTCCAAAAGGAATTTCTACACATAATAAATTATCCACTTTTCAAAAATAATGTTAGTTTTCAACAATGTCAGTACATTTAATATTCGATCGTTTTACACATAATTTTGTTTCGGTGTTTTGATAGATACTATCTTACATGAAGCTTGAAAACAATCAAGATGAGTGTGTCTAATTCACGAAATTACTAAAAATATTATATATGTGGAGCATGTTCGTTTATAATAACAAAAATATTTTTTTGACGGTATAACGATAAAAATATCAACTGACATAAAATATAGAATTTGAATATATATGTATGTGCATGTATATGTATATGTGTGCGCGCTCGCAATAATAACTATATTTTATTTACTAACTCGTATTTACATTAATTTTTATAAATAAGTACTCCCTCCGGTCCCTAATGTAAGAGCCCAAAATTTGAATGGTTTTGGTCCCTAATGTAAGAGCTCACCCCATATTCTCTCCTCATTTAATGCATTTTTTCCTACTTTACCTCTAACTCTCTTTCATATTTATTAATGCTTATGTATTTCTCTCTCTTAAAAGTACCATAATAAATATGAGCAATTTTAGTAAAAAAACATTAACTCCAGACACTCAACTAACATTCACATGTTTTCTTAAGACGCGTTTTTTTGACGGCTAGCTCTTACATTAGGGACTGAAGGGAGTAGTAATTTTTGAATGAATTATTTATTCACAACAAATTAACGAAATTAAATAATGATTTATATGTTAATTTAAAAATGACTAGAAATGTAAGATAGCACTACTGCCTGAATAATGAGTCCTTATTAATGTAAATGCACATTTATATTGTGTCACAACAACTTCATGATGATAATGGCATTACTTCAACTAATTAATTAACTTATGATTGAACGACAGACTTTAAAGTTTAAATTATATACAAACTGAAAGATTAAATGAAAAATGTCTGCATCGGAGTCAGTCCAGGTAGTTGGAATTATTGAATGAGCGATTAAAATGGAGCTATCAAACACTGGTTATACACTTGAGTACTTGACCATATTCTGCATTTTTAATACTCCCTCCAGTCCCTAATGTAAGAGCTAGCCGTCAAAAAAACGCTTCTTAAGAAAACATGTGAATGTTAGTTGGGTGTCTGGAGTTATTGCTTCTTTTCCAAAATTGCCCATATTTATTATGGTACTTTTAAGAGAGAGAAATACATAAGCATTAATAAATATGAAAGAGAGTTAGGGGTAAAGTAGGAAAAAATGCATTAAATGAGGAGAGAATATGAGGTGAGCTCTTATATTAGGGACCAAAACCATTCAAATTTTGGGCTCTTACATTAGGAACCATTAGGAACCGGAGGGAGTATTAATTATCCCATAAAATACGAGTAAATAGATTGAATAACTCTGATTCCTACAAACAAATTAAAAAGTAATATAACTTCTCTTGCATCGAAAGTCATTAAGTAATTTAAAATTACGAAAACTTTAAAGATAGTAAAATAGGGAACATAATATCTTGAATTATACACACACACACACACATACACACTAAACCAATAAATTGATGCATATCTGTGAATGTACCAGTTTCTCTAGAGATATACTAAGTGTGAGCAATTTCCGTCATCATAAAATTTTTAAATTATTTTGGTCACATTCATAATCTATAGTAGATGCCTCTTGAAGGAACACATGTATTAAAAAATTTGCCAATTGCCAACAGAAAATTGGTCTTTTAGACAAAATGTTAATTTGGAGTTGCTTTCATCCACAGTGAGTTGAAGTTTTCCAAAGCCTTAGGATTCCAATTATTTGCCACCCTTTGATTTAATTATGAAAGAACACGTATCATGATGTAGTCATTTGTCATTTTCACTTGATCATTGACTGCGCATACATGATCATTCTGTAGAGTAGTATATACATACTCACACATGTTCCAATCATCAATAATTCAATATATTTATATTATAATATTACGTTTATAACAAGTAACATCGTTTATAAAAATATAACTCCATTTGTAGTTATTAATATGACTCGTTATTTATGTTCCATGTTTATAAAAGGGGTAGGAAGCCACTCGAGTCAGTTGTTAATTACCGGCGCTCGGAGGTAGCTAATTATTGAGGCAATCTAACAAATTAAAGATGTATGTCATTAATATTCATATAAAGATTTAATAACATTTCCCCCAATTAATTAAACATGCACATCTCTTTTTTTACCAGATCAGAGATAAACATGCACACCTAACTTCCTTATTTTGTTAAATCTATATGGACCATTCACGCTCAATGAGTTTATATAATAAGATTTTATGTGGTACAAAGGTGAAATCTCATTTGTAAAACAGTCTAATTCTTTGGTAATCTTCAAATTCTTGTTGATCTCTAAAATTAAAATATAATCACCATCGGATAGCTATAGCTCATCTTATCATATTGAATGAGAGAACTCTTTAATGGTTTGTGAGTCTCTCAAGGTGGGGCTTAAACTCTTTAACAGTTTGTTAGTCTCTCGAAGTGGGGCTTAGAATGATACTCCCTTGTTTGGGACCAGTTGTCTTTGGAGACTTCACAGCAGAACATTTTATATAGCTATATTGGCGATCACAAATGTGCATAAATAGCGCTTTTCATGAACAATAAGGTATGTGGTGATGATTACAAGTCTATAGAAATGATATCATTGACAAACATTAGTCTATTTGTTAAAACATTTTAAAATCATCACAGTTCAATTAAGCTTCTCGATATAACAAGTATTAACACATGTATGTTACAAGTTCCTCAATTTGAAAACTCAAAAAGCAGATTCATAGTTAAGATATTTGGGACTTTGGGATCATATTAGTTTGAGAAAGTGGTGTATCTATCATTGATTTTAAAATAAGGATTTTATTTGTTATAGTCTTTTACATGAAAAATTAAAAGAATGGAATTTTTTTGGGGGGGGGGGTGAAAGGTGTTCTAGAAGGAGGTGTTTAAAATGGTAAAGATGATGACTCAAATAATTGATTGGTAAGGGAACGTGCAACAGTATGCCAAGTAGCCTCTATTCTAAAATGTTGGGACAGCTTTGACTCATTGATGATTGTATACTTAAATTACGTACATTGCACCTGAGTTATTATTATTAATTTCTTACTTCTTAATGGTTGAGTATTGGATAACTCACCCTTTTTTGTTCTAGGAATTGTAGGCGCACAATGATTGTGAGTATTCCTCAATCATATCATCATTCTACGAATTCGTTTTTTATTACTTTCATGTTTCATCTATTTCTTTTTCAACATTTTTTTATTTAGAATACAAGAGAAATATTTTTACTTAATCTTAGTGTTTATCTTTAACTAATTTTTTAATAAAAGATTAGAGTGAGTTGTCAAGCTAATAAAGTGTCTCATAATTTTTTTTAAAATACTCATACTACACTTGTATAACATTCAAATTCATATACTCCCTTCCATCCTTTAATATATGTAGAATATATTTGAAGAGTTAGTCTTAAGCTTAAATCTAGAACCTCTTCTAATTTTTCTTAACTTCCTTCTTTTTGGATAATCATTGCCCGATAATCCGACACCTATTAGCAACCAACTGATCCGGACTTGAGGGGTAAGAGTGTTGCCCACTTAGACAATGTTATCTCCTCTTCCAATGAGAGCATTTCTCGGGATTTGAACAAGCATTTTCATTCTTACGAGGGTTATAGCCAACATACCAGTTCAACTAGCTATCCATTTTTCTCAACTTCATTTAAATTGTATTTATCCCATGATTAGTGATTTTAGAAAAAAATATATTAAATAACATTAACAATGCAACATTATTAGTTTTATTAAATAAGTTAAATAAGTCGTATATTGGGTTGAAGGTCATTTTGACCACCAAACAATTTCCAAAGTATCAATTTGGCCTCCAAACAATAAATGGTCTCATTTTGACCACTGAACAATAAAAATGGTCCATTTTGGCCAATGGACCACTAGAAAATACCAAAATACCCTTAACTAATTTTTTCCTCCTCACCCACACCCGAGGGCCCCACCTACTCTCTCTCCACCACAAACTCTCTACCCCTCACGCACACACTTCCCCGCTCTCTCTCTCTCCATTCTTCATTTGAAGTCAGTGGAAGAGATCATACAATCCTTGTGGCATCATCATGCAATTATGACATTTGCAACACGGTTATAAAGCAAATAATGGTCATAATAAACAAACCCCCGGATTATAAATAATGAAACCAAAGAAGAATAATCACACAAGTTTAATTCTTCCTTCTCAGTTTTCATTATTACCATGATACCATCCACGCAATAAGTTTTAAAGGGCTCTCCATTTTCAGCAAGATTGGAATATTGTAGAGCATCTTTCTAATGCTATTCTTAGATTAGTAATATCATAATTCTGAAACATACGGAATAAATTCTTCCGCTTAAAATCAACCCAACGCTTGAATAAATCAAATCTATCATCTAAAATTTCATAAGTATAGACACAAACATAAGAAATAACCAAAAAAAAAAAGAAACAAAAAACTGACAATTAAGAATTCAGAATTTCCAACTCGCACAATCTATCACAGCTGACCTCAAATGAAGAATGCATAGAGCGAGAAGGAGAAGCTGTGTGTGAGGGAGAGAGAGTTCGTGGAAGAGGGAGAGAGAGTACGTGGCGGAGGGGAGGTGTGGGTGAAGAATGCAGAGAGAGAGAGAGAGGGAGGGAGAAGAAGTACGTGGGGCCCGGAGGATGTGGGTGAGGAGGAAGAAATTAGTTAAGGGTATTTTGGTATTTTCCAGTGGTCCATTGGCCAAAATGGACCATTTTTATTGTTCAGTGGCCAAAATGAGACCATTTATTGTTTGGAGGCCAAATTGATACTTTGGAAATAGTTTGGTGGCCAAAATGACCTTTAACCCGTCGTATATTTAGTACTGAGAAAAGTATTATATTAGGGGTATCAGAAAATCAAGTTAGTAAAAAGTAAGTTTGGCTGAACAAAATAAGGTGATAATTACTATAATTTGAGTTAGACTACCACTAAGCATGAAACATAAGCCTCATATTTATAATATCGTATTATGTATAATATCATATTTAGATGTTGTCGAGTATAATTAAAACTAATATATGATATTTTTCCATTTATAAGGTTTGCATTATGGTTTGAATTACCGATCTAGTTAGAAATGGGAATGATAACCCTTTGCTTTGCCCAATTATTGACAAATAAAGGCTAAACTATATAATTAGTTTTTTATGAATCTTTTTTAATTAGTTTAAATAATAAATTTGAGAGGAGTGGTGGCGAAGCCAAGCTATCACTAAGCTGTACATACATGTCGTCACACTCTCTCCAATAAGACTAGTGAACGGTGAAACTAAACTACCTTATCATATCTCAAATATCTACCCTCTTTCTTAATTATATTTCTTCTAGTCCCTGTTATAAGGTGGAGTCAACCTTTTTAAACATTACAAGTCAAACATGTTGGAAGACATTTATTATAGGGTGAAATATCATTCTAGACAATGAAATTACCCAAATATCAATTGAGACAAGGAACAATACAAGGTACCGAACAACTCACCAATTAATGTTTGTTGCGGTGAAGGTAGTTTCCAAATTTAGCTCCCACGAAACGCCACACCCACCCCTTCATAGACTTAAACCTATTGCCATGATGAGCGAGTTGAAATGCGTGACAGGTTGATACCTTCTTCTCCAACATCACAATACCATAATGTGTCGCTGTGCATGAAGATCTAGAGGTAGCCAATGTGTTGGTGGATCTATTTAGAGAGTGCCACACCTTGCTTAGACTTAAACCTGATGCCATATGGTAAAGTTGACTTGCATGGCAACTTGGCATCTTCTTCACCAAGCTCATGGACCAGCAAGATGCATGCAGTGGTGTGCAACGAAGAAGATCTAGGAGAAATGCTTCGTTCTGACGAGTCTATAACGGAGGACCCCAACCTTGCCTAGATCTACAATTGAATACGACAACAACGTTTTCTCATGAAGATGAGCAGTTACGAGGTGATAACGTTAGAGACGCAGAAGTGGATTTTGAAGAGGAGCAAAACCTTGGGACACATATAGCTAATGAATTTACGTATGTGAAGTGAATTGTTTCTCAGTCATATTTTTAGTTAAATGAATGAGTGGATGACGTACTGGTTGGAGAAAAAGCATATTACGAGGATCATCAATCCATCATTGAACTTTGAACAAAATAAAAATCCATCATTGAACTCTTCCGGTTAAAAGATTTATTTTTACTGTATTATTTACAATGTACAGGGTAAAAATGAAAAAATAAACATATATTATTATTATTATTATTATTATTATTATTATTGCATGTTTCGTCTTATATTTTGGACCAAACAATTGACATGATTGTCTTATACTCCCTCCGTTCCTAAATATAAGACCTAGATAACTTTTTTTTTGGAAAGATTAAGGTTGCGAAATAGGTTATTAAATGATAACATATTTGATATCTTTTTAGATTATCCATTATTTTATAGGTAAAATAAACTAGTTTAAGAGAAAAAATTAGGTAAATCAATTTATAATTAACTTATTTTTTACTTTTTTTAGGATTTTTCAAAAAAGTCATCTAGGTCCTATATTTAGGAACGGAGGGAGTATTTAGTACTAGAGAGCGCATTCTAGTTCTATTTATAAGTCACTTCTAACATGTTTCACATAAATAAAGAAAAACTTTAAATATCATTAACTTCCATCTAAAACCCTAACAAATATCCTATTCTACTTTTATATCTATATTTAATATCCACCATATCACATGAAAACAAAGTCAATATATTAACTTAATTAACAATAAATTTGTACATTCATATGAAATATTTAACGAATTAATTTATATAAAAAAAAAATTCTCTCCCTAGTATGATGACTGCCTACTTAGTCAATTCCCTCATCCATGTGTGCTTCCCAAAATTTTTCGTAAAAGTTTAAATTACCAATGCACGTCAAAAATGTGTGTGTAATACAATAATTTGTAAGAAGTTTGGGCAAGGGGTGTCTCATTCCTATTTTGTTTTAACGGAGTTATAAAAATATGTATTTAATATTATATTCTATCTTTTAAGGAAATTGTTTGATTAAAATGACGGATGAATATGAATCATTAGATTTAACTAGAGGGAAATGGAGAGAGACCATAATTGGAGACACCTCTTGCTTACATAGGAAGTTTTGCTATTCATATATCACGGAAAGCAAGTACTCCCTCACCGGTCCCTAATATAAGAGCTAGCAGCCAAAAAAACGCTTCTTAAGAAAACATGTAAATGTTAGTTGGGTGTCTGAAGTTAATGTTTCTTTTCCAATATTGCCCATATTTATTATGATACTTTTAAGAGAGACAAATACATAAGTATTAATAAATATGAAAGAGAGTTGTGGGGTAAAGTAGGAAAAACTGCATTAAATGAGGAGGAAATGTGAGATGAACTATTATATTAGGGACAGTAGTAGTTTAATTTTTGTCCTGCCAACATAGTTTAGTTTATTTTAAACTATTATGCAACATAAGCCTACAATCTTGTTTACTAAGAGAAAATACAATAATATATAAAAGCATAGTGTATAGAATTTTAAGGATAAAAGTTAGGTGCATTTTCATTAGAGAACTAAACCTAACTATATAAGTTGACATTTTATCCAATTTAAAAAGTGGGATTGGATTTTATATCCTTATTTTCAAAATATCAAAAATATAATAAATATATATTAAGGAATAACTGTTACGAAATATTTGTAGTCACATCAATATATATAACCAAACAAAATGTCCATTCTATTACAATAATATAACAAAAACCGTTATTTTTACATATTTCATGAAGCGGTAAATACAGCATTATTAAAAAACAAAAAAAAAATACAGCTTTATTACTCTTTCACCGAACTTTTTCAAATATATCTCCTACTCTTGATTTGCACAACACAAATTCTGTGTGCGTCCATTTTGCACCATACTTTTCGTTTAACAAATATACTCACATGGACAATATGTAAATAATATATGTGTGTATAATGGGATAATTAAAATAGATTATTGACATGGTTATGCTAAAGGTTGCCATGTCAGCGAGATAAAAAAAATAACTTTCTTTAAGATCTATTTATAATTATCTCATATTATATAATTAGGTAAAAGGAGTCCTACACGCAAATATGCAAATAATATTTTCCACATATAATTGCTCAGAAGATGATGATGAATGATATACATGTCAATACAGGTGGCTTCCTCCAAAAGTTGTATTTAATGCGGATAATAAAACCAATTCAGTTGTATATTTCATTAGTTGTCACAAACAAATTAATTTGTCACCAACACAACATTTTGATAAGATCATTTTCCGCCTAGCGTGAATATTTTGATAAGATCAATACATTGAATTTTTGTTCTTTTTAGGAAAAGGTGTATGTAGGTGAGTTCATCTCAAGATTCACCAGGACCATAACTTACTTTCATGATAAAATAACACTTATAGATTTATTCTACAACTAATTAACATTTTCGCAACTTCATTAACCTTTGTTGCCATATCTACACGTTGAATTTTGATAAAAAAAAATCTACACATTGAATTTCTTAACACGTGTATATATAACTATCTCCCTCCCTCCCTTTCTTTTTAATATATATAAGACATTTAATATATTAATTACTGTATCCAAACTCTACTTCGCCTTTTTAGGAAATTAAAAACACTTAATTTTGAAATGTATTACAAATAATTAGATTATATATCGGTTTATAGTTTGTGGGTTAAGCAAATTATTCCATAGAAAAATGAAAAGTAAAGTACTTTAAAGATTTATTTAGTTTCTTTTATTAATTTCCCCACAAAAATTAACAATGTATTACATCAAGGATAGAAGAAGACTATATACAAGCTCCTAGCTATATCTTGCAATTCCATTGGCCTTTATAGGATTTGAGTTTTGGACTGAACATCTTAAATGATATATCAGGGTTCTTGGCTTTAGTTTTTCACTAAAATTATATGCAAAAACAGCTTTACTTTTGACCGAAATCTATTGATAGATCCTTCATGCATGAAAGTGATCTACATATATTAAAGCATATCTTAAAATCACATCTTATATCAGAAAACATATGAGCTAGGATTTCACTTAGGATTGTGGCCTAAACAGAGGTATATGCAAAAAGTGAATTTTATCATTAAAATTCACATCCCAACTTGTGATATGGAAATCAGATGCGTTGAATATTAGTTTCAACATGGTATATGCGATACAATGTTTTGATTCTAGTCCAGAAAAAAGAAAGAAAAGAGAAAAGCTTCACCAAACTAAATTAGCTGTCACGCTCTTATTGTGTGATCCTTATTGGTTTTAGTATTTAAAAATTAAACGCAATTGAATAAAAGAAAATTTTTAATATTATTCTATAGCCACAAAGAGCATAATTTTTTCCTATATAAACCTCCCTACCCAACACTTATTCCTCCCCCCTCCTCTTGCTTTCTACAATACCTCTGTGTTTAATCTCAGAGGCACTCTTTTTTAAGCTTTGCTTATTGTTTCTTCTTTTTCTGGTAAGCTTTTGGATATTTCAATCTGAAGAATTTTTTTTTCTTTTTTATATGTATCATTTTTCACTCACTGCCTTATGCTTTAAGGCACCCCATTTCTTGTTTTCGAGAATTTTTGGTTTTGGCTTCTCATTTGTCCCTTGATGTATATTTGGACTATGGACTCTTGGAAAATCTACATTGCTCATAAATGATTGAGCTTATAAACAATTTTTATAATGGTTCGTTTTAGAAAGTTGTTGTAACTAAGTTATGGTTATGATTCCAAAAGTGGGTGCACTTTGATGAAAGGGATTATGCTATGTGTGATGAACTATGTGCAAAGGATTATATTATAATAATAAGAATAATCCCTTCTTTGAAAGGAAACCATTCATTTCTGCTGTACATTTAAATAATTGAAGACAATTTTTGAGCTTTTTCATGTTTCTTTAATTATGTGACCCAAAAGGTCACTGGTCCACAAGTTTTTGATGTTATCCATTCCACTTGTTGTGGATTGTACACTCAGAAACTTAAGAGTCCTTATCTCAATGGCCCCTTATTTCTCCTCTTTAACAGAGCTTTTAACCACTTTGGTTGCTAATCTGAGTCAACATGAACATTTCTTTTATGGATATGACTGGATTGGGAATCAAACCAAGTTCACTATAAATATGAGTTGGTTTATGTTTCATAAAGCATAGTGTGTTCACTCCTTTTTCCATTTTCCCACATTTTAAGGTTCTCCTTTTCTAGTTGCAATGGAGTACGAGACCAGATTCATGCAGGCCCAAAGACCAAAATATGATTGCCTTCTATTTGGTGAGCCAATGAAACTAATAAATTTCTTCTATTTGTCTTGTCTAAAACATAATACTTGAATTTGACTATAACTATGTTTTCTTGCAGATTTAGATGATACACTTTATCCTCGCAGTAATGGTGTTGGAAATGCATGTGACCAGAATGTGAAAGGTTAGTTATAAAGTTGTACTTATCATACATTTTTTTTATTGGATGTCTTTTTTGCTGCTGCTTCTTATATTGACATGAATAATAACTGTTGATGATTTAGACTTTCTGGTGGAGAAGCTTGGCATAGAGCAAAGCAAAGTTGATGACTTAGGCTTTCTCTTGTACAAAAACTATGGAACTACTCTGGCTGGTCTTAAGGTATGATCTTCTTCTACTACTTTCCTTCTTATAAATTGGTTCTATTGACATATTTTGATCATGTTCAAGTCTCTTTATTCAGGCCATTGGATATGACTTTGACTATGATGAATATCACAGGTAAAGGAATTTTCCCTCTAGTTTTCTCCTTAAATTTGTTTTGTCACTTAAATATATGTGCATTTTGAGAGTGTGGTATTTATTCATTATGAAATTTCTGCTCTTGTAGTTTTGTCCATGGGAGATTACCTTATGAGAACTTGAAACCTGACCCAGTTCTGAGGAATCTCTTGCTGAGCCTACCATATAGGAAACTAGTAAGTTTTATAAACTTCAATGTGTTATAGGAAAATATATTGAGCACATGTCTGATTTGACCCACTGTATCTTTGTTTTTTATGAATAGATCTTCACAAATGGTGATAAGGTCCATGCAGTGAAGGCAATAAGCAGGCTTGGATTAGAAGATTGCTTTGAAGGAATCATTTGCTTTGAGACACTAAATCCCACCAACAAGAAGACAGTTTCTGATGATAGAGATGATGAAACTGTGCATATGGGTTCTTCTATTAGTTCTGAGATCTTTGATATCATAGGTCATTTTGCACAACCCAATCCCAAAACAGAGTTGCCCCAAACACCAGTTATTTGCAAACCATCAGAATATGCCATTGAATTGGCCCTCAAAATAGCCAACCTTGACCCACAAAAAACTGTAAGATACTTGATAAATCTAAACTAGAATTAAGATTTCTTTAACTAAGCTTTCTTTAGGGGTATTATTTTTTGTTTAAAAAATTTATTACTCATGAGAACCTGGCGGGAAAAAGATTAAAAGATCCTTCAGAGTACATGTGTTTTGGGTGTATAAGAACATGACTAGTACTTATGAGCACTAAAATTTTAGAATTGGTACTTTTGATAGGTCTTATGGTGGGTGTGTGTGTGTGTGTGTGTGTGTGTGTGTGTGAGAGAGAGAGTGAGAGAGAGAGAGAGAGAGAGAGAGAGAGAGAGAGAGAGAGAGAGAGAGAGAGGACATTATTATGAGGTCCCAATGATAAAATGTAATCAAGTGAGAAACGTGCAATGGTTGTGGAAAATGACATCTAGTTCATATTGTTCACTTGTTATTAGGATTTTTTTGTGGTGTTTAAATTTATTCCTCGGTACCTCAATGATTCCTTTATAGTTTATATATGTGTCATTTTGCAGTTTTGCAGGCTTGTGGTTGCTCCTACTAACTTGTGTTTGATGTGTCATTTTCAGCTGTTCTTTGATGATAGTGTGAGAAACATCCAAGCTGGCAAACGTGTGGGGCTCCACACAGTGAGGGTAAGTCAATGGGAAGTTATTTTGCCTTAAAAGAAACTTGTGTGGGGTGGAATCTGATGATTATGACAACATTGAAACTAACATTAACATGAGACTCTTATTCTATTTGAATATATATAGGTTGGGACATCTCAGAGAGTTCAAGGTGCAGATTATGCCTTGGAAAGCATTCATAATTTGAAAGAGGCTGTTCCTGAGCTTTGGGATTCTGAGATTAAATCTGATGTTGCTTACCCTAGTAAGCTTACTGTGGAGACATCCGTGACCGCTTGAGTTGACTTGGGACCATGTTCAGTGAAAAAACCAACAAAAAATTCAGAATAATTAAAAATAAATAAATAAATAAATAAAGGGAATAATAAAATAAGTTTAGCCTGGTTATTGGGGATTCCCGATATCAAGTTGTAGCAACTGTAGCTGATGTAGATTGTTTTGTTTGAACAAAATAATTAATAAAATTTAGGTGAAATTATATATGTTTTGTCATTTTCCTTGTATATACATAGTTCTTCATTTGATATTTTATTGCAATTATTGATCAGGATTTCGCTGCTTATTTCCTTGATTTTCCTACATAAAAAGATATAGATCGTAGTAAGCCCTTCCCGGATCAATAATAGACAAGAATTACCCATAAATGTCCATTTTTTTACTTTTGATGTCCATATTGTCCAAACGATAATCTGAAACGAGCATAAGTCCTTGGGAGAATCACACCTCAAAAACTAATCGTTAAGGTGGGGAGCCAAGGACTTATAAGGCTCCCTTGTGAGGAAATCCCCCTCATGTAGAATGTGTAACAATGTACCCCTTGAGAGGTCAACCCCTCCTATAAGAGCACTTCATAAGTAGCCTTTTCCGGTCTTTCGTTCAAGACAGCGTCCAGGTGGCTCCACTCTACAACCTTCTGTTGGTCAACCCCTCCGGTCAAAACGCTCCGTAGATAGCCCTTTCCATTTGGTCGTTTTTAAATGAGAGCACATTGTAATGGGCACAAGTTCTTAGGAGAATGACACTTCAAAAACTAACAATTAATATGGAAAGCCAAAGACTTATGAGGTCTCCCTTATGAGGAAACATCTCCAATGTGGGAGTTGTAACACAATCTTTTTTATTAATTTTATTATTGGTATGACCATTAATATAAGTTCTCCATTCATCCTTCATAGATCTTAATTAGCTCACTAATGAAGTTGTAAACACTTTAATCCTAAAGATCCTTATAGCTTAACCTTTACACAAGTCCCATTCTAGAATTAATTTTTCAAATGAGAAAATGTCCCCAAAACTTAGTTAGACACCTCTAGATTGACACTTTTTGCTATACCCATTACTTTATTTATTATTGTATTACTATAAGTAATCAATGATGAACCCGTAATTAATTAAAAATAATTAATGAAAAAAAGACCAAAAGATATATTAAAATGACTGCGCACTTTATATATGCTTTGTAAGTGGGTGAATATAAGTTGTATATGTGTATAGTATGAGAGAATGTTATTGCTCACAAGAACATGACGTGTACAAGAACATAGTAAGTTCGTATCAGCACTAAGATTGTTCGATTAGGTATTTACGGCCAACTTTTTTGTTCTAAGCGTAATACACACACACATGAAAAATTAAGATGAGGTCTCAAAGAAGAAATTAGCTGCCAAAATGTCCAATAACTACGTGAACAAGAGTAATAATTGTAGAAAATAACAATGCATCAATGCTGCTAAGTTTTTATTAAAAATATTTTGTGAATGCATTCATTTCTTTGCATCTTACTATTTAATCTATAATATTAATCATTATTGTGCTTGTTTTCGGTAACTTGGGTTGTATGTCTCATTTTCAGCTGTAACTTTGAGGATGTCAGGAACATCCAAACTGGCAAACGTGTGGGCCTCCACACAGTGAGGGTAAGTCAATGGGAAGTGATTTGCCTTTCAAGAACTTATGTTGGTGGGGATTAGATTATTATATCAACATTGAAGCTTAATGTAACCCTCTGATTTATTTGAATATATAGGTTGGGATATGTCCCAAAGTTCAAGATGCAGAATATGCCTTAGTCAACTTTCATATTCTGATGAAAAAGACTGATCTTGAGCAAGCTTACTGTGGAGATGTTGGAGACTGCTTGAATTGAAACCATGTTTAGTAATAATAACAAAATAAGAATAATTGGGAGAAAAAATAAATAAAGGGCTTAATCAAGTAGGTTTAGCCTGGTTATTATTGGGGATTATCCCATTTTAAGTTGTAACAAAGTAATTATGTAGGTTCTTTTGTCTTATTAAATAAGTCTAATAAAGTTACTCATGTAAAGCTACTTAGAAAATAAATTATTAAAAGTAATGTGAAATTATAAATCCTTTTTTGTCATTTTTATGTAAAAAAAATCTTCTGTTTGACTGACAATTGCCTCCAATTACCAACCATGGATTTGAACTTATGAATCTTTTTTATACATATAATTAATAATTTTCCATTAGGAATTTTCTTCTAACTATCAACTAAAAACCCGCAGATTAAAAAACCCGCAGATTAAATCAGGTTTCTTTGTTTATTTATTGAATTGACCAAATGATGATTTTGAACCATTAAGTTATCAAATTGAGTGCTTATTTACACACTTAAAATCACATGAGAGAGTTTTATTTTTGACACCTTTTGCTTTACCTTTACATTATTATCATTTATTTACTATTAATAGATCATGATGAATGTTAATCATTAATAAAATAATCGATTACATGAGAGGAGGATTAAAGGGAGATGTGTGACTCGGAAGAATAAACAGACAAAAACATGAAAAATGACAACACACTTTATATTTTGTGAGTGGGCGAATCAGTTATATACATGTCCAGCACCTTCATTGTGTAATGAAGGACATAAATCTTTGACCAAAAAGTGGAGGACATGGTTGTTGCCTGTTGGTAAAAAAAACTAAGAATACATTTAAGCTTTAAGTAACAAATATTCAGTAAATCAAGGCAAACAAATCATTTCCTTATTTTTTATTCTAGTTTTGTTACTGTAAGATTTAATTTGTTGTATGAATTATATTAATATTATAATATTAAGGACTAGAACTAATGCACTATGATAAAAGATTCATTAAAATGGAGTTACATTGCGAATAAAAAATAAATAAATAATGAAATTAAGTAGAAACTAGTTATAAATAAATAAATAAACACAATGGAGGGAAAAAATTCACTTCATCCTATCTAAAGCAAATTCATGTCAAATTACCAAAGATCGGTCTCTACAAACCGACCCCGCAAGCGCTCATGACCAGCCGGTTTTAACAAAAATAGTTTTTCCAACAAATGTGAGAAGGTTTGGCCAAAACATAAAACAAATTTTGAGAAGGGGGAGTTTGAAATATAAGGGCATATAACTAGATTTTGGTTATTTACAAAACGATGGGATGATGAAAAATTACGTTCAAAACATTTTCAAGATTCATTTAGGAATTTAAAACACACATAAGAGCATTTACAGCAATACTTCATCCCTTTACAAGAAAATAAGATATTTGAATTGTAAATTTCTGGTTATATCCCGTGATTCATCTTATTTTGAATTAATTTTTGTTTTTCATTTGCATCGCATTTTTTTATTTATAAATTCTCTGATCTATCTTTTGAATTAATTTTTTTTTTTTTATACAAGGAAAGTTTATGAGTTGAGTTCTAGGGACTCATTAGGGTCAGGAAAACCCTCAAAACTCATAGAACGCTTATAGAGTTGCTTACAAATCGCATACTAACAAGATCCTCATAATGGCAGGATCCAAACTCACAATCACATAGTTATGAGCGAAAACCCCTTTACCAACCTTTGTTGGCATATGCAATGTTTTATTTTTTATTAAAAGTTTCATATCTTTATGTGAATTACCTCAGTTTAGTTGTAAATTCTCTTATCTATCTTGTAAGTTATCTAATTTTAGTTGCATGTTTTTTTATCTCTTATGTGGAACACCTTAGATTGGTTGCAAATAATTCTACCTTTCTTGTGACTTATTTGGGTTTAGTTATATGAAAAGCCTTTTCAAGAGGTAAATCATTTTTCTCTTGAATTCTATACATCATGCTCCCTCAGAATGTGATAACTTTAAATTTGAATGGGTTTTCTTTGTTCCATATAAAGGTGGGTCTGGATATGATCCTCCCAACATGGTTCAATGAAGCTAAACCACTTGAAGATGTCGATGATTGATCTTATTAGGTAGGTAAAATGTAGGGATCTTGTAAAATTTTTACTCAAGGTTTTGTAAACTTTGAAGAGTGACATAACAAATTATGTATATAATCTTTTCTCACTCAATCATTTTTTCCCTTCACTTGATGAACATGAACTTTACAAAATCATTAGAACCATGAAAGGAGGAGTGAATGCATACTCAATTCACAATAATGTAATGCAACAGGGAATCCACTAAAAACAGGAAGACTAAGAAAATCGATACAAAGTGGATTACTAGATTAATATTCAAAGGAGATAAACATTAACGAAAACAAAATTCTAAAATAACAAAACATCACTACATATCAAATTGTAAGTGTTGATCGTGTCAAGGCTTACATTACAACCTAATATAATCAAAAGAATCACCGTAACAGCAATAATTTATACAGGTACATAATGCAGCATACATGCTATCAAAAACAATCAAAGAAAAGAGTAGAATTACAATCACAAAATAAAGTAACAAAAATTACACAAGAGCTTTACTCAGCATCCAAACTATCATATTGCCATGGATTGAATTCTGGTCTGCTATCAGAACCTTCAACACTGCTGGAACTATCGATAGCAGCTCGATGAGAGGTATATTTACCATTGTATTCATAAATTTCCAAGTCACCCCATGGTGTAGGAGAAATTTCCTCAGTCAGATCAAACCATTTTGGAGTAAATTTATGGTTCTTGGCCTCTCGGCTCTTCTTCTCTGCTCTCTGCCTCTCCTCCATACTGAAAAATAAATTCACCACACAAGACTGTTACATCTCAAAATTCAAACACACTATAGCTGCATGGCCCAGTAAGGAGATAAATATAAAGAGAATAGTTGAATTCAAAGCAATGACCCTATTTTGCCCTTCAAGTAACCACACTGGACCACTGAGCACCCCAAACTAATACCGAGTACAATTTTACCCTTGAAGTAACCAAAGTTGTCCAATTTTACCCTTTAGCGAATGTAATGGTGACACGTGTCGTCCACGTGTCAACATTACATTCATCATAGGGTAAAATTGGACCACTTTAGTTACTTCAAGGGTAAAATTATACCCAGTGTTAGTTTAGGGTGCCCAGTGGTCCAGGGTGGTTATTGAAGGGCAAAATAGGGTCATTACCCTTAAATTCACATATCACTCTCTTTATCTTACTGAATCATGTAGATGCTAGAAAGAGTTCTGAACCAAAAATGAAATGTTTAAATGCTATATATTTTATCTAGTCAGGCTAAGAAAGGATAGAGGATTACTTGCTCTTTTCATGGCCAGATGTGGATAAATCGCCCCTCTCAAGGGCCATTCTATCAGGACGGAGACGAGAATCGGACGCCAGCAACTTCTTAGGAGCAGTGTCAAAGCTGTTAATCTTGTGTGCAAAATGTGTGTACTGGAATTTGTCGTTTTTGGGAACATCAGCAACTCTCCAAACCTGCAGGATCAAACAATTTAAGAAACAAAATGTAGCTGTTATATGCACCCTTTCACAAACAAAAAAAAAAACAAAGCGGGGTATAAAGGTGACAAAAATTAGGCAACCAACCTCTTTCATCTCAGTCCCTGGAAGTGGTTCTCCTTCCAAGTCACACACTTGATAACTCAAAGCCTCGTTCAATTTTCCAGTCATCAGTATCTTGGGTTCATCAGCAGCATTATAAACATACCCATCCACTTCATATCGACCAGCTCTGCAAGTGCATAATATTTTTACATTGGAGAAAGCATACAACAGCCACACAAAATATTTGGAATAAATTCCAAAAAATGAGCAATTACGAGTAACTGATCAACACATAAACATGACATTTCAAAAAAGAAAATGGAACTATGCTTATTTACAGTTACTTGATGGAACCAACACTATATCACTTGAAATCAAAGGTACTTCAAAGGAAGTGTTTAGACTCTCCATGATAGAATTGGCAGTTAGTGTAAACTTTGTGTGTGAAGTGCGAACACTTGCTCATAGAGATAATTATCTACTTCAACAGACAGCCAATTTATATTTCAGATGAAATCAAAGGTACTTCAAAGGAAGTCATACCCAAACCAGCCACATGGTTGAAAATATAGCACCACTTTATCCCCGGTGGTCAGATTCGTCAGCACCATCTCCCCTGGGGAATCAATCCATGTTCGACCAAAAATCAAGTTGTGAGCTTTTGTTGGAGGAGGTACCAAATCAAGGACCGCACCATCTCTTTTGAGGACAACTCTTGTCCTGCACCCAAGTCAGATAATTTTACTCAGAATCAGATGAATGAATTTACTTAATTTTGACAATGAACCATACTGCTTGGAAATCAAGCATTAAAGATTAAAAAGAATCGAGCACTGAATTGTAATAAGCACATATTTCAATTTCCAAATTTAGGTTACATAGCATTTGACATTGTAAGACCTCTAGTACAAAGAAAGTGTAAAAGATAGCTCAACTTATAATTTGAAGATTTCCGTAATTTAGCTTTTAATTTTCAGTAAACAACTTCAATGACTTCATATAAGAACATTAAAGGGTGGATATAGTGAATGTCTTTAAACATGGAGTTTCAGTGTCCTGTATAATTCATTGCATTCTCAGCTTATTGGAGTAAGGAAGAGCCACAAAGAAAGACAAAATAAGTAATACCTCCCAACAGGATAGACATCAACCGAGTTCCCAAGAAATTTAGTTTTCAATTTTGATGTCACATCATAGATGAAATGATCATTTTCAGCATGTCCAGCACTCATGGGAGGGTGATGGCAGACCTGAAGAAATTTGTTTGTACATATTAAAGCTATGTTTTTGCCAGAACCATGTAGAAATTCAGGAAGAAAAACAGAAGGAATAGTTGTTTTGAATAGTATATCGAAATTTGAATGTACCTGCTCTGCTATAAATGTAATGCCTCCGTGATTGACCATTTCATACGTCTCACCAAGAATAGGGTTGAATGGCTTCCATGTTCGTTGGTAAGCATAGTAGACAGATATAAAGAATGAAGCTGAGAAAAGAACAAATAAAGTCACAAGCCATGTAACGTATGGGCAAAGTAGATGCGTGCAGAACTTTGTGGGTGTGTGATAGAAAATATTAGAATAACACTTACCGGCATATACTAATCTCATGTGCGGATCTTCGCATTCATCTGCCATATCTAACAGGTGGGAGTATTCCATCAACTGTGAATCACAATACACATAAAGAGATTAATAATTTCATTTGAAAAAAATAATGAATTCCCTTCAAAAAATATAACACAGACCTCAGCCATCTTCTGTAACATTGTCATGGGCTCAAAAATGAAAACTGGAAGTGTCACCATTGATGTGATGTCAGAGCCGATATACTTTTGCATCATTTTCCAGTAACTGTCTCGTTCCTATATTTAGTATGGAGGAAACTTTGAGAATCAATGTGCAAGGAAAAATAAAGCATTGCAAAATTTTCAACAAATTTCAAGCAAACAAAAGAACCAGCATTAAGTATAATCTACGCTCAAAGTTTGCATCAAAGCAGAAGCATAAGCATGGATAATTCTTTCGTGCCACACACTATCAGTCATTATATAATCATATTGGGTCAGGACAGTCATGTATAAAAAGTGAGAAGCTGTATTGCTGGGATCCCATGTTACAATATCATAATATATAAATTAAAGGGTGCATAAATGACTGAAAAAACATAATAATTATTTCACTAAAGCAATTTTCATCCAATCACCATGCCATATCACGCAACACACACACATGATGACGGCAATTACTAATTAGTATACCTCCTCTCTCCATCGTCCCTTTTTTGCTTCCTCTTCGGCGTCTTCAGTGCCTCCTTCAGGATTAATGACCTCCAGCCCCTCATAGCCCACTAAGCTGAACAAAAACAACAAAAATTGTTTCATGAGGGATCACAGCCTTCAAGGAATAAATAACGTTACTAGCCACAGTTTTTTCCATTTACGAGGACCGACTAATTCGGAGTGCTGCCTACATAGGTAGGGTTGTCCCCACACCCAATAGGACCTTCCAGGTTTCAAACACACATTCTTATAGGACAAGCCCACTTACAGCTCGACCAACTCCTTTGATGCATTACAAGTCACATTTCTTGCATGCAACATATATGGAAACCATAATTATAGCCAAGCATGACACATATTAATCATAAAAAAAAAGCAATCTAACGCATAAATAATTACAATTAAGAACCTCAATCACTAATCATACATAAATCAACTACAATTCAACATATATGCAGATAATATTTGTAAGACCAAAGAATTTCAAATCAACAAATGAACCATGTCTGATTCTAAAGCAGTGATCCAAAAAACCAAATAAGAAAATTCAAAGTTATGATCTTGAAATGATCCAAAAACATGAATTTCAAAAACAAAAAGAGAAAAAAAAAGTGAAATCCAACAAATACCCATGATTCTAATAGGTAAAACAAATGAATCAAGATCATACCCATTAACAGATTTGGTCATGGCGCTTCCGAAATTGGACAAAGTTGAAGCTATTGAAGAGAAGAAGCCACCGCGGCCGGCGGCGGAGGCGGCGGCGACGGCAGCTGCCTCGTCGGCGGCGGCTTGCTTGGGATCGTTAGGAGCCATAACTGAATGGTCGAAGAGAGAAACCTTAAAATCAACGAACGAAAGAATGAATGAATGAATGGTTATGTATTTGAGGAATGACAGGAGTTGAATGAAAGAGAGAGGAGAGAAATTGAAATGTGTGTTTTTGTTTTTGCCGAGGATTTCGATCTAAAGGCGGAAATGGGGACTAGAATATAGCAATAATATATATAATGGGATTATTTATTCAAATATTTATTATATAATTATTTAATTTAATTACTTAATAGTATATATAGATTCTCTTAATAATGAAGAAACAGCTAGGAAGAGAGGTGATTCGAGTTGGCGGTTCTTTGGTTTGAAAAGTTGAAAGAAAATGGGAAGTGGCAAAAGATTTTTTTTTGGGTATAATTTAATAATTAATAATTGGAGATAATTATTAGTATGAATGTATGATATGATGGGAAAAAGTGGAAATGTCCACGACGCGTTTATAGAGGAACGTGTTGTTTGTTAAGAAATCTATGCATTTATGATAAAAAAAAGTTACGAAACTATGCATGGATATGTAATTTATTTTGGTCAAAAAAACCAAAATTCATAGAATCATGTTGATTATTATTTTTGATAAAAAAATGTTGATTATTATTAAATTTACTTTAATTATTTTGGTCCAAAATATAAACTAATTCTGTCTTGAGTTTATCCCATCATTTAATACATTTTTTTGCTATTTTATTTCAATTCTCTTAGATTCTTATTAATGGTCATGTTTAACTCCCTCTAAATATATAGTGTTATCTTATTATAAATAAAAAATGGTGAATCTAGTTCTATTCCCCACAGTGAGGATGCTGTGAAGGGAATATACTAGGTAGCTTAAAATCTGCTTTATGCAGCTTTCTACACAGAGGCTGATTTGAACTCACGACCTTGTACCCACACAACAAGCTAGCTTACCGTTGAATTAAGTCGGTCTTCTCTTATTATAAATAAGGGTAATAATAAAAAATGTTTTATTTAAGACATATTTATAACTCTTAATTAATTTTAAGAATTTTAAAGAAATATAATTTGGTGGTCGTGCTCTTATAAAGAAGAAAGAGGAGTACCGAGTAGAAATTTACATGGGGGTTGAATAAATGAAAAGTTTTTAGGTCATTTATAGTCTCACAACTAGTAATATAAACCCGCGCGTTGCGCGGGAGCATTATTTTTATTATCTTAAAAAACATAAGATCATATAACAATTTCTTACAAATGTTGAGCATTATTTTTGTAGAGATGTGCAACGAAAATAAAATATAAAGGACAACTAAAAGGACTCTTATAGAAAGTCAAAATGCTAGGCTTTTTTGGGTTGGAAATAATATTAGGTTTAATAAATAAATAATGATGATAACAACTAAAAGGGTTCCCCACGCTTCGCGTGGTTAGAAGAAGTAAATGAAAGACACATTAATAAATATAAAGTTATAGCTCAAATAAAGATAGAAGGAATTTTTATGTGTTTTCTTTTTCAAAAAATATTGGTCAGGTCGCATGTGTTTCGAATGATTACATAAAAAAATGAATGAAACATTCATAAGTTGTGGGAATATCTTGTAATCATTATATATTATTCTCTTGTAATCATTATATTATTCTCTGTATTATTAGGTTTTATTAGTCATTAGTAGCTTGTCTCCTCTTCTAGCCTATATAAACACACTTGTATATTGTTTATCATATCAATGAGAATATCATCTTTTTCTCATCTCTAATCTCTCAAAGTCCACATGGTATCAGAGCGGGTGCTCAAAATTTGTCAAATTAGTCATTAGGGTTTCATAGCCATGGAACTTTCCCTTCAATATATAGGGCTGAAACTAGACGCGATGATTGAAGCCGTTTTGGATCTCACCGCCAGGCCCATCGAAGAGAGGGAGGTTCGCGCGGCCAAACCCTTGAATTTCGCCGCCTCCGGCCGCGCGCGTGAGCCTCACGCGCCGTCGCGTGAGCCTCACGCGCCGTCGCCGCCTCCAGGCGATTTCGTCCGCCGTGTTCGCCGCCTCAGCCCCAGCAAGGATCTGGCCTCATATTGCAGATCCGAAGTCAGGCGCATCATTTTCCAGATCGGGTTGTGTTTTCCAGATTGGGACTCTTGCTGTCCATATGCTATGGTTCTTGATTTGTACCTATCTTGGAGGTTCATTTGCAGTTGGGATCTCAGTAGCGATGAAGATAGTGGTCACAAGCCTTTTAGTCAATGCTACCACGTATTTCCTAAGATTGGTAGTAAGGAAGGCGACTCATTCATCGACTGAAGAATCTGTTGCGATGGAGACTGTATCCTCAACGTTTGTAGCGAAACGTGGTAACTTTCTTCAAGCCCTAAAAACTTCCTCAAAGGATCGACAGTTGTGGATTGTTGATTCTGGAGCCTCTGATCACATGACCGACAATCACAAATTGTTCACTACCTACATCCCATGTGCTGGCAACATGAAAGTGAAGATTGCTGATGGCTCACTCGCTTCTATTGCTGGGAAAGGGAGTATTAAAATTTCAGAGAGTATCACTCTGGAATCTGTTCTACATGTGCCAAAGTTGGCATGCAGCTTACTATCTGTTAGTCAGTTGACAAAGCAATCGAATTGTTCTGTTAATTTTTTGCCCACTCATTGTGTCTTTCAGGATCTATCATCGGGGATGGTGTTTGGTCATGCTAAGGAATGTGAGGGACTTTACTTCCTTGACGACGTCAGAGTGAGTCACCAACCTATCACAAAGGTATGTAACACAATTTCTAAAAATGAAGATACTATGTTGTGGCACAAGAGAATGGGTCACCCTAATTTCCAATATTTATCCCGTATGTTTCCAACTATTTGCCCACCATCAAATCATGATATGAAATGTGAAGTCTGTGAATTGGCCAAACATCACCGATCATCATACCCTAGAACTCCATATATTCCTACCAAACCATTTACGACCATTCATAGTGATTTATGGGGACCTTCCCGCAACCCAAACCGTACTAAAGCAAGGGGGTTTATTACATTCATAGATGATCACACTCGTGTTTGTTGGGTTTATCTGTTAAAGGACAAGTCTGAGGCACCAAATGCATTCATGAGTTTTTATGCTATGATTAAAAATCATTTTAATACAAGTATCAAAGTTTTACATTCTGATAATGGTACTGAGTATTTTAACCGAACATTAAGTAATTTTCTTCAAACTCATGGTATTATCCATAGAAGTTCATGTGTTCATACCCCTCAACAAAATGGGATTGCTGAAAGGAAAAATAGACACATCTTGGAAGTCACTAGGGCCCTTATGATCACTTCTAATGTACCAAAGTTTTATTGGGGAGATGCCATTTTAACTGCCACCCACCTCATCAACCGAATGCCAAATAAGGTGATATCTTTTGAAACTCCACTCAAAATGTTACAAAGTGTCTTTCCTACCACTCACCTTGAATTAAATATTCAATTTCGTGTCTTTGGTTGTACTGCCTTTGTTCATGCTCATCCAAATAACAAATTTGATCCTCGTGCAGTGAAATGTATTTTTCTTGGGTATTCTCCAACTCAAAAAGGGTACAAATGTTTTGATCCTGTCTCTAAACACCTATTTGTAAGCTTTGATGTTACTTTTCATGAAGATACTCCTTTCTATCCCAAATCTTCAATTCAGGGGGAGAGAACGAGTGAATCTCAGATTTGGGTGCCTGAACCTATACAAGAATATAACACCCTTGAACAATGGATAGCCCTACCACAGGTTGAGCCATCACCTCCACCTATACCTCCACCACAAATCGAACCTCCCTTAACCCAACCATCTCTTGTGCCAATCACAAATGAAAGTTTGAATACAAGGAACAAAGATATGTTGGTGTACTCACGAAGGCAAAAGTCTAAGGAAGTGAGGAAACTTGCATCTGAAGTACCCAGGCTATCAGAACCAGCGATAGCTCCTGAAGAACCAAAGGATGCTGAAGTGGTGGTGGTCCCTGAGGAGATTGAGGTATATCAGGAAATTCCTGTTAATATTAATGAATATAATGACCTTGATCTGCCTATTGCTCACAGGAAGCAGCCTCGATCATGTACTTTACATCCAATTCAGAAGTATATGTCCTATAATGCCCTGTCCTCTAGTTATCGGGCATTTGTCACCAGTCTGGATCGAGTGCAGATTCCTAAAAATATTCAGGAGGCACTTGAGATACCTGAATGGAGGACTGCAGTTATGGAGGAGATGAGGGCTCTTGAGAAGAATGGAACGTGGGCTGTTGTTGAAAGACCAAGAGGCAAGAAACTTGTCAGTTGCAAATGGGTTTTTACCCCTAAGTATATGGCTGATGGTACCCTTGACAAGCTGAAAGCACGACTTGTGGCAAGAGGCTTTACTCAGACGTATGGTTTAGACTACCAAGAGACATTTGCACCGGTGGCAAAATTAAACACTATCCGTGTCTTATTGTCTGTAGTAGCTAACCTTGATTGGCCATTGCATCAGTTGGATATTAAGAATGCTTTTCTGAACGGAGAACTTAAAGAAGAAGTTTACATGACTCTTCCTCCTGGCTTTGAGAAAGAAAAGAGTAATAAGGTATGTAAGTTGAAGAAATCTCTTTATGGCCTTAAACAATCTCCTAGAGCTTGGTTTGACAGGTTTTCAAAGGTCTTGAAATCGGAAGGCTATAAGCAAGGATTGTCAGATCATACAATGTTTGTCAAAACAGAGGGAAGAAGAAGGTGCATCCTTATTGTGTACGTTGATGATATTATCCTTACAGGTGATCATATTGATGAAATAGCAAGGATAAAGGTTGCCCTTGGTAAGGAATTTGAAGTTAAGGATCTAGGGGATTTGAAATACTTTCTGGGAATGGAAGTTGCAAGGTCGAAAAAGGGAATCTATGTGTCTCAAAGGAAGTATATAGTGGATCTTCTTGAAGAGACAGACATGTTGGGATGTAGTCCTGAACTGACCCCTATCATACCTCCTAAGAAAAGGAAGAAGAAGCCTGGAAAGGAGGAGAAGTTAGAAGAAGATGATCCTGATGATGATACTGAAGCTGAAGAGGAAGATAAAGAGCAAGAAGAACCGGCTGATAAAGAACGATATCAAAGACTGGTTGGCAAGCTAATATACCTCTCTCACACAAGACCTGACATAGCATTTGCAGTAAGTGTTGCTAGTCAATACATGAGTGATCCAAGGAAGAAGCATATGGATGCTGCGTACAGGATTTTGAGATACCTAAAAGGTACTCCAGGGAAGGGGTTGTTCTTCCGGAAACAAGAAAGAAGAACGATTGAAGTTTATACTGATGCCAGTTGGGGAGGAACACATCCTGACCGAAGATCTACCTCTGGTTATTGCTCCTTTGTATGGGGGAATTTGGTAACTTGGAAGAGTCAGAAACAAAGAGTTGTTTCCAAAAGTAGTGCTGAAGCTGAATTAAGGGCATTGGCTCAAGGAATAATGGAGGAATTGTGGCTTAAACGTGTCCTCTCTGAGATACATGTCAAAGTGGAACTGCCACTCAAACTCTATTGTGACAATAAGGCAGCTATAAGCATGGCCTTGAATCCTGTTCAGCATGAAAGATCAAAACACGTGGAGATAAACAGACATTTCATCAGAGAAAAGGTTGAAGAAGGTATCATATGTTTGACCTATCTACCAACAAATCTTCAAGCTGCAGATGTGTTGACAAAGGCATTGCTCAAGCCTGCATTTGAGAGTTGTATAAGCAAGTTGGACATGATCAGCATATATGATCCAACTTGAGGGGGAGTGTGGGAATATCTTGTAATCATTATATATTATTCTCTTGTAATCATTATATTATTCTCTGTATTATTAGGTTTTATTAGTCATTAGTAGCTTGTCTCCTCTCCTAGCCTATATAAACACACTTGTATATTGTTTATCATATCAATGAGAATATCATCTTTTTCTCATCTCTAATCTCTCAAAGTCCACATAAGTCAAGGACATTAGATCAAGGGAAGCATATTCTCCATTAATAAATCAACTTCAAAGATAGGAGGATCAACATTAAGATCTATTGCATTACTAAATGAAGCAATTGTAGGCTACACAGAAGCTGTAAGGGGTGGAGCATTTGAGAAGAATAAAAAGATCCATTGAAGAATGGCATAGCTTGGGCATGGGCTCCTCCGTATGCAGGTGGTCCACCAACATGTGCTGGTACGAAAAATGGGTATCCATTATTCTTCAAAATGGCCTAATACTGAGTTTCATTGGCAGTAGGGATATTAGGGTAGCTGAAGCTCATCGTTGGTGCAGAAGCAGGCCCAGTAGCACGAGCACTTGCCGAGACTGCACCAGATGCACTAGCTGATGCTGCTACAGTGCTTGTAGAAGGACATTCATTAATATAGAGTGTTAATTAAAATGAAATGTGAATAAATTTGATTGAGTGAGTGTGAATTCTTTAAAAGCATATGAAACAACAATTAGCCAACAATTCTGAGAGCTCAACCATTTCTATCACCATCTAAAGATAAATAAAAACATGACTGAAATTTAATAAACTTATGTCACAAAAACAAAGGGTCATTAGTTGCCGATAACAAAAGGAGAGTACAAAATAACCAGATTGACAGCAGGTCCTTGTAAATGGGAGCACCCTTAATCATAAAGATGTGAACAATATGTCACAGCAAGCTTACAGAATTAAGTTTACTATTGTATCTCCTTTAAAAAATACTGCTACAAAAGATTAAATTAAAGGATATGAAAATCCAACTTGTACCTTGCTGTGACATATTAGGCTCAGCTATATAATAAGATATAAATTTACATTTAGACGGCTTGGAATTGACATCTATCACAAATGTAGCTAAAGTTGAACAGAAGATAAAACTACCATACCAAAACTGATATGATTAAGATTTAAGCGGCTGGGCATTTTTGACCAAGGTACTTATATTGTTCAAAGATAGGAGGACCTAAAGAAGTACACTTAAATGCTATGTGTTCTATGTAATAAAACTCAAGCAAAGAATCCTAACAGTTCCTTTGTTGTTAAATTGGCTTTCTTTAGCTACAAACATAACTATTGAAATATTTAGGCAGTTATACTTAGTACTTTTAGAGACTAATCTCCACTGGTTGAATGACATGAACAATTGCTACAATGCACAAAAATAGGGTCCTCAAATTGCTGAACATTATACAGTTCGATAGCCTTGACAGCACAATCATCTTTCATGACACAAGCGATAGCCTTCTTTTCACTGAAAAGACAAGAAAAGATGTCAGCAAAGACTTAATCATCTTTCATGACCAAGTTACTTATACTATTGTATCTCTGAAGTTCACACAGGTCTTCCCTCCATATCAACACCATGATGACCATGAGGGTAATAGTTGACAACTTCATTTATCTCTTTGAACTCAAAATCCTGATGAAAATGTCAAATATGATGAAGTCAAATTTTAATCTTATCTGCTGATAAAAAAATTAAATTTGTCGATTAAACTTAAATTTTTTAAAATAACCAGCAGAAGCATATTCATATGAAAATAAAATGATCATCATTATTTTGAATGGGATTAACGTACGGTGTCAACTTTAGTTTTCCTAGGATTAACTTTAACCTTGATATATAAGCAAAATACCATACCAGAGAGAGAGAAATCAAAGCCCCATACTGGTGCTTCTCATTTACAAGGAGCTGACACTCTGTTGGTGTTCCAAAGGTTAGACAATTTTCTATAAATTTAGAGGCAAACTTCTGCTGGCTCATCTGCACAATTTGTCCAGTTAATTGCTTTACAATGGCTGAGCGTTCATGTGGCTTCCCATGCTCTAGCACATAAAACAGACAACCCAAATTAAAAAAATTAACACAGACGGATAACACACGCCCTTGACCAAAAATAAAATACACACACATTCATCTAATTGTATATTGTTTTACATCTCAAATTTTGCTTCGCGGACTAAGCTAATGATAAAAAATCTTCAGTTTTCTAGTTGCAGTGTAGTTCAGGTAGACAGCAAGATTTAATGCAGTAACAATAATTAACATGTTTGCAAATATTATGTTTCATGTGTCCTGAAAAGCATTCACAACACCGAATTAAGCTTGATGATGCAAATCATTTAATACACAAGCAACTCTTCCTACAACATTTTGCCAAAACAAAAAAAAAATCACCCTACAAATAACATCAGTAATCAAACATATTACCACAAAAGTAGTCAAACGGAAGATGTATCCAATTTGAAGTTGAAACACTGGTTTCTAGTCTAATAACCCAGAATAAAAGGGTATATTATACAGCATTTTCGGCATGTCAGAAACGAATCGTTGTTTGATTACTCAACCAGTTAGATCTTTTAGTCCATAGATTAAATACATGTGGATTCACCAATTATTGATGCATGACAGCAAAAGACCAAAAACGTTTGAAGTAAAAAACAGAAGACTCAGAAGTATCACACACCTGCACAACATAATTTCCATATTGGTCTTGTGCTAACATGCAAACAGACTGCGAAATCTCATCCATCATTATCTGCTGTGTTTTGGGATCATGGCAGTGTTCTAACACCCTCTGTATACAAAATGCCAAAAAGTTCAGTCTTATCACTCACACCTTTTGAACCACATTGCAGAAAAGAAATCCAATCCAGATCAACAACCTCTATTGCCTAATAAAATGACACGTCATCAATTATCAATTACAGCATACTAATAAGTTAACACAACTGTCCAAATACAGGGGGAACAGATCAAACCAAACCACACACTAAAGTCACATTTAAATATGACACAAACATTAATAACAACAGTTAAGACATGAGAAGATAGAGAAAATTATGAAGAAAAGCAGAAACTAAGGTAATGTAGAAGAATAAATCAGAGGGACCAAAAGAACAGAAACTACAAAAAAGCACAACAATTCATTCATCTTATCTGTCTTTATAGATATTCCTGTCAATCTACACAACAACAATATAATTTTGACACCTCCATGCAGAGAGACGAGAAAGAGGAGCAACAGGAGTTCTCATCAACCATGCTAAAAATTTAAAAGGAGGAAGGGAAGCTGCTTGGTGTGGTGTCAATTGTGTGTGGGGGCAAGATCCTTTAAATAGGCAAACAAAAGCTTACTTACACAAGGGAAATTAAATGGTTTTCAAATTTTGGGTGAAAATTGTGAGTCAGGAAATAAGGAAGGAAGAAATTCACACAACGGAGTACAATGTACTCTAGAAAGAAAAAGTCTTTACATGGTACAAATCAGGTAGGAATTTCCGGCGGATTGTGGGCAGGAATTTCAGTAGGAAGAACAAACAATAAATGCAGCAATCACATTTCACCAACTACACCAATTTACAAAACCCAAAAAAAGTTCATCTGCAATCTAACTGCACTGGCCTACGAAATGAAGGTTCAGAAGCTAAACAACAGTAAAAGCATAGTCAAGGAAGGAATTGGGGGAACGAGATTTATATGATATATAGATAATAAGGAAACATTTTAGTTTTTAGATGCTAAATGAAATTAAAATTTTTACATTAAGTTAAGGTGTTTGCTTGTGATTGGTCATACTATGAATAATGTGGCAAACTAGGTTTAACATAGACTTTTTGAGAAATTCTTAGATTTACACGACCTGCTTTTTGTGATCTATCTAATCATAAATAATAATGTTAGGTGTAACGTGAATATTTTTATTTGAATATCCACTTTAAAACAATTTTTATCAAATAAATAAATATTACTGCAAAAAATATATCTAACATCTCATTAGTTTCTATGTCTACATGTTTGAGTGTGATTGGGGAAATAACAAAGTTAAACTAAAAGTTTCTACCCCCCAAAAAAAAAGTAACCCTACGCTCTTGTCAATTAATTAGATTAAATATATATATGAATTTGACGCAATTTTGTTAGACAGACCATTGAATCACATGCCTCTATATCTTCATGTGATAATTTCTCCTTTTTGTTTTGGTTAGAAAAAATTCGTAGGGGACGGCTTTTGGAAGTAGCAAGTGTTGTCAAAGCAATGTAGAAATCTCTCTTAACACATGGGAACGTTTGTTCCATTTAGCCGGCATGGTATTGGTCATCCATGGTCCCACCACCTAACTTTTCTTGCTCTTTATTCGATCTCTAATTTCTATGTTAACTAAACACAGACTAATCTTCAACACAAAGTGATACAGTTAAAGTCTTCATAATAAATCCACCTTTTGAATTTAAACTTGTGGTATTATTCCCATTTTTATACGAGACACTTCACTAATATAACCAACGAGTACTTGTTAATTATTAGTACTTTCTTGTCAAAGCTAATACTATCAATATCAACTGATTAAGTCTACTTCTCGGGAGGTTAGTTGACCCACAATTAAGGAACTTCACTATTGAAAACGGTAAAAATAAACACACTGTCAATTGATTTGTCATTTTTTTCCAAACACTATCAAATAATTCAAACACTTGGTGGTAGTACTCTATATTTTTAAGGTGTGATATAGATGATTAACACTCCCTCAAATCCTAAATATATATAAGACATATTTTAGGAGATGGATTTGGTTCTAAATAGAACGGTGGTCGTTGAACGGTGTGATGGCCATAGGATGTGGTTGAATGAATGAATGGTGCAGTGGGAATTGAGATTTGAGGTTTTTTATTTTTCATTTTTATTAATTAAATATTGAGTCATATTCAAACTAAGGTGCCACTAAGGTGCCATGTCATTATAATTAACAAAGCTAGTGCCACGTAGGACAACTAAACGGTATTAAATGCATTTTCAGGTCCTTTTCAAAGTTGAGGTACTAACTCTATTAGCACACAATCTTGAGGGATTAATAACATGTGTTTTAAATTTTAGGGACAAAAAACAAACTTGAGTAAAACTTGAGAGACCAAAACTTATGTTAACCCTTATTTATAATATCAAATTATCAATTATATAAGGATTAGTTCCTTAGGATTGTAATATATAGGTCAACCCAAAGACACAATGAGGGGGCCATAAAGATTCGTCTTAATCTGGAGTGAGATTTTCCAACCCAAACCATTTTATACGGGTTACGGGCCAACTTGTGAACCCATTTTTAACTTTAATAAGACATGATATGATAATTTCAACACATTATAATTAACATAACAGTGATAATAAAACATCAAGCACAATGTTTCAATTCAAATATTACAAAATAGACACAACAAAATTCACAAATCGAATCAAAATAACATTAACCACGAACAGTAAAACAAAATCAAAACATATACATTCTTTTTGTGTTTTTTTAAAAGGTCCAAGCCCATAGATTTGGTGGGTTAGCTTGTCACACAGGTCAGGTTCTAGGAACAAAAACTCACTTTTATATGTGCCCATTTTTCTCAACCCAACCCATAGTTTTAATGGGTTATAGGTTAGCTTGCGGGTTCTTAACTCGTATTACTGGCTCTAAATGATATTGTATGCCAATATACCCCCTAAAATTAAATACTCTTTTTGTCCTATATACAAATGAGAAAGTGAATGTTTTATTTAATTCTATTTATAGAAAACATTATTAACTTTTTATATGAATGTACAATTTTACCCTTAATTCATTTTGTGCTGATTTTTTCTCATGTGATGTATTGGTTTAGTAGATAATAAATAAGAATAAAGTTAAACAGTTTTTTGGGAATTTAAAGTATAGTTTTTTGAGGTTTACGGTTCTAGTAACAGTTTTTGGAAAATGCATAATCAATAAGTATAATGTGCAAACTAAGGGATGAGTAGTTCCCTTGTCACATGGCAAATTAAGATTATTCTTTTTAAAAGATATACGTCAAATTCTTCAAAAGGAGGTGGTCTTATACAACATCTTATTTAAATTAAGGCGAAGGTGTAAAACTAGCCACCGTAAATTTAAAAATGGGCACATGAGGCACCGGTAAATTTAAGGGGGCAAAACCGTACACTGTAAATTAAAATGGAGCAAATGTAACCTTCTAAAAAAAGGTGTTAAGTTTGACCGTTAGTTGACTGAGAATGCTGATGGGGCTTGTTGACGTGACAATATGTGACATTAGGTGTCATTTTTTTTGTGACGTGGCAATATGACTAATAGGTGGGACCCACAATAAATAATAAAAAAATAACCCCAATCCCTCTCTCTTCCCCTCCTTCTTCATCTTCCCCAACACTCCTCCACCTCACCTCCATCTCCTCCTACGACTCCCATCTCCTCTCTTCCATCCACCTGATTCAGGGCCTGTTTGGATTAGCTTCTGAAGAATAGCTTATGGGAAAATAGCTTTTTGAGAATAGCTTTTAAGCAAAATAGCTTTTCTGGAAAATAGCTTTTGAAAAGATGAGAGTGTTTGGAATAAGTTTAGTAGAATAGCTTTTTTGAATGTTAAATTACCAAAAAGGGCACTTTTGCCCAAAAATTTATTTTAAAGATTTAAATGATCAAATTTATCATTGTTAGTAAAAATATTAAAAAATACTACAAAAATTACAATAAAAACATAAAAAATACAATCAACGCAATAAATAAATTTTGATTTTTAAAATTGTATTTAATCATATAATTGCAAAAATTGTATTAATACCAGTATACACTACAATAACCAAAATATTTTTGATGAAAAAAACCAAAATATATTTTTCCATAGGATAGAAACTACTCTCTTCTGTCATAAATATAAGACCTAGTTAACTTTTTTGGAAAAATCTAAAAAAGAAAAATAATAGAAATTGATTTGCCTAATATTTTTCCTTAAACTAGTTTATTTAACCTATAAACTAATGAGTAATCTTAAAATATATCAAATACTCTCTCCGGTCCTAAATATAAGACCTAATTGACTTTTTCTGGAAAATCCTTAAAAAAGCAAAATAAGTTACTTATAAATTGATTTACCTAATTTTTTCCCTTAAATTAGTTTATTTCACCTATAAACTAATGGATAATCTAAAAATATATCAAATATGTCATCATTTAACAACCTATTTCGCAACCTTAATCTCTCCAAAAAAAAGTCAATTAGGTCCTATATTTAGGACCGGAGGTAGTATATCATAATTTAATAAGATATTTTGTAACCTTAACATCTCCAAAAAAGTCAACTAAGTCTTATATTTAGAACCGAATGGAGTATTACATTTCATTGTTAACCAAAATAGCTTATTTGGATCCAAAAAAGCAAAAATGAGTAGCTTTTCTCCAAACTGAGGTTTCAGATTTAAAATAGCTTATCTGCATTTTTTTAGTGTTTGGCAACAAATGCCTCAAACCTAGGTTTGATTTCAAAAAAGCTATTTTACAAGGTTATCCAGACAGGTCCTAATTCAATCGTGCAACAAGTTTAAGAACAAGAAAATAATCCCTTTATCTTTATTCCATTAAACCCTCCCTATTCCTTTTTCCTCTCCTCTCAACCTTCTTAATTATTCCCCTCCCTCCCTCCCTTCAACGCTGCACTCTGCTTTAATGAGATCTGTTCTTTTTTTTTATTGTTGATGGTTTACAAGTTTAAGAACACTTTGATGCTCTGGCAGCTGATGGGCTTGTAAACAGGGGAAATACATATAAAGAGATTGGTAGAGTTCGTGATGCTATGATATACGAGCAATTGTGTGCACGGTGGAGGGAAGAGAGGAGATGGGAGTGGTCGGAGGAGATGGAGGTGAGGTGGAGGAGTGTTAGGGAAGATGAAGAAGGAGGGGAAGAGGGAGGGATTGTGGTTATTTTTTTATTATTTATCGTGGAATGACACCTAATGTCACATATTGACATGTCAACAAGCCCATCAGTATTCTCAGTCAACTAATGGTCAAACTTAACACTTTTTTTAGAAGGTTACATTCGCCCCATTTTAATTTACAGTGTACGGTTTTGCCCCCTTAAATTTACCGGTGCCTCATGTGCCCATTTTTAAATTTACGGTGACTAGTTTTGCACCTTCGCCCTTAAATTAAATACTCCCTCCGGTCCTAAATATAAGACCTAATTGACTTTTTTGAAAAATCCTAAAAAAGAGCAAAATAAGTTAATTATAAATTGATTTACCTAATTTTTTTCCCTTAAACTAGTTTATTTTACTTATAAACTAATGGATAATCTAAAAATATATTAAATATGTCATGATTTAATAGACTGTTTTGCAACCTTAACCTCTCCAAAAATAAATTATCTATGTCCTATATTTAGGACCGGAGGGAGTATTATATAGCACAGTTGTGTCATAAATAGCACTACATTATTGGCCAAATTAAGATATAAGTCAAATTCTTCTTTGAGATGACTGCATACTATCTGGTAATGCAACTCTCTCAGAGATATCTAATAGTCTTCTTTTGAGCATGCATATACCATTTCAAGTGATTTCTCATGGTTTTTATTGTAATATGTATCGCTTCATATCACTTCAATAAATGCATTTTTCTCTTCAATAAAAATATACATAAGTCCAAGTGAAAAAAAACTGCAAATCGGGAGGAGCGAAGTCGAACATTTTGATTTCGATCAAAAAAAAATGTCAAACATTTTGATCAAAGCATGCTTCTTAAATCTCAAGATTTCATTTTTCTGAGAGGAGTAAGAGAGGAGGAGGATATTATACTTCTTTATGATTTAAATATTTGAGGTAAATTCTATACGTGAACGTTTCTCATAAATGTAAGATATTTTTTCTCTTATACATTTCATTTTTCCTAAATAATATTTTTGCGTGACTTATGAATTGATATTTTCTAATGTTATACAAAAATTTCAACTTGTAATATAAAATCTCCTAATCCTCACCCAAGAACGCTTTTTTGGATTTATACATTGGTATTCGGTGCTAATGACAACTGACTAGTCCAACTCGTAGAAATATAAGCTCACATGTTGAAAATCTCAATAGTTTAATATTCATTTTAGCCAACAAATTAAACAATTGTGCAAGCATATCAATTTAGCTAACAAACAATAAATGATATTAAATTAATCAACAAACAATAAAATAGTATCATATTAACCAAAAATATCAATTTATCCTTAACACTTTCAATCTTTTCCAGAGTTTTGTAGATTTATCAGAGTTATCTTAGTGTTCTTTATTAGGTTGAGGAATATTCAATATGATTTGTTTTTAGCAGGCCCTTTGCTAGGATGCCGGGTTTATTTGCTTTATTCATTGTTGATGAAATTCTTGCTGCTCCAATTAAGGTGTGTATTTAATTAATTTGGAGCTGAAGATAATTCATGACTCCAATACAAGTATAGAAACATAATATATCAAAGGATCAATTAAATGTGTTTCTAAAGAATGTAACGTCATCTAAATTTAGATATTGAATTCAAATGCAGGTGGTCACTATGGAAAGTACATTGGAAATTCTTGAAGTTGTAATCACCTCTCTATGCCCGTCTATCCATCTAAGCATTGATATTTATTTACATATTCTATGTCTGGTAATGTCTGAGTGCAGATCTTAACAGTTGGATTGTGAGAGGTAAGGCTATGCTTTGTACTCTTTTGTGGCATCTTATTTGCTAAACCTGGAGTTTATTGTGTATTTTAGATTTTGAGTATCAAACTAAACATCTTAATCATAACCATTTTCTAATATCTGGCATCCAACACCAGATAAGATAACATGTCACATGAAATAAATTTGGGTCATTATTTCTTGTATCTTCACTTTCTTCACTACTTTGTTTCGCTAGTTCAGCTTCAAGTTTTAAATAAAAAGCTTTCAACAATTCATAATTCAATTGAAACCAAAAATCTAACTCGAACCCCCCTACTACTCTTGATTTTACATGAGTTGCTTCTAAATTATGACTGATTGCACCATACATTTTATATATTTTTTTCATAGCCAAATTCATGATCAATGCATATTTTGAAGTGAATTGCACTTAATTAACATAGATTTATTGTACAAGTTGTTATAGTTTGTTCTAGTTAATAATGTTTTTATCAAATTGTTCTAGTTAATTAGGCACAATATAATTTAGTCATAGTAGTATTTAATATGATTCATTGTCATCTGATCTCTTCAAGAACTTTTCTGTGCAACTTCAAATTTTGACCCTTTGACGATAAAGTAGGAAACAAACCAAAAGAGGAGTAAAAGAATATGGAAGCATAGGAACATAAGGAAGGAAAAGCCTCTACTGGTGGCTCCCTTGCCTTTACCTCGGCGCACCACCAGAAGCAATCTTCTCCCCTCTATATCCTCGCCGCGATCGTTCACTATAGTAACTTATCAGCTTCGTTTTTTACATATATATACATAATCAGTGTCATAAATTAGAATTCATAATGTGATGATTGGATTCATCAAATTTAATATCAATAATCAATCATGTGCAAGTAATATATAGCTGAATAATCAATTACACACATAGTAACACAAACGTCTGAATTCCAAACGAACTAGTTTAATGATCAACTATGCTACCAACAAGCTGTATACTTTTCTTTTGTGACTCAATGTCTTCATCTGGATCATCAGCTAAGCGACCATATGCCATCTTGTGCTGGTAATGCTTGAGCAAAACCATGTAAAATGACACAGCAAAAATGGTAACTCCAACAAGGTACCAGCTGAACTGAATATTAACAAGTGACAAAGCTCTTTGAAGCTCCTTTTCATTAGAGCATCTCACAGCATAGGCACCCTCTTCAGGGTTCATAAAACACCCTTTAGGGATCAACCAAGGAGTACGAAGCATAATCCCAATAACCATAAGCCACATACCTTGAAACATTATACTAACCGACCTCAAGAAGCTAATTAAGAAACTTTGAGGAAAGCCAATCCCTATGAGGGTTGTAGCCAAAGAAACAAAAACTAGAAGCTGAGCTAGAAGGTGGTATTGTCCTTCTAGTCCATTGTGATCTGAAGAGTGGAAGTGAATGAGAAAGAGTTGCTGAGCAAAGGCTAAAGCAGCCAACAGTTGTGTAAGTTCTCTCTTAGATTTTGAGGAAGTGAGATCTAGAGCTATGGAAAATGAAGCGTAGATGAAGAAAGCCATGGACATGGATGAGTGTTCTAAGTTGTGAAGATGTGTGGTGGGGATACTTCCATCTGGGTCGAATGGTTGATGATGAACTGGGGAGATGAAAAGTTCCATGGCTATGAATATTGTGCTGCTAACCATAATGAATATGAGCTCTAAATATTTGAACTTATGGAAGGGAAACCAGAGAGTAGTACAGTAATTATAAGACATAGGACTAAGAGAATGAAGCTTGATGTGATTGAAGAGATGCCATGAACCGATTAATATAAATCCGAAGCCCAAAACTACGTGACCATCCATTTAAAAGCGTGTTTTGGTGTGTTTAGACACAGATAAGAAGGGTTTCGATGAATTTTTGAGATGATCTGATATAAATATAATGATGAACCTTCTGATGCTTTATTTGTTCATCCCATGAAAATAAATAACTGAAACACTTACACACTGTATCTTGTTTATAAAAGCCTGCTCTGATAGGCTAGGAAATAAGTGTTTGGTTTGGTTGATAAGTCTGCATGATAGGGTATGATGCCACGTAATGTGGATGCTAGTGATAAGTCTCTTCTTTGTCAAACTCACACGACACGCAATCAAAGTCTCGTACTTCACTCTCTTTTTTACTTGAACGCTCATCTCCTCATATACAAGACAAGAGATCTAAATCTTAAAGCATAATGTTGGATAAGAAAATAATGTATTTTAAGTAGTATTTACGGAAAGAGCGGTAGTATTTCCGGTGGGCAAGTCCATCAGATCCACCCGCCCACAACAACGAGAGTTGAACTAAACTTAATCCTTTTAATAAACTATATACTGCCTTTGGAAAATATAATAATAATTGGTGTTGCTCATATACACTTAATTAGCTATATATATTTCTAGGCATAAAAAAATAGTAGCAAGAGTTAAGATAATATCTATGCAATTGATCTATATCTGGAAGCTATGTTTGAGTTTGCAAAGTTAAACAATTAAGGTCAATTTTTACCTTATAAGTAACCGCAAAAAGCCACGTATATAAAAAAAATTGCTTGCATTTTTCCATGAAATGTCTTAGTTGAAGCAAATTTAACTTAGACCGTTTATAAAAAGTTAGCTTTTACAGTTAAATCCTTTTTAATACTTATACTTTTGTCAAAAACTTTTGCCAAAAAAGTATAGGTATTAAAAACAATTATCATTTTTTTTGTGAGAGAGGATGGTGGTGGTGGTAATAATGGTGGTCTTTGTGGAGGGGAAGGGGGATTATGTGATGTTTTTTCCTTTTACTTTAAATTACTTGTCATAATGTTGTGATTATTTGGTGTATATAATTGGTAGAATTGTGTATCAACCCACAATTTGAAATCATAAGTTTAAATGCTTTTTTTCTAGGATTGTTTTCACTATTTTAGTTTCTTCCTATCATTTTGATCTTTTATTGCATGTATGTACTCTTTCCATTTGCATGTTCGCTTAGGGTGTACTTCTTCTTGAATTCAGACTTATTTATTTCTTTTTCAAAGTTAACATAAAACTTACTATTAAGAAGGTTCATGATCGGACAATGCAGATGAAGCCAAGGGAGGAAGGATGCGCGAAATGTTTTCCCATGTCGACAGTTGGTCATGTCATTGTCAAGTTAACTAATAATTAGTCATATTATTGCCTTGTAAGATTCAGGTGATTGTTAGTTCTGATGTTGACATCATATTCCTTCTACTGACTTGTTTCTTATTTGTTGGGAAACTTATTTATTGATACATATAAGAGTATGATTATATTCAATTTTGATTTTGGTGATTCGGGTTTTTGTATCTCTTAATCGAACTATTAATTTTGGTCAAATACTTTTATGACCTATCTATCTTTGTTCTATTAACATGACTAGCATTTGTACATAAGCAAATAATGTTAAAAATTAAAACATTAAATTATGATAAAAATACATATTGGTACTGACATCAAAACTAAATAAAATTAAAGGCACCAACAAATGTAATTTCCCATATTTTTATGAACAATATTTTTCTCTATTTTTCTTGTATTCACCAATTTTAAAACTCAGGCACCAAAAGAAAAATTGACTAAACGTTCAAGAGTCAAAATCATCAATTTTATAGTTCATGTACCAAAATCAAAAATGCCAGAAAGTTAGTTTAAGAATCAAAACCATTGATTTTCTAGTTTATTGAACAAAACCAAAATGATTGAAAGTTCATGAATAAATATTATATGAATCATTTTTGTGTTTATCATTTTCCCTCAAACTAATTTTCCTAATGAAATTGTAACATATGTTAAAACTAAGCAGTCTATTTAACTTTAATTTGTTAATTTTCACAAACAGAAAAAATAACTTGATTTTATACTCAATCCATTCTTAATCATAAATCAGGTTTATTTTCTTGGACAAATTAATAAGGATGCAAAATTGATTGCTTTAGAACTATGTTCATCTTTTTTTCTTGAAAATTATTTTACCTTACTTATAAAAATAATCCAATTATATTTGACATATGATCAAATTAATTGATTTATTATTTGGCTTTCTTAATTTCAAAAATAATAGTCAACTTAATCTTATAATTAGGACCAACCAAACACATCTAACTAAATAATTTTATTGAAGGTAAAGTTAAATATTCTTACAAAAAAATTTATATGGGAAAATGACAGAAAAATAAATTTTGAATTTCTTAATATCACATAGGTAATTTGCAGTTGTTGAACAATATTCAACTGTTTAAACCTGTATTTAATTTATAAACATATCCTATTTAGAATTTTGAATTCAAAAGATATATATTTTTATATCATTCCCAATTAGCATAAAGGATACTAGGAAATATTTATAATAAGGTTTGGTGTACCTACAAACAAGTATTACTTACGCAAGAACAATCAAATTACATTGTATAAAACAAACTAAAGATCATTGGCCTAACTAAAATGCAAACAGCAGAATGGAATGATTGTACGAATCATGGAAGGTTCGTGTGTCAGTCGCGAATGAAGCCAGTCCAACTTTTCAGTCCAGAGATATTAGGGTCCGTTTGGTTGGTTGTAGTAAAGAAAGTGGGGAAATAGAAAGTGAAAGGGTGAAAATGGAAAGTAGAGGTAAATTAGGTAATGATGAGAAAGTAAAGTTTGTGGCCCCAGAAAAAGTGTGAGATGAAGAGAAAAAACTTGTGAACCCAGAATATATGTAAATTATAAAAAACCCTCCCACTTTCTCCACTTCCACTTTCCCACACACTTTCCTATGGCAACCAAATGGGCCCTAATATACTAAATTCGTCCCATAGTATAAATCATAGTTAACTAAATAATACTCCAGGTTCTAACAAATTGATTTAAGTCAAATAAAAATCAATGATTATGTTGGAAATAAAATTTTGTTTCAAAAAATGCCTTTATATAAAAAGGAGGATAGAAAATGTGTGGGGAATAAATGATGTGTTTTGATTGAAGTATCACTTCTCTCTTCAAAAATTAAGTTGACGTAACTTTTTAAAAATATAATATTTTAGTAAGAGTAATATTGAAAAAATGAATTTATTATGTAGACAAACTCAAACATCGATTTATATTTTGGGACAAGACCATTAAAAAATCTTCGATTTATATTATGGGATGGAAAGAGTATAAAACAACAATTTTAATTATATATATATTATAAAATTCTTGTGCTAATTTTTATCCAAGATTTTTGAAAGAATATACTCCCTCCGATCCTAGATATAAGACCTAATTGACTTTTTTTTGGAGATGTTAAGGTTACAAAATATGTTATTAAATTATGACATATTTGATATATTTTTATATTAGTCATTAGTTTATAGGTTAAATAAACTAGTTTAGGGGGAAAATTAGGTAAATCAATTTATAATTGACTTATATTTTGTTTTTTTAGGATTTTTCAAAACAGTAAACTAGGTCTTATATTTAGGACCGTAGTGAGTATCAATTAAAAAAACCATCCTGAGATGGCCTCGATTTAGACAAGTTGAATATTGGGACAAATATACACTAATTCTAAGCACAATATTTGATTTTAAAGAGGTTTCAAAGAGTTGTTAATGACCATTATTAACATTCAAAATATTTTTGTTAACAAGTAAAAAAGTTGTCAATGACTCTGTCTGATATTAAATCTCTTGTTTGGGAAGTGCAATTGTCCCTAGAAAATTTCACAAACCATTCAGTAACCACTGTAAGCGCGTGTTTGGGGTAAGAAAGGCCCTGCAAAGCTGTGAAGCTATTTTTTTGCATTTCTCTCATGTTTGGGGATTAAGATTGAATTGATGGGCTTATGTCTTAAAAGTTGATTCAGCAAAGAAACAAGAAAACAGTAGGAGGAAGTGAACATCGAGCAGGTGGAGCAGAGAATGACCTAGCTTCTTATTTGGAAATGAGATTAACATATGAATGGAGGCTATTAATTTGCAAAACACATGAACCACGACTTGGAAGCCAATTTCATTGTTTAGTAACAAACAGTTTGAGCATCTGCCTCTGGTCTAAGGTCCAAACTATGTAACAACCAACCAGGAAATGTATATCTAGAAACAAGTCATAAAATATGCCATTCGAAAATGCAAACCATATGGCATGAGCCCAAAGCACTGCAAAATCAGATTATATGAGGCCTCATTATTTCCAAAAACAAAAGAAACAAGTGGCATACACTCGTGTTTTGTGAATGATGGTTACATAAAATTGATTTGAATATGGCAATGAGCCCAGAAGAATTTTCATAAAATTAAACTGAGTCTTGGAATGATATTACTCCCATTTAACTAATTAATAGTATTAACAAACCTCTCAACCTGATTCCGTAAAACAAAAGAAAAAGAAAAAAAAATACTATTCTAATTACCCCCATTTAACTATTTATAATCCATCAACAACTTTATATTGCCCAAAATAATTTCCTTTCCAAGCAAGGAAGGCTTTAGAATGAAAAATAGAAAAACGAGCATATAGAATTTAGGGAAAAAGACAAACATAGCCCTTTGAATATGTAAAAAGACAATCAAGGTCGCTAAATTTTCAAAAGGACGACAACCAAGGTCACAGACACTAAATTAACCATTGCAGCATCCCCATTAACAACATGCATATTTAACCATTGAATCATCCACATTAACAACTAGAGCGTAGCAATTAATCACAGCAGTGTCCTCATTAACCACATCAACATCCTCATTCTCATTAACCATTAGATCGTTGTTAATTTAGTGTATGTGACCTTAGTTGTCCTTTTGGAAATTTAGCAACTTTGACTGTCCTTTTACATATTCAAAGGACTTTATTTGATTTTTTCCCTAAAATTTAAGATGCTACCTATAATAAAGTATATTAACTGCTTCTTGATGAGCATACAGAAAATGGATCGAATTCACATTCCGACGACACCCATGCTATAACAAATCCCTGACTATTGCAACTGACAAAAGGCGATCGCATTGCAAAGGGACGATCTAGAAACAGATAAGCCTAATTATAAGCTTTTCCAAATAATACTCTATTCTTCCTACATTTGGCATATAACTTAAATAGTTGGGATGATCTAGAAACAGAAACACCTAAATATAGGGAAAAAATTAATATTAAAGTCATTTTATAAGCAATTAAGTATTTAATTATTAATCAAAATAATTAAATCTAAAAACACGAATTTCTTTTCATTCTCTTGAAAAACTCATTTATTAATGAACTTATGGTGAAAGTAAGTGTACCATGGATTGTAAGGCACTAGACGAATTTGGTTCCTTGATGTTAAGAGAAAAAATCAATTAACTTTATATTTAGCACTTAAGGTAGTATAAATAATGATATTCTACCTTTTATGTACTTTATAAAAAAAAGGTAATTAATTAGAAGTCCCATGGTAGAGACATAATTAATGAAAGGTTTCACAAACTCTCTAAATTAAAGTAAGGTTCTTAGGGACTTAACTTTAATTATATTTAAAGCGAAATGACCATAATACCCATTTAATTTTCCCTTATCTACCACCTCACCACATATTCCTTTCTTTCATCGGGCCCACCCACACCACAACCAGCACAGCCCCTTCTTCCTTCCCCACCCATTGCTCTCCACCTGAAAACATAAACCATTTCTTTTTTTTTTTGATTTAAAGGTGGTAAGCACTAACGGCTTGAGGTTACAAGGGGGTCGAACCCGCAACCTCCCACCTAAAGGGGAGATGTCATACCACTGGACTATAAGGCCCTTGGTAACATAAACTATTTCTTCTTCTTCTTCCACCTTCACCCCTGATATGCGCCAGCTTCGGAAAAAGGATCGAACCTTATTACCAATTAAGCACGATTCCATCACAAGCACCTCCTCTTTTGTTTCCAGTTCTTTCTTTCTCTGTGTGTCCCCTCTCTCCCCACCAACTACTATTATTTTTAATACTCATGTCTAGTTTTTATTGTAATAAGAGTTATTATGTCAATTTGAGAGGATCGATTAATAAAGTTAAAAATAAATCAGTTCATATGCCACATGATGATTTTGACTAAAAACTGGAATGTTATCCTAGTGTGATGCAACCAAGAAATATATTAATATCTCAATTAATAGCATTTTGTAATAACTAATTATATTCTAAAATTTTTAAAATTTAAAAGATGATTTGTTGAGGTAAAATTATATTAGAGTTGACTTATATCAAGTTCTTTAATTTATCCAGGTTTTCCTATTCTCCAATAGGATAGCGACACATCAAAAAGTCGTTTACAACCTTTTCATCCCTTCCGCTTGTGAATATTTTTGGACACACAAATGAAGAACTCACAGAAGAACTCCAATACACACGACGCCACACTGACCTCAATAATGCTTCCGATCATCAACAATATAATGTTTGCTTCTCCTTGAATCCCTCATATTTAGTAACTTCTACACGTTCTTCTATTGTGTATCATTCTTTCTTGCCTTATTTTTATTTAGGACTAAAGTATTAAGTTAGTTAAGTCAAATTTTATCGATGAACCAATTAAGACATGGCATGTGATGAAAAATCTAGTTTACTTATAATTTAAATTATACTACCTCCAGTCCTAAATATAGGACCTAATTGGCCTTTTTTGGAGAGATTAAAGTTGCGAAATATGTTATTAAATGATGAAATATTTGATATATTTTTAGATTATCCATTAGTTTATAGGTAAAATAAACTAGTTTTAGGGAAAAAAATTAGGTAAATCAATTTATAATTAACTTATTTTTACTTTTTTAGGATTTTCCAAAAAAAGTCAAAGTCAATTAGGTTTTATATTTAGGACCGGAGGAGTAAGACGCAAGACGGCCAGAGCATATCAAACATTTATATAAAGCACATGAACTAATTAATCCTATGTTGCAGGTACGACCTTAATGGCAATCTTGATTAAGCAGTGTGGCCGCAATTGAATAATGAATACAGTGCCGAGTTTTTCCTTCAAAAAGTCAAATAAATGTCATACTCACGTTTATTTTATGTCTATATTCTGCGTATTGTATTTTAGCAATAGAGTAATTAATAAAGTTATGCTTCATTTTCTGTCTCCCTCACAGATCTTACCGACTTTGGACTCTAGATAGGCAACATATTTCAAATTGGACTTCTTCTTCCTCCCATATTTAAAAAGTCTTCATCAGATTTAGATCATCACTATGGTTCCTCACGTTAGATTCACATTTGAGGACAAGATATTGTTCTACGTGCGCATTATCAACGATCCGAATAGTTGGCCTCATAAAAGCAAATTGTTGGTCTTTTAAGGTAAAAAGTTGAATATACATTTTTGTAATACTCCCTCACTCCCTATTTATAAATGTTCATTTTTAATATGTTTGTCCCATTCCATAAGGTCCCCCCCCCCAATATTAATTACCTCAATTAATTTCGTCACACATTGCACTAAATCTAAATAAAACGTTCAAGAGAATATATTCTCTCCTTTCCAATTTCGTCACCTACTATCTTTTGTCATTTTTTATTCATTTTTTTAAAAAAAATTTTTATTGTGATGTGACTCTCTCTTACTCATCCATAATATAACGTTAAGTTTATTTTTCTCAAAAAAAAGTATATCTCATGTGTGTATGTGTGTGTCACTTTTATCCAACTTAATTATTTTTAAGTACCAAAATTTAGTTAAAACAACATCATGGATCGATGAAGTAAAAAATCACTTCCAGCCATGTTAATTGTATAAATATTAAACAAGTAAACACATATAGTTATTTTACTATCAAAGTGCTCTGAATTCAATATCTAATTGTCAAATGAATTATATACACATGGTATTGCTTGTGTGACTTTACTTAATTACTTATGTCTAAATTAATTGGAATTTTAATGCCCTTCATTTCCTAAACTTAATTACAAGTGAAATTTATAAGGTTGATCTAGTCATGAATAAAACATTCGTTATCATACTTTTAATACATCATTCGTTATCATATTAATTTATTTTTTATACATATATTAATTTCTTTATATTAAGTGAATTTCATTTCATCCGATGTAGGACGATGTAGCATCGAGGAAAAATTATTAAAAAAATATTTTGAGAAATCATAAGCTATTTCTTATAAAACTAATTTAACTAATTGTTTTAGCATATATAATATAAATCACTTAAGTAGCTCCTACGGCCACATGCAGGATCGAATTGATGAAGTATATAAATAAAAAAAAATAGAATTCTTCTAGAAGAAAAGTGAAATCACATTAGTTCCAAAGAATGAAAGTAATAACCAAATTAAACAACATATTAAAAAATCGAGCTGATGTTTATAATTACAAAGAATGAAAGTAACATCCAATAGTCCTATGAGAAATTCACAGCGTTAACTTATTTTGTTTTTTCTTTTTTATACAACTTATTGTTGTTTGTTAAAGTAGCCACTTTACTTGTTTTGAGAATTATTTGCTTGATATAAATTTTAAGTGACTTGTTTAGAGATTTAAAAAAAGTTGAATAGAGCATCACTTAAATCAATGTATCTATATTATTTTTTCAAATTAATATAACTAAAAATAATCTATTGTTATTTTTGATAATGAAGGGGCGAAGATGCAAATATGCAAAGACAATTACACAAAAATGCGCTGACACAAAAATTAATTTTGAAGTGCAAATTTACCAAGGGACAATATTTTTAGTGTAAATTTATCAGGCCAGGGACAATATTTTTGTTGTAAATTTGCCAAAAACTTAAGTTAGTAACAAATGGAACTTAGTATATGCACAAATGGTGGGTCAAACGCTAACACAAATAATTGATTTTGTCTTAAAAATTATCACATCATTCATGTGAGTCACACAATTTCTCTCTTTAGTTTCTTTTCTTCCCCTCTTCTTCAATATATCATATAATTTTTTACACTACTAATACTTCATTTTGAAATCGACAAAACTTTTAAAATAGTGTGAGTCATTAAGATTTATTATTTAAAGATAACGTGTCATGCCACATGTGCATATGCTAACTTCCGTCTTTGAGTAACTAACGTCTCTGACAATTTTGCATAAAAAATGTTATTGTCCCTTTGTAAACTTGCACAAAAAAATTATTCCTTGGTAAATTGGCACCAGAAATATTATCTAATCTCTTGATAAATTTGCGCCTGAAACTTAATTTTTATATCAGCTGCACCTTCACCCTATAATGAAATGTTTCTCATGAAATATTCAACACCCGTTCATCAGGGATTTGTTTATCAACCCATACCTAAACCAACTAACCTAACGTTTCAGCTTTTAGGTAAGCATACTTTTCTTATGGGGGTACATTTCAAATAAAATAACTTGACCAAGGCCACGATTCCTCATTTTGGTTTATGATCGGTTTATATTACTAAAGTTATTAAGAAATTAACGCTTGCCTACGCTATTTAGTTCAATTTATGGGTATTAGCTGAGAATTATAAGCTTTAATATGCACTCTCTTCGAATCTCTATCTAGAGGAAAAATCAAGCTGGTGACCTTTTAAGTCACGATCACTGCATCTTCTAGATCTTAAGATCGTTCAATATATTATGCCCATATATACTATCAAATTTATCTGACATAACCATTTAATTAGTTTAGTATTTGTCTACCAGGTTTTTTTTTTTGAACAAAATTTGTCTACCAGGTTTACAAAGCATAAATAACATGAGGTTGTATAAAAAAAAATGACGGCCACTGGACAGGCCGGCTTCACACGCTTCACAGTTCACACAATGACCATTTGTAGACTTGCGTAATACCAGAACACGGATTTAATTTTTTTAAAAAATAATTAATGAAAAATTGTTGATTTCAAGTTTCTTGAACAAATGAACAACCGACTGATGAACGCGTACAATTATATCGTTAATAATAATATTGTTCTAGCCATCTCTAACACTTTTTTCTTTAAAAAAAAATAAAGAAATAAAATAAAGAATTATAACATATTCACATATAATTAAATTATAATTATAATTTAATGAATAAGCAGAATGAATCAGTTTTGAGAAAAAGAAAACTATATACAATCTAAAATGATTAATTATACATTTTTAATTTCTCCAAAAAGTCAAAGTATCTTATAACAAGGATAACTGGGAATATAGAATTCCTTTGACTTTTTTTTTAGAAATTTAAAAATAAATTAAGCCACTAAATAATAAGATATGCCCCATATAATTTGATTATATGTTAGTTTATAAGTAGAATAAATTACTTCATACAATCCTAAATTTAAGACTAGTTAATTTAGATATATTGATATTTTTTATATTACCTAAGTTGATAAGTCAAATAAAATGATAAATCAGTTTAATAAAAAAATCAAATAAATCAATTTATAAATGACTTACTTTATTAAGATTTTCTTAAAAAGTTAACTAAATCAGGTATATTTTAAGAAAAAAGATAAAGCCGTTAATCATACCTCTTCTATATTCTATATAGCTTTTTATTTTATAGACACACACAAGTACACATGGTTATTAGTAAACATGTGTTCCTTTTATATAATTAAATAAAAAAATACATAAAATAACAATAATTTGACTTGAATATTATAAATACAGATAATAGATTTAAATATATCAATAATCTTACTATATCAACCTCGATGAAAAAATTTCTACGAAATTTATATATAAATTCATTGAACTTGGTCAATTAACAATAATTAAAAATAAGTTTAATAACAAGTTAACATAATTTTTTATAAGGTAAAAATGTAAAAATTATTATCTATCGAATTTAAGTAACTTGGTGAGGTAGAACTATAACAAAACGGTTAAAATGGGAGTATCAACTCGTGATTTGGACAACAATGTCAATAATGATTGACAAGGACTATTAAGCAAATGATGTTTGGGTGTGAAAATCAAAGCTTATGATTGTGAAATTCATTTGACTAATCACCACCTTCCTTCTCTGACTTTCTACTCTTCATCTTCCTTCTTTTATTTCCAATTTCATATCATACTTCTTCTCCTTCCCATCATCATACTTTTTTATTCCCATTTTACCCTCCGACCAATTCTCTCTTCTCATGGCAGCAGAGCAACCTTCTGCACCATCAGAAGTCCACCTAAGAATAAATTCCAAAAAAACCCACAACGTAATTCACCCAACGGACTCAAATTCTTTAGCTTTACCCTATTCAGCAAGTAGAACACCAGTGATGGTGAACGAAGAAGGAGGAAAGCAATCTAAGAGATGGTTTCCATGGTTGATTCCTGTCATTGTGATAGCCAATATTGCTGTCTTTGTTGTCACCATGTATGTCAATGATTGCCCCAACAATTCTGTCTCTTGTGTTGCTCGTTTCCTTGGACGATTCTCCTTTCAGCCTCTTAAAGAGAATCCTCTTCTCGGTCCTTCTTCATTGACGTGAGTGAGCCTTTTTCAATTGTTAGTTAGTTACTCTTGAGTTATTGAGATTTTTTGTAGGTGTTTTGTTGTAGTTCCTAAATATAAGATCACTTTTTGTCTGGTTTGATTCGATTAAGGATGTTTGTTAAGTTAGTTATTATCTAATGATATTACTAATTTGCCCAAACCTTATACCTTTATCATTGAGATTTTGTGTAGGTGTTTTGTTGTAGTTCCTAAATATAAGATCACTTTGCGTAATATTATTAGATTGAGGATGTTTGTTAAGTTAGTTATTATCTGATGTATTACTAATTTGCCTGAAACTTATACCTTTATTGCTACTCTTAATCTCTTGTTAATTATTGTTAATTTTTATGAGGTTAATTTGGGAAGCGTTGAGAAAATTAGAGAGTGATCTTATATTTAGGAACAAATTGAAATGTGAAAGTGATGTTATATTTAGGGATGGAGGGAGTAGTTGATTGTTTTTTTTTTTTAATGTGGAATGAATTTTTGTCATTGTTAGTATAGGATCATGGTTAAATAGTTTAGGGTGATTGTGATTGTGACTCTTAAATCATTGAGATTTTACTTTTGAGTATATTTGTGTTGTAATTTAGGAATTTCTTTTTGCATACGTGGGATTGAATTTTTATGATTGTAATTAGAGGATCATGGTTAGATAGTTTAGATTGATTATGATTTTGATTGTTGTTTAGTGACTCTTAAATCATTAAGATTTTTACTATTGAGTATGTTTGTATGGTAGTTGAGGATTTTTTATTTCTGGGGCAGAGGTTTTTAAGGTTGTAGCTGTTGGGAGTTTGTTAGAGGTATTGAGATCATAGTTAGATAATTTAAATATAAGAATCACTTGACCTTTTTAAGAAACAAAGGAAACTAAATGAGCCACTATTTAGAGGTAGTTTTGAGTCAAATAAACTAGTTTAAAGGAAACATTCAAGTAAATCAGTTCACAAGTAACTTATTTAAATTTCTTCTCTGAAACATTCAAGTAAATCCGTTTCTAAACTAGATTATGAGTTTAGGAACGGAAGGAGTAGTTTGATCAACGGTTAGTGTTGGTTATGGAGTTGTTTGTCATCTTCGTGTAAGGACTGATTTTGGTTAAACCTAAAGAGGTTGCCATAGTTGTATGATCTATCCATTTACTTTGAATATTCTTTTTCAATTAGTGAAATTAACTGAGTTTTTTTTTTTTTTTTGGGAATGAGATTGATGGCTGTAACTGACATTGAAGAGGCGATATTTGTTTATTGTTCAGGCTATGGAATATGGGAGCTCTTGATGTAGGTAGAGTGGTTCACAGACACCAGGGCTGGCGCCTTATTACTTGCATGTGGTTACATGGTGGTGTCTTCCACGTTTTGGCAAATATGTTGGGTATTCTGATCATTGGGATCCGGCTTGAGCAAGAATTTGGATTCTGTATGTTTTTTGCATCTCTTATTAACTTTTTTTTTTGTTTTCTCCATGTGCCTTGCAATTGTTTACATTATGTTTCTTTTGAGAGTTATGACTACGACATTGATTTACTTCTCCTAATTGATAGTAGCAGAAGCAAAATAAGAAGGATAAGCTTTATTTTTTGTTGAACAAAATCTTCTTATGAATCCATGAATACCATCCTTGTTCTATCTTTCCTTAGTCCCAAGTAGTTGTGTGTCTGATCTATTATTATAAAAATAAAGTAACATACAAACTACTTGTTTGCTATTTGATTACTCTGACTGTACGGAAAAGTAGTGATTATTTACAAGTTATAATGCGATAGTTAAATGACTGAATAATATGATTGAATGGTGCTATGGTTTATGCTGTTCATAGTTTGATGTTAATATCGCGATTGTGCTACAGAAGGAGAGATACTTTATTTTGAGTTTCTCTTGTAGTAGAAATGGCGATTTGTATTTATGCTATTATTTGCATTGTTTAGCACTAACTATTTCCTGTTTCTCATATTCTTGCACTAAAGTGCGTATTGGATTGCTATTTCTGATCTCTGGATTTGGAGGAAGTTTGCTTTCTGCTCTATTCATTCAGTCAAACATCTCTGTGGGTGCCTCTGGGGCTCTTTTTGGATTGCTGGGGGGCATGCTTTCGGAACTCATTATTAATTGGTCTATGTATGATAACAAGGTGATCATAAAATTTCTCCTGTTTGAAATTTGATTTACTGAGGGAAAATTTTTGTGCTTTTATTTATCTAATAACAAGTTGCTTTTATCCTGTAATTTGATGTGCTGATTTTTACCAAAAAAAAATCTAATTTTCTGTAATTTGCAGTTTGCAGCACTCTTCACTCTTGTGATCATCGTTGCAGTCAATCTAGCTGTAGGGATCCTCCCACATGTGGACAATTTTGCCCATATTGGAGGATTCATTACAGGATTTCTTCTTGGATTTGTGTTTCTGATCCGTCCGCAGTTTGGCTGGGTTAAGCAAAGATATTCTCCTAATTACTCTTCTGCCCCAGTTAGATCTAAGTTCAAAAAATATCAGTGCATCTTATGGATCCTCTCTCTGATCCTTGTTATTGCTGGGTAAGTCTCTGAAGTTTGCTCTTTCTAAAAGCATATTGCACTTTCTAGCCTATATGTGAAAGGAGCTACTTCTCGAGGATCAACCCAATTGGGAGGGTAAAATTTTGAATGGCCAACTTGACAGAATTAGATTGTCATTCAGTATTTAACATTTGTTTCAGTTACAGAGATTGATCTATTACTATATTGTCAATTTGACAGAATTACTGTTGGGCTTATTGCACTTCTCCGTGGTGTTGATGCCAATGATCATTGTTCTTGGTGCCATTATCTATCTTGTGTCCCAACTTCAAGATGGAGCTGCAATACCGAACCCGCATCTTGTCTTGTAAGTACTAGTACAACGTTTACCTGTGAATCACTCTTAATTGAATTCTTTATCAGTTCATAAAATTACAAAACAAGTGATTTCACTCTAATTTGAGTATCTGCTTATATTTTTGAACCACTTTCTTCACATTTTAAAGGTTCAATGCTGTACGTTAGTTTTGAGCAAATAATATTAAAAGATAGCAGCTACAGCAGTAGTAGTGACTACTAATCCTATCTCACTAAGTTGTATTGATCACATAAATCCTATAATGCCATTATGATGCACTTTTATCGCAACCAATTTTTTGAAAGATAGTATGAAGTTTTCAGACATGTATAAAGAACGCCTTTAGATTAGCTGATGATGAGGGCTGAACAGGTAGTACGAAGTATTTTAATAATAGCAGTGGTAGACTGAAGAGAACATTCAATGAAATTATTGAGTGGGTTATTATTACCCAACAATTTCAAAGATTTGGTTGATGATAGAGTACAATGTGTGGGTTTGTGCAATGCATGTTTAGCGATAAATGATTGTTTAAAACATCTCGTTGAATAATTTCACTAAGTGTTCATTTCAGTCTCTGTCTATTTTGGGAGGACAGAGACTGAAGAGAACTCTTTTGAGAGGCCCTTTCTATAGTATAGATATTAGAAATTAAATTATTGACAGTTTAGACCTCCAAAATCAATTTTCTTACTTAAATGTTTTATGTCGTAAATGATCGATTCTATTGACCATTCATGAACTAATGCTTGTTGGTATGCTGTAATTTCAGACAACCCAGCTTGGCAGTCAGCTGAACATAACTTGCTCAAACACTGGGAAGTACAATACATATTTGATTCAAGATCCAACCGACTCACAGATCCAGCAGTTATGCACTCAACTTTGTACTTGATTTATAGGTGAAGAGAATGTTGGTTTGGTTGCTATGTGTTGTTTATTCATTTGTGTATATGTAATTTTAATTGTTTGAGGCTCTTCTAGAACCCTACTCTATATAATTTTTGGCCCTTTGCCTTGGGGCATACGTTTGAGGGCCTTGAGTAATTTAAATAGATTTATTTTATGCATTTAACACACACACATACATAGGATTGTAAAAATTTTAAGGAAAAATAATTATAGACAACTTGAGGTTGAAGCTGTATCGAACCTGCATTCTTACTTGAAAAGAGACGCTATACCTTTGGTTTACAAGGTAAGGCCCTTGGTGAAACAAATGAGTATGAAGAACTTTAATGACATTTGTATCATTTGAAACAATAGTTAAAAACATTTACTATTGATTGATGATGAGGAGGATATAGTACATGTTACATATAAAATTTTTACATTGGGAAAAAAATACATATAAATTATTTACCTCCCCTTCTCTCATTAATCTATATATGTCTATCCGTCTATGTCAGAAAATTTAAGATTACTTGTTTTATTTTTTCAAAACAAATAAATACATAACAATATTTACCCTTATACCCACCAGATATATCACCATAACACTGAACCAACAACATTGTTTCACATTTTTACTTAACGAATGGATTGATATTTAGTATAAAGTTTTTTTGTGAAATCACCAAATAATTTGTGTTTTTATGACAAATATAAGGTTAAAACAATGAACAACAACAATTGGCCTTATTTGGTGCCTAATGCTAAAGAGTTGCTACTTTGCTTGCCTTTTACTAAAATTAGCAATTTTGTAATGTTTGATGAAGAGCTTGAAGATAATTAGGGATAGAGAGTACCTCATAAGTGAGATTGTTGTAAACTTACCTACACCTAGATATTGAAAAAACTATCTATGGATTGAAAAATTATAAGACAAAACTACCCCTGAGTATAACAAAACTTGGACATAATTGCCCCTCTTCAATTTTAAGATGGACTATAAATGATCATCAATTTTCATTGTTGCAAACCCTCACCGTCACTCTCAATCTCCCTTTGTCAATCAAGAAAGTCGTAAACTTGCAGAGGAATTTAACCGCATACAGGTATGAACTCTCGTCATGCCTTCATGTCTTCCTTTACCTTCTTAAATATCGGACTTCTAGTTTATTTGGAGAAAATCGTGAGATTTGAGTCTGATTTACACGTTTCGTGAATTTTCGCTTGAATCGGAATGTTCTAACATGAATCTAGGCAACTTCAAGGACCAAACCTAACTTGTTTAGGCAATTTTAATTTATTAAATAGAGGAATTATTTCTCTTTGATTTGATTAAAATAGGGAGATTTGAGTCCAATTTACACAATCGATGAATACTACACTTAAATCGGAATATTCCAACTTGAATCTAAACAATTTTAATGACTAAATCTGACTTATTTAGGCAATTTCAGTTTTTCTACTAGCAAAATCTAGGGTTTTTTGTGGTGAATTTTTTATCTTTTTTAGCTCGAGTTTCAAAATCATGAATCTCTAAACTCATCCTCTATCATTTACTACTGAGGATAAGTAGGGATTGAGAGTATTTCATACACAATTTTTGTAAACTAACTTACTTCCAGATACTTAATAAACTATCCATGGACTGAAAAAGTTTATGACAAAGCTATCCTTGGTTGTAGTAAAAGTTGGACATAATTGCCCTTCTTCAATTTTAAGATAGGTTAAAATTAAACATCAATTTTCATTGCCACAAACCATCATCAACTCCCACTGTCATTATCATTCTCCCTTGTCAATCAAGAAAATCGCAGACTTGCATAAAAATTTAACCGCACATTGGTATGAACTCTCGTTATGCCGTCATGTCTTCCTTTACCTCATTAAACAGCGATCTTATTTTTCCTTTATTTGGACGAAATAGGGAGATTTAAGTCTAATTTACACAATCGATGAATCTTTCGCTTTAATTGGAATATTTTTTGCAATTTTATGGATAAAATTCTATTTGGGAGTGAGAGACATGGATTTTATTTGGCTAGTCCATGAAATGAAATCAGCTCAACTAACACTCAGTTCACTCTCTTTTTATTAAACTGCCAATTTGTTCCAATTCATTTTTATTTTTGAGACTGTTATTTATCATTTACTAAATCTTTAAAATCTTAATGAAATAGTTAAAATATGTGAAATTCATGTGAACACCGCAAGTGTGATTTGTTTCAATCAGTGATTGTCACACACACAATGCTCAGTTAATTTTTTTTTTAAAAAAAGTGAGATAGTATAACCCGTTAAGTTTAATGGTAAAAAATATTAAGCTTTAGGGTTTTGATTTTAAACTTCTAAAAGTCAGGGAGGTGATTTGCAACACACATAAAAAGTTCAAGGAAGGTTTTTGTATTTTGACCTTTCCTATAAATTAAACTTCTCTTGCCTGAGTGAGACCAAAAGCTCTTATTGCAATTCCATATGAACTTCTTGTGGTTTAGCAACCAAACCAAAAGCAACAATTTTGCTCGACTTAATATTAAAATATTGTTCTCCACCATTATCTTTGTCAGCGCCATACATTATTTTGAGAAAATTAGCTTATAGAGGGTGCGAGAATTTAATTATTTATGAAATTTATGGAATAACTATAAAACACTCTCTTGTACATTTATAAGTTCATTTTGTTTAAACATTTTAGGAAAAATCATAACTATATCCCAAATAAGTGAATTATTCACAACCAAGCCCCCGAAATTTCATTCATTCATATTAAAGTCCATATAGACTTGGATGATATTAAATGTCTGGTTGCTTACAACTCTTCCTTAATCAGTGTGATTTTATTCTAATACACCCTCCAATCGTAATTTAAGAGGTCACCTTCATCTCTCTCCATTTAATGTGTTTTCTCTCACTTTGCCGTGAACTCTATTTCTTATTTATTAGTTATTAATACTTATGCATTTATTTCTCTTAATAATATCATGATAAATATGAGCAATATTGGAAAGAAAGAATTAATTAAAGGGCCAAAGAAAAATACATGATTAAGATGATTCAGATGAGTTGTAATCACTAGGTCAAAAGTTGTTATTATAAAGACTATAAGTTATAATTTACAACTCGTAAGATCTTATCTTAGTTATCTTTCTTAATACTCCCTCCGGTCCTAACTATAAGACCTAATTGACTTTTTTAGAAAATCCTATGAAGTAGCAAAATAAGTTAATTATAAATTGATTTACCTAAATTTTTCCCTTAGATTAATTAGTTTATTTTACCTATAAACTAATGTATAATCTAAAAATATATCAAATATGTCATGATTTAATAGTTTATTTCGCAACCTTAACCCTCCAAAAAAAAATCAATTGGGTTTTATATTTAGGACCGGAAGTAGTATAACCTCTAATTAATTCTCCCTAAATTCAAACACCAAACTAACCCTTAAAAGTTGTTAAAGAAGAGTGTTTTAGCCGCTAACCTCTCTCACACAAAGTAATTTAGTAAAGAACCATATCGACGGTCAAACCGGTCCAACCATCAACCACTCCATATTTCGACTCATCAACAGTTAACCATCAGCCCGAATGAACCATGACCAGAAGCCCTATCCGGCTTGCCTTCCAGTCCGGCTTCTGCAACATCCAAATGGAGCATATAGAAATGAATAAATAATGGTGAAAGAGGGTATGTTGGTAATTGCAACCCCCCATCCATTATCCTTGTCTTCACCCAAAAATCACCATTGTTAACCTTCCTTCAATCTCCAAACACATGAATCTCTAACACAAACAAAGGATGGCCATTAGAGCAGTGAACAACACTTCAATGTTGCACGTGCTTCGCTGCTTCTCTCCTCGCCGCTCCAACATTTTGCACTTCCAATCTCACTTTTTCTGCCATGGCCTTCGAAGCTGTACCTCCTTTCAAAGCCTCGTTGAGAGTGTCATGCACGAGCTTAACTTCATGCGTAAAACTAAGATTAACATCATCAAACCTTCCTCTCCTTCTCCTTCTTCTTCTTCTTCTTCTTCAGTGTACACATATTCTCTCTCTTCTTTTCACTCTTCGCATTCTCTTTATATTCTAATTATATCATATCACATGACACATGTGATTACAGTATATGTTAGTTTATAATTAGGATAAATTAGTTTAGTTTTGAGGAAAAAAGATAATTCTAGACAATTTAAAGTGATCAGTTTTGCGACTTTAGCAGTTTCATAGAAGTCAAAGTGGTCAGTCAAAGTCAAAGTGGTATTATATGTTAGTTTATAACAAGAATGAACTAGTTTTGAGGGGAAAAAAATACTATAATTTTAGACAATTTAATTTAAAGTGATCAATTTTGCAACTTTAGGCTTTTGATAAAATTCAAAGTCGTCGGTCAAATTCAAAGTCAAAGTGGTCTTATATTTAGATTTAGGGACGGAAGAAGTATGTGCTACTTCGTGCATTAGAGTATTGAGAGATGGACACACAATTGTGTCAGGTGCTAATTATACGATCAAGTTGACATTGTGTCAGGTGTTAAGGAAGGGAATTAGACTATTGAATTGTAACATATGCTATGTATAATTTTGAGAAATGAGATAGATTATAGGTTAGTTTATAAGTAAAATAAAATGGTTTTGAGAAAAAAAGGATAAATATAAGTAATTTGAAGTGATTTATGTTCTTTTGTCTAGCTCAATTGGTAATAGTTTGTGTTCTTAAGGATAGGGCTACCTGCATTTTTCTGTTTGAAGATTTTTATAAGTTTTTTCCTGGTCATAATGCTTAACATGAATCTATGTATGAAAATTTCTTTCAAGATTGTATTCAGAAGGAGCAAGAGTTGTTTTCTAAAGCAAGGAATTGTTCTCTTTTATTTTCTCTGTCATTCCTTCCGTATGATACATTGTCATTCAGAATAACTTCCTCTCAGAGATTACTATTAATTTTCAAATGGATTTTTAAACAATTTTTAAATTCCTTGGAGAATAAGTGCCTCACCATTTTTCAAAATCACATTAAAAATAACTTTTGGACAAAGTGACTTGTAAATTAATGTAATAAGGTGATTAATCAGATTCCTTAAGCTGCTATCATGTCAAACATTACACTAAATTTATGTGTTGACTATACAGCATGGCTTTGATGGGTGAAGAAATTCTTGAAGATAGACTTGTAAGCCGTTCATTGCAAAAAGGGTTGCTTTTGGAATTCAAGAAGGACTCTGATAAAATTTTGCTAGCAGTTGCTCAGAGGCCTGATGGCAAGAAGAACTGGATGGTTTCTGATCAGGTTCAAGTAGAAACAACATGATGCAGCATGTTGTATAAGTTGCTAGGTGTCGAAACTCCTTGTTTCAAATGCTAAACATTATCTGGTTTTTATATTTTCGAACTCCTTTGTTTTTTTTTGGGCTGTAGAATGGTGCCTCTTCTTCAATCAAACCACAACAAGTGACGTATATTGTCCCCGGTATTAGTAACTTTGAGCAAGAAGATATTGCAGATTTTCTCCAGAAAGCTAATGACAACTTGGTGGGTGTCACATTGATATGGTAGATGTACATTATTTTTCTAAATGTTTGTTTCATTTGATAAGCAGAATCCTGCTGATGTAATGCAGGATCCATCATTACTTGAATTTGCTTGGGTTGAACTCCTGGAAAAGAATAAGTCAGTGACAGTAGAAGAATTGGCTAAGGTAGAATGATTTCTGGAATGGATGTCAAAGTATGCATCATATATACTCGCTAAATCATGTGTTTGTTCTACAGATGGTTTTTGGCAATGATGAGCCTCTTGAGAGTTATTCTGCTCATCTGTTGCTTTCAAAAGATGAAGTATACTTCACTGTGCAGGAGACCAGAGGCTCTCGTATCATTTACAGGCCCCGACCAACTGAACAGGTAGATTTATTACTTCCAGGTCTTAATTAGCTTTATGGAGCAAAAGGGATAGTCATTACATAAAAATGCTTACACAATGATGATCGGAGTAGTTCACCTATCAATTTCATTTGAAGTAGGACTTTGGGTGAATGAATTATAGTATTAAGGACTTTTAATCAGTAGGTTGCTTTATTAGTTAGCAGTAGAAGTTCATCACAGGAGTAAAATACTTTTAATACAACATCAAAGTGTGCACAAATTTCCCGAACATTGTTTTTGGTTAATCTTGCATTAACTGTATGCTAAGGGGAAGCAGCCAGAATTATTTGTTGAAGAAAATTATCTTCTTTCATTGTGTTTTGATCATCACTTCAAGTGCTGATTATGAAATTGTGGAATTGAAAATCCATGAAATGCTCTGTGTTATTGGTTACAAAATCCATGGAATTCTCTTGACTGTATGAGGGAGTGCATACACTTTCTTTACTATCCTATTAAGAATGGCCACATCAAAACATGATTGTGTTTATTGTTTGCTTGTTTCTTTGTTTGTATAATTGTGACAAGGAAGGTTGAGGAGCTTTTGCGTAGGAAGATTGCAAGGGAAAAGGCTGAGAAAGAGTTACAGGACTTTGTGAAATTGCTTTACTCGGCAAAATCAATGCCTTTACATGATAAACCTGCAAAAGATTCATGGATGAGTGAAGAGAAAATCTGGAGTCGAATTGTATCATTAGAAGCATATGCTATTGAGTTATGTTATAATGTAGAACATAAAAAAACTGCTGAGATGGTACTACAACTCAAACCACCTTATCTTTATACACTTGACATTATAATATATACTTCTTTTTAATTGAAAGGTCGTTCATGGCTGAATGTTCAGCCGAGTTCAATTAGGGATGATAAAGTGATTCATAACTGTTGATTTTATTGCTAAATGTATTGACTTTTCTGATCTTCTAATAATTTTTCTTTTCTGCTGCCGTCAGATTCTTGCGAAAATGGGTTCGACAAAAACAGCCTCTTCTGCTATAAATCTCCTGATAGATATTGGATACTTTCCTGTACATGTCAATCTTGATTTGTTGAAGTTAGGAATTCCTACCATTCATTCAGAAGAAATTATATCAGTTGCTGAAGGCCTTCTAGAAGAGTCATCTGATGTAGATGAGGTAAGTCTGCTTTTCCTAATAATTATTACTCACTTCGTTCATAGATATTGGATTCTTTCCTGTACATGTCAATCTTGATTTTTTTAAGATATTTTTTTTGAAGTTTTCCCTATGTTATCCATTTTGATGTACCTAATAATAAACAGGTAAGAGAGGGATGATGGGGATAAAGGTAGATGGTTAGGCTACTTTTGGTGATATAATGTGATTTTTAACTAACTAAACAAAATCCATAATCTAATCAAATTAGGTGAATAGGTCTTATTTTTGGGAAATGAGGGAGTATAATTTATATAATGTTTAATACCCTGCATTGTATATTACCCTAGTTTTAAGACTAGAGGAGGTACAATGTGACCTAACATTCACTTATTGAGGTGTATCATATCCCTATAGAATTGAGTTTTAATAATAAAATTTATTCAAAATGTCTTGATTATATTCTCCCTTCCATAAATCCCTTATTATCTTTAAGTATAAAGTTGTTGCAAATAAATCTATCTTTAATAAATCAAAGCGAAGAAAATCAACATATTTTCCACCATTAACGGTGGTTTGAGTTGATGATCGAATTAGAATGGTGGCACAACCTGACTTTGATCAAATAGCATTTACACAGCATTGACGGTCATGTTTTATAATTATTGTTGATGGTTTTTTTCATTTGGTTGTTCTCTACTTGGTTGTATCTTTCTAGTTACTAATTAGATGCATTGGATGTTATTGGCTTCAGGTTAACAGGAAGGATTTTACTGATTTGAAGGTTTATGCCATTGATGTTGATGAAGCTGATGAGGTAAAGTCCCTTCTGTTTTATGTGGCACTGAGATTTACTTAGCCTCTACCCTATAATTTTATGGACTAACAATCTTCGATAGCTTGATGATGCTTTGAGTGCAACAAGGTTGCAAGATGGGCGCCTTAAAGTTTGGATACATGTTGCAGACCCAACTAGATATGTTAGACCTGGAAGTATTTTGGACAGGTATATGGTCGAAATTCATATGGATATATCATTTGAGCTTGGGTGCTTACTTTATTGTCTCATGTACCTTCATGGCATGTAGGGAAGCTATAAGTAGAGGGACTTCTGTTTTCTTGCCTACTGCCACATATCCTATGTTTCCAGATAAAATTGCCATGGGTGGTATGAGTTTGAGACAAGGAGAGCATTGTAATGCTGTTACAGTATCTATTGTGCTGCATAATGATGGCAGGTATATTTTGATGTTGTTGGAGTCATCTTGTATGATTCACCACCATATAATATATTTGTAGAAAATGACATTTATGATTAACAAAACCCATGAGAAAGAAACTAATTATTTGAAGGACTGGGATTGATGAGATGCCTCCATGTTGTGAATCCGTAATGGTGGGGATGTGTTTCAATATATCATTAAGTTTCAAGTTCATGGCTTATTTTTGTTCATATTCTGGACCTGCAGATACCCTGGTAGCTTGTATATATATGACAGACATAGTTTGCTAGCTTTTATTCTCATGTGCCCACTGTTGCTGGAAGGAGCGGTTTCTATTTTTGAATTTATTTAGGAATAGGAAAGCTATACTTTCTCTTTATTTTCCTCTTTTCCTATAAGGATTTCTTCTCCCTTTTTCCAGCATTCTGTTTCCCCTAAAAGGATTGTTTTTTCATCATGGAGAAATAGAGATAAATAGAAATACATACGTATATAGAGGAAGAGATTTGGAAAATGTGCTGTTAATGAAATCTTATGTGGATGTCACAGTATTGCAGAGTGTTCAGTGGAAAACTCAGTCATTAGGCCAACATACATGCTGACGTATGAAAGTGCATCTGAGTTACTTCATATGAACCTGGAGGAGGAGGTTGAACTCAGACTTTTGTCTGAGGCTGCCAATCTTCGCTTGAATTGGCGGCGACAGCAGGTTGGTTTTAGTTAATCTAGTTTGCAAAATTGTGTTTTGAGGCATTTGTTTTTTGTTTGTGTTTTTGGAATTAAACTAAAATCATTATATCTTAGGTGAGGGTAAAAAAAGCTTTTTCTTGGCTCAAGTTCATTACGCTGAGATACAGTTTGAAATCTTGTTGAAATAGGAAGATAGTTGTCTGATGATCAGGCTAAGGGGATAGTTTATAAAATAAAACATTTCTGTCATTCAGTTTAAATCCATTTAGCCTGCTTACCAATATTCAGTACTCAGGCTTTTTCATACCTAATCATTTTCAAAGCATCAGTTCCTATTAATTAATTTAAGTCATAATATTACATTTTTAGGAACTTGTTTTCATTGGAAAGATCAATTGATTTTTATTTTTATCTGATTAGAAAAAGCAGAAGGAACTTAATAGATGATTTGTTAACAATTTATAGTTTTCTTAGATTAGTTAAAAATGTCTTTGTAATGGTAGCATCAAACATGCTTTTGTTTGTCAATTGATGAAGACATGGAACTAGCTTCTTGTGTCAACATTTGTTTCATTGGTCAAAGTTATTTTGTAGTTGGCCTCTCATATGTTAACCTTTTACTTTCTCTCCCTTTACTTAGGGTGCAGTTGAGACAGCAACCCTAGAAACTCGCATTAAAGTGCCTAATCCAGAGGATCCTGAACCATCAATAAATCTCTATGTTGAAAACCAAGCTGATCCTGCAATGCGATTAGTCTCTGAGATGATGATACTCTGTGGTGAGGCCATAGCTACAATCGGATCCCAGAATGGCATCGCTTTACCCTACCGGGGACAGCCCCAATCAGACATAGACACGTCTGAATTTGCACACCTTCCAGAAGGACCTGTAAGGAGCTTTGCCTTGGTCAGAGTAATGCGTGCTGCTGAAATTGATTTCAGGAAGCCAACGCGCCATGGGATTTTGGGACTTCCTGGTTATGTTCAGTTTACATCTCCTATCCGTAGATATTTGGATCTTCTTGCACATTATCAGGCAAGTTTCTTTTCAAGCATGCTTGGTATAAATAGATTTCCAATCTTAAACAACACTAGATTCCAAATCATGCTAGAAGATTTTATCATCCGCCAAATTGTAATGTTTTGTGGTTTTGGCACAATAGTTAGGTGGGGCAAATGACTGGCTCCATGCTACCTGCTAGTATGGTCTTTTATTATTTTTATTTATTATTTTTTTTTAATCACCGCCCGGTTTAATCCGGACTCAAGGGGTAGGAGTGTTGCCCACATAGGCAAGGTTGTCTCTCTCCCAATGAGAGCGCTTCCCTGGATTCGAACACGCGTTCTCATCCTTATGGGGGTTGTAGCCCACTTAACAGCTCAACTAACTACCCATTGGTGCCAGTATGGTCTTTTAGGAAAACAGTACATGATTATTAATTTTGAGTCATAATACTACCTGCCGGTATTTTCTTAAAATGCGCTTTTGACATCCTTTTTGTGGTTGTGGTTTGCATAATTCCTTCAGATAAAGGCATTTATACGGGGTGAGCATCCCCCCTTTTCAGCTGGTCAGCTTGAAGGAATGGCTGCTGCTGTAAATGACAAAGTTAGAACAGTAAGAAAGCTAAGCAACAATAGTCTTCGATATTGGACAATAGAATATTTACGAAGACAACCCAAAGAGAGAAGATATCATGCACTGATCCTTAAATTTATAAAAGATCGAATTGCAGCTTTATTGTTGATTGAGGTAAGCTGTTCGTGATTGCATAATATTTTCTGTTTGACAGTACATATTTCACATTTCATAATATTTGTCCCAGTAACATCTGTAGGCACCCCTCAAGACAATTATGTGCTATCTGATCAAGATTAGTTACAAGTTTGTGTAATTAAGTTTTGGTTATTTATGTCTATCTCATGAGTATTATCATGGGAGGAATTATGCGTTCTTGTCAACATCATTTCCTCCAGGTCCAATGGATTGATTATTTAATATTATAGAGGCCATATATATTGATGGAAGTCAAATTTTTCATTATCATTAGGTTGAAGCATAGCTAGAAACTTGATATTCATTGAGATACTGAATATGATATTACCTCTTGGCAATATCTAATTGAAAATTGGCGCTGGATGTTTTGTTGAAAATGCGAGTCGTTTCCTTCTTGATCATATTTTATAATCCCATATGGCAGGATTGATTCACTTGGACAAATGAGGAACTTAGTAAGTTGGTAGCAGTGATGCTAATTCTGACAAAACTTATTACATACTTCCTCTGGTTTTTAACATAGGACCTATTTGAAAAGATGATTTTGGTCATAAATGTATAATCTATTTCTAATTTTTATCAATTTTTTTCTATATTATCCATATTAATGTGCCCTATATAATAATCAAGGGAAAGAGATGGAGACAATTAACGATGATTAGAGCGTTTAAAAATATAACGGCATATTGACTACTATCTTTAAACTAATCAAATTAAGTAAATATATCCTATAGTTAGGTCCAGAGGGAGTATACGAAAGATGAAATTATAAACTTATCTTCTAGAGTCGGAGTTCTTTAGCTTCTTTTTTCTTTACACGTCAATATTCTGCTGTCCTGAATAAAAGCACTGGTTCATTATCTTTTGCAGGTTGGTTTTCAAGTTAATGCTTGGGTGTCTGTTGGAACTCAGATAGGGGATGAGATAATAGTCAAGGTGGAAGAAGCACTTCCACGTGATGGCATTGTTTCTCTCAAGGAGATCATAAAAGATTGACCCAGGAGTCAAAATATTTGCTGTAAAAGACTTTTTCAATGACCAGAATCTCTTTAAAAGGTAAACAGACTCATGTATATTCCTTGAGGCTCCATGTTTCAGTTGACTAACACAGTAAACATTTCTCTTGCTTGGACAGCAAGCATTCTTCTCATCATCTTGTACTCAACCTAATCTCTTGTTTTCATGCAGGAATGCTGTTATCGCCTTAATGGCAAATTTTCAACGACGCGCGCTCGTCGTGCTGTTCAAATATTTAAGTGTTATTTCTAGCAGAAATTCTTTTGAAGCATCCTAAACAACAAAGGTAGCTCTGCTTTATTATCCTGCTAGTGTACAGTCCTTCAAAGTGGCAATTTTTCTTCAACAGTATAGTATCATAAAGTTAGAAGGTCTCTTCTGCCTCCAAAATGTTTTCTCTTTTGTTCCAAAGATATGGTCAGGATATGTTTACAACTTGAGGCGGTCTTTTTTTTCAGCATACCTATTGGGGGGGTTTTTCTTCTGTAATTTATTTTAACTTGATATAAATGTGTTGTATGGCTTTGTTAGTTTATCTTCATTGAAAAAATCTCTGAAACTTAAACTTGTTCTATCATTGCTTAGTTGAACATGATATAGATTTGGATATAGATTTGGGTATATGTTTCGGTTTCAAGCCTTTTTTGTAACCTAAACAACACTTAAAAGGTGATTTTCCGTAAGTTGAGACCTCGTATCATTATAGCATAGTATCACTTTTAAAAATCTAACTAAACAGGCATGTTATGTAGATCAAAATTGCAGTAATTGGGATGGTTAAGTCCCATTTATCTTGACAGAATTATGTCATTTACACACCAGCCAATAATATAAGATTAGAGAAATGCTTAGTTTAAGCTATTAACTTAAGGATGTCCTTAACTTTCACTCTTTAGCTATTCTGCACATTAGTAGCTAAAACTTTCTCCGATCCAGCCCAAAATATAATAACCATTTATCTAACATAATTATATTTAGGGTGCTATGTAATTTAGTTACAATCACTTGATATTACTAAAAAATTTTAATCATCTATCTTTATTCACACATTCTTTATCTTGTTTGTTTATTATTGAGGAACATTAATAGGTTAATTTGTGGAAAAAATGACAACATTTAGAAAAAAATTATATTTAAGACTAAAGTCATCTACCTAAATATGTCTTATATATAGGACTAGAGGCATAAATTAACCAACGTACTCCCCCATCAAGCAATTTCTTGAGTTAAACGGTAAGCTTAGTGTGATCAACATCTATGATTTGATTTGATGTTGGTAAGACTTTAATGGTCTTTGTGGCGAAAACCTTGCCCAAAAAAGGATGAGCTTGTTTTTTCTTAAATAATAATTTTTTTAATCTATTGATGGGCTGATAGTTAAAGACTAGTAATCCATTGCTTGATGTGAGAAATTTGCTGAATGATTGGGCCCTTTTGGTGTCAGAGAATTTTTTATAAGTGAGGAAGTGGTGAGAGTTGAGTGTACGTAATCTTGCCCGTTTTAAGGATGTAAGTCCTATGATAGGCCATATTTGGACAATTAGTTTTGAAAACTAAAATTAAATTTGAAGTGTTTAAATATAAATTGTTGGTGTTAAATTATTATCTTTTTTTGAAATGAACAAAAGATCCATGTTAGTCGATTTGGTCCTAGGATTGCACTGGTACGTTATGCTTCAACGCCACTTCCACTGTAGAAAAGTGAGAGGAGATCAATTATCCCTAGCTAAATGATAGTCACGCGGGTATTAGTTGTGTATTAAATGACTGAATTAAAAGTTATCGCGATATTTCTGAGAAACATAGATAATACACATCCGTTCCCAATTAAAATAGAGCTAATTAGTATGTTAATCTTAGTTCTAATTATAAAACATCAATCTTAGCTTTTTCAATATATATTGGTATTTAACGCATTAAAATTTTGATTTTGTCATGTTCAATTTGGGCTAGCACTATGGAAAATTTTCTGTATTTATATTTTATATAGATTTGAACTTAAAATATCACGTTTAAGTGGTCAAAGCCTAGCTATTTCATTTGGATCAATGTTTGCTGATAAATTTTATATGGCACACTTCACAATGAGTGTGATTTACTTGAAATAATGGTTTATTTCTTGAAGGGAATTATCTCACAACACTAAATATTACACGTTAAAAATGTTTCATTGTGTTCATAAGGTGGATAAGATCAACCAGTTTGAAGAGAGATACTCTCCTCTCACCTCTTTTCTTTTATTTATTTTAAGATTTTCAATTTGATGAAGATAGTGAACTGGTTCACTGTCGGTGCATACCTTAAACGAGCAGCCATGACAACTTTCTGCAGGCCATATATTAAATGTTAACAATTGTTAGGTGGACAATATCAATCTTAGTGTCAGAAAATTATTCTTTCGTATATTTCTTTTGAACTGAATTCTTTTGTATATAATTCAACGTAATTCTTGATTTTCTATTCATACTTTTGGTAATAAATTTATCTTTTCTTGCAAGTGATGCATAAATCTATGATCATCAATATCAATAATAGGAGCACATGGTCTCCGAATAGTGATGGTAAGACATTTTCATTAGCTTTTTTTTTATAAATATGTGCTAATGTTTCAAACATCATATTAATGTTTAATGTAATTTATATATTGTCTTGGGATCAAAAATAGGAAACTTCTAAAATAATAAAATAAGAGAAATAAAATGGTGCCGAAATGTGTCAGTAGTCGCAGGACCCAAATCTGCTAAATCTGGATGTGGAGAGGAAAAATAGCACATGACATGTCCTAAATATGAGGAATTAATTATATAAGATTTATTGTAGATTCCATTTTCTTTTTTCTACGGGGTAAAATAGATTTATTTTCCTATCACTTCTTCATTGAAAACTCCGTGTTAAATTTTATGTTATAATGTTGTAGAAGGTAAATTCAAGTGTTTCCCATACCGTAGAAGCTAAATAATGTTTCGAAACAGCGGACCAAAGATAATGAATGATGCCCATGTTAACTATTAAGTTCAACATTAAATTGTATGTGAATTACGTGACCAAATGAAAAAAGTATGAAGTACTTTTTTTAATCACAAGGACGACCCGCGGGCATATAGTGATGTACTCCATATTTAAATATTCATAATTATAACTAATCATCTACTATAATTAATAAGTAACGATGAAGTTTGAAAATTAGTATAATTAACTTATGCATGGTTAATTATTTAATGGGGGAACACACAAAAAACTATATATAAGAAAATAAATCCAACCATAATAAACTCATAATTAAATCCATAAAAATAGAGTATATAAATCGAATTGCGTACAAATTAGGCCACATAAGAGTGTAGCTTAAGTCCAAGTGACATGACTTCTGCACGATTACTCATTACATACTAAAATGTAAATTACTACTACGAGTAAATTATACATGTCCAACCACCTTAATTTGTCAACTCAGTTTTAGTCCTCACTCGATGAAAGTGTTGGGGAAATGAATATATTAGACAGTCTTACACCTAGTTTATGAAGAGAGATTTATTTGAACTCACAGCCTCAAACCCCACGGCAAACGAGTTTACTATTGAGCTAAACCGGACATTCAACCACTCTAATTATAAATGATGTTTGAAAATATATTTGAGATAAAAACACGAGTGTAAACACACAATAACTTATTAACTAACAAAAGCCTAAGACTATGCATAGAAAAAAGAATATTCATCAAAAAAGAATATGTCAACTTTAAGATATATTTGTTGTAACCAAAAAGGTTTTTTAACATATATATGTTTAATTTGATGACCTTGATGAGAAACAGAATTTGAACAACGGTTAACTTTCCTTGACATGAGATTGAAAGTAATAGTCCAATAATCACACATCAAAAGGTTCCAAAATTGTCAGATCCATCCATTTGAGAGGATGTTCTTAAATCTTTATTACTAGCTTATGACAGTAATTTAGTGATAATCATGATTTCAACGTTTGCGAAGTTCGTCGAGGACGTACCTTCTCTTCAAGAGTAGTAATACTGTCTATCATAGTATTATTTTTCAAAAGAAACCAAGTTCCAAACGTTATTTTTGAGTAGGAGGCTACCACAAGCAGTTTCACCATTCTGCAACATAATGCCATGATATCCAATTTTACCCTGTCCTTTTGAGGAGGGATTCATCTCGTGGAAAGTGTGTATATATATGATGCCTAAAAAATATATTAAAGCTTGTTATCGACATCTCTCTTTCTTAATATTAATAGTTTGATCATAAATAAATAAGGGTAGTATTTAGAAAAATTTTCATTATTTCAAATAATATATTAATAGTTTTTAATTAACTTTTACATATATGTTTTTTTAATGCAATTTGGTTGTTGAACTACTGTAATAAGGAACTAAGGAAGTAATAGAGAAGATTCAGAAGCTAAGCTAGGCTATTCAAAGTACATTCTTTTCAATAATAAAATGTAGGGATGTGAGATCTCTCATAAGGCAATTAATCACATTTAGTTACTAAAGATTCAACAAATTACATTGAAATCCCAAGCAACTTGGGTGGTACTAATTAAATGATTTGTCATTGAGTTGTCAATGTAGCTCTTACAAAATTTAGTTATTATTGACAATTCAAGGGTTGGTATTGACAACCCAATGGAAGCCATTTTGTATCAACCGAATCCCCTTTGAAATCTGAATGTGAATAATTGCCTTTACGAGGAAACTCATTGTCATTTTCCCTAAAAAATATATTCCTTTCATTCCTAATAAATGTAACATCACTTCTCTAATTTGATTAGATTAAGTATGTTAATTGAGTTAGTTATTAGCACAAAATATTACCAATCCCCCTTACCATATATTTTAGGGCAATGGCCCTATTTTATACCCAAAGTAACCACCCTGGACCACCCACCACTATAAACTAACAGGTGGTACAATATTACACCCAAAGTAACCAAAGTGGTCCAAAAATACCCTCAACCTACGGTCTTCAACGTTTGACCGTTAGTTTGATGATTTGGCGCCCACGTGTTATATTTTTTCCACGTGGCACCTGTGCAAATGCCACCTGGGCAATGAGTCTATTTTATACCCAAAATAACCACCCTAGACCACCCACCACCATAAACTAACAGGTGGTACAATATTACACCCAAAGTAACCAAAGTGGTCCAAAATACCTTCAACCGACGGTCTTCAACATTTGACCGTTAGTTGGATGATTTGGCGCTCACGTGTTATATTTTTTCCACGCGGCACCTGTGCAAATGCCACCTGGATGCCCACATGTTATATTTCAAGCCTAGGGCAGAGACGCATATATGACAAGCTTTTTGTTTAATTTTTTAAGCCTAGGGCATCGACAGTGATTAGGGCAGCGATTTAGAGAGGAGGGAGTGCGAAATCCTGTGTTCATTTTGCGAAATCCAAGTGCGAATTTGAAGTGGGATGCATGTGTATTGAAAGAGGTGAAGAGAAATGTCACGTGGGCATCCAGGTGGCATTTGCACAGGTGCCGCGTGGAAAACATATAACACGTGGGTGTCAAATCATCCAATTAACGGTCAAGCGTTGAAGACCGTCAGTTGAAGGTATTTTTGGACCACTTTGGTTACTTTGGGCGTAATATTGTACCACCGGTTAGTTTATGGTGGTGGGTGGTCCAGGGTGGTTACTTTGGGTATAAAATAGGGTCATTGCCCATCCAGGTGGCATTTGCACAGGTGCCACGTGGAAAAAGTATAACACGTGGGCGCCAAATCATCCAACTAACGGTCAAACGTTGAAGACCGTCGGTTGGGGGTATTTTTGGACCACTTTGGTTACTTTGGGAGTAATATTGTACCACCTGTTAGTTTATGGTGGTGGGTGGTTCAGGGTGGTTACTTTGGGTATAAAATAGGGTCATTGCCCAATATTTTATCCTCACTATTCCTCTCTTACTTGTTTATTATATATATAGATAAGCATTATTAAGGTTAGTTTGAGAAAAAATTAGGTATATAAAATTAGAAAGTGTCTTATATTTAGGAACAAATTGAAATTTAAAAATGATTTTATATTTAGAAACGAAGTAAGTGAGTACTAAAAGGTGACTACGTCAAATGTTAATTTGAGATTTTCAATTAATTGTAGCTTTTTCATCTCTTACTTTTCATGAGAAGGCTAGTACGTATGACAATTTATCATTTTGTCATTTTATAAAAAAAAATCACACTCACATACAATAAGGAGGGTATGATGTCATTGTGATAACATTGAAAGCGCCAAATTAATAACATGATGGGAGTATAGTTTGTCACTTTCTCCACACACATTTTGGTCATAAAGTCAAAGGAGGCCCATTAATGATTACAGAATTAATTAGTAGAACAAACATGTTGACATACACCGTCAAAAAAAGTGCATCCTTTCATCACTTGAAGACTTGAAGTGGTAGCTAGTGTGGTACGAACAAAGAACTGTTTCGACGACAATCACATTACGTATACTTCTCTTTCTTTAACTCATTATGTATTATAATTATAGGAAAATCACAATAAAATCTCTCATAAAGCAATTAATTACATTTAAGTTTTAAGAAATGATGAAATATAATTGAGTTGAAGTAATTTTAAGGGATTTGAGTGATATTAAATGATTTGTCATTAAGTTGTAAAATCAGCATATTGAGTTGTCATGTTTAAGAGTAGCATTGTCAACTTAAGGGCTAATATTGACAACTCTATGACAAATAAATACTCCCTCCAGTCCTTATTATAAGTCATCATCTACCTCTAATTTTTGGTCCTTAATATAAGTCACTAACCGCCATATTAAATGTTTTTTTCCCATTTTACCCTTGTTATTAATGGAGATTCAAAATTGATAAAGAAAAACACATCATTTAATGAAGGGTGAAGTTGGAATAAATGGAAAATTCAACATGAATTTTATAACTCAACTACCATTCATTGGTATGTGAAAAATGGGTAGTTGGTGACTTATAATTAGGATCGGAGGGAGTATGATTAATAGTCATTAAATATCACTTAAGCTCCAATCAATTTCATCATTCTTTGGGACCTAAATATGATTAATTGCCTAATGAGGGACTTCATTGTGATTATCCCTTTATATTTTATACTAATAATTAAAATGTAAGCAAGTAATAAACTAATGGTGAATGTTATTAGAGTAATTTGAATGAGCATTATTTTATAGTGGTGATTTTTTCTCCAAATTTTGTAGTGCCGACTTTCAATATAAATTCATGTAGATTCTTCATGTTTGCCCAAGTAGTACGTACTAAGTGTGATATAATATTTTAGCTAGACTTATTTTTTAAGTGAAGGTGAATTAGCTGATGCACTGTGAGACATGAGGAATTATGTTACAAATTAATTATGAGCAAATGGGCTTATAGAAGGGGTTGGCCACATAGAAGGGGTTGGCCACACATGCACTCCCTTTCAAGTCACGATTAGATCTATATCTGTGCACCTTGTTTTCACTAATCATTAATCATAATCCAAGTTTGCCGACATCAATTTTTCTCTGTCTGTATCTATTTACAATTTATAATAATTGTTCCCATGTGATGTTCAACCTCAAAGTCAAAGAATTGTGTCCGGTGAATTTCTGCCTTTTTCAAAAAGTCAAACCGTACAATTTTAGCATTTTTATCAAGTAGTATGATCTCCTTCCGCTTCACATTATAAAAGGTACTTTTTTTTGCCAGCAGTAACCATTTTACATAAACTAATGAAATATAATAGAATTATTTACTAGGTGAATTAACATAGTTTTCAATTTTACTTATTATATTATTTATTATACATACACTCTCTCCCTTTTCATATTAAATAGGATTAATAATCATTTTGACCAATAAATAATTATTCTAGTTTGAAAATTTATAGAAAGGAACTAAATATATAATTTAAACACAACTCATCAAAGGAAAAACGTGATATTTTTATTTTTCGATCAAGGTCCGTGTAAAGTTTCAAATAAATACACTCTTAAATTTTCTCCATCATATTTTTAGTTTATTACAAAAATTATCGGTCCTCTTGGGCCTCCTATACATGCCCCACTATAATATTTATGAGAAAAATAAAAAATCTCATTTCTTTGGTCCGACGATGCGCGTCTTGTTTTTTCCTTGTAGTTTCATGGAAATCTTTAGCGAAGAAAAGTACATTAATATATTGGCAGTTTCTGATACGTGTTTTATCACATGCATTGTTGGAAATTTTTCCTATTTTTTATGAGTCATCTGAACAAGTTATTAACCTTAACAAGATTTGCATAGATGGCAAAAAATCTTAGTTGCTATAATAATATATTCCTAGCTTGTTTTTTAATTTTATGTACTACTATTAACGGGTTAAGGTCCTTATAACCCAGCACCTCCTAGAGTTTTTTTCTCTTTTCATTTTAAAGGCCCTGGAAGTATTGTTTCCTTGTATTTATACCCCCAAGTTAATAGAAAGCAAATGAATGTTTACCACGTTGGATTAAACGTTACGTCAGAGTCAACCATCAACCATTGTTAAATGGGTAATGATGTAGGTTTAGTTTATAAGGTACTTAATGCCCTTAAGGTCGTTTTTTTTAAGATCATCTAACACCTGGAAGATTTATTTTGGAACTCTAATGTCATGAAATTATTTATTTTTCGTAGCATTTGTACATTTAGTCAATGAAGAGACAAATGAATATTTAATAGCTAAGACTAAATGATACATAAGAGAGTCATATCCTTAGCTTGTTGAATGCTTGTTAATTTGTACTATCAAACTTTATTTCTCAAATTGGAGATTTTCATCAACCTATAATCGTATATCATTTTCACAATTTTCTATAATTGTTATTGTGGTCAAATTACAATGGCTTCAAGTGTTTAGTTAGACAACCATTTGAAAAGCGAGATAAAGTTTGATCCAAGCTTGTCTACACCTATTCAACATGAAGCTGACTCTTAGGTAGTGTTAAATTTTAGGTGGTAACTATTCATTTGTCTCTCTATTAAGTTAACACATAAATACGACAAAAATAATACTTCATTAACATTTAGGATTCAAAACAAAACTTCTAGGAGCCGGGTGTTCCATTAAGAAAACTTCCACAACATTTTAAACACTTTAACCATAGCCACGTCATCGTCCATTTAACAAAGATTTGACACTAATGTGTTCAATTGTCTGACTTTGCTTCGTTAATTTAGGTATAAAAACTGTAAAAACTACAAAATAATATCTTAAAAACATTTAATTAAGACCCTTAATCAAATATTCATAGTTAATTTTATCGAAACATTGGCTATCTCGTGTTTCAAATATTCTAATTAATGGTCACTAAATCATAATCAATAAGAGATGGATGGTTAAGGTTAAAAAACGATAACCATGCATATTTTAAAATAAGCATCTCATATTAACTAATTTATTTAATACTTTAAAATAATTATACTAAGTATACTTATATTTACATTTAGGACCAGAGAGTATCATAATAAATTGAGAGGAAGGGTAAATAGTTGGAGCTTGGCTTCTCTACTATTGTTTCAATTTTTCATTAACCGAAAGCTTTAAAAAACTTAAATGACTTCAACAAATTAACTTTTTTTACTAAACAACAACAAATAATATGGCGCCCGTTACAATCGACTTATTCGAGGTCGACGAGTATGTGTGCTTCTCACATATGTAGAGTTGTATTCTCTCCCAATAAGAGTGTTGTTTAGGATTTGAATACGTGTTCTTATCCTTACAGGGTGAGTCACTTACATGCTCAACCACCTACTCATCAGTAACAAATTAGCTTTTAGGATGAGGATAAATATGTTATAATTAGGTTTCAACATTGAGTTTAAGAATAAATTAACCAAACTTCATGCTACTATTAAAAGTGAGAAAACATGGCAGCGATATTGGTGGCAGGTTCATGTGTGATAGCGCGTATGCATAGGTGGTGTGGTTGAGATCACGTGCTGACGTGGAATATCTTCAAGATCTGGTTGGTTGGTAAGAAGGTTCCTTCTCATTTTCTCCCATATCTTACTCGTTTTTCTGCCCATCCTCCCCTTCATGACCAATAATAAGCACATCAATGCAAAGAAAGTAAAAAATAAAACAAAATCAAATGCACAAAACTATGGATCGGAGTAAAATAACAAGGTTGACAAGAAAATTTTCCATACAAAAAAGTTAAATTTTATATCATGTTTAGGTCGTTTGATCTAGTGGCACTAGATGTGTATTCATGGCACCACTATATATGTATGTAAGGTATCAAATGCCCTAATTAAAATAAATCAATCTCTTGTAAACATTTGGTTATGCTCCTCGCTCTTGTAGTTGAATCATGAAGAGACAATCAATTACCTACTCATACCTTCTTTTTATTCATTTATAGGAGAGAAATTTTTTGTTCATTTTTATTAGTCACATTACTGATTTTTTTTATGTATAATTTATTTACTATTTTATTGACTTTGTTCTTACGAAGTACAATGCATGAATAAAGTTAAAAAATTGTTCAATTTTAAGATATCGTTGATTAAATTTAAAGTTTTTTTCCAGTTAAAATTTTTCTTAATGTATATGAAATATGTTGAAAGTAATTTATGAATAGAACTAGAGAAATACATTTGTATATCTGTATAGTTCAATAACAACTTAATTTAACCTTAAACAAAAAAAAATGAACTGAATTGATTAAAATTAATGATTTTTTTACAACAAATCCAAAGTCAAGTTGATTAATTGTACTCCAAAAAATGTTATTCAAATTAAAAGAAAAATAGCTTTAAAACCCAACTAATTTTTATACATTTTTAAGATGCGTATTTTGAGTCCTCAGAATTCAAAGATTGAGTTATACTCAAGTCATCAATACTAAAACGACTAAACTGCACATCTTTTGAGAGAAAAGAGTGGATGATAGTAATTTAATGACATGAAAAGAAGAAATAAAAACTAAAAAAGTGAAGTAGTCACTCGTTGTTCAATTTATTCTACGGCGGGGTAATTTAAGTTCCATAAAAGAGAAAAAGACATGGCAAAAGGATCAAAACCATATGTTCACATGGTGTGAGAGAATAGAGAAGGACACCAAACATGTGTCCATTAGACATTAGACCCCCTTTACAATTTAATTGACGGTTTGTGAATTTTGAGGAAATATACATGATTTTCAAAGTTAAGTTGTTAATTTGTTGAAAGGGTTAAGATGCAAAGACTGCGCGCATGTAATTGTGACCAATGTGCAAAAACACTCATGATTTTTTAATAAAAGTAATCATAATATTTCAAAACATAGACAAAAGTGTCATAACATTTCAAAAGAGGGGCAAAAGTACCCATTGGTGATGAATATTTTTGCCTCTATTTTGAAATTAAATGTTATAGTTACTTTTACTCTAAGAAAATCACATGAGTATTTTCACACTTTAAATAATTACATGGGTATTTTTACACCTTAACCCTTGTTTAAATTCATATAAATATCACTAGAAACTAGAAAGAATATAGAGCTTTATCGCCCTTAAAAAATCCACTAGATTATACAACACCTTTTGTCATGTCATGTATAACTGACACCTCGCTATTCTCAAATTTCAGGTTATAATAGCACTTTGCAACAACATGCTAGCTAGTGGTTGGGCACCTAAAAACTACTGCTAAATTATATGAAGAATGAAGCCTCACGTTGCATTATTATGATATTGGTGCCCATCACAATTTTTCCTATGGTGCAAGTATTCTTTCTCCTGTTCAATATATGATTTAACTGAGGAATTGTTCTAAATACATAGAAGATCTATTTTTATTTTTCATTTCTTTTGCAAATTATTTTGTTGATCCTTCAACAATAGTTAGATCGATTAAGAGATGGAGCATTATGGTATTAAGGAAGATGATTATGGTATTTTTAAGAAACTTGTAATACTCTATCCGTTTCTTAATATATGATCTAATTGATTTTTTAGAACGATTAAGCAAGTTCAATAAGTCATTTAATCACAACATATATTATGCATTATTAAATTACATGTTAGTTTTTAAGTCTAGCAAATTATTATACAGGAAAAATTCAAAGAAACTAATTTATAATAAGTTGTTTAATTTTCTCATGATTTTTTAAAAAAGTCAACTAACTCTTATATTTAATAACAAAAGGATTTTAAGGAATACATAAATTCAATCAGAAAATATGTCTTACATGATAGCAGGGATTATTAATTCATTAATATTTTGAAAAATAGTGGTGTATAAATTTTCTCCCCAATATGCTTTTTGATAGCGCACCGCACCCTCGACCCTAGATTCCTCAATTTTGATTTAATGTTCTTTTGAGAAAGCCAAAGTCAATGTTTCTAGTCTAGCGTTGTCCTTGCACCTTTGCTAGTTGGTTAGTAAAGTAAGTTGGTAACATAATCAATACTCATTCAATGTCAAGGTTTATTGTTTTGATATATATTCCTTTTGTTTGGTTTTCTTTTTGGTTGTCTGGTGAAATGTTTTGTGATTCTCTCTATTTTTTGCCAACCTTTCGTGATGCCTTTTATCTTATGTGGTTTGAGCCTTTTCTAATTTTTTTAAAAAGACAATAATATAAAGTAGAAAAAGGTAAAATATAAACTTTGACGATTATGCCCTTTATTATCTGTCATTTTGCATGCACTTCCCTCCCTGCCTCCATATTTCTCTTTTCGTCGTCTAAATTCTCAATGAAGTTAATAATCATATAGGTATCTAATAATTAACTAATGATACTGACCTCGATCCTTTAAAATAAAACGGTTGATTTTCTTAAAAAAAATTTGATATCAGTGTCTTACATGTTTGCAGCTTGTGTAACATCGCTGCTCTTATTTTGAGTTTGCATTTCAAAATTTTTAGTGTGGTTTATATTTTATTTCCAGGTCTTATGTTTGGTTTGAATTGTATTTTATATTGTTTCTTTACATTAACCTAATAAGATTCGTATTGATTCAGTGGTATGTAAAGAAAGATCAATGTTTTCAAATAAAATTGATTATTTCTTTTTTTTTTTAAATAATGTCAATGGCTTAATCCTTAATAAGATACACGTAAAAATACATATAAAAATAAATAAATGTGTATGGAATATATATTGATATTTTTCCAATATAATTTATGATGAATCAATATATGAAAAGAGAGAAATTATATGAGCATTAATGAATATGAAAAATTTAGGGGCAAAACGGAAAAAATGAGTTAAATGATGAAAGAATATAATGTAAGATGAACTCTTGTATTTTGGATCAAACCAATTTAAATTTCAGACTCTTATAATAAGGATTTGAGTGAGTAATTTTGACCATGCAAATCTTTTTAATATTAATATCAATTTGTATGGTGACAATTATGTACTTGAGAATAAGAAAGGAAAACGAACAGTGAATGGGATTATGATCCAAATGGCGACTTGATTTTTGTTGTACACGGAACAACTTGAGAGAAAGCAGATCTTGCTCCCCACAACAAAAATATCTTTCAGTTTTTTTTTTTAGTAAAAATTGAATTATTAATTGCGGTTAATATAAACATGCAAAGGAACGTAGCATAACCTCGATTCCATTATTATGTTCATTGTCATTCATCCATTATTTGTTTTATTGGCAAGTTAAGAATGATTCATCATTTTACGTTGATACCAAGAATAATGAATGTAGTGTGTGTGTGTGTATTTTCAATAAGTAGTAGCATAAAGGTATCTAGAAACTACTTATACAATCTCTGCAGAAAATAAGTAAGTTTATTTGATGAGTTTGACAGTATATATGCTTGTGGAAAACATCGAGGACCATTTTAGGATTTGATAGAGAAATCAAAATCTGGTATTTTTCTATTATGTCTAATTCAATTTTGATATGCTTTTATTCTGATATGGATATAATCATGTGCCTTTCCTTGTCTCTACCCTCAATTTGAACTCCAACTTGCCTTATTTTCCTCTTATGTACAATGAAAACAAATACTAGGATTAAAATATATTTTCGATATAGTTTACAAAATTCATTTAAAGGATGAAGTGAAAACAGAAAGTAGAGATAAAAATAAAGTGAGTATGTGATACCATACATTTTTTACTTACGCGTGAGACTAATTACTTACTACCTCCAGTCCTAAATATAAGATCTAATTGACTTTTTTTGGAGAGGTTAAGGTTGCGAAATAGGCTATTAAATCATGACACATATAATATATTTTTAGATTATCCATTAGTTTATAGGTAAAATAAACTAGTTTAAGGGAAAAAAATTAGGTAAATCAATGTTTACTTAACTTCTTTTGCTTTTTTAGGATTTTCAAAAAAAGTCATCTTATATTTAAGACTGGAGGGAGTATTAGGGATTGTGGACTCGTGGTTTATGTAATTATGACATCTTTGATTTTGTTAATTTTATCACCAGTTCTTATAAATATAATGTAATCAAACTTAGTAGAGGTAACTCTTTGAACTTGATATATATACTCTTTATTTGTTTCCAGAATTGGTTATTTTTCAACAAATAATAAATTTTAAAAATTAAATTTTCTTGTCTTTTTTTTTGTCATCAAATGTTCATGTCAATGTATACATTGAGATTAGTTGAAAGGGAAAAAAAATTGAATTAAGGATTGTTAACAGAAAGGATAAGGCTTTACAAATATGTAAGAAAATGTTTTTACCAAAAAAAATGTAAGAAATCGTAATATACGTAATAGATTCTCTTCACACTTCAATTTGCCTATATCCTGAAAAGGTAGCCTCTCCAGTAAGCAACATGGACGGATCCAAAGTGTATTTATGGGGATAAATAAAGAACAATAATGCTTAAATATTATTTTAAATGGATGAAATATCCCAATAATTTCAAAAAAAAAATAACACAAATGTGCTTAATTTATTAATATTTGTATTCATTTTTTTGTTTAATAGTAGCATCTAAATTAATTTTTGATGCATCCACTTAAATTATATGTTATTTTATAATTAAAATAAATTAGTTTAGGAAAAAAAACTTAAGGTACTTCCTCAATTTCTATTAAAATCTCCAGTTGATCTTATAATTAAGATAAGAAAGAAGGAATATGTTTTTAAGCAGCACTTAGTAGTTACTACAGTAAGAGCAAACTACACCAATAATTACTTTACCACACCGAATGCCATTAAAAAGTACTCCCTCCATATTTCACTAAAAAATTTAGTTGATTTTTTTGAGAAATTAAAGAAATTATACAATTATATAATTATATCATGCGTGGTATATCATCACATCATATCATATGTTACCTTATAAGTCAAATAAATTTAGGGTGAAGGCCCAAAAATGATACATAACTATTGGTCAAGGAACAAAAAGAGTACATAACTATTCAAAGGTACAAAACTGATACTCCACTTTTACCATGTGATCCAAAATGATATTTTCACTAATATGACAATAATATTAGACATGAAAAATCCAAAATGCCCTTATTAATTAATCGCCGCCTGGTAAAAGTTTATTTATTTATAAGGGCATTTTGGACATTTCATGTCTAATATCATTGTCATATTAGTGAAAATATCATTTTTGATCACAGGTAAAAGTTGAGTATCATTTTTGTGTCTCGGAATAGTTATATACTATTTTTGTTCCTTGACCAATAGTTATGTATCATTTTTGGGTCTTCGCCCATAAATTTATTTAGAGAAAAATTAAGGCAACCCAATTATAAGAATGTTATTCAACTATCTTATAATATTACAAAGAAAAAATGTTGACTACACCTTATATTAAAAAATGTAAAATCCTTTCAAGTCTCTTTAGGTCTCAAATTCGAATTACATATATTCAGACACCTATAATAGAAAGAGAAGCAAGAAGAAGCATACATAAATAAAAGAAAATTGTACCATGCAACTATATATTCAAATACCTGCAATATGATTTTTTAAATGATAGAATTCTGTTGGCCAAAAAAAAAAAAGAAAATGATAGAATTCCATTTGATACTTGCGGGTGTCAGACAACATAAGGAGGTTAATTAAATGCAACTTTCTTTCTTTCTATTATTCTTTTATTCTGTCAAAATATGTAGAATGCATGTGATGTGAGAAAAAGGAAGAAACAAAGAAAGTGATATGAGCAAGAAAAAAAAAACAGTGATAAGGAGATTCTCCCTCTTTCCCCTCACTTCATAAGTACCCTCCCTCCCTCACACTTCCCACCACCTCCAACTCCCAATTTACACAAACACACACATAAGCTCTCTCTACAATGGCTACTACCATCACCACCATCCCTCTCTCTCAACTCTACATTGCCACATTCCTCTCTCTCCTCTCCGCTGCCACCGCTCGCATCCCCGGCGTCTACACCGGCGGCTCCTGGCTCTCCGCTCATGCCACCTTCTACGGTGGCAGTGACGCCTCCGGAACCATGGGTACACGTTTCACCTCAATTACACATGAAATAGTTGAAATATGAATTACTCCCTTTGGTCTTAAATATAGGTGTATTATTATTACTTATATGCATGTGTCTTAGTTCTATCTTTTATCTTTTCATCACAAATATTTATGTCAATAATATATGACTCAATTCAACGCTATATACTATTAATTCACGTCTGACATATAGTTGATATGAGACTTTTAACTCGACATTTATATACCATTAATTCACATCTGGCACAGTTGATGTGGAACTTCTAACCCAACATTATATACCATTAATTCACGTCTGACACAGTCGGTCGATGTGGGACTATTTATGTTTTTTCTCTAATATCAACTCAATAATCTTGTGATTTCAGGTGGTGCATGTGGTTATGGAAACCTATACAACCAAGGTTATGGAGTAAACACAGCTGCTCTAAGTACTGCTTTGTTTAACAATGGTCTTAGCTGCGGTGCTTGCTTTGAGATAAAGTGTGTTGAGGATCAGAAATGGTGTAATCCTGGAAATCCATCTATTATTGTCACTGGTACTAACTTTTGTCCTCCCAATTTTGCCCTTCCTAGTGATAATGGTGGATGGTGTAATCCACCAAGGTCTCACTTTGATCTTGCCATGCCTGTTTTTCTCAAGATCGCTCAGTTTCGTGCTGGGATTGTTCCAGTTAGTTATCGCAGGTAAATCTACTGTTTTATTTTCTTCTTGAACTATGATTTTTTTAATTTTTCATTTGAATGCATGTTCTGTTTTATTTTGTGTCTAAATTTGAAAAATTAGTGAATGGAATGTGAAGTTTTCTATGATTCAGTGATTGTTATGTTTTTTTGGGTTATGGTTAATTGGACTTTGTTGTTTATTCCCCTGACTATTTAAAAAGATTTGAAAAGGCAGTGAATCTGTGATTCTTGCTGCACAGAAATCTCCTCTGTTTTTTTTTATTTTTTGTTCCCTTTTTTATTCTCAAGAACCATTCCAAACAGACCATCAGCAACAAAATCTGTTGAAAATGTATATACTATTTGTGTGTGACTTATAATCACGATAAAATATGTAATGTTTGAAATGGAGAATTTAATTTGATTGGACATCTGAAAATAATTATCTAGCATATGAATATATTCTTTCCTCACCGTACAAAATTAAGAAAAAATGAACACAGGAGATTAACATTTCTATTGTGTCAGGTAATTTTTTTAAGGTGGACATATTTAAATATCTACATTAGGTTTACTTAAAAAAACAGAGGATTAAAGTTTGTTTTATCTGTAAGATTTTTTTTAAGTGTCCAATCAAATTAAAATCTCCACATCAATTATTTTATGTATGCTTATTATGATTAAATATACTACAAATACAGGACAAACCATCTTCATATAGATTTTTTTGTCATTCATTTAGAACCTCAAATTACCAAAATAGCCTCCAACATGTGAATCTGGTTCTTAGGATTCTAAGGGACAATTAGTGAAATTAATTTTATATGTTTGTTTATTTACAGGGTGCCATGCAGGAAGAGAGGAGGGATAAGATTCACAGTCAACGGCTTCCGTTACTTCAACTTGGTTCTGATCACCAACGTGGGAGGTGCAGGGGATATTGTGAGGGCGAGCATCAAAGGGTCCAAAACAAACTGGTTGAGCATGACTCGTAACTGGGGGCAAAATTGGCAATCCAATGCTGATTTGGGTGGCCAGTCTCTTTCCTTTAGAGTCACCGGCGGTGACAGACGGACATCCACCTCATGGAACGTGGCACCATCTAATTGGCAATTTGGTCAAACATTCATGGGCAAGAATTTCCGTGTCTAGCCAATATATAATATATTTAAACAAAAATGTTTGGTCTAAAAATTTGTCCAAATTTTAGGTTTGGTTTCTCGAATTTCAGATTAATAGGTTTTGATTCCTGAAATATCATTTTTGAAAACATTACATCTTATATATTTGGTTGATAAAACCTTTAAAAGAATCAAAACCTATTATTTGAAATTTCAGGACAAACACTAAAACGCTGGCAAATTTTATGATCCAAAGATTATATTTACCATATATCTAGATCTCTATGTATGTTTCCTTCAATGGGTTATTTTTGTAATTTTGATTTTTTTGGTTTAGTTTCCCAGTTGCAACTTTCCATCATTTTCCCTGGAAAGTTTGAGCCTTTGAGGTTATTAGTTAGAAGAACAAAAGTAAGAGACGGGTAGTAGTTAGGAAAAAAGAGTGAAAGTGACGTTTATGGTTATGTGAGTGTTATGTTTGTCTGTGTTTGTCAAAAATGTGTCAGTAAAGTGTGTGTAAGATGCTGAGGCGGCTGCAAGATTTTGCATGTAGCCCGCAGCGTTACCTCTAATTAATCAATCATTAATATATAGTAGTGTGTAATAATATGTTTAAGTTCTCTATTAATGTTTCTTCTTTGGGTTTTCCATTGCTTGATTTCTCATATACTGAATGAATATATTGAATTAATGTCATCCGGTTAACATATCGGAATTCATTGTAACATGATAATTTTCACATTAAACATGTCGTCCTAGAGTTATTAATTCCTTCAAAAGATTTACTCTCTCTAATAGGAGTAACATGCATGGACATTAACCATAACAAAATTTTCTCCCGTAGAAGAATTTCGGTAAGAAAAATTGACCCAGGTACTTATTCTCAGAGATACAATAATCTCAATGTATTCGATATCTTATTTTAAGTCTGTAAATCAATGACACATGTTGAAGAAAATGAAAATTGACCTAAGCTACTTATTTTCTAAGAGATAGGAGTATCATAATCATACACTCTTGTAATTTCGAAGAATTTGATTATTCCCTGAACAATCACTTAACAAAAGATGAATTGAAATGATGACTTACGATTTCGTTTACAATTGATACGCTCAAATTAAAATGTTATTAGAGTTGTGTGAGCTGTGTGCAAATATAAATTTTTTTTTTGGAAAAAAATAGAATATAATTAATCCCATATCATTCTTTTGGATTACCTTTACCAGAGCAGCTTGGATAGTTGTTGAAATATTTCTTTGTATCGTTTTATTCGTTAATAATATAATTCTATTCTTTAAAATGAAATAAATGTTTATGCGTTGATGAAATATGAGATATTATAAAAGTAATATAGGTGTGCATCAGGCTAAAATTTTGGACATAGACATATAATATATATATTTTGAAATTTATGAATTATATATATAAACTACAAAGTAGAAAAATGAAGAAAATTATTAACAATTAATTATATGCGGTGCATAGTTGACTTGGCATGGTTATCTTTTAGGAAAGTGCAAATTAAAGCAAAAGGGAAAAAAGAATCATGTGAATGGTATTGTGACGGTTAAAGCTTAAAGAATATTTGGAAGGAAGTCGTAGAATATTTGGAAGGAAGTCGTTACACACCTTCCTCAATGTTCCTCTCTTTTGGTCCCCAAAATATTTTAATATATATTCCTTACATTTCCTTCAGTTTGTGACTACAAATTTTAACTTTTCTCCCATTTTTAACTTTTAGATTATTTTTAACCCAATCAATTTCATTTATAGGCTTAAAACAATCATAATGAAGAGTCAACGTTTTTAAGAGATAACTCCTTTGATTGAATTATTCTATTATTTACTCAATTTAAATTGATCATTCAAACTTTGTGAATGGACGAAAATTCCCCTCCTGCTTTTTTTATTTATCTGAGGTGTGGGTATATCTCATGAATTGGATTGCTATAGATAAAACTAATCTTTTCCCAATTAGAATTATATGTGTGTGCAAATATACAAGAATCAGGTTAAGTGCTTATTTAAGTGATGAGAATTGCAGAGTTAGGTTGAATCTATATTACCTTTAACATATATTCTAAAGCATATTTCTGGATGAGTAATTAATACTCATCAATAAGTTAAAGTATTTAATTTGTGTTAAGCATTGTACGTAAGTAAAACATTGTTTTGTAATGAATTTAAGTCATGAGAAAAGTGTATGGTAGATATATATTAGAATCCCAAAATGAAAATGGTACGGATAAAAATCCAGTGAATGCAATTTCTTCTCGAACAAGTTACAGCTTTATATCTCCAAAAGAAAAGAGAAAAAGATAGCTTTCCAAGTAGGTTTAAAGAAATATTTAGAAACTCTCAATATCACTTTGCTGGGATTGAAATGATGACTAGGATTACCCACGTTCATCATACTATTGTACTTATATGAAAACATTTGGATGCATTTTTTTAACATTCATTTTTGAAGTAAAAAAATGAACTCAAATAAACAAAGCAATATCATCATGTAAAGAACTCTTGTTGGTTGTCTAGAGAAAAACAATCGCATAAGCTTCTTTAGTTTTTGGCACCATAATGCCCTTTTTTCTCTTAATTAAAGTTGTTTCAAGTCAATAGTTGGAAAAAGCTACCATGACATCAAATTCCTTCTTAAAATATTTCTTAAAAACGATATGATGTTGTGAATTCAAACTCCACTCTGTGATAAATTATTTGGAATTATATTATTTGCTAAGTGCATAGGCAAAACAAAATATTGTTAGTGATTATTGAATTAAAGTTATAATCTTTTTTCGGCCTTAGCCCATATATACATTAAACTTCGGTTCATTGTCAACTTAAACAAAAAAGAATGCAATCTTCGTATTTTTGTGCAAATCAAAATCTGAAAACACACCATAATTTTTAATATTTTCGTCTATTTTAGAGACAAGTTGAGGAAGTAGAAACAGACAAGTATCAGATAAAAAAAGCCTAGAAAAGTAAGATTCGGATAGTGGTAGATGTATATATGCCTATATCGTGTATTCGACACGAGTCTCAAGTAGTTACATGATAAAACTCTATGAACATAAATATCTCACATTCGGAATATTTGTGAAGTAAATTTGATAGAGATGAATAATCGTAAATGATTTTCTTTAAAAGGGTTTGGACAAAAAAAGGGAAAATATTTATTCTACTTGAGATGGCTTAATTTTTACACAAGGAATTTGTCTCGTGAAGGACGGTGCAACTCTTGTTTCCGAGGATAAGATGAATATGGATAGATGCCATACACAACACAAAGGTTTATAACCCCGAAACTAAAAGAGGAATTCAACTTTGTTTGGTTTCCGAGAAAATTTAATTTAAAATTATTATATAGGTATTTATGCTTTTCCTATCTTATCACTAAAGCCCAAACAACTTTTGGTTCAATCAATCAATATGAACCAAATAGACTCAACAAGTTTGGGTTTTCACGACCCACATGTAGTGATTTGGTCAAACTGATCTTAAACGTATCTTCTTTTTAATTAATCTTTTCAGCTTTGCCTTTTCAAAACCCAATTTATGTACTTCCTTTTTCATCGTTTTACTGTGGTGAAACTTATGCCCTGACGGTTGACTCTCCCATTTAAATGATTATGTGTTTCTAACTTGTAAAATTGTATTAGATCACTTTGAAATTTGTTTTTACTATAATTTGTATTACGTCGATTTTTTTGGCCAAATATATAAGGCCGCTTTTAACTATATATAAGTCATGAATTTACTCACCTAGTTTTCCATTTCAGCATTTCCAAATCATAAAATTGTATCATAGCACTCTTACACTCGTGTTGGTTTGTGTATTTAATCATCGTTTATGATTTCACATGTGAACTTAAAAAAACCCATTTAGCAGCTCCTGCATATTTGACAACAAATATCGGGGAGTATAAATTCATCCCACAACATGTGCTAAAAGTTTCGGTAGGTAATAACCTTTGTACAAAATCAACACGTAGCCTTTAACCCTGTGTGGCATGAAATGAACGATCCACAAAAAAATGTATTAGTTCACCAGCTGGATGTGTCCAAATTCAAAGCCTACCAAATAAAATTTAAACAATTTTTTCGTAGCCAGCCATCAAAAAGCCTAAGCCCATATATATAATAACCTTGCCCCTTAGAGCTTTCCGCAAAGTTTTTTGTCAGCTATCTTCTCACTAAACTAAATTGAAAACAAAAACTATATTGACTTATGACTTGTTTGGTATATATACATTTGATCTTCAAACCATGGTTTGATAAGTTGCATCAAGGAGGCTCTTACGACTAGTATTGGTGGATTGATTGAAAGGTGTGTTTGGGAGGAGCCAAAAGTACAATTCCACAACAATATTTTGGCCTCTAACTTGTTTTTACTTTTTCACATGTTCGGGAAGCACTAGGTAGAAAATAGTATGTAAAAAATGACTTATGCCTCAAAAGTCCGATTTAGTCTTAAGAAAAAAGTTTTAACTTCTAACTTCTGGCTTTTGGCTTCTGGCTTGTCAATGAGGAAAGAGCAAGAGAAAAGAAAAATATAAAAATGAGACAAAGAGAAGGAAAAAAGGGAAATTAAAGAAAAAGGACTTCCATTCAAAAAAAAGAAAAGAAAAGAAAATGGACTAATAAGACCTAAAAATATTCAAATAGGATATCTTTCAGGTTAATTTTTTTCACTCTAAAAATTCACCAACAATATTTTTTACTTATTTTCTCCTATATATGATAGCCTCCTTTGAACCAAAAAATAATTTCTTCAAACTTACTATTCTTAAAATAAGGGAGAATCTCAGCCCTTAAAATATTCAAATATACATTTTCATTATTTAAATTTATTATCGATTAAAATATTTGTTATTTTCAATTTTTTGAATTTTAAGTTCACCTTTTTCGTTTGAAACTATAACAATTTATGCAAATTTGATGTGACTTATTTAATAAGAATTAATCATGTCCTTTTAAGTAACTTTTTTTCTACAGTTGCTTTTGAAAAAAAAGATCCAAACATGTTTCAAAAAGTCATATTGAAATAAGTAACTTTTACCATCATACATCTAAATATAATCACAACACACAATTCAATTTTTTTTTTTCAATTTTACTTTGAAAAAGTTATATTGAAAAAAAAGTCACTTTTCCACAGTTAATTCAAACACAACAATTAGTAACCGTGTTGTGAGTGAGCATTCGCAGAGGCAAGTGCAGTCATGTAAACGGGTACATTATGAGAACGCCAGAGAGAACGCTCGTCAACGAAGTCATTGAACATCAGTTTGTGGTTGAAAATCAATAAAAAAATTTGGTTATTCATAGATTATAATAATTGTTATTGTATAATTCATGTAACTGGCTTCACTTAATGTAGCACGACTAATTATTATTGTTGGGAAAAATTCACTACAAAATACAGATTTAACCAATTCTACTAACCCAACTGTATGAATCTTTTACAAACACAACTGTATGAATCGGTTTACAAAACTGTTGAACACAATAAATAAAACTATTGCAAGTAGAGACATTTGGTCACAGAATTTTGTTACGGTTTAATGAAACTTTTAATTTCTTTCATTTGTCAAGGATTTTTTCATTTGTTGTGTTTTCTTGAATTTTGATCTATTATTTTGTATATCAACATATAATATAAAACATTTTCAATGAAACTAAAAATAATAAATTTTTTCAATAATATATATGTCATATTAATTGTCTTTAAAAATACTTTTCGATCAAATTATATATAGGATTATTTTTAAAAATATGGAAGTACATGAAAATTTGATCGAAAAGTGAGAAGTCTGGGCTTGTGAAATATAGTCTGAAAGTGGAGTTGGGCGGCCGAAAATGGTGGCCTTGTAGGGCTGTAGACTTGAACAAGTCGGCCGTGTAGGACTCCATGGCGGCTCAATTAAGGATGTCAATTGTTTATCAAACAACTTATTGACTTATTTTCCAATATTTTTGATAAGTACCAAAATTTCCTCGGAAGTATTCACTAGATAGTAATTTTTCCCGTAAATATTTTTGGACCAATGTTCCCTTGAAAATAGAAAAACTGTAGCAATGTTGCTTGAACTAACGGAGTTGTTAACAAATGCAACGTCATAGTCCACATCATGATGGAGATAAACTATTCTTGCCATAGAAGTTTTCCATAGAGCGAGTTTTTCTGAGAAGTTTTTTTATAGTGCAATATTTCCCTAGATGTTTAAATACCTTCTCCGCAAAATCACTTCTTTAGAAAAACTTCCAACGCTAAAATGCTTTATCTTTGTGCTGGCTTGAACCATGATATGGTGTCCTTCTCAGGGTGTTATTATTGTTACAATTTTCATACCTCTGGGGCAAAATTATATTGGTTCCACAAAAACTTTCAAGTCAAAAAATCGTTATCCAACCAATAATTTTGAGTAAAATTGGTATTTAACCCTTTTCTTAATTTGCAATTTGCTTTTAATTGTGCTTGAGAATGTTTGAATGTATTATGCAGATTATAAAAATAGAAGTTACTACAGATATATTGAAAAACCAGTTACACTATTTAGGAGAAAACAATCTATTTTTTGATAATATCTTTGTTTTAAAACAAGATTTTGTTATTCTAACTTACTTATTCAAAATGATAAAAAAATAATAATACATTTTCATTAAACTTTTTAAGCTCATTGCTTTAGCCCAAACCCGAGAGTAATCCAGCAGGGTTTTGAATTTCGATATAAGTGTTAATTAAGATAGATGAATATATACTAGCCGACCTAGATAACTTTATTTTGGAAAGATTAAGGTTGCGAAATAGGTTACTAAATCATGACATATTTGATATCTTTTTAGATTATCCATTAGCTTATAGGTAAAATAAACTAGTTTAAGAGAAAACATTAGATAAATCAATTTATAATTAACTTATTTTTTGCTTTTTTATGATTTTTAATAAAAGTCATCTAGGTCCTATAACTAGGACCGGAGGGAGTATAATTTTGGTCCCATTTGTTTGGTCAACACTCAATAGTACTACCTCCAATTTTAATAGGAGTACCATGTAAAGTTGACTTTATTACTTGGCGTGGGGTGCAAGTGCTAGGTATTCAATTAAATTAATCACTTAGAATCAGAAGCATAATTATTTTTTTAACATCAGCAGGCAACAATGCCAGCTTTCATTGACTCTGCTCTCATCTCTAGCCCAATGTACTCTTCAAAATTCATTGATCTCTCACATTTAATTACTACATAAAACTTCATATATATATATATATATATATATATATATATATATATATATATATATATATATATATATATATATATATATATAGAGCCTGTAAAATGGGCCAGCCCGACCCGACCCGAATTTCAAACTATGTTATTTAAAAAAAATTAAAATTGAATATTAAATCAGTAAAGTAAGCATAGAAAATTTGTTACAAATCATTTTTCAACAAATTAAATGAATAATTTATTTGTCTAAATTTTAAAACTATAATGTAACAAATTCAAAAAAGTTCATGGCGTTCAGTCCTTAACATTAGTCATCGGATTTTCTTCTCTTTCAAAAGCTCTTGTTTATAATCATTTAGTATTTGACACGTTCCGTTTCAATGATAGCAGAAGTTGAATTTCCAGATGCAGCATAAAGTGAAAAACCAGGTTCAGGAAAAGCATTTGTTGAGAGACATAAATGTGAGCCAGGAAATGAATAGTGATTCAACTTCACCGATGGAAGAGCTTGGTAAACTTGTACGACTTTACAGACTCCAATATAAGGCCTGTTTGGATTCAACTTCTGGAGAATAGCTTTTTGAGAATAGCTTTTGAGTAGAATAGCTTTTCTGAAAAATAGCTTTTGATGAAATATAAGTGTTTGGATTAAGCTTTTTGAAAATAGTTTTTTCAAAATAACTTTTGATTAGAATAGTTTTTTTGAAAAATAATTTAGATGAATAGCTTTTCATGTTTCTTTTATTTGAAATAAGTGTTTTCCCTAAGTGAAAGATCAGAGCTTTCAGTTGGAAAAAGAGAAAAATGTAGTTTTTTCTCAAAATAACTTTTGGAACCTCAACCTAGCTTTTCTTCTCAAAATAGTTTTTCTAAAAAAAATTGAGTGTTTGGGTGCCTTTATATGAAACCTAGGTTTAAGACCCAAAATAACTTTTGAGAAAGTACCCAAACAGACACATAATCTTCTAATGGTTCCTTATGAGACTACTTTGAAAATTTCTTAGAAATTAATGTTGCAAAATTGATTGTTATAGATGTTTATAATATATATATTTTTATCCCTCAAAATTAATCTAGTCTACTTATATACTAACCTATTAATTTAAGGTATATATTATAATTTCATGGTCGAATTTACATATTTAAATTGCACAAAAAATTCAAAGTTATCTTATAGTTAGAATTGGAAGGAGTATATTGCTTTCTTGAGGAAAATCAATATAAGGTATTCATTAATAAATCCTATAAAAAGTGACCATATGGTCACAGTTCAAACAGTACAGTTGTCATTTCCATGTTTACATTTCACTTACTTGTCAGAGATTTTCTCACTTTTGAAGTCGATGATATATATCATCAACTTATGATTTTCTTGGTAAAACATTATCCTATAGTATATTAATAATGCATATTTTTTGTGTTTTTTCTTCATTCTTGGGATGGCATGTAATCAATGTAGTTATGGGGTATACAAGGAAAATATGGGTATTATCATCATCACTATAATCAAAACAAGTGTGAAAAGCTAGATGAAGAAATCAAACAATTCCATGAGACAAGAAAAATCACAAAAGGCTTAAGGGAAACAGTGAGAAGCCAAGTCAAGGTAGGTTGATAAATTATTGGGTAATAATTCTTCCAAGGTTCTGGAAAAAAGATGTGCACTATTGCTAGCTGATGTATAATACTTCTAATTTATATTTGTGTATATCTTGTTTTATTAACGCATAATAGGTCATATGTGATGAGTTGATGGAGACGAGGAAGAAAAAAAGGGAGATTGACGCTGAAATCAAAGTTGCCGAGAAAGAATTAAAGGCAAAAAATCAAGAGATATGGTCATTTCATCAGAGGAACTTGAAAGGCGAATTCAAGATAAAGGAGGCTTCCCTTTACCTTCTTAAGAAAACTGGAAATGATTGGGTCTTCAGATTTTGCAACATGGAGGATGATTCTATGCACTACAATACAATAATAGCAGAAAATTTAGGCCAAGTTATCAGAATTTTTTCTGATAGGTGTAACACCCCAAATTTCTAAGAGAATAAATAAGTCAATATTTGGAATCTTGGGGTATTATTTAGTATTTAGGAAATTTTAGAAATAAATTTGGGAACTAAAATATATCTAGAGAAATCATATTAGGACTCAAAATATCTTTCCCAAATTTATGTTTATCCAATTCAATATTTCCCTTTAAATCTCATCCACTCAATTACAAATATCTCTCATCCTAAGGAAAGGTTTTGAGTAACTCGAAATTTTGTGCTATTACTCTGTTTGTTTTGATTCTAAGTATAAGAGAAGTGCAATAGAATTAGTTCTTGATGATGTGTGCTTTGGTGCTCTGTTTAGTTGATTTTATAAAATTTTCTTCATTTCCTTAGGATGCTTAGTTATGTTCTGTTTGGTTAAGCAGGGAGAATGAAGTGTTTATTGGTCTTCAACATGAATTAAAGTTGATTATGGAAGCTGTTTATTTGACTTGTTGTTTAAGTGGTTCTCTAACATTTATTCCCTCAAATTTTCCTTTGTCTTGCTGCTGTTTCTTTCATGTGTTTTGGGAAGTTTTATAATTTGTCTTTGCTCTCTCTGTTTGGTTTGAGTTCAAGGAAATAAAAAAAAAGAGGCTTTGAGAAAATTAAATGTTAATTAAAAGAGGATTGAACAAGTGTATGAATTTGTAAATTTCTTATGTGGCTGAGATTGTTGGGCTGTGATGGTAAAGAGAATCTGTGGGTTTCATGACTAATTGGAGATTGAGAGTATGATGTGATCATTTGAACTATATGAGGAACAGGGAATTTTTGAGACATTAGGAAGTTGAGTGATTTAATTATAATTGATTCTATGTTGTCTGAGTGATTATGGGATTGATGACTTAGTTTTAAAGAGGGATGAGACTCTTCAAATGATAAAATCAAATGGTGGAAATAAATTTGAAGGAACTAAGAAGTAAGAAATAGTTGTGTTTTGCAAGAGTGATTATATAGTACAATATATATCATTGGAGAATTGGCTATTGCATTGTTGAGGTTTAATCTGATTTTTAGTTTAGTCACCAACACTATTTGAAATTAGATTTTCAGATTTGGGAGCTTTATGGAGATATTAAAAGTTGCTAAGATGTTTAATAGAACCCTCCAAGTAGTTTTATTTGAGGTTTTGAATGTAAGGGCTAAGTTGTGGAGCTGAATGGTAATTTGCAAAGATATGGATTAGTTAGAAAAATGCCCACTTTAGCTTGATGTAATGGTTTGAAATGTAGAGAAGAGTTAGTTATTATTTACCCTTTTAGGGATGTTTTATGTGAGTAAGAAGTCTTGATGAGAAAATGAGTGGTGAATGATTAAGATGATTGTGAATTTTTGAAAGGTGAATTTAATTAGGTGAAGTTGTCAAATATGAATTTTGATGGTTGTGATGCGAAAATTTTGAGGACATTATGTCTATAGGACTGAAATGAGAATACAAGATAAGTGGTATGATGATTAGAAGTATTATGATGGTTAAGAACTAATTGTGCTAAACAAAGTGTGAGATGTATTGTTGGTTTGAAGACTTTAGAAATAAGTAAGGTGCTGTTTGGATGTATTATTTGGGGTTTAAGGAGCTGTTTTGTTCCACCTCTCAAGTTGGGAAGCTTTTGATAGTAGTATAATGTGATTAATAGTTTCTTAGATTGATGTTGGGAGTTAGTATGATGAATATTATTATTGGAATTTAAATATAGTTGTGAGGGAGGTTAGATGAGAAGTGAGAAGTGAAATTGTTAGATGAAGGAAGATATTGTTAAGATTAAGATTAAGTTTAGACATAAGGTAACTTTGAGAAAGGAAGTTGAAAGTATCTATTGTAGAATTTTCATATGTGAGAAGAATGGTTCAAATGTGTGACTATGTTTTGATATTATAAAGATTAAGGTTTCATATTTACTTTAATGATGATATTAGAATTCATATTAGATAAAGGAAATGATGTTTGTGTTTGTGTGATTAATTGTGATGTTTGTTTGATAATTATTTAGCAATGAGTATTGTGTTTTGCAAAGAATCTCTGAATTGTGTTGAGAAAACTATGAATATATGTAAATAGCTAAATTATTAGAATTTGAATAGATTCCTAGAATAGTGAATATAAATAAGGGGTTGGGTAGCATCAAGCTTAGGATTGAGAGAGACGTTAAATATGTACATGGATATAAAAATTAATGAGTAGTGTTAATCATGTGAAATCAGGAGAAGCAAGTGGATCTGTTAGTTGGCAGCAACGGGAAGGCAAAGAGAAAGTCTAGTAGCAGTTAAAGGTAGCAGTTTACTTCATATATTATGATAAAAGTTCGTATATCTGCATGAAAAATTATTTATTTTATGATCATGATAATATTTGATCCTTTAAGGAATTGAGGAATATTGAGGAACATCGAGAAATATTGAATATTATTGTGGAATGTTTGAGTAATGTTTGAGTGGAGTACTCCAAGGTATAGGTGGGTAGCTCCCCCTATACCAGAGCTTATATTAAATCCTGCAGGTGAAGGTACCACCACTATTTTGCGAATATTTTGTTATTAGTGGCTGGTCATTGAGGCGAATGAGGCCCCAACATAGGCTGGAGGGGTTATTATTATCATTTTCATGAAAAAGGGTATATTTATGTTTATAATTATTATATGCATGTATACGAAGTAAACTGGTTTAACTGCTGTTTTTCAGAGGCTCGAGCAGCTGGTGAGAAGGAGGAAATAAGGTAGGATGTTTTTGGAGTGCATATATGGGAATAGCAGGACTGGAACACTCTGTAAATATTTTTGGATAACTGTATGAAACCTAGAAATACTTTTGGTGTATATAAGCGAGCATGAGCTTGCCTAGTGGTAGTTTATGATGTAAATATAAGACCCAGGGATAAAACCTCAACACAGATATTGGGGTGGCCATATGGGGTAGCCTATATTTTGTTTAAAGTATAGTAATAGTCAATAATAATATAATAGTTAATAAAAAGGTAGATAAGAAGAGGCTAAGGGATATACTTTAAAAAGTATAAAAGTAATTTATTCTATTTTGATAGATAAATAGCTAGAAATATATTTGAAAGGAAAAGTTTTAAATTATTGATATTTTTGGGTCTCCTACAATAAGAAAAGTATTTCAAATGTTATTAAAATGATATAGTATAGTAGTAAAAAGTCAAGGTGTTACATTTTGGTATCAGAGCAAAGGTTCTGACATAGTTTAGCTAGAATCTTTGCTTGATATCTTGTTATATTTTATATATCTTTTATAATCTTTTTCTAAATATGTGATAGGGAATGGCTAGAATGCGTTATACAAACTTTATTATCAGGGGTAGAGGGCGAGGACGAGGAAGGGTTCGAGATCGTGTGAGTTCAACTGCAGGCACAAGTCAGGGTTCATTAGCTTCTGTGTGCAATGGAAATAGTAATATGGAACATTCCTCTGTAGCTGAGAATGATCCTGTACATTTCTCGCCTAGTTCGGAGGAGGAGGTTCCTAGCCCATTAGGTCCAGATGAAAGTTATGAGATATCGGGTACCGAGGAGGAACAAATTGATAGAGTGATAGATTTTGTTTATGATAGATATAATGACTTAGATTCTCGCTTTGAGAGTAGGAAAGAACTTTACAAATATTTCCTTGCCCATATGGAATCATATCGCTTACATGAGCCGATGTTAGGTGTTTGGGCAGATGATAAATGGTGGATCGAGGCTGCCTTAATGGTGTTTCCTTCGGATAATGTTACTGAAGCCAAGAAAAGACATGTTTTAAGACATGGACCTTTCCAGTTGAGTGAGTTTGTTAGGGATATGACTGAATGGGTTGAGAGGCACTATTAGGAAACATAAAGTATGAGTCAGTTTTTTTGTTAATATGGTTAAGTAGGTTGAGAGGCACTACTAAGAAATAGATTAAGTATGATGGTATAGGTTGTAAACACCTATGATGTGCTTATGCTATGGTTTGTTTGTATGTAACTAATGTAAATTATTGTGTGGCTACTTGACTAAATGTACATATTATGGGATCTTTGTAAATTAAAGTGTGACTTGTATGATATTGTAATATAAGTGTATGTTATATTTGAGTATTTCTTAGTTATTTGAAATTCGATAGTGATGTTGTGTTAAATGTTAATAATAGGAAATTTTAATCATGGTAAACTTACGTGGAGGCCGATCAGGAATCAATGCTGATAATGGTAGGATTCCACCTGAGCCATTCCAAGTTATTTTGGATAGGTTGAACGAACAACAGGTTCTCATGAATCAAATGAGAGAAAGACAGGAGGAACAGGCTCAGAGCTTGAATGAAATTAGAGGTGAAAGAGTACAGAGAGAAGAGGTTCAGAATCCTCCAAGACAACCTGAACTTCCCAGAGATACTTTAGAAGAAGCTATGTCTCGTTTCTGTAAACATCAACCTCCAGTTTTTACAGGAAATGTAGATATCAGGCAAGCAGAACATTGGTTAATGGCATTAGAGAAAATTTTCAAGGTTATGGAGTGTTCTTCGGAACGTAAAGCCTTAATGGCAATCTACAGGTTAGAAGGGGATGCTAGTCACTGGTGGAATAATACCGAGATAATCTTACAGGCACAGAATATCCCGGTGACATGGGAAGTTTTTAAGGAAAGGTTTAATGAGAAGTATTTCCCTCGTTCAATTAGAGATGACAGAGAAGCTGAATTCCTCAAGGTTAGTCAAGGAATTGGTGAACCTTTTGAAGATTACCTAACTAGATTTTATCGTTTATCACGATATTATAGCCATCAAGAGCAAAATGATGGTCGTTGGATGACTAATCGCTTAGTGAGGGGATTAAATACTTACATGAGGGAAAGAATTACTCCTATGCAGTTAGAGGATTTTGATCTAGCAATTGAAAAGTGTAGGTTGACTGAAAGTTGTATGCCGAAATCACTGTTTAGAGGGCCTATGTTCGGGCGACCTGACAATGCTTCAAATTTCTCTGTTGGAGAATCTCAGAAAAGGAGATATCCTTTTTCACAATCCCAATCAAATTTCCAGAGGAAGCAGCCATACCAGCAATTTCGTCAGCAGCCATACCAGCAGTTTCGTCAGCAGCCATACCAGCAGCCTCGTCGGCAGCAGCGCTTTCAGCAGCGCTTTCAGCAGCGACAGTTTAGGCCACAAGCTCCACAACAACAATATTTCCAACATCAGCAGCCTCAGCAGAAATTTAGGGCTCCACAAACTTCTGAATCACAATCTTGTAAGTTCTGCGGTAGGCAGCATGGTAAGAAACCATGTATGGCAGGGCAAAATGTTTGTTATTTCTGTCAACAGCCAGGTCACTATGCTAACCAGTGTCCAAAGAGGCAATACTCATCTAGAATGACTCAGCAAGGCAAGGTGTTTGCTATGACTCATGAAGAAGTACAGAAGTCCCCAGGAATGATTAGAGGTATGATTCTTATCAATGAGAATCCTATTTGTGCAATGTTTGATACTGGAGCTAGTCATTCCTTTATTTCTGATTTATGTGCTGAGAAGTTACGCCTCAGGGTAGATGAATTGCCATATGATGTTTGTGTTTCTTCTCCCATGGGTGCTAAGGTTGTTACTCATAAAGCATGCTTGAATTGTGTGATTCAATATGAACAAGTTAGTGATACTACAGATCTTATATGTTTGCCTTTTAAAGGAATTGATGTGATTATGGGTCTTAATTGGTTGACTGCTAATAACATTATGATTGATTGTGGGAACAAAACCTTAGTAGTATCAAGGGGTATGAAATCAGATGGGGTAGAAGCTAGTATGAATTTTATTTCTATAGCTCAAGCTGAAAGAAGTTTGAGAAAAGGGTGTAAGGGGTTCATAGTGTTTTTCTCGGTTCAAGCCGAAGCTGAAGTCAGATTAAAGTCAGATTAAATGATATCCCCGTAGTTCAGGAGTTTCCTGATGTATTTCCAGATGATATCAGTGGTTTACCTCCTGAGCGAGAAGTTGAATTCTCTATCGAGTTAGTTCCCGGTACCGGAGCAATTTCTAAAGCACCTTATCGCATGGCTCCAAATGAAATGGCTGAACTAAAGAAGCAGATAGAAGAATTGTTAGAAAAGGGATTTATTCGCCCCAATGTTTCTCCTTGGGGTGCTCCTGTATTATTTGTGAAGAAAAAGGATGGAAGCTTCAGATTATGCATTGATTATAGGGAGTTAAACAAGGTGACTGTGAAGAATAAATACCCTTTGCCACGGATTGATGATTTACTAGATCAATTGATTGGAGCTAGTGTGTTCTCCAAGATTGATTTACGATCTGGTTATCATCAACTACGTGTGAAAGCAGCAGACATTCCGAAGAGCGCCTTCAGAACTCGGTATGGGCATTACGAATTCCTGGTTATGCCCTTTGGGTTAACAAATGCCCCTGCTGTATTCATGGATTACATGAATAGAATCTTTCGGGAATTTTTGGATAAATTTGTGGTCGTCTTTATTGATGACATTCTAATATATTCCAAAAGTCAAAAGGAGCATGAAGAACATCTGAGGATAGTGTTGACTGTTCTTCGAGAAAAACAGTTGTATGCCAAACTCAGTAAATGTGAGTTCTGGCTCTCTGAAGTTCGATTCCTTGGTCATGTTATATCCCAAGAAGGTGTTTCTGTAGACCCCAGCAAAGTAGAAGCGGTACTTGGATGGAAAAGACCAGAATCTGTCACTGAAATCAGAAGTTTTCTGGGTTTAGCCGGCTATTACAGAAGATTTATAAAGGATTTTTCCAGGATTGCTTTGCCATTAACTAAGCTTACCAGGAAGAATCAAGCATTTGTTTGGGATGATGCATGTGAAGCTAGTTTCCAAACTTTAAAGCAAAAGCTTACCTCTGCTCCTGTTCTAATTATTCCTGAACCTCATGAAACCTATATGGTCTATAGTGATGCGAGTAAACAAGGATTGGGGTGTGTGTTGATGCAGCAAGGTCGAGTAGTAGCATATGCTTCACGACAGTTAAAGCCCCATGAGAAAAATTATCCCACCCACGACTTAGAATTGGCAGCAATTTTAAGTTATGGAGGCATTACCTTTTTGGTGCTAAAGTTCAATTATTCTGTGATCATAAAAGTCTCAAGTATCTGCAAGATCAGAAGGAGCTAAATATGAGGCAACGAAGGTGGTTGGAGTTGTTAAAAGATTACACTTATGAGATAAAGTACCATCCTAGTAAAGCAAATGTAGTAGCTGATGCTTTGAGTCGAAAATCAATGCATGTAGCTTCCTTAATGATCCATGAATACGAGTTGATAGAAAGATTTCGGGATTTGAATTTGACAAATAAAATGCTGTTGTCGGGATGTCACATGCTCCAAATAGAAAGCGATATGATAGCTTATATCATGGATGCTCAGAAACTTGATGATTTGGCTAAAGCAATTAGAAGTAAGATTGAGAAGAATGAAAGCACCGAGTATGATCTCACACCGGGTGGAATGATACGGTACAAGAAGAGAATTTATGTTCCTCCAAAAGCTGAGATTAGAATAAGAATTCTTGAGGAAGCACATAAGAGTCATTATACTATTCACCCAGGAATGGTTAAGATGTATCATGATTTGAAAGCTATGTATTGGTGGCCAGGAATGAAAAGTGATGTCACAAAGTTTGTCGCTCGCTGTTTGACTTGTCAACGAGTAAAAGTGGAGCATCAGAGGCCTTCAGGTCTTTTACAGCCTATCGAACTTCCTGAGTGGAAATGGGAAAGCATTACCATGGATTTCGTAGGTGGCTTACCAAGAATCTCTACTGGATTAGATACCATTTGGGTAATTGTAGACAGGTTAACAAAATCATCTCACTTTTTGGCTGTTAGACGTGATTATGCTTTAGAAAAATATGCGAGGATTTACATTAAAGAAATTGTAAGATTGCATGGTGTGCCAAAGAGCATCATTTCAGATAGAGATCCGAGATTTGTATCAAGGTTTTGGGACTCTTTACATCAAGCTTTGGGAACTCAATTAAAATTCAGCACTGCTTATCATCCTCAAATGGATGGTCAATCTGAGAGAACTATTCAGACGCTTGAGGACATGTTAATATCCTGTGTATTGGATTTCAAGAAGAGTTGGGAGGAAATGCTTCCATATGCTGAATTTGCGTACAATAATAGTTATCATGCAAGTATTCAGATGGCTCCTTATGAAGCTTTATATGGGAGAAGATGTAGATCCCCGTTATGCTGGACGGAGTTACGGGAAAGAGCATTGTATGGTCCTGAAATGATTGATCAGACTGCGGAACAGGTCAAATTGATTAAGAAAAGGTTGTTAACGGCTCAAAGTAGACAAAAGAGCTATGCTGATAAGAGAAGAAAATCTTTGGAATTTGAAAAAGGTGATCATGTTTTCTTGAAAGTCTCACCATCTACAGGGATTGGTCGGTCCATCAAACAGAAGAAGCTGAATCCCAGGTTTATTGGGCCATTTGAAATACTTAAAAAGATAGGGACTGTAGCCTATCGGATTGCATTACCACCACATCTTAGTCGATTACATGATGTATTTCATGTTTCACAATTGAAGAAATATCAGCCAGATCCTGAGCATGTGATTGAGCACGAGAATGTAGAAGTACAAGAAGATTTGACTTTCAAAGTCGAACCAGATAGGATCATTGACCGACAAGAGAAGAACCTTCGTAACAAAACCATTCCTTTTGTGAAAGTGGTTTGGAAGGGATTCTCTCCACGAGAAGCAACTTGGGAATTGGAAGAAGAAATGAAACAGCGATTTCCAAACCATATGATTCAAGGTAACTTCTCTTAATTTCGAGGACGAAATTATTTTAGGGGGAGAGAATTGTAACACCCCAAATTTCTAAGAGAATAAATAAGGCAATATTTGGAATCTTGGGGTATTATTTAGTATTTAGGAAATTTTAGAAATAAATTTGGGAACTAAAATATATCTAGAGAAATCATATTAGGACTCAAAATATCTTTCCCAAATTTATGTTTATCCAATTCAATATTTCCCTTTAAATCTCATCCACTCAATTACAAATATCTCTTATTTTCTTTTCTATTTTATTTCTTCAAAAATTCCCCAACCACACCTTTATTCATTTATATATGACCTATCATCATCATCATCTCTGCGTTATCATCTTCTCACTTTCATTCTTCATTCTCACTGACTTCATCTCCATCACCATCCTCAAAATCTCCCTCTCACCCATATCATTTTTTCTCTTCATTTCTTCACTACCCATCATCTTCACTCTCATCTTCACTCCTTTCTTTGTTTGCTCACGTTTTCCTCTCTGTCTTCTCTTTCTTCTCTGTGAAATCTGTGTGGCCAGCCATAGTTAAGCCGAGGTAAGCTTCTTAACTCGGTTTTCATCTCTTATTCCTTGATTAAAATGATTTCTTGAGAAGATTGAAGCTGTGTTTTGGGATTATTGGGTTGAAACCCGTCCTTCAACTTCACTCTTTCACTTAATCATTTTTCTCTTATTCTTCCAGAAATTGGAAGCAACTTGCAGTGGCTAGGGACTACAGGAACGCACAAGGAGATTGGGTTAGCCTTAGGTATATTTCTTTTTCTCTTTTCTTCTCACTTTGGCCGATTTAAGTGAGATATTGGGGAAAGGTTTTGAGTAACTCGAAATTTTGTGCTATTACTCTGTTTGTTTTGATTCTAAGTATAAGAGAAGTGCAATAGAATTAGTTCTTGATGATGTGTGCTTTGGTGCTCTGTTTAGTTGATTTTATAAAATTTTCTTCATTTCCTTAGGATGCTTAGTTATGTTCTGTTTGGTTAAGCAGGGAGAATGAAGTGTTTATTGGTCTTCAACATGAATTAAAGTTGATTATGGAAGCTGTTTATTTGACTTGTTGTTTAAGTGGTTCTCTAACATTTATTCCCTCAAATTTTCCTTTGTCTTGCTGCTGTTTCTTTCATGTGTTTTGGGAAGTTTTATAATTTGTCTTTGCTCTCTCTGTTTGGTTTGAGTTCAAGGAAATAAAAAAAAAGAGGCTTTGAGAAAATTAAATGTTAATTAAAAGAGGATTGAACAAGTGTATGAATTTGTAAATTTCTTATGTGGCTGAGATTGTTGGGCTGTGATGGTAAAGAGAATCTGTGGGTTTCATGACTAATTGGAGATTGAGAGTATGATGTGATCATTTGAACTATATGAGGAACAGGGAATTTTTGAGACATTAGGAAGTTGAGTGATTTAATTATAATTGATTCTATGTTGTCTGAGTGATTATGGGATTGATGACTTAGTTTTAAAGAGGGATGAGACTCTTCAAATGATAAAATCAAATGGTGGAAATAAATTTGAAGGAACTAAGAAGTAAGAAATAGTTGTGTTTTGCAAGAGTGATTATATAGTACAATATATATCATTGGAGAATTGGCTATTGCATTGTTGAGGTTTAATCTGATTTTTAGTTTAGTCACCAACACTATTTGAAATTAGATTTTCAGATTTGGGAGCTTTATGGAGATATTAAAAGTTGCTAAGATGTTTAATAGAACCCTCCAAGTAGTTTTATTTGAGGTTTTGAATGTAAGGGCTAAGTTGTGGAGCTGAATGGTAATTTGCAAAGATATGGATTAGTTAGAAAAATGCCCACTTTAGCTTGATGTAATGGTTTGAAATGTAGAGAAGAGTTAGTTATTATTTACCCTTTTAGGGATGTTTTATGTGAGTAAGAAGTCTTGATGAGAAAATGAGTGGTGAATGATTAAGATGATTGTGAATTTTTGAAAGGTGAATTTAATTAGGTGAAGTTGTCAAATATGAATTTTGATGGTTGTGATGCGAAAATTTTGAGGACATTATGTCTATAGGACTGAAATGAGAATACAAGATAAGTGGTATGATGATTAGAAGTATTATGATGGTTAAGAACTAATTGTGCTAAACAAAGTGTGAGATGTATTGTTGGTTTGAAGACTTTAGAAATAAGTAAGGTGCTGTTTGGATGTATTATTTGGGGTTTAAGGAGCTGTTTTGTTCCACCTCTCAAGTTGGGAAGCTTTTGATAGTAGTATAATGTGATTAATAGTTTCTTAGATTGATGTTGGGAGTTAGTATGATGAATATTATTATTGGAATTTAAATATAGTTGTGAGGGAGGTTAGATGAGAAGTGAGAAGTGAAATTGTTAGATGAAGGAAGATATTGTTAAGATTAAGATTAAGTTTAGACATAAGGTAACTTTGAGAAAGGAAGTTGAAAGTATCTATTGTAGAATTTTCATATGTGAGAAGAATGGTTCAAATGTGTGACTATGTTTTGATATTATAAAGATTAAGGTTTCATATTTACTTTAATGATGATATTAGAATTCATATTAGATAAAGGAAATGATGTTTGTGTTTGTGTGATTAATTGTGATGTTTGTTTGATAATTATTTAGCAATGAGTATTGTGTTTTGCAAAGAATCTCTGAATTGTGTTGAGAAAACTATGAATATATGTAAATAGCTAAATTATTAGAATTTGAATAGATTCCTAGAATAGTGAATATAAATAAGGGGTTGGGTAGCATCAAGCTTAGGATTGAGAGAGACGTTAAATATGTACATGGATATAAAAATTAATGAGTAGTGTTAATCATGTGAAATCAGGAGAAGCAAGTGGATCTGTTAGTTGGCAGCAACGGGAAGGCAAAGAGAAAGTCTAGTAGCAGTTAAAGGTAGCAGTTTACTTCATATATTATGATAAAAGTTCGTATATCTGCATGAAAAATTATTTATTTTATGATCATGATAATATTTGATCCTTTAAGGAATTGAGGAATATTGAGGAACATCGAGAAATATTGAATATTATTGTGGAATGTTTGAGTAATGTTTGAGTGGAGTACTCCAAGGTATAGGTGGGTAGCTCCCCCTATACCAGAGCTTATATTAAATCCTGCAGGTGAAGGTACCACCACTATTTTGCGAATATTTTGTTATTAGTGGCTGGTCATTGAGGCGAATGAGGCCCCAACATAGGCTGGAGGGGTTATTATTATCATTTTCATGAAAAAGGGTATATTTATGTTTATAATTATTATATGCATGTATACGAAGTAAACTGGTTTAACTGCTGTTTTTCAGAGGCTCGAGCAGCTGGTGAGAAGGAGGAAATAAGGTAGGATGTTTTTGGAGTGCATATATGGGAATAGCAGGACTGGAACACTCTGTAAATATTTTTGGATAACTGTATGAAACCTAGAAATACTTTTGGTGTATATAAGCGAGCATGAGCTTGCCTAGTGGTAGTTTATGATGTAAATATAAGACCCAGGGATAAAACCTCAACACAGATATTGGGGTGGCCATATGGGGTAGCCTATATTTTGTTTAAAGTATAGTAATAGTCAATAATAATATAATAGTTAATAAAAAGGTAGATAAGAAGAGGCTAAGGGATATACTTTAAAAAGTATAAAAGTAATTTATTCTATTTTGATAGATAAATAGCTAGAAATATATTTGAAAGGAAAAGTTTTAAATTATTGATATTTTTGGGTCTCCTACAATAAGAAAAGTATTTCAAATGTTATTAAAATGATATAGTATAGTAGTAAAAAGTCAAGGTGTTACAATAGGTTCAATCGTTGATTATGAAATGCTATTATATTTATTAACTTTGTTATTAGGAGTATATGGCCTTTACATATTGTTATATGAGTCTCCAATAAAGAAACCATGTGTAGTTTTTCACATGTGATGAAAAAATGTACATTTATTATCACGTTTGAATTAAGGATTTCAATAAAATCAATTTCTTTGCTACATTTTAAAAGTCTAATGGTACAATTGTATCCTACAAATTATATTTGTATTGCATGATCTTTTTTTAATTATCGAGTTGTATTGCATGATCTTAGAACATCACTTCAAAAGTAAAGTTGTTCATTTACTCTCTCAATATAAATAATATTATAAATATGTACAATTAAATATGTATATGATTAGTCACCAATGATGAAAAATTATAAATAAATGCAATGTGAAACATTTTGAGTACATATGAGTTTTTTTGTGTCTCAGCTCTTTGAAGCCACTTCTACAAAAACCAAAATGGTGTTTGGACCGATCCAAAATATATGAACTTTCAAGCCCATAATCAATTCTGGTAAAAACAAAAGCACATAATCAATAGTGTCATGACGACTTATCGTTTCAAATAAATTGACATTATTAGATAGATGTGAGTATATTGAGTTGTGTTCTCTTATTATAATTTTTTTTTTAAGTTCCAAGGTAAGCTTAATAGCTTGTGAGTAGTTGATATTTCTAGTTTCGTATCAAAGGAAAAAAATGAAAATATAAAAGTTTTAAAACAATGACGTTGTCTCCGACTGAAAGTTTGTTTCAATCATCGTTAACGCTTGAAAGTGTGTAAAATTTTGTTATTCAAAGATTCTTTTCGTCAAGTTAATTTCTGTCACTAGCTAGATTCATCCGTATGACTTTACGTAAAATGAGTATTCATAATCACACATATTCTTCTGACAAAAAAAAATCACTTGTGGTTTTTTAATTAAAAGTTCGCCACAAGGTACCATATTCTTAATTTTAGCAATAAGATTTAAATCTGTTCCATTATTTAAGGAAAAATATGAAATAAGTTACATTTAAATTTCAAAATTATTTCAACTAGTTGAGTAGAAATATTCAACTGTCATTTATGAGATTTCCCCTTATTTGAGTGATAATTGAGTTCTTTTTCCCACCCGTAAGGATTTACAAACATGTAGGAGTACTATCTTTGGCCCTTTCATAAAAAAAATTATATTTTGCCCTTGTTTATGATAATTGCAAGTTGACTTTTTATTTGGCCAACAAAAGCTTACTTTGTGTGGGGTGCAAGGTATCATTAATTAATTTAGCCTCCCGGGCACACATGTGTTTCTATACATAAGCCAGCACAGTTGATGAGCAACAACATACATACAAACCTGCATTTGCTTTTCTATAATATAATCATCTCTCAAGTTAAACCCCATACACCTGTAATAACTTGTATACTTTGAATCATCCCAATATTTGAAGTATGTTAGTGTGTATTGATACACCAGATGGCTGCTGCAGGGCGTCGATGTTGGAAAGACCATCATCGGGAGAAACTAAAAGTTTGCCCGAAGAATTTTATTTTGTCAGAGTTTTACCAAAAGATGGTGTTGTTGATGCCAAGTCCTTAGTTCAATATGCTATTGAGCTGTTGGAGGAAAAGGATCCGAGACTTCTAAGCGTATCTGAAAACATCGTACAAAGAATTGTAAGTACAGTGTCATGATATTCCTCAAATCATAATATTTTATAAGGCAGAGACCGAGAGTGAACATTTGTTTTAATCCAACTTATAAGTCATACCGTTAATTTTATTTTACTTGTGAGTGTACTATTATGCTAGTATTTGTTTATTATTATGCTGACTTTATTTTCACGGTTAAATTGTTTTAATAAAGGTACAGTTGTTAGAATTTTGTTAAATCTTAAAGCTTTTGTGTGTGAAATAATTACATATATGAATAAAAGATTAGTGTAACTCCCTCAAATTTCTAAAATTTCTAAAATAATAAATAAAGAAATATTTAGAATCTTGGTGAGGGTTCAATATTTAAAAAACTTTTGAATAAATTCCTAATTTATAAGGTTTCTAATTGATTTTAAAGCAAAAGATTATTGAAGTTTTTTGCAAAGAAAAGGTTTTGAAATTATACTCACATTTGAAAAAGTTATTTAAAAATCAATTAAAATGATATAATATAGTAGTAAAAAGGTTGAGTGTTACAGTTAATAATGTTGTAATTAATCTTATTATTATTGTGCGCTCCCACCTGCTTGCTTTCTTGCAACTATTAATTGCAGAATGACCGTGAAGACGTGGTTTCAAGGTTGCATTATATGAAAAGAGGGGATCTTAACAGACTTAAAGGAAGCATTGCTTGTAAGAAGGACTTGTTAACTAAATTATACTTGGCACTGGACGAGATATCTTTTCCAATGTGCTCATCCCAAGAGAAGCTTCAAAAACACGTAAGTACATGCATGATGTGGGTTTAAACTTAATAATTGAAGTTTCAGGTTTTGCCTCTCTTGTTTACATCCTTTAAAAACTCTACTTTTGATTAGATTTGAATTTGTCATTTTATAATTTAAATGTTGGAGGAGCAGAAGTTGAATTTCCGGGTGCAGCATAAGACCAACAATTTGGCCCAAGAAAGGAAATTGTTGAAAGAGATAAGCCTGAGCCAGCAAAGGAATAATGTCTCAGCCATACAAGAGCTTAGATTCATTGTAATAAGTTTGTTACTCACAAACTCCGCTCTTTTTGTTGAATAATATTATTTTAAAATTATTGAATCTATTTGCATAAAAACAATTACTGAATTTATAACCTTTTCGATATCCCTTTTCTTTCCGGGATTATCAAATAATTGTAGTTATCTCCATATCCCTGTCATCATCACGACGAGAACAGGAAGAAGTGTGACAAGCGAATTGAAGAAATATTCGAACAATTTCAAGTGACAGGGAAAGTCTCTAAAGGCTTGAGGGAAGAAGTGAAAAATCGCATCAAGGTAAATATATAGATTTTATTTAATAAATATGCACATTTGTTCTTAGTTATCTGTTCATTTTCCATTTTAATAAATATCGTATCTTGGAATTTGGAGCCAACTTTAATTTGATTATGAATAATAGGTTATTTTAAATTAAGTATTTTGATCCATAACACAGATCATAATCTTTTGAGAAAGGTGCAAAAAGAGCTTTTATAATACTCCCTGTAAAGGTGCAAAAAGGAGTATGTAAAAAGTGCATATGAAACCATATTAAAATTTTTAGTGCAAAACTGACAATAATTAAGTTTTTTTTGGCCAATAATCGTAAATTAAAATGAGTGCATATGACACCATGTAAGGAAGTTGAGTTATATCTATACACACCCATTTAAATTTACTACTGCTAGTTTTGCACCCCAAAAATTAATATTGTGACATCTGCATTTTTTACATATGATTATTGTTATTTTTGCACATTTACCCTAATCTTTTCTTCTTCTTATTATCAAATAATATCCATCTTAGATTAAAAAATTGATAATTTAGATTTAATAGTTAATAAAATGAACATTACACAAGTTTATTCATTAACATTTTTTTTTCATTTTTTCTAAATTGCAGTTATGAATTGTGCATATCAAAATTTAACATCCTTGTGATAGTAAAATTTTATAAATACTAAATGATCTAGGCCGTATATCTTTTAAAGCCATAGGCTGAGATGATATTTTAAGAAGAAAATGAGAGATAGATATGAAAAAAGAGAGAAACTTAACTGAATATTACATCATTATTCTCAAAGATTTATTTCTCCAATATATGTAATTCAACAAAAGCAATTAATTAATTATAATCGCATATATTTTTATCAAAACTGTGATGAATTAATTTGTGGTGTCTTTAATATTGATATCCTGTAAGTTTATGTTTAATAGGTGGTATGTGATGAGTTAATGGAGATGAGGAGGAAACAGAAGGAACTTGAGGCCAATATCAAATCGAATGAGAAAAAATTTGAAGCAATAAATGAAGAAATTTGGTCATTTCAAGAGCACTTAAAAGACAATCACAAGAGAAATGAGGCTTTTCTCTTCTTTCTTAAGTCGACTGAATTTCCCAACTTTTGGTACCTCAAATACGGAAACTTGGACAAAACATCTATTCGCTTCAATACATTCTGTGCAGAAAATGTAAATGGAGCCGTTAAAATTGTTTTTTCTGTTGGGTTTCCCTATTGAAGTATAATGTAAAACAAAATACTCACGAGTAGCGTAGGTTTTTTATATAATTGGTAAATGCATGTAAGTATATGTAAGTTCACTATTGTATGTGCATGTGTTAAGCCAAGTAATAAATTGTGATAAATAGATTGTTGTTCACATGAGGATTTGTTTCAAAACATAACTTTCACCCTTTCACCCACCTAATTTTAGATATGCATATTGGAGAAATCCTATACTTACACAAAATATGCACACAAAATTTCTACCAATTACAGAGTTAACAATGAAAGACTTCAATTATAAATACTTCTCCATTTCTATTTCTTCTGTAGGAAAAATTCATTAACCAAGAAGTCTCCTTGAACCATGTAGGACATAAACAAAAGAAAAAGAGGAATCTTCTTACTTAAAGAGAGACATAGTGATGATCTTTTTTTTGGATGTCTTCTATATATAGTAAGGGAACCTCCTCTTTACAATCAAATATATGAATGAATATATTTCTACACTTATGAGACATATCTGTATTATTTATAAAATGTTTGAGCTTATTATTATAATTTTCTATCAAAATTAATAATAATTTTATGGTCATAATTACCCTAAATCAAACTTAATGCATCTAAGGTGCGGGCCAGTAAAGAAGGTATTTTAATAAAATATCTAACAATACAATATCAATATTGGTTTAAACTCTATATGAAGCAATCATATGTTAAACCAAAAATTATTATATACAAGTAATTCTTCAACTTCAACTATAAATTGGGTATACAATTATATCCTTCTCTCTATATATTTTATCAAATTCGAATTTGATATTAATACCTTCTCTAATATGTGCTCTAAATGACTATATATGCTAGTTTAGGATTCCAATGATTCGCTCTTTCAAGTAAGCAACAATTGTTTTGATTTCTTAAGTTTCTTTGTATATATCTCTAATAATAACAATTAAATCCAAATTTCAAGCACCATTCACAATGATACTATGTAAAGTTGGTAAATATATCTCTATCTCCCCAACAAAAACATCCATTATTTATCAAAACATCCATTATTTATCAAGTAAACTTTAAGTCGAGTATACATGATTTTAACAAAGTTGGACACTTAAATCAACTCTCTCAAGTCAAACACAAATATAAAAATCAATCTAAGTGACCAATTACACAAAGAACCATTAATCCAATACAACAAGGGTCTAAGATAAATCCAATAACAAATTGTTTAGCATTCATTGGCAGCCACAAGCTAGAAATATACATCAAAATCACAGCCATAGCAGCAAATAAGAGTGAAGAGGTAAGAAAAACTGAAAAAAACGAGGAAATGGAGCTTGGTATCATTTCATATCTTGATTCATATGCTTCAAGAGCTTTCAAAGGCCTCAAGCCCCAGCACACCAAATCCCAAGATAATAAAAAACTTGTGTCTACGTACCTCGTCGCTAGGGTACTCACTCCACCTTCTTTTATTCCAATAACACGTGAGATTCTCCATTTTTTCCATTCTCTACACTTTTCTATGTACAGTACGTATTTTTATCAAGTTAAGCGTATAGAACTTATTCTTTGTCTCTTTTTTCTCATTTCTTGGTTATGCCAAATCTTAGCTTAAATTTAAACTATTGACTTTAGCTTCAGATGAAACTAAAATGTGTTTCAATCAGCCTACTTCAACAACCTAAGAAGAAAAGAAATTTATAAAACAAAGTTGATAAAAGAGAGAAAGATATCTACATTCAAATCAATAATTGTGGCTTTAAACTGAAAGTGAACACATTTTCCTATTATATGTATATCCAAATTAAAAAGTATAATTCCACTCCAAGACGGGTATAAACCAGAGGAATAGTTGGTAAAATGGCATGAATTGGTTAAAGGAAAGAGTAAGCAACATCTCAAAGAAGCGCAGTTAACCTTTTCTAGGCATCAATATATTCCTACCAAATTTATTACTTTTTTGTCAGACTATCCTAATTTATTATATACTCCCTCCGTTCCTAAATATAAGATCACTTTAGTTTATTTGAGGAGATTAAGGAAGACAATAAAATTATATGATCTTCCCAAAATCCCCTCAATTACTTAACTTTAAAAGGAGGAGGAGTTTTCAATGTAAAGAGGGAGTATAAGTAGTTTGGGCAAAACTTGAGATAAAATAGGAAGTGATCTTATATTTAGGAACTTATTCACTTCATCCCCAAAGTGATCTTATATTTAGGAACGGAAGGAGTAAATACATATATTAAAGGAGTTTCCCATCAATGGAGAAAAGATTAAATGTAATTTAGTTATCTATTTCATGCATTTTGATGTAAATATTATTGGGAAAATTAATTTGAGGTACCCCACAAGGGACTTAATACTAGAAAAGTCCCAAAAGTTGAAATAATTAATGTAGGGTCCCAAGGGACCTCACTTTAATATACTTGAAAATTGAAAAGACACTTTTGCCCAACAAGTTGTCACGTTTGCCCATTCAGTTGTCAAGTTATGCCCATCGAGTTGTCACGGCTGCCCATTAAGTTGTCAGGTTTTTCCCAAACTTGAGAGTTTGGGCAATTAACTTAAAGCACATGCCCAACAAGTTGTCACATTTGCCCATTCAGTTGTCAAGTTATGCTCATCGAGTTGTCACGGCTGCCCATTAAGTTGTCAGGGGCAAAAGTGTCTTTTCAATTTTCAAATATATTAAAGTGAGGTCCCTTGGGACCCTACATTAATTATTTCAACTTTTGGGACTTTTCTAGTATTAAGTACCTTGTGGGGGACCTCAAATTAATTTTCCCAATATTATTGAGTAAAACAAGTAAATTCAGAATCAAATTCAAATTGAAAAGGAAAAGAGAAATCTTTAACTAGTTTTTTGTGTGCTTGGAAATATTGACTTTATTTCGTGGGGTGCAAGGTAGTTGACTTACAGTACACACACTTGCCAAACTGTTGAAGTTATCCATATAAACAAAATAAAACAAGCTGGCCTCATCAACAAAATATTTAAACCTAATAAAAAATTGTTTTTTTATTTCTTTTGATTTCCTTGGAGTGTGGTGCAAGAGAGTTGACTGACAAGACAACCACCAAAATCATTTTGTATACCTATATTATCCCACATTCCCCAAAAAAAATTAGCATATATACACTAACAAAATCTGACATAGAATTAATTTTCTTATTTCTCTCAAGACTCTGAAAAAGAAGTAATAATAATATTAGCAATTGAGGTAAGCATATGTTCTTCTCTCTATCTGATATGAATAACATTTGGTGATCAAAATCTAAGCACATCAGTATAATTTGAACATGTAGATTTTGATCTAAATGGACAAGACAGAAACCAGAGTGATGCAGAAAAACCCATCAGATTTTGGTGTGTTACCATTTTATTTTATCAAGGTTTGGCCAAAAGAGGTTGATCCCAAATCCAGAATCAAAGAGGCAGTCAAGCTGTTTGAGGAGATGGATAAACAACATTTTATTATGTCTGAAAAAATCAAAAGAAAATTGGTACGTGAAAGAGGTTATTACTTTATTTTGTGATTGTCTTTTCTTTTTGGTTAAATAGAAAAAGCGTTATTACTTTAGAAAGATATTATATGTATGTCAACAAGCTTAATTATCTCGTGAAGTTTCTCTGCCTATATATATATCTAGTTTGAATGGAGAAAAGAGGTTTCAAAATTAGATGATCTGAAGTACTGCCATCGCAAAATCCTAAGAAAAATTCAAACTCAAACGATTACGCTGGAAAACTTGAATCTGGAGCTACACAATTTGTCTTCTGCCAATGAAACACATAGAACTACTAAATCTGAATGCACAACAGAACAAGGTGATGATATCCATGTAAGTGCAGAATTTTTCCTTTCATCGACTAACATGTTTAACTCACATTATTAGCATGTTTTTATCATCAGATCAGACCACTCTTTTGTTAAGGATATTTTCTTGAATCTGAGTTTAACTCTCTTGTTTGTCGTTTCATATTGTGATGGATTCAGAGGTTCAATTTCCTACATCAGACCAAAAATTTAGCTGAAGAAAACAAACTCTTGAGAGACATGAACTTCAGACAGAAGGGAAAAGTTGAAGCTTGCAATGAAGAAATGAAAATCTCTACAGAAGCCGAAAGAATTTCCACAAATAGTACAATATTAAACGGGAAAGCTTTGAACCATAGGATCTCAAATAAAAGCGTCAAAAAGAAAATTAAGGTATAGAACATTTTTTTGTGCTAACATTAATTTTGCTTATATATCAAGATAATGTCACAGATATATGACTTTGAGGTCACATGAGTTTAAACTTTGGAGATAGTCTAATGCACTAGGCCAGCTTTTTTATTTATATCTGGAGATCGTGAACTCATGAGTCATGACCTCTAAATCACATTCCATATACCAATTTCAAATCTGTTTGATATCTCTTGCATCCATGGCATTATATTTATTTCTAAATGCTATATAATCAGTACTGACTACATTTATTCTCACATTTGTTTGTTAAGGTTTTATGTGATGAGTTGATGAAAATGAAGGAAGAAAAGAAGACAGTTGAAGCCAAACTTAAGAAATCTGAGAAAATATCAGGAGCAATAAGAAAGGAGATAAGGTCTTGGGTGGAGCAGTCCAAAGATAAGCAACACAGTAATGAGGCATGTTTCTGCATGCTTGACCAATTGAGAAGAATTTATAATGAGGAAAGTTGGGCACTACAATATCGTAACTTAGAATCTGATCAGTTCAGTTCTATGATTTATATGGACAAGACTTCTTCAAGATGGACAGGAAGCTGCAGAAATTGGATGTTAAGCTACAATATCGATAGTTTGTGATTTTTTTATTTAATAGTAATAATGTAGGTACTCGAATATTGATCCCGTATGCTGCATTTTACTAAAAAACTGAACATTGTTTAAAATTTTATTATTATTTTTTTGGTTAATCATCACTCGGTTTAATCCGGACTCGAGGGGGTATAAGTGTTATCCACATAGGCCATGTTGTCTCCTCTCCCAATGAGAACGCTTCCCGGGATTTAAACACGTGTTCTCATCATTATAAGGTTGTAGCCTACATACCAGTTCAACCAACTACTCATTCATTGGTAATTTTATTATATTTTTACATTGAAAGAGAATGGTGTTAAGTCAAAAGTGGCTTGGGATACCCATGTTTAGAAAAAACAATGTGTGATTTGTTTACTATTTTTATGACATTTGCATTGATTGATATGTTAGTACAAAAAGAATTATATAAAATATTTTTTATGAAAACAGAATGAGAAGTACAATTTACTGCTATATCTAACTTGAGTACAGCTTGCAAAAGTAGATAATATATTTCAAGGTAATAATCAGTGTCTTGATATTCAGTCTTAGTAAATTGTTTGAGGCCAACACTTGAAATGATTGATTATCAAAGTAGGAGAATTTATAATGCAACAGAGAAGATCAAAACGCTAAAGTTAAAACTGTAAACCCCTTAAATCTCCTGGCCTATTGAAAATCCTGTAAAAATTGACTCTATAGATATACACCTTGCTTTGAACTACATTATGAATGACAAAATGTAGAGTTGTTCACTGCTTTAAACTTTGTGCTGGAAATTAGCTTAGCCAATATTCTCAAAAGAGATAATTAGATCCCAAGAAGGATTTGTAGAGAGCAAAAATGAGTAATATATCATGAGATGAGAGAATTCAAGCTCTTGTGTAATTATACAAGATGATTCGATACAGGCCTTATATATGCAATGCTCTGTTCCTTTTCCTCCAAATGATGTTTGATGAGAAATGTTATATATTAAGGAAAAAATAATCCAACTGTGTCAGTTTACCTGTTTATATAAAATGGTAACAAACATTATTAGTACTACTACCTCCGGTCCTAAATATAAGATCTAATTGACTTTTTTTTGGAGAGGTTAAGATTGCGAAATAGACTATTAAAGCATGACACATTTGATATATTTTTAGATTATCCATTAGGTTATAGGTAAAATAAACTAGTCTAAGGGGAAAATTAGGTAAATCATCAATTTATAATTAACTTATTTTACTTTTTTAGGATTTTTCAAAAAAGTCAACTAGGTCTTATATTTAGGACCGAAGGGAGTATTTCAGTAACAAATTGTTTTTTCATTTCGTGGAACAGTTGGAAAGCTAGAAAATGGAGGTGGTAAAGTTGATAATATTTTCTATCGAGAAAGTGAAAATTAATCTCATTCCAATGTAGTAACCCCGAATATACATAAATCATAATATCACATTTTTTTATCGAATATAACATTTCCATTATATACAGTCATGACAGAACAGGTTAGTTATAATTCATGAGATAGCCATATCTAACACTGATAATAAAAAACACACTACTTTTCATCGATCAAAAAACTTTAAAATACTACCTCCGGTCCTAAATATAAGATCTAGTTCACTTTTTTGAAAAATCCTAAAAAAGCAAAATATAAGTCAATTATAAATTGATTTACCTAAATTTTCCCCAAAAACTAGTTTATTTAACCTATAAACTAATGATTAATCTAAAAATATATCAAATATGTCATAATTTAATAACATTTTGTAACCTTAACATCTCCAAAAAAAAGTCAATTAGGTCTTATATTTAGAACCGGAGGGAGTAGTTACTAACAGAAAGAACACAAAATATATTTATGCTAATTTATTCATTTTTGAAATTCCTATTACTGACGAGAAAGTCTCGAAGTTCCTCCAAGCTTGCACAAATTGGAATGTGATTAATCAAATCAATCCCACAATCATCATCAACAGATGAAGCAGATGAAGAAGCTATATTATCAACAAGAGGAAGAGGCTTTTCCTTAGTAAGATTCGCAACACTTTTGTTGTGATGGGTCAAGGAGACCAAATTCTCAGCTGCCTCATCCTCTAGCTTTTTGTAAATCTTAACAAAATCTTCACAATCATTTCCCCATATACTTCTTTCATCACCGTCTTGGTGGTTTTCCTCTCTCTTCCATGACCAATCTGACTTTCCCTCTTGACTTCCGGGGCATATCTCATACATTAAGAAGTACACAATTTCCTCGATTGATCGTAACACTTGGTTTGATTTTGTATGACGATAATACTGCGTCCAAAGTATAATATTTATTATACACAATTAATTTTTTTCCCAATAAAACTACTCTACCAATTCATTGAGTAAATTCCAAATAAAGTATTTTGAATATATAAAATTAAGGACAAATTAGGAACCCAGATTTGTAAAAGGACAAATCAATTACTAAGACCTGAATTGAGATTATGAAATGATGCACAATTACTCATATGTCCTTCCCCTCATTATATTCTCACCTCCTTCTCCCCATCGCTGACTGAACCCCAATCTTTGAACGTTATTCAATAATCTATATTTTAAGTAAAATTTTAAATAGACTTTCAGGCCTTACCAAATTTGCAAAGAGCTAGATTCACTCTACGAAAAGATTTACGTACATGCTCTATTTTAGGCTCTTAAGTTTTATATTTTTATTTAGTCACGAGCCTATTTATTTGAAGTCTACACCGACCGAGACTATTCCACCCCAAAACAAGGAAATTACTTGGTTTAGCAATAAATTAATACCACAATCTACGTTATCTTCTTAATTTATTATTTTTATTAAAAGTATATATATTAATTGCACATATTAGTTGGACTTCTGTTAGATAATAACATAAAAGAGTCCCACATTGAAAGTATGAAAAATTAATTAAAAGTATGTACTTGTAGGTTGAGTTTCATTATATTGATTCAACCATTTGTTATAGAAAGATAAATATTGACATAGATACACACACAATTAATTTATCTTTCAATACGGTATAAGAAAACATATCACATATACACGATTAATGTGGTATTTAGATCCATACAATCAATGGGACAAAAAACGAATATTTGTAGATATATAGTCTCCATAAAAAGTACAAAGAAAAATTGTATGTAAATAAAAGAGATAAAAAAATTAGTAGGGTAAATATTAGGGAAAAAACATAAACAATCCCACAACAAAAGTGTGACTGTGTGAGGAATGTATAAATATATATTATATGATTTAGGGTTGAATTTCATCACATTTGACTTTTTGTTATAAAAGACAAACATTACCATATATACAATTAATTCATCTTCCAACAACTTATAGTATAAATGGTACTTCCAATGAGAGAGCTGAAATCTTACTCCCTCCGTTCCTAAATATAGGACCTAAATGACTTTTTTGAAAAATCCTAAAAAAAACAAAAAATAAGTTAATTATAAATTGATTTACCTAATTTTTTCTTTTAAACTAATTTATTTTACCTATAAGCTAATGGATAATCTAAAAAGATATCAAATATACCATGATTTAATAACCTATTTCGCAACTTTAATCTTTCCAAAAAAAAGTTATTTAGGTCTTATATATTTAGGAACGGAGGGAGTATTTTTTTTTTAGGGAAATCAACGCACATTTGTAACAAACATTGACATACTATTTCTTATCTAGCTTTATATTAACTACGCCAGGATAATAGAAAGTTACCACATCCCATCTTCCAGTTTCACGTTGTTGACGCTCAATGTTCCAACCCTCAAGTCTGTCCTTGAAAGATAATTGACGCTCCGATAGATTAGTGGCTATCTCCAAATGGGGTAGCTGCAAAAGTTATGAAGTTCATCTCAAAACTTAAGTTATATTAATAATAATAATTTCAATATTTGTTATGGACAAACTTCAATAGATACATTAATACATAATTTAAATAATTTAACCATTGTTATAGGTACCTTGTCCATATCAATCGTCCCAATATTTTCAGGAATTTCAAAGGAAACTAAGATATTTCCTACTCCAGGTTGCCTTGTAACCTGTGTTAGAGCTTTCTTGGCTTGGAGTATTACTCTCTGCTCATGTAATTGAATATTTTTACTAGCAACGATAAAACAGTTTATATTTAAAGTATTTCGAAAATTCTTTAGATAAAAAAATCGCAAACAACTTTTAATAAAGAATACGACACTATTTCTTCCTTAAGCTAAGTGTGACTTATGTGATCCTCATAGTTATAAACACTGAAAAGCACAATATAAAATAATTTTGAGTTTAAAATTAGTAATTAAATAATATCTCTATATAATTTTGACAAAAAAATGTATTTGAATAATGCTACTAATATGGAACCCAAAGTGAGAGATTGACACGCATATATAATAGTTATAAGTTGGAAATTGTTGTCAATAAAAATGGATCACTAGTACATGCATCTGAATTAAAATGAAAATCATTACCTATATTGGAAGAATGGGAAATTAACTTTAAAAATCACCAAGAGCACTTGGACAAAGAATAATGGCACCAATGGAACACGCATCTGAATTAAATGTAGTAAGATAAGCAAGATATAATACATTTTTTATGCATGAAAGTTTAGGTGAATTGGGTCCTGGGGGCTAATCAGGGTCAGGATAGGCCTTTGGTCTAAAAGAGCGCTTAAAGAGATACTTACAGATCGCTCACCAATAAATTTCTCACATCGGTGTGATTTGAACCTACAACCTTATAGTTATGAGTTAACCCCTTACCAATTAGACCAACATTTGTCGACAAATATACTACAATTTTAAGAATATTAGCAAAAAAGTAACACACACACATTATACCTTAATTTAATTAATTGTTCCTAATTTACACTAAAAATATATCAAGAAAATAATATGATATTAAGAAATTTATACAAACTATATAATAATATTTACATTATTAGATTCTGAAATTTTTTGTTTTAATAATTGAAACGTTCAAAAAACTCACCTATAATAGACTATTTTGAAATATTTCGAAATTTACTAGACTTTACTATAATGAACAAAAAGCCTAATATGATATTAATGTCTGGGGAATGTTTATATAGGATAGCAAAAAACATCTCTAATATTCACTTTTGATAAGAAACTAGGAGATTATTATCGGTTGTGTTATGCAGAAACGCAAAAGAAGCCAAAACTAGCGTGCAGAAACACTTCAGCGTGTGTGCTGGGATATTAATCTATTTTATTAAAAATAATATTTTCACTGCAACAACACAATTAAATAAATTGAATGATCCAAAAAGATATTTTTCTATATATTTTAATGTCAAATTCAATAAAATAACAACAACTACTTCACCAAACTTCATAAACACTGTCTGGTTAAAAATACTTCATAAATATATAACAAAAAAAAACTTCATAAACACAGTTAAATTTAGAGAAATCGCATCTTTTTTTTATATTTTTGTGGGAAAATGGATCCTTCGCTGAATATATTCTCAGGAAAAATGAGAAAACTAACAAAAAAGTTTCCCCGCAAAATGAGAAATCATGAGATCGGAGATCATGAAATACTTACAAAAACCATGAATTTCAGAAGTGTAGACAACTTAGTATGTAGCTTCTGGCTCTGATAGTTTATCATTGTTTCCTCCTGAATAGAACTTTGAGAGGAGGCTATGGAATACAATAAGCTTACTTAAATACCGCGTGCACAGCAATTAATGCAATACACAGCAACGATTTTGTATTGAGTAAAAGAAAACAAAGAAAACAACGATAATTGTTTACGCACGCGCTGCAAGACAAACCTCACTTATCGTGGACTTCTTTTTCCTTATATGCGTGTGTAAGGGAAAATGAGAAATATCCGAATGTTCAAAAGGACAAGTAAGTAACTCAAACTTCCAAAAGAACAAGTAAGAAACTTAAATTTCCAAATAGAAAAATTAACAACTAGAACATGCCCATTAACAACTGGAACATAGCAATTAACAATTGCCTAGTTATTACTTAATTGTCATTTTGGAATTCTAAGTTCCTTTTTTGTTCTTTTAGAATTTTAAGTTCCTTATTTGTCCTTTTGAATATTCAGAGGTAATTATTTATCATTTCTTTATATATTCAATTAATATGGATTAATTTCAATTTTTTAACATTTACAATTTTATGTTAGTTTGGTAAGGAATTATATTCGTGTCACATTATGGAATTAGCTAATGTAGAATTTGTTTTATCCGTTTACGATTTTTTGTTAATCCTTGAATTTTTAAATTCATTGTTGGTAGTTATTAATGTTTTCTGGCTTAAGAATTGTTTCCATGACCGTCTGTACGTACGTGTGATAAGCTTAAAGTTATTTGATATGGATTTGTTGGTTCACGTTCGATTCTCATCACAGAGACAAACAAATGCTTTCCCATGTTAGTTTTTACTGTCATATATATTTCAGGTCTAGATTCATTTAGAATTATTTTGATATTTTTAATAAACTTTTATTTTCATAAAAATAAAGTTAATTTTATAATTGTGATTTGTATGAAAGCTAAGTTTATCTTGGGTTTAAATATCATTTCGGTCAATTAACAATTACTCAAGTATATATTAATTAATTCACACAACTAACAATAAAAAGTATCAACTTTGTGGTTGACTGTATCTCCCATCACAACTCATTTACATGTTGTTGTTCTTCTTCTGCAGCATTAATAACGTTTTTGGCTATGCTTCTACTGTTACGTTCCAAGCCATTGCAAGAGGGACGTGGTAACAACTTCTCAATACAAAAAATTCGTTCTTTAGCAGCTGTTGTTACTTAGTTAGGGACGATTCTACCCAACCATCGCTGAACTATATCATAGCAACAATAATCTGCCAAACCATTACAAAATTGAGAATTTCGCTTTTTAGCACATTCTTAGCGACGTAACATACCCTCAGTTATGAACCAAAAACCATCCTAATTTAGTGACAGATACAAAGTAACGATTTAGTGAAAAAAAAAAGCTGTATAAAAAAAGTAACGATTTGGTGGCATAAAAATGACACTATGAATCTATTATAAGTTTTTTTTAAAAAAATAAACATCATAGCAAGGGCTATATTATAACGTTGCTATATTTTTATAATATATATATTGCTAAATAAAATATACATTTGGTCCTTTATGTTTTCATTAAGTTTCAATTTAGTTTTCTATGTTTGCAAAGTACATTTTTAATCTTTTTTGTTAACATTGTTAGTTTCACTTAACGAAAAATGTTGACTTATCAAATCCAAAGGAGAGAAGGAAATATAAATAAGAAAAATACATGGGGCTCATATGCAATTTTACAAAAAAAAAACATTTACATTCAAATGTCATTGACCAATAAGTTTGGGTAAAATGAAATCACTTTGGTTACTATTAGGGTGAAAATGTCCCAGTTGTGTGTTTAGGTTCCGACAATTAGTTATTGGATTCAAAGTAACCAAAGTGTTTAAAAAACACCCCAAGTAGACGGTCAATCACATTTGACCGTTAATCTGCCCATGTGGCCGCCACGTGGGTTAAATTTTTGTCACGTAGGATATGTCATGTGGGGGTAATGGACCTAATATACCATCCAAGTAACCATCCAGGAGCAATGGACATCCTGAACTAACAACAGGCTCATATTTATACTCAAAGTGATCAAAGTGTTTAAAAAATACCCCGAGTGGACGGTCAATCACGTTTGACGGTTAATCTACTCATGTGACCACCACGTGAGTTAAATTTTTTGCACGTAGAATATGTCATCTGGGGCCCACATATAATAAAAAACACTTAGAGAGGAGAGGGGATTGCTTTTTTATTATATGTGGGACCCACATGACATATCCTACGTGGCAAAAATTTAACCACGTGGTGGCCACATGGGTAGATTAACGATCAAACATGATTGACCGTCTATTGGGGATATTTTTTAACATTTTGGTTAAATATGAGTATGTTGTTAGTTCAGGGTGCCCAGTGCTCCTGAGTGGTTACTTGGAGGGTAGATTAGGTCCATTACCCCTACATGTCATATCCTACGTGGCAAAAATTTTGCCCATGTGGCCGCCACATGGGCGATTAATGGTCAAACGTGATTGACCGTGAACTTGGGGTATTTTTTAAACACTTTGGTTACTTTGGGTGTAGATATGAGCCTGTTGTTAGTTCAGGGTGCCCAGTGTTCCTGGGTGGTTACTTGGAGGGTAAATTAGGTCTATTACCCAATACCAAAAAACATGTTTATTTTGCATCTATCTCTCTCCCATCTTTAAAATCAAAACAAAATATCTTTTCATTTTACCCAAATCCTTCTAGCATTTCATTAAGTTTGTTAGGTTAGTTATATTAAACAAGGCTCTCTGCGAACAATTTGGATTAATATTGTATTGTTGTCTACAGCTTTACATTCGATTTTAATACCTTTCGCAATTGATCCAAATGCGATATACAACGACGATTAATTCAACTAACCATAAAGTTCACATAGTTGATAATCATTTATGTATAATTCACATCTGGAATTTGAAATAATCATTAAGAATTTTAATATTAGGGGTATTTATCTGGCCTATTGGCTGACAATGCCCATCCTAACTCAATGAAAAAATGCTCTTATATCTCTACCCTAGCTAGGAAAAAAGTGGCTCTAAGAATAAATGGGGCATCATGGGCAATGCCAATGGACTGGTAGGGTTGGGCATCAGTAAAAGTCCCATTTGGCCCTGTCCAAGAAATAAATATAATTCTATTCAAAAATAATGTGTGTGTTTGTATGTATATATATTTATTCAAAATGATTGGTTTCTATTTATTTCTTTTTCTGGTTGAGTTGGTAAATGGACTTCAACCCCTGTAAGAATGAGAATATGTGTTTAAATTTCAGGCGGTGTTTAACAAAAAAAGTTATTATTTATTTCTTGTTCTTATTAGTATATTGTACTCAGACTTGTTAAGTTTTTGTTGATGAAATTGATGTAGAATTGTTCATAAGTTCAATTTTTATAATTCTTCTTATTTCAAATTAAATATTCAAAGTTGGGAAATTATATAATTTAGTTGATAATTAAAATATTTATTTTTTTTATATTTTTTTCCATATATGGTGTTATGGTAAAGTGTTAAATCTTGGGCATAGAAGCAAGCCATGCCTGCTCAGCCCAGATCCCAATGGCTTGGGCTTCATGTGAAGAGCTGGACATTATGCAATAAAAGACAGCCCATTATTTAATTGAAAGATGCGATTCCATTTATCAATTGAACAAAGTTGAGAGTTGTACCAAGAAGTAGTTGCTTTATTTTATTTTTAAGTTTGATAGAAATCCATAACACCCATAAGTTATTACTTTCAGAATTGATCTTTATTCTTTCCCATCCCCTATCTACAAATACAATATTTTTCTTACTTCTAATTGCCAAGTAAAAAGGTTCAATATATATAATCATAAATTGAGATATGGTTCAGCGGATGGTCGTCAGAAAAAAAGGAACCACCATGTTGAAAGATATAAAATTCATCGTCATTATCAACGCCCTTTAGCTCAACATGAGGAAGTTTTTGCGTTGCCTCTTCAAGATTTGTAATATTCTCTGAAGGTCCAAAGTTGCCTAGCGAGTTCTTGTTCTGCGTATTGCTTGATTCAGGAAAGTTAAGAGATGCCAAAGGCTTGTTTGTGATCATAACTTGCTCTTCTGCATAATTGTGTCAAATGTATAGTGTTAGCATCCATATCATCCATATCTATGAGCACTGTCTATATGGTTCGGCATGCACCGCAAGTATACATGTGTGTTTCTCAGGAGAAATCCTATCAATGAAAGTAGTTCAAACACACACACACACCAGGAAATAAAAATAATAATGCTACATTAAATTAAATTAATGAGGCAAACATATACTCCCTCCGGTCCTAAGTATAAGACCTAATTGACTTTTTTTTGGAGATATTAAGGTTACAAAATATGTTATTAAATTATGACATATTTGATATATTTTTAGATTAATCATTAGTTTATAGGTTAAATAAACTAGTTTAAGGGGAAAATTAGGTAAATCAATTTATAATTGACTTATATTTTGCTTTTTAAATATTTTTTGAAAAAGTCAACTATAGGTCTTATATTTAGGACCGGAGGGAGTATTATTTTAGTTCTTTAAGTTGTAAAATATTTATGTTTCACCTTTTAACTTCAAAACAATGTTGTTTTGATATTTTTTCCCTAACTGCGGTGATAGAACTATTCTGATGTCGAAATTGTAATGTTAATAAAATATGGAAATATTTTCAGATGCTAACAGATAAAGTTTGAATTTCAAAATAATGATTCATGGTATACAAAATTATCATTTGAGACCAGTTATGTTATATGGTCAAAAGACTAAAAGGATGCTTTTTTAAGTTAAGGGATTGAGCTGAAACCTTATATCAATATATACAACACACATTTATTTAGGTTTTCTTTCTAATATATTCAATTAATAAGACATACATCAACTTTATATAAATTTAAGCTGAACTAATCAATGTAGAACTATCTGTCCATATTCCTTAGTGTTAACTTTTGATTGTTTCCACGAAATATCTAGAAATATGCATTCACATCAAAATTACCTTTTCCAATCACTTCGTTGGTAGCGGGAGGAGAAACAAGGTTAACAATATTGTTATCATTCCTCTCACCCATAAGTTCATCAAATGTAATTCCTCCCAACAATTTCTTATATTCTTCTAAAACTTCCAAACCGAAGAATGTTTCGTCAACAACAGTCGTTTCTTTAATATCCCACGCTCTTATCAAAGGAGATTCAGCCTGTAAAACATCGCAGTTTTTTTTAATCAATTTGTCATTCACTTTTTCAAATCGTTATCAGTGTTCAAATGAATACAATATTGATTATTGTATGCATCACCTTATTGTCCTTTGTCAGCCAAGGCATCTCCGAATTGGAAATTATCCCACTTTCAACAAAAGGATCTTGTACATGTGTGAGATCGACAAATTTGTTATCATGTATCACCATGTTTATTTCTTGGTTGAGCTTGGGCTTAGGCTCACACAACACATTTCTCAGAGGTTCTTGGGTCAATTGAATCTTACTTGGGCATTCCCAACTATATAACTGAAAAAAATAATATAATGAATAATGTTATCTCCATCATTGAAATTATTGAAAAACAAAACACGTACACACACTTTTGACTGTATAATAGTTACCATATTCATGTGTGGTTCAAGGGGCATCCTTGCCATAGTGCTAGGCTCCGAATTAGAATCTGTTTTATTTTGATCAATAGATGATGTTTCAGGGGTAAACATCAACTTCTTCCTCACATCCTTCCTTGCCCTTTTTGAAGTTGGCTTGGAAATCATCATGTTCTCTCCCTATAAATCAATGTCATTTCTTTTTGGTCATTATTTTTTTAAAAAATTAATTATATTGTGTACTCAATAAATGCAATAAATATATATATATATATGGTCAGCTGGTCCTATAAAATAGATTTAAAACAATTTTTCTCACCTATGTTTCATTCAATACAAATAAAATTAAAAACAGCCTTAATAACTCTCAGGGTTGACTCATGTATTTAATACCAACATTTTGACCAAGTTCGTCAAAATAACGACTTATTATAAGCCGAGTGATTCATTATAAGGATCGTAGTTACACGCCTGTAGTTCCTATTATTTCACATGGACCAAAAATATAATAAACAAACTAAATCTGTCTAAGATAGATAAAAAAAATTCAATTTCACCCTTTTTAACAAGGTTTTAAAGGAGATTAAAAAAACAAAGGTTTACATTTAAATAATAACTAAAGGATCATGGTAAACTTCTGGTGAAAAAAGTAAAAACTAATTAAGCATTAATAACTCTCCAGCTAATTAATGTAAATTATAGACCAAAAAATCCTTAAAACACCTATATATATAATATAAACATCAATAACTCACCTTGCTTGCTGAAGCCAGGGCCTCATCATCACTAGCAGTAGTTCTCTTCCGGCTAGTCTTCGTTTGATCAGGTCCAAACATAATAAAGTTCACAACCTCCTGGATGGTCCGAAAGGTCTTCCCAGAGCTTAAGTGGCAATAAAACTGAAAATATATAATGAATAGGACGATTTCCATCATATGGAACTTATAAAACATGACAAAAAAACATACTCCCTCCTGTCCTAAATATAAGACCTAGTTGACTTTTTTAGAAAATCCTATAAAAAAACAAAATAAGTTAATTATAAATTGATTTACCTAATTTTTTTCCCTTAGATTAGTTTATTTTACCTATAAACTAATGTACAATGTAAAAATATATCAAATATGTCATGATTTAATAGCCTATTTCGCAACCTTAACCTCTCCAAGAAAAAGTCAATTAGGTCTAATATTTAGGACCGGAGGTAGTATTACGGTATTTATTTATTTGTAATTTACCGTATCTTTCATATTTGATTCTCGTTGTCTTCTCTGGAGACGCCACTTTCCTAGCCGTTGCTTGATTTGTTCAATATCTTGTATGCTTTCAGCATCAAAATCATGGGGCAGATATAAAGATACCACTTTTTCACCTACGACAGGGTTCTTCATTTTTCTCCCAGCGCTTAGTTTCCTCTCATCCTGCAAATATCATCGTAATAAAAGATGTTAGTATTATGAGTTACAATTTATTAAATGATTCCACATATATGTATAGTTTAATAAGTATACTAGAACTAATAAAATTACCATTAGATACTCTATTTTATCGGGTCGTTGGATTGAGAAAAAATATTTTGGTCTCGAAACACAAGATGCAGGATTTCTTTTCTTCTCGGACTTCAACTCATTGCACAGTTCGGTCGCTAGTTTCTGAAAATCACAAATGAAAATATAGACAATAAATATAAAAATTAACTAGCTAGTCGCAGAGAATTATAGAGATCAATAAAAATAGCTTAGAAGACGTATATGTATACTTACAGAAATCATATCTTTTAAGAGTTTCTCAAGCTGCTCATACTTTAAACTCTTCTCACAGATCACAATGCTAGAAGCGTCCATCTCAGAAGCTAAACCTTTGATGGTTATCTTCTTTTGATGATGAAGTTGACGTTCTTGTGATTCGAACAACAAGCTATATATAATATGATGCCATGATTTAGAAGGGTACTATTTATTCCATCATTCATTCATATTAATTAAATTTACACATGCATGTACCATGAGGATTCAATTCATGGTTTTATTACTTTTCCCGGAAAAAGGAGCTTTCTTCTTGTTTTCAGAAAAAGAAAATAATTTGTGAAGAAAAATAATGTTACATCATTCATATTTCCGCTCTTTCTATATTTTATTGTCTATGAATGCAAAGCATATCTAATATGAGGGGGCATATGGTTTGGAGGGATGGATGGTGAAGTAAGAAGTCTGTACTGTGAAGAAAATTCATATGCACTTGCACGTTGGGTACATTTAGTTTGAGGTTTTATTATTTTCCCATATATTGCTTCAGTTTTGAATTTGTATTAATGTGGTCAAATATCAAAAAAGGAAACAGTTTGCGACATTGATTTTTAGTGGAAAAAAATATTTCAACCAAATCTCACTTTGAACAAATTTCTTTGTGAGGAAAAGTCATGTTGTATCGACCATCCTTCGCCACTTTCCCTTTCTGTAATTCTCTAATTGCGAGGAAAGGTCATGTTTTGTGCGGGTTTTTTGGAATAACGATTAGAAAAGTGATTCATTTTTAAACTGACTTATAAAAGGTAAGATTAGATATAATTCAAATTATATAATGAGATTTATGTGCGGATCGACAATGACCAAATCACTTTTTACAAATTCAAAAAACGTTAGAATTAAGGATCATAAAAGTTTCTTATATATATTTTAACATTTTTTAAGTAAAATGTTCAATTTAAAATCAATGAAAAAATATTTTTTTATTGAAAAATTCAGAATGTTTTTTGGTCTTTTTTATAAGTTACTTCATCATGTTAATACAATACAGGAAAATGAATAACCTAACGTGAACATAATAATTTTTTAGAAATATGTAACATATATACTATAATTCTCAAATAAGTTATTCAACTTTAAAATCTCTATAAATTAGTCAACTAAAGTTTATATTATGGACTAAATGTAATACACACTACTCTTTTAACCAAAAAGCATAAGTCATTGTTTGGTTAGGCTTATTTTGACAATAAGGACTTATTTTGAGAGTATAATGCTTCGGTGACTTGTAAACCTTAAACACAATTAAAAGTAAGTTACATAAAATACACATACACAGAAAATGTAAAACCCATTATAATAAGTGCTTTTTAACAAAATAAGTAATTAATCCAGACCCTTTGCATTTATGGCCTATAGTCTATCTCTTCTTGTAAACTGAATATATACTAAAGTATTAGTACTCAAAGAGCGCTTACAGATATACTTACAGATTGCTCATTAACAAAGTCCTCACAACGCGCAAAATTCAAATAATACGCAATCAGATGGTTATGAATCAAGTTCATTTACCAATTGGACTAACCTATGTTGGCAGTCATTAAAGTTTCTAATGTTCATAATGACCCAACGTATAGTACCTCACATCACCGATGTATGTGAGGCACACTGGACTATTATTGATTCATCAGATATTTTATGAAACTTGGAAATTTTTAATGATTAAGTTTCAACGAATCAAACTTCATAATCAAGTTGTTGGCATTTTATTAGCTTATGTTGCCTTGATAAGAAAGCCAAATATCTTGCTCATATTTAGCATTTTTATCATGGCATCGTTAACAAAAATGCTAAATCTTATCTCTTTCTTCTCTTCCATTTCCATATTGTTCCCTATCTACTTCCTTTGTCATTGGCTTTTATCTCATATTATCTAGTCATCTGTCTCCACCCAAAACTCTTCCCGGTAATTTTGCTAATGTGACCTTGATGCCAAGTAAACAAGTTTTATACTGTCTCAAAAAAAGTCAACGCTACATATATTGAGTATTGAAAGCTCATGTTTTTATAAAAATTAGAAAACTTAAAGGTGAGTATAACTTCCCAAAATTTGGAAAGAAGAAATAAGGAGATATTTTAAATCTTGAGCTATTATTTAAGAATTAAGAAGTCTTATAAACTTTTTTATTCAGTTTGAGATATTTTTAAGGATCAATAAGATTTATTTCTTCATAAATTGAGGAAAAATAGTTCGATGATGAATTTGAATCTGGTAATATTAGAGTAATTTTCTTGAGACCCAAACAAATTCTATAGAGAAGAGAAGTTCTAATTTAGCATGAGAATTAAATTCTAGAAATTATTTATATCCAGAGAATATAGGGAATAGGCTAAAAATTGGAATTAGTAATGGAATGGAAAGGAAGGGGAAGAAGGGGAGAGAATAGAATGGAATGGGATTGGAGGTTGTAATTTAGCATGAAAATTTAATTCTAGAAATTCATGATATCCATAAAAAAGTTATTATTATTATATTCTTATAAAAAGATGGGTAAAATTGTCAAATCACCCCTTCCACACCCTAATGCCTGTTTCCCTGGGGGTATGCAAGACCATATTATTCTAGCTAAGGTGAGTCTTCTCTACCATTCTCTAACATATGATTTTAGTATTAATGCCATCCTTAGGAGTGGATTTTTGAAAGGGTAATAGTATTATTTTGGGGTTTCATACCTGTTGAAGTGAAACTTTAGTTTAAGGAATAATTTTAGCAAAGGAGTTCTATGTTTCATGAAGTATTTGACCAGATTTTAAGTCTTCTTTTCTGGTGTACAGTTCACACATGGATGTCTTTCAATTTTGATCCAAAATGGAGTAGATTGTGCTTAAAGTTTGTTAGATGCAGATTAGTGTTCTTTTAATCCATTGTACGCTCATTTGTTATGGTGAAATAATGCAAGTTTGAGCACAAACCCCACATACTCTGTTTTGTTCTGATGAAGTATTGTCTAAACTGTGCTTGTTCAGAAATTAAAACCATGATATGCTTACTGAGTGATTGCAGGGTGGGAGGAGATAAAAACTGAAATTTGTGGAAGCTGAGTAGTATGATTATAACTAATTCTGATGATTTATATTGTTGAGATATTCTGAATCTATTTTTGAAATTGATTTCTGGGTGGACGCTCATTGTGACGAGCACAAGTCTTTTAGAGAACTATACCCAATATAAAGTCCATACTGGTATACTGCAAGAAAACCTTCAAAATGTGAGACTTGTGGCATCCAACCTCTCTATGAAAATAAAGCCTTGAAGAAATATGTTGACGAACCAAGATTGTATATGGAAGAATGAGATCTTAGAAGCTTAAAAGCCTGGAAGAATGAGGTGCAAAAATAGTACTCAACTTGAGGTTCAGGTGCAAATATAGTATTTTCACTTGAGAGAAATAAAATTTAGATATGAAAAGACTTTTATATCCCCATTAAATTTTATTTAATGAGAGAGGAATTTGGGTATAAGAGTATTTTCATATCTAAATTTTATTTTCCTCAAGTGAAAATACTAGCTATATTTGCACCCGATCCCAACGTTGGGTACTCTTTTTGTATCTCACGAAACTTTAGTATTGTAAACGTAATTTTGAGTAAAGTTTAATATCATTTTTGCACATTTGCCCTTAATAGAAAAGTTTTTTTGGGATAGAGTTAGTGACTCCAGTAGCAGTAAAGTCTTAAGGTTTAGATATGAGAAATAATTGATACACAAACATATGATACTCTCTCAGGTCGTAAATGTAAGATCACTTTTTGTTTTTTGTGAATACTAAGGAAGCAAATTAGACCACTATATGATAACATATGTCTCATGTTATAAAATTATAGATTAATTTTTAAGTAGAATAGATGAGTTTAGAATAAAAAAATGATAATTATCAACAATTTAAAGTGATTAATTTTATATCCTTGATTTCTTCGAAAAATGTCAAAGTGATCATATAATTATGATTAGAGAGAGTAAATATTATGCCAAAGGTTTAAATGAGAAAAACATTGAGGGCAAGCCAATGTTGAGACAGAAATGTAATTCTTGAGTGAAAATAGGCAAAAAGGTGAAAATGCTGAAAAATCACATATAGGAAACATTGCATTGAGGCCCATTTGCAATTAAGGGCCTGTTTAGATGAGAGGAAAACGAGAGAGAAAAGAAAATGGGGAAGGAAAAGGGGAAAGGGAAAACATTTTCCCTTGCTTGGTGGTAGGACAGAAAATGAGATAGGAAAGAAAATAATGTGGGCCCATGCCCCATACTTTTCCCTCCCAACGTGGGAAGATTTTGGGACAAATGTTTCTTTCCCACTCTGTGCCCTTGTTCATTCCCGCGCCTCCTCTCTACTCTTCTTCACAAATAAGTTTATTCATCTTCTGCTCTTCGATCTCCATACACAGCACACTCAAGCTTCTCATTTCTCCCTTTCTTCTCCACATCAAATATCTTCCTTCTCGTTTTTGGTGAGCTTTAGTGCTGAGCTTCCTTCTCGTTCTTGGTGAGCTACTGTTGTATATGTTCCCATAAACTATAGATTCTTCTTAAAATTTTTAATTATGATTTTTGAAAACAGAGGCGTATAATTGCAAAATTGATACAATTGCAAATATCTTAAGCAAAATAAAGAGTTAGAAATCTCAGATGGAATGGAACCGCCCTATTTTCTTAGGTTTTATTTTCATTTATCTTGGCTTTTAATAAAATTATATTTATATTGAATAAAAAATTATTATATTTTTTCCATTCTATTATAATTTTCCCCCTTCATTTAATTTAATTTCAAGAGACGTTCCACTTATTTACTTATTAGAAAAATAATTTTCTTTGTAAAAATATATAGCGTTTACAATAAGGATATTTTAGTCATTTTAACATTTACCCATTTTCTTTCCTCCCATTTTCCCCTCCTTTATCCAAGCAAGAGGGGTGATTATATTTTCTTCCCTGTTTTCTTTCATCCTTGTTTTCTTTCCTCCCACTTTCTTTCCCCTCCCATTTTCCTCTCATCCAAGCAGACCCAATAGAAATGGAAGAGTAACTATTTAAGCATGATTTCTTTACTTTGCATTTTTATTCTTCAGTTAAGAGCAATTTATATCCTTACTCTGTGTATGGAAGGGTAAAGGAAGTGATCATCAGGGTTAAGTGGAAGTGTGTTAATGGGCTTGGGCTTATGTATCCTCAAAGAAACAATTGCTTTCAAGTGTTTCAAAATCAATGTTACAGAGCATGTTTATGAATTTTCTTGAAAAAATCACATAAAGTATATAAAATATAATGTACTTATTAGCATTCTTTCTTTCTTTCTTTTTTGCATTTTTGTTCTTCACATGTCTAACTCTTGAGTTGACTACTATCTAATCCAATGTCTTAACCATTCTAGACCTCGGTCTGGGTTTGATCACATTAACTCTAACATTGTCAAAAATATTCAGTGTATTGGAGTACTACAAAACTAGGTGGCTAGTTATCCTTAATACATTTTAAAGTAGATATAGCTAAGAAGTTATATTTGAGAGGTTGACCCTCACATACCACAATTAGATGAAAATAAATTTACAGTAATTGTATGCTAGAGCCTTGTGCGCACTAACATTGTAGGGATTAATAGTTAGTTATAACATTTTTACAAATTTATGAAATGATATGCATGGTAAATTAATAATGATGAAATAAATTACTAATGAGATTCTTTAAATCCCACTCTTTTTCAATATATGTTCTCTGTTGTTAATGGAATTCGTTTCCTCTGTTCTTTGTTTTCCCTTTATGCTAGAATTGAGTTTCCAATTGTATAATTTGGACTTTGTGCTAAAAATCACTGAACAGGGAATTTCTGCCTATTTTATCAATTATTCTTGCAATAAATCGATAAATCGGGATGTATATATATTAACACATTTAGTTTATTTAGTGCCAAAAAACGGGGAAAAAAGAAAAACCACATTTGTTTACACAGATTTTCTGCTATGGCAATTAAAATAATAGAACATTGCCCAATGTTGCACGAATTCATCATTCCATAAGATAGCACCTTAATAATATACCAACATATTTCTGAAATATTTTTTTTTTTTGCCAAAATTCTGAACTATCTTGCATACATGACACGATGCCAATGTTACAACACACGCACGCACACACATGAAAAGTATATAAGAAATCATTTAACATCTGGTTTAATCAATCCTAAATATATTGATCTTTATTCTCTCCCATTATCTATAGGAGTATTTTATTTTCTTATTCGTTTATTCTCTGATGACCTATTAGCTAGAGTCAAAACTTCACGAATTTGCCGTCTCACCCTGACACTTTCAATGGGACGACGATCGTTATCATCATTGTTCCTCCTAAACTCGGCATGAGCTAGCTCTCGCATTGTCTCTCTTATTGAAGTTTGATTTTCACGCGAGTTTTGGTTCTGTTTAAAGTGATGACCAAAGTTTTCGTCATTGCCAACCTTCTCGAGCTCTACATGGACCAACTTTTGCATAGCCTCTCCAAAAGTTGAAATTTGAACACGTGGTCCAGAATTATTTGGTCTCAAGCTTTGATTATTTTTGAAGCGTATTTCATCTTCTTCATCATCAACCCCCTCTAGATGAACATAAATAAGCTTTTTCCTTGCCTCCTCAAAAGTCAAAATTCGATCATCAACAGCTTCAATGTTCTCTTCAACGGTTTGAATATGTTTATTGATGGGTTCAGGAATTAAAACCACTTCCAAAGCCTCATTAGCTGTAACCAGCAGAGCCTCCTCCCCTTCATGATTGTCTGTCAAGCATTTAATGTGAACATATTTATCAATATGGATTGACACTTGGCACTGCCAGTGTGTGTATGTTTATGTTTCTCCCTTTTCCTTTTTCAGAAGAAAATTCTAAAGCAATGTTATGACTAAGAACTATAGCTGGCACTTCTGGCTCAACCTGTCGGGTTGAGTCCGTTAATAAAAAAACGGGTTGAGTTGCAAAAAGTTCAGACCGAATTAAAATGGGTTGAAAACGGGTTAGCCCGCTATCAAAGTAGGTTAGGTTGAGTTGATCTGAAATCACAATTTTGCACGCAAAACTTGTATTGGTTGGGTTGAGCTCGAAAAATCATAAAAACAAGTGGGCTGAGTTGGAAAAAGTTAAGTCTAGATTAAAACGGGTTAGCTCGAATTAAAAGTGGGTTGGATCAGGTTGGCCTGTTTAAATCGGGCTAGATCGAAATCTCAGCTTCTTTGAAAGAGTATCCTATGAGGTTTTTTGTTCTCCAATCCTGATAATTTAGCTTTTCTCTCGGGGATTAGTGCTCATCACAAATAGATGAATGATGAATATAGAAAATATCGCGATTTTACTGATAGAATTTTGGATCATTGAACTGAAACTAGAAACATGCAATATAATGAAGAAAACGTTACCATTTTCAAGCTCTATAAGTTCTGATCCTTGTTCACAAACTTCGAGACTATAATTCTCCAGTGCATAAGCTTGATGCTTCTCTCCAATCATCTGATGAAACTTGATGATGAGGTTAGGATCCGCCATTGCATAAGCTTGATGGTTCTCTTCGATCTTCTTATGAAACTTGAAATTGTGGCTAGGAAACAAAGCTATATATATACACAGGGAGACAATAGTGTGGGGAGGCCATAGAAGGGTACTATTCATTCCAACATTTATTGATTTCACTTTATATGTACATATATACATTTTTGTATCAAATTCGTAGGTTGAATCCACGATTTTATCTTTTTGACATGTATACTTCACAAAATCGTGTCACTCGTTACTTAAACCGGTACTAATTACAAAGCAGTTAAATTTACAATTTTATACACATAATTTAAAAGTTTTCACATTCAATTTTATTGTTTTAACGAGCCTATCATACAAAAGTTTTGTCAACTCATATTGATAAGTCTCACACTATATTTTGATTTGACTATATTCAATAATTTTATATATATAGGGACAATTACACATTAGTTTCAAGCAAGAGATTTAATTTTAAAGTGGTCCTAAGGGGTTATTAATAATCACTATTAACAATTATAATAGTCTTCATTAACAAATCAATAAGTTGTTAATGGTCCTATCTAAAATTAAATCTCTTTTTTTGGAATCTATAGGTACAATTGCCTTTTTTATATATAAAATTTAAAGTAATTCCTTTATCTAGTTTGATAAAGTATGCATGAATGTTGATAAATATAATGTTAACTATTTATATCTAAAACATATTTGAGTCAATATATTCTCATTTTTGTGTGTGTGTGTATATATATATATATATATATATATATTAAGTTCATTTATTAATGAAAATAAATTCTTATGAGATTATGATTTATGTTCACGATCTCAATTTACATTCTTATCACAAATTCATTTTTTACCATTGAGTTTAAAAAACTTCCATGTATGCACCATAGATACTAATCTACGAGCATGGTTTTGTTATTTTGATGGGAAAATATGATATTTTCAAAAAAATAAAATATAGAAGAAAAATAATCTTTCAAATTTGTCTTTTTTTTTTCGCTCTTTCTAATCGTTTTCGTTTGTCCGATCCAAGAAAGCAAAGTTTCTCAAACATGTATTAGAGGGATGAATTGGATTAAATGTGTTATAGGAACATTTGATTGGTTAAGTTCACTTCATCATGAATGGCATTATTATTTTTCCATATTGATTTATCAAAAAAATTATTACTTTTCCATATTTATTTTATTAAATTTGCATTATGGTTAAATATCAAATACACGGAAATAGTTTTTTTTACACTGTTTCTAATGAACAACAATATTTCTATCACATCGCAATTAAAAGCATTTCTCTTTAAATATAAACCATCTTCTCAGTTCTTAATTATGTTGACAGCTCAGTATGGTATTATAGAAACCTTATCAATTTATTTATTTTTCCATATTACGAAGTAAATTTAATTTTTAATAATATAAATAAGATAAAAAAATACAATAAGTTAGTATTTAAATGTTGGCATAGTTATTTATAAAAAATGTTGTCGATCAAAAAAAATTTATAAAAAATGTTGTCATTATTATTATAAGAAATGTAAATCATTATGAAGTTGGGAAATGAATATAATTATACTATATACTCCCTCCGTTCCTAAATATAGGACCTAGATGACTTTTATGAAAAATCCTAAAAAAAGCAAAAAATAAGTTAATTATAAATTGATTTACCTAATTTTTTCTCTTAAACTAGTTTATTTTACCTATAAGCTAATGGATAATCTAAAAAAATATCAAATATGTCATCATTTAATAACCTATTTCGTAACCTTAATCTTTCCAAAAAAAGTTATCTAGGTCTTATATTTAGGAACGGAGGGAGTACTATTTTATTTGATCAAGGGGATAATCACTTTTCGAGGCTTAATGTGGATTCTCTACACCTAGAGGGAAAAAGAGGAAGGAGAAGGATGTGAGGCGTTTTATTTATTTATTATTTTTATCAGCAATGTGAGGCGTTTTATTTATTTATTTTTTTTATCAGCAATGTGAGGCCTTTTAATCTTACCTTGTATGGATTGATTAGAGGAGATCAGGAGAAGGGAAGGGTTTTACTGTTACTATTTTTATTGTAATTGTCTTTTCAATCTTTTAAATACATTATTTATTATGAGCTACAGTGGTTCCCTCCACGTCTACTAAAAAAAATGGGGCCAATGACAGTTAAAATATGACTTTAGCTGTGGTTTTAACCATGGCTGACCAATTATAGTCTGCCATAAATACAATGCAACATAAGTAAGCATTTACCGGCGGTTCTTATGTCGGTACATTTGTCAAATCCGCTAATAAGTTAGCAGTGATTTGAGAACTACTATAAATGCCTAACAGATTAAACATTAGTGACAGTTTGGGAACCGCCACTAATTGTAACAAGCTTCATTTACTATTAGTGGCGATTTGAGAGATACCAAATCCAATCCAAGGGAGGAATATTGGATTTTCATAGAGTATTACCAAAAGATATAAATGCCCTCGAAATGTTGATTACAAATAAAAAAAAGTTCGATTTGCGAGTTAACAAAATAAACTTGAATATTATTATAATCTTGTTGAAGAATATTATTTGAACTTGTGAAACCCTATGCTATGCTTTGTCAATTTATGATAAAAAAAGCTAAAGTTATGAAATGGAATAATGAATTTGCTTGAGAATTTTTTCGATAAGTTGAAAATATATATGTTAAACTTAATAATATTTATTAAAAATTATAAGATCACTGTGTTTAAAGTTTTTTGTAAATATCAAAACCTCAAATTACTTACCTAAGGTCTGATTTGAGGTTTCTCAAATTTAAGGGACTCTTTCATCATTTTCTATTTTTAAAGGAATTTTTGTGGGATTTTCATGAAAAATACATTCAATCCAATAATTAAATACACATTTTTTTATGTAAGAGAAATCATATCAAGATATTGAGCTAAGTTCCAAGTTACAGATAGCTGGAGTACTAGTATTTAATCAAAAAACCCAAAGAAATACGGGAAAGAAATAGCAGTAATGCAAATAGATAAAAGGTTTAAATATCAAATGCCTTTTGGAAGTTTTGCCAGAAGAACACCCCCACTCTGAAAGTTTTTTTATGAGAAATTAAGCCCGGAGTTTAAATTTGGAACAATAATTAAGCCCTTGAAGTTTAAATCTAGAGCAGTATCACCCTTTTTTAACACATGACAGTCACATACATTTTTATTTTTACACTCATTCATCCTTTCTCCCTCCTCACCTCTCCTCCTTGTCCAACTCCGGCCAGCCCTCTCTCCACCTCCTCAAACTCCACCTCTCTCCCCTTACTGCTCCGCTATTGAGAGCTAAATTCTTATTTATTGTAGCTTATGCCTATTAAATACAAGTATATCTAAGCAGGTGATGAACTTATTACAGCAGTAAAGTCCAATGACTCCCTTGGGTTCCTGGATAAAGAATTAGTTTTGGTCTACAACAATGAGGTACAAGTCAAGAGTTGAAATGTACAGATATATTTGAAAAGTTTGGTTTGACTTCTGGAAATGTGACTTATTTTTAAGTCAGTTGGAAAATAAGCTCTAGGTTGACTTATTTTTATGTTTGGATGAACTATGGAAAAAAGTGGCTTATTTTTCCATTTGACTTATAAACATGTTTGGATGACTTTTTGTTTAAAAGGGGCTTATTTTTAAGTCATGTAGAAAAATAAGCCAGCTTATTTTTAGAAATAAGCTTCCTTGTGTTGGCTTATAAATAAGCTGGGTGAAAAATAAGCCCAACCAAACATAAAAAAGCTAAGCCACACACCAAAAATAAGCTGGCTTATTCAAAATAAACTAGCTTATTTTGAAAAATAAGCTCAACCAAACACACTCGTAATAGACTGAAAAGTATCATTATTGAGCTGTGAAGTACATTTATAAATTGATGATTTTACAAAGTTTAAATTAAAATGAATAAGAGAAATAAAACAAGGGAAATGTCATTTAAATCCCTCTGAATATACAAAAGGACAATTCAGAAACTCAAACTTTCAAAAGGATCAAGAAGGAACTAGGACCTAGTTGACATTTTAAAATTGTGTGAAAAGACAAAATTGCCCTAATCACAAAACAGAAATTACTAACCACCCTATTGAACATGGTGGGTGTAAGGATGGTTAGTAATTTCTGTTTTGTGATTAGGACAATTTTGTCTTTTCACACAATTTTAAAATGTCAACTAGGTCCTAGTTCCTTCATGATCCTTTTGGAAGTTTGAGTTCCTGAATTGTCCTTTTGTATATTCGGAGGGATTTAAATGACATTTTCCCAAACAATATATTTTCAATTTTTTTATTCGATAAAGAGGATAATAAATTTTAATATTTTTAATGATATGGTTTATTTGTTGAATCATGAAATTTTGCCATATATATTTGGACCATTCATGTTGAAATGGAATTAGCTTGAAAAGTAATATTTTTCCCGCCAAAAAATAATTTTTCTATTTAGATTTTCTATACAAAAATCTACATGATTTTTTTTATCATAAAATCTACATAAATTAATCATATTAATTGATTGAGTTTGGATACTTTGAACAAGGTAAGGTATATATGTTATGGACAAACGGAAAAGAATCTTCATGAATGACATACCATTTCAATATTCAATATAGAGTAAAATATACTATTAACCTTCCTTATTTAACTTACTCCATAAATAAGTATCAATTTTTTCCATACAAATATCAATTTATATATGGTATCATCGTCATGATTAATCTTGCATTTTGACTGCTATGTGAAAAATAATTTTTATTGTTTCGATAAAAAAAATAATTTTTATTGTGAAATATTAATTTTGCATTTGAACCCAAAACTTATATAATAATACTCAAATCACCCTCTTACACTTTCAAGTTTCATCCCTTCTATATAATAATACTCAAATCACCCTCTTACACTTTCAAGTTTCATCCCTTCTCCTTCTCCAATCCCCAAATATTTCAGATTTCAGTGAATCCCTCAAGCGTTGGTCCAAAATTTCAATGTGATATCAACGGTCACACCTCGATTGAGCTTCGAGCTTCTGGGCTCAGATCTCCTTCCCTCACGTTTGCATTTTATTTTATTTTATCTAGTGCACACAAAAATTTCTCAACCAGATATTGCCATTTCATTTAAAAATGTGGTTGGTCTCACAATTAAGGCTAACACATTATACCTATCTAATGATAATCTCACAATTGTCTTAGTTTAAGCAAGTTAGAAGTGTTAGTTTTACACCCTCAAATTTACAATATGCTAAATACACTTTATATGATAATTAATAATTCATAGTGATCCTCATCATCAATTTTCATTCAGATTATATGATAATTAGAATTCAACGGCAACTATCAATATTAAAGCGGCTGAGAAAAATCACATTACTATGTGACATAGAAATCTTACAATCACGATCTTCACTTATTCATTCGCCTGAACCATATACATACAATATTATTTTCACTTAAATCACATAAACTATACTCGATCTTTTACATCAGGATTAATTGGGACATTGATGAACGGATCATATTCATCAAATGAAGCATCAGATATGCCATAATTAAAAGTAGAAGATGTTCGGCCAATATCTATGTCTCCTAATTGATCATAAATATTATCTGCAACGTTATCTTTGACAGTTTTCTCAGCCCTATCATCAAGAGTTCCAGAACCTTGTCCAGTACTTTTTCCTTGTGAGGAATGAGGACTAACTTCCTCTAACTTGTCTTCCTTCACTTGACTTACCCCATCATTGGTTTCAGTGACGATCAGAATTGGAACATGGTTCAGCATGAGATCATAATCACCCAAATAGAAGTCAGATGTACCATATTTGGTTCTCCAACTCAATGTTAAATCTTCCAGTCCACCAAAAATATCATCTTCATCGATTACATTATCTTCAACTTTCATTGCATTGTCAACTGTTTCTGTAGCCACTTCAACATTTTCAAGCTCTTGTCCACAATTTTTTTGTAAGGTAGTCTCTTCTCCCTCTGATTGGAGTTTCATCACCATATTGGTCTCCATGTTGGCTTCATCAGTTGGTGAATTATTTGCTTCCATAGATTCTGTTGTGGTTGGAGTATTTGCTTCCACGGATTCTACTGAAGGCAGAGCCATTAATTTTTCTGAAATTTCTTTTAAATGTAATGTGTTAGAATTTGTACCAATGATCACTAGCCTTTTTTGTTTTCATTTATATGAATGTAAATATATTTCTTACAAGAAAACATTAGACAGATGATGCTCTCTCAATTGCTTAGCAATCAATCCATAATTTTTTTAAAAAAATGTACATTTATTTATAATGAATGTATATTAGTTTTTTCTTAACCAACTTTGATAATAGGGTTAAAGTGCAAAAATGCCCATGTAAATTTTTTTGGAGCAAAACTGCCCATCGAATTTTAAAACTGGGGCAAAATTGCCCAGCACAATTAATTTTTTGACTTTTTGACGCATCATCTTCTGCCGATTTATCTCTTACTAAAACATGTGACAGACTTTGTATTTATTTTCCCTTATGTGATGATGATGCGACATAGGATAATGAGTGAAAAAGTCAAAACATTAACTGTGATAGGCATTTTTGCCCCAATTTCAAAATTTGATGGGCAGTTTTGTTCCAAAACATTTTACATGGGTATTTTCGCACCTCTACGACAATTACATGGACATTTTTGCACTTTAGCCCTTGATAATATATGCATTGATGGACTGAGTTGAATTTGACAGCAGAGGAAGAAGAGTCCACATTTAGTACTACTTGACAATGCCTTGGATGCCTACAAAATATGGTTTGGAACTATATTCCACATGATAGAATAGACAATGTGCAATCAAAAGGATATTTTAGGTGAAAATTATAATTTTGGTACACAGTGGATTGATGTCTAATATTTTGCAGCAGAAACAAGTACCCTACAAAGTGCAAACTCTATTATTAGGGCTAAAAGAGTAATGCATAATTCATCAATATTTAAGATAATAATAGTTCAAGTTATACTTACCTTTTTCAGTGTCGCATGCACGAGATACAAAGGTAGGAAAATTATCAAAGGGTTCGAACTCGAGTGAGGCCAGCTCCTCATAAGTTTGCCCTTGAAATGAATTAATAACAACTTGATTGTGAGTCAAGTTGATCACTGCTTGTGATGTGATGGTAGAATCTCCTTTATAGTCGTCAGCCACATCTGTTGGGATGACTTCGGACTTGGTCTTCTTGTTTTTCACCTTTTTCAAAGATGAGGACTCAGATGTAACGCTTTCTTGAACCTACAAATTATAGAGAAGTTTATAATTGTTTTCATTTATTTCTACAATCCTACTAAACTATCCACTCAATACATGTATAAATTGTTTAGTTTACAATTGTAGAAACTTAATACATTTCTATTATCATAACAACTATAATTCCAAGGTCTCACTCACCTGCTTTCTCTTTGACTTAATTTTGGGTACCGACCCAGAGATGATAAAGTCAGACACCTCATTTACTGACCTAAATGTTTGGGATGAGCCTATATGGCGGTAGTACTGCATATAATACATATAACAACGTTAATGATCATCATTGACATTGTTCAAACCATATCACCGGTACATGTAACACATTTGGTATTATCATTACAACTCATACATATTCAATGAATTCAAAATGTTAGTCTTCTGAATTCAAGTCAATTCCAATTAAATCTATGATAAATGTGTTATAGAGTTGCCAAAAAAAGTGTATCATAATTAACATTTATTATCATCATTGACATTGTTCAAACCATATCACGGTTATATATAAAAGTCCAAAAAAAATAAAATATTTGTTATTATCGTTACAAGTTACAACTAACATGTATTCAATGAAATAAAAAAGGTAATCTTATAAATTCAAATTTAATTTCATTTAACTTTATTTCAAAGGTATTTTATAAGTCATGAACAAAACTGTATCATAATTAAAAGAGATAAAGAACTTATTCACATCTAACATCTTGAAGTAATTGTCCAAAAATGTCTAATACCCTATATATAGAGGCTTTTTTATAACAAAAAGTTTACTTCACTTGGGTCCCAGGGGCTCACCAAGGCCAAGGCAGACCTCCAGGCTCAAAGAGCCTTTATAGAGGCACTTACAGATCGCCCACCAATAAGGTTCTCACATCAGCGAGATTCAAACCCACAACAACTTAGTTATGAGTCAAACCTCTTTATCAACTTTTTTGAATTTTAAAAACCCTCTTTACCAACTGAATCATCCTTTATTGGCTAGAGACTTTTATTCATCATGCTTCCTGAAATTTTTTTTCATTAACACTTTGCAACCCAAGTTTAGGTTGTGCTAGGCATAACTACACCATTCAGGATACTAGCAGTAGTGAAAAAAAAAAAACTAGAATACTGAATGTTTTAGAACTAATCTAGGGAATCGAATGTTACAGAAAAAACATTGGGATGTTAGATACAAGTTAGACAAAAGATATTTGAGAGTACAAATCAAAACTATTAGGGTTTCGATGATGATGTAATTTACCGTATCAGTTAGCATTGTGGTACGTTGCCGTCTTTGAATAATCCATTCGCCGAGCCTTTCTTTCACTTTATCAAGGTCTCTAATATGATCAACATCGGAGTCATCAGGGAGACTAAAGGTTACCACCTTCTCTCCCACCACATGATTTTTTATGGATCTTCCTCTTTGTTTCCTCTAATTTTATGAACAATAATAGAGTTAGAAAGAATACATCATATTTTTCTTTTACATTAATCACATGGTTCTCTTAGAAAACGCCTATTGAAAAATAGATTATTAAAATGAATTACTTTTATATTTAGTTTTGGATGAACCGGTTGAAAAAAAATTGATAGCTTGGATTTAACAATAATTTTGTTTTATAGAATTAAAAAACTTATTGCAATTAGTCAATTCTACATATACATGATGAAAAACTATTGAATAAATCTTAATACCACTAAATGAAATATTATGAAATCTTTTAATGGAATAATTTACCCCTATTTGCAAACTATCATCTTGTTCATCTTGTATATGAAGTGGTTTCGAGGGTGTGAGTGCCGGAACATCACTTGATTCAATCACTATTGTTTTTCCTTTGCACTCAGCTATGAGTTCTTTGACTGCTTTCTGCAAATTTCATATAAAAAGATGCACACATGAATTTCACTCTTTTAGAAGATTTGTAAAATCATTACAAAAACTTTTTCTCATGAAAAGGAATATTTTCATACTTACAGAAATCATTTTTCTGATGATACTTTTTGCTAAGTCTTCACTTTTTGGACTATGTTGATCATCTTGGAGAGTTATCACCTCAATCTCACCACAACTGTTTGGAATGACTACATCCAATGATGGGCTCGACATTTTTGCGTGTGCAGGGAAAGCAAATCCAACACATGTACATATACAATGGGGAGAGGTTCATACAAGGGAAGTATTTATTCAAAATTCATTACTTTATTTTCATTGTATTTTTCGTGTACATGCACCATGGATAACCAGACCACTACAAGTTATCCAAAGATTTTGATATTAAGATTGTCAAAATTTTCATTAAAATGAAGTGTCAAGTTACAAATGGTCTATGTTAAGGAAAAAAATTGTTCTTATCCAAATAATTCTCTGCAAAGAAAACCATTTTTTTCATACTCATCGCCTGCTCAAACCATAATCTTCTCTAGAAAGGAAAACTGTTTAATAAAAAACAGTCATTTTTTAATGGGATTTTTAAAAGGAAAACTATCTGTCTAGGGTTGTGCTCAGACAAAGCATATGGGTCAATTAGATTCCAACTTAGAAAGCCTAACCTAACAAAAGAATTGGGCTTGCATTTGAGACTAGCTAGAGAAGTTTGACCGATTCAAGATGGCCCAATCATATTAATTGGATAGAGACACATGGTACCAAACCCAAAAAAACAATCCATCACCAAAATTTTTTAATGATTGAATTTTATTAAGTGACTAATTAATTTTAGTTAGGGAAAAAGACAAATAAAACTCTCTGAATATGTAAAAGGACAATCAAGGTCGCTAAATTTCCAAAAGAACAGCCAAGGTCACAGACACTAAATTAACCACTACAAAATCCTTATTAACAACATTCATATTCAATCATTGCATCATTCACATTAACATCTAGCAATTAATCACAACAACATTCTTATTAACCACAGCAACATCTCATTCCCATTAACCACTAGATCGATGTTAATTTGGTGTATGTGACATATTGGTTGCCTTTTGGAAATTTAGCAATTTGGATTGTCCATTTACATATTCAAAGGACTTTATTTGTCTTTTTACCTTAGCTCTAAAAACAAAAATCTATCTAAAATAAATTCCATTTGCCCCACAACCCTACTACTTGAATCCCAACAATCCAATTTGAATATGACATATTGTCAAGCATATAAATGTTGACGCAAAATATCGCCACCAAAAGTGGTAGTGGCGGCGACATATTGTATCACACTATCATGATCACTGCCAAAGGTCGTCGCTAAACCTTTTTTTTTTTTTTTGAGTAATGCATCAACAAATATACCCATAGATCAAATTCGCATCACAATAAATTGAACAAGACTAAGTACTTAATCAATGGAATAATTCTTGAACCTTAAATTGGAATCTCTAAACTAAAAGATGGAATACCAACCTTTGGGTTTAATCCCTGTTATGTGTGTTTATTCTTACCAGGATTTCTCTTCTGATTTTCCATACTCTCTACAATTTGGAATCTAGTTTACTTTCTTCATATTTTCTGGCCTTTACTAAAGGCTTTAGCACCAACAAAGGTAAATGCACGATATCATCATAAAAACAATGGTAGAGTAAATTTTGGAGAAGAAAGATATGAAAAAAGACAGGTTGATAAAGGGGGTTAAAGTTATTAAGGTTAGATGTAAGAAACAATATAAGGGTCAGCTTGACTCAACGGTCACTTACTGTTAGGTCTGAGGTCGTGAGTTCAAATAAGTTACTTTGCGAAAAAGCAAAGGTGACACTTCCTAGTATATATATTCGATTTGCCAAAACTCTCACCAAGTGAAACCTACAAATGAGTTGACCCTTTTTATAAGATAAAAGTAACTTATGGACAATGATAGCATGTCATTAAGTGTAGTTAAAAAGTTTTACCGTCATACTCGATTTGATCTTTGCATCAAAGCCACTAGTACATGAGCACAGCTCGTTAACCTGCCAAAAAGTGTTACAAATATTGGATTAGTAACCTAGCCATCTATTCCAAGTTATGTTTTTCAAGTTGTTTCCCAAACTCATACTTAGATTTTGTGGACTAGCCACATTTTTCTTATATTCGGCACTGTTCTCTACCCTGTATCTCTAAACTCCTTATAAATGTTGCCTCCTCTAGCTTCATCTCCATCCAACACCAACAACACAACTTCCTTCCTTTAGTAGCAGTACTACAACACCATCAAATCAAACGTCTCTTCGTCTTTTAGCTTCCCCATTTTCCTTCCCTTTGTGTTCTCCATCTGATTTCCCTGATATCTTATGATAGATCCATAATGAGCTTTATTGATCTTAGAGCGCTTTGGGATTTTGAGGAGCCATGTGAGATAACTAAAAAAATGACATGTATAAAGAAGAATGGAATTGGGTTCGGAGACATGGGTTGTATGGAGAGTTATTATAAGTTGAGGGTGATAGTTGTTGATGAGGTATAAGATGCAAAGAACTAAAGAAATGTAGGAAGAAGCAAATAAAAAAGCCATTTATAACAATGAGACACAACTGCATACTTTTGAAGACTTGGAGTGTAAGAAAGAGTTTCACCCTAATATAGAGTAGGTTGCAATAATTTCGTAAACTGAAAATGTAAAAACGATAAACTCGAAATGTAAACTCTCTTGTGATTTGACTAAAGTTTATCTATAGTTAAGTGAGGATTTAGGAAGTGACTCGACATGGTTTGTATGCTAGAAATAAAAGACAAAACGATAGATTTATAGTGTCAATTTACGAGTTTAACAACAATAACTATTGTATTTAAATATCGAATTCGTTAAATTTTCCGAGAATATAAAATGTGAGAAAAGTGTAGAAGGGTAGTTAAGGAAATGCATTCACCATTAATTATTAGTTAGTTTCGAAGCATTTATAAACTATTGTCTTAATCAAACTCTTTTCATATAATGTGATTTTTGAAATAAGTGACCTTTTTCATATATATTGTCTTTGACAATTTAATTAACTTTTTAATAAATGTGGTAAAATGACAAACTTCCCTCACTTTATTAGTGTTTTGGAAGTGATGACACGGATAATATGCCGAATAAGATGAATTTATGAATATGAAGATAAAAATCTATAGAAAGATATGGCAAATTTTGTTTTATTTTTTATTATGAAAAAACAATCAACATTAAACTCATAACAATATGATGCTCTACTCGATTTTATTACATATTTTGACATCAAAACTTACCAAACTTATATAAATACTCCCTGCGGTCCCTAATATAAGAGCTCATAATTTGAATAGTTTTGGTCCCTAATATAAGAGCTCATCTCACATTCTCTTCTAATTTAATGTGTTTTTTTCCTACTTTGCCACCAACTCTCTTTCATATTTATTATGTTTATACACGTCTCTCTCTTAAAAGTATCATAATAAATATGAGCAATATTGGAAAAAAGCATTAACTCTAGACACCCTCAACTAACATTCACATGTTTTCTTAAGAAGCGTTTTTTTGATAGCTGACTCTTATATTAGGGATCGGAGGGAGTACCAACTAAGGGTGTGTTTTGGTCATAGAAACACATTCACGCAAATACAGACAAAACCCATGCCATATTTAAATTGTATACCATAAATGTATAGTAGAAAAATAGCTTCGAACTTCCCACCAATCTTAACAAGCATTAAGTATTAAAACTCATTGTAAATTTTTTTTTCTTAAGTCTTCGGTGTCCGGCCCCTTCAAGGAACCGATTAATCCGAAATCGCCGTTGGGATTCCCCATTTTGGGGGTGACGACTTCACAAGGGTTCAAACCCATGACCTGGTGGGTACGCGGTGTTTTACCTTCCCATTTCTTACCAGCTTGGTCTATGCCCCTTGGGCTAAACTCATTGTAAATTTAATCATGTATCAATGATTTCCTAGATTCTATCGTGATTTTCCACAATGTATATGCTATCCTAAGTGTCATTCATGTGCATGAAGGATGATTTTCCACAACGAATTTCATCCATGTGCTGATGTGCATGCCATGGAAGCAACCTCGCTACTTGACTGTCGACGAAGGATGAAATCTAGAACTTCAAATCAAATATATATAAACCATGCAAATGAAATCTAGAATGTATAAATATGTTTAACTTAAGTCTCTGGTACTTATATTTTTTATGAGTAGAGAAACCTAGAGTGCATAGATATGTTGTACTTATCTTCACAAGTTACATATATAATTCATAAAGTTTGTTATGTGTAACATTCCAGCGCCTTACTCTCGAAATTGTACACTTTAGGGAATCCTCACCCCTCACGGCTTTAAAACGCGTCGAGATGAGGAGGTATTCAGATCTTTATATAGCACCTTTCGTTCTCCTCCCCAGCCGATGTGGGACTTCACAATCCACCTCCCTTGGGACTCAGCACCCTCGCTGGCACATCGACTCGAGTCTGGCTCTAATACCATCTGTAACGTCCCAGCGCCTCACTCTCGAAATTGTCCGCTTTGAGGAATTCTCATCCCTCACGGTTTTAAAACGCGTCGAGAAGGTGAGGTATCCAGGCCTTTATATAGCACCTTTATAAAGGGCTGGGTACCTCCCCCTCTCGACGTGTTTTAAAGCAGTGAGGGTTGAGGATTCCCTAAAACGGATAATTTCGAGAGTAAGGCGTTGAGATGTTACACTATGCACAAGAACTTTATATGAATTCTGATATTGTTTTCATCCTTCAAGAAGATCGATTTCCAACCTAGCGGGTTGGCGTGAGTGGTAAGTACTCTCGTCCCTTAAGCTAGTAGTTGGGGGTTCGATCTCCAGCTCTTGCGAATGGAGCAAATTCACAGGCCAGCTGTTTACCCCCTATATGGGACTTCAGAACAGCGAGGGATTAGTTTCACTTGACACGCGGGTGGGGATACCCTCGGGTAACAAAAAAAAAAGATCGATTTCCTTGGGTAGCATATGTTGCCATAAACAATTATGCTTTATAAGGTAAAAACATTATTAATTTCTTGATAAAGATTTTGAAAAGGGGAAGGGCATAATGAACAATAAAAGGAAGGGCTATTAATAGAAAATATGGATAAATGTTTTTTATTGTTATAATAATTTATTCAATGTCACATTTCCCAATAGATTGATTTCATTAACCTATAGTGTGTATATGAACTGCATTTAATTGAAACCATATACATGGCCATAATCAATGCCATTTACAAAATATCATCAATATATAAAATTTTGAAACAAAACTATTCTTGCAAAAAAATCCACAACAAGTCTTATCTCACTAGGTGAAGTCAGTTATTTCGGTAATTTGCTTTCGCATAATTATACAAGTTGATTGCATAGTTACACCTAAAAGTCTCTAGAGATTATACAATTTGATCAAGCAGGTAGTAATCCCAATCCACAAAATAGCAGAACAAGCATGTGCGCGTGCTGTACTTGCTTTCGCATATCATCATGGGATTTCCCGAATGATTGAACCCTCACTCTCTTGAAATATATCAACCGAGTTGTTTCAATCACTGTGATCTCTAGAGCCAGGGTTGGTCATTTTGTGGAAGCCTAAATTCTTCAATCTGTTGGGATTGATTATATTGATGAAAATGAGGTTTTTGGTTTACTAGATGATTAGAATTTCGTTAATTATTATCATTTTAGGTGCCTTCGTCTTCCCATAGTGGGAAGATAAGGGAGTTTATGCCTTTATGGTGGAGAGAGAGGAACAAGGAGTAAGTGAGTGAAGGTGTAGGGAAATTGATGAGAAGAATAATGTAATGAAGGTATAAGAGTCTTTTCATGTTTATATTTTTTTCTCTTATGTATAAAGTCTAAAATTGCATCTGATTCAAAATTTGCGCACTTTTAGTGTAAATCGCGAAACTTCGGTATTATATATAAAAATTCTTTGGGAAAAATTTAGTATCATATTTGCAACTTTGTCGTAATTAATTTTATTGGTCTACTTGATATTTGTTCTATCTTGTATGTACAAGTATGGTTGCTAGAAAAATAAAGGGGAAATTACTACCCTAATTTTCAAAATTTCTGTTTAGTCCCATGAATTTGAGAAATTTCAGTTTAGTATCACTCTTAATGGCGCTTTCCCAACTGTGCCTCCTTCTTCATAGCAAAGGCGAAGTGAAGGCCCATTGGAATGGGATTGTCTTACTTTTCAAATATAATTAAATAGAATCAAAAAAGAACCTACTAATTGTTTGAGAGTAATATAATTTTGGGTTTCAACTTATTATATTCAATTCATTGGTTGGGGTAATGGGGTTCCATTAAGGGATTGAAATTAGTAAGTTAGTTTGATCTTGATTCGGGGTTTTGGTTATAAGATTAATGGTTCTTTACAATAAGTTAATTATTGGTTTTTGAATTTTTCCAATTGTATGAGTGTAATTGGAATTCAATCTTTTGGTCTTTGTAATTCATTATGCGGAATTCCAAAAATGAATAGAAATCATAAGATTTATTAAGTGACAATTAAGAATATTTGTTGTTAGATTAGGACGAGTTCCTCATAATTGGTGATTTCAACCGCACTAAATCGCTTAACAATGCATAATTAATTAGGATTTCAATAATTAGGCATTGGAATCAGATATGCATGAGGTTTGTTAAGTAGAGCATTATTGAAATTGACTCCCTAAACAACTTGTAAAGCATGATAGCTATTAAAAATCATTTCCAAGATCATCTATATCGTTTCCACATTTTTATCTAAAAATTCCATATTATGTACTTGCTTTGCATCCACCACTTCCAGCTTAAAAACCAAATGAAAATTTCTTTTATCCAATTCCATCTTGCATTTTAGTCATTTAGTTTGCTAGGATAGTTAGATTATACATTGACTCCTTGTCAGACAACCCAAAGTTGTACCATACAATAATCCTCGGTTAAATTTTTTATTTGACATGGCTCAAGGCATATTAGGGCAATGTCAAATCGCACATACTGTCTTAGTGCTACTTGGACAAAATCCTTTAGACTATAAATTAAAGTGTTTCTCCATATCTCCAATTTATTATTAATATCCTCTTATGATTTGACCAAACAGAGACTATCATTTATTAGTAAAAGGCATGCACATGTGGATCTCTTCTTTGATAAACTATGTTAAAACATTTACTACTAAGTTAAAAAATATAGGTTCATAGATGATCCTAGTGTAGGTAGATTTTTATAACAAAGTTTTTTTGTTCACCTCTTAGTATTCTAAACTTCATAAACACCCCATCATACATTCATATCCACAAAAATGCACAAGCTTCAAAATTTTATTCTATCTGGTAGTAATTTTAATTTAGAGACACAAAGTTTTCATCTATATATATCATTCAATTTGCAAGAGAGAATTTTATTCGAATGAGAGTAATAGTTTGATACAACTTATGGCCTTTGTCTTTTTACTCAATTTTGGGTTGAATTTATTTAATTTAAAATCGGTGGTTTTGGTTTTGAACCTTCAGTCAGTTCAGTCTAGATCCCTATCTATAAAAAATATTTGAAAATCAAGAACCAATGTTATAAATGGCACAAAAAATAGGGACAAATTGTTTTTATTGGCATAAAGTTTAGGGACTAAAACAACAAATCTAAAGCTCACTGAAACTAAAATTGACTGAAATTTCAAATATCAATATAACAATTTAATTTTATTTTGAAGTTCATAACCAAAATCGAGTGAAAGTTAATGACCAAAAATTATATTGAACTAAAATGAATTCTTGTATATATTTTAAAATTAAAACTGCTTAGGAAAAAGTTAAGAATAGTTTGCAGGGTTGCAGTGAAATGCCTTTAAAAATTGATCTCTTTGTCAAATAATTATGCCTTATGTTCTTACAGGAAATCCGATTAATTAATAAGATCTTCACCAGTGTAGAAACTATTTAGCAGTTATATTGAACCAAACTCTGAATAGTTGGAATAGAACATCTAGATGCATGTCTAAATCGAAGTTCATTATTTTTACATACACATGAAAATTAAAGAGCATTAAGAAAACACATTTACTTTGATCACATTATCCTCACATACAACATTGATATTAATTCTTCCCCACAAAAACCACTTACGATAATTCCTTTCTTTCAATTCCGAAGCAAATATTAATCATATCGAACAAAGCATAATGATCACGATCTGAAGCCCAGTTTACCTGATCAGGCTTAGAGAAATGGTCGCCATTTTGAAAGTGGTCACCATAATCTACCCCATCAAGCTCAACAAAAGAAAGACTTTGCTTAGCCTCTTCAAAAGACGCAAATTTCTCTAGTGGTCCATGGTTCTCTTGCGTAATGCCTTGGCTCTCAATAGTTCTTGGTTCAGTAAAGGGAAGTTGTTCCACAGGTTGATCGTTTACGATCAAATCTCGCTTTTCTGCATAATTGTATTGCCCATCAAACGTTTAGTGTAAATATTCATAACTATATGGTTTCTGATTATATATGAGGTGTCACTATTACAAAAAAAAAAAAACAGCAAATTAGTGACGGATTTTCGTCGCTAATTTGCTGGTCGCTAAAAATTTTTGTGACGGAATTTTGCATTTAATGATGGCATTTTTTAAAATCCGTCGCGAAATGGGAAATTCTGTCACTAATTTTTTTATCGACCATTAAATTAGCGACGGAAATCCGTCGCTAATTTACTGTTTTTTGTGAGTATAGCGTTTTTCTCATAAGAAAACCTTATAGATATCATCGGATGAAATTCAAGGAGGTATCAATATACACATTCTTAACTAAAGGTAGAGATATTATTTCTAGAATTTGAACCCTGATTATTAAATCACACATATATAGTAGCAACCTTACCATTACGTACATTATAATCAATAAGATTATTATTATATTTTATACACCAATAAATCAAGCTAGAAACAAGAAGTTTTAACAATAATTACCTTTCCCGATATCCATCTCGTTTTTGAGAGGGCTAACATCATTTTCCTCAAATCTTACGTCTCCAAATGTAGAAGCATTGTCACCAAACATTGCAAAAAACTCCATTTCCTCCAAGGTAAGTGTTGGCTGAAATGATGAACTGTTTTCAACCTACAAATCAACGCACCTTAGCTTTTTCTTATTAATTCTCCATTAACTCTCATAACTCAAATACACTAACACACACACACACACACACACACATCATCATCATCATCACCTTGTCCTTTGTCGCCTCAGTCCTCTCCAAAGTTGAATATGTTTCGTTTTCATCATCAGAATCTTGTGTGAGATCCACAAAGTTCTCCTTATTCTCATATATGATCGTCGGCTTGCATTTTTTTGGGGAAAGAATTGGTTGAGGTTCAAAGGGGAGAATGCTCAGAGGTTGTTCTTCTGGCTTCCACTCAATCAACTGTTCCGGACTAAGGTGATAGTTGTACTGAAAAAATAATATAAAATGAATGTCATTAATTAAATTCCATCACTCAAGCAATTAATTCATATTATTAAAATACTCTCGCATACGAACACTTAAACGTGTATCTAATAATATATAATAACATATATACCATGTTAATCTCGGATTCAATAGGAGTCCAAGGAATTATGCTAAGTTCCAAATTCGTAAATAATGATGTGACTTCAGCAGCAGAAGGAGAATGAGAAGAAGAAGAAGAAGAAGGCAAAGACTCTTGTGATGTGGAAGCCACTTTCTTCCCCTTATCCATCCTTTGTCTTTTTCCAGGAGGCGAAAAAGGTACCATCATGTTGTCACCCTACAAGTCAACGCAATTTTTGTATTTGTCATGAAATTGCATAACCCTAATAAATACTATATGCTAATACTCCTATCCAAAAATAAATGGTGAAATTTCGAAGAAATCTTTTATTTATATATACTGAGTTGAGTGGGGAGAATTATTGATGGTACACATTATTATTGAACATTGAAACATCATAGAAAAGTCTTGACCAAAAAAAACCATCATAGAAAAGTGGGAGAGATTTGAATATGGATTATGTTAGGGAAGAATTAATTAAGACATATTTAACGGCATAAACACTTCTAAGTCCTCTAGTGAATGGTTAAATGAAATTTATATTTCAATATGAAAAGTGTATATGTTTATATGTACTTTTGCGTTCATATTCATAATAAATTACTTATTTAAACTAAGAGGAATCGTATTTCATCAACTTTTTCATAAAACTTATTGTTTTTAGTTTTATCTCTATTAATAGAAATTTTCTATTGAAGGCAAATTGTAAATTTATTTGAAACTTAAATGACTTGTGAACAATAATTAAGACAAATATAACATTCTCTGTATCTTATGATAAATAGAACTAGAAGAAGTGAATGATAACAACTAAGATTCACCTGGCTATATGAAGTCATGTCACTGGCAGTTCTCTTGGTTGTAGGTCCATACAGGATGAAGTTCACAGTCTCGACCATGGATCGAAAAGTCTGGCCGTTGTATAAACGGCAATAATACTGAAAATAATTTTATATTATACTGCCATCATTTTTTTAAAAAAAATATGAAATTAGATAACGTTAACTATTTTCATGTCATACTTACGGTATCATTCATTTTGGACTCGCGCTCTCTTCTTTGTATCCGCCACGGTCCCATACGATCCTTTATTTCTCCCACATTTTCAATACCTTCCACGTTGAAGTCGTCAGGGAGATTCAATGTGACCACTTTTTCTCCGGTTACGTGGTTCTTTAGCTTTCTACCCATATGTTTTTTCGCATCCTGTGTACAAGAAGGGTTATTAAGTTATATTGAGTGCCTTATTGTATATTTGAGGCAGGGGATCCCTCCTATTCCATTCCCTCCTATTAGTCTATCTTCACCATCCATTTGATCTAATGGTTTATACCTTACACACTCTCCTACACCATACTCTACCCACTACAAGAAAATGGGTGGATAGTCGCGTGCAAATTGTCATGTATGCTGCAAGTGTGACAAATTTTTTATTTGTCACGTTTAATTTTCTTGTCGCGTTCAGCAACGCGACAGTCCTCTACACGCATGTTGCGCATCACTTACGTGACAAAATTTATAATTTTTTTAATTGAACAACACATACATTCCGACATAAAAACATATAAATATAAATATATACACAAAAACTTATAAACATATAAATAAAAACAATAAAAACATATAAAAATCTAGCGGTCAAGGATCGGACACCAGAGCTTAAACCACTTCCACGTGAATTGCTTACTCGCCTCAGAAGCATTCTCAAAGGTAGGACCGTCAAGAAATCCATTATATGACAACTTGTTCAAATCAAATTCAAAGTCGTCTCGCAATTTCACTTTGTTAGTTGAATTAGAATCAATTGTGTCATCATTTTCTGGCATTTTGTTCAAATCATTATATGGGTAGAAAGCTAAAGAACCATTATATGGTACCATATTCCTCTCTCTCCCTCATATCTCTTCACCAGATCCACTCTCCTCCTTCCCCAGCCTCACTGAACTCTCGTTGGCGGCAAACGACTATCTAGATTCGCCGGAAATCAACGGCCGGGTCATTGTCACTTTGGACACGCTGGTGACAGTGAGTCTCCGGCAACGCAGAACAACAACAATCTCGCCCATACACTTCCCATCCATAATCCTCCGGCGAACGGTGGCGGAGGAAGAGCCACTTGTAATGTCATGCTTACCATTTTCCGTTGAAACTCGTCGGAAAATTTGCTGCTTAAGTCCGTATGACGGCTTCAGTGTGGTAGGGGAGAGAGGGAAGGAGGAGGAGATGGCTGGGGGAAGAAAGACAGCGGAAAGAATGCCGCCACCGCCTTGGGTGGTTGCCTGTGAAGGTGGGAGGAGGAGGAAGGATGGAGGTGAGGTGAGGTGTGAGAGAGATGAGATATGGTGGGGGTAAGGCGTAGAGGTGTGTATGAGGTAAGAGTCATTAGATCACATGAATAGTGGAGATGTGGGGAATAGGAGCGTTCCCTGATGTGGGGAATAGGAGCGTTCCCTTGCCCATGTAATTTTAGTAATACTTACAATTCATTTTTTTATCAAAATAATACATACTATTCTTAATCCCTATAAATATAAGATATTTTCACCTAATTAGATTTGATAAGATGTTAGATAAGATATTATACTACCTCCGGTCCTAAATATATATAAGACCTAATTGACTTTTTTGGAGAGATTAAAGTTGCAAAATAGGTTATTAAATCATGACATATTTGATATCTTTTTAGATTATCCATTAGCTTATAGGTAAAATAAACTAGTGTAAGAGAAAAGATTAGGTAAATAAATCTATAATTAACTTATTTTGTTTTTTTTTTCAAAAAAGTCAATTAGGTCCTATATTTAGGACGGGAGGGAGTATATTCTTTAGGGTGATGGATTAACTGTTGGTCAAAAAAGGGTGATAGATTCATGATTCATGATATCATAACCCTAACCATAGAAGAGACATTACCGTTATCAGTGTTAGTGCCCGGTCATCAACGTACGTCTCATCGGGTCGTTGAATAGAGAAATAACGTTTTTCTTCGGATCCGTTAACAGATGAAGCATTCTTTTTCTTTTCGGATTGATACTCAGCACACAACTCCTTCACTGGTTTCTGCAAAATCACGAACATATATGAAAAGATCACACACACATAAAAAAAAAATTAATTGTCTTCAGGTAATCATAACTAGAAAGAATAACTCTATGCGAGAAGACATATTATATTTTCATACTTACAGAAATCATCTCATATAAAAGTTTCTCAAGACATTTAAGTCTTGAATTACTTTCTTCACAGATGACCAGAGAGATTGCAGAATCTTGCTCACAAAATTGAGAACCATTGTTTTCCATATCTCTGAAGCTTAATGATGCCTTTTCTCTCTGATGATTTTTTTGTGGCACGGAAGCAAATATTTATAGTGAAATGCAACAGTGAACGGAGTTCATGGAAGGGTATCATTTATCTCGATCTACGTGTACATGAACCATGTAGATGGTTTTATTATCTTTCCAAGATAATTTTTTTTTTGTTTTCAGAAAAAGAAATAGTAATCTTTTGTCTACGATTTTAGTTTGGAGGGATGAGATAAGGAGAGCCTATATGGTATCGATACAATATGGAGATGATTTACGTGCATGCACGGGGATAAATTTATTTGATGGTTATTATGTTATGTCTTCATATATGGTTTTTGTCTTTAATTTTATTAAGGTGAAATAATATATCAAATAAGGAAATGATTTTGGTTCATTGTTTTTAATAAGTTAAAAATGTTTCTGAATTATTCTATTTGAAAAAAATTCCTTGTTAAGAAGATATTTATTATCATTCTTCATCACTTGCCCCTTCTATAATTCTCGTGTTGATAACCTCAACGAAACCTATATCTTGACAACTCAGTATGAATCCTCTGCTACAATCATAATTTTTCTTGTAAAGTAAAAAATATGTTGTTGTAATTTTTATACAATTTTTATTATTGGAATTGGCTAGTTTAATTTTTGTTCTTGCACATAATTATGTCGTACATTTTTTTTTCAATTTTCTGGTAAAGAATATTACAAAATAATAAGCACTGTTTTGAAGTTCCGGATTACTTGCAAACGCATGTGTTTAATTTGGATTTTAAAATTATAATAAGAGGGTAAATAGTTTGATCTACATCTTCAGTTTAAAAAGTTGCTTAATTAGATTCTATATATTATTCTATATTTTAGAAAATTTCCATCCCCATTAAATTATTGACTTCTTGATCGATGTCTAATAATTTTTTCATATTGGATATTTTAATTTATTCAGAAAGAAAATGTGTGAACTAATTAAACTGTTCTGTAATCACATCATGTTATTATTACCATGATAACCATAACATTTGTAGGTTCTTATATAAAATAATTGTTGCATATTATTTTTAAAAAAAATCAAGACTAGTAGATGTAATAATATTGTCAACATTAAATTTACTTCCTCCGGTCATAATTATGAAACATATTTACTTAATTTAATTAAATTAAGGATGTTGGCTAAGTTATAGCTAGATAAAATCATATGATATTTACACCCTCTCCACCTACTTTTTTACCACTTCCTTCTCCCTTGTTTGTTCATTATTAAGGACCGTTAATAAGAATAATTAGGGGAAATGATGAACAATTAGAAAGAAAATCTTATATTTAAAACGAAACTCATCTCCCAAATATATCTTATATTTAGGACTTGAGGGAGAAACTACTAACTAAGATGGTTAGTAAAAAGAAAAAAGGGTCTTTCAATTCTAGTCTTCATTTGGTGAAGGTGCTGAAGACATTATATGCAGAGAAACTAATTCAAACCCACAACATAACAAGTGAACTAACCATTGAGTCAAGCCAGCCTTCTAATAATAACTGGAAAAAGTTTATGTATATGACATTATTCTATTGATGTTACCCAACGCAACATTTTATAGTTGTTATATATCTGTTATATATATACACACTTGCTCCCAATGTTTTGAAGGCTGGAACGATTCGGATATTCTAGAAGTCAAATTTTGTATGGCTCGGCCGGTTAGATTGATGGGTCATACTGATCGAGTAAAAATTAATTAAGGTCTCTTATATATGTAATTATATGTATGTAATATGTAGGGATTATGTGCTTTTTTGTGGACAAGAGTTGGCTATTTGTAGAGATGAATTTTTGTTTTCCCAACATTTTAAGGTGAGGGATTTGTACCGTGCAAATTTTTAAAAATCGTCCCGGTTCACTGAACCTTTACTTCCATTTTGATATGTGGTTGTGGTTCAACCCAACCATCCGGCTTGGTGTAGGATTTCTTACACCTAATGAAATCAATTTGGACTTTTAAATAATAAGCTAATAATTTTATTATGTATTGAGAATGAAGTTCTTTTTTATTACAAAACAGCGAAGATAGTGTACGTACAATAACTTTTTAAGATAATCTAAATCAATTTACAACTTACATTAAATTTTTGAAGAAAAATCCCGAGGCGACACTGAATTGATCGACATAAAATTTTGTAAAATTGCCCCCCCCCCCCCCATAACATAGAAACTTAAACCAAAGATATGAAGATATTCGACCTCATTTCTTGGTTTTTCATGTTATTCTCCATTTCTTTATAGCTGTATTTTCATTTTATATTTGTGGTTTTTGTTCCATGAGTAAGTAAATTTCATTCTTGAATTACTTTTAACATATTAAGACTTAATTTTCCTCTTTTTTGGTAGTAAATTAAATGATATGTGTATGTATTTTATCCTTTTCTTCGTGCTTCGTTGAATTGACCCATTTAGATTGATTTGTTCATGTGAATTTGACTTGAAAGAGTTAATTATTCATATGTATGACTTGATTAAAATCATGTTTGGCTTGAAAATTATTTGATAAATGGATGATTTTGTTTCGGTAAAATAGGCATATATATGTTCAATAACTTTGCATTATCACATTGAAGTTGGTTCTTAAAGTGGATTTTCATTAATTGCAGCAGCAAGAGATTGTACATTTTGATGGTCAGAGAAACTTGATTTTGACATAATAAAGAGCTTAGACAATTGTCTTTGAACTTTAGACAAACATATATATACAAGAAAATACCATTTGAGAGTAAATTCACCATGATTTATGAGATGCAGGATAAATAATCTTAGACCTAATTTTGTCCTTGAAATAAATCACTTGTATGTTAATATTAATTTTTAGTTTTAATATAGGTTCATCTTATAGTTCCTCTTTACTCAGGAATCATAATAATGTATTACTCAAATTAGTTGTTAGTACACACACATATAGTTAATGAATTTGAGAATTAAGCAACATGTTTTGTTGATCAATTTATCTAATATCTTTAACTGCATGTTAATATCATTAGTAGTAGAGGGCTAAATTAAGAGCTTTATGGGCCAACACATAATTAACCTAGCTTTTCAGTTAATTTTCCAGGTCTTGAGCTTGAGTTTTAGATGATACACATTTATCAGAAGTGAAATTGTCAAACCTTGAAACTTAAGTAGCCAGTTGCTTGGATATCTGATGGAATCCTAAGAATGTGTCAATTACTAGTTGATATATTAAAAAAGATAAGATATAAGCTTTATAGGTTGTACAATAAATAAGAAAATTTATCTCTATAACGATTATATCAATTACAATATTATATCATTAGTAGTAGTGGGGTTAAGCAAGAGCTTTATGGATTATTGTTCAATAAGTAAAGAGATTTATCTCTATAACGCCTAACTTAAGTCAACCCAAATTAAGTAATAGAATCTATGCAACATCCAAAAAGGACTCGCAATTCTCCATATCAAATAAAAATTTTACTCCGTATTAGCATAGTAAAATGATGAAGCTAGATATATGCATAATGACAAGATTTATTTAATAAATCGATCAATGAATATGAAAATGAAGGCATATTCTTTCTTGATTGATATTTTTTTCCATTTTAGTTTCTGTCAAGTGGAATTAATTCTTCCTTATTCTAAAATCTATGTAAGGGGTAGACAACTAACATGTTAGTTTAAGGATTGAAATTCCAATAAATTGATTAAAGGACAGAAGTACTTACTAGTTATATCAGCCCTTCAAATTAATACATCCAAAACGTCTTCTTTCCATTTTAAGAAAACCTTATGGTTGATATTTTTTAATTGAGTGTTTTGTAAAATAAGTGGCAGCTCAAATGAATGATAAAGGACGTTAAATTAATGCTTCTTAAAGAGTACATGTGGCCTTAAATAAAGGGCTGCATTAATTGAATTAATTATATTGTATTGGAATTAAGTTTTTTTTTTCAAATAATAAATAGAAATATGTTAATTTACATATTATTACATATAATTGTCTTTTACTACAAATAATGTCTTTTAATTAGAAATATCTTAATTCTCTCTTTGAATTAGGCATTTGTCTTCTTCAATTTGGTTTTAAACATAATTGTTCCCAAATAAGTTAATGTTTTTTTTTTTCAAATACAACTTTTTCCTAGAAAGATTAACAAACAAAAACGAAGTTTAAAGGAAGATTCACTTTCGTAGTTTTGGCCATTGCAAATTGGCAATGACGAGAATAAACCCATGCTTAGTGATGGCTAGATTCATTATTCATGCTTAGTGATGGCTAGATTCATTATTCATTGAGATATCAGTCCAAATAAATTATTTCCTTGAGATAGCACCTAGTTACCAACATTCTTATGAAATTCATAGAGGATATAAGACTTCACTATTACTCCATTTGGTTATAAATATATGACATATATATCTAATTTACTTATGTTAATCATGTCCATTATGCCCAACATGATCGATCTCACAAAGCTGATTACAAACCATAACATAGAATTTGAAGATAGTACATAATGCGCAGCCTTAATAGAACATGTAATCCAATAGTAGTTAGTTATTTGACTCACCTTCATATTTTGAATTGGGCTTGTCATATATAAGCACAAGTTAATGCCGAAACAATGACCAGCCCATTTTGAAGCTTCAAACACTGTTAGCATCAAGGTATGTAAACCTGGACCGGCCCGGCCCGGCCGGTCAAACTTTGCATACACAAACCCCCTCTCTAATATAGGGCCAACCCAATTATAAGCTTCGAACTGTTCGGACACATTTGTGAATGAGAGAGAATTACAACTAGGTGCCAACAAAAGTAATTAATAATAGTCAAATCCTAACATAACATTAAATTAACTTGAAATCCCTCGGAACTTGAGTTATATATAATCACATGTGATGAGAGTAGTTGATTTGGAGTGGATTTCTAAAATGGGGGAAGTGATTAACTAGTGTTACGTATAACTCTCTCAATAATTGCAAGCTTTGTCTATTTTAAAGAATAAAAGTGAAGCCACCAATTTTATCAAAAAAAAAAAAAGTGAAGCCACCAATTTTGTGGGAAGTTTTCAAAGATCAACTAATGAAGATAATACAATTTATATCCATTAGAATTGTTGCAATTTTTTTTACCCAAGGGTATCCCCAATTTAGATCATCAAAGTACGTTGATCTATGCATCAAATTGACTAGCTATGGTAGAGGTATTTATAAGTCTACCGCTGCTATACTCTGATTATGTTAGACATAGTAAATCTCCTTGTTATTATTTATATGATTGGTAACATCATAGCCTTAATTAATTCCCTGCCTTGTATTTAGTTCTATTACATGAAATTAATTTTTGTCTACTAATTTCATGATGTTGTATGTATATAATTTTATTTGTAAATATATACTGTCTGTGAGGGATTTTTGTTTCGATCATCACAATTTTCTTTTTACAAAATTCATGCATTAGTTCTCTGTTTTGAATCATATGCACAAGTTTTTCAATCTTGGGTTTTTGAAAGTATCTGGCATATATTTTTGTTTTTTGTTTTTCGAAATTTTCTAGAAAATTTTCAGGTTGAAAATGTATCATTTTTCTAATGAATCATTGATTGGATGAACAAATATAAGTTGTTATGAAATTTTGGATGAAAATCATATATTTTTTGGCCATGAAAGACCTCCAACGTCGCATGATTCGGGTAGGGTTTAGTAGGTGTTTGTTTAGAACGGTTCTAGTGGGTTTGACTTTTTCTCCCATTTGGTTTTCTATTTTTTTTTTTAAAAAAAACATAACGTTTCATGAAGTAACTCGTTTCCGGATTATGTGTCGTGGAGGATTATGTGCATTGGAACTTTGAGTCTTTTAAAAAAACGAGATATTGCATATATTACAGTTTTTCTCCCAAAACTCTTTTAATATTTCATTTCGGTCTGCTAATTCAATACATTTTCAATTTTTGTGCCTACAAAAAAAACTATTAATTTTATCAAATTATATAACAAGCATACTTTCTATTACTTTCTTCAATTTTTAACTGTTATCTTATTATTTTTGTTTTGAAATATAAATATATTTAATTTGACTTATTATTATTTTTATTATTATTATTTCCATTTTTGTTTCTAATAATAATTGAAAAGGTACAAAGATTAAGTTAAGATTCGAAAAAAAAATTACAAATATTTCTAGGGTATCTTGTTATTGTCTTAATTTGAAAACTATTTCTTTTATCTGATTTTTTTGTAAGGGATACTCCGCCTATATTATAACCGATCTCAAGCCCGGATAAAGGAGTAGAGTTGTGTTAGGCTTCGGCGGCTAACGTAAAAATATATCAAATCTATTAAGCATGTGCACACATTTTTTTATAACAATAGGTCATTGTTTGATACTTCACAAGGGCTATCACACTCTCATGGGAGGAGGCATATAAAGAAACAAATGGTTCAAAGAAGAGAATTAGATGAGCAGTCAGATTAACTGATCAAATGACATGGAATCCTTACAAAAGAAGGAGAGGAAGACCGAAGTGAACTCTTAATGAAGTTATTAAACGAGATCTTTTGATAAAGGGTTTACCTCCAAACATGACCATTGATCGAACACAATGACGCTGTGTGATCCATGTAGCCGGCTCACTTAGTTGGGATAAAGTTTTGTTGTTGTTGTTGATAATGAGAGTAGTTGATTTAACTTAATGAGTTGTTATTGGCAATTCATTGAAAAACTAGCTATCATTGGCAATTCAATACGTTGTAGTATTAACAACTTCTGACATATTCAATTTATTAACACTCAAGAGACTTCAATGTGATTCAATGGCTTTTTAGGAATCTAGTTGTGATTAATTACCTTCAATGGGACCTAGTTGCAATAATTCTTATAAGAATCACCCAAAAATGAACACATGAAAGAGATCAACATGGTTCTATTCCTCATTTAGTGAGAGTGGTGGGAAAGGAAATATATTAAGCAGTTTTACTTCTGTTTTAAGCATAGATGCTAATTCGAAGTCACGACTTCAATCCTCACGACAAATGAGCTTACCGTTGCCAACAAAAAGGGAACACGTGAAAGAGAAGTTCGAATCACAAAACAACGCACTTCTTGGGAGAAACAAAATTTCTTTTTAGATTTTATGAGTACTTATATAAAATATTATCAAGTTGGTCCATAATTTAACTAAACTAACAAGGAAACCCTGTCGTCAACGCAAAGATTTAAGTAGTAATGGGTGTAACCATTAAACAAAATATGTACATAAAAAGAGCAGGGTGTAATAGGGAAAAACAAATAACATTTCAGTCAAATTAACAATGAGTGTTCCTATGTTTCTTATTTCAAAGAACAAAGAGGGTTGTTATTTGGCAGATCTTAATATTTATATAATTTTATAAGTTAATTTGTGGTTTTTAATATATTTAGATGAAATGTTAGTTTATAAATGCTCCTAATAAAGTCAATAATTTTATATTTAATATTTCACATTATCCCTACAATTTAGGCATTAATCTAGGCTGATTTGAATTAATAAGAATATATTATATTATTAGTCATTCTAATTATTGGTTAGAAATATATGAGAGATTAAAAAGGGATTTTATGAAACATTATTTAATTATTAGATATTATGTTATGCCTTGTTTGTTAGATATTATTAAATTATGTAATCAACTTGGCAGGTATGACTTAGTCCATTTGAATTTGAATTCAAAGGAAGGAGATTTAAAAACACCACTTGGGAAAAGGTAATGAGGAACATAGAAGATTATGTACATACATTTTCATTCAAAAAGAAAGAGAGAAAGTAGGAGGAAATATTGCATATTGACTTGACCTACATGGAGAAAAAGGAGGAATGGATAACAACTTATTTTAATATATACTATTCTAAAAGAAAGAAAGAAGAGGGGTTCTAACAACCTATTAATTCCTATGAAGGTCAATGAGCGAATCTAATATGCCTTTATTTTGGGGCAGATTCAAATCTGATATGCTCAATGCACAAGAAATGCATATCCACAGAGTAAATGAAATCTATCACCAATTCTATTCTACTATACTAGAAACCTACCTTTGATGAGTTCTATTGTGAGTGTCAAAGAAAAACATCTACCTAAACTTGTCTACAAAAATCAACTTTCAAGAGCCATCAATTTATTGTAATTTAAGAGAAAGCTTTTACATGTTGAAACTCTATCAGTTGACCACTTCTGAGAGCCTAAATCTACCTGTAAGTCTGGCCTTCAACCTACATCAAGTCAAGCCACATGTGATTATTCGTGAAAATTATAAACACAAGCCAATAACTAAGAGGCAATTCAACAAGAGAGGATGGAATTAGATAATATAACATCATGATTGAAAATAGTTCACTGCGTTACAATGAACAATATCATGAACCCCAGCTTCTCTATGAACTATGAACAAATTTTATTATATCCAGAGCACAACGTAAAAACTCACAAGATAACAATAAACATAGCCAAACAAGAACTCTCGAGAGTTAAACATTAGTGGATGGATCTGGTAAGAAAGATACCGATTCAATATTTAAATTCTTCTGTCTTGACCAACAAGGCCCGTTTGGTTGCCAAAGGAAAGTGAAAGTGAGGAAAGTGGGGGCTTTGTTTGTAATTTACAAATATTCTGGGGTCTACAAGTTTTCTCTCTTCATCTCACACTTTTCTGGGCCCACAAACTTTACTTTCATTAATTCATCTACTTTTCATCTTCAATTTCACTTTTAATTTATCCACTTTCCTCTCTTACAACCAAACGGGCCCTCACACCTAATAATCTCAAAGCCATAACTAGTTTCAGTCATATAATATAAAAGTTCACCGTTAGAACAAGAAAACTAAAATCTCAATGGCACAAATACAAAGTATATACACAATATCTCAGCAGGACATGTACAGAGCATTTCGGTTGGAAACTCGAATATTCCTCCATCTCCAATAATTTTTCAAACATCATAATCCAAGTAAATGTCTCTTCAATATCTTCCATTTTAAGTTAATTGACTTATTGAGTTCCATATCATTGTACAGCTTCAGACAAATATCTTTGCTTTTATTGAATCAGACAAATGGCATCTCATTGTGTAATATAAATTAAAGCAGAAAAATAATCCAGTAAAATAAAACAAAAGATTGAAAGCAAGGACTTACACTCATAATTCTTTTCCTCACAATCTCATCAGTGTCATAATGCTGCTTTATGTTGGAGACTTTTCCATCTTTCTCATATCATTGTCCTTTTCTTGGTCAAATGCAAGCTCAAGTCGTCTCCCCACAGACTTGATAACTTCTTTTGGTATGGATGATGACTCCCTATTTTTGTTCACATTTGACATATATTTTGAGTCTATTTGGGAGTCATTGATATAAAGTTAAAGAGATTTGTTTAAGATTTTGATAAATATGAAATTGGTGCATTGATCATGGGATTTGGTGGTTAACATGGTAATTTTGAATTAAAAAGAAACAACATTTCAAATAGCCACCTGTTGATAGATGTTTGGTTAACATTGTCTTGGTTAATATTGATATGAGTAAAAGATAATAGATTATTCAAGTTATTTTGGCAGCATCTCTGATCATAACAGCACCAGCAAAGCAAGGGCCCAATAATCAGCAAAAGACCAAAAGAAAAAGGAAGCTGCGCAACCTAAAAGCCCAATTGAGAAGACACAAAGAGACCCATATATCTGATTCATTTTTCTCGGCAAGGCAGAGGGGGAGGAGCTGCGCAAAAATAAGAAGACTGAACTCTAAATTCTTCCTCCTCGTGAAGCGAGCAGCGGCCACTGAGATACCCATTCACTACAAATTATTGTTGTGGACCGTGAGCTAGGGAGAGAGTTATGAGCTTCACTGTAGAAATCAAATCTCTCCTCTTCACCATCAACTGAACAAGAGAAAGCTTGGGAGAAATTTGGAGCTTGGAGAAGGAAGATATGCTTGGAGATTTCAAGATCCCTCGGTGGTTTTCTCTTTTCCCCTCTCCTTTCTCTTTAATTTTCCTTGTTTAATTTCTGGATTTTGGTGTTAATTTTAGTTATGAGTAGCTAGTTTATTTTTCTAGGTTTATTTTGAAGTTTTGTATGGATTGATGCTTGAACATCTTACTCTCTTGTTGATTAATGTTTATTATAGTTGTGAATTTAGCTTGAGCTTTATTTTTACTAAGTGGTGCGCAATACTTAGCGTGTTTGTTTAGTTGTAGCTTGGAAGAGTATAGCTAAACAAAGAACTAGTTAGATTCAAGCTTGTCTTGAAATTCCAAGGAGGAATGGAGAGTTTGTTAGTGAGATAGAGATATGATCTAACCAAGTTTTGCAAAATTGAAGTGGTTGACTATAAAGCTAGTTGACATAATATGTAGTATGGAAATATGCATGTTAATGTTAGCTAAGGTTTGGGTAAGCTCGGAAGAGTTATTCAAATACTTGAGACTTCAAGCTTCAACCTAATATTCATTAATTGACATTAGAGGAGGGTTAATAGAGCATCATGAAGTACAAAGTGGATAAATAAACTTAGATCTTTTTCATTGTGTTTGTTTTTAACTTTATAAATATATCCTCTTATTTTATTTTAATCATATCACTTTCTTTACCCAAAGCTAATTTTGATCATAATTTATTTAATGAACTTGCTTAAACATAGTCTCTGTTGGAACGACACTCTTACTTTTCACTATACTATTTAAACTTGACCCGTACTCTTGCGGTTGCAAAATTGCGAACAATGGATCTTAACCGGCAAGGACGAGATGCATTGAAAGTTTTATTATTGGGAAGGCCATTGCCATGGCCATTGCTAACTGGACTCTTAGAAAATCCCCCAACTTCAGAATCTGTATTATTCTTATCTCTCTGCTGACCAGCAGAAGCGTGAGATTCTCCATCAACTTTCACTAATTTACTGGGAGCAGATTGTGTCTGAACTCCACCAGTTCTTTTCTTCCTCAATATGGAAGGGGTGTTTGGGTAAGTTTCAGCAGCAAACTTCAATAATAATTCAGGACTTGTTTTCAATAAATCCTGCCTCTTCACACGAGGTGGAGTGAAATAATTGGAAAACCCCGTGAGAGTCGAGGTATAGTTGTTTTGGAAAGAAATGATATCTGAATAAAGAGGATTCAAAGGAACCAAATTATCCGTCTGCGGTGGCTCATAACATAAAGACCCACAAGTTGGACCTTCTCGTGAAAAAGGTTCTTTAGTCAACAGCCTATTACTTATACAATGATCACTTTCTGCCTTGCAACTGTGTCCACATTTCTCATGTGTTTGTTCACCATTCACTCCAAAATTGTCTCTCGACATTGATTTTGATTTGGTGCAGCTGAAATCTAAAGTGGGGGATTTTGGCTTGCATTCTGTACTGTCAGAATCAGTAGATTCATTTGCAAGAACATTTGAAGAATCACCAGCATCTCTTGTTGTTTCTAAAACCCTTGAGTGATTCTCACTACCATCTTCTTGCTTATTTATACCAGAAGTTTCTGACGATGTCTCAGAAGCTGCATCTAATAATTTATTCAAATTGCCAATAAATGTTTCTGTTGCAGAAGATATCATTTTGCCTTTGATATTAACCTTTGGACAAATCTTTGGAACTGGTGGAAGTTGTCCGGTACTTAAATAAAAGTCCTTCTTCTTCTTCAGTGAACTATTCCAGTGATTCTTTATTGCATTATCAGTCCTGCAGGAGAAATATCATGTGGATGAACATTTTTATTAATCACCTGAGTAAAATTCAAATGACACGTCAACATTTTTAAAATTCATGGGCATCATCCTCCTTCAAAACAACATAATGGCCGAGAACTACAACTTATATATCATGCACCATTTGATAATTACTAAATGAGAGTAAGAATACCTTCCAGGCAGGACCTTAGCTATTTCAGCCCATTTATTTCCTACATTACAATGAGCCTTCATGACAGCTAATTCCTCTGCCGAAGTCCAAGCATCCTTCTTTATGTCAGGATTAAGATGGTTGTGCCATCTGCAAAATTTTTTAAGCTCTAATCAAATGATAAAAAAGCCCATATTTTGATACCAAGTTAACTCTGGTGTTCAAGAAGTATTCACATCAGAAGATCATATATATAGCAAGGGGAAAATGAAAAAGCAAAAGAGAAGAAACTATTATGAATCAAGTGTCCGATATAAGAAGATGGAAGAGTTATCAAAAGTAATAGTAATAGATTCTTACTATCTCTTTATCCAAAGGAATCTGCTGTTAAAATAAACACTTTGAAAGTTTGAAAAATGCAAGATAAATCCTTTTAGCAAGCATTGAATTCCAGAAAATATCAGCAGTAATTATGTGAGAGAAAAATCTCACTTGAACTACAGTAAACATACCTCTCTCGGCACTGTTTCCCTATTCGACCAGGCAGAGACCGGGCTATTAATGACCATTTTGTAGGCCCATATTTTGACACAAGTTCAACAATTGTATTATCCTCCTGTATGTCAAGCAAGAAAGGGAGGTTAACACTTCAATAAGATTGTAGGAAAAATGACTCCCCAAAAGAAATATGTTTCAACCTCCTGAGTCCAAGGCCCTTTAACAAGATCTGGATTAAGAACTTTTTGCCATCTATGGAGACATTGCACCTCTGATCTATCATGGAAAAACTGGGCTGCATTCAAAATAATCTGTCATGAAAATGAATACAATTCTTTTACAGTAAACACCTAATGCTGAATATAATATGTACCGTGTACTCTAATACAAATACCACGCTTCTTCTTTCTGTATATATTGTGATCAAATGATAAAATGGAAAGAAGCATATATCTAAAAAAATATATTTTAGATGTTTATTTCTAACTTCCCTGTCTTCCAGAGCAGGAGCACTTAAAGATAAAAATGATGTGAAGCATAAGTATCATGAATTAAACACTTATCTTAGCTAAAACCTTTCAGTCTGATTTAGGATCAAAAGCATCAATAATAACAAAACAAATTTTCAGTAGACCAAAAAAAAACTTCTTGCATGCATTTAAGGTCATTTCAAATTGGGCAAAACTGCACCCAATAACATGGTAATTTCTAAAATGTGCACCTAGTAGCATAGTAATTTTGAGGGTGCAATTTGACACTTGTAACTTAAAATGGGGCAAATTTGTTTTTTCTTCCATTGAAGTTAAGTTTTCCCATGCTACTGGATGCTCCTTTTAGAAATAACCATGCGACTGGGTGCCCCATTTAAATTATATGTGTTAAATTTACACCCTTAAAATTATCATACTACTAGGTGCACCTTTTTAGAAATTACCAATTTACCATACTACTTGGTGCACCTTTGCCCTTTCAAATTAACTTTCATATAAACCTATAATGCACAGGTATCTCAAAAAAGGGAAGTGTTTCATCTTCATCTCTGTACCATATCTCATGTTCATGCTTCCAAGATCTGAACAGACTCATTTTCCTAAATAATACGCATATCCAACATATCACGCAAATAAAATGTACAAGGATCATCATCAACTTTTAAACCAAATACTTTCACAGACCAAGCAATATAGCAACAATAAATGATACTCCCTCCGTTCCTAAATATAAGACCTAGATAACTTTTTTTTGGAAAGATTAAGGTTGCGAAATAGGTTATTAAATGATGACATATTTGATATCTTTTTAGATTATCCATTAGCTTATAGGTAAAATAAACTAGTTTAAGAGAAAAAAATTAGGTAAATCAATTTATAATTAACTTATTTTTTGCTTTTTTTAGGATTTTTCAAAAAAGTCATCTAGGTCCTATATTTAGGAACGGAGGGAGTATTAATCAGAGACTGTAAAAGCAAACAAAATTACCTATTTTCTTCCACTGCTTTCCATTGAAATATGCAACAGCTTGCTTTAGAGTGTCATCCTTCAGAAGGATACAGAAAGCATTAAAAACCATTTAAATGACAGCATAAAAAATCAGCAAAGAGACAAAGATTCAAAGGACATATAAATATATCTAGCACTCTCAAGTAACCACAACATGAAACCAAAGATAGAGTTGATGTTTCTTGCAGATATACAACAATTCTCATAAAAATTAGATCAACTGAGCTGATGTCCTTTCTCAGTTGGTTACATCAAACCAAAACAATTATAGAAAAAGAGAAATCATCTAACCTCTTCTACCGTCCAGCCACCCTTTGCACGCCTTACAGGGCCACTAGTGCGCCTGCACAATCAAGATATTCACATGACAAAGAGAACTCCATCAGTACTATAAAAGAAACTGAAATGTAAATCCTTTCTACCATATAGAAAGACAACCAGTCACCAATAAAGACTGAGAAAATAAGCAAAAATCGAAAGGTATAAAATCAAAAGCGCCGAAATGAAAACAAGTATTGAACTTAAATAGGCATTACCGATGAGATGTCGGCGTAGATGGTGGGCTACATTTCCCAGGGGACTTTGGTAAATCACTGCCACTGCTTTCAGATACAGAAAAGCTAGAAACAGCCATAGTTTGTTTATTCTCTATATAACAAACCTCTAATTGCATCTCAGCCATATTTTCCTACAACCAAATCCAAAACCCAACATTTCTAAATCAGCAATCAACACAAAACAATACAAAATACTTAAAACCACCTTAAAAATCTTCAATAACCAAAGACCCCAAAAAGTAAAACAAAAACTACTTAGTGTTCATGAATTTCAAAAACCCAATTAGTGAAATAAAAAATCAAGCAATACCCAGATCTTATAATCAGCCATAAGATCAAAAATGAAAGACAAAACAATTAAACAAAGCAGATAAACTCTAATCACAATTCACAAGGAACACACAAAATTCACATATTACAACCAGAAAAAGAAAGCCCAATTCAGTAAAAAAAAACAAATCAAAGTTATTCATTGAAACGAAAACACAAAAATTCGATCAATTCCCAGAAGAAAAAAAAAAGCTGAGTTTAACAGTTAATCACAATTCAAAAGGAAAACACAGAATTCACATATTAAACCAAGAAAGAAAAACCCAAATCAGTAAAAAAACAAATCAAACTTTATTACTATAAATAAAACCCAAAAATTCGATCAACCCCAGATGAAAAAAAAGCTGAATTCAACAGTTCAATAAAAAAACAAAAAAAAAATTGAAACTTTATAAGATATTGATGTACCTGAAGTGAAAGATGAGTGATGGGAATGAAAATAAAAGTGAAGCTAATAGAAAAATTCAAAGAATTTGAAAGGAGAAGGAGAAAACGAAGAGATAGCTAAGGATTCGAAAAAATGGAAATAAAAAAGTGCAAATTTAATTTATAACGAATATGTATTCACGACGTTACCGTTAGCAACCGCGCGAGTTCACATGACCTTTTTTTTTTTTTTGACCTTTTCGCCAGCTTGCTCTACAAGTTACTATATTTTCTTTTCATTTTTTTTATCAGAACTATCTTTTTTTATCATTTAAAGCATGGAAAGAAAATGATGGAGAAATTTTATTCTCTAATTTAAATTATGTGTGTTAACATATTTGTTGTTTGATTAATTATACCCAAATATAAGTAATGGTTAATTAGTTGAGCTGGTATTAGGGGTGCACAAATGACGGACATGTATTCACTAGGCCAACTATATGCCCTAGTCATGTCCTAAATAATTGTCACGCTGAAGTTTTTTACCCGAGACCCGTCATGTCCTGTTTGGCCCGACACCGAGATCGGGCCGGACATGACCAACGGGCCACATGACGGGCCATGTTGGTACCAAAGTATTTTTTACAATAAAATAAAAAATTCCATTTTTCAACTAATAAATAAATTGATGTATTATGTGGAAAAATAAAAAGTATAATAAACTATTTTTAAAATAAATAACTACTTAATTATTAATTATGAAATAGTGTGATAATTGTGTTAATTATTAATCAAAATATTTTTGCTAAAGTTAATAAAATAATCGGGTCTGGTCATGGAGCATATGCCCTGGTCCGGTCCTACCCGATGTCGGGTCAGACATGTCCTAATCGGGCTGGTCCCAGATACATTGTGACGGACCATTTTTTGCATAGGATCAGATCGGGTCATGGCGGGCCAATGGCCAATCGAGTCGCCGGGTTTTTGTGCAGCCCTAGCTGGTATGGATGAGAATGTGTGTTTAAATTTCGTGAAGCGCTTCCATTGGGAGATAGGATGACTCTGCCTATATCGGTGGCATTCTTGCCCTCTTGAGTCTGGATTAGTTGGTTGTTACTTGTTAGTTAAAGCTTAATTACGGGCAGTGCTTGACCAAATAAATCATAGGAAAATATTTTGAACATGATTTAATATGAAGTGGTTGTTAACCGTAGAGTTTTTTTTACAAATGTATTTTTAATTTGACATGACACCCTCAAAAGTATTCATAATGTCCCATAATATAAATTTCACTAGCTTTTACAACACTTCTTTTCGCCTTTGTTGATAATCTTATATCTCAACTACCTCTTACACACACTTTATCTCATTCTTTTTTTTACTCCAATCACAATCTCACTTATCTTCTTAATAAACAGTGGTAAAGTTGAGAAAAAAATGTTTTTGACATATTATTTTTTTTAACTATTTTGAACCATATTTCTTTTTTGATCAGAAATTTTGAACCATATTTCGAATAAAAAAGGTTGTTATTTAAAACTTATATTATGAAAACGGAGGGGGTATAGATATGAGTTGACATATATAAAATCTAACGCACCATCCAACTTACATAAAATTAAGAAGGAGAAAATAATTTCAATTTTTTATTTTAAAAAGATGAAAAATATTTAATTAATTTTTTATGGTGTCACGTCAATAATATAGTGTAAAAAAATAATGACCAAAACTCATCATTTTCTTACTGTTTGAATAGATTAAAAATGACGTGATAAAAGAACAAGTTTAAATATGTAATAAAAAAAAGAACAAGCTTAAATAAGAAAATATCTCAAGGGAAAAAACCCAAAAAAGTTAACGGCGATTAACGGCGTTAGGTATCCAAAAGAGTTTGAACCCAAACGGCACTCAAAAGCATTAAGAAAGTGGAAGGAATTTTGGGATATTGGATTGCGGGAGAAGGAAACGCGGGAATTGTGGACCGTTAGATATGAGATCGTGAGACGTTAATGCCAATGAGGTTAGGTCGTGTGAGTGAAACGTTCCAACGGTTATAAAGTGTATTTATTAAAAGAATTAAAAAATGGGTCACAAAAACATTAATTATAAACCAACGATGGGTCACAAAAACAATAATTCTTAACTCAATAATGATAAGCCTTCATTTGTTAATATTAAATTCTTCCATTAATTTTGTGTGTCATCTTTAAATTAATTAATCACAACTCACAAGCAAATACTCAGAATATTCTTATTTGAATTGGAGGATACAGGAGAATTCAATCATTCTTTTGAAAAACAATTCTGAATATTTTTTCTGATTTTCTTGAAAAAAGTTTTTAGTATACCTAGTTCACCAAACACATAATATCTCATGTGAATATCTTAATTTGATCATAAAAATTGGGTAGTGGAAATGAGCCGAGCCGAGCCAGACGTAAATAGGCCTGAGCCTGTAATAAAAAAAGAAATCATAGGCCTAAGCCTGGGCCTGGATGTAGGCTTTTTTTCAGAAAAAAGCTTAGGCCTGCGAAAAATGTTTAAGACCTGAAAGCCTTTTTAAAGGCCTACTTACAATGTAGGCCTTTAAAAGGCTTCAAGCCTTTTAAAAACCTACTTCGAATTTAGGCTTTCAAAAGGCATAAAGCCTTTTAAAGGCCTATATATCAAACTTAAAAGGTCATAAATAGGCTTCAAGCCTTTAAACTAAACTTAACACTTATAATTTTATTTTTAATAAAATCAAAAATGATAATTGCCATCAAAACATGACCCAGATTCAAATCAACAAACAATAATTATTAAACGGGCCAAGCCTGAAGGCTTTTAGGCCGAGCTTTATTGAATTAGGTCTGACCTTTTTACATAAAAAGGCTTTCCAATAAGTCTTAGTCTGGCCTATTTAATAAATAGGCTATGCCAAATTAGGCCCTAAATAGGCCGAGCCGAAGGCCGCCTGTTAAGGGCCTGGCCTGTTTCCACCCCTAGGTATCATGAGTTTTTATGCTTAGTTGGACCACCAATGATATGACACATTAGATTGATCTAAACATTTCTCTTTTTGTTTCAAATAATTATCATTATTCTTTAGTGTTAATGAAAGGAATGTTTTATTCTGTAGTTTGTTTTTTAAATAAAAAAAAGTTTAAAAAACAATTATATCCTTTTAGGTTTAAATGAATAATTTAGTGGACACTGAAGATCAATCCAATTCTAAATAAGTTCGGATGATTAGAACAACAACCAAGTTAAATATGATTAGTTGCATCAGAAATGAGGGCCTACCTAGAAACATATAGGCCATGGACTAATATAATCAAAGTCAATTGCAAATATTTAATGTTCTTTATAATTTCAGCTGAGCGAGCATATCCAAAAATGTTAAGTACTGGAATCCAATTTCCTAAATGTTAAAAAACTCCTTTCTTTTAAAAAAATAGATATTCTAGTAAAAGAAAATAAAGATACAACAAGAAATAACTTGGGTGTGTGGTTGAGTGGTAAGGACTCATTCACCCTTAACCAATTGTTTGGGGTTCGATCATTGACGTTGAGAATGGATGGATATCTTGATCATAGATAAAAAAAGAAAGAAATCAAATAAAAGAAATAGTTTTGAAATTTAAAACAACAAGAAACCCTTGAAATTGTAATAAAAAAAGAAACCCTAGAAATGCAGCCTTTTTCAAATTTGGACCGGATCTTTCGTGTACCTTTTCAATTCTTATTAGAGACTGGAGAAAACTAAAATAAATAGTGATAATAAATAAAATAAAAAGATAACAGTTAAAATAAAATAAAATAGTGATAATAAATAGTGAAATTGAAGAAATTAGTAGATATAAATTTTCAATTCAAAATAATAGATATGAAAGAAGGTAATAATATAAAGAATCAATAAATTTTTCATTTTTTTAAAAAAAGGAAAAATAGAGGTGTGATTGTGCACAACAAAAGGTAAAAAAATTTCTGATAAAAAAAAAAGTAAAAAAATAAGTCTAGCTAGATTATGATAAGTATGTTGTAACACATAACAAAGACATTTCATAATACAAAAAGGTAAAAAAATGGGGAGACACAGCTTATTCGAATTATGAGGAAAACTGATCAGAACAATCGGGCAAAGACGAAATAAATATAATAAGTAAATAAATAAGTAAATAAATGAATCAAACGAAAGAAAAAAAAGCAACAAGAGAGACGGAAAAAATTGAAAAAATAATATATATTTAAATTTTTAATAGTAATAATATAATAGCAACAAAGATAAGTAAGAAAAAGAAAGAGAATTGTTATAAAAAAAAAGAAAGAGAAAACAAAAGGGTAAATAAAATCTAATAGAATCAATTTATTTAGGGAAAAAACTTACCTCAAGTACTTGACCTCAATTACATCCATTAAGCCAATGAGAATTAGACACATGTCCAACTAATCCACACCACTTTCTCCTTCTTTTCTCTCTCCTCCATGTGTTAGTTGTGTATGGGGATAGTTGGACATGTGTCAAATTCTTATTGGGTAATGGATGTAATTAAGGTCAAGTACTTGAGGTAAGTTTTTTCCTTGATTTAGTGGAGTGAGCAGTTCAAAAAAGAAAAAAAAGGTAGTGGGTGATGAAGATATAGTAAGCCGAAAAACAAGTAGATTGTTTGTAGGAAAATTCAAAATTTAAACTGCTAACGAATTTCCAGTAAATACTACAACAAATTAAAATATAAAATATATAAATAATTATTACTCCTTAAATATCCAAACAAGGAAAATTTTGAGAGATTTTTTTTAAGAAGGAACCGTTATATAAGGAAGAGCTTTTTAAACAAAAAAAAGAATCAAATTTAGCAACAGTTATACATATGGGGGAAAGATACAAATACTTGATATATGAGATTCATTAAATTACTAATTACTATTACTAATTACTAATATGATAATATATTATCCGCAGAATAAAAAACATGAGAATTTATCCATAAAAAAACATGAGAAAAATCAATATAACATAAGATTTTGTAAAAAAAAATACACTATAGTATTTATACAATCATAAATTATAAATAATTTCTCAAATTTGTATTATATAGAAAAACTTTATTTGTTTACATTCAGCAAGAAGAAATAAATTCTCAATGAATATAGAACTTCATAGAAGAATTCAGAACGTGATGACATAATGCAGGCTCAACAAAATATTGTCCAAGAAAAAACATTTGTATGGTAAGAGAGAAATATGGTGGAACAAAATGTGTAAAGGTTTTCTAAAATGTAGAAGAGCTCATAACAGAAAATGAAGTGATATAAAACTTTAGTAATCTCACTTTCATTGAATTTCCTAACTAGAGGAATTTCACTTGCCATCAAGACTATTTTTGTGGTAAAAATGAGACAAATACAAGGAGGAACATAAAAATCCCATGACAGATACTATACAAAGAAAAAAAAAAAACATCTCAATCTGTTGAACTTGTCCCTTGACTGAGTTCTGCAAAGCTCGATCCTAAAAGAACAGAATGCCTCAAGAACTTCTCAGCACATCTACAAACACATGTTTCTTCTTTTTAGGTCAGAAATCGTTGATAGAACGTATCCACGCAGTCTGTAAAACATCTCTCTACTAGTGCATTATACATCCTTAGACTGTAATTTGGTTTTAGAGAAGAATAATATATCAATAATGATATCCAACATATGATCCAATGAAGACAGAATTACTCAAATTTTATTAGACAGAAATGATAAAACATGCTTCTACACAGAAAACCCATGGATCAAGCACATACATACCAATTTGCTTAAAAGCTTGCAATTAAGTAAGATATCAGTGTTCTAAATTCCAAATATAAGTGAAACTGCAAAGTATTTGTTCAAATTGTCCCTAAACCATACACTAATATGTTACAGACTATTTGTCCAAGCCTATTACAAAATGTCAACATTTATGGTAAAAACACAAATGCAGTCCTCAACTTTAAATGATATACAAAAACCAGTTCTGGTTTACAAAGACAACAGTTACAACACCATTCTTTCATCGTCCATATGCATTTACGAATTTTGGGATTCAGGGTAGGGACATTCCATTCCTATACAAGTCTTCTTTCCACATTTCAAGCACCATTTTTGTTAATAGACTAATGGAAAATACTGAAAAGAAAAAACTTGTGAAACTAGTTTTGTGCTTCTTTAGCAGATGAACAATGTATAATAATAAATGAGCTACAGATGAATAAGTATGTTCGCTTCGTTTCCTATGTGCATACAAATCCTTCACTCAGATTCTCACAGCTTCACCCCACAAAACTAAACTTGCTCTTCCTAAGTGCAAACTTCTGCACTAAAAAAGATGATTGTTCAACACTTCAACATGATGTCCGTAACTCTCAAACACATGTTTTAGATCAAACCTAAGTTTTTAAATCAGGGCAGATAAACACTCACAGCTTTTTCATAATAGTTTTTTTTTTTTGTCAAAATCTAAAGTTCAGTTATGTCAGAAAAACACTCATAATTTTTTCAGAATAGTTTTTTTAACTGAAAACCTAGGTTGGGACAAAAAACCTAGGCTTGGCTAGAAACTATTTTTTCAACCTTTTCAAAAGTTTTTCTCCAGAATTCTTCAAAAGAGCTTTTTCAGCTTTTTTTCATAAACCATTCTCCAAAAGCTATATCCAAATAGACCCATATAACAGTAAGCATAATCAAGTTAAAAAAAAAGAAACCAAAGCATGACTTAGTTTACATAACTTCAAGTCTTCAACAACCACTAACAACCAGCACACACTACACAAATGGTTCACATAAATTCTGCATTCCATTTTTCTCCTCCCAAATCCTTGTACCTTGCACATCTCCACTAGGGCTAAGGTCCATTTTTATCCCAAAAGTAACCCACAATTGCATTAATTATCAGAATAATTTCCAAAAACATTATTACATGTAAATCACCAAGACATGGCAATTTCACCATCTTCATTCAAACATATTCACAGTCAATAAATTTGCACTTTTTTAAAATAACCCACAATTGCATTAATTAGCGGAATAATTTCCAAAAAAAACATTTTCACCTATAAATTACCAAGACATAATAGCAATTTCACCACGTTCAATTAAAAATATTAACTGTGAGGTAAAATTACACACTTGCAGTAAAAATTGACCTTAAAATAGAACTTTACACTTTACATAATCAAAGCATATAAATCTAATTCTATTAAAAAGACAAAGAAGGTGAAATGAAAATGAAAGAAATTAGATTGAGAAACCTGTCACGTTCTTGAAGGTGATTGATGATGGCGGACATTTTTCGCTGATCTTCTCCGGTGAGAGAATCAGCGTCTACGAATATGCCTTTCTCCATTATTATCTCATAATTTCATCACACCCTTCCTTCTTGCTTAAACCCTAAACCCTAAATCGCTGGGTTAACAATTTCGTTTCTCTAATTTTATTTTCTTATAGCTCCCTCAAGTATGTCTTATTTCCATTCTTTCCCATATTTGGTTTTTTTTCCCACTTGGACCTTCAGTATACTATCGGAAAACCATATTTGAAATGGCTCAAGACTGATCCAAATTGAGACATAAAAAGAAAAATTAAGATTGACGTCCTTACTAAGGGTAGGGAATAACCTAGGCTAATCCATGCATGTACCATAATTGGTTTAATCTATGTTGCTAGAAGGAGGCGTCAGCATGACTTGCGTGGCTTATGAGAAACAAACCATTTTTCATGTTTGAGTCTCGCCTGTGACATGGATTAGTCTGACTATTAGTTTGTTAGGAAGCTTGATATATATAGTACAAATAAGAGTTTTAGAGAGGTTAATGGTGGGTGACATCATTTCAATGAAAATGTTTAGAAAATTAGAGGTGATATAAAACCTAAAATAAAGATATAATTGTAATTTTATATTAAGAAATAAGAATTAGCAACAAATAACTAATTATAATAATATAATTTCTTATTTATAAAAATATTATTAAAATGCTTGATAAGTCAAGCTAATAGGTTAATTAGTTTTTTTTTTAAAGTTTGATCCTAATGTGTTAAGCAAAACATTTCAAAAAAAATAAAATAAAAGACTGGGTCTGAGTCTGCATAGAAATAAAGAAATCAGTCTAAGACCTTAACGATTTAGGCCATATGTCCTTGATAGTCGGGCCGGGCTATTTTCACCTCTAGCCTTGGCCCATATTTGTTTTTTTTTTATCTGAGGGTTGGTAATCATTCTTTTAGTAATTAGCTCTTTATACTTGGGTTCTGTTACAACTTACACTATAACCATTGCATACGTGTATAGCTTAACAGAGATAATTAATTTGCCAACAACAGAAATTATCACTATACAACTACTGGGCCGAGCCCATATTACTGGGGCTTCATATCCCTGCTGGCTGCTAGAGTGTAGCATATTCCCTTTAATTTGGTACTGTAGCTTACTTTCTATAGATTTGAGAAGAGAGTTTCAGCTCACTTCCTAAACTTAGATTTAATTATAACTCATTCATGTAGTTTTAACCATCTCATAATTTAGAATCTCATATCTGGTTTTAATATAAGGTCAAAATTACAAATTGACTAAAGCTATATGGATTTTTTTTGTTCAAATAAAGCTATATGGATTGAATTGCATTGATTTATTTGACCCAGAAAAAATTGCGGTGAGTCAAACTCTAAGAACTGAATTTTTAACTGAGTCAATGTGTAGGGACAGAATTACAATTGAATTCAAACTATAGGGATGAAAATATATTCCTATTTATCTCATTACGCATTTCCTGTTATTTTTTATATTTCTGTCAATATTTACTGATTTTATGTAATTTTATATTTTATAGTTTTTATTTTAAGACTCCAAGTATTATCCAGATTGTGGAGCAAGTGATCACTACTGCAAGTGTAGTGCGTACCCAAATGGCCATCCATGACTACACAAATGATCCGTGATTTGTAAAGGAATCAAGTTAAAGCATTGATAATTTTGTCTATTAGGTCATTGAAATTAATATTAAAAATATTTTTCATCCAAAAACTAATTGACAAAATATTGATATTCACTAATGGTGGAACTTGTTCTGTTTGGGTAAAAATTCATAGGCCTCATTCTCCTCTAAGGATCCCCACCTTGTTCCGTGTAAACAATGAGTAATATATAACTCATCCATCTCGATCAAAAAAATATATAACTCATCCATGTTTCTATATGTCTCAAATATAAAAAGAAATAAAATATTTCAATCGCCCCCAATATCAACTTCTTAACGGTCAACAAACCAAAAATTCCAATTAGCTAAACTATATGGCAATATTTATATGCCTAGTGCTTACTGAGCATTGATAGCTTTGTGAAAGCATAACTGAGTGTGTGACTGTTTTACTACAGGATCTTGAACAATGCCTATCCCAATACTCATAACTATCATTATCTAGCTTCAAAAGTATCTCAATGCCTATCCCAATGATATTCTACATTCAGTTAAGCCAACAGTAACAAAACTGGAATAAAAAAAATACAATTCAGGGTAAAACAGGAAGCTCCACCTTGTCAAATGAAAAGAAACTGACCCGTCCATCCTCAACAAGAGAAATCTTCAGAGGAATCTCACCACATTGTTTCTCAAGAACTTCAATTTCTGCTCTTGATGGTGGATGGCCCCTTCCAAATGAAAAAAAGAGTCATTTCAAAATTCAGATAATATTATGTTTTCACGAGAAACATTAAGTGGAAGCAATCCTCAAGTTGTAATAAGATTCAAGTTTCACAAAATTACAACATAGAAACTTATACATAATGTAGTATATTAAGACAACAATATCACACAGCAGTAAGCATAAAGCTATAACTCATTACATTCAGAGACCAATTGGTAAGGCAATACTGAAACATGAAAGATAATAATTACAGCTCTAAATAACAGATTACAAGACAAATGGGAAAGCAAAGGTACAAACAAGACAAATGGACAAGTCTGCCAAATATAGCAGAGGCAGGCACACTCCAATCCCCAAAGGACCAAGATCTCTATTGAAGACAATATTTATAGACCAAAGGTGACTTGCACAACCCCCAAGTGTCCAACTCATAGTCTTTGATTAAAACAGTTCTATGGCCACTACTGCATAATTCTTTCTCCAAATTAACAAGTCAAACTTCTGACAAACAAAAGTGCCTTTATTATTTCATTTAGTTTCCTAGTTTCTCGAATGCAGTCCTAACAGTCTCCAAGAATGTAGAATGACACAATCTTTTACCGAATGATACACAAATTGTTTTTTGGAGGCGGTAGCAAACCAGCAATATGAAAACAGGCAAATATGTCAACCACACTGGTACACATTACAATCAGCATAAAATATGGCATCACCCGGGTATTTAGCTAATTTAACAGTTCATTCAAAGGAAAACTCAAAGGATAAAGGCCTTCATACAGGAAGCTACTAAAGTTAGATAAACACTATATGCAGAAGAAATCTGTGTCTAAGGGATCAATTTAAATAAAGTTCTTTTCAATGTGTTCTGACAACATCAAATATCTGAGTTGAGAATGGAAAAGATTCAAGAATAATGAATCCACCTGATTTCTTCACTCAAATATGTGAAACATCAAAGAAATATTTCATTTCAGAAGTACCCAAGTACACAACTAACCAAAGAAACAGAACTCAACTTAATCATCATGTAATAATATGACTGTGACTATGTGCAAAGCCCAAAACATGGTTACAGAGATAAAAATCCTTCAATCTTGCTTCATAATTAAAAGCTCCTACAGCATCATAGGTCAGTGACACTAAAAAAAGGAATGGGGGAAGGCCTATTCAATATATTTGATTTCAAAACAACAATATTGATCATATAAAAAATCAAAACCGATAAAGAAGAGCCAGCTATTCTATCAATGACTAATGAAATTAATACGCTTAAAGAACTATAAAATACCTGGACACGTGGAGATAAAAACTTGGATCACCAGGAGAAGTCTTTCGAAACTTGTTATTTGGGAGATAAACATCAAAATCTGGCCTCAACTCCTTAATATGCATCTCACTGAACAGCTCATTTAAGGATTTCTCATCTCTTGAACCTATGTCTACTGATTCAGTGTCGTCTTTAGTGACTTCAGGAGCAGCAATAGGTTTATGAGCAGTTTTTGAAGTATCCTTCATGCTCCAAGGAACACCATGCCGTCCAACTATGTAACCAAGAGATTTAAGGTGCTTGTAAACCTCAAACAGCTCCCAACAGCATCCGTCCCCCTTGCCTGCGGCCTTCCTGTATAAGTCTGTTAGAGGAATGCATATATCACAATTATCCAAGAGATGTAACGCTCCTAATTCCATCAAATACCTGCCAAATCAGAAGTAATTTAACCAAGAACGATTGTGTAACATATGATTTCCCCAAGAATATACACACATCCAATAATATTTTCAAACTATTTCTCCATCAGCAAATAAAAAAATCTCACTGTAACAAAAAAAAATCACAAAATCTCAACACTGCTCTTACATGTCTGCTTAAAATTGAAAATACAATGCAAAGAAATCTTTGGATTCAGATGTTATTCAAATATGATGTTGATTATAATGATTGATCAGAGCAATTTCACAGAGACAGGCAATAAAGGAAAAAAGATTGGCATTCCACCTACAGAGTCTCCTCGATTGAACAATATGTCCCGCTTTCACGAATAATGCCAGTTGTTACCCACGATTTGCCTTTCTTTTCAACAACTTCTGCCATTCCCATTTCATCTTTCCATCTAGCCTTGGATTTCACAGACCTAAAACCAAAACATGAGAAAATTAAAACTGTAATTGACAGGTGATACAAAAATATGTGTATAAACATATAATAAATCCACCCTGAGCAATAGACTGAGTCACCCAAAATCATTTACCGAAACTGCAACTTGGGCATGGAACCAGCAGAAAAGTGATGTTCTTCTTCATCACTAGAATTTTGCAAAAAGACTTCATCATCGCTGTCCCCTTGGTTAGAACATCCGGGTATCTCATCATCCATATGCTAATTCCCGCAATTCTAAGAAAATTGTAATAAAGACAACTGCACAAACATTTTAAAGGGTTCTTTAAAATTTAAAGCAAGTTACATAATAAATTAGCAACCACAAGCAAAACAATAGTTCATGTTATGTGTACAGTGATAGGGGAGGACATTATCATTCATTTAGCACAGAAGCACATAGAAGCAGGAATAAATCATACCAAATTAATTTTGGCACATTATAGAATTTGTCTACTGTGGTTGACCCTTTTTTATAGAATTGGTCTATTGTGGTATGTATCTAATAGTTACAACAAGGGAATCAGGCCGCCTAAAAGCTATGAAAAGGAAAAGAAACCATGAGACCTATAGTTAATTTTAAAGCATCTAAAAATTTGAATAGATCTCTACCCAAGAATAAAAAGAAGCTGAATTTGATGCCAGATTATGATTCTGACAGAAAGGATTAAGAAAGATATGAGAAAGGTAGAAGGAAAAGCAGAAAAAAGAACAAAGGGATTGAAGAAGAAGAGACAAAGTGCACAAAGGAATTCTATTCACAAAACAATCAGCAAAATCAACAACCATTCAGTAGTTCATCATTTACTTATATATATACCCCCTCCCTTCCTAGTGTCTAAATATAAGAGCTAGTTGACTTTTTTTTTTTGAGAAATTAATAAAGTGAAATGAACCACATAATCATAACATGTTGTATATATTTTTAAATCATGTTAGGTTATAGGCAAATAAACTAGTTCATAGCAACAATTCAGGAAAATCATTTTTTAAGTAACATATTTATTTTTGTTAGGATTCTCCAAAAAGGTCAATTAGCTCTTACATTTAGCTCATACTCCCTCCGTTCCTAAATATAAGATCACTTTCTAATATGACTCAAGTTTTCCCCAAATTACCCCTATACTCCCTTCACCCAAAAAATTAGTGGTTAGAAGGTGAGAGGATATTTTTAAAACTTAGGTGAGGGGTATTTTGGAAATTTCATGTAATCCTAACTCATTGGAATGTCTTCCTTAATCTCTCCAAATTAGCCAAAGTGATCTTATATTTAGGAACGGAAGCTAAGGAGTATAACAGTAACATGCCTAATCATACTAAAATTCGCATACCACAAACCAATGACTGCTAAATTCCTTAACCAAACTTGATAAAAATATAGTGGAACATATGCACTAAACGTTTGAAATGAAATAATACTAACATCCAAAATTCAAAATATTAAAAATTTCATAATAGTTGCATAATCCAAATGGCATTCATTCAAGTTTATGATATTTACGAAGAGGAGCTGAATTGAATTGAATAATGAATGGACGAAAACATGAAAACTAGAAATATGATCGTTGCACAAACTCACCTCAACCACCGGCGACGGCGACGGCGACGGCGGATGAGAGTGATCGGAGTGACAATGAGGGAAGGAGGGTTTTAATTGATGAGGGTAGTTTTGGAATATAAGAGATATGATATGGGCAAATTGGTCAAAGAGTGAAAACTGATTTTTTATTGCCTCCAAACCCAAACAGAACCGTGGAGTGAGATTGTGACTTGTGAGAACAAAGGAGAGAGAGCAAAGGCCAAGGCCCCAAGGGGTACAACAAGGGGAAAAAAATTAACTCAAACAAAATATTTTGTCTTTCATTTCTCTCCTCCCCTCACCTCTCCTCCAAAACATCAACCAAACAATGTCTAAACTTTTTTTTTATACCCTAATTTTTACACCTAATATGGATGGAAACTTGGACTTTTAATGTTTTGTGTTTAATTTTGGGTCCAATTTGAGTTCAAAACAGTCACAAATCAGAGAAAACTGAAGTTGGAATTCTGCAGTTCGTGCAGGGACTGTTTTGCAAAGTCTGAAAGTTTTGGGTCGATTCTGTAATTTTCCCAGGACTGTTTGGATGGATGGAATTGAGATGGAAATGACTCAAATGAGTGTAAGGAGTAAAAGATGGAAAGTAGAGGTAATGATGAGATGTAAAGTTTGTGGGCCCAAGAAAAATGTGAGATGAAGAAAAAAAAAGTTTGTGTGCTCCATAATATATGTAAATAACCATTTTGCATTTCCAATTCCAATTCATTTTCTCAATTCTTGTCTACCAAACGGTGCCTAAGAGTCTAGGATAAAGTAATTTTGGCAAAAAAAAGTGATGTTTGGCAAATGAGCGCAACTAAACAAGAGCTCTTGCAGTATACCTATGTTCTTTAAGGAAACGTCCATAGAACGATGTCCCTCATGTTCAAGGTTTGCGTTTTAGTGAAGGATGTGCCAAAAAATTCTGCGTGAGTGGATGATCATGATGAAGACCTCTAAGTTTATTAGCAGTCACTTAGAGGTCCATCCTGTAGTGCTGCTCACGGGTTCTCTGTGTTATTTTCTTACTTGTTTCTTTGTTAATCACTGTCCGATTTAATCCAGACTTGAGGAGTAGGAGTGTTGCCTACATATGCAAGATTATCACTGATTCGAACACACGTTCTTATCCTTACGGGAGTTGTAGCCCAGTTACCAGCTCCACCAACTAAACTACTCATTGGTACTAAAAAAATAATTTAATGAATTTATGATGGAAAGTTAAGACCCTTTTCATCATGAATTTTCAAAGTGAAGGTCTATTAAAGTTAGCTTGCTAAATCAACTGATTATGTTCGAATTGTATTTATTTGATAAGATTATTAATCCAATTTTATCAATAACGCTTCCCACCCAAGCTATTTGCTGATCTTTTGTACCATGATTAACATCGTTTTATATATCATTACATTGTAGCATAAGGGCTTGCATTCACATAAAGTCGAGTATGGTACCTGTTCCTTGAAACCTCTTCCTTTATTAACATAGTGGACGTAGATTATAGTCATTATTATAAACAATGCTTTATTTCTGTTGGCCAGCAAATAAACAATGATTGACTTAAGAACAGATATCATTTCTAGTTTCATTTAATTTTCTTAAACTCCAAGATACATTAACCAATGTAATTTCAAAAAATAAAACTATTTTTTGGAATGGATTACTGATTTAGCCCATATATAGTTCAACAGCCATTTTCCCACAAAAAAGGCAGGCAACCATCAGAATGGTTGATCCGCATTCATTTCTCCAACAACGCAATTATTATGTGAAAATCCGCAAGGCTAACAATACTACAATAGTATTCACACATAGTCCTTCTCCACCATACCCAAGAAATCAATCTGGAATTTTTTTCCATCACAAGTGGAGCCTACCTCATAAAAAAGAAATATCTAAACAACCATAAAAACATTTCATAAAAAAAAAAAGCAGAGATGCAATCTAACACAATTCATCACACAAACCACAAATTAGGCAGCCATGACCTGAAAAAACACAACACTTGCAAGGCAAACTCTAGAGAAAATCTAGAATAAGCTTAAAGTACAGTTATAATCAAGCCACAATCACATTAATTTATTCTAGCACTCCAGTCCACATCACGATACAACATCTCTTAACATTCACTTATTCTATATATATAACCATTACATAATACTATTAGCTCAAATATGACACCTAAAGGAGCCATCTCTGCTTCTAGCTGCTTCTTCACTTGCAGTTGCAGGGGTTGCATGTGCAGTTATCTCCACACTTGCATCCATTCTCAGCTGCTTCACCCATCTCAGCTCCTTCAAAGTGGTTCTTCACAGGAGCAACTCCCATCACAAGAGTCTCAGTGGTTGTTGCCTCCGTGTAGCTCATGTCAGGGTACATCTTGCAACTGTTGTCACAAAATTCAACAAATTATTCACTCAGTGAACAAATTATATTCTTACTTTTAAATAAGGTACTTATCTCTTTCTCTTTTGTGAAAAAATTAAGAATATAAAATTAATTACTTTGAATTATATTTATTTATCATTTCTCCTCTCAAACACATCAAATTTATCAGCTGATACTCAAGAGCGAAATCATGTACTACTAAAACTAATTCATCTATCAATAAATAAACGACCATATAATCCAATTGGATCTCAAACAATGGCAATTACCAATTCTCTTACATGTTTATTTCATGTTAAGTTGTGAGTTTAACTAAATTCATGATAAATATACTGTGAACTAGAATCATAATATAAATAATTACATATAAAAATATGTTGGTAAACATGTTGGTAAAGGTAAAAATGGGTAAACCCACTAATTTGACCAACTTTTTACAGCTAACACAAATTTAAAAGTTTCTTAACATGTTATAATTAAAAGTTTGTTAACATGTTATAAAGTATCTTAACGTGTTTTGGAAATCATATTTGATTTTGTGAAATCTGAGAAATTAAACTAAATCGACAAGGAAAACAAAAAAATCAAAACAGAGATCATCACAAAAAGCAATAAAACCAAAAACAATTATTAAAGTTAATAACCATAGGAAAAACTCACCCTCCACAACCACTGCCGCACTTGCAGCCACTTCCACAACCACAGTTTCCACCACAGCAAGACATATTCTCAAATGAAGGAGAGAGAAAATTCACACAAGATTATAATGAAGAAATATGATACTAATAATGTTAATAATGCACTTCACGAATTGAATGTAAAGTATAAGGTATGACCACGTATTTATAGCAATGAGAATGAATCTGCACCGCACACATGGCACCATCTAAACGGCTTTACATGGAGCCAAAACTTGTGTTCTGTTCTGATCCATTATGTGTAATTGTGTATACGTGTGCGTCATTGTCATCACTCGCAGTTTCGTGGGGAATATAATATACTGCGTGTGTGTTTTCTGGAGTTTTCTACACCATTCGTTTGATTCGAGGGCTGACTCCGTTGGATGAGATTGACGGGTGAGATTGGATTTAATGGACGGTTGGGATGTTGAGGAGTTTTACCAGTTTGAAATCTAACGGATTGGTTTGGTGGTTCTTTGGTGACATTTGGCACCCATGCCGTGAACACTCGCAAAACCCAATCATTCTATGCTCATTTAATACATTTGCTGATAAAAAAAATTTAATACATATATTTCACTTTTTTTTTTGTCAGAAATATATTTCACTTATTCAGGTAAGAGAATGTGGTAAAAAGGGAAATATCACGTAAAAATCTCATAAAAGAATTTTAATCTCATATTTCACGTAAATGTTGTTGCTTCATTGCTTAATACTACTATCATTCAATTTGTTAAAACGATTTTAAAATTCAAGGATCCCTTATTTAAGATTTTCCCATCTATAAATATCAACAATATTTTTTATAAACAAATTATCAATAATTTAGGAAGGCACAACTCAGGAGGATTTGAAAAAAAATCAGTGAGTCATGCCTTTCACAATTATTTAACTTTATATGTGTGTATATTTGATCCAATTCATAATAGAAGATTCATATTTCCATCTGACCACATTTTAAGAGGTAGTCAACAATTCTGTATCAAACAAAAAACACAGAGAGAGAGGTGGTCATAAACAATTATGGATAGAATTAATATGCTTTCCATTTTTATGCATGAATTATTTATCATCCAATCAGATTGTTTCCTAATATAAAGTGGCAAAAATGGAAGTTAAACATTTATTATATTGACTTTTATATATTATATATATGCCTCTCATAATGTGGACTGAAATTTCATATATTACCTCTTACGATATTTAATGGAAGGGTTAAAACTTTTAACCCGTAATACAATTCATTTTATTATAATTTCTTTTATTTTTGCCAAACATTTTATTATAATTTCATCTATATATTATTGGGACCAACACAATGACGTCATGTGATCATATGTAGCCGACCCCACTTGTTTAGGATAAAGTTTTATTGTTGTTGTATTATTGGAACAATTACACGAAAGTCACAAATAAAAACTCAATTCTAAAGAGGTCCAAAGAGTTGTTGTCACTTGTTACAGAAGGTTATTGTAGTTTTAATAGTAGTCATTAACAACTTCTTGAGATTTCTTTAAAATTAAATCTCTTATTTAAAACCTAGGTGCAATTATATAAGTCCCTTTTACACTTTAAATATGAAGATGTGACAAAATCGGGTGGTCAGAATATTGGCAACAAATTTATTAGAAATGGCAACATTTCAAGAGCATGTTTCGTCAAAACAAAACCAGTTCAAAAAGAGAAACCACAAACTAAAACAAAATGTCTACAACAAAAGGAAAAAACCACACGCATAAATCATGAAATCAAGACTAAAGACAAGTAATTATTATATTTTTTTTGCCAATAAAGACAAGTAATTATTAGTCATAAGTAGATCATCAACTAGGATATTTACAAGAGGATATAAGGGGTTGCACTTTCTCGGTATCCATTCAAAGTACTCCTAACAAAAGTTTTGCTTTGCTAAGATTGATCAATTCCTCCACCATGTTCAGGAACATAATTTAGATATTGATCGATATCTAAATCATCATTTATCATTTATTCTAGGCCCACCCAATCACTGCAGCTCTAATTTGAAGCCTATGTTATTCTGTTATGAGAGCTTTACTTGTTTAAGCCTCTGGTTAACTTGGTACCCATATGAAATTAATTAATTCTTTTTCATATTTTAAGCATGTATTTTATAAGAATATAGTAACCTATTCATGATGATTTTATCATGGCTGAACCACGGTTTGAATTTGATTGATGACTTTACCGACTTACAATATAATGATCAGCCCAACTTTCTTAATTAAAATTAGTTTTCACTTAATAGAATGTCTTTGGGTAAGTCGGTATAATAATAAATCACAATGTCGCTATCATTATAGGGAGACTAAAGATGCTCCACTTCAATATTAATTTATAGGCTAAAGTATGTTTTTGGTCCCTTAACTTTGGAGAAAATCATGTTTTGGTCCCTTAACTTTGAAAAGTGTGTTTTTGGTCCCTTAATTATGGAGAAAGTCATCTTTTGGTCCTTTAACTTTGGAAAGTGTGTTTTTAGTCATTTTAAATTCGGTTTAATTATGTTTTAATCCCTTAATTTTGAAAAGGAAGAGACTAAAAACATACTTTATCATTTTTTGAAAGGACTAAAAACATTACTTTGTCAAAAATTAAGGGACAAAAAACACACTTTTCAAAGCTAAGGACCAAAAACACACTTTCTACAAAATTAAGGGACCAAAACCACACTTTTTAAAGTTAAGGGACCAAAACATGACTTTCTCCAAAGTTAAGGGACTAAAAACATACTTTAGCCTAATTTATATTTTTGACCTAAAGAAAGGAACTCTTTTTATCCAAAAGCATATATTATGATCAGTTAATCAACAAAGGCAAAAAAGTGAGCATAAACTAATGCCTGAAGAATGCCTAGAATATGTGGTGATTGATGGATGGATGGATGAACACATTGGAGTCAAGAAAAAGGATAAAGCTAAGGTTGGTATTTTCAAAGGATTTGATTGATTGATTCTATGGAGCAATAAAAAAGGGTGGATCTAATTGCACTCCCACTCTTTTCATCCGTATCCATATTCCCGATTTCTGTAACTTCTCTTTCCCAACTTGTCCCACCATGTCACCCCCACATGGTCTTCCATCTTTGAGTCACATAGGGGCCTACATTTTGTGTTGTTTTATTCTTGTTAATCTTAGGAAGAAAATTGTTCGAGGCAATTGAGATATGTACAAAAAGGATTATTAAATGTGCTGTTGAGAAAGGTAGATTATATACTATACAGTGTTAATTTGTTTATTATAAAAAAAGGAAAATTGAAGAGAATACTTAATAATATTTTTAAGTGAATAGGGTCTTTTAATTATTTTTTTTCTTAAAATCTTAGTCATTAAGTTCAATAATATAATGTTGTGTTGTTTTTTTCTCCTATTATATCCTAGGACAGACCATTTGTTTGGATAGCTGGTCAAAAGTTTTAATGTGTTTCATGTTTAAGTAGGGACTGAAACTCAAACATTGGTTAAGGTTGGATGAGTCCCTTATCACTCAACCAAGCCTCTTGATTTAGAATGTTGTGTTGTTTATGTAACTATGGGCTTAGTGAGTTATACTCTTAGATATATTTTCCATAATATAAAGACCATAAAAACTGTCCATTTGCACATTTAAATTGGAGCACAATGATAAGCACCCAGAGATGTGGCGTGCGAGGGAAGCAATATAGTCGCTTTTATTAGTTATCTCCTTCGAACATGTAGTCTAAAGTGATCACAAACAACTCTACGTATAATCAAATCTTTTTACGGATAGTGAATTAGATGGGATCCTATTTCCATTTATTCTCTCCACTTTTTGGTATAATATTCTTAACATGAAAAGACGCTAAATCAATTGTGACACCCTCAATTAGATTCAAATTTTCATCCACCTCCCCCTCCTAAAAAAACATGCAAAGCTTTTATTTTTTTACTTCCACTGTCTGTATCTTTACACTCTTTATAATTTTTTGTTTAATATTTTTAAATGATTTTACATCAGTGAGTACCTATAGAAAAATTATCTTGTTAAGCATAAAAAACTTGTTTAAAATTGATCATGCACGACTTTGTCTCGGTTCCTTATTAGAGGCAACCAATGAAAACTTAGTAGCAAGTTTATTAAACTGCTACTAATATCTTTTTTCTTAATAAAATTTAGGAGAAGGATTAGGCAAATCACAATCTAAGGACATATAGGTCACTTAACTCATGATCTATAGGGACTGTCTAAGGGCCTAGAGATCACATATGCCTCCACATCCAGCCCTTTAGTACTATCGTTTCACTAAACTATGGAGATGTCTTCCAAAATGCTATGGCTGAAATCACAACAAATTTTCAGTCCAAAAAAAATCACAACAAATTAAAGTGGTATTCCCTAAGATTTAAACAAAGGTAAAGTTGTAAAGTTGGTCGTATATCTCATCCTTTGTCATCTGAACCCATAATGATGGATTATCAGCAATTAGAAATCAAACAATGGACTCTACTTGATCTAGTATTTACTACTCCCTCCGGTCCTAAATATAGGACCTAATTGATTTTTTTGAAAAATCCTAAAAAAAGCAAAATAAGTTAATTATAAATTGATTTACCTAATTTTTCCCCTTAAACTAGTTAATTTTACTTATAAACTAATGGATAATCTAAAAATATATCAAATATGTCATGATTTAGTAGACTATTTTGCAACCTTAACCTCTCCAAAAAAAAGTTATCTAGGTCCTATATTTAGGACCGGAGGTAGTATAAGATTTATTTGACTCATTGGATCATATTAATAAAATTAATGAAAAACATGGGTTGGTTTCCAAAAATACCTTCAATTACCATTTGCAATGAAGCTTCCCGTAACAAATTAAAAACTCTTAAAAATATGCAATCAAGGATATAGTAATAAAAATTATAAATTATGTGTGTATTTATGTATGTATGTGTGGGGATAAAGTAGACCGAAGGATTATATTTAGGACCAAATCAAACCATCAACTAGTTTTTATATTAAAAATAGACAGTAATATATAATTTTTTATATGTAGATACTATGCTAAGTTTTTTTTGTGAGAGATCAAAATGATATTAATTTAAGAAATCAAGTTTTACTTAACAAACTTAAAAATATAACAATAATTCATATAACTAAAAAGGACGGAGGAAAAAAAGCCTAAGAAATTCATCATAATATCTTTGACGTCCTTTGATAAATGAGTTAGATCTTCCTTAACTTGAAGAATGATCGCATAAATATATTTTTTTCTGAATTAAAGGGGTAAACACTAACGGCTTGAAACTACAAAGGAGATCGAACCTGCAACCTCCCATGGTCCCATCCAATGAGGAGTTGTCATATAATTGAGTTACAAGACCAACAATATATCTATTCTTACATCAAATTATATATTTTATTTGAAAAGAAAAAGCGTACTTTTGTAATGTTGGGACTTGGGAAGCCAATGCTTGTTTCAAAGTTTTAGTCTATTTGGAAATTAATTATTTTGATAAATTATTATTTTTCTGGTAATTAAAAAAAGGATAAATCATGATTATAAAACAAACTTCAAGACAGGCCTAAACTTTCAAAGAAGCTTTATACATATTGCAAGTTAGGCTCAAATTCTCATATAAATCTTGGAAGAGGTTGATCTTAAAAGCAAACTACAAAAAGAGGTTCTATTCTTCAAGTAATGTCGAATTTATAGTCTGACCGGATTTTATTTGTGCATGAATTTTATTGTATTGATGTCCCATGAGTAATTTTTAATTACATGAGGCTATATATGTAAATTGCAGTGGTCCAAAAATATCAGCAAGATTTGTCATTGTCTATCAAGCATTGTTGAGCCATCGCGTAGGGTATAGTTAAGGACTTCAATCAATGATGTGGAGCCTACATAGTGGTGGGTCCTAAGTGAAGTTGGACCGTTTGTAGTGGACTGGGAATCTCATTGGATTGAGGCCCAAAAAAGTCTTTGAATGCTCCCATGTGGTACGTACTGTTTCATCTTAGTCTTAGGTCATCATTCTTTCTCGCTGGACCTACCCATTATCACCTTTGGAATTGTTGTAGAAAATATACTTCAACAGCTTTATAAAAACAATTTTATAAATTGCTTGCAAGATTATTAAATATAGGACCAATTTATAGAGGATAATTTGTTTAAAAATCATTCCTATTGATGTTGCTAACAAATACACAAGCAAGAGAGGATGATATAAATAAATGTGATTTTGACTAACTTAACAAACATCTTTAAACTAATTAAACTAGGTAAATAATTTTTATATTTAGAAATAGAGCAATTAACATATACTAACTACTATTGGCAGTTGCATTAATGTCCCAAACAATATAAGTAACATCAAATAAATCTAATAAATTTCCTATGATGTTGTTCACGGTTAAAGCGATGATGGTTTTGCTTGCCAACATTGACATTTTATTAAGATTATTTAACTGACATTAATTCTCTTGTATATGGATTTCAATGCATTTGTCCTTAACTATCAGTTTTGAAAATATGTCAACAGGCAGAATTTTTTTAATCAGAAGTCAGAGGCATAATTTTTAAAGAAACAGAAGAACAAGGACAGGTGCCCATATTTTAAGAAATCATCTTTACACTATACTATAATCATAAGCTTTTTTTTTATTCAAAATCAACAAGTTCCAATAGTTTTTTTGTTAAACAAATTATCAAGGAAGCAAGTTTCTTTTGTCAAGACTCTCTCCAACTCACACCACGTATCTAACCAAGAGATTATGAGTTTAACGTTTCATTATTATGATAAGTGCACAAGTTTGCAATAAAAGTTATGATAAGTGCACAAGTTTCTGAGGTTGATGGATGGCAAAAAACATTAATTTTTAGGGAAAAATTAATCAGTTTGGTCTTGTAATTAAACTAGCATTAGCCTTATTTTATTATTTGATAAAACTCCACTTAATTTGTTAATTCATTTGTAACTCATTTTCAAAGGGTGAATGTACAATTTTAACATCAAAATTTCCAAATAACAGAATATGAGAAAATAAAGTTTTTCAAGTAGTAAAAATATCATAAACTTTTGAAAATAAAGCAACTTCAATAACAAGCTTTAATACTATTAAACTATTGCTACATTTTAGATTTTGGGAAGCACATCAATTTTAAATTAATGCTATGTTAAGAGCACTTCCCCTTTTATAAATAATTGTTTGAAATTAATGTGATGCCCAGCTAATGGAAGTTTAACTGTACTAAGATTTGTGTCAAAGTTACTCCATTTAATGAAGTTCATTTTTTGGTTCTTAAATGCTTTATGGTGATCGACAATCTTGACACGAAACTTTATTGTTAAAATTGCACATTCACCATGTAAAAACTATAGAAATTAGGTAACATTGAGTCAAAGTTTTGGGATTGAATTAGGATTAAGTTAAAAACTTAAAGGATAGTGTTAAATTTTAAGGACTATGATATTAGGCTCTATTCAGTTCAAAAAATGATATTAGGCTCTATATAATAATGTTTTGGAGTAAAAGGTTTTATGTTGGTTTTGTTCTATATTTTACATAAAATCATTGATGCTATTTTTTGTGTTGTTTATTACTCTTTCTAGTACTAATTAAGTGTCTGTTGGACATACCATCTAATCTAGGTTTAAGATAAGCTTAAAGTTTGGTTTTGAAATCAGTACAAACAAATACTTACCGTATTTCAAAATATTTTTTCTGTCAAAACTTAGATTTCAGTTAAGTCAGACAAGCTCAGCTTTTTCAAAATAATATTGATAACTGAAAACCTAGGTTTTGATAGAAACTATTTTTTTAGTTTTTTCATAAGCTATTTTCTGAAATATATTCTTTAGAAGAGTTTTTTTCAACTTTTTTCTCCAAAAACTATTCCCCAAAATCTATATCCAAACAGACTCATGACATATTTGTCTAATTTAATGAAATTGAAGTTGTTATTTATATTAGTTAATATGATGTGTTGTATTATATCCTAATTATCTCCGCGTTAAAAGACCACCAATAATGTAACTTGGGTTTAAAATTGACAAAACTATAATTAAATCCTATTTTTAAGAATCTATATGCCATATACTCTTATTTACTGCAATTTTTTTCAATGTTGTAAGAACCGGACCGAACTGGACGGTTGGACAGGTCCAACCGTCGACCGCTTCACATTTCGGCGCAACGTTTATCCGGTCCAACCATCAGTTTGGGCGATTTGACCGTGTTGAACCATAACCTGAAGTCTTTTCCGGCTTGCCTTTCGATCCGGCTTTTACAACATTGATTTTTTTTATTGGAGGTTTAGGTTTTTTTTTTTATCATAATTTGAGGTTTAGTTGAAACGACAGTATATTCATTAGCAAAATCATCAAAGCTTGAAACTTCAACAAAGTTATGAACACCTCAACACAACCCACCACCAGTTTTCCCATCTCTCAGAAGCCAAATCAAAACCAGAAGCCTCCTTTCCGGCCTGCAATGGATGACACCAAACCTGTCCTTCAAGACCCAGTAACCCTTTCTCTCTCTCTCTCTCTCTCTCTCTCTCTCTCTATCTATATATATATATATATTAGCTCTGATCCTAAATATAGGACCTAATTGACTTTTTTTTGGAGAGATTAAGGTTGCGAAATAGTTTATTAAATGATGACATATTTGATATATTTTTAGATTATCCATTAGTTTATAGGTAAAATAAATTAGTTTAAGAGAAAAAATTAGGTAAATCAATTTATAATTAACTTATTTTGTTTTTTTAAGGATTTTCTAGAAAAAGTCAATTAGTTCTTAGTGGAGGAAGTATATATATATATATATATATATATATATATATATATATATATATATATTGATGACCCAATTTCATGTTTTGGATATTGATTAAATTTTGGAGTATTAAACTGTGTTTTTTTTGTTATTAGATACTGAGATCTGACCCTATTGAGACTGAGGAAGCTGTGCTGAGATTGCCTCCTTTCACTATTGCTACCAGATCAAAGTCTACATCATCCAAGTGATCTCAATGTTGTTGTTAAGAAAAATCCTGACTTTTTAAAGATTGTGTTTTTTTATTGGTTGTTTTCAAATGTAGTTTTTTTTACTTATGTTGTGGGTTGGATTTTGGTTATGCATTTACATATGGTTACACTGATTGTTTATTCTGTACATGTGTGTGGTGAGGTGGACTAGTTTATGGTTGGAATTGCCATGGTAAACTTTGCCTTCAAAGATTTCTAATGATGACTTGTAGTATGTAATTTTGTATGATCTCCTATTACTCATTCAATTTGTTTTCTTCTTTTATTACTCAACATTTACTAAATATTTGACCCATTGACTTTTGGAAAATGAAACTAGTTTATTGGATTTGTAGGGCCGGCTTGGCTCAACGGCTTGACTCAAATCAGCCTCTATGCATAAAGCATAGATAAAAATGCATAGTATATTCCCTTCCTCAGCACCCTAACCAAGTGGGTAGTAGAACTGGGTTGACACTTTGAATTGGTTTATTGGATTTATAATCTGAGATATAGTCTAATAATTCACACAATACGTTATGATTAAAATTTTCTTTTAGCTTCCTTAGCTTCTAAAAAAAGTGGGCTTTATAATAAGGAATGGAGGAAGTACTACATAAGAATGTTTTACATGAAGATTAAATGAAATTCCTATATTTCTTCTAGTAGAAACTATTTTAGCCTTGCAATGGTAGCTTCTCTATATTCAATAATGGTGAAGAAATGAGAAGTTAGGATTTGTGGCCAAATGTTCCCTTAAATGCGCAGGACATTGCCAGTTAGAGAAGGCTTCTGGTCAATTTGGTTTTGGAGGAAAAGGGTTAACAGGAAAACATTTTGTTTAATCCTTATTGAGTAAGGTCCTGTTTTCTTAGGAGAGTTTAAGCTTGAAAAGCCCTTAGAACTTCAAACCTCCATGTTTTTTTGCTGCATGTTTTCTTTCTGCATTCTCATGGTTTGCAAGGTTAACTAGAGATTTGATTCATTGTCTCTGGCTGTCCACTGCTTCAGGAAGTATTTGTTTAATGGAAGCCAGTTATGTTGGTTTTGTAATAATCTTTTGACTTCTGATTTTAATGGTTGCTTCTCCCCTCATTTTCTTCTCTTACTTCAAATGATGTTAGGACTTGGGAGATAGGAGGTACCCTTCTTCGCTCTATTCCTGTCCATTGTCTTGGAAATTTAGTTTTTTAATTGATGAAATTGGCTAAGAACCTTGTTGGTTTAATAGCTATTGATACAAGTTAAGAGATAGAACCTTGTCGGATAAGGTTGTGTTTCTACTATGTCCATTATGCCACATTTCAAAGTTCAAACTATACACAAATACTTAAAATTTTCATTCCCTTGTTTATTTAGTAGTATTGTATGTCTTTAAAAAGAAATTATAAAAATTAGAAGCAAGGAAATGAAAATTTTAAAGTATTTGTGTACGGTTTCAAATGTGGCATCATGCACATAATGCATATCAGCATATGCCTCACTTGGAGGTGGCTTCATGGGCTTTTTGTTTTGTATGTGGGCGAAACAGGAGCCTTAAAGAAGGCAAAAGACATAGTTCAGTCTTATTTGCAATAAAGCTGATCCTAGCAAGTGGAAGTGGTTAGCTAGAAAGAATTGGACTAAGGCAACAACATCAATAAACTAGAAATTGACTTGCTTAGCAAACATGGGAACTTATAATGTCAGCATTATCAGCTTTATTTATGAAAAGTGATCACTTCAGATGGACAAAAAGAAGGGTCAGGCAGAATTCAAAGAAGGATTTGGTTTAATTAACATCATGAGGAAAGGAAAAGAAGTCATATATCATGTTTTTGGGTGAATCTAAAGAACCTATGAGCTCATTCCTCTGAAAAAAATCAAGAACTAGGGAAATCCACTTGCATATTTCAAGATTCTATTTAATAACCTAGATTTTAGATCCGCGTTAATTGTGTGAGCTTCATTACATTGTTGGATCAAATGACATTTTTAGTACTCAAACTATTCTGTAAACTGAATTAAGTTGGCATTATTGAGTTTATAACATTATCAGTCTCTTCTCCAAGGGAGGGGTTCGTCTCCTCAACATTGAGATATCAAGATATATTGGCAGTTTTATGGATTCTAGGAACTTTTGAAGACTTTTGAAGCAAGTTTACATCCTATCCTAATTTTTATACTAAATGAGCCTATCATATTTATAATAGGCTCATTTTATGGATTTAATCAGACTTTGAGGTTGTTAAAATGGGGCAATGCTAACATAGTGATCGTTAATTTCTAACGTTTGGTGCTAATATTTTTATCTTCACAAATTTTTTTAGAGCATTTATAAGTCAAACAAATTAGTTTGTTAAAAAATAAACATAGATATTTTAAATAAATTTATTTTGTTTCTTAATATGCTTAAATAAGTCAACTTAATCTTTACACTAATAATTTGAGGGAATATTCTTCATAAATTTTTGTATATTCAATTGGATTAATACACATTAAAGTAGCTTGTTTAATTTTTTTTTTTTGAATCTCCTTAAATAAAAGAAATTGAATCTTCTATCAACGACTATACTAGAGGTAACATTTTTTCCATATTCAAAAAATACTCTATGTATTTCTGCATATAAAACCCTGTTAACTCTTTCTGAAATGTTTTAAGAAAACTAAATAAGCTATGCATAAAACGTTTCCAGCTACATGTAAAGCTAAAAAGAAAAAACTTCAAAAGGCTTCAAAGAATTATATTCCATGTAACCATCAAAGATTATCCAAGATAATTACATTGTCACTATGGCAGTAAGAGTTGAAATTTTCCCTATTAGACTTCTCTAAAGCTTCATCTAATGAATCCGAGAGATTAGCCTCCCATAAACCTAACCTACAAACTGTCCTGTAAGTATCATAACTGCCTACCCTGAGACCACTCGATACTAATTCCCTCAACAATCCACTAATTTGTTCACTATTCATTGCATTGATAAAAGCTTCTGACAAACCATGTTGCCAGAAAACAACAATGGCACAATCCTTATCCACCAATTTAACATCAAACTCCCTAGAAAAGATGTCATGGGATTCTTGAAGCATATTCTTCAGCATGCTTGCCGTGACCCCGAACTGAACTCCCCATAAGGGCCTGTTTGGTACGGGGGATTTGGAGGGGAGGGGAGGGGAAGGAAAATTTTTGTAAGATGAATTTTTAAATATTGAAGAAGTGGGGTTGTGATATTTTAATAAAGATGAGATGTTAAATATAAGAGTTATATATATTAGTTTAGAATTTCCGACCCCACTTCTCAAATTTTTGTAAATTCATGTCAGAAAAATTTTCCCTCCGCCCATTTTCCCTCCCCTCCCCTCGTACCAAACAGACCCTAAGAAAACCAGATTTTCACAGTTGACCGTTCTTGTATTATTTGCCCAGATATTTATGTTCTCATCAAGTAACACTTTTGGATTAGTTGTCCATGGATGGAATACATTGGTGAAGTCTTGAAGCTCAGGTGCCAAATGTTTATTGCCAGATTCATTTATGTATGGGGAGATTTTCAATATAGAGCATATCTTCATGAATAAGCAGCATATCCTTAATGCATCAAGTCCATCAGTCTTGCCTTCATCTATGGTATCTGAATGGAATTAAACCAGTAGGAAAAAGATAAAAGAAAAGAAAACATGAGTAAGTTGCCAGCATGAGATTTACAAATACAAAAAGGAAAAGGAAATTAGTGATTGAAACAGTGAAATTCTGTTAATAATCAGATTAGAATAACCATGCAGGAATTGTTATTCTGAGTTCGATACAAAGGATAAATTGGACAGAGTATAGGAGCAAATATCAAGACAAAGGCTCACCATGGTTATGAATTTCCACATCAACAGTAGCAAAAAAATGATTCTTCAAGTACGATAATGCAGCAGATATGCTGGTCACATTTCTCAAGGCTCCAAATTTCTTCATCATATGATGCATGTCAATTACATGGGAGAAAACTGAACGAAAAGAGTTTACGAATTCATTTGCTTCAGGAGGAAGGGGAGCAATGAATTTGGAATGAATAAATGCACAGTCTGCAAACAGCAATTATATCTAAAAGTTAATAGAAGGAAGTAGACGAGGTCAACAACATAGTAGAACTGAAATGGATGTTTTTCTGTCTAGGATACACACCATCAAGGCTATTGAGGGAGAGAACAGGTTTCTGTGAAGCAGAAATCATCTCGATCACCTCTCGAAACCCACGAAGTTTCTTGTTTTCCTCCTCCTCCAATTCTTTACACTCCCTCTGCCAATCAAAGTACTTGTTATTTCGATAAAAGACAAAAGCTTTAAAATAACTAGATAGGTTCAAGTATTTATCATTACATCAAACAAATCTTTATCCTCTTCTGACTTCATCAAAACAAGACAAATAGCCCGAGCAGCATTACGCTTTGCAGGTACAAGCAAAGGAACAACATTGTCAAAGTTGACCAGCATCTACATTTTGAAGACCGATTTGATTAGTTATATGAAGTGAGGGTGATCCAACTTAAATACTACATAAAAATCAAGACATTGTTACTTCATTTTACCTCCAGAATCAGCTGCACTTGTCTATCACTGCAAACATCTACTGTGAGACAATGTCTTGAACCTAACTTGTCACTTCCCATCACAATTTTCCTAAGGGACGTGAGGAGAGCATCTGCACGGTTAAAGAATAAAAGAAAGTTCTAAGAACAGTCTTCATTCAAAAGAATCTGCAGAAATCATTCTCACCATCTTTGCTTGTGCTTTTGCCACTATTTTCACAAATTTTTATCCAATGTTTTACCCTTGATTTAATCCTTTCAACAAAGATAGTATCAGCAACAGTAGAGGTTGGAGAACATTTATTCACATTAACGCATGGCGTGTAATTCCCTATCCCTGTTTTAGCTTTAGACTCTTGTACTCTAGATAGATATGATATACCTGCCACACAATGTTAAGAAAGCTTGTCAAGGACACATGTATTGCTAGAAATTGAAAGAGTATCTGTCCAGGGGACAAACAAATCCTCAAATACGATTAGTAGAGGAACTAAATCAATATAATATAAAAGTGGTCCAAATTGTTGATGTTTTCAATTATTCATACTTTTAGGTATGCATTCAACTTCTATTACAAATGGTTTTTATCAAGCCTTATGCCAGCTAAGGTGGAAGGGAATTTTCGCTTTTAGTTATTAAGTCTTACTATTTTTGAAGGGAGAAAGAAAGGAAACTAAAATCGTGGAATATGATCAATACCAATACCAATCTCAATATTCAGCAGCAAGCTTAATCCAAACTAACAAATAAAAAGTACATGTGCAATTGTTTTTACAAAAATAAGAGTAGAGTGCTGCAGCTAACTTGCTTAGGCCAAGACATTAAAATAAACAGATAAAAAACACTAGTATCAACGTTGCCTGAACAATTAGAAATTTCGCACATCATTTGTCATTTTTTCTATACCCACAAAGGTAAAGGGAAAAAATCCAAAATCACATTATCAAGGTTAATTGTTTGATAGAACATTACCTCAGCGAGTCCCTAAATCACTCAGTAATTATGCTCTCCCAAATTCTCTAATTAAGGACAGCATTTTACAGACCATAAGAATTTGTAAGGAAAACAAAAGGCAGGACATCAACAAAATTTACCATCATATATGCACGCATTGAAATCGAAACCTTCACGAGCCATGGACGTCAGATAAGATGTTTGACATGAAAAACTATAAGAAGGGATTCCCATTCTCAGCTCATCTCTAGGAAACAAAACAAAATTGTACCTGCACCATATCCATCCGGTCACTTTTCATCCCCTTTTCACTCTACAAGCATAGAATCCAAACGTAACACTATTGTCAAGCTTGATAAAATAGTGCATTTTGAAAACTCATGTGCCTAGCAATTGAAAGTAAATTAATTCAAAAGATAACAAATTGCTCACATGGAAACTTATAGCCCTGTCACTGCCATTTCTTAGCTCAATTACTCTAAACTAACCAACATGTTCAGTAAAGCATTCCGAGAATAGAGGCATCAAAAATGAAGTTAAACGAAATCATTCCCTATGAGAACTTGAAAACACTCAATTTTTCGGGACAAGAATGAAAGTTTCCTGCGCAACTTACAAAAGAGAAAATAGCACAATAGAAATAAGCATTCTGGAAACTTATGTCCCTATCAATTGACAACAAATTAATTCAAAAGATAACACATTGCTCACTAGAAAACTTATGTCCCTATCAGTATCATTCATTAACTCAATTACTCTAAACCACCTAACATATAAAGTGAAGCATCGGGGGGTCAAAAAATCAAGTTAGAAGAAACTAGTCCCTTCCTTCCTAATTATACAGGACCTAGCTGACTTTTTTGAAGAATCATAAGAAAAAAGTAAATAAGTTGTTCTTAAATTGATTTGTAAGCTAGTTCAATTAGCTTATAAACTAACATATAATCAAATAAACCGCAACATACACTAAGATTAAGTCAAGGACTCATTTAACTTCCTTAATCAAATAGGTCTTACCAAAATTCCCTCCTCTTGACCCAGTTTGACCTCATACACTTTTTTGGAAAATACTAAGAAATTAAAAAAAGTCACTTATAAATTGATTTACCTATTTTTTCAATACATTAGTTCATTCGACCTACAAGGCTACAACCTACATCATACTAATATGTAATACTCCCTCCGGTCCTAAAAATATAAGACCTAATTGACTTTTTTAGAAAATCCTATAAAAAAGCAAAATAAGTTAATTATAAATTGATTCAACCAAGTTTTTCCCTTAGATTAGTTTATGGGCGAAGGTGCAAAACTATCCACCGTAAATTTCCAAATGGACAACTTTAACACCCGTAAATTGGATGGTGCAAAACCATACATTATAAATCAAAATGGGACAAATTTAGCCACGCCGTTAAGTTGAAGCTAACAGACGTTTGTGTTGGCGTGGGGCCCACCTTCATTAAATCAAAACGTCTGTTAGCTTCAACTTAACGGAGTGGCTAAATTTGTCCCATTTTGATGTATAATATACTGTTTTGTACCATCCAATTTACGGGTGCCAAAGTTGTCCATTTGGAAATTTACGGTGGCTAGTTTTGCACCTTCGCCCTTAGTTTATTTTACCTATAAACTAATGTATAATCTAAAAATATATCAAATATGTCATGATTCAATAGCCTATTTCGCAACCTTAACCTCTAAAAAAAGGTCAATTAGGTCTTATATTTAGGACCGGAGGCAGTATAAAAATATATCAAATGCTACATACTTCACTTCCTTAATCTCTATAAGAAAGTCAACCAGGTCTTATATTTCGAAACAATAAACTTTAAAAATGCAGATAATTCAGGACAAGAATGAAAATTTGCAGTTCAAAAGAGAAAAAAAAAAGATAACATAAGTACTGACGGGTAAGCAATGAGCTTATTGGAGTGACCAATAGAAAAGGGACAAACAGCAAAATGGAGAATCTGAAAGCGGTGAGCAGAGTGTTTAGCTTTGAGATAAGCAGTTTCATTAGTGTCAAAGGGAAGCAGACGGTGCCATGAAGAAGAGAAAGAGCCAGTCTTAACCATAGAAAGTGCAACAAAATCGGATTTTGAGATATGGGTTTGAAACTCCTTCATGGATTCCTTCAAGTTTGACTTTGTTACCTGCTTCACCTTCCATTTGTTGTTGCTGTGTGTCACCTTAGTGCACAGAAAACGCCTCTGTAATGACAACACAGACATGGAATGGAAGTGATGGAACCTCAAACTTGTTGTCGGGTTCATGGTTCATGTACCATGTAGTATAAATATATACCCTGTGAAATCGGGTCGGGTCGGGGCACCAACTGCTTTGTTTTTTTTTTTGTTAGAATGTATCCTAATCCGGCGTTTAATGTACCCACTATCAAGGGGTATGGGTAGGAGTGTTGCCAACATAGGCAAGACTATCCATTCTCTCAATGACAACGCTTGTCATGACTCTAATACACGTTTCTCATTTTACGGGTTATAATCCACTCGCTAGCTCAACCAATTACTCATTAATAAATCACTACCAATAACATTTTGTTCAAAATTTGGGTGATTTTGTTACAAATACAAGAGTTCGCCTTTACATGATCTCGTTATATATGTGTTTTTTCTATTGTACTTTAAATCTTGTTCATATTTATTAATGTTTACATATTTCTCTTTTTTAATAGTATTGTAATAAAAATAGAGGTAACATTGGAAAAAAATTAATTTCAGACACCCAACTAATTTTTATTTTATAAGGGTAAAACAATTTTTGGTCCTTACATTTTGGTGTAATTTGGTTTTTGGTCATTGGGGTTGACCTAGTTTGAAATAGTTAGTCCCTATGGTTTTAAAAAGATTTTAAAGTATTAGTTAGTTTAAGCCAACATGTCACTAACTTTATTAATGAGACAATTGCACCTAGATCTTAAATAAGTGACTTGATTTGAAAGAGGTCTCAAGGAGTTATTAATAACTATTATCAACAATTGCAATATCCTTCATCAAGAAGTTACAAATAAAAATGTTTTGCTCTATTTTTTTAAACTGCTTTATTTGAACTACTAATTAACATGTGATTATGTAATAACCAAAATTATTATGACTAAGTAGCTCATCTAGTTCCTTTAATCTATTCCAAGAAAAAGTCAATTTGGTCTCATACTCCCCCTAGCTGTAATTATAAGAGCATTCTTTTAGAACAATAAAGAAAAATGGATCACTTAATTTTAATTCATTAATATACTATAATCAGATTACATTACATCACTTTGTAACTAACATAAATTAGTTTCGGTAAAAAAAGATTACTATAAAAAAATTAAATCAGTATATCTTGCAATAACTTTTTTTTTCAAAAATAATAAGATGGAACATAATCTCGTCATTAAAAAAGTGAGTCAAATAACAATCATAAGATGGAACATGTGAACTTGGTCATGAGTCAAGACTCAAGACTCACAAGTGACTTATGGAGGTTTTAGAAGTGAATCCAAGGTTTTGAAACCCGACCCGAGCCGGACGGTCCGACCGGTCGGACCGTCACCCGGTGGGAAAACCGGCTCGTTTGACTCTGTTGGGCCATTTCGTTGGTCAGCCCGCTTTAGGCCGCTTTTAAGCCGTTGTTGACCCGGGAGCCGGAGTTGGGCCGTGAACCGGAACGAGCCGGCCCGGTCAGAAATTGAAGACTGCAAAAAAAAAATATCAACAGAAAAAAAAAGAACTTGATTAAAAAAAATGAATTTGATTAAAAAAATATTTTCATCCTAATTATATATTAAGTTATTAAGTATTAACAATATTTATATATTTAATTTTCATTAAATTATTACGTCACCGGTTCGACCGAACGGTCCAACCGTTTCAACCATGACCCGCTCAGTTTTCCGGCTCGACGTCCGGCTCGGGTTTTAAAACCTTGAGTGAATCATAATCTTGGCCGTTGGATCATTACTATGATTAAACCTTAAACCCTGAAACATATTCTTATGTTCATCCTCTCGCCTTCAAAGTTCTTCCTTTCCATAAAAAATCTTCACTACCCACATACTTCAATCATTCAAAGTTTGAATCTTTACCTTCAATTCCCTTCATATAATCACATGTTAACTTTTTAAATCTTTTGTGCAATGATATCATTATCTTCCATCAACTTTTCTTTATCCCACCATCACAAACTCTTCAATTTCCTACGTTATACTTATCTTTGCTCTAAATCATCATCTGGGGTTGATTCAAGTTTCAATTTTTCTGAAAAACTAAGGTTGTCTTCACTTTTTGAGGACACAAATGTTCCAACTACTGATTCTGATGACACTATTTGTACTGAAGGCTATTCATTTATTGTATCAAAGAGTCATGTTTTAGATACCCTTTTGGAATACAAGAATGAACCTGAACTGGCTTTGAAGTTCTTTGGAGAAAAAAGTGATTTTGTAGATTGTGTTGATGTTTTTTGTATGTTGCTTCATATTCTTACACTTAACTCTAGTACTCAGGAAGCTGCTAGGAGGTTGCTTAATAATTATCTTTTGGAAGATGTGTGGAATTGTCCAATGGTGCTATTAGGAGAACTGGTTGAACTGGAGAAAAGGTATGATTTGGGGTCAGATGGTCGTGTTTATAGTTATTTATTGAATAGTTGTGTTAGAGCTAATAGAATAAGAAGTGCTGTTTGTTGTTTGAGAAAAATGTTTGAGCATGATGTTTATCCTTGGGTTCCACATGTGAATATCCTTCTGACTGCAATGCTTAGAAGAAATATGATTGGTGAATTGTATGACCTACATGGTGAAATGGTTAGGAAAGGAATTTATGGTGATCGTTTTACATTGCATGTAATGATGCGTGCGTGTTTGAGAGAAAGGAAGCCGGAGGAGGCGGAGAAGTATTTTGAACAGACATTGGTTAGGGGAGTGGAACTTGATGCAGCGGCGTATAGTATTGTTGTTCAGGCTGCTTGTTTGAGGCCTTGCGCTGATTTGGCGCTTAGGCTGTTGAAGGAGATGAAAGATTTGGGATGGACACCATCGGCTGCTACATATACGTCTGTGATTTGTGCTTGTGTGAAGCAGAAGAATCTTGCTTGGGCATTTATGTTAAAGGATGAGATGATGGACAGCAGAATACCTGTGAACATAATTGTTGCAACGAGTTTGATTAAAGGACTCTGCGTGAAAGGGGATGTGGCCGGTGCATTAGATCTGTTTCATGAGATTATTGAGGCTGGCCTCTCCCCGAACAAAGTTACTTTCTCTGTCTTGATTAGATGGTGCTCCAAGATGGGAGATATGGAAAAGGCATATGAACTTTACTGCCAAATGAAGCTCTTGGGCGTCCAGCCCACTTCCTATATCATTAGTGACCTCTTACGGGGATTCTTGAGAGTGAACTTGGTAGAAGATGCTTGTAAATTGTTTAATGAGGCTGTTGATAGTGGTATTGCCAACACAATTACTTACAATATTGTCTTATATTGGCTTTGTAAAGATGCTAAGGTTGATGAGGCTAGTAGTCTTTGTGGTGAGATGGTGAATAAGGGTATTGTACCATCACTAGTTTCCTACAACATCATGATATTTGGTTACTGTAGAAAGGGTTGCATGGATGATGCACTGAATTTGTATAATGAGATTTTCGCAAGGGGATTAAAACCAAATGCCATTACTTGCACTATTTTGATTGATGGTTTCTTTAAACAAGGCGACGTCAAACATGCCTTATATATGTTTAGCCAGATGGAGGCTGCAAATATTGCACCCACAGACTTCACATATAACACCATTGTAAATGGCATGTGCAAAGTTGGTCGAATACATGAGACGAGGGATATACTGAACAAATTTGTTAAGTGGGGTTTTAATCCTTCTTCTATAACTCATAACAGCATCATAGATGGATATGTCAAGAAAGGTGAAATAGATTCAGCAGTGGCAACCTATGAGGAGATGTGTGAGAATGGGATATCTCCCTGTTCTATCACTTATACTTGTTTAATTGATGGATATTGTAAAAACGATAGCATTGATCGTGCTTTGAAAATGCATAACGAGATGAAATGCAAAGGTTTGGAACTGGATATTATTTCATACAGTGCTCTCATCGATGGTTTCTGCAAAATGCAAGACATGGATAGTGCAAGCAAATACTTTGCTGAACTTCTCAAAGTTGGTTTGCATCCAAACAAATTTGTTTATAACAGCATGATTAGTGGCTTTAGGAATTTGAAAGATATGGATGCAGCAATTGACATGCAGAAGAAAATGATAAGTGAGAATATTTCATGTGATTTTCGGACATACACTACCCTGATTGATGGATTTCTTAAAGTGAATAAATTGAGTTTCGCTTTAGATATTTACTCAGAGATGCTTTCGCAGGGTATTCTGCCTGATATAATATTGTTTACGGTTTTGATAAATGGACTCTGTAATGAAGGGAAGCTAGAGGATGCTCATAACATGTTAAAAGAAATGGATGTATATAATATAGCTCCTACAGTACTTATTTATAACATTATCATTGCTGGACATTTTAGGAAAGGGGATTTGCAAGAAGCTTTTAGACTGCATGGTGAGATGCTTGATAGGGGTCTTATGCCTGATGAGAATACCTATGACATTCTTGTATGTGGCAAGTTAAAAGGACCATATATTCATGATGGGAGTAAGTCTTGAAGATCTATCATCAGGTTCAATATTTTTTTATTTTGATGATCATGGGTCCCCTCCTCTGATGATCATAGCTGATCTTGTCTTGCAACTCTTTAATGGGGCCCAAGTGCAAAGAAAAGACACGGCTATCCCATTTAGAAGTATGAGACTATGTGCTTATCGGCCTCACTATAGTTTTTGGTGTGTGATATTCACATAGGCCAAAAGTTCCAATCAATTGGGATTAGAATTTTTCATAATGTCCCAAATGCAGCTATGTGGTATAAGTGATTAAGTGATGGCATTGATAATGTGTAACTTGAGAGCTAGAAAGCTAGCCTAAAGCAGCACACAAGAATGTTCGATTCAAATGCAACTTGCAAGTTGTGGAATTTTGAGACTGAAGATTATAAAATTTTGATACTTGGTGAGATCCTTAGATTTTCCAATCTCTAGTTAGCTTTTTTTTTTTTTTTCATGATGTAGTATTCCCAAAAGTTTCCATCTTGTACAATTGAGAATACAGTTCTGCAAATATGTAATGAAATTAAAGGTTAGGACAGGGATTCATATTAAAGAATTAGACATAGCGTTGATTCATATTAAACACTTCTCCCCCACCCGTATGATGTACAATAAATGTATTATATAAGTAGATACTAGTGAAATTTCCCCGGACTGCACATAAGATTGATTGATTGCATTGTACAGCATTATCATTTTTGAAATACACAAGTACAGCAATTTTCATTTTGGCCGTACATACCTCTTGTAGACCATGGTCAATAACTTGACGATTTGAAGGTTTTTGAACCTCATTTTGCTTTGTATTTGGGCAGCGAGGTGTATGTGTGCTGTTATAAGTTTCTCCATCTTTCGTTTGTATCTGATATTAGATGCTCCTAATGAATATATTTTTCTGTCAGGTCATCTGAGGAGAAACATTGTGTGTTATTCAAACAGAAGATTATCTTCATTTCTTGCATAGAAATCTATTGTTTTCAGTTTCAATCAATTCTTCAAACTTGAAAGTCAAGTCAATCAGTTTATTTCATTCAATCTCAGAGTCTGTTTGGATTCAGCTTCTGGAGAATAGCTTTTGAGTAGAATAACTTTTCTGAAAAATAGCTTTTGATGAAATGAGAGTGTTTGGATTCAGCTTTTTGAGAATAACTTTTAAGAATAAATTTTAAGTAAAATATAGTTTTTCTGAAAAATAGTTATGATGAATAGCTTTTCATGTTTCTTTTATTTGAAATAAGTGTTTTTCTTAAATAAGAGATCGAAGTTTTCAGCTCGAAAAGGAGAAAAATGTAGTTTTTCTCAAAATAGCTTTTGGAACTCAAACATAGCTTTTCTTCTCAAAATAGCTTATCCAAAAAAATTGAGTGTTTGGTTGTCTCTATGTGAAACCTAGGTTTGGGAGCCAAAATAGTTTTTGGAAATGTATCCAAACAGACCCTTAGTCATGTGATATATCAATGGTACCACTAAATCAGCTACTTTACCGTATAATTTTGTTTTACAGTTTAAATTGCTTCTCCCTTGAGGCATTCCTTCCCATTCCCTTCTTAATCCGGCTCGTTGGTACTAAGAATCCATAGAGAAAAAATAAATCATCTCAAAGTGACACGAAATTTTATGAATAGATCATTCACTAAAAAAAATTTTGAACAAATTTTACCAATGTTATACAACTATTTTGATGGAAACACGTTCTAAAAATAGATCATAATCACATGCCACGAGTGTTTCACAAAGATAATGGTGGAGAATTGTACATACACACATGAATTTAATCACACCCTCTTCAATTCCAATGAACTGTCAGAAAAAAAGTTAATTAAGTCATAAATAGAAGCAGAAATACGGAATATTTATTATTATGTCACATTACAAAACAATGGAGAACAACAAATAGAACAAAACCACTCATTTTAAAATGGAGTCGTTGGATTTTCACAAAATAATTTGAGAATTGAGAATATACATTTCAATTGAACTGAATTCCTGAGTTTAAAGTCTTGTGTTCTATCTTTACAACTTCGACTGCATCACTTTTACTACATCTGATCTCCAGATTACAGCCCATTAACGTGCCAAAAGGGCCCTTCAACAAATCCTGAATAATTGATTGCGTTACATATCTGTGCCATCCAAGTGTAGGAACAAGTGAAGCAAATACTAGAAGTTGATCTTATCCCTTTGTTGACAGAATTCATACATTGCCATCAGCAGAGAACAAAGAGCCACCTGCAAATATTGTTTCCCAACTTCTGTTATAACTACAGAAACTCAGTATCAATTTTGCATGCGCTTTTGTGGAATATTCTCTCTGAACTTTCTATGGTGCTGCATTTTTGAGAGTTGGTACCCTTGCTTGTCTCAAAAAAAAATGGAGACAGTAGTAGCCTAGCCAGAGCTTCAATCAATCTGCCTTAAGCGGTAGAACAAGATAAACGTCCCACATAGAATATAATACAAACCAAAGCTTTAGCTTTGCAGATTGAGTTGTGGAATACCTTGCTAAGTGGTACACTGCTGTAATTAGACTGCTTAAAGATCAAACCCTGCAACATTTGGTTTTCAGCAGCTTCTTAACACTATGGGGTCCGAATTCCCCCACATCATACAAAATGCCTTGACTGTTACATGTCACTTCCACCAATTACAAGTTCAAGCAACATGCTTCTTTCCAAATGATACATTTTACTCTGCAGTTTATGAGACATTTGAAGTCAAATGTTCACCAGGTCAAATAACATTGACCTTACTTCATAATAGATCTTATGTCTCACAATCTATTCCACTTGATGTTGCCATTGCAGCCACCCTTTTCATTTCAACCTTGGCTCCTGAAGCAGAGAGCCCTCCAATCAACAATGAGAAAGTTGCTTTGTCAGGTGAACAACCCTTTTCCAACATCTCCTCTAGAACTTTGATACCCTCCTTTGCATTACCAACTTTACACAATCCTTTGATCAACATGTTATATGTAAAAGCATTAGGAACACACCCCTTTTCCACCATGTCATCCCATAACCTAGCTGCCTCACAAAGTTCCCCCATCTCACACATTCCAGCAATCAATGTGTTATACGTCAAGAGACTAGGAATAGACCCTTTCTCAAATTCATCAAACATTCTCTTTGCTTCCAATATATCTCCCTTCTTACAAAGCCAATGTATAAGAGTACTTGACACAGCATTGTCAGGAGTACAATTCTTCTTCAAAAGCCTCCTCCACAGCTCAACAGCCCTCTCAACATTCCCTTCCTGACACAACAAGTCTATGACCTTACAACACAACGACGAACTCGGTATATATTTCTTGTCAAGCATATCATCAAGCAAGTTAAAAGCTTCACCAGATCTCTTATCCTTACAATAAGCCTCAATCATAACCCCATAAGTAACATCATTAGGTTCAATCCCATTCTCTTCCATCTCATCCATCACCTTAATCGCCTCAACCAAACGCCCTCGCCTACAAAATCCATCCATCAAAACCGTATAAGTAGTCACATCAGGCAACCATCCTTTATCCAAAATCTCACCAAAAACCTTCTTAGCACCAATCATATCACCCCTAGCAACATACCCACCTAAAATCGTAGTATAACTCACCACATTCGGAACCATCCCCATCGCAGGCATCTCATCCAAAACCTTCAAAGCAACCTCAACATCATCCTTCTTACAAAGAGCCTTAAGCAAAATATTACAAGTAAACACATTAGGCACAACACCAAACTTACTCTTACAATTCCTAAACATCAAATGCACCCAATCATGTCTCTTATTCTGAACCAAAGCATTAAGCAAAGTATTCAAAGACCTCACAGACCTATTAACCCCAAAAGACTCAATCTTTAAAAACATTCTAACAGCCAACTTAGGCTTACCAGCAAGACCATAACTCCTAATAACATTAATAAACAATTGCTCCCCACACTTAATCCTAGAACACTTCAAATTTATCAAAAGCTCCTCAACCTTATCAAATTCTCTAGCTTTTGAAAGTCTCTGAATAATGGCATGAAATGTAGCATAATTATGAGAAAACCCATGATGGTATTTTCCTGCATAGTCAAAGATTTGGAGTGCAAGGTCAAGATTTTGCTGGCGTGTGATCATTAAAATAAGACGCTTTGGAAAAAGCCTTTGAGGCCATGGTTTGATGGGTGGTGTTACAGTGAAGGATTTGAGAGATGTGAGATTTGAGGGGAGAGAAGAGAGGGTTGAAAAGTGTTTGTGAGAGAAAAATCTGAAATGGGTATTCATATTTGTGCAGAAAGAAGGTTTTAGTGTGGAAAAGATTGGATTTTTATGGTGGGTTGTGATGGTTTTGTGATTTGAATGAAAACCCAGAAGAGGAAAAAGTGTTGCAGTGAGAAAGTTGAAGACTTTGGACCTAAAGATCAGAGGTTGATGACACTGCTGAGATGCAGAAGCTACCTCCAACTCTCCAACTGCATTTTCAGATTAATTAAAAATATTTCAATTTAAATTTAGGGGAAATGCCCAAAAATATGATACTGCTACGTAACTAGTAGTGAATGGACAAAAATAGTATTCTCTGTGCTCCTATATATAATACTCCCTCCGTTCCTAAATGTAAGACCTAGATAATTTTTTTTTGAAAGATTAAGGTTGTGAAATAGGTTATTAAATGATGACATATTTGATATATTTTTAGATTATCCATTAGCTTATAGGTAAAATAAACTAGTTTAAGAGAAAAAATTAGGTAAATCAATTTATAATCAACTTATTTTTTGCTTTTCTAGGATTTTTCAAAAAAGTCATCTAGGTCCTATATTTAGGAACGGAGGGAGTATCACTTTAGCAAATTTGAAGAGATTAAGGAAGACATTCCAATGAGTTAGGATTACATGGAATTTCCAAAATACCCTCACCTAAGTTTTAAAAATATTTTCTCACCTTCAAACCACTATTTTTTGGGTGAAGGGAGTATAGGGGTAATTTAGGGAAAACTTGAGTAAAATTAGAAAGTGATTTTATATTTAGGAACAAGCTCTCCTCCCTAAAGTGATCTTATATTTAGGAACGGAGGGAGTAGTACATAACTATTTCAAGGTATAAAAATGATACCAAACTTTTACCATGTGATTAAAAATGATATTTTTACTAATATGACAATAATATTATACATGAAAAGTCAAAAATGCCCTTATAAATTAATCGTCGCCCGATCAAAGTTTATTTAATTATAAGGGCATTTTGGATATTTCATATCTAATATTATTGTCATATTAGTGAAAATATCATTTTTTTATCACATAGTAAAAGTTTGGTATCATTTTTATACCTTGAAATAGTTATGTACTATTTTTGTTACTTGACCAATAGTTTTGTATCATTTTTGGGTCTTCACCCTTAAATTTATAATAAGTGGGAAAAAGACAAATAAAGTCTTATGAATATGTAAAAGGACAATCAAAGTTGCTAAATTTCCAAGAGGACAACCAAAGTCACATAAACTAAATTCACAACGATCTAATGCTTAATGGGAATAATGATGTTGTTGTGGTTAATGAGAATGTTGTTGTGAATAATTGTTACACTTAGTTATTAATGTGGATAATGCAATGGTTAAATATGCATGTTGCTAATGGGATGCTACAGTGGTTGATTTAGAGTCTGTGACCTTGGTTTTCCTTTTGGAAATTTAGTGCCCTTGACTGTACTTTAACATATTCAGAGAGTTTTATTTGTCTTTTTCCCAACTTAAAACTTCTAGCTGGAAAATAAATGATAAATAAAAAATTCTGAATGTCAATAAGGACAATTAATTGGAACTCAAATTTGTAAAAACACAATCAAGGAAATTAACCCTTAAATGAGTGCTTCCACCTATTCAATACCAGACCGCGTATATTATGGCTTGTTTGGTTGCAAGAAGTAAATGAAAGTGTGTTGAAAATAATTGAAAAGTTAAGGGGTCATATGGTCATTTACATATATCTAGGGCCCACAAGTTTTCTCTCTCCATCTCACACTTATCGTAGGGCCCACAAACTTTACTCTCTCATCATTACCCCTACTTTGCATCTTTACCCTATCCATTTCTGATTCTTAACTTTCTTTCTTACAAGCAAACGAGCTCTTAATTTTGCCAATGAGGGGAAGCTTTGGAGCACTTCTAAGCATTGTTGCGGAAATAAACTGGAAAACGAGGAAGAGACTAAAAAATATCATAGCATTAGTAACCTACAACAATACTACCTCCGGCCCAAAATATAAAACCTAATTGACTTTTTTTCGGAGAGGTTACGGTTGCGAAATGGACTATTAAATCATGACACATTTGATATATTTTTATATTATCCATTAGGTTATATGTAAAATAAACTAGTCTATGGAAAAAATTAGTTAAATCATCAATTTATAATTAACTTACTTTACTTTTTTAGAATTTTCCATAAAAGTCAACTAGGTCCTATATTTAGGACCGGAGGGAGTATTATATTAAAGAATTGGGTTGATACAATGCAAGTCTTCTTATGTTAAATTATTAATCAATTTTAGTTTTAATTGTTGAACTTTGAAGCGAAAATCACAATGAAGTCTTTTAAGTTTCAAAAAATAGTAAAATTGAGTTGAAATCACAAGAGATTTGAGTGATATTAAATGATTTATCATTTAGTTGTCATTGAATTGTCAATACTAGTCCCTTGAGTTGTCATTTTCAAGAGTAGCATTGACCACTCAAGGGCCGGTATTGACAACTTAATGACTTGTAGATTACAAGTCATTTAATATCATTTTCAAGAGTCGAAGTTCCTTGCAACTTCAACTCAATTTCACCATTCTTTAATACCTAAATGTGACTAATTGCCTTATGAGGGACCTCATTGTGATTATTCCAACTTTTTCAAAATTGGTGCTTTTAGCCCGTGAACTTCCACTCAATTTTGCTTTTTATATTTGAACTTTGAAATCGATGATTTCAGTCATTGAATTTTCAGCTAGTCTTGGTTTTTGTCCTTGAACTTCAAAAGAAATTTGAAAAATCAAAGAGAAAATGTCATAAATAGCACAAAGTTGATGGATCAAAATCAATGATCTAATGTTCAGGAATTAAGATAAAAATTGATTAGAAGTTCAAGGAATAAAGTCACTGATTTTGAAGTTTAAGAATAAGAACTAAAATTGAATGAAAGTTCAAAAACAAAAACCGTCGATTTGGAGTTTAGGGAATAAGATCAAAATTGACAGGAAATTTAAGGACAAAAAAAAACTGGAAGTTCAAATCCAAAATTCAATGACCATGACCAAAACCTTGTTTATAGACTTATTTGGGGAGTTAACATTAGTCCAAAATATATTACCTATTTAGGAAGTTGGTCTTCTTAAACCATCCATATTGGTGTTTTTCTATCCATATTGGTGTGTCACAAATGGGGGAAGAGCTGATGGAAGATGATTTGAATGTTTTTATATTTGTAATATAATCACAGCTGGGGAAAAGCACAACATACTTATTAACATACATACATTTGTAATATAATCAAAGTAGTTTAACAAGTCTTAAATTTACAATTGAATTACTGAATCATTGTTTAACTTTTGTGATTTAGATATACATTTAAGTTAAACTAATGGTATTAAGAAAAGAATACTAAAAGTACAATTTTTTATATTTTACACAATGCATGTATTACTTTCACATCACATGATAGATGGAACATGCTTCTTTCAATCATGCCAGAAACCTCATCTTTGCCAACGGCGTAATTAGTACTCCCTCTGTTTTTAAATATAAATCATTTTTACTACTTTGATTATATTAATGATATTAGTAAAATTAGTTATTAACACCTAATATTACCAATTTATCCCAATCATATGTCTCTATTCTCACTCTCCCTCTCTTGTTATTATAGATAAACATTAATAGAATTAATTTTGGAAAAAGTTGGAAGAAATAAGAAAATGATCTAATATTTAGGAACAAATTTAAATCTGAAAGTTATCTTATATTTAGGAACGGAGGTCTATTCAAAGGAATTGGCACTACAAAATGTAAATTGTAAAATCCCAACCAAATATCTCAATTAGCCTTTGGGATCATAATTACATGAGTCAGCCATAAGTGCTCAAATGAAGAGCTCATGAAAAAAATGTTACTTGGGCCGCAGGTAAGTCATTCCTCATTAATCAAGATTTACTATTTTACATGACTATAACTTGAGAAGACAAGTCAATAAAAACAAACAAACTAGTTTTTTAACCATACAAAACTCCTTGAGCACATGATATCTGTTGTTCCTACAGTCAAATAATTTACCATATAAACCTTTGGATTCCAGGTTCATGATTCCAACTGAATGGCTTGAACAAAAACATCATCATTGTGAAGACATTTACACAAATAAATAGCAACCCTGTGAGATACCAGGGTCCACTTTCAATGTTATTACTGTGAAGGGCCAAGAAGAAGAATGGTGTGGTGTAGTATCTGAACTCTATCAGAGGAGCTGGTACAAGAACCATTGCAGTAGCCACAGAGTATGCTAATACCCATATTTTATTTCGAAATTTCCCTGTAAGGCAGAAGATAATAATTAAGAGCTTGTTTGGACTAATGCCGGCAAAAAGACTTTTATCCCAACTGACTTTTACAAATTGTAGTCAGGATAAGGATTAGTCTCTCACTTGTCGGGTGAGAGATACCTTAATTGTCGATAAAAAAAAGTGGGCAATGGCCCTATTTTATACCCAAAGTAACCACCATGGACCACCCACCACCATAAACTAACAGGTGGTACAATATTACACCTAAAGTAACCAAAGTGGTCCAAAAATACCCTCAATCGACGGTCTTCAACGTTTGACCGTTAGTTGGATGATATGGTGCCCACATGTTATATTTTTTCCATGTGGCACCTGTGCAAATGCCACCTGGATGCCCACGTGTTATATTTCACATGTTTTTACCCTTGTGTTGATGGCAGAGAGACCTAGGGTTTTCGATTTGGGATATATAAAACATGAGAAATATAACACGTGGGCATCCAGGTGGCATTTGCACAGGTGCCGCGTGGAAAAACATATAACACGTGGGCGCTATATCATCCAACTAACGGTCAAACGTTGAAAACCGTCAGTTGAGGGTATTTTTGGACCACTTTGGTTACTTTGGGTGTAATATTGTACCACCTGTTAGTTTATGGTGGTGGGTGGTCCAGAGTGGTTACTTTGGGTATAAAATAGGGCCATTGCCCAAAAAAAGTCAAATAGTGTAACTTGATTTATATTTGAGTATGATTTTATAAAAATTCTATTGGCTAAAAATCGAACATGAATTAAGTAAATTCTATTGACTTCATGATTTCAAAGTCCCCTTTTGAAGAGATCAAACATAATTCTAAAAACGTATAACCTTATGAATTAAGTAAAACTCAAGAGAATGCTAGCAGAGGATTTGTGCTAACCCAAGGTATGACCAATGGAAAACCATGACCAGATATAGAGCGGGACCAGAAGGTATTTGATTGACCAGTGAGCCATGATGATCTTCCTCCAGAGATAGAAAGGGTAGTGCCGATTGTCAGCGAGAAGGTATGGATGAGCAACACTGCATTAATCAACAAAAAGTGATTGTAAGAAAATGAGAGTTATATAGAGTAAAACAGTACAACAATGAATCAAAAGGAATAAAGTTGTACATTCATGTGAGTGAACTTCTCATGAACCAATTCTGCTCCATATATATGCACAGTAGAAACAAGAAAACAATACAATATACACAAATAATTAGGTCTTTACATTATTGGTTATTCTTAACTTAAGCTTTTAGGATCTGATCAGTTCCCTAATCCAAAAATCCCATTGCACGTCAACCATTCTCATGTTCTAGAGTTACTAACAAGGATCAATGAGTAGCAAGATTGTTGCTTTAGAGATTAACCCATAAACACAACTACCTTCAATTCTTAATATAAAAGCTACTTCAAGATTGGATTAAATTGTAAATATGAAGCCACAATCCATTTTGTCACCCAAATGTACTTTTCCTTAAGTATTCTATCATGTAGTATCCATCAGAGGGAAATGATGAAGAAAGATGATATTTTAGGAAAAGCAACATATACTTAGTACAAATAGCAAACACAAGTAACTTCTTCAATCTATTAGAATTAATCAACTATCTCTCATATATGACTGGAGGTAGTATTGAATAATTTTAAAGGAGTAAAGCAAAATAGCATAATGGAGCATAATTTCAACGCACATGGCTACTAACAATCAAAACAAGCGTTACATTTTATGTTTTAAATGTGTAATTATTATTCTGAGCTAACCTGAAAAAGTGTACAGAGACAAAACCAGCAGTGAGGGCCATGAACCCCAGAAAGAAACCAAAGGTCATATTTCTCCTAAAGTGCCTGAACAGGTTCAAAGCATGGGTGACATTGAAGTGCATAGGAGCCAGAGCCATTACAGAAACCAGACTGAAATAAAGTATCTGAGCAAAATGCGGGGTAACTGCATGAGCATCTTTTGCACCTGAATTGTCAGAAGGATAAGTTGAATTGTTAAAATAGGAATTTTACTAGCCCAAAAATTTACAAAGGATAACAATAACAGAAGGTATCTTACCAAGAACTATACTCCCATTCCATAGGACAAACAAAACAAAGGCTATGAATACCATTACAAAGGGGCTAAATGAGATCAAAAGTTCCCACTTCAGGTGCCATAACATTAAAATGATTGCCCAAATATCCTCAAGTGAGCCTGCAAAGTCAGATATATAGTTATTAAAACTAGCTCTTTAAACAAGAGAGAGACATGGGACTAATTTTTCAGTAGCCACCAAGTTACAGCGATACTTTCCCATGAGCATAAAAAAGCTTGGTAGTTGTACTAAACAAGTCAGTAGTAAACCTGAAGAGAATGGAGAAGATGCATGAGCATTGGCCAAAGAACTCTTCACAGAATCCATTGCTTTAACAGCCCTTCGTTTTCTCAGATTTAAACCCATTGTACTACTATTGTTCTCGCATGCCAAACTGGGTTTATTCATAGACACATCTGATTCTGCTGTTATTGCACTTTTCTTTCCATGTGTGATGGCAATGTCTATAATCTGGGTGCATGCAACAAAAAGCACCCAAATAATATTTGTTTGTCGAATAACAACCGAAAAGGCTCCAGTCTGCATATATAAACTTGGATTAGTTCCTAACACCGTATAATTTAGCATTTAAATGTAACAATGCGAATAATGGACCAATAATAATTGTTCATATTGCAATTTCTTAAAAAAAAAATTTCATGCCAAATTCTGTGAGATATCAATACATCAAACCATCAACGAGATATATAACAGAAATAAAACAATGTACTATATCAAAAGAAATCTCCCATGCCATATAAATTGTCAAAATTTCTCACTTTAATTACATAAGCATCAAAAGTTGCATACAATAGTATCCAATAGATAAGTAAAATAACCAACACTTAAATGCTGGTGCTATGCAACAACAAAAGGCATGCAAGAAAAATACCATGCATTCATTTGAAACGAGCTCAGACATGGAAATAAGGATCTATTTAAACTCACATGGCATCAGGTAAGCCATAAGTCAAGTTTCTAGAACCATTCAGCAACTATACAAGCATATTTAATGGAGGGCACCTGTATTTCTATACATTGCCGATAAATATTTGATGGCAGGCATCTTTGTACAAAAAATGCAAGCTCAAGGAACGAAGCATAAACTAAGAGGAACTTGGGATGAAAAATATTAAATCCACCAAAACAAATTAAACAAATTTCATCATGGACAAATAATTTAAAGCATAGACTCTTAAAAATACCTTACCAATGCACCAAGCCAGTAATTCTTTTTCAAGCATGCAAGATACATAGCCAGCACTGCAGTTACTGAGGCAACATCTGTATAAAAGAGAAAAGAGAAGAACCAGTGGAGGGGATACAGGGATAGAACCTGCTTGAAGTGTCGCCTTTTTATCATCAAGTGTTGGCTTCAGGTGAATATTTATATCATAAACAATTATGCTGCATATGACTGCTAAGATACAGTTGAGTGATCGAAGAATTGCAGTGGAGCACAAATCCATAAATGATGAAGCAGCTTGCACAGAATAAAAGCCTGGAAACAAAGAAGCAACATGGGCAAGTGAAAGACAGTACCTGCAAAGTTTTAATATTGCAAAGATCAACCTTGGTATATAATACCATCTTCTTTTGATAATATGTTATTAGAATATCTTTGCCAATGAACTATAGTAGTAAATGACTAATCAAACATATGTAAAAAACATGTCTATTCAAATATACAGGAAAACAAGCATCAAGTTTCCGAGAGAACATACAGGCCAGGAGGTGTAGTAATCATGGGATCCCAACTTCTAAAATCACCCTTGCAATATTTCTGAGCCTGTGGTATGTGAAATATCTCATCCTACAAAACAAGAACATAAGTCATATTGTTAGACAAGCAAGCTTCCTCAATTCATACATAAACATCCATAACCAATCATCCCTCCAACATTCAAAAACTTTGCTTACCATATATGGCTCAGGAACGATATGATTGACAAACATGGAGATAGGAATAACCCACAAGCTCACAATCACTGCAAGAGCTACTTTTCCCATTTCTTCCTTGTGACAGCAATATTATGATCCTAAAGAGTCAAGACCAAAAGGTTATATTTCTGACAGTGCAACTACAGATAACTTCTTTGTGGGGGCCAGGGATCCTCCTTCAGGCTAACATCACCAAAGGACCCCTTTAAGATGAACCTTCACACTGGAACCACTCCAGGAAATTCAAAAGAGTATACAATCCGAGAGACGATGATATTGAGCAATGAGGAAAATTTTTCTTGCAACAGCAAAATTGAATAGCCTAAAACAGGAAAAGTGAAGTTATTGGCACATCTATTTGTCAAATAGGAAGGGAAATGTGATTATACAGGTCCTATTTTAAAATAAAGGTCAAAAAAACTTTCATGGAAACTTCATAAGTAAATGGGTAACTAACCCACAAGAGACAATTTCATGTTCAATGATAACAGCATTTGTAATTTCAATCAAATATCCTACCAATTGTAACTTGCAATAGCATCCCAATATAATGCAAAAGCCCATGTGATCATAAAGAATTCCTACTATCCTTTCATAGCTGAACTGCTAAACAAATGTGCTCTCCTTCATTTCTTCAAAAAAAAAAGGTTTTTACACCAACAATCCATCAATAATGCATTGGAACCTATGGAATACTTGTAAATAACATGGTCTAACAATTACTCAAATGCAAGTTCCATCACATTCAACATTCTCTAAACAATCTTTTAATCCAAAAAAACATATAGAACTCTCAATTTGCAGCATGCTTTTCAATTAATATTTCCATCTCAAAAATTAGAAATTTATTCAGCAATGCCACAAATATTGATAGTGACCAAATTAACCTTTTGATAAATCATCATCTCAAACCAATCCATCCATAATCTGGTGTTTATACAAATGAGTGCCAAACCCAGAAGAAGCAAAACATTAGTGTTATCTGTAAATGACTAATTTGCCCCTGTACCCATATTACATGTAACAATTAGCTTCATAATTTTTCTCCCAACCTAATTTAATAATATCTCATGAAATCACATATCTTCTAAATTGATTACCCCAACATCAAAGTTTCTTCCTTTCCCATCTTCCCTTCAATAATTCACTGAAAGATTCAATTTTTTTCACTGATTTACCATTCTAAGATCTAAATCAGTCATTTCCATCAAAACCAACAAAATTTCACACACACAGACAGACACACAGTTCTCATATTATTATGAATAAAAGCCAAATAGTATGTGTAAGCATAAGGGCAAAATGGGTATTTTATAAATAGAGAGAGAGAGAGAGAGAGAAGAAGGCATACGAGGAATATCTCCGGAGACGGAGATGGTGGAGATTGGGAGCTCCAAAGGGAGGGAGCGGGAACAAGATTTCTTTCTTTTTTTTTTCTTTTTTTAATAATCGTTTTTAATTATATATTTATAATTGTTATCAAAAAATTATATATTTATAATTTGTTTTTGGATTAAATATGATTTTGGCTAATAAACCAACTCCCACTGTTCCTAAATATATAAGACCACTTTAGTAAATTTGGAGAGATTAAGGAAGATATTCCAATGAGTTAGGATTACATGAAATTTCCAAAATACTCCTCACTTAAGTATTAAAAACTTCAAACCACTATTTTTTGGGTGAAGGGGGTGTAGGGGTAATTTGGGGAAAACTTGAGTCAAATTAGAAAGTGATCTTATATTTAGGAACAAGTTCTGCTCCCAATAGTTATGTTATATTTAGGAATGGAGAGAGTATTTTGAAACGGTCAAATTATTATTCATTGATCAAATTTATACTTTCAAGGGTTAAAGGTCACGATTGCCCCCAAAGTTCGTAGAGAAGATCATATTTGCCCTCAAACTTTTTTAGGCTCATATTGACCCCTAAAGTTTGAAAATGAGGTCACATTTGCCCTTTATGGATGGTAAAGATAACATCGTCTGACAATGAACAAATGGACTTTATTTTTTGTCACCTAGACAACTTAACTGATGTGTCTAATGAATAAATGCTTACATATACATTTTTAGTAACATGTCAAATGGTGTTAACATTTCTATATATAAAGGGCTAATGTGACCTCATTTTCATACTTAAGGGGTTATTATGAGCCTAAAAAAAGTTCGAGGGCAAATATGATCTTCTCTACAAACTTCTGGGGTAATGGTGACCTTTAACTATACTTTCAAAATAGTTTATTGGTCTGAATGATATTTAACCCTTAATTTGAAGTGAAATTTATAGTTGTAGCGTTGCAGGGGACATTCAGTCAAATTAAAATTTCCACGTGAAGTTTGTGATTGATGAGACCACATACAAATGATGTGATAAATAAAATTCACACTTAATTATAATTTTAGTTCTTTATATTTGCATTATATATTATTTTAATCTTTTATGAATGGAAAGTAAGCTTTTGCATCTTTTTAATCTAACATGGTCAATCTACTTAATAGAGATTGGTCACTCATCAAAATTTATTTGATCATTGTTCAAATAAATGCTAACAAACATTTTGATCCTTTTTATCAGAATCTTTCTAAATTTAAAATTATGTAACTTGAAAGGGCGAAAGTGCAAAAATGATATTAAACTTTACCGAAAATTGCATTTCTAATACTTAGTTTCGCGAGATGTAAAAATAATGCCCAGCTTTGTATCAAAAAAAATAATACCCAGCTTGGGGTCCAGGTGCAAATATGGTATTTTCACTTCATAGAAATAAAATTTAGATATGAAAAGACTCTTATATGTCATTCATTAAATTTTATTTAATGAGGGAGGAATTGGGGCATAAGAGTCTTTTCATATCTAAATTTTTATTTCTCTCAAATAAAAATACTATATTTGCACCTGAATCCAAGTTGCATACTCTTTTTGCACCTCGTGAAACTTAAGTATTAGAAACGCAATTTCGGGTACAGTTTAGTATCATTATTTTTGCACCTTTGTCCAACTTAAAAATATTTAAACTTAAATTTATATCTTTTAGGTTAGCAAGGTATCATCCTTAGTGTCTTAATTTTTTACAAGGATTTCGTCCCACAAAAAAAATTCGCTACAAGGATTATATCTCATCATCTGGTCTGGACGTAGTGTCTTAATTTGGTCTAATATAATTGGTTTGTTCCTTGCTCGCAACCATTAATATGCCCTCATCCATTCAAAATCAATTATCGAAATTGGGCTTAGCTTCATACTTTGAAAATTCTGTGAAAAAGAGTAATGCCGAGAGTATTTTCAGTGCATGATTTCTTTCACGTGAAGTTGTAGCTTTATTTTTAGAGTGATTGTAAAAATATACTCCATCTAGTCTTAAATATAAGACCTCTTTAGCTAATTTTTGATCATATTAAGGATACTAGTTAAGTTAGTCATTATCACATGATATTATCAATGTATCATAACCATTTACTTTTATCCTCATCCTCCTCTCTTGCATATTTATTATTGGTATGTATTTTTATAATTAATTCAAGAAAAAATTGGAAACAATTTAATTTGCATGAAGTCTTATATTTAATATTAAACACATATCTCTACAGGTCTTATAATTAGGATTAGGGAACTATTAAACTAGTACATACAAGGTTACAAATATAACTACCTTCTAACTTCCAGAATCTAGTTGCAAAACAATATATAATAGCCATGATTTGTTTGCTTGTAATTGCACGGTCATTACTAAAATATGGTGAGTGTTAGATTTGTGTGCCTGAATCTCACTTAAGTGGATTAACTGTATTAGATTTGAAGGATTAGAAAAGTATTTTTCATACATAAAACATTAAAGTAAAACTCACCTTAAAATTTCTTCCAAACTATATGTTAAAACTTGTGGTATCCCCAACAAAAAGTGGGTTTATTTTTTTGTTCACGGTACACTAGATTCTTTTCTCCAGATCTCATTACCAACGTGAAAATGTTATTAATAACTATTTCAAAGGAGAAAGCAACTTATGTAATTCGAAAATTTTTCCATTTAAACTTGGATTTCTTTTCCAACCTCAAACTCGGATTTAATTTGTACCAACCTAAGTATGAATAATAAAAAACCAAGTCTATGACCAGATGTAGAATGGACCCAGAAGGTATTTAATTGAGCAGTAAGTTATGATGATCTTCCTCAAGAGATATAAAGGGTAAGCTAGTGCCCATTGTCAGCAAGAAGGCAGGTATATGATATTAATGAGCAACACTTCAAGTTTTTAAACTCGTAAATTTAAATAAACCATGATATGAGTAGGATCGGATGACGATAGAGCTGTAGACTCAAAAAATGGATTTTAATAAAAACATCCAACTTTGAGTTTTAGCTGTATGAAGCCCAGTTTTATTGTTAATTCATAAATGCTAACAAATATTTTAACACTTTTTATAAAAATCTTTAATCTTTAATTTCTAAAATAAAATATTTAAACTGAAAACTATATGTTTTAGTTTAGGTATTATCATCCTTAGCTATGGCCTCTCGTCCCTACAAGGAAAAAAGTAAGAAATTCCTTAGCTATGGCTCTGGACGTAGCTAGTCTCTTTAATTTGGTCTAACATTATTGATTTGTTCCTTGCTCTCAACCACTCAATATGCCATCATCCATTCACAATCCTATATTAGCTAACCTGGGCTTCATAACCTTTGAAAAATATGTAAAAAAGACTAATTCCGAGAGCATTTTTCAGTGCAGGATTTTTTCACGTCAAGGGAGTAGATTTCTTTGCTTTTTCTTTGAGTGAATGTAAGTGTAGGTATATACGAAGAACTACCAGCATAAAAAATAAGTGTACAAAGATACATTTTAACTTCCAAAATCTGGTTGCCAACCTAGTATTCTAGAGTTAGAGGTGTGAGAAGCTAACGAAAGAACAAAGCCTTACAAAATTTTAATTTACAAGATAGCTGCCATCCATGGCAGAATGCCAAATAGAAGTCTCACACTTTTGATGTTAAGAGCTAGATGGATCAGTTTACTAATTGGATGGCTACGCAAGAATAGACTGCGATTAATGAGTAGGTGCAGTTAATTATATGTGTTTGCAGTATATGTGTTTGCAGTTGGAAACATTAGCCGGAGATACGTAGTCTAAAGAGATATTGCATGTTAAAATCCAGATCAAATAAGCACGAAGACATCTTTAATTTGTGTGAAACATGACCGCATTGCTTTATCTTTTTGCCATATATATTGAGTAGATCAGTAGGGTAGCTAGAAAAATCTGTGACATTCAATAAGTAATTTTTCCTCTATTGCATTATTAGAAAGTTCAATGATGCATCTAGCTAGTATACGTGATTTTATTCAATGATTGTGTGATTGCAAGTGATGCATGCGTCCTACTGGAGTTGAGTCATAATCGATAATAATAATAATAATAAATTGAAAGGTATGGCCCATGAAGAATTTGTTTTATCAATCTATCTGCTTGATTGGTGTATGATAATAAAGGAGTAGATATTGTATTCGTCATGTTAGGAGAGTAATTAAAGTTGATGAGCTAGATGAGAATTCCATTGAAATGGCCTCCAAGACCAAAATGTATGCAAAGTGAGATCTTAAACTTTAATTTATCAAGATGAGATTGTATAGGGAGAGACCACAATGTGTGGTTGAGAGGGATATCATTACCATTATTACCTAATCAATCTCCATTCAATACAAAGAAAATAATTGATTTCATTCTCAATATAACATAAATTTGAGGAGTTGATCTCGTTCTATTTTAAATTTTGATATTTACTTCATAAATTGTTTTTATTGATACCCCAATAGCAATCATATAAAAGAGAGTGAAGAAATTAAAGAAGTTATTTAGGATTTTTTAAAATACATAATATTAGTTAATTTAACTAATATCCTTAATATAATTAAATTAGATAAATATAGAATCTAACATATTGCATGACATCACACAAATTTAAATTGTAAACCATAGAGAGGATGTAGAATGCAAACAAAATATGCATACATTGAATGTGACAAGCGAGTGTCCCAAGCAAAGAAAATGTCCTAAAAACAATAACCACAAGGGAAAAAGGATAAAGCAGCAGCTATCATACTTGTGGGGTCTTGGTTGACCTTCTTCATTCATCCACCAATCTACACAGAAAAGAGTTTTAGAATAAATACATACATATATATATGTATATATATATGTGTGTGTATCAATCACAAGGAATGTTGCCAGAGAGAAATGAAGAAGACAAGTCCCCACACACAAAACCCGAAATAATGGACAAAGCATTGGACACTCTGAAGCATTCATTTATGGACTCTGTAACTGTTCCCACTCTGGTTTGTCAGATCTCATGAGGAGACCCTATCCTACTAATTGTTAGTACCTCTCCGGTCCTAAATATAAGACCTAATTGACTTTTTTTTGGAGAGATTAAGGTTGCGAAATAGGTTTTTAAATGATGACATATTTGATATATTTTTAGATTATTCATTAGTTTATAGGTAAAATAAACTAGTTTAAGGGAAAAAATTAGGTAAATCAATTTATAATTAACTTATTTTGCTTTTTTAAGGATTTTCCAGAAAAAGTCAATTAGGTCTTATATTTAGGATTGGAGGGAGTATTTGGTAATATTTTTTTTTTCATTCTCTTCCCTTACTGTAGAATCACTTACCTTCTTGCCTGCACTACCTTATAATATGCCAGTTCTTATCATTGTCCTTCGTTAATTTTGCTGTGTCCTAAACATGGTGGTGTAGTATAGTAAAAAGGGTTCAATATATATCCTGAATGTGATCAGTTTTTGTTTTTGGTGATAAAAAACAATGCAGATGAAACTGTTTGATTGTTTGTCTCGCTGCCATTTGCATGTGCCCTTATGAAAATTGTAGACCTTTTTACTGTGTGAAAACACTAGTACGGAAATTTATTGCTTTATGTGTAGTGATTTTCTTAGAGTTCCTGGAGGCATATTGGAAGCAAATGTTATTATCATCTTCTTCCATTGCTATACCTGTCAGGGCTTTAATTGGTTTCATTCACCACCTTGTGTCTGAAACCAATTTAAGACTAAACTATATATTTAGAGATGAGTGTTAAATTGGATGAAAGATGGGGCTAACATATGGGACCACCTCCCATAATCTGTCTCCACTTTTCCACTTTTCCTTCATTCTTTGTGTTTCTAACTTCCTGAGCTAAAGTTTTCTCCCCTCCAAAATACACTTTTGACTCTATTTGTATTTGTTTAGGGAATTGATTCTATTTATAAATATACGGCTTAATTTCTTTCCAAATTGTTTTTATTGGTGTTCATCCAATAATATTTATGTATAAGTAATAGATAGGGGATGGAATATCGAAAAATAATGATTGGGGTGTTCTAGAATAACACAATATAATACTCCCTCCCGTCCTAAATATAAGACATAATTGACTTTTTTGAAAAATCCTAAAAAAAAGCAAAATAAGTTAATTATAAATTGATTTACCAAATTTTTTCCCTTAAACTAGTTTATTTTACTTATAAATTAATGGATAATCTAAAAATATATCAAATATGTCATCATTTGATAGACTATTTTGCAACCTTAACCTCTCCAAAAAAAAGTTATCTAGGTCCTAACCGGAGGTAGTAACTAACTAACATAATCAGCACCTTTAATTTAATCAAATCGATTAAATATGTCTTATATTTAGTAACAAATAGAATATTTATCATTAGGAAATAGGTTGTTTCCAATGGCTTTTATTATATTTTGTCCTATCTTTGGTCGCAGTTTGGCCTTAGGTTTATAACTTACGCAATTATCTATGTACCTTTTGATTACAAAGGACTTATGTTAATGATCAATCCTTTTTATGACAATTCTGAATCATCTTGCTTTTTGGTCGATCTCAAAACATCTCTATTAAAATATTGGATTAATATTTTTATTAGTCTTTATTATAATTTGAACTAATTCTGGTTTTATCCCATATAATTTCATAAGGACTTAGGTTGAATTTCACCATTCGCATTATATATATATAACAGTATAGGGACTAGGGAATACCAACAATGATACCAGTACTAGTAAACAGAAAAAACAATGATATCTGTAAAATATTAGCTATAGGGGCTTAAAACAGATTCTGAACATGCCATTAGCTTTCTTCACATATAGATTTAAAATAACATTTTGTATTCCTATCTTCATATAGCAGAATGCAGGATACATTATCACCATTGGCTAATTCAGGAATTTGGCATATTTGATGTTTTTTAATTGCCATAGCAAGTGCAACACAGGGAGGAAATAGTATTTTCTGCCATATGAGCAATGACAGATGCAGATCATGTGCTCAAGGGGGCAGTGAAAGAGTTTTGTTGACCAAATTAAAACTGAACCCTGTTTCTGAATATATAAGGTATGTCTCTTGTTCTTGTTCATTCTTCTTGAGAGGTTGATATAATAATAAGGTCATGATGACACAATATATTGCACCAACCTAAAATGGAAATCATCATCATTATTTTCATAAGGTCATGATGACACAATGTATTGCACCAACCTAAAATCGAAATCATCATTATTTTTCCTTTCTTCCCCCTCTAATTTGATGACTTGTTAATATTATCATTATTACCATCATCTCATTTCAGATTCTGTGTGTGTGTCTCTCTCTTCTGTGCACGTACTGGAACCTCACTTGAATGCTCCTCCAAAAGGAACATGTGCATGAGAGTTGTACTTTTCACCAATCTCATTCACTTCTGACTTTTCTGCCTGCCCCATCTCTTTCCTTTTTGTCTATTCCTTCAAGTTCTTGAATACTTTGGAATGATAGGTCATACATGATTCACATTTTACATTTATTTTTTATATATAAGAATACACATTAAAATAATAAGATATTATTCGCATATGAATAGAACTCTCTTTCTCTATTCATGTTTGAATGTCAGTTTCAAATATGCTTTGATTTTATATTTTCTTATCACTTTGTGTCTTTAAATGGCACGAGACTCTATGATTTCGGTGATTTAAAGTTGTGATAGAATCATACTCATTTTTTCATAAAAAAAAATCATACTTATTCCATTTGAGATAATCTCAGACTTGTGACCCTAATTATTGTGACCATAATTAACTTAGTGACATAAGTTATGAAAAGTCATTCAATTTCATCAAAAAAAAAAATTCATACTTATTCCATCTGAGATAATCTCAGACTTGTGACCCTAATTAACTTTGTGACATAAGTTATGAAAAGTAATTCAATATTTTTGTCTTTGGCAATGTGAGCAATTCATTTGAGTAAATTGATTAATGTTATTATATGCATTTTTTATTTGGAAACTAAAATGGTTAAGGCTGTTTAATACCCTAGACATTTTAACCAATGAGTTACTAGCATCAAGAATTTTTTTTTATGTTAAATACCTTGAAAGTATTATTTTGTAGCTTTTAAAACGAAATTTAACGAGCATACTAAATTCATTTTCACATTAGCTAAACACATTATATTGAATTCTTGTTGAATAAGTGATGATGTGACTCATTAAGGTTCTTAAATACCCATGAAGTTTTCTAAGAGAAGCACGATACTGAAAACCTGTAAATTTTGGTTATGCCTTGAAAGTATTATTTCGTAACTTTGTTGTTCATTAAGTGTTATGTCAACATGTCCACTTAACCTAGTTAACTTATTATAGCTAAAAATGGAAAATAAAACTACGAAAAATAATACTTCAAGGGCATTTAAGATCAAAAACTCCCTGGTTCTATCAGCACATTCACTAAAGCATCTAGGGTATTTAGGAGCATTAATTCATATTTATATAAAATTTTAATATATGAGTATTAATATTCTATCTCTTTAAAAGTTCATTCAACTAAGAAAAACATTTTATTTCATTGAGGGCCTATGTATTAATCAATTTCCAATCTTGAAATAAAAGAATTCTCATGAGTTTTTATAAGTCCAACCAATGGCAGCAATAATTGAACATAGTCATAAATTCAAGATTTATTACATAAAATAATGGTAATGACATGCCATTTTCACATCTACGTATGTACAAAAAGTTCAATATACCTACCTACTTCACTGTATCTTTACTCTGTGTCCCTCTCTATATATACACATACATCCATTCCAATCCCTATACATATAACTACCTACCTGTTTCCCTCTCAAGAAATCAATCTGAACTCTGAAGAGAGAGATAAAGAAACAATATAATGTCAAGAGTAGGGTCATCAAGATGGAGTCCAACCCCAGAACAAGTGATGATATTGGAGCAATTGTATAGGAGTGGGATAAGAACTCCTACTGCTTCCCAAATCCAACACATAACTACTCACCTTTGTTTTTATGGCAGGATTGAAGGGAAGAATGTGTTCTATTGGTTTCAGAATCATAAGGCTAGAGATAGGCAGAAACTCAGGAGGAAACTACACAAACAGCTCCAATTGCAACAACAACAACAACAACAGACTATGCTAGTCCAACAACAATTCCATGTGGTCAATCAGCATGATAACATTCATCATCAGTTCTGGCCTTTTGGTGGTGGCTTTGATTTTTCTTCTTCTCATGGTTCTTCTGCTCAACAAATTTATTTTCACAACCCATCTTCTAGGGTTTCTCATCAGGTAATCTTTATAATTCAAATAATTATATTATACTAATAAGTCTCTTCTCTATATTGCAAGTTATGGCGCATAACACAAGACACATGCATGCAAAGCACAAATACTTCAAAGATAACCTACCCCTCTAATGCTAGATACGTATAAAGTTTAATCTATAGTTTAGTTCTTATTTGAAATAGATATTGTTTGAAAATCGTACAGAACAATGGCACACCTCTTCAAATTACATTTTTGTGCTAATAATAATGTTGTATGTGTTGTTACAACATGGTGCGGGTATTTGTTGTCCATGATTTATATCCATTTTGTACAATTTGATATATATATATATATATATATATATATATATATATATATATATATAGAGTACAGATTCTGGTTTAATTTAAAACAAATCTTAGAAGGCAGAATAAAGACCCCTTAGCTTGGCCTGGGGGCTTGCACTACTTACTTCTGCCTTAAGAGTGAAAAAAGTAATATGACTACATACATAATAACCATGCAAAAAAGGTAATACATAGAACATATGCAGGGTACAAATTAAAAATAATTTAAATGATCCTGTCGTGTTGGATAGGACAGCTGCACATATTTAGTACAATTCTGATTGTAGTAGGAGGGCAAAAGAAATGGTAGGTTAAATATTGTATTATTGTTGGAAAGTCACACACGCATATATAGCTTCCAGGTGAAGCATATATGGATATACAAATTTTGGCGTCTTCTTATTTTGACTTTATTTCTTAATTTGATATGTGTGTTTCAGGGAGAAATAGGAGAGACATCCTCAGAGACATCGAAGAAGAAAGAAAGTGAGGAGTTGGATAAAACAAAGACCTCATCACAACTTTGTAACAACTATGGAATCATGAGTAGTTGTGATAGGAGTTTTGTGGACGATGTAAATGAAGCATCTTTGTATGGTTGCACTACAAGCAGACCTCTTAGGACTCTTGAGCTCTTTCCAACTACTTCCACCAAAATCAAAGACACCTTCAGTCTAACACTATGATCATTACAAATTTAAGACATTTATCAGACTTTATTCTATTTCATGGGTTGGCTATATATGAACTGTATAAAACTACAATGTTATGTTAACAACCATTGTCACTCCATTTCATGTCTTTTGTTCATCGGTTGATTAACACTTGAAGAATGTCTATCTATCTATCCATCTCTCTCTCTGTGGCTTCTTTTTGGTGTCTATTATGATGATGGTTATGATGATGTACTAAGAGACTTCGGTCTTGTTGCACTACATTTTAAAATATGATAAAAGCATTTACCTTTTGGATATTTCTTGTAGAAATAAGGACATTCTCCTCGGTAAGCGTTTGTCTGTCGGTATCTGATTTTAAGAGATATTTATTATTATTATAGTTGCTGTTGTTTTTACTCCCTCATATCATAAATTAAAAATAAGACCACTTTTCAAAGTTCAGTTTGGTTCTAATTTATAGCCACACTTTTTTAATTGTTTCTAAGTTATCTTTACTGCTCTTTAGTATAATAAATAAGCAAGTGAGGGAGTACAAGGATAAAGGAAGATAATGAGGTTGCATTTGTAATATTATGTAATTTAAACTTACCTAATAACATATTTTATCTAATCAAAATAAGTAAAATGACCTTATATTTGGGACCGGATGAAAATCGTCGATACGATATAACATGAGCACAAATTTTCAAGTTGTGTGTGCTCTAAACCAATATACTCCCTTCATTCATATAAGGCAACTGTTAAGATTTAATTTATCTCTAATTATAGGACATTTATCCATGTTGTTTTATATATTTATTCATTTTTCCCAAACCCCTATGCATTCACTTTTACAAAAAATTGTACTATCATCCATACTTCTCATACATTAGAATTATTCTTTTTTTTTATGAAAGAATTATTCTTTTTACAATACATATTTGATCCCAATCACGATCTTCTAATAATAAGAACAAGAAGGAGTAACATATAGAATTGGCGAAACATCGAAAAGAGTAATTTGCATTATTGGTATGACACACATTATATAATTGATATTAAGAATTTTTTTTTATACTCTCTGCCGATAGTACATTCCGTAATGGCGTAATGCTGCTAATTTTATTACCTGTCCTTTTACTCTCTTTTTGAAACTAGACTTTGAATGTTCAAGAACGAAGCTACGATAATCTCATGCGTATGTGAGCTGCGCTAAAAATAAAGTGAACAGTTTCCCACTTTTTTTTGACATAACCATAAGTTAATCATGCTTATAATAAAACACAAGTACGTTAAGCCAATATCTAATAAGTTCCAATATGAATAGAACGTTGGAATATTTGTTGGGAACGAGGATATATAAGGGTGTTCTTAGGTTTCATGGACGTGATTTTATATCATCACCAATTTGTACCTATCTGAATGAGAAGATTAGAGGCATACTTACGAGAGACTATAGGATATCCTATGATCACATGCGTCTTTAAAAGCAAACAATTAAGTGCAAACATCTAATGACACATGACTTGCGTGATGGTCATAAATTCCCTACTTAATTAGTGATCTGTTTATCTTACTTAAGGCTTTTATTTGGGGATTAATTTGTTGGATTTCTAATCCCAGCTCAGGCTGGAAATTTAAATAATTTGGGCTTAAAAAATTAAGTGTAAATTAAAGAAAAAAATTAATGATTTAATCACTATATTTAACAGAAGACTTTTTATAATATAATGACGTTATTTAATCCATGTAACCCACCTCATCTAGCAGAATAAAATATTGTCTTTGTTTCATCAAATTAGTCTTTGGTTAATTGAATAATAAATGGTGTAATAAGCCATCAATAATTTTTTTTGTATTGTGTATTATGTATTATGTGGTTGTATGTATGAATAAAATAAAGTTTATGGGCAAAAAAAATTATTTAATCAATACGACCCCTTCATGGGAGAGCTTTATTAAAAGTTCATACAAACATATATAGTGGGCTTTCAATTGTCCATCCTCATCATCAAATTGCTTTAATTTCATACTGTACGCGAATTAAATACTTGTTGATGGAAAAAGTAATAGACAGCTTTTTATGGTGATGGACGTGGACTATTCTGTGTAATGAATTACTGAGACCAAAGACCAAAAACTATCTTAGCTTACAAGTAATCTCTTTAACCTGTCATGTTCATCATTCATTACCCTGATCAATATCGTTAAACTAAATGGCTTGTTTCACTAGTGTGACATGTGCCAAACTTATCCTGTACCCCAATATAATATTCTCAAAAGCAAATTTGAACATTTGTGGCATCTGTTGAAGAATGAATAGTAGAAAATCCTGGAAGGAAGTTTTAATGTGTATAAAGAAGGCTATTAAATGTGCAAGTGATGGGTGATAGGTAAATCAAACAGTCTTTAGTAAAGGAAAAAGAAAAACCGAAAAAAAAAATACTCAACGAAATTATTGAGTGAGACCCATTGACCAACAAATCTTAACACAAAATTTACATAGCCCTTTATTGATGTAGAAGTATTTCACTATAGACACATATTTGCAGAGATATAGCTAGAGAAAACAAGACAAAAAGAGAATAGGGAGGGGGGAGAAAGAAAGAGAAATTCACTAAAAAAAAATCTAAATTTGGTTCTACTACTATTCTATGCATCCACAAGTACCTTTTTACCCTTATAGGTGAAGCAGAGTGACAAAATTAAACAATAGATGTGAACATTATCTAATGCACCTCTAGAAATTCTCCTTGTGAAAGGTAAAACGTGTGGATGATTCTACACTGAACTCTTGGCATAGTGTCCTCAATGTTTTGGTGAGAGTAGGACTACCGCAATAGAAAACACCTACATAAAAAACCAAAAGTTATAAAAAAAAAGAGAAAACATGCATATATATTCTCAAAATTGGAATATGTCCTTAAGGATTCCAAAACAAAAGAATATATATATCAAAATTTTGTACCTATCCTAGAATTAACATGTGTGCTTGCTATGTCAGAGAAGACTTTTCTCCAGTCTGGTCTTGCAAAATGAGTTCTTATCTGGTAATATTGAAACATGAACAAAATGTAAAATGGTTAATACAAAATACTAATGTTAAATTGTTTACTTATACATATAGTTTCAAAATTAATTTAGTATTGATTCATTACCCTGCTTTCTGAAACAACATCAAGACCATTTTTAGCATGCTGCAGTTTCTGCACCATGGCAATAAGAGCAGAACGAGCATCACCTTCTTCATAAACACTAGTCAAGTAGTTGTGCATTTCAATTATATGCTGCAACATTCAAAGATTGCAAAAAATTATTATACAATAAAATTTATTATGTCATAGAGGTAAATCAGCTAAAACATGATGTTGTTGGTTTGTTTTCAATCTCACATTTTGGTCATATTCTGCAATATCATCCATGACTCCTTTGAACCATTCAAATGAAGCTTGCTCTCTTGTCACCCAGTAAAAGTATGCTCTTCTAGGATATTTTTGATCTTCTGGTGTACTGTTCTGATGGTCCTGCAGGAGGAGAATACATATACTTTCAGTAAAAGAAAATATAAAATTTGTATGACATATTTAGATTCTGTTTTCTATTAGATTCCCTAATAAAGATATAATATGTGGAAGGACTATTTTCTAAGAGTTACTAAAGTCATGATGATTTGTAAGGAAAATAAAACCCATATGAAAGAGCTTTATTTGGTAACCTCATAGCAAAAATTGTAATAAACTATAATTAACTGGTGTTTTTGCCCAAGTTTTGAAATTCAATGGACAGTTTTACTCCAAAAAATTTTACATGGTCATTTGTGCTTCTTCGTGATAATTACATGACCATTTTTGCACTTTAGCTTACCCTTGTTGGAATGTGAGAAATAAAAACTAGACTACTTACGTGTTCAGATTTTTCCGGCTTAATGTGATTGAGGAGATCTTTGATAATACTAATCATTGGCGTGGCACCAATTCCCAAGCCTACAAGTAAGAGCACATCATACTTATTGTAGTTTTGTGCTGGAGCTCCATAGGGTCCTTTAATGCGGATTTTTGGATATCTAAGAAATTAGAAAGAGCAAAATCAATATCAAAATATATCTTTTAGTAGCTTATGAACTATGGTATGAGATTCTATATACCTCAATGCTGATTCATCAAAGTCAAAGTTTACTCTAGTTTCCATCCTTGTAAGACTTCCCTTTTTTATGTTCTGGAGCTCACAAACCTGCATTTTTTATTGTCTTAGCTCAACTAGTTCTTAAACAAAACTAGAGTAAATTTTCAGAAATATAAGTTACAGTACTTCAATTGTATAGTAACATATCAGATCCTTTTCCTTATAAAATTTCAAACCTTTGTATTTCTATATTTTATTATTTTATAAACGAGTAATAGTGTTGTTTAGTAAACATCACCAGTGCAAATTTCTTTCTGAGTTCTGTGGTCCAGTCTCCCAAGGTTCTTATATGGACACTCAAGTAGTCATCTCCTGGAGCAGATGTAATGGAGAAAGGATGCCTGTAATAATGAGAAAATTGGACCAACTCAATTATAATGATCTCACTGAAAGAAAATAAGTTTGCTGATTAATTCTTGCAAAAACACTGTCATTAGACTGTCATTAGTTACCATTCAAAATTTGATATGTCTGGACACTTTACAAAAATGTACATGCCACTTTTGTACTTGAATCCTGGAGGTTTGCTCATGTGCAGTGATAGCACATTTCCTGAATAGATTATTGCCTGAAATTTTAAAGTTGTAATGTTGAACACTTCCCCATATTTTTAATGATTAAAAAATGATAGAGAAGTTGTTGTTAGCACACACCTTTATAACTCTTACTCCATGATCTTGATCCATCAAAAATGGATATATTCTCTCTATAGTATAGAGTACTAATGGAACTACAAGGTACATCCAAGTCTGCATAGAGAAAAGGTGGGGGAAACGGATTAGTATATTAATGTTATCAGCAACAAATACAAATAATCCAAATCAGTCTTCATCAAGAGAAGCAATTGTATTTGCATTTAGAACAAACTATTGGAAGAATTGAAATGAATCTGTATGTTACAGATTCATTTTGAGAAAATCCGTTGCCAGTGTCAAGACACATTAACAAGTGGTTGGTTAGTCCTTCTAAATTGATTGAGTTTAAGTTTTAGTCTCTATAGTTTCAAGCCATTTGTTTTGGTCCTTATAACTTAATAGCAATTTGGTCTAAGATTAATAAATAATACTTATACTAAAATTTCTGTGAAACCTTATGAAACTATATGGACCAACATGATGGTGACCCTATTTAAGATCAAATACCATACACCTAAGGAACTGCACCTCAGAGTTGAAATAAAATCAAAGGTATATTCCACACTAAAAAACACAAAAAGAAATTTCCAATATACAACCAAGCACACACATGTAGGTTGTTTGAACTTAAAATGACAAATCTGTAGTAGAAGAACTTACTGTCTTCTTGTGCCATTCCTTGGTGAGAAAGAGAAAGAAGCCATGTATGATCAGTAGTACATACACCAGAATCAACAAATGGTGAGCATACCAGAAAGCATTAAATCCAGCCAAATGATTAAAAGGGGAGGGCAATTTCACAACATTTCTCCTGAAATTATGTGTTGCTAGAGTGAAGGTAAAGACCATAATTATAACCATCAAAATTCCAGTTACTCCAGGGATACTCTTAACCAAGTCCAAGTAACTAGGCTGCTTGTAGTCGAATCCCGGCCCAAGTATACTCATGAACTTTGGTTTCGGGCACGTTATAAGTCTTGGAAAATCACATGCCAGATGATTTATCACATGAAGAAGTGTCCCTACCATTACCCCTGTGGCAATCAACTTGTGAAAGTTTATATTGTCATCAAAAGGGATGATTTTACTAAGAAATGATTCTCTTATGCTTGTGAGAGTTTTTCTGCACATGGTTAAGATAATAAGGGCCATATTGAACTTGAGAGTTTCAGCACCACCCTTTGCAACACAGACACAATAGCCCATTACTTCATAAGCTCCTCTATTTTTGTATTGAAGGAACTTCCAGGTGAAAAGCCCCACATTAATCATCAACCAAAGCATAATGATCCATATTCTCTTCCAGTTATCATGTAGAAACTCCAGTGCTTTGTGATAACACTTGCTTGCAGTAGTTCGGTATCGACTTGGAATCATAGCTCTTGTCAAACTCTGAGTTCTCTTGTTAATGACTTTGGGGTCATTTTCTTCATAACTCACCATTTCTCTTAGCAAAGCTTCAAGCTCCCACATCTGTTTCAACAGAGAGAGTTAAGATGAAGATGGTGTTCAGTTTGAGAAAATAAACATTGGAAGTTAATTAAGAAGTTCAAACCTCTATATAGCCATTATGATCAGGGTCAAATTCTTCCATTATCAAAGATGCATATACTGCAGCTTGCTTTTTGAGATTTCCCAGCCTATTTGCTGATGCACTCAACATTATTACCTTTTACAAAAATCAACAAAATTTGTGATTTATATAATGATAGGAGAGAAAGATGTGAAGGAAATCAGAATTCTAAGTGGTGTTTGTCCTCACCTGCTTAACTTCTTCTTCTGATAGCCTTCCATCGCCATTCTTGTCACACCTGAACAACAATAATATAGCAAGGTTCATCTAAAATATTTCACTTCCAAAGATTATGGTCTGACATGAAAATGTAAATACACAAATCAAACACCTCATTCAAAACTCAGGTCTTAACTCTAAATTCAATTGGTAAAAAGTGTTGGTCCAAGATATAAGTTCACCCTGAGGGTCATTAATGACTGATTTCCAATTTCACCTCTATTAATTGAAAGAAATAGATGAGAGAAGTTGTATATCGTTTTCACAATACTCAGTTATTTAATAAGTGTGGATTTGAAAAAATATAATCAAAATTTGGGATCTAATTTTGACTTATAACAAGGACCAAAGTGATATGTGATAAAAGCATAGCATGTAAATGCTTCTGCAATTCAATATCACAGCATCATTTCCTTCCAGTCATTTCAGGTACATAAATGAACCCAATATTTCTGCAATAAGCCATTAGAGTTCACTAGAGCATAAAAGACTTGAATATACAAGAACTTGGGTCCCACTTAAATTCTGCAATATGTTTCTCTCCCTCTCAATTTGAAAGAAAACCAAAGATTCCATTTTGGAATATACCACATAAATAGATCAGTATAAGAGTGATCTTACATGTCAAAGAACACCTGAAGTCTGGATTCAAGGTCCTTATCAGTCATATCCTCCCAGAACACTTTAAGTTCATCCAAAGTTATCCCATTTTCAGCATTTATATTCCTTCTTCTAGCCAAAGCATCAAATAGTCCTCCAGCAAAATCCTTTGATTCTGCTCCCATCCCTGTCAAACACAGAATCATATATAGTTCATATACACCTTGTCTTTAATAATAATGATAATAATTCACTATAACATATATCAATAACATGCAAGCACATAAACATGAAAACAAACACATACCAAGGCAAGTTCCAAACTTGTCTCTAGTGAGCTTATCATTAACTGAGTTTTGATAAAACTTCTTCTCAATTTTATTCCAAGCATCTTGTTCCTTCCCTGTGGCTGTTCTTTCAAGAAACCTTATACCTTTAATACCTTTTGAAGCTTCTGACTCTGATCTCCCCATCACTTTTCCACTAGTTCCTAGACTCAAGTTTCTATTCCTTACACTTCCATTATTGCCATTAATATATATACCACTCTTCTTTTCCTCTGACACAACATCTTCATGTGCATGCAAATTATTCTCAGCCATCAGATCAATGTGGACACTTTGAAGAGTCCATTTTGATGATGTAGATTCTTCATTTTCTGATGATGCCATTAATGATTATTATAAGTTGTTAAAAAAGATGTTACATAAATTTCAAGGAAACATGCATGGGACTTTTTTATGTAACATGTTTATTTTTCATATGAACCAAAAAAGTCAGAAACTTTATAATGGGGTCACCATGACCAATTGTAAAATATGTTATGGTAGGTGGTGACACTTGGGTTTTTGTTTTTTCTTCGATTCTTTTTATGTTCATGATAATGGTGGTGAAACATTGAAAAGAATTCGCAGGTGGGTGATAATAAGAAACAGCTAATAATTCCAAAAGGTGTCATGTTGTTATTTTCAAATTACTGTTACAAACACATGAACATTAATATTGAAAGCTTTTTCTCTCCCATGCATAGGAAAAGTGAATAACAGAAACAACAAGATTGTTGCAGAAATAGAATGGCACATGAAGTATGTCGCAGGAATAATATTGTAGTTTTGTATTTCTATATAAGACAAATGGGCACTCGTGAATCAACAACAATAGACATCTGAGATGTTAATTTTAGTAAATAAGTAATTAGTTTTTTAAAAAATAAAAAAATAGAGGAATATTTCTTTCAATTGTTGTAATATTTTATAAAAGAAACTAAGATTATTTACATAAACGAACACCCTGGAAAAAGTGAAGCTTTCCTTCATGCATGGGTCATCAGATTATATGAATTTTAATGGTCATCAGATTATATGAATTTTAATTGTAAAGGTATGCTTGTTTTTGAAGTATAATTATTATGCACCTTTTAAGGCATGATGAATAACTGAATATATTAATTTACATAGCTATTGTTACTAGATAAATTAATTTTTCAAAAAATTATGTCTTGACTTTGAAAATATTCAAAAAATAATAAAGTTAATCATTGGGTCTATAATTTGGAGTCATTATATTTCAATAAGTATTACATTTTTTGGCAAAATTGTATTAAAATTGAAATGTTTAAAATCCTAGGGTATAAATTGCATCAAATAAAAGTTTGAAGAGTAAGTTTTGAATGAGCAAGAATATATGGATTGAGTGGTCCAATTAAAATTTAAAGGCTAAATCCTAATTAAATCATTATTAGTGGACCAAATCATTAATTGTCTTCAAATTTATAAAACATGGTTATTTAAGTTCTTACATTTAACGACCTCATCATTGAGGGTTGTTGCAAAAGTTAACATTGGTCATTGATATTGGAATGAGATTTCGAAGTAGATCAAATATAGACGTCTTACTGAAATCAAAGTGATGGGAAGTCACTAGGAAATGTTTGAATACGTTTTCTCAATTATTACTCCTTTCATGTTTTAGAGTGTGTCAAGGTTAGTCTTTAAATATTTTAATTTTAATATTTCTATTTGTAAGATATTTTTTGAAATATGGACTACTATAATCAATAATCAACATACTTAAACAAAATACCACTATTTTCTTAAATTAATTTATCTTAATTATCATTAACTTTTCTCATAATAATTTTTGTGCGGCATGGGTTTCAACGGGAATTGAACTTGAAACCTCGCATATAATGGAAATATGTCATATTATTAGGGTATGAGGCATTTAATTGAGCATAAAAATATTTAAAGATGCATTGAGTAATTTATATTTAAAAAATTAACTAAAAAATTAAAGAATAAAATTAACTTCAAAGTAATAAATTTAATATGTACTTGATGTTCAGGGGTTAGGAAACAGTCAAGTAGCATAATGCATGCCTCATATAATGTATCGCTTAGGCCAATTAATCATAACATGCATCTAACAACCGATGGTACTAATTTTTGAGAACCTTGTTCATATTTATTGTACAAGTCAATAATACAATTGAAGTGAACGATGATCAATAGAAAGATTAATTAATCCTCAAATAAATTTTCCTAGTTCTCTTTTTAATTATATGTATATTCGGATATTTGCTTACTCCTTTTACATTAATTTATAACTATTAACAATATAATTTCAGTCAACGCAAAACCAAAATCATGAAGAGATGCAATGCAACAATATGAAACGTAAGATCTAAGAATATAACTAAACCACTGAATTCTATTACTCATATCAACAAACAAGTTGACTTTAATTAATATATTATGTGGCATCAGACGTGTACCTCACAACCAAAAAATAAAAATCACGCCGTTAAAGATGAAAATCTGTAGTTTTTTAAAACAAAGGAATCGGACACGTAACCAATCTCTCTCTCTCTCTCTCTCTCTCTCTCTCTCTCTCTCTCTCTCTCTCCACACACAAACAACACTAAATTTTGGTATTCGTTTAGGGTAAAAACAGTTATAATTAGTTGATGCAAATATAGAGTAACTAACTTTTGAAATTATCTTTAAAAAGCAGTATGTTTGTTCAGGCGTTCAAAATTCAAAAGGCATTGAATTTTCTTATCAACCTTTTTATTTGCAGACAGCTGCTCCAAACAGTAGAAGAAATGCAACATAGATAGTTAATCAACGCATATTTTTAAATATGTCAATGTTTTTATGAAATAAACATAATATATATCTGATATTGAAAGTTTTGTTAAAAAATTGAGTGTGAAAAATCATCTGTACATACTGCGAGTTTTTGTGAATATTGTGCTTATTACTTGTAGATTATGTGGATTGTAAGATATAACAAGTAAAAAGAAGCATGCATGATTCACGTTGTGATAATCAACTTTATAAAAAAAAAAGACTATAATAATTGGATAAGATTTTTACCAATCGATGTGGGGTTTAGTGTTATGTGGATAGATAAAACTAATTAATCATCATACTAGAAATGTCAAAAAGCAAGTTGGATTTTGAGTAGAAAGCAACTTGAAAATTAATTATCTTTTGAATAAAAGTAAATAATTAATTAATTGTGGTATTAAAATGTGAACCAGACAATAAACTGGTTGATATGTCTTGGATTAATTAAGAGTTCCTGATTCGAATCGAAGTCAATTTGTTTTAAAAATATGGTATTATTAAAGTAATATTTAATTAAAAACATGAACTCATAAGTAAATAAAACATTCATATTCTGATTACAAAAAATCCTACTAAACATATTTTACGAGACACAAATATAATTTAGTGTCTCTTATATCAAAATAGTCTCTCTATTAAACCTCTGTAAGAAAATGAGAAATATAAAGTTCAACCCACTCAACCCATCTTAAACTTATTACGACACTGTCGGGTGGGATCAATAAAATAGTCTCATTATTGTGTAGTTCTAATTCAAGCCACTCAACTCGTCCTGATCTTTATAGGTTGGACCGGCAAAGAGATTAATTCATCGGTTCACCGGTTTCACTAGCCAACTCGACTTGGGTTTTAATATGATAATTATAGAATATTATGGATCTGACAATGATTTACAATGATATGATCTATCAAAGAAAAACACAACGATCTTCGTGCATAGCTGTCTTGTTTAGCGCTAATAAAGGGGTGAAGACAAATGTGGTCATTAGAGTGGTGTTCATTTTTCATTTGCTATACCTAACTTATCTGAATTTTATACTACAGCTCTCTCTATCGTTTCGACAAAAAGTTTGACAGACTACAATCAAAAGTAGATCCCTAAATAGGTTATTAAATAGAAAAATGAAAACGAGTTTATCTATCATATTTTTGCATACTAATCTATATATCATTGAACGTTCATAATAGCTACTTTTTTCTCGTGTATTTGTATGGAGAAATATATAGATTTTAAAAATAGATATGAAGAAGATTTGCTTATTAAGAAAAAAAGGTCTAAAGTCTCTTAAGAATTTGGTGGGAAGAGACGTGTACACATGATTGGGCAAAACAATTAATTTTTTATTACTTAGCACGACACCACGATTAGATAAAATATTATCAATTCTATCTTGATCTTAACTTCTAAAGTCGTGTTAGTTAGAGAAATAAGTAAGGAGAAAAATTAAGCGCACAAAAAACCAGGTGAAATTTATTTTGTATTTATTATTATATAATAATATATTTCTTTATTTTTAGTAGGTCAATTATCTATATTTTTGTGAATATTTTAAATTTATTACATGTTCACTATATTATAATATGTATAACAAATGTGATAAATATTAATTTAATAAATCTATTTTTTCTGGTATACTTCCCTCAATCTAATTTCCTTTCATATACAAGATCTCATTCACACTATACCAAACATAATATGAGTTCTAGCAACGTACAGCTATTTTTTCCTCGGTAAAATATTGTACACATATAACTTACTGTGATGGAAATTTTTTAAATGTTCAACATGAAGGAAAAAAAATTTAGGTCAATCAATGCCAAAATTATTTTTTTTTAACAAAATAGTAAAAACTACACGAACCTTTATTTTGACAAAGTAACCCATTTCCGTCCAAAAAAGTAATTATTTATTATACTGAATTGAAAGTTATTTTTTCAGAGAGAGAAAATTTAAATAAACTGATTTCGAGATTTTTACTAAATAAAATAAAATAGGTGTTACGTTTTAAAAATCCTTTTAAATATAGTTATTAATTTACTCTGAAAAACTGTATTTATATTTTCGGAAAAAACATATAAAAAGGTGTGTGTAAAAAAAGCTTTATGATTACGCGTGATTATGGGAATAAATGAAATACACATAATTAAGAAAATGAAATATTGTCTACCAATAAGAGAGGTCATTGTTTACATATTCATCTAATTCTTTTCGTACAAGTTTCAAATAGCCAACTCGTGTATATAAATATACTGATTAAAATTAGTTAAATACAACAATAAACATGCATATTTAATTTTTTTCCAAAACACTTTAATTTATCGGAAGGGGGTAAGTAAATATGTGTGTATAATTTTTTTTTTTTTGGGGGGGGGGGGTGTTGTACTCATACAAATCCAAATGATATCTTTATTATAAAGAGCACACTGTCATTAAAGAAATTGAAGTTTCTAATATGGACGAAAGCGAGTAGCTGTGAAAAGGATAGTTTAACATACACATTTTATAAATATTACTATATCAGTGGTTTGTTTAAAGATATAATGAATCAACGAAGCATATACACATGTGCTATGGTGGGGGCCATCACTGGAAAACGATGGAGCCAAACAGATACAAACACATGATATTTTACACCGATCAGGTGTTATGTGGAGAGTATGTCTCTATCATTCATATAATTAAACTCGTAGCTTAATTAGCGCGCGATAATATAGTTAAGGGTGACTGAAAATTCAAACAGACATCATCATCATCGCATGAACGAATTTTATATAAGATGATTGAAACTCATCAAATAAAATTAAAAGCCATGAAAATTAATTAACCTTACTATTATATGATGTTCAAGCACATAATTAAATGTATGTGTAATATATATAAACTTCATCTCTAACCTGCAGCGACAATGTCACTCGATAAATATGGAAGCAAGGGTGCCGGAGAAGATGAAGGTGAGGCCATGGCTGATGTATATGGCTGAAGAGGAAGATGGTGATACAATACAATGTCACCCTTTTTTCTGTTTATATATACAGTAAAGTCTTCAAGAAGCAAGATATATAGTGGGAATTAAGTTGGAACGTGCATAACCTTATTTTAATATAGTAAATGCATTAAGGTGTGACAGTGAGAAACATCTTACTTATAATATTAATTACAAGATTTTTTATAATAGGGGACAGGAGGGAGTATATATAAATTAACTTATTCATGAAAGTAAGAATATATGAAAAGATGTCAACTAAAGAGAGAATATAACTAATAGTTAAATTACGTAATGATTATAGTGAGGGTCAAAATAAAAAAATGAATTGAAAATTTAGACAAGTAAAAAATGTAATTATAATACTGCTCTAATTAAACTAATCCTTATACTTAACAATTTGAGTAGTAGTAATAATATAATAAGGATGTGTGTTGTGCATGTGTGTATATTTTATATGGAAATTAAATAATTTTAATTATTGGCATTGATAGAAGGCTTATCTATATGAAATAAAATAAAAAAGATTTGTAGTAGTTTGGGTTGTACTATATCGAATCTGAAATACAAAATCACCAGACTTGAATAATATTAATTAGTTGGTATGAACATCTAATGAGTTGGTTGCTATTAGAACAAGAAATTTATAAAAACTAACTAGCAAAATCGTCTACAAGTAGTGCATTAATTTTTTGGACTTGACTCCAACGCACAAGAGAATATTTTAATTAGATATTAACAAGATCAGCGGTCGATTATTTTGACAAAAATACTTTTCACGTGAATAATATTCTATCATTTCAAGTGGGTTTTTTACTGAAAATCCCAATCAAATCAAGCCAAACTACTGAAATTCAGATTCGAACATACCCCCTATTAATTAAAAAATTTCTTTTCTTTTCTTTCTTTGTTTTTTGATTACTACTATTAAAATATTTCTAACCCAGAGACTTCAAAGACGATTTCATCATTTTGTGAGTTTACCTATATGTCCTTATTATTATACGTACCACTCTCCTCTTTGGACGGCTTCTATTTTCAATATTGTTTTAATAAAAGCCTTCCTCTTCACTCAAAAATAGGCTTTTAGAGTTTGAGTGTATATGGAAAATTTATTTTCTAATACGCCAAAAGCTCATCATGCATCACCTTAGGCACTTGCTCCACCTTAAAATCTCCCTCAAACATGTGTGATTTCACATGATTTATCAGACATGATTTGGAGTCATCATTTATAAGGAGGAGGATCACAATCACATGCATGCAGACACAGAATAATTCTCTTTCTTCTTTGAGTATAAGGATGATTCTACAATGGATTTTTTATGTTTTTGTTTTCTAAAATTTTAATTCGATGGGGATTTACAACATTACTTGCTTATATAAGGGTCTAAAAGTCTATCATATTTGGCTTTGAAAAAATATTTTGAAGCATAAGTATAATCTTAACTGATCTTCGGCATCAATAAAACAATCCACCATATCTTATTAATGCAATTTAATTTTTAATTAAAACTGAAAATAATCTTTTGTGACTACAAAGGGGGATTGTAATACTCTTTTTATAACATTTTGAAATCTTTATTAGTTTTTTTAATTGATTATGGATTGTTTTTAAAAGCGTATGCCTATAATTTTAGTATTTCAACTACTATAAATTAAAATTTTTCTCCGTTTAGTTGGTGATTATATTTTTTTCTTTTAATATATAATACTATCTAATATATATATATATATATATATATATATATATATATATATATATATATATATATGAATGAATTATACATACTACTTACTCATTGCTAGCCTAATTAATAATAGTGCAAAGTCTTAGAGCCTTAATTAGTTCTGATATCCTAATTATAATAGATTTTTCTCTCTTTTTTCGCTCATTAGACTTTTCTTTTCGAAATACTAGTTGACATATCAACCATTTTCGGGTCTTTACCGTATGAGTATGAGTTGTCAAAATAGTATAGTTTAAAGAAAAGTGTCATTCCATAAGGACTAAGGTTTAAGTAAGGCAATTAGCATTGATTGATCAGTTGTTAGTTTGAATGAGAAAAAAGATATTGGTGAAAATTTGATTTTCAAATAAAAAGTTTCTAAATAGGAAGAAAACAAGAGAAAATGTTTGCAAACACACCTGGTCAATAATATTAAAGCCCCAGCTTACTTATCCACAATTGACCTCATAAACCAATTAATTCCCCTCTTCGTTAACATCTAAATGAAATTATTTGTGGGTCTAAGATAGAGTTAAAGACATAAGGAAAACTTTTTCAAGTCGAATTCAAATTTATACTTACATTTATTCTTCAATCTATTGTCATGTAAGTTATGTTTTTCAACAAACCTCTTTATATAACAATGTTTAGTTGATAATTATATCTCTATGCTACCAACTAACATTCCATTTACCATAAAATTTCAAGTCTAATGGGATTTCACCAAAGTTCTAAAACAAAATAATCTTTCTCAAGTCATATTTCATTTAACAAATCAAGTGGTGATTAAACACTTGCATAAGAAAGGACAAGATAAAATCCACACATAAATATGTCATTTAATGCATCAAAAGAAATAAAAACAAGATTCAATTAATAAATTGGTCCAAATTAACCCTAGAATGGATCTTCCTAAATCGTATGGCTCTATCAATATTGTGTGTGTATGTGTGATCAATTATTTGTGTTAATCAATTTAATGTTGTACGCTTCTATGTTTAATTACTTCAATATGTTAATACATACCTATCTAATCTTCTTTATTATTAATTTCATTTTGTCATTTTTGAAAAAAAATGAGTACGTCTTATTAAAGGGTCAAAATTATATTTTATTGAAAAATATGTCCTTAAATCTTACCTAATTCAATATTTATGTTCGGCCCAATGGGCCTCATGTCCATTGAAGTGCAAGACTGAAGATATGGAAGGGATAGATGTTTTTACCATTTACTTTTTTAAAATTGAGATAATTATACTTTCGGTAAAGTTGCAAAAATGACCCCGTAGTTTGACTCAAGTTATACCATCACCAGTAGTTTTTTACGGACAAAAATGACCCATAATTATCAAGGTGGGATAAAAGTGATCCTATTGTTAATATTCATTTAACATCATTATCTTTCAAGGTTAGGACGACATGGATGCTTATCTTTTAACATAACTTTACACATAAGCATGTTTGATACCTCAACACTTAACTCATTAATATTTAAAAAAATGCTAAAAATATCCTCCTCCCTTCTCTCTTCTCTTTCTTCAACCTTAGTCTTCTTCTTCATCCACCGTTATTAATGGTCACCAACCCCGCCTTCATCCAAATCCAACATCAACTATAATTGGTTTATGCTTGTAGTTTTTAGTGATCTATAATCTAATTATATATATATATATATATATATATATATATATATATATATATATATATATATATATGACATATGTTATAATTTAGTGATCTAATATGCATTATTAACTTCCACTAAAAAGTCAAAAGTATTTTATATTTAGGACAAAAATATATGGGAATTGAGAGAGAATTAACTTAATTGTGGCATTAATTGTGAAACAAGACTTCTTCTGAAGAGCTCTTCTTGAACGTCAAAATGCATGGAAGAACAAATTCAACAAACAAAGAATGCCCATTTCAATGTAATTACATCTCAAAAGTTGGCATTAACATGTGCTGCGGTAGAATGCAAGGATGCACTATATGTAACAAGTTTTGCTTGAAATAAAGAAAAAAATCAATTCCTCTCCACTAAATGGTAACAGTTAATTATTTCTCAATAAAGAATGCCATTAAGTAGTGCCGCCAAATCCGAACAAGAAAAGTTGAAGAGAGCAATTTCTAGGACAAGTTTAACACATGGGAAGATCTGATGGTGGTGGAATAAGCTTTTGATTGGGAAGTTTTCCATCCAAAACTACCCACGCCATTCTTAGACCCCAGCTTGTGTGAATTTCCAGGTGACAATGCATAAACCATACCCCTGCACCAAAAAACAAAACTCTTCATTACCACCAAATAAAAGTGTTAAAAAATAATACTTGTACACTAGATTGTATGTCACAACTGCAACATTCAATTGTTAACTTACGTATTTAATAACTTGCCTCATAGTGAATTTTTTTTTTATCAGGAAGCAGGAATTTTTATTAATTTAGAAAATGAGAATACAAAATAGGTCTGCAAAAGGGAAAATTCAAATGATAATACATTGAAATCCTAAAATGGTAAACATGGATATGAGGGAGCCGCCGCCGCCGCCAAAACCCTACCATTCTCTTCATCCTTCCTTCATGAAAATTTGTGGGTAGAAAAGAATCGTCACCGGTAAAAACGCCATTGAGTAGTGGTTGTTCAAAGAACCATCCAAAAGGATCCACACCTCTTATCGGTAATAAACCAATCAATTTGGTTTTCAAAGAAACTCCATGAGTAGATCTCACGGAAACAAACATACCCACAAAACTAATACATAAGATGAAGATTGGGTAGAAAAAATTCCTCTTGTCGTCGAACCTCCTAAACCAATTTATTTGAAAATGGAAGAAATATAAAAGCAGACCAATGAAAGTGACGAACGTCTCCTTCCCCGGCATGAACCGGGGAAGGAGACGCCGATGAAAAAGCTCGTACAACGACGAGAGAAGAGATCCCACCACCACCCAAAAGTTTGAGAGGAGGGGGAGAGAGAGGATAGAGTCAACTCAAGAGAGTCGGCCCTATATGCCTCATAGTGACTTAACTGTGCGTGAATTTCCTATTATTATGGTTATAGAAAAAAAAACTAGCTTGTTTTGTAGGAAATTTAGCATAATCCTATGAAGTACTCCCTCCGGTCTTAAATATACGACCAAATTGACTTTTTCCTGAAAATCCTTAAAAAAACAAAATAAGTTAATTATAAATTGATTTACCTAATTTTTTCCCTTAAACTAGTTTATTTTACCAATAAACTAATGGATAATCTAAAAATCTATCAAATATGTCATCATTTAATAACCTATTTCGCAATCTTAATCTCTCCAAAAAAAAGTCAATTAGGTCCTATATTTAGGACCGGAGGTAGTATTTATCTAATATTACAACATGTTTCATACGTACTAAGGAAAAACTTCAACCTTATTTATTTTGCTTTAACATCTAACAATTTTTTAATTTTACCCATGTTTATTATTCACTGCATCACATGAGAACAAAGTCAACATATAATAAAGGTAGTTAAAAATTGTAAATTCACATGAAAAATTTATTGACGTGGCCGGCTTATAGATATGACCATATTAAATATTACTCACTTCGGTCCTAATTATGAGTCGCCTTTGACTTTTTTGGAGAATCCTAAAAAAGTAAAATAAGTTAATTATAAATTGTTTTACCTATTTTTTCCATTATACTAATTTACTTTACCTGTAAACTAATGGATAGTCTAAAAATATATCAAATATATCATAATTTAATAACTTATTTCACAACCTTAATCTCTCCAAAAAATGTCAAAGGCGACTTATAATTAGGACCGAATGGAGTATTTCTCTACCCCATAAATAGGGTCAAATGATGAATACTAGGAAACATAAATATTACCAACCTGGGTTATCTGCTAGGAAACGTAAGGCAACCCATCCACCAGAGGGGACACCAACTGTGTTCCTCTCAATAGGATCAATAAGATTGAAATTTGCAGGGTCTTTATTTGGGTCAAAGTTACCAAAACCTTGGCCAACAACAAAGAAGTTAAAGCCATGCAAGTGGAGAGGATGGCTTTCAACACCTAGTATACTTGTGTCCTGCAGGATAAGCTCCACACTTGTGTTGAAGGGAATGACAACCAACTTTGTGCCATTGCTCACCATTGTGTTGTTTGGTGGAGTTCCTGTATAGTTGAATGGATGCAATGGGCTAATAGGAAAGTAAGGAGAGTAAACACCATTTGATTGCCCAAAATAGTGTGATTGAAGAAGAGCAGTGGTTAGCAATGTGAAAGATACATTATTCACTGATGCTGCAAACATTGTTCCATTAGGCCCCTGACATGTTTGGTTGTTTTTACATGGATTTGTGCCAAGGCCTACTGTGAACAAAAATTGCTTGTCCACTTTTTGAGGCACATTGGCAGGAAACTTAGAATTCGCGAGGCTTCGAAGTTTGTTGGAGAATTTGGTTGCAAAGGAAGTGTCATTAAGGGCAGGGAGGGTTGGCTTGAAGAGTGGAAGTTTCTTTAAGTGAAGAGATTCTAATGGTGATTCATATTCGAGGATACCAGCGACAGTTGAGTTATCAAAAGTGCCAAGGCCTGTCACATATGGCCTAGCAGTCATGAGGAATGTGGCTTTAGGATGGTAGGATTTGGTTTTAAGAAGAACATTTGTGGTCTGTCCTGGTGCAATGAGAATAGTGTTAGTCTCAAATGGTTTAACATATACTGCATCTGCTTCAACAACTATGAGGGTGTGATTTGCAATACTGAAGAAGAGCTCATCATTGAGTGCTGCATTGATCACACGAAGAAGGTATGTTTTTCCAGGCTTCACCTTCAATTTGAATGTATCTGCCAAGACAATTAATAAATATTGGCCACTAAGTAATATTGGTTATCATTCATAAGAACATTTTAGCACTTGTGGTTGATACCTTTAGCAGAACAGTTATATAATGGCCCTGGAAATCCATTGATGGTGTAAGCATCAGATACATTTGGTCCTCCACCTGTTTGTAGGGCTTGTGCTATGACTGCCTCAGGATCTGCATTCCACCATTCTCCTAAAAAGTTGAATGTATGTATTAAGATTAAGCCACTATTAAAAATTAATATTATCAAACAGTGAAAGCCAAATTGTGAGATGAAGGAACGACTAGTTCATTAATTACCAAATACAATGGGAACTTCCTTGTAAGGTTTGGTGAAAGGATATGGAACACCATGCTTGGGAAGAATGATGATAGGACCATATAAAGTTGATCTTAACCATGAGATGTGAGCATGCCACCAAAGAGTGCCTCTCTGACCAACAATGGTGTAATTATACACATAACTTTGTCCACTTTGTATGGGACATTGTGTCACATAAGCCGGTCCATCTGCCCAACCTGTACGAAGTTGTCGAATGCCATGCCTATTTGGAAGATAAAACCAAGCCAAATATGAAAAGATGTTTCAACATGTGAGAGATAAGTGTCATTGAAACTGTACATAGACTAGGATAACCAAAAAGGTTTTTGCCTACCAATGGATGGAGATGTTATGGTGTACATGGTTAACCACTTTGATAACAAGACGATCACCCTCCCTTGCAACAATCTTAGGTCCTGGAAATTGACCATTGACCGTGACAATGCTCTTTGTGTGGCAGAGTCTTGTTACATTTTGATTCTTGATCTGCATTACAAAATTCAAGCCATAAAACATATGAGTAAGAATGTGAATTGCTAATTAAAGATAACACATGCAAGATAAGTTAACATAAAAAAAAAGTGTATTAAGAGAAGTACTTCAAAATGGTAGTGCCTAGTAATGCCGCCTTGTGCAAACTGAGGGATGAGAATAGCTGAGAAAAGAAAGAGTACTAGAAATGCAAATGATTGAAGATGAAGAACACCCATTTTTTCTCTTTTCATACAAAAGCTAATGATAGCTTTGGAGAGTAGGTGTAAATTCTTAGTCAATTACGTGGATGGAGTAGAGGTCATGGGTTGGCAATGTATATATAGAAGAATGAGGCAACGTAGTTGTTCAATTAGGTGATGCTAACCCACATGTTTCATACAGAAAAAAAGAGCTTAAATTAAATAGCTGGATTTTAATTTAATGGTGTGAATTGTTAGAACAACTATAGAGTGGTTTCCAAGACATTCAGTTGTCTTTGACCTCCTTCCTGGTTAAGTCAAATCTTTGAAGATTTGCTTGTCTAAGTTTATTACCTTATTGCATAACCCATATTACTCAGGTCCTTGTTATAATAAGTCCATTTCAACTAATTTTCATGTATCAAGAAGTGACGATTAAGTCATTAAATATTATTACATTCACAAAGCTTTACGGGTTCAATAATGTGCATTGAATATGCCATGTATTTTATTTTTGTCTATTTTTCTTCCACTTTTAATAAATGTTGTAGTAGAAAACAGTCATTGCTAACTTGTAGATGAATTTATAGTTAGAACAAAAAATTTATTTTAAAATGGATTTATAATAGCGACTAGGGCAATATATTGTTAGTTGGTTTTGTTTGTGAACTTTTTTACATGGAAAATGACATCTTTAAGTTGCCACCAAACCCAGCTTTCAATTGACAGGAGCTGAAAATGTGAGAACGTATGGTTAACAGACATGCCACAAGTGAGTTTTACACTTTCATGTTGCTTTTAAGATATTTATATGTTAATTATTTGGTAATTGATGAGGCCTTCCAGATTCTTGGACTGACTTCTTTAGAAGACTTTCTTTGAAGTGAAACTAGCAGATATGTAGGAAAATTTCATTGTCATTTCCAGATGTGATACTTGAGATTGAAGAGGCAAAGCCATTGGTTAGATGTAATTGTCTCCAACAGAAGTTCTTGGTTCCAAAGCAATGTTGAAACGAAGAACATAGAAGCAGGGTTTTTGTTTGTCTCTATCATGCAGTCACTTTAGAGGTAGATGCATGTCCTGGCGTTTATTATTAATGTTATTGTTTTCTTATATTATTAATAACATGACATATAATAGCGTGCAACAATAGTACGGAGCCTCTAGCAAACAATGTAGTATTAGAGAAGCATCCAAAAAATATTAAATAGATTTAATTCTACTATGACTAATTTAATTCATATGCGACAGGCATTAGCGTAACATAGAATCATGACTTTAGTTTTTACTATTCATTTTTTCCTTGGACCAAAGGTTTGAGTGAATGGATTTTATTGGATAGTGTCATTAATTTAGCATAAAACATTTCAAAAAAGACTTTAGCTGTAAGGTATTTCAACAAGAAGAAGCAGCTTTGTTGTTGGTGAAAAAAACACAACGAGACAAAGAAGAAGGCTCTTTGAAAAGTTGCACGTAAAACTACCCTGTGTTGTTTTTGGGCCAACGGATTGGAAAAACACATGAGCTACTTCAGAGTTGTTTTCAGTATGGAATACGAGAAGTTTTGGGTCTAAATTTTTGTACATGAGCCCATGTTGTTTTTAGATACTCCCAAAAATGTTTTGGTATTCAAAATTGATAAATAGAGTGTAGGGAAAATTATAATTAGGTCCTTGATAAGGAATAATCACAACTAGGTCCCTAACAATCATCAATTTACATGGAAGTTCCAAGAAATCAATAAAAGTGAATTCATCACAACTAGATTTCAAACAATCATCAAACTACAATCATCATGAAGCTGCTATGAACAACTATTGAGTTATCAATGACAAACCATTTATTTATTAATAAAACCCAGGTTTCTTAAGACTTCAATATAATCTTGTTTAGGACACGTTTGTGATTTATTCATTATTTATTACGGTTGGACACTTGACTACTTCAGCAAACCCATATTTGAAGTCTGTTTAAAAAGATGGCGTATTATTTAGTGTTTTAGTGCCTTTCAGTAATAAAAAAAATGTACGGTGATGAGCTTAAATGTATGTTAAACTTTGTGTTTAAAATCATTTCGTTCTTTTTTCCCCTATCACACCAATAGTATCATCATTCATCACCGTTGTTACGCTTTGTTCTTGTTAATCTTTTAGGCGAAAATTAATTCTTTAAAATTTTGAAGGATACTTTCTCATCATCAAAACAATTACTTTTAGTAAAAACTACTCATTCCCTGGCAAAAAAACTACTCATTTGTCCCAAGGAAAAAGGATAAGAAGATTGAATTTTTAGGGACATCTATAATTTTAATATTTATGATGGATTTATGGTTAGTTTTTCCTAATTTTCAAATATAGAAACTTGTTAAACTGATGAGAAAATGAATTTCAAGGCAATATATAACTTTGGTCGGTTTAGATTAAATATAACTACTTCATGGTAAACTTTTTTATATACGTTTTAATTTCAATAGTTATAAAATTAAAATAAAAATTTCAAAAGAAATTCAAAATAAAATAAAGAACTTAGTTGTCATTCTAAACAAATAAATAATTACCAAAAACAGTTAAAAATGACAAATAAAAACTTTAAACCTGAAATTATTTGAAATAAATTTGTATAATAATTAATTATCATTACAGTAATGAATATGGAATAAGAACTAGACAAATGATGACAAAAAGGAAATGGTTGGAATATTAGTAGCTTTAACCATGTAAATGAGAGGGGATAATTGAGATTAGTAAGAGATACTTTACCTTAACAAAGAAAAGGTTAGCCCTGTGTTAAAGCGAGGAAGCATAAGTAAAAGTAAAGGAACTTCCTCATATTCTCTGATAATAGAATATTAAACAAAAACCAAATAATTAATTCATTTAATTGTCTTAAGAGGATGAAGAAGATGCACTTTATGAGGGTGTCAAGCTAGGAATATAAACTAACCATTATAATTCATAATGTCTATAAATTCCTCAACATAGAGCATCATAGAACGTGATCAAACTGCTACATTCAAATGGTCTCATCGGATCCTTTGTGTGTTTCAGAAATCTGAGAAAATGGATATGAGCTTTGGAGGGCCCTGTTTCCTCTGTTTTATTCTGCTTTTGCACGTTCCTCTTCTTCTCCAAGCTGAGCAGGTCTTCCCTTCACAAATCAAGGTAAATCATACTGAGTGTTAATACTATTTCAGCTATTACATGTAGGAAGTAGATAAATTAATTTGCAGAGAATAGGAAAATTAGTTGTTTATAATAAATTAATTCGCAGAGAATAGGAAAATTAGTTGTTTATAGGAAAATTTGAATTTGTTATATATTGATATTCGTTTTTATGATGATATAATTTTTAATCTCAGTGGTTATGGATTTTCACTAATTTCTTAATACAAGAAACAATTAATATTTCATCGGATAAACTGAAGAGATTATGAATTTGCAGAAGAATACAAGTAACTAGTCCAAAATATAGGGTGCCTTTTACAATAAATCTTTAGTCAGTAATATAAGTTACGTTATCTCTACAGAGTTGTTAATCATCTCTTTTATAAAACATTACTTCTTTCTTACTAATGAAAAGCTTATTTATTGGTGGAATACATTAGACATCAAGATATAGAAAAGGAGGTGAAACATAATGAATTTTTTTTCAACTTCATACATATTTAATTAGTTAAATATTATTTTTGTATTGATGAAGTAATTGAAATGAATGAATTGAAAAAAAAAATTTATAAGCATATTGGTGATCATACTTATATTTTCATGTAAATTCAACAGAAAAATTGCACCTACGTGATCACCATAGAAACAACATGCATGGTGGGGGCCGAAACATCAAACCATGTGAGCCTAAGATTTGGGGACACAAATTCAAATGAAATAGTGGTTAGTCATCTCAACACAAGGCTCAAAGTGGATCCACTTCAGCCTGAGGTTGTGGACTATGTGCCTAGAAGGCCATTTCAGGCTTGCATGGTGGACCAATTTGTGGTCATAGCTCCATGTGTAGACTCACCCATTTGCCGCCTCTACCTCAAAATGATGGGCTCCGATGACTGGCGGCCGGGCTTTGCCCAAGTTCGGGTGCTCGGAGCATTATCATCTCATCTGAGTTCCGATTTCTTCCGATTCCCGCAATTTATGCCAAGATATGTGTGGCATGGTGCTGATGCTTGTGATAGAGAAGTTACTCCTTTTGGCCTCAGGAAGAAAAGAGAGGTCTATGTCAAAGCTACTCCTTAGCTTGTTAGTCACATTACTATCTTCTTTTAATAAATATGGAAGAAGAAGCACTCATGTTTTATTGCCTTTTTATTTATACACACACTAATAGTATGTATATAATGAGATGTTCTTGGATAGCATCCAAAAAGATAATTTTATATCACAGCCTCTTAACACAAGACATCTTCCAATTTAGAAGTTGTATATTGATGTTTAAACATAAGTTATTTTGTCAAAAAACAGTATTATATTCTTTGGTTTCACTCTCTTATTAGTTTTATTGTAGAGACTAGAGAGAAATTATGTGAAAATGAATTCAAAATAATTAGGTGATGAATTGATTTTAATTGAAGGGTAGTAGTGGTGTTAAGAAAGCCAGAGCCATTTTCAATTTTTACCATGTTAACAATTGTACTTATAAATATTTTTCTAAATCTTACAAAGTATATGATTAATTAGGAGTGTTTTATGTTGGGCATCATAGTGGCACATGGTTTTGAATAGTAATGTTAAAAGTTGAATAAATCCTATAAATATGTAAATTTTGTATTTTAAAGAAACAAGGATATTATCTGAATGAATATATATTATAAGATGGTGTAATTTATTTATGTAATTATTTATTAATATTAGCACACAAAAATTTCTTCTAGGATAAATTACCATTCAAGAGTTAAAGATATAGCAAATGCCATCAAAACTCACATAATTAAAGATATAGAGGTTTAATTATGTATTAAAAAGTAAAGTTAAAAGCCAAATCGTTATATTTGATGACTATGAAATTGTCATATGATAGTTAATGTGAAAGACTTTAAAAGGAAAGCAATATCTTTAACAATAACATGTTGCACTGTTAGATTCAACCAGAGATGACAATCCATCTTTAACTCATATTTTAAAGAGAGAGCTGGTTGGAAGAAAGCCCAAGAATGATGAATGCAGCTTAAGGCTAATGGTTATGTATGTTAGAGAGTAAGAAGAAAATGAAGCTATATTTCCACGGTAGTCAAAACCGTACCCCTCCTATAAAAGCTTTTTATTGGAGAGTCTTGTGGCAAAGAAAAACTTGTCAATTTCTAATTAGACTTATCCTCATTGAAATTCCAACCACTGTTGTTAAAGCTCCAATTGCGCAAGAGCCAAGAAGGGGTGGCGATTATGAGTCGCTCTTTTTTTGATAAATGACTATGAGTCGCTATTAGTAGCACATTTGGAAAAAAAAATAAGAGACGTGGCTTTGAAAAAATAATATACAAGGGGCCATGAGATAAATTGTCTTTTTTTTATTACAATGAGATAAATTTCTAATATTCACATATCCCGAATTGAGATCTTGTACAATTATGGGTTCGTGAAATTTATCAATCTAAATTGGCATTTCCCCATTCGGGTGACTTTTAATGGAGTTTCCCTTAAGATAAATGCATTACCCTAAATATACATACATTAGCTGCACTCCTCTGTTTCATATCTTCAACAATCAACATTAATTTGTTTGAATAAAAAAATATTAATTAGTTTGACTTTACTTGTATGTGTAAGTAATTAAACTTGCTGCTTGGCACTCAAAGATAATCATTGCTTTTCAGAGCTGCGCTAATAATATTAATAATAATTAGAGAAACTCATTACAGGTTTCATGGAGGGAGCATAAGATTCAGAAAACATCTCATAATTTTATTATGGGCATCAGTCACAAGTTCTTAAATTCATTAACATAATTAAGATACATGTGAATTTCAGATTAATTAAGTAATTCTATGTGACCTCATTTTAATTAAGTTCATTTTACAAGAATTATAAATTATATTTAATTAATTCCTGGTATAAAAATAATTTGATATAAACATATGCACCAATGACATTATTTAGCTAATTTCATTAGTTTTATTAAAAAGTAAAAACTCAACTAAGTGAGTCATTGCTCTGTATGTAGTCTACAATTACTTTCGAAAAAGGAAGCTGGGTCGAATTTGATGATATATAATAGAATTAAAACAAAAGGAAAATCTTTTTCTTTGAAAAATAAATAAAAGTAATCTGTACGTGTGTTTCTCAATAAGCTAACTTGCACTCTACGCAACCTAGATGATCCAATTAATAGGTTAGGCAGATGAAGTCAGATATGAATCACATGATATGATTAAAAAAATAATTTTGGAATGCACGTAGTAGGTGAATTGGTGGGTTAGATTAGATGGAATCATCTCATCAACTCAATAAATCCATATCTAATCCATTTTGATAATGATAATATAATACACTTGTAGTATTATTATTCATTCCTTTAACAATGGGAATTGTAACTTGTAGAAGATGAATATCTCATCAATAATCATAAAGAAAATGATAAAAATGATGACAATCAAAGTGATTGAACTGTCAGTGTACACAAGCTTTATAACTTCAAAAGATGAAGAGAAGAAACATACAGAACACACACACATATAATGTTTACCGAAATAAGGAAATATTCAGAAGTAACATTATGAGAATGTGAGTTGTTTCTATACATCCGACCATATACAATGAGTCAAACAACATATATTCAGAATCTCATAATGCAAACATATTTAATTCACTGCATGCAATGCATGTAGATGAAACATTTATTGAATATTGATCGTACAATCATTTAGGACGCAAACAAATAATATTTGGATTCAGTATCGAACAATGCACCAATTAATTACAACTTGGATATACTCATTTCAATTTTAAATATATGACTTAGTTAACTGTTTTAAAGAATTCTAAAAAAATTTAAAATATTACTAATAAATTGATTTGTTTAATTTTTATAAATTAATTTATTTAACCTATATATAAACAAGCACATAATCCAATAATATATATAGTGGTTCATTTCTTTCTTAATATCTCCCAAAAAAATCAAATAGATCATTTTTTATGTGCAACTCACACTCCAATGAAAACCTCAAACTTTTTTTCTTTTGAATTGAAGTGACAACCTCATACTTGAGAAAATCTTTTCCAAGAGATAGATGTTTATTTTCGTTGGAGGCACAAGTTCACAACATCCTGACAAATCATGATCAGGGTCCATCATCATATTCATTTTTAGAAGCATACGTTGATTTATTTTTCTGAGTTATTTATTAGCTAACCAATCAACCTTTGTATAAACAGCAGTTAACTAATCAACCATATTATTTATAACTTTTAGAATATATTTTAATAACATTACCTTTAATTTTTTCGTTTACCTTTCAAAGTTAAGATAGTTAATACATTTTTTTGGTAAAATATAGTATAAGAAGAAATTATTATATAATTAATTTGTTGTTATTAATTATCAGTTTCTTACATTTTAGGACTTATTACGAATATAATATTACTCATGAATAAGTAATCACCAAGTGCTAATTATTGTTATTGTCAAAGTGCTGTACATGTAGTTCAATTATACTACGAAACATTTCTAAGGCTTTTTTTAAGTGGGAGTGTGTGTTTAATCCAGTGTGTAAATTGGGTCTTAAATGTGAGTTATATGTAGCAAAAAAAAACTTTTAGTATAATTAAGTAATGTATATCCAAATAGTAATTGGACATGGAAACAAAAAAAAAGGCACAATAGAATGGTTAATGCTCATTTCGTATTCAATAAAAAAAATATTTTCTCTATTAGTCTAACTATGCCCCTGCTATTCTTTTTTTAGCATATTTATATTTTATTATTCTCAAGAAATGTAACCCCACCATTATTATTCATCAAGTTCCAATATTTGAATCATTGTATATCTTTCTTATAAAATAAACACACATATACATGTCTGTATAAATTATGATATCACAAGCATGCCTTTGCTTTTATTTTTTTGAATTATGATACAAGATAATTAGGTTGGGACTTCAATGCAATGTAAACAATACTCCTTCTGATCCAATATATAAAATTCCTTTGATTTTTTTTAAGTTAAGGAAACAAAGTAGATCACTAAATTATAACATATGAAACATATAATAAGATATTAGGTTAGTTTATAGGGTAAAGGTGCAAAAATATCAATGCAATTGTCACTAAGGTGCACCCAATTCCATATTTATTTTTTTGGAACAAAAGCAACTATGACATTTCAAAATAGGGGCAAAAATAACCATAACATTTCAAAAATATGGGTAATTTTGTCTTAGTTTTAAAATGTCATGATTACTTTTGCTCCAAAAACATTACATGGTGTGAGTGTACTTTTACCACAATTACATGTATTTTTGCACTTTAGCCCTAGTTTACAAGTAGAATAAATTAATTAGTTTTGAAGAAAAATTAAACGTATATAATTTAAAGTTCTTATTTTTGCATGGTTAATTTCTCTAAAAATGGTTAAAAGTTGTCTTATAATTAAGTCAAGAGGAAGTATTCATTTAACAAGCTTATAAGAAGAAGAATAGTTAGAATATTTTATTTGTGATAGTAAATTCATGAGACAGATCTAATGAATATAAATATATAATTTATGTTCTATATTTATGTGTAAGAAGAAAATATATTTAAGTGATTGAAGATTGGTGTCAACTGTACGTTGGCCCATCAAAAGATTCAAACAAATCATTGTCTTTATGGTTTTATTGATTGGATTGATTTTATATTAAATTTCACCCAAATAATATTAATCGTCAGCACGATATCAAAATTCAAACTGCTAGACTGATTATTTTTTATTTTTTCTCTCAACCCCATTAACATGGTTGAATTATGTTTAGAAATAGTTGTTGGTAAATTGACGGAACTTACATCAAAAGTCAAATCCACTCGTGCATTCTCTCTCGTTTTTCCTCTTTAATTAAATCACCGAAAAATATTTTTAAAGAAATATCAATTTTTTTACTTCCTCAACCATCACACATCACAATTACTACAAATACACGGTTTTTCAACTTGAATGATATGCTATTTCAGTATTTGATGGGAGACTAACAAGAACATATTCTCCCTTTTAAAAAAATCAGTAAGTAGACAAAAATGTCCATATAATTGTCACCAAGACACAGCCAGCTGTAGCACCATGTAAAATCCCGTTGGAGCAAATTATTTATGAAATTTTAAAGGCGATGTGAAAATTTCCATCACTGCTAAAAAAATAGTATAATTCTGTTTATCACACTGGCTCCACTATCCTTCCTCTCCTTCTCACCCCATCATGAACACACTCTCTAGCGACCTCCCCCAGTGTCTCCTCATTATCCGGGCACAATCCATAGTTTTTTCAAAAGCTATTTTTGTTTACTTTTTCATGAACAATTCTCTAAAATCTATATTTTTAGCACTTTTACAAATTTTATAGTGCAACTATTCTTCAATAATTATGTGCAATCTGTCTTCAATCCAACATGTAGAAAATGATGAAAAATTTTTCAGCTAGATCAATAATAGCATTTTAGCCTCAAAACATATATGTTTAGGCACATTTTAGCCTCAAAACATATATGTTTAGGCACAGTTTGTTGTATTTTTTACAAGAAGCTATTTTTTTCTTTACATTTTCGTAAACAATTCTCTAAACTTTATATACTTTCTAGAAGCACTTTTGAACTTTCTAAAGATTATGCAAACTATAGTGCCACTATTCTTAAATAATTATGTGCAATCTGTCTTGAATCATATATATGTAGAACACTAAAGGTTTATCAATTAGATGAAGAATATGTTTTTTAAAGGGTGGAGATCTAAACATGATACATAACTATTGTCTAGGAACAAACATAGTACATAACTATTCCAAGATACAAAAATGATATTCATCTTTTACCATGTGATCAAAAATGATATTTTCACTAATATGACAATAATATTAGACATGAAAAGTCCAAAATGCCCTTATAAATTAATCGTTATCCTATAAAAGTTTATTTAATTATAAGGGCATTTTGGACATTTGATGTCTAATATTATTGTCATATTAGTGAAAATATCATTTTTGATCACATGATAAAAGCTGGGTATCATTTTTGTACCTTAGAATAGTTATGTACTATTTTTGTTCCTTAATCAATAGTTATGTATCATATTTAGGGTTTCGCCCTTTTTTAAATGATCAATTATATTAAGTAAAAAGACAATTACATGAAGGCACTAACAATACACTTCTAATGTCTCTTTTTGTCCAAGGTAGAGAGACTACATAGATTGGCATAAACACTACATAAACGAAACATTCCAATGCAAGAGCGCCAAACACACATATGTGCATTAAACTATATTATCATCGTCAGTGAAAAATAGTTATGAAAATTTGGGATATGGCCATATGGGCATGATAGTGATAGTTGATAACGTCAGGTACAGGTAGCTGCAGCTTTGGAAGCTTCAACCAAATCTCAATTTCTGAGGGAATCCTATGACCCTCTAACTTCTAGCTAGTCCTCCGATCATGTGTATGTGTATAGAGTCTTGTAAATTTAAGAAGATCCTCTTAGCTGAAATAACATATAAGGAGTAATTGTTTTTTCAGCGTTGAATTATTTCTGTGAATTTTTTTGAGCGTATGTAGATATACCTTCAGAGAAATATTTTCCTAACTATCCGATATCATGTGATGAGCTTAATTAAAGAGATAAAGAAAGGGGGACTGTTTTCCGTTTATTGACCTATGAAGGGCTCATTTATTTATTTGGTAGGTAATATCTTGGACTTTTTAGAACTGATAATATCTTAGACTTTGATGTTTGAACTTTTATGAGATTTGATGTGAGCTTTCCTCGGATCCTTTTCGTTCTGTTTAATTTATTATTAAAATCGCCGTCTTTCCATCTTATTCATGTAATATTAACAATTTTTAAAATTAGTTTCGACATGGATCATCATAAAAAATTCATAAGTTGCCAAACAACGTATAAAATTTAGCTAGCAATATATATCATATACAAAATCAATAAGACAAATATTCGAATCATGAAATAAATTATACGAATTACAAGTCGATCTTGTGAAACTTTTACTTGGTTATATTATAGAATTATCTTCAAATCCAAGTTTCGGAGTTTAAATTTGAAATTAAAACCACTCAACAAAATCCACAATCATCCCATATCTTGAACAACGAACAATAATGAATTACAAAATTGTACAGTTAAATCATTAATAGTCTAGTAGTGTCCTATTCCTTCTTTATTCATTAGAAATTAAAAAAACCAAATAAATTCGATAAATATAAAATGTGACTCATGTAAATACTATGGTATATCATTTATAAATTAGTTTAGGAAAATGATAAATAAGAAGAATAAAGGTATTTAAGTTAAACGTAGGCTTTAACTCAACTGTACTTTCAACTAACTTTTACATTTTAAATAATCGAATGTGCAATAATTAACCTATATTACCTACATATGTAACTAAATAATGAGATACAATAAAAATAAGATTGAACTCAATTTGAAACTAGCAAATAGAATACGTGTTCCATTTGATTTAAAATATTAGTCACTTTTAATCACGACTAATCATTACAGTTAGCTCACCAAATTGATCTTAAATTGATTATTTTTATTTTACATATATAAAAGAATATGAATTAAAAATATTAAATGCCAGGAACTATATTTAAATATTTTTTATGATAACTATATTTAAATATTAATTACAAGATAAAATAAACACACAATCATTTCATTTACTTTTCAAATAACTCATATTGGCCAAAATTTTTCAACGAATACTTGTTTTTTAGACTGTTAGAATACTTTGATACTCCCTTCGGTCTATACTGTAGGAACAAAAAATTTGAATAGTTTTAATCTAAAATATAAGAATTCATCTCACATTCTCTCCTTATTTAATACGTTTTTTTTTCTGTTTCACCCATAATTCTCTTTTATATAATTATTATTGCTTACATATTTATATATCTTAAAAGAATAATAATAAGTATGAACAATATTGAAAGAAAAACATTACTTCTAGATATCCAATTAATTTTTACAAGTTTTATTAAGAAACTTATTTCAGCGGTTGATCTCTTGACGGACTACAGGGAATATAACACAAGATATGGTTTTGGTTTTGAATTTCTATTATATGATTCAAACCAAGACGTTGAAGAGCTAAGAACAATAAATGAAGCAATATGTGATGTAGACATCATAATAAAGTCTAAAAAATTTTTAGTTATGTTTTTAAAAGAGAAAAGTAAAGCATGCAAGTGACGAAATGATGAGAGTGTAAATATGTGAGTGAATAATAATGAAAATATGGGAGTGCGTGAGAATGAGAAGCAAAAGCACGTGGGAGAGGTGCATCAAAGTTGGGACAAGTCAGAAAGAAAAAGGCACTACTGTGTTGTGTTGTGAGGGAAAGAAACAGAGGAGGAGGAAGGAGCGAAGAATATTAAGAAATTGAGACTTGTAAGCAAACTCTAACGACTAAGAAAAAAATAAAATGAAAAGAGACATACGTTTGTGACAAGTTGTAGCTCTCAGGCGAGGGATCCAATGCACTCTCTTTTTACACCTATTTGGATCCATTTACAAACACACTTCCTCCAAAAGTTTCTTCCACATTTTTACTATAAATATCTCTCTCCATATATACACTAAAAGCTTCTAAATACATCTCTTGGTTTCACAATAATAATTAAGTGTATGGGACTTCTTTTTTTCTTTAATAATTTAAAGGGAAAATTCTAACAATAATTTGAAATTACAAATAGGACCAAAGTCACTACCTTCAACCTATAGGAGAGCTTTCAAGCTACTATATTACAAAATTCAATTTTAATTTTAGAGTGTGACTTTTTTTGTGTTATATATATATATATATATATATATAAAAGCTTCTAATATGACCCGAGTGTTTTGAAGTGTTTTTCAAGTGCTTCCATCAATTTATATTTTTTGTATTATCGTCGAGTCGAATACTCCTAAAACAATAATTTAAGATGTTGGAGGCATATTAAAATATTTTAATTTAATATAATAGACGTAATAAATTTATAATTATAACCATGTATGTATATGATAAAAGTTTTCAAGTAATTATTTAATCTATTGGATTATATATTGTTTTTGTTTTTCCATATATATTGGGGTGATCCATAGTGAGACTTTCAATCATATTTTTAAGTTCCCAAAGCAAAAGTAGGGGCAAAGAAGCTAGCTAAACTAGAGAAGACTAAAGGAAAGATGGGAAAAAGTAGTGACATTTGATTATCACATTCCTTCTTTTTGTATCTCTATAACTACCCTCCCAACTGCTCCTACCTCTTCCTTCCTCTCCTTCTTCATAACCTCTCATTTTTCTTCTTTTTCAGAGAGACATATCAGAGAGAGAGAGAGAGAGAGACAGTTTGCTTCATGTACTCACAAACCCTTCCCATTTTGTTCTCAACCATGTCAACATCATCATCATCATCAAGTACCTCTAATGATAACATGTTTCTTCTCACAAAAGACCAATTACAGGATACAGCCAATTCCCAGATTGCAGATAGACTCCTTCTAAAGAGTGAGAATACTTCAAACGCTTCAGAAACTACTCATTCTACTATACAACAGGAAGCTGATGAAGCAAAAAGCTGTGAGAATAATAATAGGGCAGAGTCAAAAGAACTACAAAAGATCAAGTTGATAGCAAAAGAGAAACAAGAAGTGCAAGAAGAAGAAGTAGATGAAGATGGTTTCAGAACTCCAACATCTTTGGACCACAAAATCCCAGAAGCCAAACAATGCCCAGCTCCACCAAGAAAACCAAAACCATCTCTTAAGAGAAAAGCTGATCATTATTCTCATCACACTTCTTCTTTCACTACTTCATCTTCATCAAGGGAAAATAGAAACCCACCACTTGATCTCTCCATAGAGGTTCAATTATTATTGTTCCAAACTCAACATAATAACCCTCTTTCTTCATATTATCATCACAAAAACCCCAAGAAATCTCGAACACGCGAGTGTCCTAAGTAGTGATGTAATTATTATGTGAAACTCCTAATTTTCCTTACCATCATGATGCAGTAACAAGACCTTCATTTATACCGTGAGTTTTCATGATCTCAATCTTCTTCAATCTTTATCTAATTGTTAGACTCATGTAACACACACACACACACACACACACTTGGTTTTACACACACACACACACAGATATTTGGTTTATTTCATTATTATTGTATATGTTTTAGAGAGTTTCGGCTTGCAGTTGAATTAGGAATTTAAAACACAATATTATTTCAGGTGCTTGTTGATGCATTCGGTGTGAGACTAACGTTACGCAACTTCCAAACGTCACATTTACGCTTCTTTTTTTCCTTCCACTTTTTGTTTTTGGACATGTTTTTACTTGTTAATTAAGATCTCAAGTGATATGTTGTAAAGTACTTGCGATGGTGTAAAGGGAAAAAGATCAATTTATTAATGTGAATTGAGCGAGAGAGGTTGGTGTAGAAGTTATAACTTTACTGCTGCGACCAGGTTCTTTTGTTCTTACCTTGTTGTTAAGGTCTTATGTATTTGCTTTATGCAGCTAAAGGAAGAGAACTTATTCTCTCTTAAATTTCTTTTTTTTGTTTGGTTTTTTGTATTATTATATACAGAGAATATGTACTATTCTATTGATTGTTTGTGCTAATTAAAGCTTTAGATTTCGGTTTAGTTTTTCTTCCCCAATTCTGAAAGATTCTTCCTTCTGTTTTACGCTTGGCCAAGTAGTCTTCGGATACTTGATTAAAGAGAGGTTAAGAGGACGAATATAGAAGTAGAAGAAGCAGTTAGTAATGGTGGAAATGATTATATTCCTCAATATACTGACTTTTTACCTTATGATGATTTGGATAGAAAAATAAGGACAATATTTGCCCTACTTTTCTTGTGTTATTTGCAGATATTTTTTTCTTTTCGTAATATAAATCGTCCAAGATACTTCAATTTACGGAGAAGCTCAAATCCCAATCACACATACAATCACACATACATACCCCGCACATCACTTTAATATTATTTCATATGCTCCTTCTAGTCCCGAATATAAGATCCGAAATTTGAATGGTTTTGGTCCTAATATAAGAGTTCTCTCACATTCTCTCCTCATTTAATGTGTTTTTTCCTACTTTGCCTCTAACCCTCTTTCATATTTATTAATGTTTATGTATTTCTCTCTCTCTTAAAAGTATATAATAAATATGAGTAATATTGAAAAAGAAGCATTAACTGTATACACATGACTAACATTCACATGTTTTTTTAATAAGCGCTTTTTTGGCGGCTAACTTTTATATTAGGGACCAGAGGAAGTATGTTTCAGACTAAAATCCCAAGCACACATGCATACTACTCCTCTTTCCTATTGACATTTCATATATATTTTAGGGAAAACTAATTTGAGGTCCCCCACAAGGGACTTAATACTAGAAAAGTCCCAAAAGTTGAAAAAATTAATGTAGGGTCCCAAGGGACCTCACTTTAATCTACTCCCTCCGGTCCTAAATATAAGACCTAATTGACTTTTTGAAAAATCCTAAAAAAAAGAAAAATAAGTTAATTATAAATTGATTTACCTAATTTTTTCCCTTGAACTAGTTTATTTTACTTATAAACTAATGGATAATCTAAAAATATATCAAATATGTCATGATTTAATAGACTATTTTGTAACCTTAACCTCTCCAAAAAAAAGTTATCTAGGTCCTATATTTAGGACCGGAGGTAGTATTTGAAAAGTCCCAAAAGTTGGGAAAATTAATATGTGCCCAGTAACTTGTCAAGGTTTGCCCAAAGAGTTGTCAAGCGTGTCCAGTAACTTGTCACAAGGTTTGCCTAGTAACTTTTCACTTTTCAAGTATATTAAAGTGAGGTCCCTTGGGACCATACATTAATTTTTTTAACTTTTGGGACTTTTCTAGTATTAAGTCCCTTGTGGAGGACCTCAAATTAATTTTCCCTATATTTTACATAAATCAAGGAAAATCTTAAGCATCATTAACTTCCCACTAAAATCTAATAATGCAAATTCCTTATTTTACTCATATTTAATATTCACTGTAACACATAAAAACAAAGTCAACATATAATAAATAAAGGGCAAACGTGTTCATTCATAATGAAGCGACTATATAGGACAAAAAAAACTTCTCTCTCATCCCTATAAATAACCAAAGGAGTACTTATATTTATTTGAATCTATATGCATATATAAATCTTTAATATAGTCCCCCAAAGATTATAATATACTATATTATTATATTTTAAAAGGTATTTAACCATTTTATATATCCTAAAGAAACATATTGAAATGATTTATCATGTGTAAAATTAATTTAATGTAATTTTTCATTTTTATAATTGTATCATATATTCCACACATATACTCTCTCGCATATCTTTACATTTAATGTACAGGGACAAATGTAAATAAAATATATTTATCTTAACTTTTACATAGTAGCTCTTAAAATGTAGACAAAAAATTATTTTTATATTTTTAAGATCGGATAGATCATGTAGTTAACAGTAGTAGTTTATACATCCCTTACATGGAGCTTGGACAATTTTTTTGTGGCAAATGAAAAATGGAATTGTGATTTTTAGATTTCAGTGTATATTTATTATTTATGATTAGTGTGTCATGCATGGTAAGTTTTTATGTTTAAAGTTGGATGACGATATTAATTAGTCATTAGTTCACGCAAATCACTTATAATGGAGTATAATATAGTTGAAGGCTTGTAGGCTGTAGCTACTTCTCCCATCATTAAAATTATATATTGATTATATTATTAAATGTTTTCATTTTCTTATATACATTATTCAATTTGATATTTGACAACCGATTTAAATGAACAAGGAAACGCTCTAACAAGAATATATTATCATGTGTTATTAGTGTTCAGTAGTTGTTGTTTTCATCGTCATAAAAAATGTATATGGTAGAGTACATAGTTGAGATATTATAAAAAAAAGAGTACAAAGTTGAGCTTACATCACTTTTTTAATCCATTGTCTCCTTCACCCGCATTTTTTGTAAAAAAAAAAACAGTTTTAGAAGATAGGTTGAATTTTGACATATTTGTTGTCTTTGTTGAACTTTTAGGTCTTTTATTCAACAACATATCCAAAAGATTTAATTATTCATGTAGTTTCTCCACCCAGAAGATAAATTTTTTATTGTTGTTATATCTTAGAATAAAATTAAAGGGAATGGGAATGCCATATACTATAATTAAGAAAAGACAGTATTTATAAGCCGGATTTTTAGCATCCATGAGGATGGCAATTGTTATGAGAAGTTTACGCATTTGCTATAATCTAATGGCAATATAGTTTTTGAGAAAACATTGGCATATAGTAATATCCATCCATAATAAACACAAAAGAATAAACAAGATCCAATATATGACAAACATGCACCGACGTGTGGAGATATCTGCACCCTTCCCTATATTCATGCTCATCGCTTCCAATTAAAGAATTGGATCGGACTATATGCATGATGTAATTTATCGGACACGTTGTTTGCGATTTAGTTTAGATTGCAAAACAATGTTTATGATTGAATTAAATCAGAATAAAACATAGAATTATATTAAACCAAGGAACAGAATGACTTATTAAAAAGTTGATGGATCAACTCAGAAAAGATCCCAAAAAATCATTAAATTTTAAAAAAAAAAACCTTAAAAACTGTAATATTTTTTGTGATTATTTGTATTTATATATAGTTGTTTTTCATAACAACATTTATGCATTATGATGTTATTATTATGGTAATTAGACTTATTATATAAATTTACTTCTCATCGATAGATCTATATTATATATATTTATATACATAATTTTTATTTAATTATAATTATAATGTTATGAGTTGAACCGTTGGGTACGCGCAGTTGTGTGTTGGATCTACTTGGACTCTTCTTTTTCATCTATGAAACTGCATGCTCGTAACTTTCGTTTCCCTTTTTCTTTTATTCGCCTTTTTCTTTCAATAACGTATAAGAGAATAGTTTTATGACTATTGAATGAGCGTTTGAATTTCCATATTTAGTGTACGCTTATCTTAGACTGGAAAAAGAAGTTTAGTAAACGACCCACCGTCATCCATTTCTTCTATCATTTTCTTAAGAAAAATATATGCATTACGAAGCTTTTGTATTATTTTATAATAGATTTCTGAGCTTTATTCCTTTATTTATTACTCCCTTCGTTCCTAAATATAAGATCACTTTGGGGAAGTGGATAAGTTCCTAAATATAAGATCACTTCCTATTTTATCTCAATTTTTGCCCAAACTACCCTTATACTCCCTCTTTTCATTGAATACCCCTCCTCCTTTTCAAGTTAAGTAATTGAGGGGATTTTGGAAAGATCATGTAATTTTATTGTCTTCCTTAATCTCCCCAAATTAATCAAAGTGATCTTATATTTAGGAACGGAGGGAGTACTTGCTTAACTTTGAGAATATAAATTTTACAACAACCAAAATAATGCGTTCTAAGATTGAAAGTGAAGCCTTTTTTGGCCGTCCACCAGTTAAAATTAAAATACAATCCATCGTCTGTAGTAATATTTCAATTTTTTGTTTATTTGTAAGGGCATTAACGGTTTTTAAAAGCCAGGACTCAAGAGTGTTTTCCCTTCAATTGGATGAGAAAATCAGAAGAACGAATGTCTTCCACTAATTATTAATCCAGTTATGAGTATTAATTGCTATATTTAGATAAAAATTACTGTCCCAACATGCATAGCATTAATTTGTTGTAAATGTTCTGCTTACTTATTATCGTCTTGTCCTTTTTTTATAAGCCGGAAATACTTATATAAAGGTAAGATGAGGTTTTTAGATATATCTATTTTTGCAAATAAAATCAACTGTAAATCTGTAATAAGGATAAATGGTACTTATAAAATGCTTGTTTCCACCCATCTATCATAAATACGGAGCGATACTTAAAGAATATATATGTTGGTATCTAGCTCATAATCCTCACATCAACATTAAAGTTTTCATTATCATATATTCATATTACAATAATAATAAAACTATTCAATTGTGAATGGTGAATCCACGTACAAATCATCAACCGTCCAAGCTCATACAAGTATTTATAAAAAAAGTAAAAAATTAAAAAAATACAAGTTAAAATAATTTTAGTAGTGACAGGCACGTCACTTACATGACATGGCAACTAAACTAAGTAGTGTCCACCTCGTTAAACACAAGCAAAGTCACACATAAATCACATGAAAAAAAGGACAAAAATAAATAGAATAGGAAAAACCGTTGACCGTTTATTTGCCTCCAAAAGAATCCTATTCATAACGGTAACCAACCTTAGACCCTTTATTTTCTCTCTTCCCCTGTTTTTTTTATCAGCTCTTCCCCTGTTTCGCTCCCAACAAAAAAATCTCTCTTTTCTAATCTGAGAAAATCAAAATAATTTAGCCAAATAAAATCTCAAAAAACCAATCATCTACCATCTCCCCCACCACCACCACTGATGGCCACCACAAGCCACCGGAGATCCGTCACATTAGATTGGGACGGTCTCCGGGAGGACGATGATAATGACGATCTATTCTATGAAACACGCGATCGATTGTCCACCGTCGCTCCAATCGACCTAGAAGCATCATCCTCGTCGTCTGAGGACGAATTCGACGAAAGTCGGATGTCGTTCTGCTCTGCCATATCTTCAATGGATGCATCCAAGAGATTCTCGACGGATTTCGCCGTCTTTAGCTCCCAATATGACATGTGGATGACCTCGCCGGGATCAATTACAGAGCGAAGAAAGCGATTACTCCTCGGTATGGGCCTAAATGAGAAAAAAGAATTGTTAAGGAGGACAAGCATGGCTTTGGATCGCGCAATTTCGAAGAAATTCGAGAAGGAAGAAGAAGAAATTAATAATGATTGTAATTCAAATCCATCATCACCAATAAGTACAAGTAAATCTCCTCCCAATTTATCTCCTTCTTCTTCTTCCCCTGTTTCCAAAACAGAGCAAAAATCAATTTTAGAAACAGAGGAGAATCCAATTTCAAAAACAGAGGAAACAACAGGGGAGGGAAAACCATGTAGAAGATCAAGAAGACCATCAATTATCCCTTTTGTCCTCGGTCGGTCTCGATCGGAAGGCGATATTGATTCCTTTTCAATGCCAAGACTCCGAAAAGAGGAATTCATCGGAAAAATTTCGAAACAACGATTAACAAGGAGATCATCAGACTCAACAGTTTCCCGCCACGACGGTGGAGGAAGAGGCGGCGATTCTTGTCATAACAAAGAAGAATCCCAATCCGCCAATGCTGCCACCCCGGAGGCGAAAAAGCGGGCCCCACGGAAGCGAAACGGGTCGATGATGACAGCGGTGAAGTCAAAATTGGGATTAGGGGCATTCTTCTTGGTTAAAAACTTGGACAGTGGAAAGGAATTCATAGTGAATGATTCAAAAGAAGAAGATGGGATGTGGAATAAATTGAGTGATATTCAAAAAGGGAAGAAATTATCAATGGAGGATTTCGAAAAACATCTAGGCCATTCTAAAACGGCGAAAGAATTGATGAACCGTGACAAAATAGTCAGAACAAACACTAGCAAAATAGCACAAAACAACAATCAAAATTCATATTTTTCGAGAAGTTTAAGGAAAAGCAGAAGAACAGGAGCTGCTCTATTGAAGAACATTAAAGAAGTAGCTTCTGGGTTCATAGGAGACAAAGAAAAAGACGAAACAGCGAAATCGGAATCCGAGAAAAAGACCACTAAGATTGAGCAATGGGTGAGAGTGAGACAAAGTGGGAAATCAATGAAGGAACTTTCAGCATTACATTTATGTCAAGAGTTTAAGGCACATGAAGGGTGTATATGGACCATTAAGTTTAGTAATGATGGGCGTTATATGGCTAGTGCTGGGGAGGATGAGGTGATACATGTGTGGGAAGTGCAAGAATGTGAGGTTGATTCGATTAATACGATGTTGATGGAGAGGAATGGGAAGGAGAAGAAGGGGAGATATGGGAGTAAGAAAGGTGGTAATAATGGGATTCCTAGTTATGTTCATGTTCCTGAGACTGTTTTCTCTTTCTCTGATAAACCTTATTGCTCTTTCCTTGGTCATTTTGATGAAATTTTGGATCTTTCTTGGTCAAAATCTCAGGTCAGCTTCTTCATCATGTTAATTAGCCAATTATAGTTCAAGTTGTCAGTGTAGAGACTATTTGAAAAGTGAATTTTAATGATAGATGAATGTATGAACTATATTAGTGATAACTTAGGAGAGAGATATGCAGGGAAATGAAAGATCATTACCATGAGGTGTTCTGAAAAATGTATTATGTTAGGAAGTAGATTCATTGGCATGCTTACAACAACAACAACAAAGTTTTATTGTAACAAAATGAGATTGGCTACATGGATGACACCATGTAGCATGCAATTGTGATTTTGATCCTATGAGACATGATTGACTAATTTGGAAAAATTAAAGAGCGCATAAAAAATTATTTATTTACATTAATGTTTTCTGTCAAACTAATTTGATATGCTTATTGACTGACATATAATCGAATGATACAACATTTCATAGAGATAACATAACACATATTATAATTAAGTACTAATTTACTTAATGTCTTTAGTCTTGAAAATTGATTAATTGGATCTTATATTAATTAGAGAGACAACAAAGCTAGATTTTATTTTTTTAATGAATTGGAGTATGTATACATGGATGTTTGCAGTTGCTGCTATCAGCGTCAACGGATAAGACTGTGAGATTATGGGACATCGAAAGCAGGACGTGCTTGAATGTGTTCACTCACAGTAACTATGGTGAGAAGGATGTTAAATTGATTAATTTATTAGTTAGTACTACATTTAGGATTAGTGAGAGAATAATGGGAATGACTATACATGTGGCAGTCACGTGCGTGCAGTTCAATCCAATGGATGAACAATACTTCATAAGTGGGTCTTTGGATGGAAAGGTGAGGATATGGAACATACCTCGACGCTGTGTGGTGGATTGGATTGATACACACGAATTGGTCACTGCTATTTCTTACACCCCTGATGCTCAAGTATGTTTTTTCTCCCTATATGTTTTTTCTCCCTATTTAAGTAATATATATTTTCCTTGTTTAATTCTGGAGAAATTTGATTAAAACTTTTCATTTCCTTAATTTTCCCTTGTCCTTATGTTATGTTTGTTTGACATGATTGTCAAATGGAAATGGAAAAATGAATTGAAAATTGTAATTTACATATATTCTGAGGCCCACAAGTTTTCTCTCTTCATCTCACATTTTCCTGGCCCCACAAACTTTTACATCTCATAATTACCTAATTTACCTATAATTTCCATCTTTACCCCTCACACTTAATTCCATTTCCATTTCCATTTCCATTTCATACTTTCTGTCAAACCAAATGGGCCTGATTCTCTAGACTTTGATTTGGTGTATCAGAATCACTTAAAGTTTTATTGATTACTGTTCATTTTCTAATAGGAAATTACTATGTGATTACATGGAAGGGACATAATTACTAAGAAGTCTCATGATAAGTGAAGAGTATAAAATAATTTTCATTTCATAAGCTAAAATTTGTCATTGCATGTTCCTCATTGTTATTGGACTTTTGAGTATACATCAAATCTTTTTCTTGGGATACCATAATTTGAACCATTCAAAATATTAATTCTTATCTTTTAGAAAACAAGACTTCATGTTTCATGAAATTTAGAAAATTAAAAAAAATAAGGAGATAAAATTGCAGTGAACAAAAGGTTAAAGACTGAGTTTCCATTGAGTAAAACCTATAAAAATTTAATTGCATCGAGTCATAATTTTAGGATTGAGTTAGAGTCAAGTTAAAACTAGAATTAAAACAATATTTTTCCCCTTTATTTAGTTATAACTTATAACTACAAATATGGATCAACTCACAAATCCAGCAACACTTTTTGTATTCATCTAGTTTGCTTATTCATGCAGGCTGCTTTTGTTGGTACTCTTGAAGGAACTTGTCGTATGTATAGCACCCAAGGTACTATACTATCTCAACCTCCAAACTATTCAATCTCAATTAAACCAAGCTCCATATGTTAATTGTTTTAAAAACAGGTCAATATGAAACCTTTAAATATATTGTTAACTCTGTTCAAAATGATGAAACAGAATGCAAATTAAGTCAACTAGGCACAGTTGAGCTTCGACGAAAGAAGAAATCTCATTTAAGAAAAGTGACTGGCTTTCAGGTAATACTTAATTAGTCCATCATTTATTAATGATTGTAATCTCAATCATAAAAGGTTGAATAATTACTAATACTGACTTTGTATTCTTAATTACATGCAGTTTTCTCCAACTAATCCATCAGAAGTGCTTGTTACTTCAGCTGATTCAAGAATCAGAATTGTCAAAGATTCCAGAGTTGTTCAAAAGTTATTAGGTACTTACTCCACATTCCAAAAACCTCTTTTCGAAGAATCAAGAATACTACTCCTTCCAATTCCATTTATAAGCAACAATTTCTCTTTGTTTGATAATTTAATAGGCTTTGCCCTTTTTAACCTGATTAATTGCCTACATCTCTCATTTGTGTATTTGTCATTATCTTCATAAATAAGGGTATGTATGAAATAAGAGGTAAACTTTATTCATACAAATTCAATGTTTTTAACTCATTTTAACCAACTATTTTTCCCCAAGATTTGAGTTGTTGTTGCTTATAAAAAGATCCAAAAGAGGAAGAATGTAATAGGAATAGAATAGTAACATGTGATGAATAAAAGCACTATTAACAAGAGGGATGATCAACTATGTTGTATGTTGGTGAACAAACAGGTTTGCGGAATGCAGAAAGCCAAATTTCAGGATCATTTAGTCCAAATGGTAGATACATAATAAGTGGGAGTGAAGACTCAAACGTATACATATGGAAGAATGATGACCATGCAAAGACTAGAAGGCTGATTGTAACTAATTCTCATGAGCAATTCCAATGCAAAGATGTGTTACTAGCCATTCCATGGCCTCGCACCATTAAAGGTGACCCTCCAATAGGACCAGCCCTCCACACAAAGAGACATTCAAAACATTTTTCATCTTCAACTCCAAATCCATCTTGTTCACAAAGTTCTCCGCTTCATCATTCTCCTAACCACAAAGCGGCAAATTTGCCTCCTCTTCCTAAAAAGAGCAACCATAACAAGCATGGCTCTGATACCATCTCCCCGAACATGATCACAAATATTACATCCGGGTCCAATGGAGCGGTTCCGAATACTCCTAACAACACTAAGAGTAAGTGGTCACCATTTTTTAGGAATAAGGTTAGTAGTAATAACAATGGTGATCATCATGCCATGGTGGAAGAGGAAGATATTGTGACAATGTCTCGCAACAGTTCTATATCTGAGGATTCGTTTACTTCTTATGACTCAACTTCCATAAGCTATGGGGCTAATTCACCTCCCATATGTGCTTCTGGTAGGAAAACATCTTCTAGATCATGGTCAATGCAGTGTGATATTAATGGCCATGCCAAGTCAAGTAGTTCTCATGCTTCAGCTTGGGGTTTGGTGATTGTAACAGCTGGGCTTGGAGGTGAAATACGATGTTACCAAAATTTTGGGTTACCTAAAAAGGTATGAAGAAAAGCATACACAAAGAGTTCAAAAGTAGATATAATATATGATGCAAATAAGGCAATATGTTTTGTCATGGGAATGATCCTAGGTGGGAGAAACTAATCATGTCCCATGGGCAGTTTTGTAAAAGAGTTGTACTATATATATACATGAATTATATAAGGATCAGGTCAAGTTTTGTCTCATGTGGAAAATTTTTTGTTATTATTCTAGGCCTTTGAAGGGCAAGAAGATCTTTGTATTTCTTGTAAGGTGTGGGTGTGTGTTTAAAGCTAGTGAGCAACAAGTGTATGAAATTCAATTCTCATTGTTACTTGAAATGTAGGGGAGATTGGATATAGTAAGCTATGTGTTTCTTGTTTTGGCTTTTTGATTTGGAGATTTTGAAAGCGACTTGCACCTTGAAATTTGTAACTGTTGTTGTAACAGGGAAAAAATTAAAGAAGGAATTTAGGTAGAAATAAAGATCCGACAATAATCAAACTAAGTTCGTTTGGTGAAGGAACTGAATGGGTCATGAAAGAGACATCAATTTTACCAACTGAGTTAACTTCATCAACAAACAAATCTAAATATCATGTTACCAAAAAAATCATTTATAAGATGTCTAATAAAATGCTAATGCTAATGGAAAGTAATTGTATTTTTACATGGAAATCTTTATTTACTAATTCTTATGTTTTTCATCTGACAATATAGCAACATAAGGCAGTTTAGATTTATCTTAATTTTTTTATTATTTTTAAACTCATAGTTGAAAAATATATTCGCGAGACTGAAGTCGGCAAAAAATTGTTGAAGGAATCAGCTTGCCATAATGGCATAACATATACTCCCTCCGCTCCTATTTATAAGTCATCAACCGTCCAAATTGTACATACCAAGGAATGGAGGTTAGTAGAAGTTACATCATTAAATTGGTCTTATTTTCTGTGTCTTTTCCATTTTTGCCCTTCTCATCTTTATTACTATGGTCTACTACCTTTTTCATTTTTATGAGTATACATGTGCCTTTTTCATCTTCTCTCCCCTCATCTTCCAATGTTCGTTTTCCAATGCTAAGGGTATATTGGGAAAATTTTAATAAATGAATTAGTTAATGGTAGTTGGTGACTTATATTAAGGACTAAAATTTAGTGGCGGTTGGTGACTTATAAATAGGACCGGAGGGAGTACTAGTGAAACTTAAGATTTTAGGCTATGTGTATTTCAATGTAACATCATAGCATTCTGAATTTACCAAATTTTATGAATCTTTTATACCATCGTGTTTTTTAAATAAAATTACACTCAACTCACCAAAATTGTAGACCTGCTTCGTAAGAGAATAGTGGAGAGTAGTATGTCATATCTAAGGCTTTGGAAAAACTACATCTAAATAGTTAACAAAAGTGCTTTCACAGAAAACCGCAGGGTTCATAACTACTCCTCTTACTACAGGACGCTTACCTAGCTAACATTTAGATCCGACTCTACCCAAACTTTTCTAGCTAGTTTACCCCAAACATTCCCCACTTGTCCTACTGTTGCTGAGCAGTTTTTGGATATCAAGCCCCGGTCGATCCCTTAGATTTATTTATGGCCTTCGAGACTTGGTTTGATAAAAAGAAAAAAAAAACGACCATTGGAAGGTGAATGTCAATGGAGGATTGACTAAAGAAACAAAGTGAAGCGCTGCAATGTGGAACCACCAAGTCATTGGCTCTTGAAAGGGGTGCATACATTACCATTAGTTGGACATTGGAATAATCTTCCTGAAATAATTAACTTTTGAGATGAAGTTTTAATAATGCTTAGGAGCATGACACAATATTCGAAGTTTTTGTCTATAAGTAATATATGATCCTTAGAAAGATGAAATATTGAATAAAAAAATGTCACGAAAATGAGCACAAAGAAAAGAAAATTGTTTGCCCCCTTCTATAAAATGAATTGAGTTTGAGGCCTTTTATGTATAAGGGACTAATTTTTTCACGAAAACAAGTCGATATTTTGTGTTTTAAAGAGTTTGGTGACAAGACAAAGGCATATATAATATGTGTGTGTGTGTCACTATTAAGGTCACAGAAATGTTTGGCGGCCCATATTTAGCTGTACTATGCAAATTGCATGACCAAACTTTCAGAACAATTCAAATGTCAAATGGTTGTTGGCAGTCCATTCAAGTATATTTATGAGAAGTTCTATTAAAAATAAAAACCAGTCGCCCAAGGGGCGTAGACCAGCTGGTAAGAAAGGGGAAGGTAAGACACCGCATACCCACTAAGTCATGGGTTCGAACCTTTGGGAAGTTGTCACCCTCAAATGGGGAATTCCGGCGGCGACTTCGGATTAGTCGGTTTCCCGAAGGGGGCCGGACATCGAAAGCTCTAAGCAAAAACAAAAACCAATCAAATTTTTCTTCGAAGCATTATGGCTCTGACAATATGTCAATGAAGTGTGTGTCTATATTAAGCTAGGCATCCAATAAAAAGTATACTAATTATCACTTATCCTAGATATATGATTATTTTGAGTTTTTTGTGTAAATTAAAGAAGATAATTAAACCACTAAATTATAACATGTGTCTCATATAATTAAATTATAGGTTAATTTATAAGTAGAATAGATATTACTTTTGAGCTAGGAAAAATGTATGTACAAACAATTTAAACTAATTAATTTTGTATTCTAAATTTCTCTAAAAAGTTAAAATAATCTTATGATTAGGACAAGAGGGATATCCATTTTCTTTGAAATTCAAAACACATAAGTTAAACTTTTGTTTGGTTTACTTTTTTAATAAAACCTTATTTACTTGATGTTTCCTTACTCTTCATGCATGTTTTGTGTCGTGTTGTTCATAATATCATAGAATAATGGAGGAGAGACATATCTACCTCTAAAAGGGACTTGTTGATTGATAATGAGATGACATACATATAGAAACTATATTTCACTTCCTCCAATATAATATTACATAGCCACCAAGAACTTCGGTTGAGACAGTTACTTCTAACCTATTAGATGGCTTTTCAAGCTTCACTGCTGATCTGAAGTTTTTTATCCTGTGGTTCAAACTTAGATAAAAATCTGTAGTAAAAGATAAAATCCATAAGTTTAGTTAATCTAAGCTTATATATTTAACGGTTAATACCATTGTTAACACTTATAATTTGATCATTTTTATGTTTCCCACCTTGTAGTTTCACATAAATAGTTTTGGACTTTGCTTACTAGCTATAGTTCAATACTCCCTCTAATCCTAATTATAAGGCCACTTCAATTCTTATGGAAAAATTTGAGGATGTAAAATTAATCACTTTAAATTGTCTATATTTATTTTTTTAGCTTCAAAACTAATTTATCCAACTTATAAACTAACTTATTATGATATAATTACATTTGATATATGTTATAATTTAGTAGTTTAATTTATTTCTTTGACTACAACAAAAAAGTTAAAGTGACTTTATATTTAAGATCAGATAAAGTAGAAAACAAGCTTTAGATTTAATTCATATACTCAAACAAAGTCTTTCCTGAACTATAGCGACAAAAATAATGATTTGCAATTATACGCACTAAAATCAAAATTGATCAAACTAGATATAAAGACAAACAAATAGGCATATAAATTCGTAGGCAAGTCCGATCTGTATATTGTACTAATCATTAACGAAAGACATGAAATTTTAAATAAGGTTGGTCTATAGAGTAAACTTATTTTGTCTTACACATTCCCACAATAAATTAAAATTTTCTCTTCACTTGCAGGCCGGGTTATTTATGTCACTCTACATGCACTAAGAAGTGTAACAAATCATTTAATGACATGGGTTTTACAAAATTAGTGTCTCATATAAGCAATATATCACTTGAATTTCACTTGAACAGGAAGGAGGTCAAAAGAAGTTATGATTGTCTTGGACACCACTGAAAAGTTGTCCAAACAACTCATCACGTTAAAATACAGCAATTGTATGTGTTCTAGTACTTAGCTTCTCTTTGAAATATATGGATATATTGCATCACCTACTCTTTTACGACTTATCTCATTCCTCTATTTAATGCCACCCCATGGTCTCTTTTTGCATCCACATTTCAAGTACAAAGAAACACTTTGCTCTCTCCAAATCTCTAAGAGCAATCATTAGCCTCTCAAAGTATAGAGATATAGAGAGCATATGGCTGTTCTTCCTCTTCCATCACTTGCATTTTCTACACTACTATTTCTTTTCTCAGTGATAATTTTCCCTTATGTAGCACAAGGGGGAGTTACAAGGCACTACCATTTTGAAGTACCTCTCATAATACACTTATTTTTTTAAGCTAACTTGTGTTTTGCTAATATAGATTTAAATAACATTTCACTCTCTTACTTCTCTATCTCTGGGACTTGGCTTTTGTAATGCAGATTAAGAACCAAAATGTAACACGACTCTGCCACACCAAAAGCATGGTCACAGTCAATGGTCAATTTCCAGGACCTAAGATTGTAGCAAGGGAGGGTGATCGTCTTGTCATCAAAGTGGTCAACAATGTACATAATAACATCTCCATTCATTGGTAAGCCAAAAATTCTTTGGTTGTCCTAGTCTATGCACAGTTTCAATAGCACTTATATCTCACATGTTGAAACATCTTTTAATGTTTGGACTGGATTTATCTTCCAAATAGGCATGGCATTCGACAACTTCAAACAGGGTGGGCAGATGGACCGGCTTATGTGACACAATGTCCTATACAAAGTGGACAAAGTTATGTGTACAATTACACCATTGTTGGGCAGAGAGGCACTCTTTGGTGGCATGCTCATATCTCATGGTTGAGATCAACTCTCTATGGTCCTCTCATCATTCTTCCAAAACATGGCGTTCCATATCCTTTCACCAAACCTTATAAGGAAGTTCCCATCATATTTGGTAATAAAATAGTGCTTCCTTGATTACATAATTTGGGTTATACTATTTGATAACATTGATATCCTAGTAACCCAATCTTATATATACATTCAATTTTTTTAGGAGAATGGTGGAATGCAGATCCTGAGGCAGTCATAGCACAAGCCCTACAAACAGGTGGAGGACCAAATGTATCTGATGCTTACACTATCAATGGACTTCCAGGGCCATTGTATAACTGCTCAACTAAAGGTATCAACCTCAAGTGCTCAAATGCTATAATGTATGATACTCAATACTACCTCCGGTCCTAAATATAAGACCTAGTTGACTTTTTTGGAGAGGTTAAGGTTGCGAAATAGGCTATTAAATCATAACGCATTTGATATATTTTTAGATTATCCATTAGTTTATAGGTAAAATAAACTAGTCTCAGGGGAAAAATTAGGTAAATAAATTTATTATTAACTTATTTTGCATTTTTAGAATTTTCTGAAAAAGTCAACTATATCTTATATTTAGGATCGGATGGAGTATTACTTAGTGGACAATACTAATTATTGGTTTTGGCAGATACATTCAAGCTGAAGGTGAAGCCTGGAAGAACATACATGCTTCGTGTGATCAATGCGGCACTCAATGATGAGCTCTTCTTCAGCATTGCCAATCATTCCCTCACAGTTGTGGAAGCAGATGCAGTATATGTTAAACCATTTGAGACTAACACCATTCTCATCACACCAGGACAGACCACAAATGTTCTTCTTGAAACCAAATCCTACCATCCTAAAGCCAAATTCCTTATGACTGCTAGACCATATGTGACAGGCCTTGGCACTTTTGATAACTCAACTGTCGCCGGTATCCTTGAATATGAATCCCTATCAAAATCTCCTCTCTTGAAGAAACTTCCACTCTTCAAACCAACCCTCCCTGCCCTTAATGACACTTCCTTCGCAACCAAATTCTCCAACAAACTTCGAAGCCTCGCGAATGCTCAGTTTCCTGCCAATGTGCCACAAAAAGTGGACAAAAAATTTTTCTTTACAGTAGGCCTTGGCACAAATCCATGTAAAAACAACCAAACATGTCAGGGACCTAATGGAACAATGTTTGCAGCATCAGTGAATAATGTATCTTTCACAATGCCAACTACTGCTCTTCTTCAATCCCACTATTTTGGGCAATCAAATGGTGTTTACTCTCCTTACTTTCCTATTAGTCCATTGCTTCCATTCAACTATACAGGAACTCCACCAAACAACACAATGGTGAGCAATGGCACAAAGTTGGTTGTCATTCCCTTCAACACAAGTGTGGAGCTTATCATGCAGGACACAAGTATTCTTGGTGTTGAAAGCCATCCTCTCCACTTGCATGGCTTTAACTTCTTTGTTGTTGGCCAAGGTTTTGGTAACTTTGACCCAAATAAGGATCCTGAAAATTTCAACCTTGTTGATCCTATTGAGAGGAACACAGTTGGTGTCCCCTCTGGTGGATGGGTTGCCATTCGTTTCCTAGCAGATAACCCAGGTTAGTATGATTTGTATTTCCTAATATCATTTCAAAAGATTATGCTAAGCTGCTAACTAAGCAATCTTCTATAACCACAATAAAAAATTCACATTTCAGTTACTACAAAGCAAGTAAATAATCAAATTATTCATTTGTTGTGACAAATGAAGAAATAGTTAATGTTAAAGCACTTCCACCAGTTTTAAATATAAGATTCAGTTGACTTTTTCTTAGAGATTACAGAAGCAAAATGGGTTAGTTAATTATGACATATTTGATATATCTTTAGATTACCTATTAGTTCCTAGGTCAAATATACTAGTTTAAGGAAAAAATATGGTAAATCAATTCATAAGTTATATATTTTGTTTTTTTAGGATTTTCAAAGAAAGTCAACTGGATTTTATATTTAAGAACAAAAGAATATTATTTTAGGACACTTGATTTGGTACTAATGATGATCAATTTATTTTTTTATGCAGGGGTATGGTTTATGCATTGTCACTTGGAAATTCATACGAGCTGGGGTCTGAAAATGGCATGGCTTGTTTTGGATGGAAAGCTTCCCAATCAAAAACTGCTTCCACCACCTTCGGATCTTCCCATGTGTTAACCTTTTTGCATTTCTTTGATTCGGCTTTTGTTGCCTCTTATGGCATTCTTTTGGCGAGTTATTGATTGATTTTTGTCTTTGTTTTTTGTCTAAACTAGAGGAAGATTGTTTGATGCCTCTACATTTAACTACCAAAAGTGTTGATTTTCTGCAAATTTGTAATGTTTCCTAGATTTGAATGAGAATAATTATTCATTTCCGACATACCTTAGAACATGGTATTGATAGTGATTCCATGCCATTATGCTAAAATGTACAGTAACAAATTAATGAATAATTTCATGTAACAGTATCTGAATAAGCTAAATTCGAGTATAGTTGAACATATTAGGAGCAGCCTGTTTTTTCTCATTTACTTGAACTCCAAGTTATAACCTCATATTTAAGTTGTCAAAACACATTTTTCTTTTAATTGCACCATAAATGGCATTGTCTTATTTACGCTCGAAGTACAAATGCAACAATAACTTCAGTTCAATCAATAAATTTCTTATCCGAAGGTAACCAACTACTAATAGTAAGATATAATAATCCATCCTGTTTTAGAGAAGAGATTATATATTCAAATAAGTTTCGCATCTTTTGAGATTATAGAAACATTCCTTCCATGCCTTTTATCACTGAAACATCTCTTGCAAGATTGGACATATGCATGCAACGCTAGTATATATAAATTATCATTAAACTTTACGTTAGAAAAAAAATTATGTAATGATATGCCATCAATTATTATATATCATTTGGAAAACCATATTTTATCTTCATATAGTTTCTCTATATTTGTGATTTGGTATCGTACCTCTTTATTTTTATATATATGATTAATCCTTGTCTCAATAATCTAACACGTGAATTAGCTCTTGTACAAGAGCTAATAAGGCTAACCAAAAATAGTTACATGGGTTAATAAGGTTAATGTGAAAAGATTAAGTTATTGAAATAAAGAAGAAAAATCATATGTATTAATTTTGAAATTGATGTAAATTAGAAACAGTAGCTTGGTATGATTTATCTATTTCTTATGTAAAAATGTTTTCCTACCAAATAATGACAAAAGTATAGACAAATATTAATTTATTAGTAATTGTATTTTGTCACTTTAGGGAATTCGTGACTTGTGAGATCATATAAGTCAACATATAATGAGATCTATGCATGAGACAGCATCTTATGTTTTTTTTTTCTTTTAATAGCACAGCGCAAGTTTTTTTTTTAGTATGCTTCCAACCAAATAACGCTTGTCAGCTTGTTCTTAAAACTGTGCTTGAGGGCTATTTATTTAAGTTAACCACACAAATTTAGGCTTATTTACATAATCATATAATTTCATTTTGCCAAAAAAAAAAAAGAAAACAGAGACTCTCGACCAAAAAAAAGGAAAACAGAGACGGAGAAGAGCAGATATGAGCTGAAAATAATACGCATAACATATTTTTTGGGGAAAATCCCAAATAAATCCCTCCGAATACCTAAAAGGACAAGTGAGGAACCTAAACTTCCAAAAGGACTATGAAGGAACTAGAACATATCTGTTATTTTAAAATTTTGTGAAAAGACAAAATTGCCCCATCCTAAAACACAAATTCCTACCCCACCCTAAACCAACCCTAACACCCACCCTCTTCTCGCAATTTGTGTTTTAGGATGAGAGCAATTTTGTCTTTTCGCAAAATTTTAAAATGACAAATAGGTGCTGGATCCTTCATGGTCTTTTGGAAGTTTAGGTTCCTTGCTTGTCCTTTTGGGTATTCGGAGGGACTTATTTGGGATTTTCCCTATTTTTTGTTATGTTGAAAATTACACTCTCTCTCACTCACATATTATAAATTTTAGATTTAGATATAAGAAATTCAAAACAGATTATGATGGTTAAACAGGATTAGGAGGGCGTGATCGGTAATGTGGGCCTAAAAGGAAAAGTTAATGTCACCTTTAGATGCTCCAAGCACAAGCCATGCCTTTCCCTTTTGTTCGTTGTTCAGGCCTCGGAATCACTGCAACTTAAAAAAATTTTCCCCATTAATTAAATTTAATTCATATATCAAGATGTTGATACCAATGTTTATAAAATAATAAAACAGAGACATGAGAATTCACTATTCAATGGTATAAACAAATATGGAGTATAAATATATAAGATATCATTCCCAAATGTTAATCAAATGGTACTTTGTAACAAAAAGAAAATGGAACATATAATATATTGAAAGGCATTATTAAGTTATACAAACAAATAAAAATATTTTTTTATATAAGGAATTGTAAAATTAAGAAGTGTAAGAAGTGAATTCCTAACAAAATCAATTAATACACTTTAAGCGGTGTAACTTATTATAATTAAGTGACACCTAACAAAGTGTAAGGAAGTACTCCATCTTTTGAATGAGAAGTGACCCACAAGTGGGATTTAAGGTCCCTTACTTAATTACATAAACGTTAATGACAGTCCACACTCTTAAAATAAAAATTTAAATCTGTATTGTAAAAATATAAATCATCTGGTTTTGTAGACTGTACACTTAAAGTTACTCCTATGTATTTAAAACTATCAAATTAAAGATGCTCTTTCCCCGACCAACAAACATAAAACCCATTCTTTGGTGGCTGAAAATTTTCAATTCTATAGTATTACAACAACAAAAATATGTTTAAAAATGAATAAATATATTCTTCAAGATTTTAACAAATCATCAATAATCTATAACATAAAAATTACAGAAAAAGAATCACCCAATTCATAGAGTGTATATCCAATGCAGAGTGCAGCATATTATATTAAACTCCATATGATAGATGAGAAATTCTGAAATTTGCGTATGATTAAATAAAATCACTAAATAAAAAGTTTATTGAAGAATAAAGTTTAGTAGAGTTTAAGAAAAAAGAAGGTGCGTGGGAGGTGGAAGCAATGTCTGACAATGTCTGTTGAGAAGCCTTTATAAAAATAAATCTTACCTTACTCTATCTCTCTGCAATTCCTCTGTTCTTTCAATTTCACAGTCCTTGACTTGACTGTTCCATGTTATACTCATGTGAGATATGACACTTCCTCTTCTCTCTCTTCTCTACCATCCCTTCTCTTCTCTCTAAACTCATTTCCATTACTCCATAGTCCATACACTTCACCTTCATATATCCATTTCTTCATTTTCTTCCATCATACATAGACACCACTCGTATGGATCAACAGGTACCATTGAAAATATTATATATGTACTAGTTGGCTTAATGTTTAAGAAAATGTTGGTGTGATTAAATGACTTTATTAATTATTGTAGCTTTTGTTGTTGTGGCAGCAAGAAGGGTGGCCTTTGGGGCTGAGATTATTGAATGCAAGGATAGGATTAGTGAGGAGTTCTAATAATGATGCAGATTATTCTGCTTCTGCATCTGCTTCCTTTACCACTCTCCTAACTCCTTCTCTTTCATCTGCTTCCATAGGTTCTTCTTCTTCACATCTTGATTCCCAGGTAGATTCCTCATCACGTACTTCTCTAAACACATAGTATGTAACTCAACTTTGTCCATTGTTTTTATTTCACTATTTCTCATTTTTTTTGATATCTTACAAGATAATGAAATTACTTTTGTTTCTGACTGGCAATGGCCACGCAGACCTATGTTTCATTGGTTTAGGGTATGATTAAATTATGATACTCCCATTGTCTTTTAAATATAAGATTAAGTTAACCTTGATTGGAATATTAAGCTTACAAAATAAGCTGCTCAATTATAATATTTAGTACACATTTTTTAGAATATATATTAATTATGTGTTAGTTAAATCAGTTGGGGAGTCAATTTGTATAAAAAAACATTGGAAGGAAGAAAAATAATTTTTACTCATTGAATCCCAGTGTAATCCATAAGTTATATGAAATATAAAAAGATTAACTTAACAAAGCATTTTAAAAAAATCATCCTAAGTCTTGTATTTTAATGACACTAAGTAAGATTGAGTTTTGAAGAATAGTAGATAATAGATGCGTGAGTTACAAGGGAAGAAAAATAACATATTGAAGAAGTTGATTAGAAATATGACTTTTCAACGATTTGTTTTATGATGACGACTCTTCAATATTCATGATCAAGAAGAAACCAATTTTTATAAGAAAAATACAGATTATGAGCCCATGTTTTGTTGGGAACTAGTTTCGATGTTCGTCACAAAAATGAGTAGAATCCCCCCACTCTAGATCATTCATATTTGAATCTCAAAGATGTAGATTTAATATTTTTGAATTTGTGATTTTTAAATTAACAGTATACTTTTTGACAAAATGATATATTAATTATCAGATTATTTTAATTTTAGATTTTGTAACCATTAAATTAATTGTTTTTTAAATAAAAAATTTAAAAATATTAAATATGGATTATCCATATTAAAAAAAAACAGTCTAGAATGGAGGAACACTCTACTTATCTTTACGATGAACATCAAAACTGGTTTCGTCTTGTTTACATGTCTCCTATATTGTCTAGCATGTAGTCCAAGAGAAAATCTTTGTAATTTTTTTCCAGCAAGATTAAACTGGGAAAATACTATACTTTTCTATGTAGTAAATTCATACATTTACATCGATTAATTTGCTAAGCACACATTCTCTGGCCGAGAGCAAATATCTTCAAGAGACTATCATCACTAATGTAAACACCTGAAGATTTGAACTTTTGAACTAAAGCAAATATTTCAGTTCAAAAAAAAAAACTAAAGCAAATATGAATTGGGTTTAAGATTGGGCCTAGTTTGATTTATTCGGATGGGCCTCTTTCCTCTATGTATGTTTGATTGTTAGTACGTAAATATTTACTCTATAGAAAAAGGAAATTTAATAATTAATAGACAAATAGATAACACTACTACTAGTACATTTTTAAATTTTTCCAAGTTCAATATATGGTCTTTTAAATATAGAAGTGATGGAATGTAGTGGTGTTATCCCTTTTCCCATAATAGGTTTTTTGTTTTGGTATTTGTAAGATTGTAGTAGCATGTTATGATGTGTTACCTTCGCAAAAAACAATGTTGTATCTGTCTGTGTTTTTAACTTTTTATACAAAATTAGTCAACATAAGTGTGTGTGTGTGTGTGTCTAATTATTATGTTTTTTTCAAATATCTAATAATTTTGTTTGAGTGAAACCAAACATGTAATCATGAGGGCCGAGGGGGAACAAAGGCACTCAATACTATATGGAAAATGCATCGTTCATGCCCCACTCATTTTTTTCCCTTTAATTAACTAATAATTAGTAACTATTTTGATTTATTTCAAGGTTGACTAGTCAATTTTGAAGAATGTAATAAGTATATAGGAATAGGGATCGGGTTACAAGACTTTTGGGGCCGAACATAAATAATTTAATGTGATTATTGGAGGAAACCAACACAAGTTTTGTGAATAACGAATTCAACCAAATTTTCATAATATATACACACTAGAGTTGAGATTTGTATGTGTGTAAAAGCTTCTGGAACCATGGATTAGAGTTCAAACTAAGATTTTAACAAGCTATTTTGACCCCAAACATTGTTTCATGAGATGCATTTTTCAACTAATTTAACTATTTTTTCAAAAATTACTTGAGTTGAGATTTGTACACATGTAAAATGTACTTTCAATATACAATGACCATGAGAAGTAATTACATGGGTCTAATATTTGTGAGATATTAGATTAATTATGGGGGAGGGGTGGCGGACTATGACTTTTGACTAGGCACTTTTGTGACTTTTCCATTAATTTAGGTGACAAAGAAGAATCATTATCTACTTTAGAAAGAGTCCAAATGAGAAGTGAATAAGAAAAGGAAAGCACGAGTGATGAGTCATGAAGAAGCCCCATCAAGTATTAAAGCCTGTTTCTTTCTTCTGTGTCTCTTTAGGCTCTTTCAGTTCCTTTCGTTCCCTTTATGTTCATTACTTGCCTCTCATGGGCTCCACTCTATGTCCTTACCCCCATCATGTTTTTCAAACCAAGTTTCATCTTTATGATTTTTTTTGTTTGTTTTAGAATTGAGAAATTAAGTTTAATTACAAAGTTTTCTCATGAAACATGTATTTTTTAATTGGAGGTTAATCCTATAGAAGCAAGAAGCAATGTGGATGTTAAATGTGAACGCCTCTCTTAATTTAACTTTCAATTTCCTCAATTAAAAGTTAAATGACAGAATACATTATATTATTTAATTAATGTGTCTAGAATATATTCTTATGGCATAAGATAAATTAACTTTATCGAATCTTCTAATATTCTGAGTCTTTTAATCAGTACAATAGACTGGAACAGAATTGCTCACATAGACACATACCCAACATATGTGAGATAACGGAACTGCCCGTCATTTGTAAAAAAAATATTTTTTGGGTTTTTAATGATTTTTGCATTAAGGGTCATTTTGGTCATTTCTGTATCGTTTTTTTATATTCTTGTTCTTCTATTAAATATTCGATTAGCAATATTTTCGTATTCTTTTGTTGGGTGGTTGTACCAAACTGATTTTCATTGGTATACCTTTCATTATCCTTTTAAAAATCTGTCCAACCAAAACATAAACTAAATTATGAAGGATTGGGTTAAGATAGCCAACAAGCATATAACTTGTGGGAACATCCTTTTGAGAAATGCTATGATAAAAATATTTTCCATTGTGATTATTTAATTTTTTTGCCTTAATTTTTTATGGTAGTCCACTGGATCATTCTTTCATGACAAGGGCAATACACTCGGAAGCCTTATTGGTATTCCAAGTATATTTGAATTCTCAAGAAGATCCACAAGGGTAAGAATGGTGGAGGAACCCTTCAGGGACACCAAGAAGAACCACAGGTTGAAGCCATGGCTATTCCAACTTTGTTCAAGGCTAACAACCGACGCAATCGTGGCCATGAACCGTGACGGAAATAGTGTTCCCTCTCTTGGTCACTACCTTGAAGAAGAGAGGAGGGCTGCAAATTCAAGCACTTTGAGAAAGATAACATTACCTTACCCTCATGGTGTTAGTGACTTCTCGCCAATCAGAGACTCGAATTCGTTGTTTCTTGGGGGTCAAGTCGCTGCTCCTGAGTGTGCAACAATGGAAGGAGAAGGTGGAAGAGAATCAAGCAAGGCATTGTTGGGACAAAGTAATGGATATGGTGGAATGGTAGTTTTCCCTTGTTTGTGTGGATGAGTTGAATCAAGTAATGACTTCTTGTAGTTCATTGATTTCAAGTATTGACTTATTGTACCTCATGGACTTCTAGCTATGTGTAATTTATTTTTCCATCTCATGTTTGCTAGTCAAAAGATTACATGATCAAGCGTATACTTCAATTAGGATGTCAATATGAAAGGCTTGAATTTGCAAGTGGTTGAGATATTTATCCATTGTTTTTAATGTGTAACGTCGCCTCATAAAGTAGTACTTAACCATTTCTATTGAACAAAATTTTATCAAGGGTTTGAAAATGTTAACATCATATAACAAATGAAATCAAACCAAAATTTTTACAAGATAGTTTTCATACCATCTTACTATATTATTTAAAAGATGGCTTCCATACCATCTTACTATAACAACAAGGATAACAAAGACAATAGTTTTCCACTAGCAGAACTTTATCAGAAAACATTTAACAGCAATGTATTACTATTTCCTGGTTGGAAAAAACAACAGATTTACCTTTCTATCCTCGGATATTAACACGTATGCGTGCGTGTGTGCATTGATATAATCATAAACAAGGATTAAAGAGAAGTACCTTCATCTCAAGAAATAATATATTTGATATATTGATAACAAAGGTCTTGGTGCTCCAAGTTCAATCAACCGAGAAGCATATTACAAAATCTCAAACATGGAGTTTAAGAATTTCAGACACCTATTGGCTATTGTCTCTCACGATCTTGCGATCCTTGAATCTGATGCCAAAAATGGGAAAAAATAGACTTGACATAATATATTACCATACCAAATATGGGTAAATCACCATTATATCAGTTTCATGATTGGCTGGGAAGCGAAGAAATACGGCAACACTCAAACAATTGCATCATTCATTTTTCAGCAATCTTTCCTGAGTTGCGGCCTGCGATCCTCCCAAAAGAACCGATAGCTGACAAGCCCTTGAAGCTGCTGCTTCCTTCACTGAAATTTGATTTTCTTGATCTCCTGGGCTTTGTTGTGGGGCTAGATTCGAATTCTTCATCGCTGTTGGTCTTGATCTGAGCAACGGTTAGTTCATTAATAGCACCTCGGCAAAAAGGGCATGCCGGTCCAGAAGGGCAAGCAGCTCCTACATCAAGCTTCTTGTGACAACATAATGCTAGGGTGCAATGAGCACACATTTGATGACCACATGGTTTGACCTCAATTGTGCATACTTGGTCAAAGCATATACAACATAATTCCACACTGCTGCTGGCCTAAAAAAGAAATAGTATCATGAAATTATGAAACCCCATATTTTACCGTAGCTATGGTTGCACAGTAATAAAACACAACACTATACACATGCATTTATACACCTAGTTTAGTAAGAGGTATACTGCAAACTTTGTAAAAGATTGAATAAGGTAAGGAGAAATTTTCTGTTGTTATATAGGAAGCAATGAATGTCACTAAGTCTCTGACAAAGGTAGAAGCAAAGATGAAAATGCAAAAGACAACAAATGGACACATTTTGATCTGTTGAAATCACAATGCAAAGATCAAGAACATATTTTACCGCATATACCAAAGAGCAATCTCTAACCAATTCAAGTAGATTAAATTGAAATGTCTTGAGCAGTCACGAAATGATGTAATACCTCAGAGTAAATATCATCATCTTCACCATCAGAGTGCAGGGGAGATGAGGGAATGTCTCCCTCCTTTAGTAGGGCCTTTTCCCTCTCCCTGTTAGCTTCCATCAAGGCCTTTTCCAATAAGGCCTTTGCTTCTGCATTGAGCTCACTGATGAACTTCAACGGGGATGGCCAAACAAGTGGTGCTGCCGATGAAGGGTCAAGCAGGACGGCACATGCCTTATGCTTGTGCTTCAAGGCAACTGTGAAAGGTATTCTCCTGCAGAGATTCATTTGCAATGAAATTTTAAACTAAATACTAATTTATTAGTTTTCAGCGATTAAGGAATCCAAGAAGTGCAAGAATGTAGTCAAGGACAGAAGAGGATTAAGAAAGTCAAGACCTCATTTGGTAAAATATCAATAAATGAAGAGATTTTTATTAGATTCAAGTGTCGTTTGATTCACACAGTAGTTAAACTATGATGAAGTCACCCTACGACATGAATGTTATACTACAAATGACTGAAATATGCCTATAAATAATAATAATAATATTGAATAATGAAAGAAATCCTTACTTACCCAGAGGAATCTAGTTGAAGCCTATCAGCTCCCCAAGCAAGCAAGATTCGAACACATTCCAAAGAACCACTGCGAGCAGCCAAATGAAGCGGTGTGCTACCTGCATAGCTGCAGATTATAGTTTGATCAATCTCAATGAAACACCATAGACATTTATCCAAGACAAACTCATATAACTTCGAAGAAAAATACCCATATCCACCAGGAGATGCACAAACAAGAGCCCCATTGTCAAGAAGCATACGAACACATTCAGGCTGTTTTTGACGGGCGGCGAGATGCAGTGGAGTGGCCCCATGTCTATCTCTTATGTTAACAAATCTTGCAAACCCCCTGCCAACAAAATCAAATTACTCAGTATTACAGTTAACAGTTGCCTATGCCTAAATCCATAAACAGTCAAAGCATTTTCCTTGATGAAACAAAGAAGAATCTAACCATGAGTTAGCGATTGGTGAGGAGCGAGCAGCAGAAAGAATAGCCTTAAGGCAATCTAAGTGGCCATAATAAGCAGCATGATGCAGGCAGGTTCGACCACGTAAAGAATCAAACATCAACATCTAAAACAAGAAAAGCCATCCACAAATCCATCAACACAACCACCATAAATCCCAAAATTTCAAATTGAAAAACAATCAAGTATAACATACATTAGCTCCTGCTTGAATAAGCTTCTCAGCACAAACTGTGTTCCCATGCATCACAGCCAAAATCAACGGTGTCTATGCCAAAACAAGAAAAACAAAAACACAAATCTATAAGCAATTGAAACAAAGTTTCAGCTGAAAACCCAGCATTCTCAGTTCAAATGAAACCATCACAAACAAGAGACACACCTGCTTATAGCGATTGATGACATCAACATTAACAGACCGGTCCAACAACATGGAAAGAACCTGATCAAGAACCAAAACACCCACCATGATCAAATCCTAAGCACTAGCAAAACAGAAAGGGAGAATCATAACTAGGCAAATTCATTAAGCTACATCCACAACTCCCAACACAAGCAAATTCATATCACTCATGTCCTAGTGGCCTCAATGTAAATGTGTAATGACATCTAAGGACCTGATTGTGATTAATTCCCTCCTGGGGAGCTAACTGTAATTCTTCCAAACATGAATTCCACAAGAACTATAGTGACCAATCAAATCTGATACATTTCATACACAACTAGACACTAAACTACATAAGGATAAAAACCATGGAAAACAAAGGACCCCATTTAAAATCTAAGCAAAACAAAAAAAAGATGAAGCTACAAAACTAAACAACAACCTCGATCCGGTCATTGGCAGCAGCTGCATGCAAAGGAGAAAGCTTAGAATGACCAGAAGTTTCATTAAAAACTGAGAAATCACCATCACCACCATCATCATCAGCAACAGCATATTCAATCAAAGCATGAACTTCCTCCAAGTCTCCTTTAACCACAGCACAAAGCAGAGCATTTTCTTGGTGGGATTCTCTGCAGCTCAATTTTTGACCCATAATTATAATTGTTACCACCTTCACTCTCCACCGTAAAAAAAAAAGTTTTTTTTTCCGGCGACACGTGGCCACGCGCCGCCGCCGTCGACGGCAGAGGTGGCGGAGGACGGAGGAAGGTGACGGTGGTGGTGGGAGGAGTGAAGAGAGATGGTGTGTATGTATTATAAGGAGGAAGGTGGAGATATAGTTTTATGATGTAATATAATGAAATATTGTAAGGTTGAGAATGGAACAACTTTGGAATTTGGACTGCCCGTTGAGTTTCGGGCAGGCTGACCGATCGTGTACTGTTTTGGAGGCATGTTCAGATGATCATTTATCAGTGGCTGCTTAGGACTTACTTGTGGATTCCTCTCTCATCTCAAGTCATGTGAACTACTTACTCATGGACATGGTAGAGGGAGAGATATATGAGTTTTTTTTTAAAGATATTGGTCAACTAGATTCATATAAATTAGATGTCTTATGGAAGAAAAATAATTAAAATGAAGTCTTACAAGTTGTTATGTGAGGTTAATAAGTTGTTATTATTAGCCTTAAAAGTTGTAATTTACAAATTGTAAGACTTTATCTTTATTATTTTTCTTTCATTGGACCGCTAATTAATTTTCTTTTTCCTTTTTTTTATACAATATATCATGTTTTTTTAGACATCATCAACATATAATTTAAGTTGTATTCATTTCTCTTATTTAATTATTGTTGATGACCGATGAGTATTAATAATGAGAATTAATTTAATAAGAAATGGATTAAATTAGGAATATGTCATATATTGAAGATCAAGATCATCTTCTTAAGTAGATTCTAACATTTAGGATATGATGGAGTGATTCTTTTTTACATATTAAAGATACATGGGACAAATAATAATAATTGTAAAGGAAAATCTCACTTAAAAAACCGGTTGAAAATGGAAAATGGAAAATGTCAAATCAATTTGTTAAATTTAAGAATTCTTTTAAAATAGAAAGTGAGAGTTTTATATCATCAAGAAAGTGAGAGTTTTTTATGCATTACCAAATTTACATAAATATCATCAATAGTTTAAAGTGTTAATTGTCAACATAAACTATATCTATACTTGTTGTTACTATATATGCTTATAATAAGATCATTTTTTGTTCCTAAATTTAACATCACTTTCTAATTGTTTCTAACTTTTTTCTAAATTAGCTCTAACAATGTTTATCAATAAAGAAACAAACAAAAGAAGGACAAAGATAAAAGTACATGATTGGACTAAAATAATAATATCATATTCTAATAATTAATATCTTTGATTTAATTAAATTAAGGTAAATAGTCTTATAGGAATGTAATGAGTATATGAGTAGCCTCTCATGTGAACTAGTAGTACTAGTAGAGATTTATAAATATTTAATTTACTAATTAAATAACTGATTTCGGGCATATGGAAGATATTTGCGTGGAAATAACAATAATTTTATCTGAATCTTTGGTAAGCGTATTACATCTAACAATATTTATTTATTAATTTATCCACTTGACCCTGATGTCAGGTTCCTTTTAGGCCAATTCAATGAATTTTCAAAAGACAGCTTTGTGTTGTGTTTTTTCTTTTTCAACGCGTTTTTCGACGAATTCAAACAGATATTTAACACAGTTGATTGATAGTATCACTTCGCATATTTTATTTTTAAGTATGAAATAGTTAAATAATTGCAAAAACCAACTAATAGTCAAAAAAATTTCTTTAATTTTTTAATAGGTGTTCATATGTTTTACAGAATTAAGTTAGACTTTTGTTAAGTTTGATTTCCACCAAACATTAATTAAAAAATTTTACGTATGCATTCAATAAAACTTGATCCAAGAAGGTAAAGGGTTTATTAATATCCAAAGGATTATAAGTTTGAATTGTGTTAATATGAAGATCTTATTAGTAAATAATCTATAGATACCCTTGTATGGGCAAAATAAACCTTAAAAGCATTTATGTTTCTTAATGTCTTTGTCAACTCTCAAAATCCAATTTACCTAAACTTAAATGTATAAAAAGGAGTTTTATATACCAATTTTGTTGAATCATGAATACTTGCATTCAAATTTGTCTTAATTTTGCCAAAAGTTTTAAAGTTTATTGATATGATACTTTTCACATAAATGGAAGTTGTGAGCTAAATTGACATTGTAACCTAAAGGAATAGCGTCTCACCCTCTAAATCTCACTAATTTGGAGAAATTTCTTTTCCTAACTTAAGCTTTCAGGCATTGCTACATAAGCTCGTTTCATTTTCGAACTCATGTAGAAGTTGCCATAATATTTTAACTCCTCTTTTAGTTATATCATGAAGTACGCGAGAGTCTTATACTAAAAATCAGAGTTGTAAAATATAACACACACGTTTCTTTATGATTTATAAATAGTACTACTATTTGTGATGTATTTATTGCATTGGGTTTAATAAATAAGCTAAATTTGGGCATTTGCAAGCAAGGTTGTCAAACTCGTGAGTTTAAGTAAACTCGTAGAGATAAGGTAAACTCGGATCGTAAACTCGAATCGTAAACTCGTAAAAGTTTACATTTATAAAAAACCATGTATTTCTTTTATATAATTGAATAAGAATACAAAAAAATAATAATAAATTGACTTGAATTCATTTTAAATATAGATAATAAATTAAAATATAACAATATTCATACTATATCAACCTTGATAGATAATTTTCTATAAAATCTACATTTAAATTCATTAAATTTTGTCAATTAAAAATAATTAAAATGAGTTTAGTAGCAACTTAACACAATTTTCTGTAAGGTAAAAACGTAAAAACGGTGAATTCACAATGTAAACACGTAAGTTTCTACGGAATTTTTAAAGACTGAAAATTTAGGTGACTCGTGACACGTTTTGGTTAGGTAGTGTCGTAAAAACGGTAAAATCGGAGAGTCAACTCGCGAGTTTGACAACAATGTTTGCAAGTACAGCTCAATTCAATTACAACCTTTTTATGGATTCTCTTACTCTTGATAATTATTATGTAATTTAGTTTCTTTTTCTTCTTACATTTATACTTATTTTTATTGTTATTGATGAAAAATGTCGTTTACTCAAAAATAAAAGAAATGATCTAAATTGTCTATAAAATATAAATGGAGCAGCCTAATTTTTCATGAAACACTAATGTGGGTTGCGTTGTATAAAGTGGCCACATAATCATAGCCATAAATAATAATATAACTAAAGTTTAAGGTGAATTGGATAGATCAAATAGTTATCCCACTTTTTTGAAAAATAAAATAAGATAAAATAGTTTGTCTCAATTTGGAGCTACTCGGATGGCATGCACTGAAATAGTGCTCTGCTTTTTAATATCCAATCAAACTGCAGGCTAAGGTGCAGTACACCTCAATTCATTATAGAAATTACAAAGCAGTTCTTGTATGTTTGTGTCATTTTTCACCCCCAAATCGTAATTTACCTTCAGTGAATGGGATATCACAAATACTAACCCCCATATATAATCCAACCAAAAAAGTTACTAAAATATAATTTGATAGAATACTATTTTTTATTTTTTAATTCAAAATAATATTTTACGTAAAAAAAAGTAAAATCCAATCTAATAATCATTGTCCCAAATTATCAAATGGATCGATGAAAATAAATGGCAGTACCATTAATAATTAATAGAATCTTACAGTAGTTTGTCATGTTGTGAGGGACTATTTATTTCTTTTAAACCTAATCCGTACTTTAACCATACTAATTATTTCCGTGTTAGGTTCACACTTTCTTCGTAGTCATAACAATTACTTGCATTATTTTGCCTAAATATGTGAATGGGATATCATATGTTCATAATAATCATATTTAACGATGGGCTCAATGACAATAATATCTAAGTTATGATTGAGTTTAAATTGGAGGGGGACAATATTATTCCTTGATTGTATAGTAGCACACAAGCACCAGAGAAAATGGAGGACTAATTTTCAAGTTTATAATTAAGGTAACTTTTAAAATCTATATTTCTGCACACACACCACACACACAACATTAAATCTTTTTTCCCGCCTTCTTTAATAAGCATGCAAGTTTATATTTGTGTTCTAGTCACGCTAATTCAACTTTTTACTGTTTGGTCAATAAATTGCGGCAGGTTGCTGGGCCAAACAACTAATACAAATGCCTTTTGAAGACAAACATCAGGAAAATCATTCAAACTAAAAACAAATAAATTAAGTTGATGGTAGATGATAGATTATTGGGTCTTGAAAAATCAGCCTAAATGTTTATGATTTATTTCGATTTCAAGTCCAATTTAACACACAAAGTATAAAAAGGCGTAAAGCAAAAGCATTGATGTCCGGCTACATTGGTAGACTTTTTAGATTATGCCAATATTTCAATTTGAATATTTCTGTAAATTTGAATCAAGTGATTTACTTTAAAACGTTGATTGAATATGTGCACTGGGAAGACTTATACAAATCGTTTCTAGTCTTATTAGATTAACTTAATTATGACCTGAGGGTTGATCATTTCTTAGTTACTTTTATTATGAAGATGGCGAGTGATGAAAATTTCCCTGTCTTGTACAATTTTTTAATTCTATTATTGATATTTAATGAAGTTTTCAATTCTCATAAACGTGTTATCACATATAATTTCATTTTGATTAATTAATCAGATTCAATCAATTAAAAGTAGTAAGAAAGTTTTTAATATAAAAGTAACAAAGCACGCAATAATTTGTCATTTGAAATTGGATTTGATCAAGTGAAATGAATTAGATTTTTCTAACCTAAAGGTGAAAGGTCACGTCAGAATTCTTCGATTAATTATGTAGAACTTGACGAAAAATCATCAATTAAAATTTCTATTGTTGGTTATTAAAGACTTGATAAATATTCAACATAAAATGTTACTGTAAACACCCTATTTTGTCCGGGCCCACCAAATTAAAATAAAAAATTAATTAAAAAAATAAAAAATATAAAAACAAAAAAATATAATAAAACAAGATATGCTCTCTTGATTTTTTCTTGTGAGGCAAGCACAAGTCAAATTGTGTAAGGGTCAAACAAAGATTGGCAACTAAGTGAGGAAATTGGAAATAATTAGAATTTGATTTGAATAAGTTAGGAAACTTTTGAAGAGAATTTGAGTAAAAAGGAAAAATTTTTGTTGGCCAATCAAGTTTCATAATGGAATTGATACATGTGCAACCATCATAAATAGAAAAAGGAAATGTAGAGAATGATTGGTTAGTATAAATCAAAAAATAATAAATGGGCATTTAAGATGAAACCCTAGAGTTGGTGGCCTATATAAGTGAGAGCAAGAGAGCATATAGGGGGCTTTTTCTTTGGAGAGGCTAGGTTTAGTGATGATCATTTTTTTGGGAGGTTTTTTTTAGAAGGAGAGAAAAAGGCTAGGGTTTGGAGAGTAAAGAAAGGAGGTGTATTAGAAAGGTATACATCTATAACATACTTCTTATATTTCTTAGGGAAAAATAGAGAGAAGGTGAGTAGTGGAGAGTGATTTGATGTGAGATCCCTTCTTCTTCCTCTTCTTCTTCTTCTTCTTCTTCTTTTTCTTACCTTAGTTTTCTTATGCCGATGAAAGTCCATTGTAGACGGAGGCATTCATAATCTCTCTCTAATCTCATTTAGGCAAAGGTGTATAACCCTCTAAGACAATTTGATTGTCTCTTCACCTAGCCAATGATTTGAGATAAGAGAGGATTATTCTTAGTTATTTGTATATATTTTTTTACAATATTTTATCTTTGCTTGATATATGATTTTGTTTTGAATTTTTTTTTCTTTTTTTTTATAAACAAAAAATAAAATGAAATGGTTTTCATAAAAGAGGAAAATGGGTTGAATGATTTTCATCCGAGAAAGATTGAATTATCTTCTCAGGTTGAAAGTCGATTGTTTCTCCGAGAGAGATTATCTCCTCAGGCGATTCAATCAAAATTGTGAAGTGTTTACTCTTTAAAAAAATAAATAAATATGCATTTTCATAATATAAAAAAAACAAACCAAAAATAATATTTTTTCTTCTTCATAAATTTAAACAAATGTTTTTTTCTTAAAAAACACAAACCAAGTGACACACATTTCTACCCCGAACTACGTGGGCTTTGATCCCTTACGGGTACGTAGGCCCTAGGTCAAATCCTAGGTCAAGTCCAAAAATGTAAAAATTATTTTTTTTCCTTTTTTTGTTTTATTTTTATTTTTATTTGTATATATTAATTTCTCTTGGTAATTTAAAATAAAATTAAAATTAAGGTCATATTTATTTTTAAACAATTAATTTAGGGTAACCGTTTTCTTGAACGGGTGCTGTGGGGTGCCTAACACCTTCCCCACGCACAATCGACTCCCGAACCCTATTTTATTTTTTTTTATTTTAAAAGGTTTTCCAAAATATCCTTTTTAAAAAAATTTTGGTGGCGGCTCCATTATTCCACTTAATTTAACCTAATTTTTCGGGCGCTACAGTTACTTTGCAAATTTTATTCACAGATACAAAGTATTTGTACTTTGATTTATGTCGTTCCTTCAATTATCTTTTAAAAGAAGGATTTTATTTTCCATAATTCCCAAAAATCATTCAAATCTAATACGATAATACTATTTATGTAATATATTTTTTATGTAATATAATTAATTTATACTTTATTGAGCTAAAAAAATTATAGGTATTGATCGAGTTGAGAAACTCTATCTGAAGGTTAAATAAGAATGTTGAGTGAAAAAATTACAAGACTATATAATTGCAAGAACTAAGAGTTGTGTGTGTGTGTGTAAACTCTTACGAGGAGTGACAAATTAAATAGTGTTGGTGGCCAAGGAGATGGAACGGCAGGCAAGAAAAAAATTATGTGGGATCCAGAGGATTAAGAAGATCAAGTAAAATAAAAATATAATAATGAAAAATGTAAACACAAGGCGTGGGAGGGAATCCATATTGTCCGTGTGGGTCAGAGATATCGTAATATGAGGAATCTGATCAAATCATGCCTCTTTTAATAATTATGCATGTTTTCTTCATCATCATCAATCCTTAATTACTTTATTATTAGTTTAATCAATCTCGCTCCCTCTCTTTCTATATATTCTACATCTTTATCTATGTGTCTAAAACACCCCTGCCCCACCAATATTTCGGCCACAGCGCACACAATTAATTGCCGGAACCACATATGCCAAAATATTACCAAAATAATGATCTCTTAATACTTTTTAGATCTAATAACTCGGATCCGGTTTTATGGAGAGAACTAGTTGAATCTATACGGTATAAATTTAGATCTAATATAGATGATCTATATTTTACATGTATTAAAAATATTTCACTCGATCAAAACTTCAAATCAAGCATAGGCCAACTATAGTAAATATAATGGCCTAGACATGTCTAGCATCTTAGGAAACCAGTTAGCTTAAAACTGAGTACACAAAGTAATCAAATCTTTCAACGTAAGTAATTAGTTATGGGCTTCATCTGTGATTGTTGGCCCGCAGGATTTTTTAGGAGGGGCCCGAAAGTAATCACAGGTTGAGGGAGATCACAGAGTAGTAATTAGTTATGGGCTTGAGCTGTAGTTTTATCCTTTTTATGAGGAAGGAAAGTGAGAGCATGATTTCAAAAGAGAACTGGACTTCATTAGTCACTTTCATTAACTTTATTAGTTTCCACGTAAATCAGGTATGTGTAACAAGCACAAGTCTTTGCATTGGGAGATTCCAAAGCTAGACGTTAAAGTTAAGGAGCGAAGGATTTATTAGGCTTCCCTTGTGAGGAAACCTTTGCGATGTAAAACTTATGACAATGTACCCTCAAAAGCCAATTTCAGAGTTTCATTATACGATAATTTACTCGGCGTTTTACTTGGCCTCTTTGCTGATTAGTTCCTCTGGTAAAAACCTTTTGTAGGTAACATATTCCGGTCAACTGGCCGAGATGGCATGCCACTGACCTTTTATGTTAACAGGCCATGATTTATTGCTTTGAATCTTTTCCTTTTTGGTGTAATTACATACATTCTGGATCTTAAGATGATATTATCATGTCTTTCTCCATATAACATGTGCAGTTGCTAAAAGTGTGGAAATGTTTGGTCTGCCTTAGTCTTCACTTCAAATAAGCCTATTGATGTCTCATTTCTCTATTGCTTCCTGTTCTTTCTTGTCTCGCATCAATTTCTTATATTTCACCTGATATTTCATTCACAAGACAGTTTTATCCTAGAAATTGACCTCCTTTGTATTCTGCATGTTTTATTCAGGTCAATAGCTAAGCCAGTAAAACTGGTGTTAATATTCATTGTGAGTTTATGGATTTGGCCAAATGTAAATGAATGAGGGAATCTGGTTGGGCTATAAATGTGCTATCTCATCTTGGCAGAATAATGATTACACGTTTTGAATCACGACTATTATAAATCAAACTACCATCATGCAGAATTCTACGCTTTTCTTTGAACCTAAATTCCATGTTCCATTTTTAGTAAACATTTATATCTGACTCTGCAAACCATAGTAGGAGTTTTTAGAATATAGAAATGGTTAGTAGATACAAAGCCACATGAAAATGAGTTGTCTGCTGCTGAAATTCAGAAAGTTTCTATACAAGAAAAAGTAAACCTTGTAAAGTGTTTAAGCCTTGCGCAAATAAAGGATGATATTATATAATTTGTGATCTGTTATTACAATATATATGAATTCATTAAATGTGGAAAATCATATTTTCCAATTCGTTTATGAAAAATGAGTAGGCTATCATGAAATTTCTTACAACATTTTTGAAGAGGCCTCCTACAGTTTTAATTAAGACTCAATACATCTCGAAAATTGAAGTTGTTTGGAGGAGCTTTAGGAATAGTTTTGACGTTTTTTATATTTTGACTTATTGTTTGACATCCTTAACATAAATTAGAGAATCTAGCCTTTTTGTTAGGTTCTCAAACCATATTCCTTTAAATTTCCCAGTGTTGCTTTCATCGAACATTCACTAGTTGGCTTGTTCATTGAACAATCCGCAAAATGAAAGTTGTCATCCATTCACTAGTCATGATATAAGTGAGTCCTGAGTGTGTTTGGCCATTAGCTAGTTAGCTTGTTCTTTGAGCTAGAGTAAAGTTAATTATATGATTATTTGGGCAAGTAAACTCATGCAATCAGTGTCCATAACTGTTCAAATCATAAAGAAGAGCATTGTCTTGTGTAGAGCTACAACTCGCTCAACAACGGTGTTTTATGAACCCTTCTGCTAAAATATAATGGGATATAAGCAGGGAAAAAGACAATTGATTAATAATTCATGGAATAACATTTTTAAGATTAGGAAATTTAATGAGGTGAAAGGACACATTTGAAGAAGCCATTAAATATGTTGGTAAAGAAATTAAAGCTGATCAAGCAATATGGAATTCTTTGTAACAAGCTAAAGGAAGACTGAAGAGAATATTCAATGAAATTATTGAAGGAAATTATTTGATTCACAATATCGATATAAATATTTGGTTGTTGATAAACTACAATAATTATGTATTTGGTTGTTGATAAACTACAATAATTATGTATTATCAATATAACTAGCTAATATGTAGTCCCATTTAGTTGGATAATACTTTTGTTACAATAGTTATTACTACTTTATACACTATAATAAATTTATTTATTTGAATCACTTATTATGCAGGACAGCCAGTAACCGCTGCTATGAGAATGTTTGACTAATTTCAACTAAGTTAAAGACTTGAGAATAGTTTTAACAAATTTACCAGGGGCATGTTGGCTGCCCTCCTCTAGACTGCTCGGCTGCTCCAGATTTTAGGGGCAGTTCAAATATTAAGTACTCATAATAAAAAAATAAAGTCTTATTTTAAAGCATCTCATCTTCAAAAAAATTATAAAATATTGAAAATATATTCATCTTCTCCCATGATATATCAAAATGACATTCTTTTAATGTAGAATTTAATGATATAAAAAGACAAACAAATAATATAGGAAAAATGCCCCAAAAATATGGGGCAGCTGAGAGGGGCTCCTATTTACTGGTGGCAGGCTCACAAATAACCTAATAAACAAACTCAAGAAACTTACCAACACTTTTTTATTGGAAGCTTTGGATTCTGGATTTTTTTTTATCAGCAATTCTGAAAAAATGAAAGAAAAGGGAAGGGACCATAACCTTTTACTTAACGCACTTTGTTTCTTTTATTTAATTAATCTGTTTTATCCATTTGCTGCTTTATATTTTTTATCAACCAAGCCCATCCAAAAGAACAGGTATTTCTGCAGACTTTTCAAATCAAGCATCTGATGACATAAATCAATGTTTTCCTGTCCTTTGTCGGTAAGTCTCATTCGTAAATTTCGGACCAAATGATTGCAATTTTTGGTTTTCTCAGTATGTAATGGAATAATTTTTTGATGAAAGGTCAGTTCAATACAAACAAAAAAGAAAAAACTCAAAGTCCCATCCAACAAAGGAAAAGAAGACTGAATATTAATGTGGTTTTTGGGATATAGATGGTAACAAAGGAAAAGAAGACTGAATATTAATGTGGTTTTTGGGATATAGATGGTATATGGTTATAGCGTGATTCATCATATTTTTGTGATCGATAGGATGCTTGCACTGAATGTCTGTATCACTTTGCCTTTCCATTATTTTTTGGTTTTATTATTTTGAAATGAATAATTATTCTTTAAAAAAAAACTTCAGTATCATCAAACGTTTGTGGGTTATTTTACCTTATCTCATGTGGTCTCATATTCAACTCTATATACTCGACCAAAAAATATATTCAACTCTATATATGTAGCCTCTATAATCATTTGAAGATAGTCAAGTTCCTCTGTTGTGGGCTTATCTTTTAGCAAACCGAACTTGTCAGCTATTTTAGTAGTGTAGGATACTTAATAAAAGCATAGAAAGCCTTGATAATCTTGTAATTTTTATTAAAGCTGATCTCATGTAACATCAGCTAACAACTTTTCCAAGTGCGTAAGTTGGGACCACGTAGGATACTGCTCTACAACAACATCATGGTAGGATTATTACGGACGTAACATTAAATCATCAAAACAAGATGGAGAAAAAAAGAGAGAAGACAATTGAAAAGTTGTCATGTTTTGAAATTCCTATATATTACGTCCTTTTGTGCTAAATTATTGATGGGTAGACGTACAATATTTAATCTTTGTAGTATTTATTTTACATTGGTGCCTCTAGTTTCTTTTTTCTTTTTACTTTTTTGGCAGGTTTTGGCTCCTAAAATTTAATTGAATTTTAAAAAATTATTAGTTCCTATAATTTAAAATTCAAACTTAGACCATTTTGCCACTTATATGACCAAAACTTCTAGTTTAAAATTATAGGAACTAAAACCACGATGGAAGTTGACTACAAAGAGAAAGACTACAAAGAGAAAGACATTAGTTCATATATATCATGAAAATATTATTTCTTTATAATTTTCTTAAAAGATTAAACATTTTGTTTTCGGTTAAAGAAACAATATTGAGTTTTGATGTTAGTCTTCTCGTGTTGAATTTGTTAACGAATATTGTATTTATCTCAACTTCTGCTTAAATTTTAAATTTTGGAGCTGAGGAAGACAGAAGTTAAATTTTATACAAAATATGTATACATTGATGACCCTCTGTTTATTTGTATAATAAAAGAATGATGTAACTTAATCTAAAGTAGAAACTTGATATGACTGGTAGCTACTTGTATGATGTCATGCATATCGGTCAACTTTATGGTTCGTTCTGTCAATTAAACTTAACCTTAGTATATAGGTGAGGGAGTTTATTACAAAAAATTGGATGTATCAAATGAAAACTATGTATTATATGTTTACCATAACAATTAATATTCAAAACAACAATAAACTTATCCTATTAAGTGAAGTTGGTTAACTACATAGATTGCATGACACCGTTGTGTTATAGTAAATAAATAGTTAAATTGTTTATCAAAAGCTCATATTATACAATTTTGTGGAGTGCTCTTTTTGGTCATCATCTACATCTTTCCACCATCTTCTTTGACTTGCCCATCTCACTAACAACAAACACCATATTATATGTTTAAGGTAGCAATTAACTATTTAACAGCAACAACAACAAGCTTATCCTATTAGCTGTAATCGGTTAACTACATAAATTGTATGACACCATTGTGTTTTGATAAATAAATTAAATCTATAGTTGAATTGTTTATCAAAAAATTAAAGCTCATATTTTACGATTTTGCAGTGTTCTTTTTGGTTATCATCTACCTTTTTTCATAGAATTTCCACCATCTTCCTTTACCTATACCCTCAAATATGTTTTTCTATAAGTTTGAATAGGTGTACTTCAATTCTTTCTCATAGCATGCATAAAGTTCATTTCAAATTTTATTTTTTCTTTGTATAACTAGACATTCTATCACATGTTCTTCTCATGTACATCTACTCTATGCTAAGATGATTATGGAAAAATCCCAGATAAGTGACAGTTGAATATTAAGATCATCTTAACTAGTTGAGTAGAAACATCTACTACTCAAAATCTCCTTTTGGGATTTTGAAATTTTCAATTGTTATTTATTTGAAATTTCCCCGATGATTATTGCATATTCATTCATTCATTATTATTGTTATTATAACTTGATTTTGAAGATATTGTATGAGTGTGTACATTTTACATTTCAGGAGATGTAATGCAGAGTTTGGGGGGAGAAAATGGCACATCAGAGAGAGTAGTGGAGAACCAAAAAGTGAAGGTGTTGGAGAATTCAGAATAGATTTGATTGCAGAAAAAATATAAAAGGCGTCCGCAAGGCTGTTGATATGAAGAGTAACTATAAAAATAAATAAGAAAAACTATAAACAAGTTATTCTCCAACTTCAAGGATAAATTGGGACTTAAGATTATTTATCCCCCTTGTATTTCCTAACCTTAAAATGGTTTCTTCTCACAATTGCTTTTAATAGCTATATATGTGCTAACCTAGGGTTCACAATGTACTTGTAAACGCTCCGTTGAGTTAAGAACAAGTGCTTAATTCCATTAATCATGCAATCTCTTGTCACAATTAATAAAACCCAATTTCTAAGTTTCAACCCTAATGTGGCTATGTGAGGCTAATAAGTATATGTCTATCTTATTAACAAAATCATTCATTTGTCATGCAAACTTCAAGTTCTCACACTATTTCACCCAAGTTCAACACTTAACCTAGCTCTCTCAAGTCATAAGTCAAATGAACAAACCAACTAAATGGTGATCAAACATTTAAAAGCATTAAGAGAAGGGTAAAATAAACACATATATAACATTAATCACAAAAGGAGAGGAAAAATCAAGAGTTAATCCATACAAGGGTTCAAAATAATCCTAAAACAAAGTGTTTAGCTACTCATGTTCAACAACCCCAAAGGAAAATATAAAATAATAGTCTATACACATTGAACAAAAGTAAGGGAAGGAGAATGGAGAAGAAGAACCAAGATGTGAAGCTCAAATCTCTTCAAAACTTCAAATCCCAACTTGATATCCACCAAAATCCATGTCCTAGCACACCACAAAGCTCCCCAATATGCCCAAGAAGTCAAGAATGTCAGCTCCCTCCGTTTTGCCCTCTTTAAACCCTAAATTTTGAGTGGAAACAATGTAAAACGCAGAGTTTCAATTTTGTTCGCAGGTTCGCTGTTCGTTTGCTGAGGGCTAATGTCCAGCGAACCACTTTTTGGCAAGTTGGCTGTTCGTTCGCGAAATGGGAACCTCCAGCGAAGAAATTAGCAGAATGGGTGCATTTTGGGGCAGATTCGCGGTTTGTTCGCTGAGGGCTAACTTCCAGCGAACCTTTTCTTCCCTTTTTCTCTTCTTTTGTTTATTGCTTCCATTCTTTTGATGTACCTATGCTTGTCCATTTGTTCCTATTCACATTAACTAGAAAGGGATGGTGAGCTCCTCAACACATATATATCAAAAATTAAGCACTTTTAACTCATAATCTTACGCACATGTATTTCTTATCATTTTTTCTTTACCATATGAGTATTGTTATATTTCTATCTATTTATTTACCAAAATCATGCGATAAATCAGGAAATTCAAATAAAATGTGTGTGCAATTATGGAGTTTATCAATAACATACATGACTCCTATCATCATCATATGGGGTTTGGGGGAGGATAATAACGCATATCAAGTTTTACTCCAAAGGAGAGGTTGTTTCCATTATTGGAATTGTAACCTCTAGATTATAGGCATAGTAAGGTATATGTAGCATTTACCGTTAGTCCAATGCTGATTCTCTTTGTTAGCACACACACACGATGAAAAAGGATGACTGTGATTATGTTGAAGGGGTAGGTCCCATTTCACATGGTTGTGTGTGGAAGTGGATAAGAAGAACAATAATTTAAGAGAGGGCGTCATCTCATGAAATAGTGATGATGATTGCATGAAGTGGTTTCTGTATCACTTTGGTAAGATTGGGTGGTTCTAATTTGGCCTAACACCAATTTCTGTGCTTGGATAGCAACTTCCCTTTACGTATCCATTTGCTTCATCATGTCCTTTTTCTTCTGCCAAACGGCTACCAAGTGCACAAAGTTTATGGTACATCATATTCAATTTATTTGCTTTCTTCTCTCCGTTTTCTCAAAGAAAAAACAATGGAAATTATGGAGATCGTCGTCATTATTCATTTTTTATTTCATTTAAAATAATATTTTCTAAGAAAATATTATAAAAAAACATTTAGCACTCCTATCCAAATTGTAAGATCCACTTTAGGATCGAAGGAACTAAATAAAATTTGTAGGTTATTGATAGTCAGTGGGTATAAAATTTATCTAGCGGACTTTCATTTGCCTCAATTTTCCATAAATTTAATTTTTGTGGTGAACTTGTAATATGGAACAATCCATATAAGATACTTGCTAAAGAAGAAATGTAATCACTAAAAAGTTTCAATATCAACTGAGTAATAGAAATCTGTTATAGTTTGTCACTTAAAGTTCTGATTGCATGCTAATTTATAGTTGGCTTTTTATTGTGTTATATTCTTCTTTACAGCCTCGTAGTGATTTTATTTTAATATTGACGATTAACTATGGATGTTAACATTGATCGTTGATTCAGAGACCTCTTAAAAATCCAAGTACTTTTGGAGGAGAAAAGGGAGCTTTTTAATTTCTATAATTTCTTTTTCTCTATATTTCTTTTTTATATGGGCAAATGTGCAAAAATAGCCATCATAAATTTAAAAATTGGCAACTATAACTCTGGTAAATTTAAGGGGGCAAAACTATACACTGTAAACCAAAATGGGGCAAAAGTAACCTCTCTGTTAGGCAGAGTCAAACGTACATTTTCCAGACGTAGCCCCACCATCAGTAAATGATGTGTCATACATTTAAAGATGCAATATGTTGATGAGACTTTAATTTTTCATATGGGGTTTTATTTTTCAGATAATTACGAAGAAGTAAGGTGAATTTCACATGATTTGGGGGGGTTCTATTTGGTTTCTCATTGAAATGATTTGGGGGTTTAGAGTTCGTTTCAAGTTATTTAGGGTTCAACTGGATGCATTTTAGCTTTCACGGTGGATTTTGGAATTGACATGTCATTTACTGATGATGGAGCTCACTTCTGGAAAATGCCTTTTTAATTCGGTCTAACAGAGAGGTTACTTTGGCCCCATTTTAATTTACAATGTATGGTTTTGCCCCATTTTGGTTTACAGTGTACGGTTTTGCCCCCTTAAATTTACCAGAGTTATAGTTGCCCATTTTTAAATTTACGGTGGCTATTTTTGCACCTTTGCCCTGCCAAAATTTTAAATTATATAAAAGTATTATTAATCCAGATCAAATATGGGCATCAATCTCATCCAGAAATAAAAAGCAAATGGTTTATCTTTCTCCTTATAATCATTCAAAGGCAATATCTTTCAACACATGCTCGTTAAGTTACATGTATGTTAAGTAAGATACAATTTGCTCTTAATATGAGGAATAAATGACGGATAGAAAAAAAGGGTAGAGCTACATGACCATTTGAGAGATATAAAAAAATTAGTTAAATTAACTATTGATAATGAATATGTATTGAGTTTTTAAAATAACTTTTTTAATAAAATGCATTAGAACTATTCCTAGCTATATGCAATCAAAATGAATACTCTATAGCAAAACAATTTACATTTGGGGTATAAAATAAAGAGTGGTTGCAAATATTATACTAATTGCACATAATAATAAAGAGATTTTCATCTTTGAGGATGGTTTGCAAATATCGAAAAAAAGAGTGTTTTAAAGAAACCAAATTATATTAATTGCAAATAACTAACTAACTTAATTAAATATTTCAATACATGTACATTAATTATGTAATCCAATTCCTGCATTTAATAAGGGTGAGTAATTATTTTTAATGGTAAGGTTGTAAACAAACCAGAAAAAGTTTTTTTTTTTATCGAAACCAGAAAAAAGTTTTTGAAAAGATGACGAATGGTATGTTTTATTCTTTATTAATCCGAATTCAGAGTTAACAAAATAAAAAAAAACACTATAATTTGTTAAAAAAATATCGTTTCCACTTTCTTAATATGTCCGTTAGTATCAAAGCCAATTGATTAGGAATTAAATCATGAAATAGAAAAAAGGGGTTAAATCCTTATATGTTGATTATATACATTACAAATAAATACAGATATTTCCATAGGAAAAATATTTCCTTAAAATAAAAGAGGAATGTTAATGTGAACAATAAGTCAATAATTATGTAAGAAGATTTATTTACGTTGTTGTCCGAACGGTAAATATAAGAGGAATGTTTACTACATACCGCCTTTTTGGGCCAACATTTACTACATACCGCTAGGGCTTTGTAGAACTGTGGTTTTCCATGTTTGGCGATAGGCCCAATACAAAGCCCAAATACTGCCAAAATAAGCCCAACATACTGTCGTCAAACTCAAACTTGATGAGAATTGGTGAGAAAGTCCGATTAATGTGATAAAATGTAGGGCGAAGGTGCAAAAATAATATTATCTCCGGCCCTAAATATAGGATCTAATTGACTTTTTTTTAGAGAGATTACGGTTGCGAACTAGGTTATTAAATGATGACATATTTGATTGATTTTTAAATTATCCATTAGTTTATAGGTAAAATAAACTAGTTTAAGGGGAAAAAATAGGTAAATCAATTTATAATTAACTTATTTTGCTTTTTTAAGGATTTTTTAGAAAAAGTCAATTAGGTCTTATATTTAGGACCGGAGGGAGTACTAAATTTTATCCGAAATTGCGTTTCTAATACTAAAGTTTTGCGAGGTGCAAAAAGAGTATCCAATTTGGGGTCCAAGTGCAAATAGTATTTTCACTTGAGGGAAATAAAATTTATATATGAAAGACTCTTATGGGCATAAAATTTTTTCATATCTAAATTTTATTTTCCTCAAGTGAAAATACTTTCTTCTGGACCCCAAGTTGGGTACTCTTTTTGCACCTCGTGAAACTTTAATAATAGAAATGCAATTTTAGGTAAATTTTAGTGTCATTTTTGCTCTTTCGCCCTAAAATTTAATTAAGTGATTTAGAATGGAAAAAAAGTATGTTAAAAACTTCCGTAGTTAAGAACATATTATAACTTTTCAAAATGGATAATGAACTTGTGGACTCTAACCTTGTCTTAGTTAATAATTTGATCCTTAAATTTAATTTTTATCAATTAAGCCCTTAAAATTTTCATACATTATTTATATTCTTATTTGATCTAATTGGGCCAACACTTTTTTCTACAATCCATGAATCAGATTGTTGTCCTTAATTCACTCATGGATAGACCATATGTGCATTTAGGATTATATGTCCTCAGACCATAATAAGAATGATTATATATGATTATTAAATTTCAAACATTTGATTAATAAAAATTATAATTCAGAGATCAAACTTGAGGGACAAACAATTATTGTCCCCTTACAGATCAACTTTACCAAATATATAATTCCAATTGTTCTTCATTCAAGATTCGGGAAAAAATCAATGAATTATTTGCATCACATTTCCAACTGCTTGAGAATGTTATGCATGTTAACATTATAGGATTAGTACAAACATTCAAAATCAACTTTACCAGATATACTTTCGATTGTTTGAAAATGTTATGAATCCTACTGGCAAGTTTCATTGGACTATACTACGTTCACAACTGATAAATCGTATGCGTCACATTTCCATACCTTATTGTCTTTTAGCGTTCATGTTTAATCACACTAGATAATATTTTGACTGTTAAATAAATAATAACACTTTTTTCTATCTTTATTTTTACATCGATTAATTAATTTTGACTCACAGCAGCATTCCGGATCAAATTCAAATAATCTTACTTCCAAACTAACAAAATTATAGAATACATTCCCAACTTGTAATCTTCTGACTGCCAAATTTGACCACAAATAAATATTGCACAAAACGGAAGAAATTCGAAATGCATACTGAAAATATATAATTACAATGACTAGATCACAAATTAAATACTTAATCTATACAATTATTTAAAATAAAAAATAATTGGTAAGTTAATTATTTATAATTGCAATGACTAATTCACCAATTGAATATTTTAACTATACAATTATTTGAAATAAAAGGTTAAAATATTATATTTTAGACCAAACACACCTCCCACCAACTAGATCGCATATTACAAACTAGGGACAGTATTTCAATGCATTTCTTATAAAGTACAATCAGCACAACTAAATAAATTGATTATATATGTGTATGCCCGATTTAAGGTCATATAATTAGAAATACAGTGAATGGATCTGATAGTTTGATAATTAAGAAAATCAAGACTTGAAGTTTGTTTGTTTTTTGACCAAAATTTATACCTCTCCTTTATTACATTGAAAGAGACAAGAATCAATGATACATGTGTTTTCATCAGCAACACGACACATAACTTTGTAAAAGTAATCGACTTGCCCATTCGCATGCAAATTGCTTTCCCTAATTATATGATCATCACCACAATTCTTATTTATCCTCTTATATTAAAAGAGGAAAAAACTAAATAAACTTTATTTTGATGTGTTCTCGGAGTGCTGAGTCTCAAACATTAGAGAAATTCGTGAAGCTTTCATTTTTTTTATGGAGAACAATTGACAAATATATAAAACCTTAAAAACTATCATGTTACTAAATCCTTAATTTATGTGTCTTTACCTTTAATAAGTTAAATATTTTCTTTCTTAAAAAAAATATATACTCCCTAGCTATCCCCGGCTAGAAATTAATCAGAAGAAAGACAAGTTTAATTTGGAATTCATTTAATGTTTTAAAGTGACTTACATTAAAAAACATATAAAAATTCCTCTAAAAGGCGACTAATAATTTCAATCAAGTATGTATTTGGATAAATTAAAGACTAACATATATGTTATAAATCTATGTTTAATATGAACAATAATTAAATTGACAATGAAGCCACTTTTTGTTGATGAAATCTTCAAAGAATCTCCGTAACCGCTGTCAACAAATTTGAACCCACTACGCAACATTTTTATTTGAAGATTTGGATTCAATGTCCCCTCAATTAACTGGTCTTTGTCATCTTGATTTGACTTGCCATGAACCAGTTGGTATTTTTATATGGTCCTTTTTGTTTATATCCCGTTATAGCCTCTTCTTTATCTTTTTCTTTTTTGTCATTCTTCATTTAATTAATTTTATGACGCAATTTGTTGCTATTTGTATCAAAAACTAGCAATTTGACGCTCCGATTCGAGTCAAGTCTGAATCAACGTCTGTTCACGCATATTTTGTGTTGTTCTCAAATATAATTTGTGGTCTGAATCGGTTCATTCCTGATAATTGTTTTTCCGTTTTTTTAATATGATGAGATGTGAACTTTTTTAGTATTAAAAAAAATGAAATGAGATTTTAATCTTCACATGCTCGTAATTATGATGGGAATAATAACCAGCTTTATTCCAAATTCTCATCAAATAAATGGTATCCTCACTCATGCACGTGCAGAAAGAACAATTTATAATTATTAATAAATATTTTTTTAAATGCAGGAATCTATTTTGAGGTGGTGGGCTTAATCCTAAATGCAAAACACCTTTCTAATTTTTATCAACTTTTTTTAATACTATTCCTATTGATGCTCCTCATTAATAAACAGGTAGGAGATGGAGAGTAAGAATAAAATAGCTGGTTAGGAAATACTTTGGTAATATCATGTGATTTTAAATAAATTAACTAACTCACTTTAATTTAATCAAATTAAGTGATTTGGTCTCATATTTAGAAAGGAGAAATAAATATATATTTTAATCCACCGTTCGTCGTAACGTCATTGGATCAATTGCAAAAGAAATTTATAATCGGATGCAAGGGTGTAGATGTAGTGGTGCAATCTGATCGTTCGCAAGGAGTATTGTTTAATTATAACTACTCCAGTGAGCTAAATGCAAAATAAAATATGGTTTTGGGTAAAAATAAATGTTTTGTTTGTTTTTCAAATATAGAAATGGTGGAATTGATGGACGCAAAACTAATACCTGATTTGGTCATTTTTGGATAAAAATGATGGAATGGAAGTGAAATGTTTTTGGTGATTAATCTACAATTACTATCGTAGCTTTATAAAAGATATTGGGGAGTCAAATGCATTAATAATTCACTAGTTTACTAAACCTCATGAACCCATGAGTCCATTACCTAATTGTTGAAACTTCAAATAATTAGGAGTTATTAAGATTTATTTTAGCACCTCTGAGTTTTATCTTAGTTTCTTAAAATACCAATCCTCAACAACCGGAAAGTCTAGAATCTAATCTCATAAACTCATATAATTAGGTATTATTAAGTACCTTAGAGTGTGATTAATGGTTTGTAATGCATTTGGTTCAATTACAATATCATTCAAGCAAACTATCTATCAATACTATGAATAAATAGAGAGATACCAAATAAATAATAAAAAACATATGCAGTACAAAAAACTCACTACTTAACAATGCTTACTTTCCGTCATTTCTCTAAAATAGCGGCTAAAATGTCATATAGTAGCAATTACAGAAGAAACATGACAAAGTTTTGTGAGAATAATTTATTAGCTCCAAAACATAGTTACGGTTATGGGGTAAAGCTATCACAAAAATGGTGTGAAGTTCATTCTAAAATTTGCCATCATTACTTTGCCACAGTTATGGTCAGTATAACCACCGAAAATTATTAAGTTGTGTAAAACAATATGGATAGACATGGCGGCAGTTTTCTAAACGTCGCAATGTCTTAACTAAATTAAGTTTCGTTTTTGAAAAAAAAAATAAGAGAACATCACATGTCGCCGCTACGTCTTAATAATATATATTTATATTTTAAAAAAATTGGAATACTTTGCAGCATTTTATGAATGTCGCAAAGTTGATAAAATACATTTTTATATATTTTTTAAAAAGAATGTTTTGTGGCCTTTATAAATGCCACAAAGTTGATAAAATACATTTTTTATTTTTTTTCAAAAAAGAATACTTAAAACGCATGTAGAAAAGTTGATAAAATAAACTTTTATTTTTTTTAAAAAAAAGGAAAACTTTGCAGCGTTTTATAAACGGCACAAAGTTGATGAAATACATTTTTTTTTTCAAAACCAGAAATACTTTGTGGCATTTTATAAACGACGCAAAGTTGAGAAAATACATTTTACTTTTTTAGAAAAGGAATAGTTTACGGTGTTTATAAAATACCGCAAAATTGATAAAATACATTTTGATTTTTTTTCAAAAAAATGAATACTTTGCAACTACAACCCCTCTATCTGTTGAATATATATGCTACTTAGAGGCACTTAATAAACGCTATTATGTGTTGATCACCATTATAAAGTAATTTTATTTACTAATTTTGACAAAGCACCGTTTAATAAATTCCTTTATGTTAAATTTATACATGGTAGCATTTATTAAGTGCCCATAAATAGCAAACTACTTCTATAAATACTTCTTCCTCCAACTCCCTCATCTTATTAGGCGCCCTTATATTTTTTTATAGCGAATAAGTGAGCGAACACAACATTATGTAATAAAATCTTTTAAGGAGGAAAAATCCTTCAATCCTAGACATTCCAAGAACTTTTATTACAAGTGTGTGTTTTATGGCAAACGAGATAACAGGACGCTACATATTATATTATATACTCCCTCCGTTCCTAAATATAAGCTCAATTTAGCAAATTTAGAGAGATTAAAGAAGACACTTCAATGAGTTAGGATTACATGAAATTTTCAAAATAGCTCTCACCTAAGTTTTAAGAATATCCTCTCACCTTCTTCAAATCATTATTTTGAGTGAAGGGAGTATATGGGTAATTTGGGAAAAACTTGAGTCAAATTAGAGAGTGATCTTATATTTAGGAACAAGTTCTACTCCCTAAGGTGATATTATATTTAGGAACGGAAGGAGTATCTAATAATTCATTCTCTCGCTATCGATCAAGCAAATGTGAGAGGACTGCTACTCATTACATTATATATATATATATATATATATATATATATATATATATATATATATATATATATATATATATATATATCCATAGTTCATCATTCAAATTTTCGGCGTGAGAATTATCTTAATAAGTTCAACCCCAAATACAAGGTGGTTGGTCCTTTTTTGCATCAAACCATGAAAATAATTTTTGGCCAGCCCAGTTGGCCGGCTAGATCATATTAACGAATTTAATTATATAAAAACCCTTAAGAGCAAGAGAGATATGTGTTTACCTTTATAGTAATATTGATTAGGATTTTTTATCAAAAAAAAATATTGATTAGGATTTAGGAGTAAAGATACACTTTTTTTCTTAAAGTAGGGATATATTATGTTGACCTATATCATAAAGAACAACATATAATTAAGAATTAATGAGGGAAAAATACATGCAATAGAGAAATTCATCTCATCGTAGTCTACAGGTGAAAAAAAATCTTAATCGTAGTCTATCTGCTGGCATAAGCAGTATATTAGCGTATATAATTGTGAAATAAAATACTTTGGCGAGGGAATATGAACTATTTTTTTGACCTAAAAGTGAGAGATATGAATTGAAATCCACTTTTTATTTTTTTGAAGTTTTATGTGTTGAAGTTAAAGGAAGGAGGGGTATGAAGCATGTAGCTGGAGGAGGGGACCTCATGCCTTGATCATTTAAGGAAAGAGTCTAAATTAAAGTTACTATTAATCGGCATATGTTTCATATACATCGATTCTCTCAAAGTTAAGTGGGACCCATAATTAATTAATTAAATAAACTATACAATATTTGTGTTGTGTGTAGAATTGAATGAAGTGGATGGGGAATCAAAATATATATACAGTAGTATATTATGTAGATAGATAGATATAGATGTGAGCATGATTGACGAACATGTGGAACAACGTGAGGCCTCCGAAAATAACAGCACTTGGAATCTCTACTCTACATCATCTTCCACTCAACTAATTAAACTAATACTATCTATAAACAGCTATATGATTAATTTAATTGAAACACCAACTATATACATTTTATTTTAATTATATATTTGTATTTGTACACCATGTATATCATGAGAAGGAGGTTATTATTAAAAGTGAAAGCTGTTGTACGTAGAAAATGATAAAGAGAAAGGGAGTGAGCATCATATCTAGATCATTCATTCTGACATTCTTATGAGATTTTGGTATATCATGTAGGCACAATGCAAGTTGAGCGAAATATAGCACACACAATTCCATATTTATAAAAATCAGAAATCAATCATCACCTATATTCCATGTTTAAATTTGACTTGGAATTCGGAGAAATTCTTCAAATCTATCTAGCTAGTGATGATAGATGTGGGTCAGTCCCTAACATAACATTATTGGTCCAAACAAATCAGAACAATATTATGCGCAAAGTCCCGAATTTCAAATCCTTCAATTTCGGGATCATTCATCAATAATCCAACCCTAAATGAAACTAACTTCACATGCTTTACAGTATAACTATATGTCTATATATAACTACTATATAGTTAGCATAATTTCCTTTTTCCCCTTATGTACATTATATGTGAAAAACATAAACGTGATGTCTTATAATAAAAAAAGACACCAAGAGTACTTCTTACCTTCAGATTTTTTCAAATCATGAGGTTGAGTTTTGAATATCTGTGAAAAGTTTGATAACTGCGTGGAACTAATTTCGTCTCTACACATAAATTAAAAAGGATGAGTATGACTGAAAGACACCGATTTGCGGGTCGGTGTAGTGTGCCTTGGGTCTAGTCCTTCAAGAAATTTTAGTACTCAAGGTAAGCGAAAGTTACCCCGAGTATCGTTCTCAAGGGAGCCTTGTTTAATTCGACTATCCTAGTAAATTGAATGCAATGCAAGATGGATTTAGGTGAAGAAAATATATTTTTGTTGATTTTTAAAGATGAGAATGGAAGGTGCAAAACAAATAAATATTTTTGGTATTTTTAGTAAAAGGGTGTAATGGAAGTGAAGTACTCTTGGAAATGAATTTCAATGACTATCATAGCTTTCTAAGGATTTTTGGGGAGTTTAATGCACTAATTTCCTCATTTACCAAACCTCATGAACCCATGAGTCCAATTACTTAATTAGTGGAACCCCAACTAACTAGAAATTGTTAAGCCCTTAAGCAAATTTGAGTATTCTCTAGGTTTCCTAAAGTACCAAACCTCACCAATCGGTAAGTCTAATGCCTAGTCTCATGAACCCATTCAAATAGACACTATTAATTACCCTAGAGTGTGATTAGTGCTTTGTAATGCATTAGGTTCAATTATAATTTAATTCAATCAAACTATCTATCAATACCATGAATAAATAGAATGATATCAAATAAACTATAAAGAACATATACATAAGGGCAAAAGTGCTGATCTAATAATTAACTCTTTCAGTTTGAGCAAAACTAATAAATGACTATTTCGCGGTACATAAATAATATTTAACTTTATGACCCGGTGCAAAAATGATAAAACCGGTTCTAAATGTTAATTTGTAGTTATGTGGGACCTTTCTGATATTATTTTGAAAGTGAAAAATACATTTTTCCCCTCCCAATTAAAACATTGCTGATACTAGTTAGCATAGAAAGATGAAGGGAGGAAGAAAGAAAGGTTAAGTTTTAATTGTGAGAGGGTAAAATGGTATTTTTACTTTAGAAAACAATATCAGAAAGGTTCCACAAAACAACAAATTAACATTTAGTACCGGTTTTATTATTTTTGCACCGGGTCGCAAAGTTGGTTATTATTTATGCACCACGAAACAGTCATTTATTATTTTTGCCCAAAGTGAAATAGTTAATTATTAGATTAGCTCTTTCCCCCTATACATAACCATGTATATTGATGAGTTCAAATCCCTCATTACAAACCAAAATCACAAATACCCATAATAACAACCAAATCCAGTCCAATCTCAAAACATAAATGCTAATCTAAACCTAGGCAATCAAAAATATAAAGAGAAATGAAAGGAATTGGGACTTCCCTTTGTAGAACCAAAGCTCAAGCCACTTCCCATCAACTCCAAGAGTAAGGAGGAACTTTATTGAGGCATGGAAGGAGGAAGGAAGGTGGAGGGTGAAAGGAAAATGTGAGGAAATGGTAAAAGGATGGAGAAAGAGATGGAGAGGGCTAGGGTTTTGGGAGCACCCAATCACCAAAACTTAAGATTCTAACCTAATTTTTGCACCTAATATGGATGGGTACTTGGGCTAAATATTTGGGTTTGAGTTTGGGTCCAAATTGGAGGTGAAATGAGTAAAAAAATCAGCAAAAAATTGAATCTGGAACTGCAGGTGGGACCTCGGTGTAATTTCTGAAATTCGAGGTCCTTTTCTGTAATTTTCCAAATTCGTCCAGCAACTTGATTTTCCAGCTTTTCCCCCATTTTCCCTTGCTTTTTCCCATCTAGCCTCCTCCATGTTTGGTCCTTAAACGACCCTAAAAGTGAAATAAGGGAAAGAAATAGATGAATTGGCTCTCAAAATTAATTAACAAATTAAATTCATAAGTTAGGCCAATTAATTCACTTTCTAAACTAATTTCTACTTAAAGGTCTAGATATTCAATTAGGCATAAAGTGAACCAATATTGCATCTTTGAAATGTTAATAACCTCAAGTTAACACAATAAAAACATATAAACCCAAGGATTTGTCAATAACACCGAGTTCAACATATCTGGCTAGCTAAATCATATAGATATCATCTAAAGTATCTAGATTTTATGTTAGAATCTATACCTATAAAAAATTTTTTAGTGAGATCATATTTAAATCATCCAACAATAATATAAATAGACAATATAATTTAGATGTGTTTAACTTTTTTCTGCTCAAGTTTTTAGTAGAGAAACGGTTTCATGACTGCGTGAGCTATCATAATTTATGAGTAGTGTGTGTGTGAGAGAGAAATATATTAATTTACAATGCAAGAAGATATATGATAAACTCTGTAATTTCACATATTTTATCTCAATTTCCCTTGAATGCACATGATTTTTGGTGGTAAATAATGGAGATAGATATAATTATACATAGGAAAAAGGAAAATTAGAAAGATAGGCATTTGAGTGAAATTTAGAGTTATATTTGTGTCAAAGTGATTTTTGGAGCTCATCAACCCTCTTTCTCTTTTGTAGGAAGAGGTGGACAAGTGAAGAAGGTTAAAGAAAACATGGAATTATGAAGAAAAGCATAGGACAAGTTAAGCAAGTGACAAAAGAAAAAAAAAGGAAAATTTCTCAATGTTGTTCGTTGGGCTTTCGTTGCCAAACAAAGGCACAACGAATGATGTTTCTTCCCTTTCTATGATCCGTTCGTTGAGCATTCGTTGTGCAACTAACAGGCAACGAACAAAAACCAAAACTCTGCGTTTTGAGTGGGCTGGAAGTGAAAATTGAGAAGCAAATAAAAGGCAGCTCGAAAGAAAACAAGTGGGGGGCCGACTTCTTGGAGTTCTAGGGCAACAAAAACATATTCCTCTTGGTTCTTTGGCTTGGATTATGCTTGGGGTTTGAAGATTTGAAGCTTGGGAGTTTGGTGGAGAGAATTAAAGACATTTAAAGCTTCTCCATTTTGGTTTCCTCTTCATTTTCTTCTTCCTATTTTGTGAGCACTTATGACTCTTTACTCATTTTGGTATTGTAGTTCATATTTGATTATGAGTAGCTAAATCCATTTATCTAGGATTATTTTGAACCCTTGTATGGAGTAACTCTTTAAACTCCTATCCTTTTGTGATTAATGTATATATATATGTGTTTATTTTACTTTAGCCCTAATGCCTCTAAATGATTGATCACCATTTAGTTGATTTGTTCATTTGACTTATGACTTGAGAGAGCTAGGTTAAGTGTAGAACTTGAGTAAAATAGTGTGAGAACTTGAAGTTTGCATGAAAAATGAATGGTTTTGTTAATAAGATAGACATATACTTATTAGCCTCACATAGCCACATTAGGGTTGAAACTTAGAAATTGAGTTTTATTAATTATGACAAGAGATTGGATAATTAATGGAATTAAACACTTGTTCTTGACTCGACGGAGCATTTACAAGTATTCTAGAACCCTAGGTTAACACATATATAAACATTAAAGCAATTAGGAGAGGAGTTGATTAAAGGTTACAAGATACAAGGGGGATAAATAATCCTAGATGCCAATTAATCCTTGAAGAAAACAAAAATATTTGATATCATTTTACCATTTTAGTTTTAGCAAATAACTTACTTGTTTGACCTTCAAATCATGTTATGGTTAGCTCAACTTAATTTAATCACCAAACCTCTTGTTTGACCGGATTTGTATCCCAATCCTCGTGGGAACGATCTTTACTTTCACTTTATTACTTGGCGCGACCCGTGCACTAGAGTTGCGAACAATATATAGTAAAAAAAAAAGAATACAAGAAGTTATAATACTATAATAGTGAACGAGGGTCAGGGCAAGCTTGTTTGTGTGCGTGGTTGTATGTGAACTTTATTCCAGAATGGTAAGTGAGACCTTCTTGGGGTTAGGAAAAGCCGATCGAAACAGACCCAAGAGACCTCAGATTCCTTGCTTTCAACATCATCCAATCCCCATTTTCGTATTCTGTGTTTATGTTTTTATGTGTCGTGTTTGTTTCTTTAAAGCCACATTATCATGTGGTCATGGAAGTTTCTAATTCTATGGTATATCTTCAGATTTCTCCAGCCCCCATTTCAGATTTTGTCCCTCCTTCCTTCATTTATGGTGTCACCTTTTGAATTATATACTCCATTTGTCCCTAAATATAGAGTCGTTTTTAATATTCAATTTGTCCCTAATATAATTATAAGGTATCTTTAATTGTTTCCAACATTTTTCTAAATTAACTATACTAATACTTAATTGAAATCACATGATATTACTAAAACACCATAATCACACTTATTTATTCTCACCCTCCCTCTTTTTGTTCTTCATTATTTAAAGTCATTAATATGTATAATTTAATTAGGAAAATGTTTGAAAAATAGAAAGAGGCAATATATTAATGAACAGACCCACTCTCTAAATATGTCCTTTATTTGAGGGTGTAGGGAGTACTTCATAAAAATAATTTAATATTTAGAGAAAGTTCATTAACCACCTATCAAATTACTTTACATGGATCAATAGTATTTTATGAAACACACCAAATGTTTAGGAGAAAAAGGGAGTATATAAGTATGTTTATCATTCAAAGTTATGAACTTTTGAAGCAACAAGCATGATTCAAACATAAATAAACTTGGTGAAATTGAATGACAACTTGGAGGTAAAAGCAAAGAATTGAAGTGATGCGCAGAAAGGAGGGATGATCCTTTCATATGTTGGACCAACATTATGAACCGTCAAAAGCACATCCACATATATTAGTATACGCATAAGGAGAGAGTATGATAATATTAATATTATAAGTTTATAACAATAAATTAAAAATGAAAAATAGAATGTTCAAAGCTGCAAGTTTATGGTAAGTAGGGGTGGAAATAGGCTAGGCTTTAAACAGGGGCCTACGGCCTAGCCTTCAAAAAGCCTAGCCTAGCCTATTTAGTAAATAGGCCAGACTCATATACAGGCCTATCATTTGGCCTATTTAACTAAATAGGCCAGGCTTTTTTTCACAAGGCCTAGCCTACAAGCCTACAGGCCGGGCCTATTTAACTATTTTGTGATTTTTATTATAATATTGTATAAAATAAATAAAATATATAAATTAATTATAATAGTATCAACTTATTTGTGCATCTAAACTTCACATCTCATAATTTATATACAAGTTTTAATAGGTGTTAAGACTTATGTATAAAATTAGAAGTATAAAATTTCAAGCCTATTTAAGAGTCAACATTTTAAGTAGGCTTTTAAATAGGCTTTCAGGCCTTGTTAGGCCTTTTGAAGGCCTAGGCTCAGGCCTAAAATTAAAATTACAAATAGGCTCAGGCTCAGGCTTACAGTCTAGATTTTTAAACAGGCTCAGGCCTATTTTAACTAAACCTACCTAAGCCTAGCCTATTTCCATCCCTAATGGTAAGTGAATTTGCTTGGAAACGCGTGCAACATTCTTCCAATTGCGTGGACCATGTGGTCTATGCCCTAACGTACATATACTGACAAAGCACTTCCTTGTCTTCTTCCTTTTGTAGAAACGGCACGCGCTCACGCACCAAAATGACTGCGAAATGGTCAGACTCTCCTACCTTCCATGTCAGCTTCTGTCCCTTATTTTGTGGTATTAACACTGTTACCAACGCTCTTAGATTGCTTCCTAAATTCTATGTTCTTCCATTGACTCTCTCTCTCTCCTCCATAGATTTCCTGTTTCTATTTTGATTGATGATTGATTGAATATTGTAGTAGGGGTAGTAGTTTTTAATATTTTTACGACATTTTGTTTTGGTATGATCCCCGAAATAAAATGGTAGTTTTCATTTTTTTTCTTCAATAATTTGTCACCTTTCATTTCATATAACTTTTAAGTTTTAACTAAGAACCTTATTGGTAAAAAAAAAACCGAAAACCTTCAATTCAACTACCATGCAAATGATTAAAACAGAAGGCAGTAGTTATAGCTAGTTATAATGGTAGCTTTTATGGTGACATGAATAGGGTCTATTGAAATTGCCAAGATTTCTAAACATAAATGTTCCTTCCCTTTTGAATCACAAGGTTTTTTCTTTTCACGAAAAACCTTGTAATTTATACCGTTCTTCTAAAAATATCTTTATTGAGTAGTACTTGTTTTGCTTTCCAAGTGAGACTAATTTCAATGGGTAGTAATTGATATAAGAGAAAATCATAATCAGGTCCCCCACAAGAGAATTAATCATAACTAAGTCTCAAATGAATCATCAAATTATATTAATGTTCTAAGGGAGCTAAATTAAATGATTTGTCATTGACTACTCAATAGTTGTCAATATCAACTTCTTAAGTTGTCAATTGACAATTGTTGTTGTTAATGAAAAGTCATTTAATTAATACCACCCAATCTCTTGAGAGACTTCTATAAATTTAATGATTTTTTGGATATCGCTATGATTAATTATCTTATGAGAGACTTGGTTGTGATTTTTCCTTAATATTAATGATATGTTTTTCATCCAATATGTAAATAATCCTATTAAATAAAGGTAGACATAAAATGGAACTGATCCTTTTCAACTTATAATTTACAAGAAAATTAAAAAAAAAGAGTCAATTAATGTACGAACAAATTGAGTTTTCCCTATTCATCATCTCCAATTCTCATATCATCTGTCTCTCATGTATAACCAGCTGAATAGATGAAAAATGAATCATATCAATTCAATTAGTTACTTTAAATTTCACGTTATGAACAAAAGCACTAGCTAGCACTATATTTTTTCCATATGGGAGTGAATTTAAATGAAGTTAACTGTTTTTCTTTAAAGAAAGTTAACTGTTTTTTAGCAGCTATTGGTGATTAAAAATGCATTTTAACTTTAAATGGAGGGAGTAAGTTTTTTTAATCATACTTTTTTTGTGGAAATCTGAAGGCTGAATGTGAATATGCTTTCCAACATCTCATGGAATATGAGATTAAATAAATGAACAAGCGCAAAAATGGGATGATACGGTAAGAATGACTATTGAGTTACTCCTACTTTCTTTATTGGGTTTAGCAGCAGTTGAGTTTAAAATTCCCACACAAGAAAAGAAAGAACGTCCAAAGAACATGATGAAAACAATGATGATGCTTGTCTCGAAAACTAATAAATTAAAAACACAAAATAAGAGAAGTACTATACATATTTGATCATATAGGTTTCCATACGTTGTTCTTATTTTGGGGTCGCCATTTTTTCGTCTTTTTATGTTCTTTCTCTGACTTGTCATAATTAAAACCATGAACTTAGGCAACGTCTCCTCTCTCTCTCCCCCACTCCCTCTCTCCAAGAACATTCCCATATTATTACAAAATGATTCTCTCTATCTCATGCCAACACATGAAGGAGTATAATATTTGTTCAATGATTTTGACAGCTATTTTACTTATTCTATTATCTATAGTACTTACAATTGATCTCTTCACTGATCAAGGTGGATATGTTAGTTAAAAGCGGTTTGCACCATCATGTTAATTAATACATTAATTAGGGCGCAGAACTGAGATTTGTCTAACACACATGTAATTATGTAGCAATGAGATTTTTCTTGAAGGATTACAATATATTGTTCAGAGCTTGTATAGACTTCTAGGTTTGACTGTGCAAGGTGAAACATTACAATCTTTCTTTGTGTTTTTTGATAAATACGATCGGAATCATCATCAGTTCGTCATAACACAGAGAGGATTAACTATTTTCCCTCCTTAACAATTTGACCTGCTTCACGGTTCGACGATATATTCAAAATTGAATCTATTGGGTTTAGCGAGATAATTTTGATGTAATTATAACTGCTTTTTTGACCATTTGATTAATTGAGTTATATGATATCCTTTTATATAATATTAGTACTTATGCACTTATTTCATTGGAGTCCACATAAATTTATTTCTTCAATGTATCTTTGCATATTTTTCATAGAGTTTACATGGTAGAAAAATAATAAGTACAAAATTAATTGCCTAAAGGTACACAAGGACATATATCATACAAGGTATATATGCAACTTTATGTAACTGTTTTGTGAGCTGTGTACAATATATCATTAAGTATATGCAATTATATTTCTTTTTGTATATAGAGAGATATTTATATTGCATATTAAAATGACATTGAATATAGGCTACACCTGCTGAACATCAAAATACCATTATTGGACAGTAGTTTACACAGAGATTTTTAACAATTTTGACACAAAATACAACAAGTCTAGATTCTACTGTGTGTATTTTTTTTTTTGAACAAATGTGGTTATTTATGTATATACATGACATGCATGTATAGTCTTGTAAGACTGAAGGAAAAAAAATGAAACAAGGCTACACTCACTCGCGCGCGCACATACACTGAAACATAATGAGAGATTTTCAAGCAATTTTAGCACCAAATTATGAAGGAAGCCTGAATTCAAATATAAATGTGAGTGACGCACGTTTGCAGATAATAATGACAAGAAGGACCTTTTGAGGTGGTCGTTATAATTTGTCATTAACTAATAATAAGCTAGGATCGGAGGCGTGTCACGAAATGTACTATGTTTGTTGCTTTCACCGATTGCTCAAATAATTGCCTGAGAAATGAGATGTGCTTAATTAACTCTGAAGTAATCGCTATTTTGAGCAAAATATATCACCTAATTTGAATCTGCCTTGTTGGTTGTTGAATTAAAGAAGACAAATTGCTAGCTAGGTTTATCATTCCATCAAATGGAGCCAATATTAATATTTAATCCTTCGTTCACACTCCATAATTAGAAAAGACTAAAGTCACGTCACATTATTATTATCATTATTATTTGTAATTAATTAACTACTTTCCAGTTCAAGAGAGAATTTTGAATTTGCATAAGTCAATAAAGTGTTACTTAGATTGGTTTGCTTTAGTTAATTAGAAAACTTAGTTAGCTGCGTGGAATTACATTTTAAAATGACAGCTCAGTTTTTAACTGATTCTGAAGAAAAGTTCATTCATTTTGTTTGGAAAAGCAAGTTGAATCCAACACTTTTCAATCACATATTCTGTATATCCATGACAAATATTTTGTAAGTCTGGGAAAAATGATGGTGGATATTGTTGTTTGGAATAAATTGAACATGTACCAAAGATGGTAATAAGGGTTTCATAATAATTAAGGAAATCTGTGAGGAAAGTATTGATCACTAATTGAATTTATATGCCTGTCTTGATGGTGTCAAGAAGAGAAAAGGTTTATGGTTTTTAAATTAACTTTCTAAAAGGGCAAAATAACAGCAAATCTAATTTTCAATTGAAGAAAACCAAGACTTTTTAAGATATATATTTTACACATACACACCACAGTATGAAGAATATTCGTAGTAAATCAAAAGACATAACCTTATTATTATATTAGTTCATCAATTATAATATTCCTTTCTTTGACCACCGTATATTAACTTTACTCTCTATTCACACCTGAAACAAACTACAATTAAATAGACAATTCTTAAAGCTAAACTTCACCTGTAATATAACCACAGTTTCCATAAGAACACAATTTATGAATTGGTCATCAAGATCACCCGCCGAAATTATCTTATTAAATCAGATCAAATATAATTCACATGATCTTAATTTGACGTGGCAGGACCATCTTAAATTAATTTAGCGCAACATATGCATTCTCTTCCAAATCAACATTGCCAGAATATATACATACTTATTATCAACTTAATATAATGTGCATAATATCCCAGGGGGTGTGGCTCGGATGGTTTAAAGTGGGTTGTCAAATTATCTTCCCCACCATTTACCAAAGATGATTGAGTTCAATTCCTGGGAAATCCCCTTATCCCTGAGATGTCTCCAGATTAGTCGGATATCAAAGAGGCTGAATACCGGGGCTTCCAAGCAAAGAAAAAAATATAATGTGCATAATTCTGTTGAACTGATGGATAAATTCATTTTAGTAACAAACATGATAATCATCATCACATGCAAACAATCTAGCTAAACCCTATATAAAACGAAAGACATATGTAGAAGTAAGAAGAAGATTCAAAGATCCAAAGTGAAATTAAAGCAACTATTACATATCCCTCGGGTTCTCATCATTTCGTTTTGAAATTAAATAAGAAAAAAAACGCAAAGTAACTCATCATCCATACATTAAACCCCAGAAGGATTTACTTAGATGAAGAAACTTTGCTTCTGGAAATAAGTTAATAACAAGAAGTAACTAATAAAAAGTGGAAGCCACACTAACAAAAACAAGAAGCTTCATCACAGCTAATTAAAGAGCTGAAACTTTTTTTGGCCTATAGTTGGTTGCTAGTAGTTGAAGATGAACTAAACCCAGAAAGCTCAGTCCAAGCAGAAGTAGAAGAACCACCACCACCAACATTAGTGTTAGTATTACCCCAATACTGATTATGATGCTCACTTCCCAGAAATTGGCTTGACAAATTCATCTCCTGATTGCTTCTATTGTTATTATTACTATTGTTGTTGTTATCTTCCATTTTCACTGAAGCTAACTGAGTTATCAAACCCGAAGCCGTCGTTGCCTTGGCTCGGAGACTCATCATACCGCCATATCCCCCCGGTCCCTCTCCCCCGGCCTCAAATGAGTACAACCCTGGCGAGCCTTCAAGCCCGCCGGCCAAGAAAGGAAATTGTTGTGTTTGTGGCATACGCCATTGCTCCAATCCCGGAGCAAATAAAATAGACCCAACACCACCACCACCACTACCACTTCTGCCTGCCACCGTGGTGGTGCTGCCACCACCTACTCCGGCGAAAGCAGTGCCAATTTGGAAATTTAAGTCACTTACTAACCCTCCCATTGGTGCTGAAATTGCGTTATAGTTAACACCATATGTTGTTAACCCCATGTTGTCACCTCCTCCACCAGCGAAATCAGCGAGTAAAGGAGACATGAATCGGAGTGGCGGCGCCTGAGGGGTGAGGCCAATTAGGTCACCGGTGGAATTACTGTTGGAAGAGAGTGAGTTTGTTGAACTTGTGCTGCCAGCTTGGCGATCTGAGCTTGCTGGTGACTTTGAGCTGCTTCCTTTGCTTGATCTCTTGTTCCTTCGGCAACCGCCTCCAACAGGGACGTTCCTTAGGGCTCCGCCACGTGTCCAGTACCGGCGACATGTCTTGCAAAAGTGGCGAGGCTGAGAGAGGCTGTAGTTGTTGAAGTAGCAAAACTTTGTGTTTGTTGATTCACATCTTGGACACTTCAAGGCGGCTTCTGGCATCGGTATGTTTGCCATTCGGGCTTGATCTGCCATCGAACCCGGCCTTATTGAGCCGGTTCCCCCTCCTCCGCCGCCCTGTGGAGACGGTAGTGAAGGTGGAGGAGGAGGTGGTGGCGGAGAAACAAGTTGTGGATGATGTAGATGTTGATGTTGATGTTGTTGATGAGAGACCACGCTGGCCACAGAGCCAGCGAGAGAGCTTGTATGGTGGTGATTACTTTGCTGCAAAAATTGTTAAAAAAATTTAAGAAGAAAAGAAGAAAATTTTCCAAAAAGGAAACAAATTAAAGAGATAGATGATCAAATATCTATGGTATATTCAAGAGGGGAGGGAAGGATAGAGGTATAAGTAAAAGCAAAATAAGAATATTTATCTTTTGAAAAAATTTGTTGCTTTTGGGACAAAATTTAAAGGAAGAATGAAGGAAAAAAAGGAAAGGAACAAACACATATGCGTAAAAACAAACAAGAAGAATGAAGACGAAGAACAAAATTAAAGGAGACCTTAAGTGCGTGATATGTATATACCTGTTGTTGCCAGTTGGATGGATCAAGATAAGGAGGGATAGAAGTGAAAACCATGGCTATGGATGATTCCTCTCCCAAGAGGGCTTTCTCTTTTGTAAAGGTTGTTGAGATAGTGGGAGAGAATCGCACAGATGAGTTATAGTGGAAGTTGCAGGAAGGATAGATAGAGAGAAAGCAAGAACGAAACAAGAGGAGGGGGCCTTATAAATAAAGGAGTCTCCTTTCTGTGTATTTATATTTATATATGTTTATATGATTATATGTCATAGTTTTTAGTTTCTTGTCCATTATTACCCCCTCTCTCTTCTCTTTCTCCTCCTACTAACACTCTTTTTGTTTTATTACTTTTTAGGGCTTTGAGAAGTGAGAAGTGATGTTTCTTAACTAATAAGCTTCTTTTGATGCTCTCTGTGCAAAGTATACTGTGCTTGTGAATCAACGAGATTAGTTCTTCTGACATTTTCAATTGCTTTATATCAATCATATAATACTACTGTTAATAAGTTGGAGCACAAGATGATTTTTTTAATAATCCCTCTTGCTCTTTGTAAAATCCTAGCTTTTTATAACTCTATTATAGCCTTCTAATCAATTTATAACCACTTTCTAATGTTAGAAGCCCAAAAATATGAATAAATTAAAACTTTTCTATTTCAAAAACTACATTAAAAGAATTTCCAACATAAACTTGGGCTTCTAAACAATTTATGAAATTATATCTGTTTCCTGAAATTCGCAGCGGATTATAAATTCATTAAATAGCTAAATTAGTAATCACTACTTAGTTTTATTTTATACACCTGTACTATCTATTGTTACTAAATACTTAACATATTTGAGTCTAACTATTACAATTTTATATAATATAATTCGGCTATCGCAGGTGATAGCCTATACCTATATACATCACAAGTTATAAACTTGTATAAGAATATATATAACAACTAATATATAATACAAATATATCTAACTATTGAGCTTCGGGCCTAACAAGCATCCTTCCTACCTTCCTAGAGCTTCCCTCGGAATTAACTTCTCCCGGCTTATCTGTAAAAATATTTTAAAACAACAGTGAGATTCAAAGAATCCCAATAACAGTTTATTTCAATAGTTTACCTTTAAATCATGATAATATTCTCCTCTTTCCAATCTCTTATTGGAACCTGCCTCTTTCCAATCTCTTATTGGAACCTGCCTCACTATACCAACCATTTTTAACGATATGTTCGTTAATTAATGGAGGTATTCTTTACCTGCAGGGTTTCTGAAAATGTTTGGCATAGGGGGAGCGACCCACCTGATGCCTAGAGTACTCTACTTTCTTATTTATCTATCTGAGATAAATATACCTCTTTCCTCTTAGGATCAACATTATCATGCTTTAAATAAAATATTCATGCGCGCTTATTGCTATTGAATTAAACTGTTACCTGTCCTTCACTTTACTAATACTCCTCATTTTCTTCTTGCTGCCTCCAAGTACTTGTCTCCTAACTTCTCCTATTATTACATAAAGTAATAATGGCTATAAGTAAGTATTCTACATAACAAGCAAAACGTCTCTCTCGAACCTATACTACTACCCAACCTTTCTTAACTTTAATTGCATTTTAACTTTAACAAACAAGTTGATTATCAATTAGGCAAAGAAAAGAGACAACATCAATTTGCTAGGAAACATACCACATATCGAAACCTGAAGCAACAATGCAAAAAGAACATGAAAGTCGTATAAAACTTTACATTATACAATTAAATGAAAATTGTCAAATAGATACCAACAACAATTCACACATGCAGATCCCAATACTAGTTAACTTCATATTAAATCATCCGTAGTTGACTTGCAAATCAGCTCATATATCCTCCAATTATATAGTGCATTAGTTCAGTAATTTATTCAGCTATATTCCAATCATGTTTTAGATTCACTAATCAATTAACAACCTTGTTTAAACTTTGAAATTTTATCCATTTGATCCAACAAGTCCGTTAGCATATTCAAACCCCAATGCACATAAAACTCTTTATACCATATCGATTTCAATTAGCCACAACAGAAAATTAGTGCAGAAAATTTTAATTACATGTGAAACATCATGAATCCAACCACAAGCATAATTTGAACATCCCTTCATACAATTAATTTTATCTCTTCATTCCTACATATCCTGAACAAAATAGAACAACTAACAGCCCAAACAAAGATTGAGTTGCACAACCATTCAAATTACACCATAACACTTTAAAACTTACACAAAATATTCCCTCATCCTGACAATCAATTCAGCCAATATTTATAACCGCAAAAAGTCCCAATTAAACTCAAAAACACCAAAACATTCATCATCATTCATTTATTTTAACCGTAGTTTAAAACAGAGTCACACCTACCATAAGGCAACGATTTCCCATTTCTTACTAACTTCGTTTAGCTACTGCAGCAACATGGCAGAAAACTCACAAGCAAAACATGTGATCTCACCATCCCAACTACCTCAATATATTATTAAAACATGCATAACTATTTACTTCAACAAACACACATACACATACCGAAAATCCAAATTAAACAAGGCAAATACTATAAACCTTCCCACATAATTTCAAAGAAATCTTAACATACAGCAGCAATATGACTAATTAAAATCCTAAAACTTCCATATTCATTTTTTTTTAGAACCTTAAATCTGAATTAGAAATCAATAAGCTATATATCAACCATTAAAACTTCACATGCAACACACAAATCACCATAAACAAGATCAAGAGTCACAATATCAACAAAATAATCAACATAAGGTTGCTTTCATTTTCTCAAATCATAGGCAATGTAAAACCATACCCAAATGAAAGAAAAACTTTCACTAGTCACTAAAAGTTTCTTCTAGACATTTTAACAAACACCTTAAGTGCATGATATTCAAACATTGGTTTTTAACTTCCCAATTATCAACAACCTTACCAACAGTTCCAAAACACCATTTAATCAACTAAAAGCAACAACCTCCAACATTTATATCAAAACTAAGTTCAGTCATAGAAAAGGAAGAATGTCACAACTTGCACATCAACCAAACTTTACATCAATCAAACATGCAAAGCTAGAATCAAAATCTAATGGGTTCATACATTAATTAATTAGAAATTTCGACTCCTAACAGCTCACAACTCGTCGGATTCTTAGTACTCAAATCTGGGTTTTTCAACAAACTCAACTAAAACTCCAAGTAACCTTCAAATCCATCTACAAACATGAAGAATCAAAGCAAAGTTGTGTTTTAATGATTGTAGAAACCTAAAACTAAGAATCCCAATTCGGACCCCTTCTCCATCTCACCAAAAACGAAGGAAAATGGGTATAGAAATGAAGAGGAAGATCACCTGAAGCTGAATCCATCATTGCATGTTGGATTTAGGCCGAAAATTCCCAAGAATCGCCATTAGCAGAGGAAGAAATGAAGGAGTAAGGAAGAGAGAAGGAGCTGCTCTATTTTGGAGAGGAAGAACGATCAAAATGATGAAGAAAGAAGAGTAACATGTTTTTGTTAAGATAAACTCGCGAAATGACCCTTTTGCCCTTCTCTTCTAATCCTATTTACTTTCTTATTTTCAGTTTAATCAAAGTTAAGTTATAAAAATAATTCTTGACATAAGTTCATATATTTCCTTTCATCAAAATGGTGTTAAGACTTCTAAGTATTCTCCATAAAATTTCCAATGAATAATTTAGTCTCTAACTATTATTTCTTTAATTTCTAAAGAAAGTAGGTATATTAATTTCTTAAAAATATAACTATTCTCTTTTTTTTTTATTTTTAAAGGCTTTCTAATTCCTAAATGATATCCTAAAACCTTAATTAATTCCTTATTATTCCTAGTTTGAAAATTGGGGTGTTACACTCTTCCAGCATTATTATACGTATTTATTTTGTATATACCTAAGAGGCATTTTATAAGATAAAAATTGATTTATTGTAATCTATTGCTACAACTGATTCATCAAATGGCACGATATTGAATGGAAACACTTTCAGATATAAAAATGAACACAATTTATTTATTTCCCAAGTACTTGATGAAACCAGCCTCACTATTTACATTGTTTTTACTTATGTTAAAGTGAAAGAGTTATGATTATGGATGTTAAGCTCAATTAACAAACATACATGGTAGCTGGCTTATTTTACAGCCTTTTGAATTTTGGTCCCATGCTCACTTTTTCCGCCTTGCAAATTGAGACGACTGTTCATTTATTTTAAACATGGAAGTGATGAAGACTAGCTAGTAGCATTATATATACAATGTAACAATTATTTACATGAACAAAGAGAATGTCAGGTGCATAATTGATCTTCAAGTATGCTAGAACAAGTTTATAAGTGTGATTTACTTTTGAATAGCAGCCATATATATAATGATAAGCTAATAATAAAGTTGAAGAACGACTATGAGGGAGTGTGTGATGCAGATGCTACTAGTGTTTGTTTACGTACAAAGAAAAATATTTATTAAAACAGATAATTTTTTAATTGATGTGAAGAAAAAGATGGTGGTGTACATGTATATGTATATATAGGTGGGTTGCTTTAGTGGTGATGTAAGATATGGTTGAAGGGTGAGCCGACCGAATGAAGCTTTTATAGGTCCGGTCTGTTCCCTTGCCCACTCTTTTTTGTTTTTTCCATCCCATTACCCTCTTTCCTTAATCTTTCTATCTGGCCCACCTTACAACCCTAGTCAAATGTAATTAGATTCTCCCACACAATTACCCATTCAAATAATGACTTCATTAACATACATTAAAAATTTGACAATAAGTTAGCCAATCGCGTTGGATTAAGTGGAATGGACTAATAATTCACAACATCATAAATTGGATTTCAATCTTAACTGTAAGACGTGTATATATAAACTGGATTCCACTCGTAATATATTTGGGTTAGAAGGCAAAAATGTTCCGCAAATTTTCATGGAAGGACGCTGGGCACCCAAGAGTTTTTTAGATGATAATTATGCCCAAAAGTTTAAAAAATGGGGCAATATTATCTCTGCATTCCGTTAGATATATTAATTTGGCCTGTTATTATTTATTTGACATGAATTTTGTTGACGTAAGATGATAAGATAATATATACTAATTGTCATGCGTGCATATATATTAAAAAATAACATTCAAAATTAGCATATATAATGGCAGGCAGAGGCAAAATTGCCCCATTCTTAAAACTCTCATGACATAATTGCCCCTTCAAAAATTTCAAGGTATCTAGCGCCTTTTCTGAAAACTTCTAGGATATTTTTTCTTTTAACCCTATATATTTAGTACCCAACTGTGTGTTGAACAAATTTGCATCAAGTACCGAGATATATGTGCTTAATTAGCAAATTAACCTTAAGAAAAATCTTCTATCGTTACCATCTCTACTTTTTTTCAGACCAGTAGTAAGGAACACCCGATATTACATCATGCTTAAATGTGATTAACCAGCTTTGATGTATTTTTTTTTGATAAAAATTGAATTATGCATTAATTAACAAAGTAATAACATACAAACATATTCATAAAAGTTTTGATTTCCTTTAAAAGGAAATCAAACTTCCAAGAAATTCTATGGTTGTGAACTATAATCTTAATGTGACCTTTTTTGGTCAAACACAGAAATAAAGGGTAATTTGTAGGTGATTGAATTTGGGATTGTTGCAGTAGGAACCCAAGTGCATCTCGAAGGCATGTTAATTGCATCTGAAGATGACCAATTCTAACTTCTGGCTTGAAGCACCAATTTATGAAAGTTTCCACACCAAATCGGATTGAGATTTGTATCTTTCTTGTTGAAACATTCATCTTTGAAAACTTGAAATGGATGGCCCAATATTCGCTGAAGATTTGACAAATGTTGGAGATAGGCAAGATCCTTTGCATTTGAGTCGTATCATCTGTCATTGTTTGTTTGGGCACAAGTTCTCTAGAATTTTTCATTCCAACTCTAGTTATCTCCGCATTTGTTTGAGTGATTGCTGCCTTGATGATATCTGATGGAAGAAAAGATTTCCCTGCAAAACAAGTTTGGTTTCGTGCATACCAAATGGATTCTAACAATTTAAATGGAAAATAAAAAACATGATCAGAAACCATTTTATGTAGGGACAACCAGTATTTAATCCAGTCCTGCAAATTCCTGTGAATATAAGTGTAACATCCTGAAAATTTAATTCGGGATTAGAGAGTGTTTGGGAAATAATAAATTGAGAAATTGGAAATTTTGGAATTTTTAGTAATTTTTGGTAATTTTGGAATATTTTTGAAAGTTTGAATAATAAGTTTGCAAATAATTAATTAAGAAATGAAGAATTTGAAGTATGAGGGAATGATAAAGTTAAAAATATTTTGAAGATTCAGAAGATTGGAGACTGGTTTGAGTGGTTTTAAGTTAAAAAGAGTACACTATGGCAAGCTTGAGCTGCAAATTAATAGAAACCATCCTTATTTCAACCAACCAAACGCGGCCTCCCCTTCCCTTAACATAAACCAACGAGCTCCCTCTCCCCCCCTCACTTCCGATTTCACACACACCAAATCCTCTCCTCCCACATCTCTCTATCTCACCATTTCTTCATCCAAAACTCCTCAATCTTTCCATGAAAGGTTGTTAAATCGCGTGGGCCACTCAGAAATTGGTGGGGTTCGTTCGATCTGTTCATATTCGTCTCACTCTACTCGCGTTTTCCGGCGGTTTTGGCCGGTGACCGGCGGCGTACGGCGGCGCAAGGTAAGCCTTGCTTCTTCTTCGATTCTTTCAAACCATCTAGCCCTTCCAACTTCTTTTCTCATCCCTTCCTTTTTCTGTTGAGGCCCAGCTCGGCCAGCCACCATAAGAGGTCAATTTCCGGCGAGTCCCACGACGGCCGGCGGCGGTGACACTCTTTTCCTCTCACTATTGAACTTTGTAAGCTTTTCCAACCCTTTGTGATGTTGATTTTGAGATGTTGTTGTCTTTTAAAAGTTAGGGTTTTGTGAGAAATTGGGAATTTAGTATTTACAAGATACTATAGTGCTTATTTAGTGGTTAATTGAAGTTTGGACAGGGTATTTGCTGTTTCTTTAAGTGGGAGATTACCTTAGGATTTTTGGGGAATATTAGGTATTCTTTAGAGTTAGGGTTTTTGTTTATATTGTGATTTTGGAACACTAATGTTTTAATATTGGAATTGAGGTATTAAACTTGATTATGTGTGAAAGCATTTGGATTTTCTAGATGAAATTAAGCATTTGGGAAATTATGGTGGAAGTTGTGATTCTTTGAAGTTAGGAAACTGTTCATGAAGGTTAGTTTGAATAAATTAGTGATGAAGAAATGTTTATTGAAGTTATTTAATGATGTTGGAATGTTGATTTTATTTGGATTGGTGTTTGTAAGGAATTTGGTGATTAAAGTGTTAAAGAGAAAGGGATGTGGTCATGTATGGGAATGTTAGAGTTTGGTGGAAGGTTTGTGAAGTTGGGAGGTTACTTTGAGTTGTAAATTTGACACTAATATGGTGGTTTGTGATTGTTTTGTAATTTATGGGCATTCTTAGTCTCATTAGGTTACTTTGAGTTGTAAATTAAGAAATATTTATATAGGTGTTATGAAAGTGTGGAGGAGTGCAATTGTTGGAAATTGTGTATGGGAAGAATTTTGGTAGTTAAAGTGTTGGTTAAAAGAGATCTTGATTAGGTAAAAGAGTGATTGAATGGTAGTGGATTATTTGGGAAGTTAGGGAGCTGCTTTTAATGCCAAATGATTGTAAATGAAGTGGTTTAAGTAAGTTGTACCAGTTTTGGTGATTTGGCAAAAGTTAGGGAAACTTTTTAAGTTAATTCTTTTGTAGTCAAAAGCAAATGGATAAAGGAAATCATGGAATGTAAAGAAAGTGTTTGAGGCTAAGAGACCTCCTTAGTGTCAAATTAATATTAATGAGGTTAGTTTGGTAAGTTTTGGAAGTGTGATATAATTTTTGATAGGAATGCCAAAGAAACATAATAAATGGAACAATTTTTAGGGATTTTGTTAATGAATGATGATTTGAATGAAATGGTGGTTAATAAATGTTTGTTAAGGGTTGTTTATGTGGGTTGTATGGATTAAATTGGAGCTTAAGAAATGTTAGTGTAAGTAATGTGAAGGTGTTGGAGTAGTGAAATTGTTTGAAATGGTGTTTGAGAAGGAATTGGGAAATAAAGTGTTGGATTGAAAAGAAATTTGTTAAGGAATGGTATGTAAGGAAGATGGTGAATGTATGTGGCTTATGGAGGTCACTTTAAGTGGCCAATTTAATATGAATGGCTTGTTTCGATGAGGATTAGTTTGTTGGGTCAGTTTTGTAAGAGTATGAGAAATGGAAGTTTAATATTTTGGAAGTTACAAATAAATAAATTAAGGGAATTGTGGGGTACAATAGAATATAGAAAATTGTGGATTTAAGTAATTTGTTTCTTCCATAATTGGTTTAGAATTAGTTTGAATGGTAGGTTTAAGTCATTGATGTTGTGTCTTGACCAACAGTAGGTCATTATCTGATTGTAGACGGCAGAGACTCGAATGGAGCTTGAGGACGACGTTAGCTGTGTATATCTAATGCTACTAAGCTGTGCAGGTAATCACGCTTAACTGACTGTGATACTGAGGGTGATGGTAGTTGAGGATTTTCTGACATCCTCTTCTACTTATTTATATATATATAAATAAAATGAATTCAGATTATGTTATACTTAAACGTGGGCTATAGGGTACCTTTCAATTGAACTGTAATTTATATAAGTTCATATTTATATATAATCTTTTGTATGTTGCATGACACTGGTTATTAGTACCGTCGGCCGATGTAACCTATCGATTTGCGCAAATCGATAGGTTAATAGTACAGGTTCCTTGAATTGTAAAGGAACCAGGGATGTGTACACTTTTTATAGTGCTCCCTTTTTCAGGGACGTTTTCACTATTTAAAGTGCTCCCTTTTTCATGCTTTCAGACTTGAGACTGGGCACAGTGTCAATCATGTTTATTTTTGTCTATTGAGAGATGGATGCATCTATTCTGGATATATATATCTATATATTTGTAAATGTTATGTGCTGTATGCAGGTTTTGAACTGTGGTACCCTGTAGACACTCCACTACCCCACTTCTGAGTGTCACAGTGAGTTACGTTGTGATTACTGAGACATTGTTTTGTCTCACCCCATTCCCTTTATTTTTGCAGGTGATCATGCCCAGAGGTAGTCTGAGAGGAAGGGAAAAGGGGGCCGGCCAGCTGCATTGAGTCAGTGAGTAGGCCGGAGGTAAACCGTTGGGATATATATATTGCCATAAAGTAGGCTGCATCCGCTTCCGCATTTGTTGTATATTTTAAGTGAAATGTATTGCTAATTGACCGTTTAATTGATTTTGTTAATTGTTGTTTAGTTACTGATATCGTCATAATGTGACAGTTTTGGCTGTATCACACACTTTGTTAGTGTGATGATTGATTATATACTGTATGTGATCATTTGCTACAGAAGGATCGCCTGCTAATGGAAAGGCAATCCCTTTTACTGATTGAGCTTAGCGACGTTTGATTTCGCTTTGTGATGCTGACATGTTAAGTCAGAAAATTGTGTATTTGTGATGTGTTGATTTAATGAAGCTAGTTACTGGTGTTGTTGACACATGCTGTGTTAGGTGATTAAGTCATCATTGTACTGGATAATATTATTAGTTTTACAGGTGAATGGTCATGATCAAGTTAAGGAAATTCTCTTTTCCTAACTTGATTATATTATGTGAATGTTGATAGTTTGTAGGTTAAAGGAGGTTGTCTTTCTCACATAACCATGTTAGATGGGCCCCGCTCTAATATGGTTTATTCTTATGTAGTTTGGTTAGTTCTTTTTCTAACCATGTTAGGTGATTCTTTTCTAACATGGTTAGATTTAGGTTATTGTATTGTATGTATGATATATTAGGATGATGATGGTTCTTTTGCTAACTATGTTAGAAGATTCTCTTTTCTAACATAGTTAGATGAGTAATCTCTTATAAATAGAGAAATTCTTTTGCTAACTATGTTAGGTGAATCTTTTCCTAACATAGTTAGATTTCATTGTTTGGATTGTTTTGATTAGCAATGTGTTAGGTTAAGATTAATATTATATTAGTAGGAGGTACTTTACAATAAGCATCTGTTCGTATTGTTAAAAAGGATCCAAACCAGCAAGCTCGAGCAAAAGAGCAATGAATGAACAAATGGTCCATGCTTTCATTCTCAGATGTACAAAAACAGCAAGTCTCTCGCAGCGGCACATGTCTTCTCTTCTAGAAGGAGGTAGTTGGGATGATTCCTTTTATACATTTCCACAAGAATAATTTTGTAGTTGGTCGAATGTCAACCTTCCAAAGCTCAGAAAATAGACAATTGGATGTAGTTGATGATTGAGACATTTGATTGTTTACATTCTGAGTCTGAGTAGTTGATTTCACCAAATATTGGTACCCATCCTTGACAGAGTAGTCTCCAGAATTCCCCATAGTGCATCGCAAGGTATCCCTGACTGGTAATAATGGTAACGGTGAACGTTTGAACTCATTAAGAACTTCCAGTGGGTATAGTGAGCGTATAAGCGGAAAGTTCCACCTATTATGAGGGCGCAGTATAAGGTCTGACACAGTAAATGAATCATGCACCAAACCTGACTGCTGCACTGGCCACCATAGCCGATTATTGAGAGGAAGTGAAGAATTTGGTCCTACCTGCCAAGTAATGTTATTGGTAACAAATCCACAATTTTTGACAATCTGTTTCCATAATCTGCTGCTGTTGTAAGTCGTAGATAATTGGATAGACTGATCATCCACAAGATATTTTTTGGTCATTACACGGCTTACAAGTGAACTTTCATCATGAATAATTCTCCATATGTGTTTCCCTAGCAAAGCCAAATTGAAGAGTTCCAAGTGATGTAATTGTAGTCCTCCCTCATTCAAAGCTTGACATAAATGATCCCAACCAAGCAAATGGATTCTTGCTTGCTGCTCCTGGAATCCCCAAAAGAAATTAGCCATACGCATGGCTATTTGGTGACACACATTCTTAGGAAATTTTGCCAGTGAGAATGGGTAAACAACCAATGAAGAGAGAGTGTTCTTGATCAAAACCAGACGACCAGCTTGAGATAAAACAGAACTTTTTCAACCTGCTAGTCGATTATCAATTTTATGAAGAAGGTCTGCATGAAGTCTTTCATCCCTTCGATTTTCATCAATATAAGTTCCCAAATATTTCCCTAAAGTGGAATGAAATTTCACTCCCAGCATAGATGCCAAAGTTTTCTTCATGGAGTGTGAGACAGATGGGCTACACACAAGAACCGATTTCTGGAAGTTAATATGTTGCCCTGAAATAGTGCTGTATCTATTCAGAAGTGCCTTCATAATCTTGCACTGTTCTTCTGTTGCCTTACAAAACAGAAGAGTGTCATCAGCATACATAAGATGGGTTATTCCATCTGATTGCCTTGAAATTTTGATCCCCTTCCACCAGCCGAAGAATTCTGCTTGATTAATCATACATGATAATACATTAGCACATAAAATATATAAATAAGGAGATAGAGGATCACCTTGCCGAAGACCCTGTGATGGAATAATTCTTTGTCCCGGGGATCCATTTATCAACACTTGATATGATACAGTAGACACACATTGAATAATCAATTTAATCCATGATTCAGGGAATTTCATTTTCCTCATTACTGCCTCTAAGAAAGACCAGGACATTTTATCATATGCCTTTGCAATGTCTAACTTGAAAGCACACAGTCCTATTTTATTCTTTTTTGTTTTCTTGATTTTTTTCATACATTCAGATGCTATCAGAATATTATCAGTTATTAATCTACCTTTCAAAAAAGCATTTTGATTTGGAGTAACGAGGTCAGGTAAAATTTTTTTCAACCTGTTACAAAGGACTTTTGACAACAGCTTATATATTACATTACATAGGCTTATTGGCCTAAAATCCCTGAAAGTGTTTGGATTATTGCATTTTGGAATTAAAACAATAAATGTTCTGTTTAAGTCCTTAAGAAGATATCCTGTTGAACATATTTGAATAATCATCAAAGAAATATCTTCTCTCAAAGTGTTCCAAAATACCTGAAAAAATCTTGCATGAAAACCATCAGGACCAGGGGCACTATCATTTTTAATTTCAAAAACAGCTCTATCTATTTCATCTTGTGTGATAGTATTCAATAAGATATTGAAATGCCCATTTTGAAGAGATGGAAGATTAATATGATCCAATGTTTGTTGTGTTATCTGTGCAACATCAGCCCCTTAATATTTGTATATATTTGAGAAATAAGACCATGATTCATGTTGAATTTCATTGGGATTATCAATCCAAACACCCTGATCATTCTTAATTCTCAGAATATATTTCCTCAATCTTTTTTGAGAGGCAGAAATATTAAAATACTTTGTATTTCGATCCCCTTGAGTTAGCCAATTATGTCTTGATCTTTGTGACCATAATGATTCCTCACAATCATACCAAAATTCAAGATTAGATTTGAGTGTAGAAAACTTACCTTGATCAGCTGAATTTTGAAAGGTGGCTTGCTGAGTAACCTGCAATTCCTTTTCTAAGAGAATGATGTTTTGTCTGATATTGCCCACAGAATTTTTGTTCCAGTCACTTAATTTTTTTCGAATTCTATTCAACCTGGTTTGATTCTTGAAAGCAAATGATCCATGTACATCCAGACTCCATTCATTATCAATTATTTCATGACAAGTAGGGAATGAAAACCAGAAATTTTCAAATCGGAATGGTTTGTAACCTTTTATGAATTTCTCAGTTTGGAAAAAAAGAGGTGAATGATCAGAAGCAGCAATGGCTAAATTCTCTAAAATAGAATCTGGATAGGCTTGACACCATAAGTTATTACATAAAGCTTTATCCAAGCGTTCCAATACCAAATTTTTGTTTTGTCTGTTATTTGACCAAGTGAACCATCCACCTTTAGGAACTATATCAATCAAGTTGCAAACATCAATCATGCTAGAAAAGGATGCTTGTCCCAAGAGTGATGTTGAAGCACTATATTTATCTTTATGACTAGCAACTTGGTTTAAATCCCCAATAATTAACCAAGGTTTATCTATGATTGCTGCAATATTATTAAGCCAGGACCATAAAATATGTCTATCTGATGAACACGGAAAACCATACACAAAAGTTATATAGTATTCATTATCATCTAAAGATTTACATGATAAGTGAAACTAGTTAGGAAACTGATCAAGTACTGTATATGTAGCTAGGTTACATATTCCCAAAAACAGTCCACCCTTTCTACCTATAGGGTTAACAATATGTACAGAGTCAAAACCAAAACAGGACAGTTTGTTACTTATCTTAGTATCATACATTAAGGTTTCACTTAAGAACATAAAGTCTGGCGAATATTTACAAAAAAGGTTTCTTAGACGTTGGAATGTCGTGGTTTTACCAAGACCACGACAATTCCACGCCAGTACCTTCATAGCTGTGTACGGAGTTTTTTGGCATAAACTCCATGAAAACCCAGAGAAGAAGCAAAGAGACTGATTGCTGATTCAGAGCCACACTTGGTCGTTGTTGCCGATACAGATGGATTAGGAGGATTATGAGATTCTTCTCTTGCCCGTTTGCGAACCAGTGAATGATTGGAAAAATAAGCAAATTCTGATGCATGTTTATTTGAACCATCAGGACCAAACGGGTAAGCAGCATCTTCTGATCCAGAAGTTGAAGATGAGTATGGGAAAGGCATAATTATGACATAAGTTTGTGAATGAAAGTTGTAGACAATGAAAGGCTCTCCAAGATTTTTTGGGTATGCAATACGGAACATAGGATCCCAAAAATCTGTAATAGCTTGATTCCATTCAGCATGACTTGGTGGAGATGAACGAACAAATGCTGCTAAGGGAGAATCAAAGCCGAAGTAAGATAAGCAGAGAAACACTCTATTAACCCAATGAAGATCATCACTAAATTGTGTCCTTGGAAAAGCCTCAGACCATGGGCCTTCAACAATCATGAAGTTAGACCAATTTTGTTGGACTTCAACAACCAGCTTTGATGTATAAATCCAAAGATAAAAGAACGTTGCAACTTATATGCTTGTGAAATGTGCTTTAACGATGTCCGATCCTTGGATTTCACTTGATCCCTTTAAATATTTTTTATTCATTTATTTCTTGATGTAATGTAGAGTAGTGACTATTTAGTACCTAAAGCTTGATTACCTTTACACACACACACCATCAGTAGTGTTTGATTCAATTGTATGTGGATTAGCTCAGTTTTTAACCAGTAGTTGAGGTTCCCCATTATAGGCCTAAATTCAATTTGAATGATGATTGATTAGTCAACTGCTAAAACATTACACAAGATATCAGATGGTTAATTGAAATAAAATGCAATTTCCTACACCATACCCGTGACAACGTGTATGAAAATTATGACTATATCATTCATCTGATTAATGACTCTGCAATGAACTGGCCAATCAGTGTAAATATGGAGTGACTTTTTAGAACTTCTTGTTATGAAACATGATTATTCAATCACGCATGATATGGGTTTTTAAAGTTTGCTGATTGTATTTATCATTGATGGATGGATTGGAGATTGTTGGCAATATAATGTAGTAGATTTTTTTTTTTTGATATAATGTAGTAGAAAATTCTTCATGTCATACAGAATGTAATGTAAGTTACGCTGCTATTTCTTTGGATGAATAGTATTGGTTGTTACAAATTGGAAATTTTACATTTATTAATAATGATGATTATAGGTGAGATTAACTTTTCTATTTGCTTATTTAATTTGGTTTCATTTCTCAATAATAATATGTGAAATTGTTTTGTTTCGTGGAAGTTCAGATTAGTAGTCAAACTACTGCATTATTTGCACTTATTGCTGATTTCATTTATCAAATAGAAAGATCAGAGTGACCCAATTAGTATAACTCAGCCTTTTGGATCTTGTTCGTGTACTAATAAAGTGAAGAAAATAGGTCAGCTAACTTACTAATTGATAAAAGAAGTAAAATTATCACAATTAAGAAGACATATTATATTAACTAACTTAATTAACATATCATTATTTTAATGAAATTAGTAAATATGTGTTTTATTTTCAATTGAAAGGAGTATAAGATAAAAAAAATATCAGATCGAAATTAAAGGAGCAAGTAATAGGCAATTCTTGGCATGTTGTACATAATATAATGTACAATGCATTGCTGATTTCTTTTGATGAATGGTAGCCACAAAATTGGATATTTAACATACCAAAATGATGATAATTATAGGTGGCAATTACTTTTTTATATGCTTATTTTGTTTTAAATAAAACTATGTAATACTGTTGTTTATGTGGGAATTTTAGATTAGTAGTCAAACGCATGCATTATCTGTACCTGTTGATTGCATTTATCAGCTAGAGGGACCCAACCAATTAGAACAACTCATCTTTATTTTATTCCAATCAAGGTTCTGTGCTACATAGATTGACAGTACATCAGTGATTGCCTTCTGGACCTTGTTCATCCACTAACAAATATGCAAGCAGAGTGAGATTAAAATAACAAATTTTTGTTCCAATTATTTTATTTTATGGGTAGCTCAATGTGTAAGATTCCACCGGATGGCTGCAGTCTTATCACTACAAGCGATATTGTTTTCAAAATTTATACCTAGAACCTCAAGTCACATGACTACAAATTTATTCTTACTCTAAAGTTTAATTAGAGTATGGACTTGTTGATTTAACTAGAAAATTTGTAACTAATATTTGGAAGACACTTTTATTTCCTAACTGACGATTGTTGGTAGTATTGAAAAAAGGGTAAAATCCAAGATGACTCCTGATAGAAAAGATAATATTGAATGGGTTGCCTAATCAAAATAGGAATTTTGTACTATCAACCATCCATATTAATTACTACAATGATAACAACAATATTCAAGTACGATAAATTTCTGTGATATACGTTTTCAGCCCCTAAACATTATTAGTTCAATATGCACTTTATGGTTCAGAAAAAGTCATTATTACACTAGATGAGAGAATTATTGTGCAGTTTCAAACAAGAAATTCATGAGTAATTATCAAAATTTTCTACAATTAGTAGCAAGATGTGAATTTTACCAAACTATAATAATGACAAGATTCAATACAAAAAATTACTGTGTATCATGTTGGTCATTTTCCGTAGCATTTTTTTAAAATTACTAAATTGCTATAAGACTGCATGGGAGTTTTACCAAACTATAATGGGTGTAAATTGTGTCGTTAAAGCAATGAATCAGTAGCGCCTCTCTTTTCCAAATAACATTGAGTTGAAGATTTGTAATTGGATTTTGGAAGTGACAAATGGATTGGAGTTCTGAAATCTGAATGTCCCATTTTAAATGTGTTGATTGATTGTTTTGGAATACTTTTTGCCCCTAATTTCTCAATATAATAGTTCATATCTGATTTGGGCCAGCCCAACTTCAGCACAATGAATGCGCTAAATTTATTTCATATGAACCCAGTTTCTCTTGACCCATGGAGTGTATGTGTGTGTATTGTCACACCCTAAAATTCTATAGCGTGACCGGCACGAAGTTTAAGACATCTAAACTTCGTAAGCCCTTCAAATCAATTATTTTTCCTATCAAATCTTCATTCTTTCGGATTATTCGACTATTTATATAAACCAACACACAGGTAGACACCTAAAAGAGAATAAACATCAAGTATACAAATTTGTAATGAAATTTAATTATACATCGCAAAAAGAAATAATGTTACTATTTAAATAGAAAACCTAACAATCAGGTGATCCTCACCTCCTCTTCTGCTTAAAGAAAAGGAGAAAAATGTTATTATTACAACTATGCAATATATTGATAGAAATAATCTAAAATCAAACAAATAGTACTAGATTACCATCACATTTATCAAGAGTTCATAATCATTTTCGAATGAATAAAATGCTTGCAATATCAAAAATAAAAAGTAGTTTTCTTGAAATAATTTCATAATATAGAAAATATAATTCCCATCTTTACCATTAACATGTCATAATAAAACAACTTAGTCCAAATAATATAAAGTAATTGCGAAAACATAACATTTAATCATTCTTATGAAAAACTTGTTTTCTATAGAGGAACTGACACGCAGCGAATAACAAGCGTAGCACAGAGGCCACGAAACAAGCGCAGCTCGAAATCTACAAGTCAAGCGCAGCCCGAAGGCCACGAAAACCAGCGTATTCCGAGACTACGAAAACAAGCGTGGACACATAGTCCACGAGGGTAAATAACCAAGCGTGGCAAAACCACGAATCAAGCGTGACACAAAGTCACGAAACAAGCGTGGACACATAGTCACACGAGGGTAAATAACCAAGCGTGGCAAAACCACGAATCAAGCGTGACACAAAGTCACGAAACAAGCGTAGCTCGAGATTACGAAAACAAGTCGAGCGTAGCTCCAAACTACGAAAACAGTTCAAGCGTAGCTGGAGACTACGAAAACGGTTCAAGCGTAGCTTGAGACTACGAAAACACGTCAAGCGTAGCTCAAGACTACGAAAACAGAGTTCAAGCGTAGCTTGAGACTACGAAAACACGTCAAGCGTAGCTCAAGACTACGAAAACAGGTCAAGCGTAACTCGAGTCTACGAAAACGGTTCAAGCGTGGCAAAACCACGAAACAAGCGTGACACGAAGTCACGAAACAAGCGTGGCAAAGCCACGAAACAAGCGCTTTGTGTCTAGTTCCTTAAAAATAATAGATAAATCGATTTGAATGATAATAACTCCTTTAGAGAGAAACAGAACAAAATCTTTTCTCAATTCAACTCTAAGTCCAGTCAATATATTTGTTCAAGAACATTTTCATATTTTTAAATCATCAACTCAACCTCTAATAGTATACACTTATTAATATTCAAAATACCAATAAATAGATTCAAAATCTCTTTATACAGGCAAAGACCAAAACTTTCAAATCTGCAATCCGTCCCAAATAAAACCTCAATCATTTATATCCAAAATGAATTCAATAATCACATTGTTCCCTTTGTAAAACAAGTTAAGATCTAGAGAACAAGAAAATATAAATTAATTGGCAACCCATATCCCTCCACCCATGCCAAGAGAAAAATATCAATTTAAAAACAAACCAAAGCAAACTTACAGTAAAATCTTATATCCCATTTCTAAACTCAGTGATAGTTCAAAATTTGTTTCAAAGGTTCATACTATCTGAATCAAACTTCAATTCAATTAAAAGAAATCAAGATAAGCAAGTGAATACCCTACTTCCAATCAGCCCCCATGTATACTTCAATTATTCGATTAACACAGTGTTATCCCATTATTAAATGGCATCACCAAAACCAATTTATCCTAAGTTTGCTTCTCACTTAAACAATCAAAGAACAAGGAAAGTACACAATACTCTCTCTTAACATCTTTTCAGTACACAATTCTCAAGTCTTAATTGAAATCATATCCTTCCTATACATTAAATACTTTTCCTCGCACACTCCTATTTTTCCTACATAGAACAAACCATCCAAAACCAACAATGAGGAACTCGAATACATGCTTTCATTTATTACACTTTAGACACCATTTGACACATCTATTCCAAGAAATCATGTCAGCCAAAACTTAAACCTTTTTAATTATTGTTTTAAAAGCTCCTCAATAACTTTATAATTTGGACTAAACAAATCAAAGAACACAAATGCTATTTTTTTTCATTTGTAACACAAACTAAGTAGGTAACACAATTATATGTTTTAAAATTTCTTCCTCATGAACGAAGCTTCGCAGAGCATCGAATCAAAACAGAAAATATTGGATTAGTCTTCACATCACATCACAAGTAAAAAAAAAAGTAAATTCTCAAAAGTCTAAAAATTCTCTTCTTATGAAACATTATATCAAACACTTATAGTGCATTCAAATTAAGTCAATAAGAAAATTTCTCACTTCCAAAGCTAGAGATCATATCCCTCTAAACATCAAAAATCGATAATACACTTCGTAAGATAGTTAACACATAATATAAACACATCTCATATATACCACAACACAAAAGAAACACTTTAATAAAAACACCACACCCACCCTTAAAATTTATATCACAATCACTTAACATTTTCTTATTGAATCACAAACCTCTACTGCTAAAATTAATGTCCAGTTCCACATCCATCATCATGCTTTACATTTCAAGACATAGCCCAACAAAACTTCTATCACCTTTATCTTACCTTCCAATTGTTTACTTCTGCACAAATCCCTCAACATCACTTACTATAATCCTATTTGAACCAAACATGATGAGTACCAAATTCATTATCATTAACTAATTTTTTTTTTCCTTACACTACTCTATTTCATATATCCTTCAAAAGTCCTCTATTTTTTTAGTTAACCAAACCAAATAAATCAATCACTATAATTTTAAATTATACTACCCCATTAAGTCAATCTCAATACCTCAAGCAAACATTATCCAACCAAAACAAAACGGAGAATCAAATCCTCCACCAAAAACAATACACACACACGTATGTGCTTGTGTTTTTTTTTTAGATTCTAACATTATAGCCTTCAACAATCATGCTCAACCAAGTTCTTCTTCTACACATTTTTACAAGCACCTTATGTGCATCAAAATTCCAATCATGAAACAAGTATGAACATAGACACTAAGACTTTTCAAACCACACAGGTATGAAACAAAAAGAACACTTCACTTCCCAATATTCAGCAAAACCGAAGAAAATCCAGCATGTACAAATAACAAAACCAATACCATAAATGAAAACTTAAAGTAGTTATTTGCTTCTTAAAAACCAGAAAATCAAAATCTCAATCCTCCACTGTTTGGGTCCCTCAAATCCTCACCAAACCGAAGAAAATTATATGGGAAAGTAAAGAATCTTCACCTGAAAACTAAAGCACCATTTGCATTTGAAGTTGGATCAAAATCGGCCAAATTCTTAGATGAAAAGCACGCTGGAACTGATGGAGAGTAGTGAGGATGCGAGAGAATGAAGAGAAAAGAAGAAACAGAATATTCTAGAAGTGAAGGACGAGAATGATCCCCTAAATGGACAAATGGGAGTGTGTATATATATATATAAGGTTAATGAAGAGAGGGGTATTATAGTCAAATGCTCTTTTAGTTCAATCATTTTTCTACTCTTGAATAAGCATATAAAATGGCTCTTTAACCCATTGTAAATTCCTATTTATTTTCCTAATCTCCCTCAACAAGATTAATTTACTTTTACTTCCCCTTAATTTCTTTTGTAAGAGTTTTTATCAAATAATTAAATTCCTTAAAATATATTTATCTCTGTTTATTTTATTTCCAAAGTTTTTTTTTTATTCCTAAGTTACCTCCCAAGACATTAAATACTTGCTAATTATCTTTAATATAAATTTTCAATTTTAGGATGTTACATGTATATCATAGACACAAACACACACATATAGACACACACTGAAAATCAACAAGAAAATGGTTAAAAGTCAAAACACAGTATTTAGTAGGAGTCGAAGGAGAAAAACCGTGATTCAGAAGAGATAACATTATCATATAATATAAAATTCTTGGTGTAGCTTAATAAGGTTCTGAAATAAAAATATAATATGTACATGAAATAATCACACAAGCCTAATCAACCTCATTGATAGAATACTATTATGTGCAGATACTGTTTGAATGATTAAAATAAGACATTGAAACTCCGAAAACAAATTGAGAATACCTTACAAGTAATAAATATTATTTCACATTTTCTTTATGTATATGGAAAGACTTCTTAATTAGGGTTAATAATATTTTGCTCAACAAATAATTACGCAAGCATCGATTTATACAACAAACAATAAATAATACTCCCTGCGGCCTAAATATAAGACTTATCTACCTAATTTAATTAGATTAAGAATGTTAGTTAAAATGACATGATATTAACGATATATCCTAACTATCCAACTTTACCCCACACTCCTTCTCTTCTTGTCTACCATTATTAGACATTTCACATTAGTGAACATTGACTTCACTCTCCTTCTGCTCTTGTCTATCATTAGGGAACATTGACTCCATACTCCCTCTCTTCTTATCTATTATTAGGGGGGATTGGGAAGGATATTTTGGGAACAAGTTGGTAAAAGTTCGAAATAGGTCTTATATTTAGGACCAAACTCATCCCCTCAAATATGTTTTATATTTAGGATTGGATCGAGTATTAAATTTGCCTAAAAAATAAAAATATCTTATTAAGCCCCCCATAATGTAAGAAATTTTTGTTGTCATTGTCGACTGCTTAGCATTTGAACATGGAACACAAAGTATATTTTTAGAATCACAATTTTTCATTTCACAATATGAAATCATTAAATCTCATTATTAGCTGTTCCTGGGTTCTTCACGTCTCCTGTTCCTGTTCTCTTACTTCCTCTTCAAGCTTGAGCCTTCCCCTTTTTCATTGGTCTTTTCCTCACTGGACCCATTCTTCTCATCAAACAAAAGGTGGCTTCTCCTCACAAGCCCATTCTTTTGATCAAAACAATACCATTAATCTAGTCCCCAGCATCCCCAGCAACCCAATTGCAAATCTGAAATGAAGTATGTAGTAGTAAAATAAAAATACAGCATATACTAGCAATATTAACTATTGATCTTGCAGCCTCCTCCATCACCACCCCATTTTAGCAATTAAAAGCACTACAAATCTTGCTATTTGTCAATTAGGACTTGATATGTATAGAAGCAAGGATGCACAAAAGTTGATATATGTCTAGCAGTAAGAAACTTCAACATAGAAGAGGTTATTAATTTTGAAGGAGTGGAAATAGAAGGCCATGTAAGCTTGCAACGGATGGAATTGGAACACCTAATAACCTAAGTATGTTGAGAGGTATCTATGGAAGAGTCCCAAAAATATTTTGAGCCTCCACAATTTGCATAAACTACTCATCACATTATTTTTTATCTAATTTAACAGAGACAAAAATAATCTTTTGATGCTTATTCAGAGATTAGAAACAGAGACTTTAGTTGTTGGGACATGGAATAATCAAACTCTATCTATCTATTATTGACAAAGAACATTAATTCTTGTAAATTTAGGGGGAAAATACTTTTCCTGAGATAACAATATAATTTATTGATATATTTCATCATGTCATCAATAAAAATAACTTCGCTACAAATGCAATGAATGAGAGACTGAATATTATTTCACTGTTTTGCCTTTCTTTTTAAGATTAATCAGAGCTTCATAGTATGGTCAGCGAATCAAGTCTTCAAGAGAATTATGCAATTGATGGTGCCAACCAAGTAAGTTCAATACTCTTGCTTTTGTGCTAAATACTATTTTGTAAATTTAATTTCACCAGTGCCAACAAGCTGTTTCTAAAATGGCCAAACAAAACCGAATTCTTCCCTATCATTTTTTTTTTTATTACAAATTTACAAGTCTAATGACAAATGTATACTCAATGCTTCAAATAGGAGTTGAAGAATGAAATTTCAACATGTGAACCAACTTCACAGGGCCAACTGCAAGATCTTGAGGATACAAATATATCCATTGAAGTTTCTTTTTTTTTTTTGGTTAATCACCGCCCGGTTTAATCCGGACTCGAGGGGTAGGAGTGTTGCCCACATAGGCAAGGATGTCCCCTCTCCCAATGAGAGCGCTTCCCGGGAATCGAACACGCGTTCTCATCCTTACGGGGGTTGCAGCACACTTACCAGCTCAACCAACTACCCATTGGTTATCCATTGAAGTTTCTCATAGAACCAAAATACCATTTGATTATGATGTGCGAATTATATAAATCTAATTGTCATTTTGATGTATATCACTCTTTTGTGATGCACAGAGTAATGATGCCATAGTAAAAGAAAGAGTTGAACAAATTCCTATCTCTAAGAATGTTATACTTGAAACTCTGTTTGCTGATTTAGGACCAAGCAACTTATCCATAGCATCAGTCACTACTTTACAAGAGGATTTTCCATTGGTTATTGATTAATATGTTATGTTTTTTTTCTTATTCAGGATAGGGAATATGCTAGATGGTTAAAAGACAATGTTCACATTTTCTCTCATTGCTTGTTTTAGGATTTGATAAAGAAAGAGTCAAGAAGTGGAACAATCACGATGACAAACCAGCAAGTTCATGTAGAAAATACTTATGTTGTATGCCCAAACTCTTCACATAATATTAAAGTTAAAACCAAATGATTATGACTAAATGATCTCACACATTTCTTAGTAATAATTATGTGGAGTGTCGAGAAAATAGGATTGAAAATAGGGTTAAGGGTCAAATCTAGCACTCTACTATTGCCAAAAGTTCACTCAACATAAACAAGAATTTGATGGCTCAAATGTAGCACTCATCTATTCAAAAATAGATCAAATCTAGCATTTCCGTCAATTTTAATGAATCTGACCTGAGCATGCTACGTCACCTGTCATGTCACCCAGCTAGGCCACGTCACCCGCCACATCACCCAATGGGCCCACTTACTATTCATGATTGGATGGCGTGACCTAATTGGATGACATGGCAGGTGACGTGGCATGATCGAGTCAAACTTAACGGTAAAACATGTTAAAATCGATGGAAATGCTAGATTTGAGTCACTTTTGAATAAATGTGTGCTACATTTGAGCCATCAAATTCTTGTTTATATTGGGTGAACTTTTGGCAATAGTAGAGTACTAGATTTGACCCTTAACCTATCGAAACTATTCAAGAGGATATAACAAATGTGCAAGCTAAAACAGATGTGCTGTTCTTCATTAATCCATTGGTAGAGGGATCGCAATCTAGTCCAATTACAATTGTCTCAATCTACTTTTCATTTTGTAATCGTTATATTACAATTGAAGGACCTAACACTTTTATATCTATTGGTACTTGTGCAGAGTGTTGAAATTAATCAAGATGATTCTACGACTGTGGAAGCTAAAATAGACACTTCCTTGTTCGATTCACATTTAAAGGGATCACAGTTAGATCCATTTACTATGGTAAGTTTTGCATTTAGTGATACAGATATTTAAAGTTGATATATTCAATAATGCAAGACCAATTAAAATAAGTTCTTCATCTTTTTCGAGGCTGCTATACTTTCCAAATCTTGATTTACCATATGAACTGTATTACCCCCAGATCATTTCGATAAGAAGCCAAATAGAACTCCAAATCATGTGAAATTCACCTTACTTCTTCGTAATCATTTGAAAAAAATAAAGCCCCATTTGAAAAAATAAAGCCCAAATCAACATATTGTCACCCTTAAATGTATGACACATCATTTACAGATGGTGGAGCCACATCTGGAAAACATACGTTTAACTCTGCCTAACAGAAAAGTTACTTTTGTCCCATTTTGGTTTACGTTGTACAGTTTTGCCCCCTTAAATTTAAGGGGGTTATAGTTGCCCATTATTAAATTTACGGTGACTATTTTTGCACATTTACCCTACCCTTAATTATATTGGAATTGAAGTTTGTTACATTGTTATGTTTTTTTTTCTGTCTGCAGATACGTTGCTAGGAAAAAATGTTTATCAAATTAATATAATGTCATTTCATAAATCATTTTATAGTTGATCTAATTTCACTTAAAGAAAGACAATAGACAAATTTTTCATTTGTGCTATGTAGATTATTACTAAAGAAACAAGAGACGCAACTCTTCAAGATATACAAAAATCAGAGATGGCTGAAATGTCCAATAGAAACCTTCCTAAAGTTATTACCTCTTCCCATCAGGGTAACTGTCTTTCTTTTTGTTATGATTTCAAATTCTGTTTCATTAATCAAGTACTAACTTGCTTAACTATATACATGTCAGATTTACAAACTAGTGCTGCTAGTAGTCATTATTCTTCAGTGTTAAAGATCAATGAAATCTTGGAATTTATGGAGTTAAAAGATGATGAAGCATCTTTACTAACCGAAGTTTGAAAAGAAGTAAATCATAATATATCAGACCAAACATTTCCAAGTCCACCTAAATAATGGGACTTAAGATCTTAAATATCTAATGATGCATGCATAAATTTTGGAATCTGTGGTCATTTTAGATGTACTCAATACATTTGATTAGTTCTTTGGGGTCCACATTTCCAAAATAATTAAAGTAGAGTCCTTTGGGACTCTACTTTAATTATTTTGCAATATGTGGGACTCTACCTTAATTATTCAAGTTTTTGAGACTTTTTCAGTATTATGTCCCTTACCAGGGACTTATATTTAAATTTCCCAATCTTTTTTACATGCAAGCGACTCTTTCCTGCAATGAATTGATACTGTGTTAACCATTCAGACTTTTTTTTTTTATCAGAATTAACCATTCAGACTGATACACTAGTTAATAATGCCTATCTCTCGCCATCTACACAGCTAGAGCATTGAATGTGAATGAACAGAGGTTGGTCAGTCAATTTACTCCATTTTGAATTCATGTACTAACTAAAGTAGCTCAACTACTCCTCGTGCTTATCTGTATTATTTACTCCTAGGCGGGTTTTCCATTCTAAATACTAGTTAATCAATAAAATTTTCTCTTTAAATTTTCTCTTTTCTTCGTTCAACTGGTAAGTGGGCTACAACCCTTTAAGGATGAGAATGTAGATTCGAATTCTGTGAAGTGCTCTTATTAGGAGAGATGACAATCTTAATTAAGTGGGCAACAGTTATACCTTTCGAGTCTGTATTATTCAGTTGCCAAAAAACGACATATTACCGGACAGTGTTTAAAAAAATTCCTTCTTTCACTCAAAAGATAGAGAGGACAGAGGAGATAGAAACAAAAATGTGAATGTCACGCATTTCCCTTATATAATAAAGTGTTGAAATTGTTCTTCACTTTTTGATAAATTTTGAACTTTTTCACACATTATGTCTTTTTAGTGTAAGTGTTTTGATTTTTCCAACTCTCATAGTATATTACTTCCTGTAGTTATAAGTATATGTTTATACAAATATTTGTACTTTTTATTTTCCAAAAATATCTAACATTCACTATTTTTCACAAATTAATTTTGTTTATGTTCTTTCAACAATGATTGAATAACAAAGATTGAGTAAAAATTAAGAAAGAGGTCTGATTGTTTTACTAAAAAAGAATTTGTCACATGAACTTATTTAAAAAAACGTAATTAATGTATTGAAATCAAATAAATAAAAACTCAAAGTGATGAGTTCACTTTGAACCAAACTAACACTGAACACCTTAAATTAATATTGGGTACAATTTTACCTTTGAAGTAACAAAAGTGGTCCAATTTTACCTCTGACGAAGATAATGTTGACACGTGGACGACATATGTCAACATTACATTCGCCAGAGGGTGAAATTGGACCACTTTGATTATTTCAAGGGTAAAATTGTATTTAATATTAGTTTATAGAGCCTAATGGTTCCATATAGCTACTTGAAGGCAAAATAATGTCATTGCCCTTTCCATTTTATGTAAGGTCATAATGGGAGATCGGAATTGATGTCAAGGGCAATTATGTAATATTCAATTTACTTGGGCGGTGAGGGTTGGTCAATTTGATGGTTGGTATTAAAGCTAAAAATTAAATTGTTTTGGACACCAAATCATCTATCAAATTGAACTAGTTGCTCATTTGAATTACACACTGCCATCACCATTGCTGTTTTAATGGTTGGAGCAGCAAGTATCATTAAATTTCGGATTGCCTCAGGTGGCTGCTCCTCTTGGTGGTACTGCAACATTCCAGCCGCTGCTGTGGAAATATGTTCTTAAACATGTTTTGATGATATGACTTGTGTATGTATGTTTCAATCTCTCTTCACTTCCTTTTGTTTTGCTCCTTACTGCTCTGTATGAATTAATTATTTTTCATACTTGTTTAGTTTTCTTGTTTTCTTGTGGGTAGTGGTTGGAATCAATTGAACATTGATTTTCCCTTACACGTGGAGGGTGTTTGACCGAAGATCAATTAAAGGATTTGGGAAGTAAAACTCGTATAGTTCAGTTCATAAAAAAACCTCATATAGTTGGACTACACCTTTGCTATCCGACAAAATGTTGATATAAATATGTAATTTCGTTTTTGTTTGGATCTGGATAATAAAATACTTGACCCATGGATACAAATTTTGGTATGTGATTTAAAACTAATTAAGGCGCTCACCCTTAACCAATTGTCTGAGTTGGATCCTTGACGTTAGGTATGAAGAAACATTAAATCTCCCAGGCCAGATGTCACACTCTTTGAGTTACAAATCAGCGGAGGATTAGTCTCTCACTTATCGAGTTGGATACCTTTATTGTCGATAAAAAAACTAATTAAAGCGCATATTCCATAAATTTGTCACTATTTTTGTGCTCATCAAGTGTTGGTCAAAATGTGTAAAAGTAAAAGGGAAATTATACTCCTTATGAGTTGATTAGCTAAGGTTGGGGAATACAGGTAAGAAAGTCTTTCGATGGTTAAAAGAGTTTGAGAGAAGAGAAGAATCAATGATTTTGATGAAAGATGACGTAATTTGAGGGTGTTATATGCTTGTGATAAGAAAACTTTATTAGTTTTCGATTAATGTTGAATTTAATGAAATAAAGAAATGGGAATTTTATTATAATAAAATTCTTAATGATTTGAGACAAGGTTTCTGTAGTAAACCAAATACTGAATTTATTTTTCACGGTAAATTAATGAAAATGCTTGATTACTTTCTGCATCATCATCATTAGTAAGCAATTTTTGGGTACAAGATGGGAAATTTTCTTGAAGATTTGCTTTTATTTTAAAAAATGTTACGACTACAAACTTAAATAAATTCAATGGACTTAACTCACCTTATACATGGATTATAAATATTTTTTAAGGGAACAAACACATGGTGCTAGTTATTCGTAACTTCCTGTTGCACAATTTATTTGTGACTTTTGGGTGTGCTAGTTATTCGTGACCTCTAGGTCACATTGGTTTTCTTTTTTTGAACACTTTTTCGGACCAAACACAACAGCAAAACCAACAAACGCGGTTGGCAAGTTGAAGTGTGAATGCCCTACTTATATACTCACACACATACACATTCATGGTCGATATTGGTTTTGCTGAAGTGCGCTAGTTATTCGTGACCTCTAGGTCACATTGGTTTTCATGACATACTTATTGTACCTCTTTTGTGGTCTTAAGGCTGCAATCTATGTTTGTTCTTTTGAAATAGCAGTTTTTTTCCTTAGTAAATATATATGGTATTTTATTTTATTTTTGTTATTATTTTACTATTAATAAATGATTCTACAAAACTTACTATTCATGAGTGTTTGTTTTTATTAAAAAATTATTATTACCTAAAATGAAAGTGAATCAGTTATGGTTGCAAACCTATTGTTGAAAAATCTCTTTAAGAAAATAATAGTTTTGATGATAATGAATAGAAATAGTGAAGTAAGATGGCTTTCAAAGTGAGATCCTTAAATTTTGTGCCGACTAAAGTATACTTTTAGTCCCTTATGTTTGCATCAAGTTTCAATTTAGTCCTTTATGTTTGGAAAGTACACTTTTAGTCCTTTTTTGTTAACACCGTTAGTTTATAACTTAACGGAAAATATTAACTTAAAAATTTTAAATAGATATTAAATACTGAAAAAATGTTCAGATTAAAATATTTGAGTGTAAATATTCTTATATTTTCAAAATTTATCATTTTTGTTCTAATTTCATTATAAATTAATCATTTAAAATTGTTAAGTTAGCATTTTCCGTTAAGTTAAACTAACGGGGTTAACAAAAAAAGACTAAAAGTGTAGTTTCCAAATAAAGGATTAAATTGAAACTTGATGCAAACATAAGAGACTAAAAGTATACTTTAACCATTTTGTGCCTGTCATGATATAGTATTTTAGGGTGTGACACAAAGATTGAGGAAAAATTAAGAAAGTGATATAATGATTCAGTAAAAAAAAAATTATGTCAAATGAATTTGATTGAATAATTCAATTAATCTATTGACATTAAAAATAGAATTCAAAGCACAATTATGAGCATAGAGAAAATAAAAAATCCTTTAAAAATGTCAGAGTAATATGTGATTTCCGTATTCCATAAAACCCTACTAATGTCCATGATAAATTTGTGTAAAAAAAAGTATATATATACTATGTGAATCATGTAAAATAGGAATAGTAAATGTGCTGAAATTCCCATGTATACTGGTCCATGGTACACGTACGCCCATGCATGTTGTTTGATGAAATATGGAATTATTTATTTTTGCGAAAAAAATATTGAAATCCCATATTCGTGATTTAGAATTAATTTGATGTTTCCCTGATTTAAGAGTAAAATTTATTTTATTTGGCTTGATTTCAGGAGGTTTTTCATTCTGGTCAATAAAAAACGGAAGATTTTCATGAATATTTATAGGTGAATACTTCATTCGATTTTTTTAGAATTCAAAAAATAAAGTAACTAAATCAATGATTTTCTTTCGGTGTATTAAAAAAAAAATCAATGATTTTCTAGAAAATTATAACTAAACTTAGTTTTTCTTTGGCTAAATCATCGTATGTTTCTGATTAAAAAAAAATCATCGTATGTTCACATCTACTTCCTAATATATACAACCTCCCAAAACGGCCATTGATTTCATCAATTTTGATTTCTTTTGCCTAGAGCCTCTCAATAAGATTTTTCCCCAACACCTAAAGCAAACTTCAATTCTGATGCGTTGCTCTATTTTTTAGTTTGTTTTTTTTATATTATTTTTTAGTTTGTTTTCTAAAACCTGAATTAGAAGGAGATAGAAGACTGGATTATACTTTTAATTTTTTCTTAAACTTTGGGTATTTATTTTTTACCCTGAAAGTTAGATGAGATGATTATGCATAAGAAAATATGGGAGGATTAAAGCTTTCATATTCACTAAAGATATTATGGTCATTGCATGTTATGTTATGCTCAATTATGTATAAAAATACACTTCCCCTTTTATATCATTTTCAGATTTCAATTTCTTTATAAATATAAACAACTTTCTAATTTTTCTTAACATTTTTCCAAATAAAACCCTAATAATGCTTATCTATAATAAACAAGAGTGAGGAGTAGGTGTGGAAATAGCAATGTATTAAAAACCGAACCGGAGGTCGACCCGGCAAAGGCAGAGGGTAAAGGGTTAAAGGGTTAATCGAGGTTTAACTGGTGGTTTAACCGGCCACATTAAATAAGATTAAAATATTTAATAATTAATAACAAACCAACATTAAAATTAAATTATAAGAGTATTCAACAAAAATCTAAATGTTTGAAAAACATAGTACATCAAAATAGAGAATGTTCATCAATAATTCCTGACAATCATTCAATAAATAGAATCAAGATCATTCAGAATATTAAAATTAACTATAGGTGAGACATCATGAGCAACAGCATCAGGAGTTGGGGCATCAACAACTGGATTGGTGGAAGCACTAGTAGTAGCCAAATCAGCATCAAAAGTGACATGTTCAGCGCTATTCATTCTTATGGCTGGGTCCTGGTTATTCCGGTTGAACCGGCCGGGCCGGTCCGGTTCTTAAAAAACATGGGAAATAGCTCAGACCGGCCTATTGGGCCTTTGGTCTGACCTACTGAAAGTCAGGTTGTTTTGTATTCTAATAGGCTAGACTCAGTCATAGGCTTTTTTTAGGCCTATTTTGTTTAATAGGCTAGGCCTAGATTAAAAAAAGCCTATAAAGCTTATCAGTCTGGCCTATTAAACATAAATAGGCAAAATAGGCCTATAAAGCTTATCAGTCTGGCCTAGGGGTGTCCAAACACGAGAACGGGAGCGGGAATTGGCATTCCCGTTCCAATTCCCGGAAAGGGCGGGAATGCCTCCCCTTTCCCGTTCCCTTTCCCCTTCCCGTCGGGAACGGGATTTCCCGAGAACGGGATTTCCAGGGAACGGGAGCAGGATTTCCCGATTATATAATTGGTTCACTTAACTGCTCCAAATTGAACGGGAGGAGGTTGAACAGGAGGGATTGGTATTGACTCCTTTACTACATCTGCAAGCATAAATTATACTAAATTGTTGCTCCAGATTGAATGGAGGAGGTTATACTAAATTGTTCCGTACTTGGTGAATAAAACTTCACATAAAGTATAAGTGAATATTCGCAATAGAGTAGATAAAATAAGACCTATAATTACTCTTTAAGATTAATCTTGTTCTAAACTTGAACGAAAAATCATCAAAAGTTAAAAGTTACACATTGAACACACAATTAACTTTCTTCTTCTCAATAAGTATATAATTTCTAATTTAATATTATAAAAAAAAGTAGTATAACCCCGGGAACGAGAATGAGACGGGAATCCAGGGGTCTTTCCCGAAGCCCGTCCCGTTCCCGAAGAATTCCCGTTCCCGCCCCTCCGGGAATTCCCCCACTTTGTCTGAGATGGGAAATTCCCTTTCCCGTTTGCCCAGGAACGGGACGGGAACCCCGGGAACGGGATGTGATGGACAACCCTAGTCTGGCCTAATAAAAAATAAAATGGACAAATTAAAATTTTCAATGTCTCATATTTGTTATGTACTCCCTCCGGTCCCTAATGTAAGAGCCCAAAATTTGAATGGTTTTGGTTCCTAATGTAAGAGCTCACCCCATATTCTCTCCTCATTTAATGCATTTTTTCCTACTTTACCCCTAAATCTCTTTCATATTTATTAATGTTTATGTATTTCTCTCTCTTAAAATACCATAATAAATATGAGCAATTTTGGAAAAGAAGCATTAACTCCAGATATTCAACTAACATTCACATGTTTTCTTAAGAAACGTTTTTTTGACGGCTAGCTCTTACATTAGGGACCGGAGGGAGTATATCGGTTTAGTTTTCCTTTTCACGCCTGGATTATAGTTAAATGTGCTGAAGAGTGAAGAGTGAAGACACTCTTTTTTTTTGCAGTTTGTGAGCTATGGTTTCCAGGTTATTACTGATATGGCAGATTGACCTCACTTATATTTCCATTCCGCAATTTATTTGCTTCAAAAAATAGTTGGCATGCCATTTTGAGGTAATGTGATGCTATTGCAGTGATTATATTCATTTATATTCATCTTTATGATATCTTCATTATCTATTATTGACTTTGATGTTCAACCATTTCAAATGTTATACTCGTATTAAATTTACGGAGAAACGGGAAAGGTAATATTTAAGGAGTGTTCTAAATACCAAAGGAAGTTCATGAAGTCTTTTGAAAACAATTAAATTATCCGTGATTACGATTATTACCGTCTTCCAAGTTCCAATACTTTCAAATCAGAAACAATTTGTTTCCAATTGGTGTTGTCGTTTAAAAATAAACATGACTTAAATCAATTCTAAAGGATTAAATTAATTTGTCATGTGTTCTATTTATATAATTCTTTGTCTGACAAATTATATAAATAATACTCGTATCAACTTAACTTCTGTTCATATATTTATTTAATCTACTATTGAACCTTTTGTCCATCTTTTATAGTATATTATATCAAAGAAAATTATTTCCTTTTCAATATACTCTTTTTATAATCTCCTCCTAATTTTACCTACACACTTAATATCACGTACAAATTCTCTCTAAAAATATACTTGTATTTGTAAATTAGTAAACTAATCATTAGAGTTAGTTCACTAATCTTCTCGTCTTTCTTCTATGGCAAAGTTTTGTCGCCAAATTCGCTTTGAAAATTACATTTTGGAAGGCATGCCATTAGCTATGCATTGACATTTGTTCACAAAAATAGAAAAGATAAGTGAGATGAGTGTTGTTTCACTAGGACTAGTTATAAAAAACTCAATGAACACATATGATCTAAATTAGCTTTCGGTAAAAAACAAGTGATTAGTTTAAACTTAATTAATAATATTGTGATAAAAATAAGAAAAGATACTTTTCAAAATTTAATAAATAAAATGGAAAAAATTCTATACCTATTTGTAACTCGTATTTCATGATACCCAATTTTCTCATTTTCTAATACTAATTAATTGATATTGTATTGTTGTATGAAGTCTCTTATATTTAAATAGCTCTCTCTAGTTTATTCGAACCTTAATTGAAATAATATGCATAATCTCTTACTACATACCATTACAATTAGTTTTTTAAAACAAATCACTGCAATTTCACAAATCTTGATTAGTTTAAATCTCTATCTCATTAACACAATTTTAATCCAAATTAAAATTAGAATTGCAAGACAAGTTTGAATTCAACGTAGTACTTTACCTAACTAATGTTCTCTCAAGCTACTAATCAAGCTAACAAACTAAATGTTGTTCACCACTTAGAAATAAGAAACAAAATGTTCTTTTCATAATTAATGTTCTCTCAAGCCACTAATTAAGTTAACAAACTAAATGTTAGTCATCCACTTAGAGAAAATATTGAGTAAAAATTAAACCCACAACATAATAGTAATTAATTAACATAAGTAATAGAGTTTAGGTATTAATCCATACAAGTTTCAAAACATACCTAGAGAATGAGGTTAGCTACACATATTAATAAGAGAAAATTCAAGTTTCAACATCAAATTCATGCATAAAATCCAGAACTACAAAAGATAAAAAAGCATTTAATTAAACCAAGTGTGGTTTGTGTAGTGGTTCCCTCACTTCACCGCTTAACCAGAGGTCTCGAGTTCGAGCTCTGGGAATGCAGTCTGCCCCTTGGCGAACACTTTACCCTTAAGTGGAGGACTCGATGCGGATCTAGATTATTCTGAGCCCGTTGAAGTTGAGTTCCCCGTGACATTGGAGCTGACCCAGAATACCGAATTAAAAACTAAAATAAAAGGCAAATAATTAAGAAGGAAAGTGAGAAATTTACAAAGAACCCCTCTAAGCAAATCCTCCTACTCAAACCCTAATCTAGCTCCCAAACACTCTCCACCAATTGTTGATGAGAAATATATGAAGAAACTGAAATTTCTTCACAGCTTTTCTCAGTCCTCTTTTTCTACAACAATGGCTTGCAGACGAGAAGGGATCAATAGCTTTTAGTCCAAATATATAGAAAAGGCTAAAGTATACTTTTAGTCCCTTATGTTTTTTTAGTATACTTTTGGTCCCTTATATTTGCATCAAGTTTCAATATGAACATTTTAATATAAGAATTTACACTCAAATATTTTATAATGAAATTGGACCAAAAATGATAAATTTTGAAAATATAAGAATATTTACACTCAAATATTTTAATATGAACATTTAATAATAATTTAAAATTGTTAATTTAACATTTTCTGTTAAGATAAACTGACGGTGTTAACAAAAAAGGACTAAAAGTGTACTTTCTAAACATAAATGACTAAATTGAAACTTGATGGAAATATAAGGGACTAAAAGTATACTTAAGCAGTTTAGCCTATAGAAAAATGAAGAAGGTTTTTTAGGTGAGAGTTTGATGAAATCTGATTTAATACTCTCAAGAATATGATCTGATTGGTCTCTCAAAATTGCCCCCAAACTTCACAAAATATACGGTTCCCTTTAAGTCTCACACGTGAACACTATTTTTCAATAGCTTGATGGTATTGCCTTCACCCATAATCAAAATGCCATTCTATTGCTTTCTCTGCCACATAAGTGAGGTATCTTCAATCCATTCAAAGTAGCGTGCCTAGTAAAAGTGGAGAAATAATAATTAACAGAAAATGCTAGACACGTAAATTTCATGAAAGGCAAATCAAGACACTCCTCGATCTTTTTATTTCTCTTTTTGTTTAGAAACGTGTTATAATTATTATTCTTTCTTACTAAACCCAAATGTCTTATATTTGCAATGAAGTCCCCAGAATATTGCACATCATTAGTATTTTATCCAAATCTCAAGATATCTTCTCTTCTATTTTGCATCAGTTACTCCCTAAATGGACATAAAATTTATATCAAATTCAAAGAAAAATGTACCTCAATATTAAAAATAAAATTGTCAATAATAATGTATACAATTTAAGTTATACAATTTTCTCAAGACACTTCAACATTTGTTGTACTACTAAAAAATTATCAGTGGATAGTGTATATAACTAATTTTTAAGCTTTCAATCCCAAGACACTGACAAAGCTTAGTTCATATTCCGTTACGCGTTCATAAAATGTTGTCTATCATCTTAGCCTTTTTTATTTTTCTTTTTACTTCTGGAATTATGAATTTCAAATGTATGTCCTTTTTAGATGGCATTCCCTGGGGAAGGTATTTTAACATCTCTTGGTGAGGGATTGTTAGATAAAGCCAGAAAGGAATTTAGATATTTCCGTCATTTTGAGACTCATGCTTCTGAGTTTGAGCAAAGCCACGAAGATTTGTGTATGAGTCTAGCAAAATTGCAAAATGATATCGAAGACGCAAGAAAAAGAAATGAGAATCAAATTGAAATTGATGTTCAAAGATGGATTGACGGCACTACCAATCTAATAAAAGAGATTACTGAAATCAGTCGAACACTGTTTTATAGTTGGTGTCCTTATTGGAAATACCGACAAGGCAAGAGATTGGCACTGAGGACGCCAATCATTACAAAAGAAATAGAAAAATGTTGTAGATTTGAAAGGGTGGCACGTCCAGATGAACTTCCAGGAATCAAGTATCATGCATCAAGAGATTTCATTAATTTTGAGAGTAGAAGGGCAACGTTTGAGCATTTGGTGCAAGCATTGAAAGATGGAGAGAATTACATGGTTGGATTGCAAGGGATGGGGGGAACAGGTAAAACCACATTGGCAATACAAGTGGGCAAACAACTTGAAGAATCCAAAACATTTGAGAAAGTCATCTTTATTGTTGTGTCCAATTCTCCAAATGTCAACCAGATTCGAGCCAGCATTGCAAGGAAATTAGGTTTGACTTTAAAGGAAGGAGAGGAGGCAGAACACTCAGAGGCTTTGTGGAATAGAATTTCCACGAATGAAAAAACAATTCTTATAATATTAGATGACGTGTGGGAGAAGCTGGATCTTAGAGAAGTTGGGATTCCATCTGGACATGATAACAAAAATTGTTATGTTTTGATCACCACTCGCCTTCCAAAAGTTTGTGAAGCCATGAAATGCCAACCAATAGTTCCCCTCTATACATTGGACGAAAAGGAAGCCTTGAGTCTTTTTTTACTCCACGGGAGTAGTAGTGACCATTCATCGAGCAATGATTTAGAGGCTCTTGCACCAGATTTTGTGAAGAAGTGTGGCAAATTGCCAATAGCAATCATAACACTTGCTCGCACATTAAGAGGTTGGAAAGTTGGAGAACTGAAAGCTGCTTTGGGTGCCTTTGAAAATCATGAGCCATTTATTGGTGTCGATGAAGAAATGGTGCAGGTTTATCAATGCTTGAAATTAAGCTTTGATCAATTGAAAGATAAGAAGGCCCAACAACTTTTCTTATTGTGCTCCATTTTCCCAGAAGACTATGAATTTCCTCTAAACCTTATCATTCGACTTGGTATAGGCTTAGGAGTTTTCGGGGAAGTTGGTGAATATAGAACAGCAAGAACGCAAGCACTACTTGCAGTGAAAAATAAACTCATAGCTTCGTCATTGCTACTTAAGGTTGAAGACAAAGAATATGTCAAAATGCACGACTTGGTTCGTGAAGTGGCCCAGTGGATAGCTAAGGAAGACATTCAAGTCATTATGGATTCAGCGAATACTTTGAAAGAAAACAAAAAATGTGTGTTTTGGAGGGCTGATCATTGTCTTGATCAATTTGATGGTACAAAAATTGAAGTTCTTATTCTTTGGGTCAGTGAAAAATTTTCGTTGAAAGAGCCAAATACATTCTTTGCAGGGATGACAAAGCTCAAAATTTTGTTTTTACATGCTGATTATGTTATGGACGTTCCTACTTCATCTTCATCATTGTTGAAGTCACTTGATTCATCACTTATTCACACTCTAATCTTGGATGGCTGGGAATTAGGCGACATCTCTGTTTTGGGGTATCTAAAATGTCTCGTGACTCTTGAGATGAAAAAATGTACAATTATTGAACTACCCAAAGATATGAAGGAACTTAAGAAGTTGAGATGGTTGGGGTTAAGAGAGTGTAGAATTCTAAAGAAAAATCCTTTCAAAGTGATTGAAAGATGTTCACAATTGGAAGATTTGTATTTTGTTGGGAATCATAGTGTTGAGGATTCGAAGCCCGAGGATGACAAAATTGAAGATGAGGTTGTTGTTGATATATCTCCTTCATTGCAAATGTTTTCTGTTTCTTGTTACAGGTTTAACCATTATGCTAATGACTATAACGGCCTATTAAAATGTTTCAATCTAAGAGATATAGAAGATTTAATACCAGAAGCCATGTTTGAGTACCTTGTAAGAAGAGTAGAGGTTCTTGAGTTGGGGAAAATTGGACCAACTGGACCAACAACATGGAAAAGTATTGTCCAGAAAATTATTCCAATGGTAGGTGGAGGAATGGATAATTTGATGAAGATTTACTTTAATGAAGGGGACGGTTTTGAGTTCCTCATTGATAATAGTAATGGTCTTTATTCCAATATCAAAGTCTTTTCAAAATTGATTGAGTTGCATCTCTCTCGAGTGGGTGTAAAACAGTTGTATCGAGGGGCTATGCCTCCTGAATTTCTCATACAGTTACAAGTTTTGAAGTTATATGAGTGTATGGAGTTGGAAAGCATATTCTTAGATGAAAATCTGAAATTACCTTATCTAAGAAAATTGGAATTAAGAGACTGTCCAATGCTCCAGCCCTCACTTTTTCAGGCCTCTGTTGCTCTAAGTCTAATAAGACTAGAAACATTAGACATTGAAAGTTGCCCGAAACTACAAAGTTTAATTGCAAAAGAGGGTTTGGAAGGTAACAATACGAATTATGAGTCATTGTTCCCAAGGTTGAATTTTCTTAAAATTTGGAGATGTAGCAGATTAGAAATGATATTTCCACTCCCTCTAGATGGAGACCATGTCAAGTTGAAGGAGTTATGTATTGATAATTCTCAGGATCCGAAATGCAAACTTGGTAAAAATAGAGATGCAGACAATGTTTTGAAATGCAAGAAATGTATGCCAAGGTCACCTCTTGCTTTGAAAGAAAATTCAACAAAGAAATATGAAAATTCTAATAAAGGCGCTTTCTCATGGGCTCTTGAGTGTTGTTTAATGTCTCCTACTAAATACACTGATCTTGGAGTTACTACTGCCACACCGAAACGACACACAATCTCACAAGTAAGCAGCTTTGGTTTTTCTTTCTTTATCCAACATCTATGTTTATGCTTTATATTTAATTTTGACATAAAAATGGTATTTTGATTTATTAAACTTCCATTTTAGCATGTAGGACATGAATGGTTTATAGATTTTATTTTGGATATGTAGATCTAATAACGGAAGGGAGACCATAAAAATAGAACCATTATAATTGATATATTTTTTACCATCCTCACTGTCGGTAGATAGATTTATAATCTAGTGTTACTTGATATTTTAAAATGTTACTGCACATAAACAAGATATTGGGATAATCATAATGAGGTGCCCAATAGGTAATTACTAATATTTAAATCCTTCGTCTTAGACAACATGTTAGAATTGTTGAGTTATATCTACAGTGTGGAGTGAGAGCCACTATGCATGCTACTTTGTTTTGTCGGTAAAAGAGCCAAGCATTATATTTTAGTGTGCGTGTATATCTCTAATAATTCATTATATTTGAGATTTACTTGTAATCTCTTGATTTTTGTACGCTGACATTATCTTGCAACTAATGTTTAAACAAATGCTAGGACAATGAGTTAGTTAATACTTTAACCTCCCTAGTTAGATAAATGAGTCCATTAATTTTGAAATGAAATTATGCCCTTCGGTTACAAGTGATAATAAATATTTTTTAAACAAAAGTGTTAGAAATATTTTACCATATCATCATATAATAAAATAAATTACTGGAAGGGTCTTTGGGTTTCACATAATTCATGATCCGTCAAAATTCCTATGAATTCTTTGGTGTTTTTAATCATGTTGTTATATATTGAGATCCAATATTACATGATCAAAATAATTTAGTTATATGAGTTGAACAGATGAGAAGTGACTTATTGTAGGAATCAAGTTCATCACGCAAAGGGATTGTCGAAACATTTCATTGTACAGCAGAATGTCTTATGAGTCATCCATTGAGCCTTAAAAATTTAAGGCAGATTACAATCAAAGGACTTTCAAAGGTAAAGTCATTGTTCAAAATATCCATCGCCACAACCATGATCATGTTGGAGGAGTTGAAAATCATAGATTGTAAAGAATTGAAGAACATAATAACGAATGAGGCAGAGGATGACAAACATCTCAATTGCACCTGCATCTTCCCACAACTGCGGGAGTTGACAATCTTTTACTGTAATGAGTTGGAATTTATATTTCCACCTCTTTCTGGAGGTCTTCAAAAATTGAAATCCATTTATATCTTGAGATGTCAAAAACTGGAATATATTTTTGGAAAATACAAGGACATAGGGTATAAATTAATTGAGAATGAAAATGATGAGCCCGCCAGTCATCTCCCAGCATTGGAATCACTATCCCTCTACTATTTGCCAAATATGATCAGCATTGCTATCAAGAAATATCAGTTCAAGTGTGAATCTCTACAGCATTGTGTATCAAATGAGGTATGCAACACTTCGTAAGTTATATTTTATAAGGCTTGTTAATCTTACTCTGTTTTTCCTTAAGCAAACAAAGTTTTCTTTATTTTATCATGAAATTTCAAATTCTAATCTTACCCATCTGTTAAAAATCATGTGTATTGCAGTTTGTCAATTAATATTTTATATTGCCTAAAGACTATATCTTTAATGAATTATGGTTAACAAACTGCTTAAATTCATAGATTTTATCTTCATGAATATTTATTTAATTATGCCAAAGTAAATCCACCCATATTTATAATTTTGATTTAGTTATTTTATAAGGATATCTTGTGTCTATACATCTCCATCTTATAAGGATAACTTTTTCCAATTTGTTATCATTTGATAATTCTTAATAGTATGAATAATATTTTTTTTTTGGATATTTGCAAATGTGAAATTTATGCATATTCGTGCTTGATCTTTTTGTTTGTGATATGAAAAATAAGGAAAAGGTTCCACTAAAGTGAGGCCATTGAATTTACAGTCATTGTAATTGGAATGAATGAATTAATTGTATTTGAAAGCATGTAGGAAATAAAGAGGCAAAAACATGATGTGACAAGTGAAGGAAGAAAGGAATGTGAAATACAAGAGATTGTTAATGATGAAACACCACTCACCCCAACTACTGTCTTCCAATATTTTCTCAACTTTCACAATCTAAAAGAAATAATAATAGAGAAACAAGTCGAAGACTTTGTTCTCTCTCTCTCTGCTTGGCAAAACCAACCACAGTTGTCCCTATTTAGGATATGGGAATGTGAGGAATTAGTGATATTTAAATCCTTCGTGTTCTCTCTCTCTCTGCTTGGCAAAACCAACCACAGTTGTCCCTATTTAGGATATGGAATGTGAGGAATTAGTGATATTTAAATCCTTCGTGTTAGACAACATGTTAGAATTGTTGAGTTATATCTACAGTGTGGAGTAAGAGCCACTATGCATGCTACTTTGTTTTGTTGGTAAAAGAGCCAAGCATAATATTTTTAGTGTGTGTGTATCTCTAATAATTCATTATATTTGATATTTACTTGTAATCTCTTGATTTTCGTACGCTGACATTATCTTGCAACAAATGTTTAAACAAAGTGCTAGGACAATGGGTTAGTTAATACTTTAACCTCCCTAGTTAGATAAATTAGTCCGTTAATTTGGAAATGAAATTATGCCCTTCGGTTTCAAGTGATAATAAATATTTTTTAAACAAAAGTGTCAGAAATATTTTACCATATTATGGTATAATAAAATAAATTACTGGATGGGTCTTACCGTTTCACATAATTCATGATCCATCAAAATTCCTACGAATTATTTGGTGTTTTAATCATGTTGTTATATATTGAGATCCAAGATTACATGATAGAAATAATTCAGTTGTATGATTTGAACATATGAGAAGTGATTGATTGTAGGAATTAAGTTTATCACGAGAAGGGATTGTTGAAACATTTCATAGTACAAAAGAATGTTTCATGAGTCATTCATTGAGCCTTAAAAATTTAAGGCAGATTACACTCAAAGGACTTTCAAAGGTAAAGTCATTGTTCAGTGTATCCATCGCCACAACCATGATCATGTTGGAGGAGTTGGATATCAGAGATTGCAAAGAATTGAAGAACATAATAACAAATGAGGAAGAGGATGACAAACATCTCAATTGCACCTGCATCTTCCCACAACTGAGGAAATTGACAATCTGTGTCTGCAATGAGTTGGAATTTATATTTTCATACACTCTTTCCAGAGGTCTTCAGAAATTGAAATACATTTGTATCGATAGAGCTGAAAAACTGGAATATGTTTTTGGAAAATACAAGGAGGAAGAGTATATATTAAATGAGAATGAAAATGATGAACCTCTCATTCATCTCCCAGCATTGGAATCACTATCCCTCTACAATTTGCCAAATATTATTAGCATTGCTATCAAGAAATATCAGTTCAAGTGTGAATCTCTACAACATTGTGTATCAAATGAGGTATGCAATACTTCGTAAATATATTTTTAATCTTACTATGTTTTTCTTTAAGAAAACAGAGTTTTCTTTATTTTCTCAAGAAATTTCAAATTCTAATCTTACACATTATATTAATAAAAATCATGTGCATTGCACCTTATGTTAAAATCCAGTTTGTTAATTAATATTTTATTTTGTCTAAACACAATATGTTTTATGAATTATGGTAAACAAACTACTTAAATTCATAGATTTTATGTTCATGAATATTAATTAATTAGGTCAAAGTAAATCCACCCATATTTATATTTTTTTTTATTATTGTAGAAGGATATCTTGTGTCCATACATCCCTTACTTACAATGACAGGACACAATTTTTATATTTTGCTAAAGAGATATAAAATTAGGACAAAACTATTATTATATTATGCATATAAACATGTAATATGATGGTTTGAATTCTTAAACTATTTATCTCATGTCAACTTTTGCAATATCATGAGTTTTTATAAAAGTAAACTTTTGGCTATTTGTTATCATTGGATAATTCTTACTAATATGAATAATATTTTTTTGGATATTTGCAAATGTAAAATTAATGCATATTTGTGCTTGATCTTTTTGTTAGCAATATGAAAATAAGGAAAAAGGTTCCACTCAAATGAGGCCATTGAATTTACAGTGATTGTAATTTAAAATGATGAATTAATTGTATTTGAAAACATGTAGGAAATTAAGAGGCAAAAACATGATGTGACAATTGAAGGAAGAAAGGGATGTGAAATACAAGAGATTGTTAATGATGAAACACCACTCACCTCAACTGTAGTCTTCCAATATTTTCTCAATTTCCACAATCTGAAACAAATAGAAATAAACAACAACAAGAAGTTGAAGACTTTGTTCTCTATCTCTGTTTGGCAAAACCTACTACAGTTGTCTGAATTAAAGATATGGGACTGTGAGGAATTAGTGAATGTGGTTGCAGATGATTCTAATGATCTTCATCCTATGAATTCTAGCTCTATATTCCCAAAACTGGAGTTACTACATATTTGGAAATGCAACAAAATGGAGTTTATATTTCCTGTCTTTCTTTGTGCCACTCTTCAAAAACTAAAATCATTGAGGATCAATGGTGCTGCTGAGTTGAAATACATTTTTGGTAATGAAAGTGCTGAGCTCCATATCCATCTCCCTGCTTTGAAAACACTATCATTAACACAAGTACCAAAGATCTCCAACAAAATTCTTGCAAAAGAATATTATGTGAGCTATTCGCAACTACAAAGCATCGATTTGGGAGATTTTCAAGAGTTCAATGGAAGATCTTTTCTAGATTTGATGGCTCATTTACAAGGAATACAATTGAATGTGAAAGCTTCAGAGGTAACACATTTAACTATTCTTCTATGATATGCATTGCTTCGTTTATTTAACTTTTTTTTTCGTTCCACTTTTTATTGTTGTTGTAATTGATTAATTAGCATTCAAACTTGAACATCAAGAACAAATTTTTACTCATAACACTTTTATCATATCAAGACATGAAATTAATCTATATTTCATATGTAGAAATATACAATTAAGTATTGGTTACTCAAAATTAAAGAAACATGCATCATATGTTTACCATAGGAGCAATAAAGTGTTTCAGGCGGATACAATTAAGCATATACAATCCATGTCATTTGAGTATATACATGCATCATATGTTTATTTTGTAAGCATTGGAGGCATGCTTCTGTTTTTCAGTTTTTTACGGCATTGCCATTTGAGTCACCCATGAATAGTTTTTAAAATTTTTGAATTTGATTAGTTGAGCTCATGGTGATGTTTTGAACTGATTTATGTTTATCAGGACAAGATGAAAATGATGAAGGATGTGCAGAAGTTAACATATCTTATATTACAAGACTCCAAAATAGAAGAGGTCATTGATTTGGAAGGAGTGGAAATAGAAGGTCCTCAAGTGATGACATTAAGCTTAGTAACAATGTGGTTGATGAATCTCAATGAGTTGAGGCAGATCTGTAACGGTTCCAAATATATTGTGAGCCTCAACAATCTTGAGAAACTATACATCATAGGATGTAAAAAGCTGAGAGCAATCTTTTGTGATTCAATAGTGAAAAGCCTCCCACAATTGAATTACTTGGAGATAAAAGACTGTGACGAAGTAGTTGAAATCATTGAAGAGGGTGATGCAGATCATTTGCATCCTCTATGCTTCCCAAATTTGAAGAATATTGACATCAGGCGTTGTAATAGCCTAAAATGCACTTTCTCCATCTCAACAACACCTAGCACGTTTCCAATGTTGTGGAAGTTGACAATAGAAGAAGCTCCCAAGTTAGAGAAAGTATTCATACGCAAAGAAGATGATAAAGAGAACATGGTGGCTAAAGATGTGTTTCCAATGCTATCATATTTAGAACTCAGCAATTTGCCAATGCTTGTTGCTATATGTGAGGGGATTGATTTCCAAGATGTGAAAGATCTGGAAGTGAAAGTTTGTCCTGAATATAAAGGTATGAATTAGAAAATTAGTAAGACATCGCTATTGACAATTCTATGCCATTTAATATAATATTGACAATTAAATTACAGAGATTGCTTCTCAATTAACTTCCACAGCTGAGCAACTTTCGCTAAATTCCAATGACGCTCGAGCAGTGACACATGCCGCAGAAACAAGTGAAGACTCAAAATTAGCTGAGGTATTTTAGATTCACAATTACATAAACTATTAGTCAGGATTCAGGAACATGGAGTTGAATTTTAGTGAACTGACATTTTTTTGTGTGTCTTATCTTTTATGAATGAATGTATATGACTTAGCTAAAAAAGTACTCCCTCCAGTCCCTAATATAAGAGCCCAAAATCTGAATGATTTTGGTCCCTAATATAAAAGCTCATCTCACATTCTCTCCTCATTTAATGTTTTTTCCTACTTTACCCCTAACTCTCTTTCATATTTATTAATGCTTATGCGATTTTATCTCTTAAATGTATCATAATAAATATGGACAATATTGGAAAATAAGCATTAACTCCAGACACCCAACTAACATTCAAATGATTTTATAAGAAGCGGTTTTTTGGCGGCTAGCTCTTATACTAGGGACCAGAGGGAATATTTACACATCAAACTAGTTCATTTTGTTTTTTGCTAATGATTAATGGCTATATAAATTCTTTGGGAATAGTGAAGCAATTTATTGAAAAAGGTTCCATTTGTTTGGAAGGAAGAAAATGAAGCTAATTCAATAGCTGATCCAAATAGAGAACAAAGAGTTTCCTAGAATGGAAGGAAGAAAATGAAGCTAATTCAATAGCTGATCCAAATAGAGAACAAAGAGTTTCCTAGAACATATTAATTGGAAACTTGTAGCTTAGAAAACCTATGTATATTGAACTTAGTAGGAAAAAGAATAGTTCATGAAATGAAATATTTAATTACCAAGCTATGATATCTTATTTTGGTGACATATCTCCAGCCCATTCAGTAATCTTAACTTAACTATTGATAATTTAAAAATAGATATTTGTGAAACTGCTCCATGAATAAAATGTATTTTTTTAATGTAGATCACTGAAGAAACACCCGTGGGAGTTCAAGGTAAAGATCCTATCATAGATTCAAAAAAACATACTTCTGAAATTTCAGCAGCTAAACCACATTTGAGGACATCTTTGCATGTAAGGCTCTACATTATTTAACTATTTTCATCATGACAATACGTTATATGTATCAGAAAATTGTCAACATTATTTTGGGACTAATAAATTTTCATTTAAAATAGGAATTGGAGGATGAACACAAGGCAATTAAATCAGCTACAAAGTTCCAACAAGAGGATCGTGGAGAAACAAATGTATATACCATGTCTTAAATCTAGCCTCATTATTTATAAATGAACATGTTTCAAGGAAAAGAATTGCAAATTGAACAAAGGAAATATCCCTGAACTAACCAAGCTCCTTTAGGTTCATTACTTTGTTTCTATTATTTAATGTCTTTGTGATTAATTATGAAGTAAGGGAGAATGAAGTTGGTGAAGTAAAGAATTCCCCACCAAAAACAAATAAATGAAACTGGAAATTATTTCTCCTTATATCTTTCCTTTTCAGATTTCTCAGCGTATTACACAGATAGCAAAACCAAGTCTTCCAGGGAATTTTGAAACAGAGGATGATATGATAGGAATTCAATCAACTGATTCAAAGCAATTCATTGGATCATTTATCAACTCTAGGAATGATTCTACACAAGTACACCTCCTTTTTTCTAATACAGCAATATCAGAACTACAATAGATATATGATCTATATTTTCTTTTTCTAAATTCAATTTTACCATTAACAATACTAACAAATTGCATCTAAAATCATTTCATGAAATTCTTTCATGCTATATATTTTCAATGCTTCAAATAGGAGTTGAAGGATGAACAACCAACATGTGAAGCAATTTCAGTTGGCCAACAGCAGGATCATAGAGACACAAAGATAGCCATTGCAGTTCCACATAAAATCAAAATGTCATCTAATGATGATGTGAGTATGTGTCCCATTCTGATAAAAAAAAAGTATGTGTCCCATTAGTGATTTAATTAGAATTTGTGTCATCATTATTAATAAATCTGGTTGCTTAATTATGACTTGTTTGTGTTATACTAGAAACTCTGCTCAGTGATATATCTTAACATAAAAACAATATAATTTGGTGTATATCAAATTTATAAAGAAACAAAGGAGGTAGGCGAAACGGTTCATGCTTTCTCACCAGAAGTATCAAATTCACTTGGCCTTGAGGTATTGGGAATGACATCTCTTACATAATTGATCATTGGACGGATAGTGACAACAAAATTTAGCTGACTAACCCAATCAAGTTTGTATATGTGTATTCAAATACAAAGGGTAGTATTGAAAACATTCCGATAGACACTACACCTATTATATAAAAAATGAATGCTTCCTCAATTATTCATCCAAAGCATAAGACTCGTATTCAAATCCACATGTGCTTGTAACTTTCACTACATACATTTGACACAAAAGAATTGAAAGAACACATTTGAATGAGAAATTTCTTCATTTTCTCAGGTTGCTAGTATGAAAGAAACACATGAGCAAGGCTCTCAAGAGGATAATGCATCAGAGCAAGCTACAAGAGGAATTCAATCAACTGATTCAGAGTCAAGAAAGAAAAATAGAGTATTTTCCATTATGACACAAACAAATATATTATTATTACTAGAATCAAATTTTATTAGATATTAAATCAAAGTTGTTGATAATTACCATGTGATGTTGTCCAGATTGCAACAGAAGTAGAGAAAGGTGATAGAATACATGATCCACAGCAATCAATGGCTCCAACATTGACAAATTCAGAGGTGACCAAATTGCCATTTCCAATGTCTATTTGTTATCAGCACAACACTCTTTTTAATATAAGAAGTTTCAAAAAGTAGTCAAGACTCACTTGTATTTCTGCTTTAATGATAACTGGACATCCATTGGCAAAACAACAAGCTTTCGGATTTTTCATTCTTAAACAGAGAAAACGTTATAGAAGCTATGGTTAGTACTCCTGCACATAAGTGGCACATGAAGCTGCGACTTATTTATTCACATTTTTAGATTTTTCAGAGCACCACAGGTACATTGGAACAAAGTCCTCAAGAGAATTATTCAGAAAATGATGCCATCACAATAGTAAGATCAACTAATTCAGATTCAAGGAAGCAATATGCAAGAACAATTGAAAATCTCTCTGGAAGAGATACTGCACCAGTAAGTTTAATTTGTAACCTTCAACCTCATTGGTGCCCCTCAACATTTACCAAGTAAGAGAAGGGAGGATGAGTTAAATCAAATCAGCTAACATAACTAATATTCCTAATCTACTCAATAGGATAAATAGGTATTAAATTTAGTAGTACATTAATTGGTTATTTTCAACATTATAATATGCTTATTTTAAACTTAAACTCATAGTTTATTGAATATATCTTCTTATATCAATACCAATAAAATTTATGCCATATTTGATTTAGTTAATTCTAAAAAATTATTGTAATTCAGAATGATCAAGAAACAGTGAAGGATGGTGGCAGAGTAGTTCCTGATCCTACTTCAAAGTTACCAGGACCTACTTCATCTTCTTTTCAGGTGATAATAACAACCCATTTATCCAATTAAGCTTTGAAACGAACGAATTGCTTATTGAATGAAAGTCAAATTCAATCAACCGATTGTTTTTTGAATCTTTTTTCAGATTATTCAGAACGTCGAATTGGTAGCGGAAGATGCCACAGAACCATTTGTCAACTCCAAAAATAATTCTTCCCAAGTAAGTCCGCTACTTTTGTGCTAAATATAATTTTGTAAAGTCATATTCTTCATTAATAACACTAGGAAAGTCATATGGTTTGGTACAAATGCAGAGCATTGGAAATATTCAAAAGAACAATACAACTATGAAAGCTATAACAGATAAATCCTTCATTTATTCACAAGCAGAAGGTGCCCAATCCACAATGGTAAGTTTTATTTCTGAAATTTTAATATGAAGTACATTATTAAAAATCAATGTTAATATATTCACACCATATGTATGATCTCTGCTTAGCTTTCATTCATATGTAAAGTACCAAACACTTGTATGTCTGTCGGTACTTGTGCGGAATGATACTTCCAACTTTTATTCATATGTAGAGGACTTACAATCCGGTCCATTTATTATGGCAAATTTGGTACACATATTTTCAATTACCAACAATCATTTATTATTTTTTTCCTATCAATACCAGCAATTTAAATCTTTATATTTTAAAATGTTGCAAGAAAAGGGACTTAACAATGAGAGAAAAAAAAGTTAATCTATTCATGAAAGACTTTATAGTAGACTCCTTGAAGGACACCGGTTTAACGATCGGTGTAGTGTGCCTTGAGCCTAGTCCTTCAAGAAGTTTTGTGACCTCAAGGTAAGCGGAAGTTACCCCGGGTATCGTTCTCAAGGAGCCTATAAAATGCAATTGATTTCCTAGTAACTAAATGCTAAACTTGTTTGAATAAGAAAAATTGTTATGTATTAATAATAAAAATATAGTAAAAGGTGTGATATCAAAAGGGAAAATGAGTACCGAGAAAAAGTAAAGATTTAGTAAAATAAGATGGAATTGCTCTTGGGAAATGATTGGGAATAACTATCCTAGCTCAATTAATATATTTAGGGAGTCAATTAAGATGCTAATTTACTAATTTACCAAACCTCATGGACCCATGAGTCTAATACCTAATTGTTGGAACCCCATCCAATTAGGCATTGTTAAACCCTTTAGCACCTTGAGTTTTCTCTAAGTTTCCTATAATATCAAACCTCACCAACCGGCAAGTCTAATACCTAATCTCATGAACTCATTCAACTAGGCATTATTATGTACCATAGAGTGTGATTAGTGATTGCAATGCATTAGGTTCAGTTACAATTCAATTCAACAAACTATATACCAATACCATGAGTGAATAGAAATATCTAATGAATTGTAAAGAACATATGTATGACCATACATATTGTTGAGTCTAAATCCCTCATTACAAGTCAACACCACAAGTAAACTCAAATAAACATAATAGTCCAAATCTAAGTATAAATGAAAATTCTAAACCTAGGAAAATCATAAATACAAGAGAAAGGAAAAATAAAAGACTCCCCTATTTAGCATGAGAGCTCAAGTTATAACTCTAATCATTGCCAAGAGCAAGAAGATTTAGTTACCTCTCATATGAGAAGCACCAACAAACAAGGAGAGAGTTGAGACAAATCATGGTGGAAATAGGAGGAAAAAGGAAGAGAAAATGAAGATGAAGGAGAGGAAGTGAGAAGGAAGTTTGGCGCCCTCATCCCTCATTCCTTTCCATTGTACACGCCGCCCATGCTCCTCACTCTCTTTTCTTTTTCTCGCCTCTGTAGCTCCTCTCGCCCAGCTTCCTCTTCATTTTTTTTATTTGTTTTCTTTCTCCCTCTCCCACGTGCTGCACACTTCACAATTCATTAAGTCCTTTTCTTTTTCTTCATTCCTCACCCAAATCAAATCCAATTAGCTTGGACCCAATTGGAATCAAATGCTAAGCTTGGCCCAATTCTATCACCTTTTGTCCTTTGTGGGCTTTTGGTTGCAACTATATTTGGCTCCACCAATTCCCCAAAATGCCTGCAAAGACAAGTTATATAATAATAATAATCCACCTTTACTATTTCTTCTTCTTTTTATTTATTATTTTTTTATAATTTTACTTAAACTAAAATATTTTTCTTTGTCTATCCAAGATCAATATTGCATCTTTAATTATGTTAATTGTCCAAATTAAGCACATAAAAATCATATAAATTCAAGTATTTGTCACTCCTCATATATTTTGGTGGGCAAAGTGATTCTTGCATTATCATTAAAATCATCTTCACTTGATCTTGTGGCGGTGACAATTGCATCTTCAAATTTTTATGACTTTATCTTTTTGCTTGGTTTCACTTGTAGCCCAGAAATAGCTACGGAGAAAAATTAAAAGTCAATGGGCTAATTTATTTTTATCATTATTCAATGATTACAGACTTTGGATTATACATATGGAGATGCATGACCAATGGAAATCACTTGTTTATGTTTTATAGGTTGCTAATTTGGAAGAAACTGTTAAACAAGGCGTTCAAAAGAAGGATTCATCCAATGAAGAGGCAGTATCAATTCAATCAACCAATCAGGAGTCAACAATAAATCAACCAAGAGGATCTTTTGATATGGCTTTAGGAAAAGAATTTGCTCAGGTAAACCACATTATCCTTAATCAAGTCCAATAGAAATTTGCTAGCTTATATTTTTTGCTTGCTTTTGTGTTTAACATAAGTAGTTGGGATTAAAGGAAGAAAAAAATTATATAATTAATCTATTCTCAGCCAACAGTTTTGAACCAACATAGACACGTTACTAGGAAAAATTAGTTAGTGAATAAATAGATCATTTATATTTGAATGGTGTCACTTTATAGATCAAATTTTATATTTTGCCTGGTTTTATTTAAAGTTATTAGAAATAGGGAGGGAGACTGATTAGACTAATTTTTCCTTTTGTGTTACGTAGACCTCTAAAGAAGCAAGAGACACAGATGTTTCCATGGATATTAACACAAGCCTTCATAATCGTAAGTGTCATAACTTCTGTGATTATTCCAAACTCTCTTTCATCAGTCATATACTAACTTCGTGACTATATACATGTCAGACTCACAAACAAGCATTGATGGTTGTTCTTCTTCATTGGTAGAGATTGGAGAAATCTTAGAACTTGTGAACTTAAAAGATGGTGAAGAAGCTTTACTAGCCAAAGCGTTTGAGTTATGTCCACAACTAAGGCTATCTCGTGCACAACGTACACGCTCAATAATAGCTTTCTCATACAGAGTACTTATTGATATTTTGGTCATGCTTGCTACCAAGACCCCTCATACCATTACAATATCAGACAAATTGGCATTAAAGGAAAATCTGGGAACTGCAAAATTTTTAGGATTTGAAAAAGGGTGGATTGATTCCGTTCGAAACAGAGTTTTTGGCATTGACATGTTTGATGTGACAATAGTGGAAAAAGAAATTGAAATGTTGAATGCAGAGCTGGAGACAAGTGACATTACATTGGAGCAATTGAGAAAGGAAAGAGAAGAAATCAAAGAGCATATTGCATGTGTGATTAGTCAGTTTGAAGCAATAGATTCTAAATTATGGGGTCTTTTGGAGGATCGTGATAAACTGATGAAGAAGTTGATGGAGTTAAAAGGGATATTAAGTGCCCAGGACAGACCTTTTGGCATTTAATCATCTCATGTTTGGTTCTAGAAAGACTGTAAAGCAGTCAACTGTGAGGTATATGACAAACATTTTCTCTTGTCGAACTAAATAATGGAACTTCTGATTTTTATACTTTTGGTGATGTATGAATAAATTCGTCCATACATTTGCTGGATGATTGGTGTTTAATTACTAATTCTAATATTGATTAATTCTCAAGTTCCACTTGAGGCATGGCATGGAAGCTACATCTGTTCTTCTTTCACTTTCTAATTTCTATTTTTAGATGGTTCTATTCTTTCATCAACAAAACATAGCTCTCATTGCAAATAAACCTTGCTCTGTAGTTGAATCTGTTTTGAAAAATAACAATGGTAAATGAGAACGCCTGATGAAAAGAGTAGGCTCAGACACTAAAAAAATGTCATGTCCACTAGGCTTATTGAGAAATCATATATTGATATTTTTTTGCTACAATTTTTTTTTTCATTATGGTTATATCATATTATAATATTATGTTTTTTTGTACATATTATTTTTACTTAATATGAGGTACAATTCAAGCATCATAAGGCTTCTAATACTAGTAATCTCATAATTCATTCTCAAATTTCATTCTTTTGGGCCATGACATTACATCACCTTTCAAGTTTAATATTCATCCCATACTAAACCCGAAATTTCTACTAAAGATTCTTTTCAAATTTCAATGTGTTGAGACACCTAATTCGAAAAAACAACCAAAGAAAATGATTTCCTTTGATTTTCAGTGTGTCGTCAACAATTTATATTCCAAATTTTAATCCGAGGATAATTTTCTAAATATTGAGAGAGAAATTTATTTAAAATCGGAGAATTGTAAAACCCCCAAATTGAAATTCTTATGCCTGGATTATGAAGTGGACCTGAGTGAATATAACAGCAATCAAATGCTCCCTCACCACATCATAATCTATTTAACATGTAGGTTATCATCCCCCATTCATCTCCGTCTCTACCGTCTCCGCCGTAGCCACCACAGTCACATCCGTAGCTCCACTACATGGCAGCATGTGTGAATTGTGATGGTCTTCATTGGTAGCCATCAGATTCACCCTGGTCCATGTGTCCCATCCATTGTATGTAAGGTCAAAAGGGAAGATCAAAATAGATCTCAATGGCAATTATGAAATATTCAATTATATTATATGGTCAAGGAATAATCGTAAAATAATGATCATGATATAGGAGACAAATTCAATAAAAAAACACCACTTGATCATGTGGGGATGTACGTGGCAAATGAAAAAATAATTTGGACGGGTGATTATTTAATAAACTTGGGCGATGAAGGTGGGTCAATGGTATTTAAGTTAAGAATTAAATTGTTTTGGAAGCCAAATCATTTATCAAATTGGATTAGTTGCGCTGTATAATAAATTAATTATTTTTCATACATGTTTAGGTTTTGTTTTTTTGGTGGAATCAATTGAACTTCGATTTTCCCAATGTGGAGGGTGTTTGACCGAACATCAATTAAGGGATTTGGGAAGTAAATCTTATAGTATGTATTACTACTTTCATAGTTTGTTTCTTTCCAATAAAATTATGATATAAATCTGAGATTCTTTTTGTTTGGATCTGGATGATAAAAAACTTCACCCATGGTCCATGGAAACAAATCCTTGGTATGAGACTTGAAACTAATTATGGGGCTTGGTATGAGACTTGAAACTAATTAAGGGGCTTGTTGGCTTATTACATAAATTTGTTACTACTCTTGCGCTAATCAAGTGTTCGTCAAAATGTATAAAAGGGTATTATAAAAAAAATTGTATAAAAGGGAGTTTATACTCCTTAAACCTGTTAAGTTGATTAGGTAAGGTTGGGTAATATAAAGGTAAGGAAGTTTTAAAATGGTTAAAAGAGTTTGAGAGAAGAATCAACGATTTCGATGAACGATTATGGAATCTGAGGGTGTTATATTATTGTGATAAGAAAACTTTACTTGTTTTCAATTAATATTGAATTATAATGAAATAAATCGTATTGCGAAGTATGAAACGAGAATTTTGTTATGGGATTTTATTTTATTTTATTTATAAGGACATTTTAGACTTTTTATGTTTAATTTTATTGTCATATTAAGGAAAATCTCATTTTTAATCTCATGATAAAAGTTGGGTATCGTGTTATCAAAAAAAAAATTGGGTATCGTTGATGAACCTTTAAACAGTTATGTATTATTATTGATCATCATACAATAGTTATGTATAAAAAAAAAACCATTGTCCTTCATATATTTATACCATATAATATTTTTTTTCATTATACATATTATGTTTACTTAATATGAATGTACAATTCAAGTATCATAAGGTTTCTAACAAAAATTTCATCAATCATTCTCAAATTTCATTCTTTCTGTTCAATCATACCATCTCAGAGTCTTTTAGGTTTAACTAGATACTAATACCCCGGCCATCCGGCACCGCCGGGGTAGCATTGACTTTTGAGGGACAAATTGTACTTAATCTAGAAGCGGAGGTAGTGGCTATAGTTAATTTATGCATGGTAAGAAAGAATAGTAAAACAACAAATTTCGAAGGTAAATGAATGTTCATGTAATTGGAACGTAGATGGTTAAGCAAACAAAAAGAAAACACAACGTATATATTGATATGTTAAAAGAAAGACAAAGGGCTGTTTGGATACATTTCCAAAAGCTTTTCTGGTTCCTAAGATATCCAAACACTCAATTTTGTTGGATAAGTTATTTTAAGAAGAAAAGTTAGGTTTGAGTTCCAAAAGCTATTTTGAGAAAAACTATATTTTTCTCCTTTTCCAGCTAAAAATTTTAATTTCTCATTTAGGAAAAACACTTATTTCAAATAAAAAAAATATGAAAAGCTATTCATCATAACTTTTTTTTCAGAAAAGTTATATTCTACTCAGAAGTTATTCTTAAAAACTATTCTCAAAAAGCTTAATTCAAACACTCTCATTTCATCAAAAACTATTTGTTAGAATAATTATTCTACTCAAAAGCTATTTTTCGAGAAGTTATTCTCCAGAAACTAATTTCAAACAGGCCCAAAGTACAATGGAAAATGGTAGATTAAATACTAAGATTCTGAAAATTTTCTATGAATGTGAGTTTGAGACAAAGTAAAAAAAATGTTTCAAATAATGAAAGAATGTAAGAGTGAATTCTTATATTTTCGAAAAGATTTATTTAAATTTTGGCTCTTATATTACGGACCACAAAAATACTATTCTTTGATGATAATGATAATAATTGTACTCTTCTCATCCTCAAATATAAGGTGAAAAAACCACTTTCCTGTATTAAAAGAATTATAATATCACAAAATTTTTTCCAACTTTATCTCTATTGATAAGATAGAATTTTTAGGCAAAATAAAGATAGGATATGTAGTAAAGAAGAGAAAAAAACAAAAAGGTAATTATAATATGTAAAGTCAACAAAGGGCAAAATAGTAAAAAAAACATATTAAACCATTGTGACGGACATAATGAGAGAAACAAATCATAATTTTTTTTAAAAAAAAAGACTATCTTTTTTAAAAAAGAAACTATATATAATAATTAATTTTAAAATTTAAATTTTTTATATTAATTATATATAGGGAATGGTGAAACACTGTTAAATGAACAGTGATTTCCACCATTCCCTTTATATATATAGGATATTCATCCCATAATACATCCCAAATTCCAACTAAGAACTCTTTTCATATTCAATTTGTTGAGACACCCAAATGCAAAGAAAAAATGAAAAGTTATTTCCTTTGATTTTCAAGACGTTGTTAATAACTTATATTATGATTTTTCGTCCAAGGATAATTTTCTAAATTTGGAGAGAAAAATTTATTTAATGGGGAAGAATTGTAAAACCCTGAAATTTAACAAAATAAAAAGGAGATGCTTAAAGTTTCGAAGAATTATTTAGACAAAACTTATAAATGAAGTTGGAGAGAAAAGTCAATTTAAGACCTAGATATGAGAAATAATGATCCGCACACATAATAAGTGAAATGCGTGGCTGTCACCCAAGAAGGGGGGTGAATTGGGTGGCAGAATAAAAGTTAAAATTCTCTTTTAAAAACTGACTGCTTGTGCTTGATGAGAGTACGATGTATCACCCCAAGCACAAGTAAGTATCTAGTGGTGTGGTGCTTGATGTGGAGATTAAACAAACAGAATAAGCACACACAAATTTATCCTGGTTCGGTCACTTCCAGACCTACATCCAGTCCCCAGGCTCCACCTGAGATTTTTCAATCCACTAAACTTCTTGTTTGAACCAGGCACAAGAAAGCCTTTACACTTTAGGTTTTACGAGCACGGGTTCACCTAACAACCTACAGGTTTTGCAACGGGCTCACCTGCCAACCTTTACAACCACAGGTTTTACAACGGGATCACCTGCAACCTTTCAACCACAAGTTTTGCGGGCTAACTTGCAACCTATGGAGATTTATAAAACCTCTAAATGCTCCCCCTCACTTTTGTAAGATAACAATTCTATTCTTCAAGCACAAGCTTTAGAACAGCCTCTATCAATTAGAGGATTTGATAATATGTTCACTCTATGAACTGATTGTGATAAACACTTAAGTACAAATGATTCTCTCTAAGAATAGATGATGTTACTCACTTAAGTACAAATGAATTACTCTTTAAGAATGTTACAAATCTAAGATCAGAGAGTAGAAGATGAGAGGAATGTAGAATACAATATCTCAGACAATAGGCTATGTTCTTCCATCCTCTCTTCTGAATGTGGATGCTCCTTTTATACTCGGCCTCAAAACATTCAGGCTTGGGCAGCAGATAGAATATGTCCGTTTGAATATAGCCGTTAATCCCATGTTACCGTTGAGAGGTACATCTTCATTAATGCTCAGCAGGGTTGACTTGCTTTATCTCTGAAAAGCAACTCTGACAATTCTGCTCTAACAAAAGCATTCTGACCTCTGAGTATGTGACGTTGACTCTTGTACTCTTGCTGACGGATGATCATCGTTCATCTGGAAGCGGCAATCTTGCTCTGCAAGTGTTAGTCTCTGAGTCCTAGTGCCAAGAGTATTTGCATCCAGAAGCTCAATTGCATCCGGAAGTAAAACTAAGTTCTGCACATACTTGTTAGTCCAACAGAGTAGTATATATAATCAAGTGCAGTAAGAACTATACATGCTGTGTGAAACTTGTTTGTTATGGGAAGCAATCTTACTTAGACTATGTTCTGACTTAATGTATTGTCTACTGACCCTAGGGGATGTCTATTCCAATAGTCAGCGTAAGTCTCGTTATTTTACTCTAGTCTTCCGGGAGCGATTCTGCATCCGGTTGTATTCTAACTTAGGATTTGATTTTAGTCTAATTCTTCCTAAGTGACTTAGTGTGTCATTTACTCTTGCTATGGGATGTGTAGTATAACAACACATAATCTCATGCAGTGGGAGTTCAATTGTCTAAGGAAGCTCTCTTACTTCCGGAAGCAATTCCACATCCGGAAGTACTCCTACTAGACGTTGAGTGTGGCTTTGTGTTATACTCACTGACGCTCAGTGTTACCTAAGCTAACAGCCAGCGCTAGTCACTAAGCAATCGGAAGCAAATCCACAACCGGTTGCATCCTAACTTAGTCTCAAGGGTTTTATACAGCTAATGTTCCTAGACTGAGTTATGATCTAGTGAAGCACTTGCTGCCGCTGGGGGATGAGGCGTTCATCCGCGAGCGCTAGTCCTAGTCCATCCGGAAGTAAATCCACATCCGGTTGTACTCTTACTTGTGGTTCTATATTAACCTGATTCTAAGTGTTTAGCTTGTTCTTTCATATTTTAGTCTTCATCAAAACTTAAGATTCTAACAATAAGTGATTATCAAATAAGTGAGAGAGGGAAAAGAAGAAAAGAAGGAATAATTATTTTAAGAAGGGGTAAATTCATGGAACTATTGCATTGATTTTATCGTTAAGAAATACCCATGAAACTAATAAATCAGTGTATTTAAGGAATTTATCATGATTAAAGTGGATGGATGATTCTGTTAGTAAAAATTGTATGTACGGTTGAAATGGGGATTAAAATTGATCTCAAGGGCAATTATAGAACATTCAATCATAAGGTCAAGGAATAGTAATAATAAAATAATGATCATGATAAATAATGTATTGATGTGATTAAATACAGCTGGTAGGAGACAAATTCAATAAAAAACACAATTGATGTGGAGATGCACATGCAAATGAAAAAAAAAATTGGAGGGGTGATTATATAATTTGCTTGAGCAGTGCCAATTAAGGTGGGTCAATTTTGGTGTGTGGTATTTGATTGCCTCAGGTTGCTGCTCCTCTTGGTGGTACTGCAACATTCCAACCGCTGCTGCTGGAAATATGTTCTTAAACATGTTTTGATGCTATGACTTGTGTAAGTGTATTCCAATCCCTCTTATCTTCCTTTTGTTCTGCTCCATACTGCTCTGTATGGATGAATTATTTTTCATACTTGTTTAGTTTTTTGTTTTTCCCTTACATGTGGAAGATCAATAAAAGGATTTTGGAAGTAAACCTCACATGTATTACTTTCATAGTTGGATTACCCCTTTGCTTTCCGACAAAATATGGATATAAATCTGAGATTTTTTCTTTTGTTTGGATCTGGATGACCACATACATCACCCAGGGCTACAAATCCTTGGTATGTGACTTAAACTAATTAAGGAGCTTATTCCATAAATTTGTTACTACTTTTGTGCTCATCAATTGTTGGTCTAAATGTATATAAGGGAATTTATACTCCTTAAACTTATTGAGTTTATTAGTAAGGTTAGGAATATTGGTAAGAAAGTTTTGCAATGGTTAAAAAGACTTTGATTGAAAGATCAATGATTTTGATGAACAATTATGGAATTTTCGGGTGTTATATGGTTGTGATAAGAAAACTTTTAGTTTTCAATTAATATTGGATTTTAATGAAATAAATTATACTGAGAATTTTATTATAATAAAAATTTTAATTATTTGAGAACGTTTCTGCAGTAAAACATATATGGAACTTTTACTGTAAATTAATGAAAATGCATGAGACGTCATTAGTTGATTTTCATAATAAATTCTGCATCATCATTATTAGTATAAGCTATTTTTGAGTACAAGGTGGGAAATTTTCTTGAAGGTTTGTTTCTATTTTAATAAATGTTACCGCTACAAATCTAAATAAATAAAGTGGACCTAACTCACCTTATACATAGATCATAAATATTTTATCAAGTGAACAACACATAGGGCGCTAATTATTCGTGACCTATGGTTGCACAGGTTATTCTTGACCTTCAGGTTACGTCGTTTAGTCGTTACCTAGTCACATTAGTTTTTATACCGAAATAACTAGGTTTGAGACATACTCATAGTATTTTCAGAATAGATTTTTAACTAAAAACCTAGGTTTCATTTTTTCTTTATGACAAAAATGAGTTTTTATTAAAAGGATTGATACTTACATGGTATTGAATTTTTATCTTAAATTAACTTGAAAATTAACATTCTTAATTACTTCCTTTTGTGCCCCTAGTTTCTTTTGTCCATCAAATTTCTCAAAATAAAAGTTAAAATGACTAAAAAAGGAAAAAACAAAGAGATTGGTACTTGACAAGTTTCTCTTTTGGCTGATTATGTGTGGTGGTTCATTGCAGCTCATGGCAATTGTTGACTAGCTTGGCTTGCGTTTCTGTTGTCCAATTTCTCAACCTCCAATCAGTGAGTAGCATGACATTTTGAGGTAAATTGATTTTACATATAGAGTGTTTGAAATTGATCTTAGTTTATATAATAACTTATGACATTTTGATTAGAAAAAAATTTATGACATTTCAAACATTATTTTAAGGGTAAATGTGCTTTTTTGATACTCAACTATTATTCTAACAACGTTTCTAATACCCAACAATGATACTCAGTAATTACTTTAAGAACATTTTTGATATTGCCATTAAATTTAGATGATTTTTGTTATGTGATTGTGTAAATTTGGTAACTAACAATTATGGGCAATTTTAATACATACAAGTTTTAAAATTAAAAAACCCCACACATCTGAAATGCCACTCCCTTTCCAAGGTTTCCTTCATCCTCACATCTGAAACCTCATACCATAATATTATGGGTTAAACAGCAAATCCGGTAAAAAAATTTTTAATAGCAAATCATCACAATTCAAAACATATATGTTGACATGAACTATTTTTCCCCTCTCATTTCATCTCAAACCCTCCCTTTCTCCCTCCTCCTCATCTTCTCTCCTCCACCTCCCTAGAAGTCACTGACCATTATTTTCTCGTCTTCTCTCCTCATAATGAATTCAAAGAAAAACAAAGAAAAACGGACCCTAACTGTAAGAGACAAAAGGTGAGAGAGCAATGATTTGTGTGCAGTCAGTAACCCCTACACACAATGGGGTACAGTACAGTCAAAGAAATGAGCTTCTATTAGAAGGGAAAGCAGAAAAAACTGTGAAAGCTTTTTTGCTTTCCGGGTGTACAAGCTGCAATTCAGACTCTTTATAACGAAAGTGAACAAAAGAGAGAAACTTCAAGAGACAAAAAAGAATGAATAATACAAAGAGTGACATGACATTCTTTAGTTTACTTCTATCAATTTTCCAGCCTTGATTCTAAAGCTCTGAACTAACCGGATGAGTTGAGAAGGGCAAAGCTGGGTCATATGTTGTATTCAAATTTTGGGTTCCTGTATATATGCAGATTAAATTTTGGGTCATATGTTTTATTCAAATTTTGAGGAGTGTCGGTGGTTTCTGGGAGGGGGGGGGGGAGGTTGGTGGAGGAGAGAAGATGAGGAGGAGGGAGAAAGGGAGGGTAAAATAGTCTACATCAGCATAAATGTTTAGAATTGAGTTGATTTGCTTTAAAAAAAAACTTCTGGGGCTTAATTAAACTTAAAAAACATCCCGGGGGCATGCTCCTATAGAAAACTTCTAGGGGGATTTGCTGTTTAACCATAACATTATTTTCCATGACTTATTCTCAACCCTTCAAACGTTGTCTTCTATCCTTGACCACCAATCACCAACTCTCTTTAAAATATAAATATACTGTGTGGACAAGTATATCATGTGTATGTTACAAGAGTTGTTATTAAACCATTTAAATCTAACTAAATCTTGTGTGCCCCTCAATAATTGGTCAGTCTTCACATCTGAGCCTCAACTTAGAAACTTGAGTCCTGTATTGAATGTTTTATCGCCTTGAAGTACGATAATATCTTTAGGAACCCAAAATAAATATAATATCGAATTTCAAACATTGGAAAATAAGATACTCAAGTTCTTCGTTTTATTTTCTTCTCATATCCTATATTAATTTTATCGTGTAATTATTTTGTGGACTTGAACATAGGAACACATGGCGGACCATCATGATGGTCATGCCTAATAAAAAATGAGAGAAGTTTAACCCAAATTTCACACAAAATAAATTTGATCATTAATAACAATTAAGAAAACTTTTAAAAGACTAAAAATCAGAAGGATATATTAGTACAATCAGGTTTACTAAAAGGAATAAAAAAACCTTTTAAAATAGAATTAAAATGAAAAATATGGACTCAACAATGTAAAATCAGGCTTACTGAAAAGACTAAAAAAACCTTTTAAAATAAAATTATAATGAAAAATCATTTAACTAACCATAGTCTAAGCACCTTCACCATCTCATTAGTGACTTTCAATGTCAAGGGGAAAAAAGCACCAACTCTATCAACTTACAACCAACATTTTATTATAAAAAACAATAGCTGCATTTTAAAATAATCCATTGACTTAACAGGACAAAACACAAAAGAAACCATATAAACAACCTCTTAATCTCATCAAACCTATTCAATGGGAAGGGAAAAAACACCAACTCTTTTGGCTTTTGCAAAACACAACCATAGGAGAACAATTTATAACACCTTGCCAATAATAAAACTTTCAAACCATCAATAAAACTTTCCAACTCTAGATTAGGGACCCTCAAATCGACCAAACTCTTTAAGGCAAATCAACAAAATAGTTCCACTGATTTTTATATAAAGCCGTTGAATTATGTCTTTTTTTACCTTTGAAATATTAAACAAATAATAAAACATACTTTATAAAATATATTAATACATAATTTGGTTGGGCTGCCCGATTGGTCATGGAGCTTATGCCCTGATCCTATCCTACCCGATGGTCGGGTCAGTCATATCTTAATCGGGTCGGTTCCAGGCCATATCTTAACGGACAATTTTTCGTATAAGACTAGGTTGAGTCGTGACGGGCTAGCCCTACCATTGGGAAAAAACAAAAAATTGATGTTTCACAATGGAACAACACAAAGATATGTGGGCACAAGGAAAACAACCAACCAAATTTGAAGATAATGAAGAAAAAAGAAATTATTATGCCAAATGAAGCATGTTTTTAAGATCAATTAAAAGGGATCGAGATTTATATAATAGCAATTAAACAAGAGAATGATGTTTTCTCACAAGGTACTTTGAAATTAGAATTCTTTTCCGTAGGGAATTTTTTATCTGGCTCTATGTGTTTTTTAATTGAATTTTACAAAACAAAAATAAAATGGACAGATTAATATTTTCAATATCTCATATATATGATTATTATGTACTCCCCCTGTTCCTAAATATAAGATCACTTTGGCTAATTTGGAGAGATTAAGGAAGACTTTCAAATGAAGTAGGATTACATGATCTTCCCGCAATACCCCTCACTTAAATTTAAAAGATTAAGGGAGTAATTTACTTGTAAAATGAGTAAAGGAGTAATTTGGGCAGAACCTGAGAAAAAATAAAAAGTGATCTTATATTTAGGAACTTTTCCACATTTTTAAAGTGATCTTATATTTAGGAACGGAGGGAGTATATCGGATTAGTCTTCTTTTTCATGTCTGAATTATTGTTAAATGTGCTTAAGTGTGAATTCACTCTTTTTTGCAGTTTTTGCGCTATGATTTCCAGGTTATTACTGATATGGCAAATTGACCTCACTTATATTTCCAATCCGCAATTTCTTTGCTTTAAAAAATAGTTGGGATGCCATTTTGAGGTAATGTGATGCTATTCCAGTGATTATATTCATTTATATTAATCTTTATGATAAGGCTTTGTTGTTGTTTATATTAATCATTATAATATCTTTCTTATCTATTATTGATTTTGATTTTCAACCATTTTAAATGTTAAAATAAATTTAAGGTGAAACCAGAGAGGTAATATTTAAGGAGACTTCTCAATATGAATAGAATTTCTTGAAGCTTTTTAAAAAAAGTTAAATGATCCGTGATCACAATTACTATCGTCTCCCAATACTTTCAAATCAGAAATAATTTGTTTTCAAATGGTTTTGTCGTGAAAAAATAAACATGACTTGAATAAATTCTAAAGGATTAAAATACTTTATCATGTGTTTTATTATATAATCCTTTGTCTAATAAAAAATATAAGTAATATCAACTTAACGTTCTTTTCATATATTTATTTAATCTATTATTGAACTTTTTGTTCATCTTTTATTATTTCCTTTTTATTATATTTTTTACATAATCTTTCTCCTAATTTTATCTACACACTTAATATCACGTACAAATTCTCTCTAAAAATACACTTGTGTTTGTAAATTAGTTGGTTCACTAATCTTCTCGTCTTTCTTCTACTGAAATGTTTTGTTGCCAACTTCTCTTCGAAAATTACATTTTGGAAGGCATACATTGAATTAAGCATTGATATTAAAAATAAAATTTTAAATAATAATGTATACAATTTTCTCAAGACACTTCTACATCTGCTGTACTACTAATAAATTATCAATGGATAGTGTATATAACTAATTATTAAGCTTTCAATTCAAGGAGACTGAAAAAAAAGCATATAGTTAGACTCTAGCTTCATGAGAAATCTTTGTTCATATTCCGTTACATGTTCATAATTTTTTGTCTATCATCTTAGCCTTTTATATATTTGTAATTACTTCTGAAATCATGAATATCAATTATATGTCCCTTTTAGATGGCATGCCCTTGGGACAGTATTTTAGCAAATCTTGGACAGAGATTGGTAGATAAAGCCATAAATGAAGTTAGATATTTCCGTCAATTTGAGACGCATGCTTCTGAGTTTGAGCAATGCCACAAAGAATTGTGTGCGAGTCTAGAAAAATTGCAAAATGATATCAAAGATTCAAAAAAAAGAAATGAAAATCAAATTGAAATTGATGTTCGAACATGGATTGACGACGCTACCAATCTAATCAAACAGAACACAGAAATCAGCCAAACACAGTTTCGTAGATGGTGTCCTTATTGGAAATATCGACAAGGCAAGAGGCTGGCCCAAAAGACACCAACCATTAGAAAACAAATAGATGCATGCAAGTTTGAAAGGGTGGCACGTCCAGATGAACTCCCAGGAATCAAGTTTCATGCTTCAAGTGATTTCTTTCATTTTGAGAGTAGAAGGGCAAAGTTTGAGCAATTGGTGCAAGCATTGAAAGATGGAAATAATTACATGGTTGGATTGCAAGGAATGGGGGGAACTGGTAAAACCACATTGGCAACACAAGTGGGCAAACTACTTGAAGAATCCAAAACATTTGAGAGAGTCATCTTTACTATTGTGTCTAATCTTCCAAATGTCAACCAGATTCGAGCAAACATTGCAAGGGAATTAGGTTTGCCTTTAAAAGAAGGAGAGGAGGGAGAACACTCAAAGGCTTTGTGGCATAGAATTTCTATGGATGAGAAGAAATTTCTTATAATATTAGACGATGTGTGGGAGAAGCTAGATCTTAGAGAAGTTGGGATTCCTTCTGGACATGATAACAAAAATTGTTTTGTTTTGATTACCACTCGCCATTCAAAAGTTTGTGAAGCCATGAGATGCCAATCAATAGTTCGCATACAGACATTGGCCAATGAGGAAGCCTTGAGTCTGTTTTTATTCCACGGTAGAAGTAGTGACCATTCATCAAGCAATGATTTAGAGGCTCATGCACCAGATTTTGTGAAGAAGTGTGGCGGATTGCCAATAGCAATCGTAACACTTGCTAGCACATTAAGAAATTGGAAAGTTGGAGAATTGAAAGCAGCTTTGACAGCCTTAGAAAATTCTGATCCATTTATTGATGTCGATGAAGATATGGTGGAGGTTTATCAATGCTTGAAATTAAGCTTTGATAAATTGAAAGATAAGAAGGCCCAACAACTTTTCTTATTATGCTCCATTTTCCCTGAAGACTATGAATTTCCTCTAAACCTTATCATTCGACTTGGTATAGGGTTAGGAATTTTCGGGGAAATTGGTGAATATAGAACAGCAAGAATGCAAGCACTACTTACAGTGAAAAATACACTCATAGCTTCGTCATTACTACTTAAGGTTGAGGACAAAGAATATGTGAAAATGCACGACTTGGTTCGTGAAGTGGCCCGGTGGATAGCTAAGGAAGACATTCAAGTCATTATAGATTCAACGACAACTTTAAAGGAAAGCAAAAGATATGTGTTTTGGAGGGTTGATGATTGCCTTGATCAATTTGATGGTACAAAAAGTGAGGTTCTAATACTTTGGATCAGTGGAAAATTTTCGTTGAATGAGCCAAATACTTTCTTTGCAGGGATGACAATGCTCAAAATTTTGTTTTTACGTGCTGAAAATGTTAATGATGTTCCTACTTTATCTTCATCATTGTTGAAGTCACTTCATTCATCGCATATTCATACTCTTATCTTGGATGGTTGGGAATTAGGTGACATCTCTGTTTTGAGGTATCTTCAAAGTCTTGTGACACTTGAGATGAAAAAATGTACAATTATTGAACTGCCCAAAGATATCAAAGAACTTAAGAAGTTGAGATGGTTGGGGTTAAGGGAGTGTGTAATTCAAAAGAAAAATCCTTTTAAAGTGATTGAAAGATGTTCACAATTGGAAGAGTTGTATTTTGTTGTGAATTACATTGTTGAGGATTGGAAGACAAGGGACGATAACGAAGGTGAAGATGAAGTGACTCATGATATATCTCCTTCGTTGCAAATGTTTTCTATTGCTCGTGATGGTTTTAAACATTTTGCTAATGATGATAACGGCCTATTGAAATGTTTCAGTCTAAAAGATATTCAAGATTTAATACCAGAAGCCATGTTTGAGTACCTTATAAGAAGAGTAGAGGTTCTTGAGTTGTGGAATATTGGACCAACGGCATGGAAATGTCTTGTCAATAAAATTATTCCAGTGCAAGGTGGAGAAGTGGATAATTTGATGAAAATTTATGTTGATGAAGGCGAAGGCTTTGAGTTCCTCATTGATAATTATAATGGTCTTTATTCCAATATCAAAGTCTTTTCAAAATTGATTGAGTTGCGTCTCACTAACGTTGGAGTGAAACAATTGTATCGAGGTGCTATGCCTCCTGAATTTCTCATACAGTTACAGGTTTTGAAGTTATATACATGTAAGAAGTTGGAAAGCATATTCTTAGATGAAAATCTCAAACTGCCTTATCTAAGAGAATTGAAATTAAGAGACTGTCCGATGCTCCAACCATCACTTTTTCATCTCTCTGTTGCTGTAAGTCTAATTAGGCTGGAAAAATTAAAGATTGTACGTTGCAAGGAGCTACAAACTTTAATTGCAAATGAGAGTTTGGAAGGTAATAGTAAGAATTATGACTCATTGTTCCCAAAGTTAAACTCTCTTGAAATTGACGGATGTGGCAAATTAGAAATGATATCGCCACTCCCTCTAGTTGCAGACCATGCCAAGTTGAAGGAGTTATGTATAGAGAATTCTCAGGATTCGAAATGCCAATCTAGTAAAAATAGAGATGCAGACAGTGTTATGAAATGCAAGAAATATATGTCAAGGCCACCTCTTACTTTGAAAGAAAATTCAACAAAGAAATATGAAAAGTCCAATAAAGGCGCTTTATCTTGGGCTCTTGAGTGTTGCTTAATGTCTCCAACTAAATACATTGATATTGGAGTTTCTAATGCCACACCAAAACGTGGCACAATCTCACAGGTATGCAGTTTTGATTTTTCTATATTTATCCAACATCCATGTTTATGTTTTATATTTATTTCTGACATAAAAATGGTCTTTTGATTTATTAAACTTCCATTTTAGCATGTAGGACATCAATGGTTTATTGATTTTATTTTGGATATGTAGATCTAATAACAAAAGGGAGACCATAAAAAATGGAACCAATATATATAATTGATATAATTTTAGCCATCCTCATTGTAGGTAGATAGATATAGGACCTTACTTAGATCAGGTTCCTTTCTCCAGGTTCTCAAGTTCTTTTAATATGAGAGTGACACGTGTCCTTTTATAACAATCATCCATTCAATCTAATGGCCTATATTGAAAGAACTTGAGAACCTGGAGAAAGTAACTTGATGTAAGTTTTTCCCATAGATATATTATCTAGTGTGACTTGATATTTTAAAACGTTAGTGACACATAAAAAAAGATATTGGGATAATCATAATGAGGTACCTTATACGTAATTAATCATATTTAAATCCTTCTTATATTGGGTAACAATGTAACATGTTAGAATTGTTAAGCTATATCTACAATATGGAGTGAGAGCCACTATGCTTGTTGCTTTGTTTTCTTTGTTGGTAAAAGAGCCAAGCAGATTATTCTAGTGTGTGTGTATATCTCTAATAATTTCATTATATGTGATATTTACTTGTAATCTCTTGATTTTTGTACGCTGACATTATCTTGCAACTAATGTTTAAACAAAGTCCTAGGACAATGGGTTAGTTAATACTTTAATCTCCCTTTAGATAAATGAGTCCGTTAATTTGGAAGCGAAATTATGCCCTTTGGTTTCAAGTGATAATAAATATTTTTTAAACAAAAATGTCGGAAACATTTCACCATATCACCATATAATAAAATAAATTACTGGATGGGTCTTTCGATTTCACATAATGCATGATCCATCAAAATTCTTGTGAATTCTTTGGTGTTTTTAATCATGTCGTTATATATAGAGATCCAAGATTACATGATAAAAATAATTTAGTTATGAGTTGAATATATGAGAAGTGATTTATTACAGGAACTAAGTTCATCAAGCGAAGGGATTGTTGAAACAATGCATAATACAGCAGAATGTATTATTAGTCATTCATTGAGCCTAAAAAATTTAAGGCATATTAGACTCATAGGACTTTCAAAGGTAAAGTCATTGTTCACTATATCTATCGCCAAAACCATGATCATGTTGGAAAAGTTGTATATCAGAGATTGTGAAGAATTGAAGAACATAATAACAGATGAGGCAGAGGATGACAAGCATCTCAATTGCACCAGCATCTTCCCACAACTACAGAGGTTGACAATCTATGACTGCGATGAGTTGGAGTTTATATTTCCAGACACTCTTTCTGGAGGTGTTCAGAAATTGAAATTCATTGAAATCTATAGATCTCAAAAAGTGGAATATATTTTTGGGAAATACAAGAAGGAAGAGTATGTATTAATTGACAATGAAAATGCTGAGCCTCCCATTTATCTCCCAGCATTGGAATCACTATACCTCTTCGATGTGCCAAATATGATCAGCATTGCTATCAAGAAATATCAGTTCAAGTGTGAATCTCTACAGCCATGTGTATCAAATGAGGTATGCTTCGTAAGTTGTATTTTATAAGGCTTGTTAATCTTACTCTGTTTTTCTTTATAAAAATAGAGTTTTCTTTATTTTCTCATGAAATTTCAGATTCTAAACTTACCCAATTATTAAAAATCATGTGCAATGCAGTTTGTTAATTAATATTTTATATTGCCTAAAGACTATATCTATAATGAATTATGGTTAACAAACTACTTAAATTCGTAGATTTTATCTTCATGAATATTACTACCTCCGATCCTAAATATAAGACCTAATTGACTTTTTTTTGGAGAGGTTAAAGTTGCGAAATAGGCTATTAAATCATGACATATTTGATATATTTTTATATTATACATTAGTTTATAGGTAAAATAAACTAGTTTAAGGGAAAAAATTAGGTAAATCAATTTATAATTAACTTACTTTGCTTTTTTATAGGATTTTCTGAAAAAAGTCAACTAGGTCTTATATTTAGGACAGGAGGGAAATTAGTTATGTCAAAGTGAATCCATCCATATTTATAATTTTGATTTAATTATTTTAGAAGGATATCTTGTGTCTATACATCTCACACTTACAATGACAGAACAAATTTTTTATATTTTGCTAAAGATATATAAAATTAATACTCCCTCCGGTCCCTAATGTAAGAGCCCAAAATTTGAATGGTTTTGGTCTCTAATGTAAGAGCTCACGCCATATTCTCTCATCATTTAATGCATTTTTTCCTACTTTACCCCTAACTCTTTCATATTTATTAATGCTTATGTATTTCTCTCTCTTAAAAGTACCATAATAAATATGGACAATTTTGGAAAAGAAGCATTAACTCCAGACATCCAACTAACATTTACATGTTTTCTTAAGAAGCGTTTTTTTTTGCGGCTAGCTCTTATATTAGGGACCGAAGGGAGTACAAAACTATAATTATTTAATGCATATAAACATGTAACATGGTTTTAATTCTAAAATTTTTTAACTATCATGAGTTTTTATAAAAATTTACTTGTGGCTATTTGTTATCATTGGATAATTTTTAATATATGAATAATATTTTTTTTATTTGCAAATATAAAATTTATGCATAACCGAGCTTGATCTTTTTGTTTGTAATATGAATTATGAGGCAAAAGCATTTTATTTGAAAACGTGTAGGAAATTAAGAGGCAAAAGCATAATGTGACAAGTGAAGGAAGCAAGGAATGTAAAATACAAGAGATTGTTAATGATGAAACACCACTCACCCCAACTGTTGCCTTCCAATATTTTCTCAACTTTCACAATCTGAAAGAAATAACAATATGCGACAACGAGAAGTTGAAGACTTTGTTCTCTATCTCTGCTTGGCAAAACCTACCACAGTTGTCCGAATTATATATAACGAACTGTGAGGAATTAGTGAATATGGTTGGAGATGATTCAAATGATCTTCACCCTATAAATTCTAGCTCTATATTCCCAAAACTGGAGTTACTAAAGATTAAGAGATGCAACAAAATGGAGTTTATATTTCCTTCCATTCTTTATGACACTCTACAAAAACTAGAATCATTGGAGTTGAAATACGTTTTTGGCAATGAAAGTGCTGAGCTTCATATCCATCTCCCTGCTTTGAAAACACTATCATTAACACAAGTACCAAAGATTTGGAACAAAAGTCTGGCAAAAAAATATCATGCGAGCTTTCCACAACTACAAAGCATCGATTTCAGAGATTGTCAAGCGTACAATGGAAGATCGTTTCTAGATCTGATGGCTTATTTACAAGGAATACAATTGAATGTGAAAGCTCCAGAGGTAACACGTTTAACTATTCTTCTATGATATGCATTGCTCTGTTTATTTCACCTTTTTCCTTCCACAATTTATTTTCTGTTGTAATTGATTGATTAGCATTCACACTTGAGCATCAAGAACAAATTTTTATTCATAACACTTTTATCATATCAAAAGAAAGATGCATCATATGTTTATCATAGGAGCAATGAAGGGTGCATCACCTTCCAAAGTATATAGACATTATATGATTTCAGGTGGATACAATTAAGCATATACATTATATAGACATTATATGATTTCAACTGCTAAACTTGTAAGCATTCTAGGCATGCTTCTCTTTTTTTTTTTAGTTTTTTCCGGCATTGCCTTTTGAGACAGCCATGAATAGTTTTCAAGATTTTTGAATATGATTAGTTGAGTTCATGTTGATGTTTTGAACTGATTTATGTTTATCAGGACAAGATGAAAATGATGAAGGATATGCAGAGGTTAACAGATCTTAAATTAAGAGACTCCCAAATTGAAGAGGTCATTGATTTAGAAGGAGTGGAAATAGAAAGTCATCCTGTGATGACATTAAGCTTAAAAACAATGACTTTGCAAAAACTCAGTGAGTTGAGGAAGATCTGTAACGGTCCGAAATATATTGTGAGCCTCAACAATCTTCGGGAACTACACATCATAGCATGTAGAAAGCTAAAAGCTATCTTTTGTGATTCAATAGTGAAAAGCCTCCCACAATTGAATGACTTGGAGATAGAAGACTGTGACGAATTAGTTGAAATCATTGAAGAGAGTGATGCAGATCCTTTGCATCCTCAATGCTTCCCAAATTTGGAGAGACTTTACATCACGCGTTGTAATAGCCTGAAATGCACTTTCTCCATCTCAACAACACCTAGAACATTTCCAAAGCTGCAGCGGATGAAAATACAAGAAGCTCACAAGTTAGAGAAAGTATTTATTCGCAAAGAAGATGATACAGAGAACATGGTGGCTAACGATGTGTTTCCAATGCTATCAAAGTTTGTTCTCATCAATTTGCCAATGCTGGTTGCTATCTGTGAAAGGATAGATTTCGAAGATGTGGAAAATTTTAGAGTGGAAGATTGCCCCAGATATGAAGGTTTGAATTAAAAAAATTAGTGATGCATCATTATTGATAGTTCTATGGCATTTAACATAATATTGAAAATTCAATTGCAGAAATTACTTCTCAAGTAACATCGATAGATGAGCAACTTTCTCAAAATTCCAACGAAACTCAAGCTGTGATACATGTGGCAGAAACAAGTGGACACTCGAAATTTGCTAAGGTATCTTAGATTCACAATTACATGAACTATTAGTCGGAATTCATGAATACATAGTCCAATTTTAATAAAATGACAATTTTTTGCGTCTTATCTTTTACGAATATTTAAAAACTATTTACACACCAAATTAGTTCACTTTGTTTTTTTAATAATGATTAACATCTACATAAATTTTTTGGGAGTACCGAAGCAATTTGTTGAAAAAGTTACCATTTTTCTCAAAGGAAGAAAAGGAAGCAAATTTCAAGGAGAAATCCCAAATAAATGACAGTTGAATTTCAAACTCTCAGAAAAAGGATTTTGAGTAGTAAATGTCGATACTCTACTCATTAATTCTGATACTTAACTAGTTAAAATAATTTTAAAATTCAACTGTCACCTATTTGGGATTTCCCCTAATTTCAATAGATGATCCATATAGAAAACAAAGAGTTTGTTAGAAATCCTATGTATATTGAACTTAGCAGAAAAAAGAATAGTCTATGAAATGAAGTACTCCCTCCAGTCCTAAATATAAGACCTAATTGACTTTTTTGAAAAATCCTCAAAGAGCAAAATAAGTTAATTATAAATTGATGATTTACCTAATTTTTCCCTTAGACTAGTATATTTTGCCTATAAATTAATGGATAATCTAAAAATATATCAAATATGTCATAATTTAATAACCTGTTTCGCATCCTTAATCTCTCCAAAAAAAAGTCATCTAGGTATTATATTTAGGACCGGAGGTAGTATTTAATTACCAAGCTGTGATATTTTGTGATGGTGACATATCTCCAACCCGTTCAATAATCTAAAAACTTTTTTATTGGAAATTTGAAAATAGATATTTGTGAAACTGATCCATGAATAAAATGTATTTTTTTTCATGTAGATCACAGAAGAAATATTTTCATCATGACAATAAGTTATATGTATCAGAAAGCAGTCAACATTATTTTGGGCTAATAATTTGTTATTTCAAATAGGAATTGGAGGATGACCACAAAGCAATTATATCAATTCCGAAGTTCCAACAAAAGGAGCACGGAGAAACAAATGTATATACCATGTCTCAACTTTTGCTTCAATATTTATAAATAGACATCATTTCATCTTCTTGTCTTTTCTTTACAGATTACTCATAGTATTGAACTGATAACAGAACCAAAACAGTTAGAGAACAAAAAGGTTCATAGGACATATCAATTGGAAACTTGTAGCCTTGAAAACCTATATATATATTGAACTTAGTAGGAAAAAGAATCGTTGCCCTGGTAAGCCTACCAAAGGCAATTATCATTGAAAATTTGTGTTTTACATTCAACTGAAAGTAGGAAAAAGAATAGTCTATGAAACGAAATATTTAATTACTAAGCTATGATATCGTATGGTGGACATATTTCCAGCCCATTCAGTAATATAAACTTATCTATTGAAGATATAAAATAGATATTTGTAAAACTGATCCATTAATAAAATGTATCTTTTTTATATAGATCAATGAGGAAACACCAGTTCAAGGAAAAGATCCAACCATAGATTCAAAAAATCCTATTTCAGAAATTTCAGGAGCTGAACAGCAAATGAGGACATCTTTACATGTAAGGCTCTAGACTATTCAACTATTTTGATCACGACAATTAGTTGTATGTATCAGAAAATTGTCCATATAATTTGTTATTTCAAATAGCAATTGGAGGATGAACAAAAGGCAATCAAATCAACTACAAAGTTCCAACAAGAGGGTCATAGAGAAACACGTGTATGTACTATGTCTAAACTTTGGCCTCATTATTTATCAATGAACATGTTCAAGGAAAAGAATTGCAAATTGAACAAAGAAAATATCCATGAACTATACAAAGTCCTTTAGGTTCAGTACTATGTTTTTATTGTTTATTGTATGTGTGATTAATTATGAAGTACGGGAGAATGAATTTGGTGAAGTAAAGAATTCTCCACCCAAAACAAATAAATGAAACTGGAAATTATTTCTTCTTTTGTCTTTCCCTTTTAGATTTCTGCGAGTATTAAACAGATTTTGAACCAAAAAAGAGTATTAAACAGATAGTAGAACCAAGTCTTCAAGGGAATCATGCAACAGAGGATGCCATGATAGGAACTCAATCAACTAATTTAAAGTGATTCATTAGATCATTTGTCAATTCTAGAAAAGATTCTACACAAGTACACCTTTTTTCTAATACAGCAATATCCGAGCTACAATAGATATATGTTCGATTATTTTGTTAAAAAATTCAATGTTACAGTTAACATTACTAAGAAATTGCTTCTAAAATTATTTATTGTAATTCTTTTGTGCTATATATTTTCAATGCTTCAAATAGGAGTTGAAGGATGAACAATCAACATGTGAAGCAATTTCAGTTGCCCAACTGCAGGATCATGGAGACACAAAGATAGCCACTGAAATTCCTTATGAAATCAAAATGTCGTCTGATGATGATGTGAGTATGTGCCCCATTAATGATTTAATTAGAAGTTGTGTTATCATCATCAATAGATATGGTTGCTTAATTATGACTCTTGTGTGCTATATTAGAAGCTCTACTCACTGATTTAACTCCAATTATCTTATCAGTACCATCAAATACTATCTATCATTATTACTTCTAAATTTATAGGAGTTGCTAGAAAAGAGATTGAATAGTGTGAATGAAAAAAAAAATCTACCTTAATGAAATTATCTTAACGTAATTAATAACAACATGATTTGGTGTATATCAGATCTATAAAGAAACAAAGGAGATAAGCAAAACGGTTTATGCTTCGTCACCAGAAATATCAAATTCACTTGGTTTTGAGGTATTGGAAATTACATCTCTTTTAGAGTTGATCATTGGACAGTTTGTGACAAAATAAAATTTAGTTGATGAACCCAATCACTTTTGTACGTGTACTCATGTATTTAAATACTTATCTTTTCTACAGACACAGGGTACTATTGAAAACATTCAGGAAGACACTACACCTATTATAGCAAAAGCGAATGCTTCCTCAATTATCCATTCACAAGAAGAAGATTTATATTCAAATCTACCTGTGCATGTAACATTCACTACATACATTTGAGGTAACATATTTGAAAGAACACATTTCAACAAGAGAAATTTCTTCATTTTTGTAGGTTGCCAGTATGAAAGAAACACGTGAGCAAGGTTGTCAAGAGGATAATGCAGTAGCGCAAGCTACAAGAGGAATTCAATTAACTGATTTAGAGTCAAGAAAGAAAACTAGAGTATTTTCCATTATTACACAAGCAAATATATTATTATTATTATTATTATTGGAATCAAATTTTCTCAGATATTTAATCAAAGTTGTTGATAATTTTTACAGTGTGATGTTGTCCAGATTGCAGCAGAAATAGAGAAAGGTGTTAGAATACATGATGCACAACAATCAATGGCTCCAACTTGGACAACTTCAGAGGTGAACAAATTGACATTTCTACTGTCTATATGTTATCAGCATGAAACGATTTTCAGTGTCAATCAAAATATTTTTAATGTAAAAAAGTTTCAAAAAGGATAAATAGGTATTATATTTAGTAGTGCATTAATTGCTTATTTTCAACATTATAGTATGCTTATTTTAAACTTAAACTCATAGCTTATTGAATATGTAACACCCCAAATTTCTAAGAGAATAAATAAGGCAATATTTGGAATCTTGGGGTATTATTTAGTATTTAGGAAATTTTAGAAATAAATTTGGGAACTAAAATATATCTAGAGAAATCATATTAGGACTCAAAATATCTTTCCCAAATTTATGTTTATCCAATTCAATATTTCCCTTTAAATCCCATCCACTCAATTACAAATATCTCTTATTTTCTTTTCTATTTTATTTCTTCAAAAATTCCCCAACCACACCTTTATTCATTTATATATGACCTATCATCATCATCATCTCTGCTTTATCATCTTCTCACTTTCATTCTTCATTCTCACTGACTTCATCTCCATCACCATCCTCAAAATCTCCCTCTCACCCATATCATTTTTTCTCTTCATTTCTTCACTACCCATCATCTTCACTCTCATCTTCACTCCTTTCTTTGTTTGCTCACGTTTTCCTCTCTGTCTTCTCTTTCTTCTCTGTGAAATCTGTGTGGCCAGCCATAGTTAAGCCGAGGTAAGCTTCTTAACTCGGTTTTCATCTCTTATTCCTTGATTAAAATGATTTCTTGAGAAGATTGAAGCTGTGTTTTGGGATTATTGGGTTGAAACCCGTCCTTCAACTTCACTCTTTCACTTAATCATTTTTCTCTTATTCTTCCAGAAATTGGAAGCAACTTGCAGTGGCTAGGGACTACAGGAACGCACAAGGAGATTGGGTTAGCCTTAGGTATATTTCTTTTTCTCTTTTCTTCTCACTTTGGCCGATTTAAGTGAGATATTGGGGAAAGGTTTTGAGTAACTCGAAATTTTGTGCTATTACTCTGTTTGTTTTGATTCTAAGTATAAGAGAAGTGCAATAGAATTAGTTCTTGATGATGTGTGCTTTGGTGCTCTGTTTAGTTGATTTTATAAAATTTTCTTCATTTCCTTAGGATGCTTAGTTATGTTCTGTTTGGTTAAGCAGGGAGAATGAAGTGTTTATTGGTCTTCAACATGAATTAAAGTTGATTATGGAAGCTGTTTATTTGACTTGTTGTTTAAGTGGTTCTCTAACATTTATTCCCTCAAATTTTCCTTTGTCTTGCTGCTGTTTCTTTCATGTGTTTTGGGAAGTTTTATAATTTGTCTTTGCTCTCTCTGTTTGGTTTGAGTTCAAGGAAATAAAAAAAAAGAGGCTTTGAGAAAATTAAATGTTAATTAAAAGAGGATTGAACAAGTGTATGAATTTGTAAATTTCTTATGTGGCTGAGATTGTTGGGCTGTGATGGTAAAGAGAATCTGTGGGTTTCATGACTAATTGGAGATTGAGAGTATGATGTGATCATTTGAACTATATGAGGAACAGGGAATTTTTGAGACATTAGGAAGTTGAGTGATTTAATTATAATTGATTCTATGTTGTCTGAGTGATTATGGGATTGATGACTTAGTTTTAAAGAGGGATGAGACTCTTCAAATGATAAAATCAAATGGTGGAAATAGATTTGAAGGAACTAAGAAGTAAGAAATAGTTGTGTTTTGCAAGAGTGATTATATAGTACAATATATATCATTGGAGAATTGGCTATTGCATTGTGGAGGTTTAATCTGATTTTTAGTTTAGTCACCAACACTATTTGAAATTAGATTTTCAGATTTGGGAGCTTTATGGAGATATTAAAAGTTGCTAAGATGTTTAATAGAACCCTCCAAGTAGTTTTATTTGAGGTTTTGAATGTAAGGGCTAAGTTGTGGAGCTGAATGGTAATTTGCAAAGATATGGATTAGTTAGAAAAATGCCCACTTTAGCTTGATGTAATGGTTTGAAATGTAGAGAAGAGTTAGTTATTATTTACCCTTTTAGGGATGTTTTATGTGAGTAAGAAGTCTTGATGAGAAAATGAGTGGTGAATGATTAAGATGATTGTGAATTTTTGAAAGGTGAATTTAATTAGGTGAAGTTGTCAAATATGAATTTTGATGGTTGTGATGCGAAAATTTTGAGGACATTATGTCTATAGGACTGAAATGAGAATACAAGATAAGTGGTATGATGATTAGAAGTATTATGATGGTTAAGAACTAATTGTGCTAAACAAAGTGTGAGATGTATTGTTGGTTTGAAGACTTTAGAAATAAGTAAGGTGCTGTTTGGATGTATTATTTGGGGTTTAAGGAGCTGTTTTGTTCCACCTCTCAAGTTGGGAAGCTTTTGATAGTAGTATAATGTGATTAATAGTTTCTTAGATTGATGTTGGGAGTTAGTATGATGAATATTATTATTGGAATTTAAATATAGTTGTGAGGGAGGTTAGATGAGAAGTGAGAAGTGAAATTGTTAGATGAAGGAAGATATTGTTAAGATTAAGATTAAGTTTAGACATAAGGTAACTTTGAGAAAGGAAGTTGAAAGTATCTATTGTAGAATTTTCATATGTGAGAAGAATGGTTCAAATGTGTGACTATGTTTTGATATTATAAAGATTAAGGTTTCATATTCACTTTAATGATGATATTAGAATTCATATTAGATAAAGGAAATGATGTTTGTGTTTGTGTGATTAATTGTGATGTTTGTTTGATAATTATTTAGCAATGAGTATTGTGTTTTGCAAAGAATCTCTGAATTGTGTTGAGAAAACTATGAATATATGTAAATAGCTAAATTATTAGAATTTGAATAGATTCCTAGAATAGTGAATATAAATAAGGGGTTGGGTAGCATCAAGCTTAGGATTGAGAGAGACGTTAAATATGTACATGGATATAAAAATTAATGAGTAGTGTTAATCATGTGAAATCAGGAGAAGCAAGTGGATCTGTTAGTTGGCAGCAACGGGAAGGCAAAGAGAAAGTCTAGTAGCAGTTAAAGGTAGCAGTTTACTTCATATATTATGATAAAAGTTCGTATATCTGCATGAAAAATTATTTATTTTATGATCATGATAATATTTGATCCTTTAAGGAATTGAGGAATATTGAGGAACATCGAGAAATATTGAATATTATTGTGGAATGTTTGAGTAATGTTTAAGTGGAGTACTCCAAGGTATAGGTGGGTAGCTCCCCCTATACCAGAGCTTATATTAAATCCTGCAGGTGAAGGTACCACCACTATTTTGCGAATATTTTGTTATTAGTGGCTGGTCATTGAGGCGAATGAGGCCCCAGCATAGGCTGGAGGGGTTATTATTATCATTTTCATGAAAAAGGGTATATTTATGTTTATAATTATTATATGCATGTATACGAAGTAAACTGGTTTAACTGCTGTTTTTCAGAGGCTCGAGCAGCTGGTGAGAAGGAGGAAATAAGGTAGGATGTTTTTGGAGTGCATATATGGGAATAGCAGGACTGGAACACTCTGTAAATATTTTTGGATAACTGTATGAAACCTAGAAATACTTTTGGTGTATATAAGCGAGCATGAGCTTGCCTAGTGGTAGTTTATGATGTAAATATAAGACCCAGGGATAAAACCTCAACACAGATATTGGGGTGGCCATATGGGGTAGCCTATATTTTGTTTAAAGTATAGTAATAGTCAATAATAATATAATAGTTAATAAAAAGGTAGATAAGAAGAGGCTAAGGGATATACTTTAAAAAGTATAAAAGTAATTTATTCTATTTTGATAGATAAATAGCTAGAAATATATTTGAAAGGAAAAGTTTTAAATTATTGATATTTTTGGGTCTCCTACAATAAGAAAAGTATTTCAAATGTTATTAAAATGATATAGTATAGTAGTAAAAAGTCAAGGTGTTACATTTTGGTATCAGAGCAAAGGTTCTGACATAGTTTAGCTAGAATCTTTGCTTGATATCTTGTTATATTTTATATATCTTTTATAATCTTTTTCTAAATATGTGATAGGGAATGACTAGAATGCGTTATACAAACTTTATTATCAGGGGTAGAGGGCGAGGACGAGGAAGGGTTCGAGATCGTGTGAGTTCAACTGCAGGCACAAGTCAGGGTTCATTAGCTTCTGTGTGCAATGGAAATAGTAATATGGAACATTCCTCTGTAGCTGAGAATGATCCTGTACATTTCTCGCCTAGTTCGGAGGAGGAGGTTCCTAGCCCATTAGGTCCAGATGAAAGTTATGAGATATCGGGTACCGAGGAGGAACAAATTGATAGAGTGATAGATTTTGTTTATGATAGATATAATGACTTAGATTCTCGCTTTGAGAGTAGGAAAGAACTTTACAAATATTTCCTTGCCCATATGGAATCATATCGCTTACATGAGCCGATGTTAGGTGTTTGGGCAGATGATAAATGGTGGATCGAGGCTGCCTTAATGGTGTTTCCTTCGGATAATGTTACTGAAGCCAAGAAAAGACATGTTTTAAGACATGGACCTTTCCAGTTGAGTGAGTTTGTTAGGGATATGACTGAATGGGTTGAGAGGCACTATTAGGAAACATAAAGTATGAGTCAGTTTTTTTGTTAATATGGTTAAGTAGGTTGAGAGGCACTACTAAGAAATAGATTAAGTATGATGGTATAGGTTGTAAACACCTATGATGTGCTTATGCTATGGTTTGTTTGTATGTAACTAATGTAAATTATTGTGTGGCTACTTGACTAAATGTACATATTATGGGATCTTTGTAAATTAAAGTGTGACTTGTATGATATTGTAATATAAGTGTATGTTATATTTGAGTATTTCTTAGTTATTTGAAATTCGATAGTGATGTTGTGTTAAATGTTAATAATAGGAAATTTTAATCATGGTAAACTTACGTGGAGGCCGATCAGGAATCAATGCTGATAATGGTAGGATTCCACCTGAGCCATTCCAAGTTATTTTGGATAGGCTGAACGAACAACAGGTTCTCATGAATCAAATGAGAGAAAGACAGGAGGAACAGGCTCAGAGCTTGAATGAAATTAGAGGTGAAAGAGTACAGAGAGAAGAGGTTCAGAATCCTCCAAGACAACCTGAACTTCCCAGAGATACTTTAGAAGAAGCTATGTCTCGTTTCTGTAAACATCAACCTCCAGTTTTTACAGGAAATGTAGATATCAGGCAAGCAGAACATTGGTTAATGGCATTAGAGAAAATTTTCAAGGTTATGGAGTGTTCTTCGGAACGTAAAGCCTTAATGGCAATCTACAGGTTAGAAGGGGATGCTAGTCACTGGTGGAATAATACCGAGATAATCTTACAGGCACAGAATATCCCGGTGACATGGGAAGTTTTTAAGGAAAGGTTTAATGAGAAGTATTTCCCTCGTTCAATTAGAGATGACAGAGAAGCTGAATTCCTCAAGGTTAGTCAAGGAATTGGTGAACCTTTTGAAGATTACCTAACTAGATTTTATCGTTTATCACGATATTATAGCCATCAAGAGCAAAATGATGGTCGTTGGATGACTAATCGCTTAGTGAGGGGATTAAATACTTACATGAGGGAAAGAATTACTCCTATGCAGTTAGAGGATTTTGATCTAGCAATTGAAAAGTGTAGGTTGACTGAAAGTTGTATGCCGAAATCACTGTTTAGAGGGCCTATGTTCGGGCGACCTGACAATGCTTCAAATTTCTCTGTTGGAGAATCTCAGAAAAGGAGATATCCTTTTTCACAATCCCAATCAAATTTCCAGAGGAAGCAGCCATACCAGCAATTTCGTCAGCAGCCATACCAGCAGTTTCGTCAGCAGCCATAACAGCAGCCTCGTCGGCAGCAGCGCTTTCAGCAGCGCTTTCAGCAGCGACAGTTTAGGCCACAAGCTCCACAACAACAATATTTCCAACATCAGCAGCCTCAGCAGAAATTTAGGGCTCCACAAACTTCTGAATCACAATCTTGTAAGTTCTGCGGTAGGCAGCATGGTAAGAAACCATGTATGGCAGGGCAAAATGTTTGTTATTTCTGTCAACAGCCAGGTCACTATGCTAACCAGTGTCCAAAGAGGCAATACTCATCTAGAATGACTCAGCAAGGCAAGGTGTTTGCTATGACTCATGAAGAAGTACAGAAGTCCCCAGGAATGATTAGAGGTATGATTCTTATCAATGAGAATCCTATTTGTGCAATGTTTGATACTGGAGCTAGTCATTCCTTTATTTCTGATTTATGTGCTGAGAAGTTACGCCTCAGGGTAGATGAATTGCCATATGATGTTTGTGTTTCTTCTCCCATGGGTGCTAAGGTTGTTACTCATAAAGCATGCTTGAATTGTGTGATTCAATATGAACAAGTTAGTGATACTACAGATCTTATATGTTTGCCTTTTAAAGGAATTGATGTGATTATGGGTCTTAATTGGTTGACTGCTAATAACATTATGATTGATTGTGGGAACAAAACCTTAGTAGTATCAAGGGGTATGAAATCAGATGGGGTAGAAGCTAGTATGAATTTTATTTCTATAGCTCAAGCTGAAAGAAGTTTGAGAAAAGGGTGTAAGGGGTTCATAGTGTTTTTCTCGGTTCAAGCCGAAGCTGAAGTCAGATTAAATGATATCCCCGTAGTCAAGGAGTTTCCTGATGTATTTCCAGATGATATCAGTGGTTTACCTCCTGAGCGAGAAGTTGAATTCTCTATCGAGTTAGTTCCCGGTACCGGAGCAATTTCTAAAGCACCTTATCGCATGGCTCCAAATGAAATGGCTGAACTAAAGAAGCAGATAGAAGAATTGTTAGAAAAGGGATTTATTCGCCCCAGTGTTTCTCCTTGGGGTGCTCCTGTATTATTTGTGAAGAAAAAGGATGGAAGCTTCAGATTATGCATTGATTATAGGGAGTTAAACAAGGTGACTGTGAAGAATAAATACCCTTTGCCACGGATTGATGATTTACTAGATCAATTGATTGGAGCTAGTGTGTTCTCCAAGATTGATTTACGATCTGGTTATCATCAACTACGTGTGAAAGCAGCAGACATTCCGAAGAGCGCCTTCAGAACTCGGTATGGGCATTACGAATTCCTGGTTATGCCCTTTGGGTTAACAAATGCCCCTGCTGTATTCATGGATTACATGAATAGAATCTTTCGGAAATTTTTGGATAAATTTGTGGTCGTCTTTATTGATGACATTCTAATATATTCCAAAAGTCAAAAGGAGCATGAAGAACATCTGAGGATAGTGTTGACTGTTCTTCGAGAAAAACAGTTGTATGCCAAACTCAGTAAATGTGAGTTCTGGCTCTCTGAAGTTCGATTCCTTGGTCATGTTATATCCCAAGAAGGTGTTTCTGTAGACCCCAGCAAAGTAGAAGCGGTACTTGGATGGAAAAGACCAGAATCTGTCACTGAAATCAGAAGTTTTCTGGGTTTAGCCGGCTATTACAGAAGATTTATAAAGGATTTTTCCAGGATTGCTTTGCCATTAACTAAGCTTACCAGGAAGAATCAAGCATTTGTTTGGGATGATGCATGTGAAGCTAGTTTCCAAACTTTAAAGCAAAAGCTTACCTCTGCTCCTGTTCTAATTATTCCTGAACCTCATGAAACCTATATGGTCTATAGTGATGCGAGTAAACAAGGATTGGGGTGTGTGTTGATGCAGCAAGGTCGAGTAGTAGCATATGCTTCACGACAGTTAAAGCCCCATGAGAAAAATTATCCCACCCACGACTTAGAATTGGCAGCAATTGTATTTGCTCTTAAGTTATGGAGGCATTACCTTTTTGGTGCTAAAGTTCAATTATTCTGTGATCATAAAAGTCTCAAGTATCTGCAAGATCAGAAGGAGCTAAATATGAGGCAACGAAGGTGGTTGGAGTTGTTAAAAGATTACACTTATGAGATAAAGTACCATCCTGGTAAAGCAAATGTAGTAGCTGATGCTTTGAGTCGAAAATCAATGCATGTAGCTTCCTTAATGATCCATGAATACGAGTTGATAGAAAGATTTCGGGATTTGAATTTGACAAATAAAATGCTGTTGTCGGGATGTCACATGCTCCAAATAGAAAGCGATATGATAGCTTATATCATGGATGCTCAGAAACTTGATGATTTGGCTAAAGCAATTAGAAGTAAGATTGAGAAGAATGAAAGCACCGAGTATGATCTCACACCGGGTGGAATGATACGGTACAAGAAGAGAATTTATGTTCCTCCAAAAGCTGAGATTAGAATAAGAATTCTTGAGGAAGCACATAAGAGTCATTATACTATTCACCCAGGAATGGTTAAGATGTATCATGATTTGAAAGCTACGTATTGGTGGCCAGGAATGAAAAGTGATGTCACAAAGTTTGTCGCTCGCTGTTTGACTTGTCAACGAGTAAAAGTGGAGCATCAGAGGCCTTCAGGTCTTTTACAGCCTATCGAACTTCCTGAGTGGAAATGGGAAAGCATTACCATGGATTTCGTAGGTGGCTTACCAAGAATCTCTACTGGATTAGATACCATTTGGGTAATTGTAGACAGGTTAACAAAATCATCTCACTTTTTGGCTGTTAGACGTGATTATGCTTTAGAAAAATATGCGAGGATTTACATTAAAGAAATTGTAAGATTGCATGGTGTGCCAAAGAGCATCATTTCAGATAGAGATCCGAGATTTGTATCAAGGTTTTGGGACTCTTTACATCAAGCTTTGGGAACTCAATTAAAATTCAGCACTGCTTATCATCCTCAAATGGATGGTCAATCTGAGAGAACTATTCAGACGCTTGAGGACATGTTAAGATCCTGTGTATTGGATTTCAAGAAGAGTTGGGAGGAAATGCTTCCATATGCTGAATTTGCGTACAATAATAGTTATCATGCAAGTATTCAGATGGCTCCTTATGAAGCTTTATATGGGAGAAGATGTAGATCCCCGTTATGCTGGACGGAGTTACGGGAAAGAGCATTGTATGGTCCTGAAATGATTGATCAGACTGCGGAACAGGTCAAATTGATTAAGAAAAGGTTGTTAACGGCTCAAAGTAGACAAAAGAGCTATGCTGATAAGAGAAGAAAATCTTTGGAATTTGAAAAAGGTGATCATGTTTTCTTGAAAGTCTCACCATCTACAGGGATTGGTCGGTCCATCAAACAGAAGAAGCTGAATCCCAGGTTTATTGGGCCATTTGAAATACTTAAAAAGATAGGGACTGTAGCCTATCGGATTGCATTACCACCACATCTTAGTCGATTACATGATGTATTTCATGTTTCACAATTGAAGAAATATCAGCCAGATCCTGAGCATGTGATTGAGCACGAGAATGTAGAAGTACAAGAAGATTTGACTTTCAAAGTCGAACCAGATAGGATCATTGACCGACAAGAGAAGAACCTTCGTAACAAAACCATTCCTTTTGTGAAAGTGGTTTGGAAGGGATTCTCTCCACGAGAAGCAACTTGGGAATTGGAAGAAGAAATGAAACAGCGATTTCCAAACCATATGATTCAAGGTAACTTCTCTTAATTTCGAGGACGAAATTATTTTAGGGGGAGAGAATTGTAACACCCCAAATTTCTAAGAGAATAAATAAGGCAATATTTGGAATCTTGGGGTATTATTTAGTATTTAGGAAATTTTAGAAATAAATTTGGGAACTAAAATATATCTAGAGAAATCATATTAGGACTCAAAATATCTTTCCCAAATTTATGTTTATCCAATTCAATATTTCCCTTTAAATCCCATCCACTCAATTACAAATATCTCTTATTTTCTTTTCTATTTTATTTCTTCAAAAATTCCCCAACCACACCTTTATTCATTTATATATGACCTATCATCATCATCATCTCTGCGTTATCATCTTCTCACTTTCATTCTTCATTCTCACTGACTTCATCTCCATCACCATCCTCAAAATCTCCCTCTCACCCATATCATTTTTTCTCTTCATTTCTTCACTACCCATCATCTTCACTCTCATCTTCACTCCTTTCTTTGTTTGCTCACGTTTTCCTCTCTGTCTTCTCTTTCTTCTCTGTGAAATCTGTGTGGCCAGCCATAGTTAAGCCGAGGTAAGCTTCTTAACTCGGTTTTCATCTCTTATTCCTTGATTAAAATGATTTCTTGAGAAGATTGAAGCTGTGTTTTGGGATTATTGGGTTGAAACCCGTCCTTCAACTTCACTCTTTCACTTAATCATTTTTCTCTTATTCTTCCAGAAATTGGAAGCAACTTGCAGTGGCTAGGGACTACAGGAACGCACAAGGAGATTGGGTTAGCCTTAGGTATATTTCTTTTTCTCTTTTCTTCTCACTTTGGCCGATTTAAGTGAGATATTGGGGAAAGGTTTTGAGTAACTCGAAATTTTGTGCTATTACTCTGTTTGTTTTGATTCTAAGTATAAGAGAAGTGCAATAGAATTAGTTCTTGATGATGTGTGCTTTGGTGCTCTGTTTAGTTGATTTTATAAAATTTTCTTCATTTCCTTAGGATGCTTAGTTATGTTCTGTTTGGTTAAGCAGGGAGAATGAAGTGTTTATTGGTCTTCAACATGAATTAAAGTTGATTATGGAAGCTGTTTATTTGACTTGTTGTTTAAGTGGTTCTCTAACATTTATTCCCTCAAATTTTCCTTTGTCTTGCTGCTGTTTCTTTCATGTGTTTTGGGAAGTTTTATAATTTGTCTTTGCTCTCTCTGTTTGGTTTGAGTTCAAGGAAATAAAAAAAAAGAGGCTTTGAGAAAATTAAATGTTAATTAAAAGAGGATTGAACAAGTGTATGAATTTGTAAATTTCTTATGTGGCTGAGATTGTTGGGCTGTGATGGTAAAGAGAATCTGTGGGTTTCATGACTAATTGGAGATTGAGAGTATGATGTGATCATTTGAACTATATGAGGAACAGGGAATTTTTGAGACATTAGGAAGTTGAGTGATTTAATTATAATTGATTCTATGTTGTCTGAGTGATTATGGGATTGATGACTTAGTTTTAAAGAGGGATGAGACTTTTCAAATGATAAAATCAAATGGTGGAAATAGATTTGAAGGAACTAAGAAGTAAGAAATAGTTGTGTTTTGCAAGAGTGATTATATAGTACAATATATATCATTGGAGAATTGGCTATTGCATTGTGGAGGTTTAATCTGATTTTTAGTTTAGTCACCAACACTATTTGAAATTAGATTTTCAGATTTGGGAGCTTTATGGAGATATTAAAAGTTGCTAAGATGTTTAATAGAACCCTCCAAGTAGTTTTATTTGAGGTTTTGAATGTAAGGGCTAAGTTGTGGAGCTGAATGGTAATTTGCAAAGATATGGATTAGTTAGAAAAATGCCCACTTTAGCTTGATGTAATGGTTTGAAATGTAGAGAAGAGTTAGTTATTATTTACCCTTTTAGGGATGTTTTATGTGAGTAAGAAGTCTTGATGAGAAAATGAGTGGTGAATGATTAAGATGATTGTGAATTTTTGAAAGGTGAATTTAATTAGGTGAAGTTGTCAAATATGAATTTTGATGGTTGTGATGCGAAAATTTTGAGGACATTATGTCTATAGGACTGAAATGAGAATACAAGATAAGTGGTATGATGATTAGAAGTATTATGATGGTTAAGAACTAATTGTGCTAAACAAAGTGTGAGATGTATTGTTGGTTTGAAGACTTTAGAAATAAGTAAGGTGCTGTTTGGATGTATTATTTGGGGTTTAAGGAGCTGTTTTGTTCCACCTCTCAAGTTGGGAAGCTTTTGATAGTAGTATAATGTGATTAATAGTTTCTTAGATTGATGTTGGGAGTTAGTATGATGAATATTATTATTGGAATTTAAATATAGTTGTGAGGGAGGTTAGATGAGAAGTGAGAAGTGAAATTGTTAGATGAAGGAAGATATTGTTAAGATTAAGATTAAGTTTAGACATAAGGTAACTTTGAGAAAGGAAGTTGAAAGTATCTATTGTAGAATTTTCATATGTGAGAAGAATGGTTCAAATGTGTGACTATGTTTTGATATTATAAAGATTAAGGTTTCATATTCACTTTAATGATGATATTAGAATTCATATTAGATAAAGGAAATGATGTTTGTGTTTGTGTGATTAATTGTGATGTTTGTTTGATAATTATTTAGCAATGAGTATTGTGTTTTGCAAAGAATCTCTGAATTGTGTTGAGAAAACTATGAATATATGTAAATAGCTAAATTATTAGAATTTGAATAGATTCCTAGAATAGTGAATATAAATAAGGGGTTGGGTAGCATCAAGCTTAGGATTGAGAGAGACGTTAAATATGTACATGGATATAAAAATTAATGAGTAGTGTTAATCATGTGAAATCAGGAGAAGCAAGTGGATCTGTTAGTTGGCAGCAACGGGAAGGCAAAGAGAAAGTCTAGTAGCAGTTAAAGGTAGCAGTTTACTTCATATATTATGATAAAAGTTCGTATATCTGCATGAAAAATTATTTATTTTATGATCATGATAATATTTGATCCTTTAAGGAATTGAGGAATATTGAGGAACATCGAGAAATATTGAATATTATTGTGGAATGTTTGAGTAATGTTTGAGTGGAGTACTCCAAGGTATAGGTGGGTAGCTCCCCCTATACCAGAGCTTATATTAAATCCTGCAGGTGAAGGTACCACCACTATTTTGCGAATATTTTGTTATTAGTGGCTGGTCATTGAGGCGAATGAGGCCCCAGCATAGGCTGGAGGGGTTATTATTATCATTTTCATGAAAAAGGGTATATTTATGTTTATAATTATTATATGCATGTATACGAAGTAAACTGGTTTAACTGCTGTTTTTCAGAGGCTCGAGCAGCTGGTGAGAAGGAGGAAATAAGGTAGGATGTTTTTGGAGTGCATATATGGGAATAGCAGGACTGGAACACTCTGTAAATATTTTTGGATAACTGTATGAAACCTAGAAATACTTTTGGTGTATATAAGCGAGCATGAGCTTGCCTAGTGGTAGTTTATGATGTAAATATAAGACCCAGGGATAAAACCTCAACACAGATATTGGGGTGGCCATATGGGGTAGCCTATATTTTGTTTAAAGTATAGTAATAGTCAATAATAATATAATAGTTAATAAAAAGGTAAATAAGAAGAGGCTAAGGGATATACTTTAAAAAGTATAAAAGTAATTTATTCTATTTTGATAGATAAATAGCTAGAAATATATTTGAAAGGAAAAGTTTTAAATTATTGATATTTTTGGGTCTCCTACAATAAGAAAAGTATTTCAAATGTTATTAAAATGATATAGTATAGTAGTAAAAAGTCAAGGTGTTACAGAATATATCTTCTGATAATACCAACAAAATTTATGTCATATTTGATCCACTTAATACTGAAAGAATATTGTAATTCAGAATGATCAAGAAACAGAGAAGGATGGTGGCAGAGTAGTTCCTGATCCTACTTCAAAGTTACAAGGACCCACTTCATCTTCTTTTCAGGTGAAAATAATAACCCATTTATCCATATATGCTTTGAAAAAAGAATTTCTTATTGAATGAAAGTTAAATTCAACCAACTGATTTTTTTGTGAATCTTTCTTCAGATTATTAAGAACATCAAATTGGTAACGGAAGATGCCACAGAACCATTTGTCAACTCCAAAAACAATTCTTCCCAAGTTAGTCCGCTGCTTTTGTGCTAAATATAATTTTGTAACGTCATATTCATCATTAATAACACTAGCAAAGTCATATGGTTTGGTAAAAATGCAGAGCATTGGACATATTCATAAAATATTGAAGTTAAGAACCTAATGATTATAATTAAATGATTTAACATATGGCTTGGTACAAATGCAGAGCATTGGAAATATTCAAAAGAACAATACAACTGTGAAAGCTAGAACAGATACGTCCTTCATTTATTCACAAGCAGAAGGTGGCCAATCCACAATGGTAAGTTCTATTCATGCAATTTTAAATATGAAGTACATTTTTAAAAATCAATGTTAATACTAATCAGGTCCATTTATGATGGCAAATTTTATACTCATATGTTCAATTACCAACTATCATTAATGATTTCTTTGCTATTAATACCAGCAATTCAAATCTGTATACTTTCAAATGTTGCAAGAAAAGGGACTCAACAGTGAGATAAAAAAAAGTTTATCTATTTATGAAAGACTTCATAGTAGACTCCTCATATATTTTGGTGGGCAAAGTGATTCTTGCTTTATCATTAAAATCAACTTCACTTGATCTTGTGGAGGTGAGAATTGCACCTTCAAGCTGTTTATGATATTTGTTTTCTCTTGGTTTCACTTATCGCCCAGAAATAGCTAGTCAGAAAAATTATAAGTCAATGGGCTCGTTATTTTTATCATTATTCAATGATGACGGACTTTGAATTATTGAACTTAGTAGGAAAAATAATAATTGCCCAGGTAGGGATTGCCTACCAAAGGCAATTATCATTGAAAATTTGCATTTTACATTCAACTGAAAGTAGGAAAAAAGAATAGTCTATGAAACGAAATATTTAATCACTAAGCTATGATATCTTATGGTGGCCATATGTCCAGCCCATTCATTAATATAAACTTATCTATTGAAGATATAAAATAGATATTTGTAAAACTGATCCATGAATAAAACGTATCTTTTTTATATAGATCACTGAGGAAACACCAGTGGGAGTTCAAGGAAAAGATCCTACCATAGGTTCAAAAAATCTTATTTCAGAAATTTCAGGAGCTGAACAGCAAATGAGGACATCTTTACATGTAAGGCTCTAGACTATTCAACTATTTTCATCATGACAGTTAGTTGTATGTATCAGAAAATTGTCCATATTATTTTGGGTTAATAATTTGTTATTTCAAACAGCAATTAGAGGATGAACAAAAGGCAATCAAATCACCTAAAAAGTTCCAACAAGAGGGTCATGGAGAAACACATGTATGTACCTTTAGGTTCATTATTTATCAATGAACATGTTCATGGAAAAGAATTGCAAATTGAACAAAGAAAATATCCATGACTATCCAAAGTCCTTTAGGTTCAATACTATGTTTGTATTGTCCATTGTATGTGTGATTAATTATGAAGTTTAGGAGAATGAATTTGGTGAAGTAAAGAATTCTCCACACAAAACAAATAAATGAAACTGGAAATTATTTCTTCTTTTGTCTTTGCCTGTCAGATTTCTCAAGAGTATCAAACAGATTTTGAACCAAAAAGAGTATTAAACAGATAGTAGAATAAAGTCTTCAAGGGAATTATGCAACAGAGGATGCCATGATTGGAACTCAATCAACTAATTTAAAGCGATTCATTAGATCATTTGTCAATTCTAGAAATGATTCTACACAAGTGCACCATTTTTCTAATATAGCAATATCCAAACTGCAATAGATATATAATCTTTTTTTTCTTTTTTTAAATTCAATGTTATCATTAACATTACTAAGAAATTGCTTCTAAAATTATTTAATGTAATTCTTTTGTTCTATATATATATATTTTCAATGCTTCAAATAGGAGTTGAAGAATGAACAATCAACATGTGAAGCAATTTCAGTTGCCCAACTGCAGGATCATAGAGACACAAAGATAGCCATTGAACTTTCTCATAAAATCAAAATGTCATCTGATGATGATGTGAGTGTGTGTCCCGTTAACGATTTAATTAGAAGTTGTGTTATCATCAATAGATATGGTTGCTTAATGACTCTTTTGTGTTATCATATTAGAAGCTCTACTTACTGATTTAACAAATACAAAGTGTTATTTGAATACACACTCACAAATATCTTTTGTGAGTGTGTATTCAAATACAAAGGGTAGTATTGAAAACATTCCGGAAGACACTACACCTATTATATAAAAAATGAATGCTTCCTCAATTATTCATTGACAAGCATAAGACTCATATTCAAATCCACATGTGCTTGTAACGTGTACTACATACATTTGACAAAAAAAACTTTAAGAACACATTTGAATGAGAAAATTTCTTCATTTTTTCAGGTTGCTAGTATGAAAGAAACACCTGAGCAAGGCTCTCAAGAGGATAATGCAGCAGAGCCAACTACAAGAGGAATTCAATCAACTGATTCAGAGTCAAGAAACAAAAATAGAGTATTTTCCATTATTATACAAGCAAATATATTATTATTACTGGAACCAAATTTTATTAGATATTCAATCAAATTTGTTGATAATTTTTACAATGTGATGTTGTACAGAGCGCAGCAGAAGCAGAGAAAGGTGTTAGAATACATGATGCACACCAATCATTGGCTCCAACATGGACAAATTCAGAGGTGACCGAATTGACTTTTCCACTGTATTTCTTCTTTAATGATAATATCCAATGACTAAACAGGAGGACTTTGGATTTTTCATTCGTAAACATAGAAAATAACATTATAAGAGCTATCATTGGTACTCATGCACATATGTGGCACATGAAGATGCAACTTATTTCTTCACATTTTTAGATTTGTCAGAGCACCAAAGGTACAATGGAACAAGGTCCTCAGGAGAAGTATTCAGAAAATGATGCCACGACCGTAGTACAATCAATTGATTTAGATCCAAAGAAGTATGCAGGACCAGTAAGTTTAATTTGTAACCTTTAATTTTATTAAAGAAAATGATATGTGAGAATGTTATTATTATTTTGCACAATTTAGTTTGCAAGCTCAAATGTTGATGTTTGTTAGAGTGCTAAGGAAAAGGAAAACAGCATGGATGAAAAATCTAGTGCTACAAACATACCACCAGCATCAACTCCATTCAAAGGAGCACTTGTAAGTGTCTTGAGCTCCAACACAGTGATAAGCTACTAATTACTCCCTCTCATCCATAATATAAGAGATAGCCAACTAGTTTTGATGAAAAATAGTTGAGTCATTTATTATTGGTGAAATTAATGTGTGATTCAATTTTACCCTTATTTTAATTACTGCACACTCACACTCTTGCTCCTCTTCACATTTAATTTGCATGGGTCAAAATAGAAATCAAATATTCATTATATAAACTTTTACATGTCAATTTTATAATGTGGATCCATAATGTTTTCCGTGTTACCTCTTATATTATATTACGGAGACCAAAAAAGGATAACTACATGCTCTTTTTAAATTTTTTTATCTATGCAGACCATTAAAGAAACAATAAATCAGTCGAGTGCTCAAGAGGACAAGCCTACAAGAGATAATTCTTCTCTTAATCATCGTGAGTGTCTTCCTTTACCTCATGAATATACTTTTCTTTTGAACCATCCACTAACTTTTTCATCCATCCACAGAATCACAAATTACAGATGCCAGCTCATCATCTCCTAAACTGGGAATCTGTGAAATATTCCAACTAGTGGATCTAAAACATGGAGAAACAGCTCTACTAGCTCAAGCACTTGAGCAATACCCACAGCTAGTGCTGCCACGTAAGCATAGAAGCCAACGCATAATAGGTTTGTCCTATAGGGTGCTAGTTGACATTCTGGTGATCCTTTCCACCAAGACTCCTAATAACATCACACCATCAGAAATATCAACATTGGAGGCAAACTTAAGTGAAGCAATTGTTCTTGGGTTTGACAAAGAATGGGTTGAGTCAGTACGTAACAAAGTTATAGGAGTTGATATGTCACATGTTTTAGCAGCCAAAGAGGAGATTGAAGTGATGGAGATGAAGCTTGGAGAAATAGATTCTCAATTGTTGGATCTATCAGAAGATCGCAAGAAATTGATTGAGAGCATGATGATGTTCAGAGATATTGTAAGTGCCAAGGATAAACCATTTGGCATTTAGGTGTGTGTGCTTTTTAGTTGTTGGCTTTCAATAATTCTCTCGTCAAACTCAGAACGAGAAAATAATCTTATATCTATATTTCTATATATGTAGATATTTGATATGTTATCCAAACATTACTCCTCGTGTGTATTAATAAATGTAGACCATGGATGATGTACATCATCTGATACTGGATATTTGGCTTACAATAAAATATTTCTGCAGTTATTTTTCTTATGGGTGCATGATGGTAGAATTCAAATTGAATATTTAGCGATTTGAATTATGAAGTTTTGAGTTATTTTCTTACATAGGTGAGGTTTTTTCTTGATACATAGATAGGTGAGGTTTTGAACCTGGCTTCCAGGCACTAATTATACCTCCTTCTATTGTTTTATAGTGCCTCCAGAATTTATTTTTTGCACATGTACATTGCTTGGTTTGACAAGCTTAATAATCCATGTCGACCAAAATATATATAGATGGGATGCTCATGTGAAGTAAACCTAAATTTTTTCTTCATCTCAAATTTTTTAACAGAATTATTTTTTTCAAAAAAAACTTCCTTCATAGTAGATCCTATAGAAAAGAGATCATAAGGTACTCATTCCACCCATGCGCATGTAGTTCATGAAGATATGGATTATTAACCATCCAAAATAAACTCAAATTAAACTACATAAGATAATTTGAATTCTAGATAGTTCATAATTATAAGATATTGTTCATGAAGATATACGGAAGTATCAATCTTAGATCAAATATCACCTTTACATAATTAAATTCTAGATAGTTCATAATTTGTGGATTATAAACCATCCAAAATAAATTCAAACTATATAACATATGGTTGCCCCTAAAATCTTGTAATTTGCTATGGTTTGCTTAATTGTTAACATCATTAATTAGTTTCTTAAAATTTGTCTTATCATTTAAAATTTGTAAGTGAAAAAAATTACATATAATGAATAACTATAGTTTTTATTTAAAGTTTTACTAAAAAATATGCGGGAATTAAAAAAAATACTCAATTATTTTTGCTTATAGTTTAAAGTTTCTCCATAGCTCTTGAACATGACATGAGAAGTGGTGCCTGAAACATACCTCCTAATAACACCTTATTAACCTACTCACTTCCACCTAATAAAACACATACTCAAAATAATCCAACCAAATGGTGTCTAACCATGTTAGTAAAAGTATATCTAACATGGTTAGAAAAAGAAAACGATATCAATCAAAATTAGATGCCCTAACCATGTAAGTAAAGGATTCACCTAACATGGTTAACAAAAGAACTATCATCATCCCAACCAATTCATACAATCAACATAATAACACAAACCTAACCATGTTAGAAAAGAATCACCTAACATGGTTAGAAAAGAATCACCTAACATGGTTAGAAAAGAAACCAAGCAAGCAACATAAAAGTTAACCATATTAGAGCGGGGCCCATCTATCTCACTGAAACCATCACACCATCCAATAATGATAATGACCAATGCACGATAATCGATTTAATCTTCACCATAAGGTTTAACTTCTTTCTACTAATTGATAAAACAACTTGTAATAATTTCTTAAGTTCACAACATTTCTTTTGAATTCAAACAAGATAGTCAACTAATCCACTTAACCTCTATAACATCCTCAACATATCTATTTATTTTAGTTACTCCCAAATCAAATTCCAGCTTTAAACCTGTCAATCTCATGGTATACTTAAAACTTAACTCATTTTAGTAATTACCATCCAGCTCATAAGCTTTAACTGAAAAGCTTTTATCCACCAACACTAATTCTCCCCACCATAGGAATTTTGACCGCAAAATTCACTGCACATATCCTCAAAGCAAAGGTTAGTGATCATGCACATTAGGAAGGGAAAGGAATATATATTGCCATTCTATATGCAATGCAACAGGCAGGGTATCGTTTACCATAAAACTGATACCAAGTTGAAACATACCTCCTAATAACACCTTATTAACCTACTCACTTCCACCTAATAAAACACATACTCAAAATAATCCAACCAAATGGTGTCTAACCATGTTAGTAAAAGTATATCTAACATGGTTAGAAAAAGAAAACGATATCAATCAAAATTAGATGCCCTAACCATGTAAGTAAAGGATTCACCTAACATGGTTAACAAAAGAACTATCATCATCCCAACCAATTCATACAATCAACGTAATAACACAAACCTAACCATGTTAGAAAAGAATCACCTAACATGGTTAGAAAAGAAACCAAGCAAGCAACATAAAAGTTAACCATATTAGAGCGGGGCCCATCTAACATGGTTATATAAAGAAATCACATTAAATCAATCACGACGTCAATATTTTATATAACCATGTTAGGAAAAGGATTTCCTGAACATGGTTACTCCGAAACACCTGTACAAAATAATTATATCAAAAACAAACATTTGATTTAAACATGTCAGCATCACAAGGCACAATCATCTGCTACATATGTATCAGAAAAACAACTATTGCCCTTCCATTAACAGGCAGTTGAAATAGAGATTGCCTTTCTAATATCAGGCAAATCTCTTGTACCAATAATCCTGTACGAACATTTCTGCATCATAAACCTATTCATCAAACCAATATCTCCTTTGCTCCATAAACAACCATTACACCAAACAGAATACGTAGCATAGCTACGACTATGACATCTGTCATAGTTACACCTTAACTATCAGTAACAAAACAACAAACCAGCAAAAACAGCTAATACAATCATCCAACCAATCAATCATTCACAATAATACAAACATATGCGGAAGCTGATGCAGCCTAATAAATGGCAATATATATATTCCTTATGAATCACCTCCGGCCTACTCGTGTGGGCCGGCCGATCCTTTCCCTTCCTCTCTGCTTCCCTCTCTGGGCATGACCACCTGTAAAAATAAAGGGAATGGGGTGAGACAAAAACCATGTCTCAGTAATCACCTCTTAACTCACTGTGAGACTAAGAAATGGGGTAGTGGAGCGTCTACAGGGTACCACAGTTTCCAAAACCTGCATAAACCACATAATACATACATATATATATATAGAACAGATACATCCATCTCTCAATAGGCAAAAATAAACGTGAATGACACTGTGCCCAGTCTCAAATCTGAAAGCATGAAAAAGGGACCACTCTAAAATGTGAAAACATCCCTGGTTCCTTTACAATCCGAGGAACCTGTACAATTAACCTATCGATTTGCGCAAATCGATGGTTACATCGGCCGACGGTACTAATAATCAGTGTCATGCAGCATACAAAAGATTTATATGAATATGTATATATATAAAGTACAGTTTATTAGAAAGGTACCCTATAGCCCACGTTTAAATATAAAGTAATCAAAACACATTTCATTTATATATAAAGTAGAAGAGAATTTTAGAAATTCTCAACTACCGTCACCCTCAGTATCACAGTCAGTTAAGCGTGATTACCTGTTCAAGCTCAAAAACAGCACTATATATCCTCAGTTATTATCATCCACGAGCTCCACTCGAAACGCCGCCGTTTACAATCACAAAATGAGCTGCTGATGGTCAAGACACAATATCAGTGACTTTGACCACCAATTCAAACTAATTCTAAACAATTATTGCAGAAATGATTACTTCCAATATCAAAATTAATCTATATCCTTCAAACCTCCATAATCCCCTTAGCCAATTATAACGTCTATAGTATTAAACTTTACCATTTCTCCCAACTCTTGTAAAATTAATTGAAAATGTTAAAGTCCACTAGAACCACTTCATTACATCAATTTGGCAACTCAAAATGCCTTTCCAATCTTCCATACTTTCCATTACTTTTCCAACATACTCTTACATGATCAATTCCCCTTTTTCTTCAACCCTTTACTTCCAACTTCCTTCCAAACACCAACCTAACCAATTCCAATCATCATTAAATAACTTCAACAAGCATTCCTAAACATAACTTTACATAACCAAATTTTCTAAACTTTATTTACCAACTTCCTCCTACACACCATTTCAAACAATTTCACTCATTCAACATCTCCATGACATCTACACAACATTTATTAACTCCCACTTTAATCCATACAACTCACATAACAACCTTAACTTTAAAGAAAACAAAAATGCTCATAAAAGTGTAAAATAATCATCAACCACCAAATCACCATATTAATATCAATTCTACAACTTTAAGTAACTTCCTAACTTCTCAAACCTTCCTCCAAACTTCAACCTATCTTTATCTAATCAATTTCCTCTTTATCCAACACTTTAATTATCAAAATTCCTTACAACATCAATCCATCTTTACCTAACCTTCCAACACCACTAACTAACCTCATCAAGCATTTCTTAACCACCAATTTATTCCAACACTTCTTCATGAACAAATCTAATTTCAAAGAGTCATAAAATGTCCAAAAAATTCCCAAATAACATTCTCACTTCAAAAACAACATGAGTATTTTGCCAAAAATCTCCAATTACCCAACCAAGCATTCCTAATATTTTAATTAAACTCCTAAGGTTCAAAAATGATCAAACCTACACTTCAAGAACCACTACCAACTTCAAAAATTCTCAATTACTTCACCTCTTCCAAAATTCCTTTTTCTCCCAAGAATACCCAAATTCAATACATCCCAATTTCAGTATTACAACATTACACTCCCAAAAATCCAACATCATACCTAAATCCCAACTTTAAAGAATTCCTAGATATTCTTCAAAACTTCCCAAGGTAATTTCTCACTTCCATAAACATCAAATATGCTCACAAAACTTCAATTAACAACTTAATAATCATTAAGGTAGCTTAATAATCCTAAAGTCCAATTTTTCACAAAAACCCTAACTTAAAAGAAAGAGCTTTAACCAAAACTCAAAGTCATACGATGATCGGAGGACTTACGGAGTTCAAAGATGAGAGAAAGAACCTCACCACCGCCGGCCGCCGTCTGGGTCGCCGAAAAAACACCTCTTCCTAGGTGGTTGGCCGGGAAATGAAAGGAAATAGAAAGGAAAGATGAGAATGAAGTTGGAACATGAAGAAAACACATAAAAACAAAAGAAACTATCATCCACCTTTAAAAACTAACTCCCTTCGCCGGAAAACACCTCGCCGCCGCCAGAAGAAGCCACGGCCGAAGCACTCCCTCCAAGCACCGATCGAGGGCGAGCTTCACGGATTTATGAAGGAGAACAAGTGCAAAATGGAAATGAAGAAGCTTTATGGGAAGGCAAGGCCGAATGGGTGTGTGGGTGTGGAGAGAAAAAAAAAATGAAAGAGAGGTGAGGAAGGGAGGGGCCGACGCAATTTTTGTGAGAGGGAGGAGGAAGAGTCCGAAAATTTTTTAAGAGGGAAGGGAAGGAGAGCGTGTTTGGTTGAGTGGAATGAGGAGGGGTTATGATAATTCATAGCCCAAACGTGCCATAGTGTACTCTTTTTTAATTTAAAACCACTAAACCAGTCTCCAATCTCTCTAATTTTCAAAATATTTTTAGCTTTACCATTCCCTAATATTTCAAACTCTTCATTTCTTAATTAGTTATATGCATATTAATTACTCAAAATTTCCAAATATCCCCAAAATTCCTAATTTCTCCATTTATTATTTCCCAAAACACTCTCTGGTCCTATATTAATTTTTCCAGGATGTTACAGTGCCATTTACTTAATGATTGGAATCCAAATCTGTAATTTTATGTAACATGTTGGTCATTTTCTGTAGAAATTTCAATTACTAGATTGTTGATATAAGACTACATGGTATTTTAACCAAACTAGAACGTTGCCTACAAAATTTCTTAAGGTAAATGTGCAAATTTAGTTAAACATAAAAATAATATTTTAGAACATATGTGGTGATCATGAATTAATTTTATAGGTACTCTACAATAACTTAATAAGATTCGTAAATTAAATATATACATACACACACTACATGAAATAACCACACAAGCCTAACCAACCTGCCTAATCAACCTCACCGAAGAGAATACTGTAGGTACCATTTGAATGATTGACATATTGAAAGTCCAAAAACAAATAGAGGATATCTTTCAAATAACAAATATTATTTCATCAACAATCTCTTTTCTTTCCTCATGTGTACAAAAAAACTTTTTATGACAACTGTTCCAATTGTTAAATCCGCACGGACAAACAAACATTATTTTCACTATTTCATGAAATATAGAAAATGGCTCAAAAAGAAGAGAATAAACGGCTAGTACTACACTGCAGTTGAGAACAAAAGTACCCAAGAAGAAGACACAAATTCATCATAGGGAAATTAAATAGAAATGGCCGTATATCCTATTCTTTTGGCTCTAAATGACCACCTGGGACTAATCTCCAATGCAAGAAAAGCAACATATATCATGGGCTATAAAATAAACTCATTCACCAAATTAGCTCCTTATTACATAATTAAGATGAGTTTCCACGAGTTGAAAATTACAATTTCTAGGACTAACAATAACAACTTATTGACCTCAATAACAACTTATCTAACCTCATTTTAATTATGTTTCTTCCATAAGACCTCTAATTAATTCCTTTTAAATTATTTTTAAGACCTAGATATGAAAACTAATGTTCACACTTCACACATAATGTGATTATCAAATAAGTGAGGGATAAATTATTCCATGATTGCCCTTGAGATAAAGTTGATCTCCCATCATGCAATTCTACCAACAGAATCATTCATCTACTTTATCAAATTGTTTTGGACGCCAAATCAAATGTATGCCGTTTTAGATGGCATTCCTAGGTGAAGGTATTGTAACATGTTTTGGAGAGAGATTGTTAGATAAAGCCATAAAAGAAGTTAGATATTTCCGTCATTTTGAGACTCATGCTTTTGAGTTTAGGCAAAACAACGAAGATTTGTGCACGAGTCTACAAAAATTGCAAAATGATATCAAAGATGCAAGAAAAAGAAATGAGAATCAAATAAAGGCGAATATAGGGTTAGGAATTTCCTGTAAACTTTATCATTCAATTTGGTATAGGGTTAGGAATTTTTGGGAAAGTTGGTGAATATAGTATAGCAAGAAGGCAAGCACTTGATGTGAAAGATACACTCATAGCTTCGTCATTGCTACTGAAGGTTGAGGACAAAGAATATGTGAAATGCACGATTTGGTTCGTGAAGTGGCCCAGTGGATAGCTAAGGAAGACATTCAAGTCATTAAGGATTCAACGACAACTTTAAATGAAAACAAGAAATATGTGTTTTGGAGGGCTGATGATTGTCTTGGTCAATTTGATGATACAACAATTGAAGTCCTTATTCTTTGGGTCAGTGGAAAATTTTCGTTGAAAGAGCCAAATACATTCTTTGCAGGGATGACAAAGCTCAAAATTTTGTATTTACGTACTGAAAATGTTATGAAAGTTCCCACTTCATCTTCATCATTGTTGAAGTCACTTGATTCATCACAAATTCACGCTCTAATCTTGGATGGTTGGGAATTAGGTGACATCTCTGTTTTACTGTAAATCAATGAAAACTAGCAGTTCACCCCGTGCATTGCACGAGCGTTCCACTGCGTTGCACAAGCATTGCACGTGTGTTGCACGAGGCTTATAAAGTGATTGAAAGATGTTCACAATTGAAAGATTTGTATTTTGTTGAGAATTACAATGTTGAGCATTGGAAGATAGGGGATGAAGAAGAAGCTGAATATAGAGTGACTCATGATATATTTCCTTCATTGCAAATGTTTTCTATTGCTTGTGACAGTTTTGAATGTTTTTCTAATGATGATAACGGCCTATTAAACCGTTTCAGTCTAAAAGACATGGAAGATTTAATACCTGAAGCCATGTGTGAGTACCTTGTAAGAAGAGTAGAGGTTCTTGATTTGGGAAAATTGGACCAACTGGACCAAAGACATGGAAAAGTCTAGTCCAAAAAATTATTCCAGTGGAGGGTGGAGGAAAGGATAATTTGATGAAGATTTACTTTAATGAAGGGGACGGTTTTGAGATCCTCATTGATAATAGTAATGGTCTTTATTCGAATATCAAAGTCTTTTCAAAATTGATTGAGTTGCATCTGTCTCAAGTGGGTGTAAAACAGTTGTATCGAGGGGCTATGCCTCCTGAATTTCTCATACAGTTACAAGTTTTGAAGTTATATGAGTGTATGGAGTTGGAAAGCATATTCTTAGATGGAAATCTCAATCTACCTTATCTAAGAGAATTGGAATTAAGAGACTGTCCAATGCTCCAGCCATCACTTTTTCAGGTGTCTGTTGTTGTAAGTTTAATAAAACTGGAAAAATTAGAGATTCGAAGTTGCCCGGAACTACAAAGTTTAATTGCAAAGGAGGGTTTGGAGGGTAACAATAAGAATCACGACTCATTGTTCCCAAAGTTAAATTCTCTTGATATTAGGTTTTGTGACAAATTAGAAATGATATTGCCACTCCCTCTGGTTGGAGACCATGGCAAGTTGAAGGAGTTATGTATAGATAATTCTCAGGATAAGAAAAGTAAATCTGGTAAACAAAAAGACGTAGACAAAGTTTTGAAATGCAAGAAATGTATGTCAAGGTCACCTCTTGCTTTGAAAGAAAATTGGGTTAAGGTGCATTTTTAGTACTCTAGAATATAACAAAGTGCACCTAACATAATACACAATATTATGGTCCATTTGTGGTAACCAAGAATTATTTTCGTGGCTTATTTAGTAACGACGCTAAATAAGTTAAGTTTGACCGTTATGTGTCAAATTTTGACCGTAAAATTGTGGGGTGAAGGAGCATTTCAGTACTCTAGAATATAGAAGGAGCACTAAACATATTATACAATATTTTGGTCCATTTGTGATAACTAAGAATTATTTTCATTGCTTATCTAGTAATTCGTTAGCTAAAACTCACTTTTGTAAGATAAAATCTAATGTGACATAATGATGTAATATGTATATATTGAAATAACAATTTAACGAACATTATTTTAAGTTTATAACTATGTAATCAGATAGAAGTAATTCTTCTTTTATTACATCATAGAGTCATTAATTTGGGTCAAGCTAGTATGACCAACCCGTTTTAATTTGTGTCGAGCCAGTATGACCAACCCGTTTTAACTCAGTAAGGCCAACCTATTTAGTTTATGATTCTTTGTTTACATTTTTTATATATGTAAAATACTAATGACTTATTAGTTTATACATGCATTGTAACATCCTAAAAATTTAATACAGGATCAAGGAGTGTTTTGAGAAATAATAAATGGAGAAATTAGGAATTTTAGAATTTTTAGGAATTTTTGGTGATTTTTGAGAACATTTTTGAAATTGTGAGCAGTAAATGTGCATATAATTAATTAGGAAATTGAAGAGTTTGAAATATGAGGGAATGGTAAAGGTAAAAATATTTTGAAGTTTAAGAAGATTGGAGGCTGATTTAAGTGGTTTTAAATCAAAATGAGTACACTATGACAAGTTTAGGCTTTAATTATCAAAAACCACCCTTATTTCTCCCTAACCAAACACACCCTCCCTCCTTCCTCATCAATAAAAATCCACTCCCTCCCCTTCTCTCTCACCCGACCCCCCTCCCTTCTCTCGGCTCCTCCCACCTCCGCCTCTCATGCCGCAGGCGAAGCAGCGGCGGCGGCAAGCCTGCCGCCATATTTCACTCCTCCTTCCCATAAAGCAAAACTCGTACACACACATATACTCATCACCATCATCATCGAACTCATCTTCCCCACCCTTCTTCTTCGTTCCTCTTCCTTTTCCGGCGAACACACGGCGGATGGCGGCGGGGTTAAGGGTAAAGTTTCGGCCTTTTTAGTCTTTCTCGAGTTAGGCTTTCATTTTAAAGTTTATTTTCTCATATGGGCAAAAGAGCTAATCTAGTAATTAACTATTTCACTTTGGGCAAAAATAATAAATGACTGTTTCGAGGTGCATAAATAATAACCAACTTTGTGACCCGGTGCAAAAATAATAAAACCGGTACCAAATGTTAATTTGTTGTTTTGTGGAACATTTCTGATATTATTTTCTAAAGTAAAAATACCATTTTACCCTCTCACAATTAAAACTTAACCTTTCTTGCTTCCGCCCTTCATCTTCCTATGCTAACTAGTATCAGCAATGTTTTAATTGGGAGGGGAAAAATGTATTTTTCACTTTCAAAATAATATCAGAAAGGTCCCATAGAACTACAAATTAACATTCAGAACCGGTTTTATCATTTTTGCACCGGGTCACAAAGTTAAATATTATTTATGCACCGCGAAATAGTCATTTATTAGTTTTGCCCAAACTGAAAGAGTTAATTATTAGATCAGCACTTTTGCCCTTCTCATATTCTCCTTTCTTTGTTCGGTTGCTGCTCATCCTACCGCCGGTGGTGGCTGTTTTCCGGCGAGCAGCGTTGATCCTTGACGGCGAGGGAACTTAATGCTAGACGTGCAAGACCTTTTCGAACTTTGGTGAGTCTCCCCCTGTATTTCCAGCCTTGATTCCTTTGATTAGTCACGTTTGAGGAGAGAGTCCGATTTAGGATTTGAGTTTTGGGTGTGATGGTGAACAATAACTAAGTTTAATCTTCATCTCTTGGTGTGTTAGTTGATGATTTGAGGATTGATTGAAGTTTATGAAGTTTGTTCAAAACCCTAACTTTTGGGAATCATTGATTTGCTTTGTGTTCTTTAATTTGTACGTGATTTGTATGTGTGTGCAGTGTATTATCTGTGACTTAAGTAGAATAAATGTAAATGGACTGATTTGCCTTTTTGTGTTGATTCTGTGTTCTGGGGTGTTATGTTTATTTAAGTTTATGGCCTTTTATTTGCATTTTTTTTGAGATGCTCTAACCTGAATAAGTGATTAAAGTATGCATTGAAGTTGGTTATCGAGGTTATTTGCTTGATATCTGTAATTTAAAAATTGTACCCCTCAGTTCTCTTTCTACTTTGGCTACACTCTGTTGATGTGTTTATGAGAGAGACTTATTGCTTTGAAATTAAGATAAGATTGAGTTGAATTATTGGTATACATTGAATATTTTGCTAACTATTGTGCATTCTAGTTTAAGGTATGTAATAGAAACTATCTTGGAGGAGTAAGGGATTGTGTTCAACTCTTAATAGGAAGACGTATAATGAAATGTGAATTTAAGTAGTTAATGTCAGTTTTGACGTGACTTATGTGCAACTTCTTCCTTAGAATTTGGGGGCTTTTGGTGCAGAATGATGAATAAATTATGCTTAATTGTTTTAATAAGCTCGTTGGTGTTTACTAATGGCCCTAAATGGTTCAATTGGTTGAGGTAATTGTGGAATTGCTTTTGAATGGTTAGAGCTAGGAAATCAAAGTGGATTTTGGTTTTGAGATATGGTATGAAGGCATTTAGTTATACTTGAATGATATTGAATGAGAGTTTTGTGGAATGAAATTTATGTTTTGTGGTGTAACATTGACTATAAATCAGTTGTTTGCTTGCATGTCAAAGCTCTAGGTGGTTTGATATTGATATGGAATTCTTGTTTACTTCCATGTGTTAATAGATTCATTTTTGTGTTATGATGTGGCATTGAAAGGGATATAAAAATGATGTAATTCAGATTTGGAAAGGATAAGCAGCGAGAAATTGTTGTGTTAGTCTTATGTTATATTTTGAATTTTGACATTAAAGATGTGTAATAAAGTTTCTGCTTGTTTAGTGTAGGATAGAGTATGAATCTTTATTGAATAATATTGAACATTCTTGGGACTTAGCTTAGTGAAGCATACAAATCTTTTTCTCTAAATTGAGTGCTATGTATATCAACACAATTGAACATTGTTTGAGTTTGAGTTATCTTTCCAATTTGGTTAATGAAATGATTGTGTTTTATGACTGGTTAATGGTTATGATGGTAATGTGTAATGGCGGTGTCTTCAATTCTTAGCTGCTGGTTTCAAATTTGAATTAAACTATGAGGACTTGGTTTCTTTTGAGTAAATGGGATGAATGATATTGATGAAGAGGAAGTAATTGAAATCGTTGTGATTACTTTTGAGATCATATACAAATGTTTAATTGTAATGGTTTGATTATATGTTTGATGTGGCTCATTAAGATAAAATATATAAATGGGGAAGATTGGGTAGTAATGTATGACATGAGAGAGATGTTAAACATGAAGTAGAATGATACTAATTTATCATTCTGCAATACATTATAGGATTGATTGCGATATGGCTTTCGTGGCATCAATAAGGAAAAGTTGAGAAATCGCGTATATTGCTAAGGGCGACAGGTAATCACTCTTAACCTTACTATAACATTGAGGGTGACGTTAGCTGGGATTTTTAAAATCCTTTTCTCACCCTCCATATGAATATTATCTTTGAAAAGCTATTTTCATACAAAACAGGCTATCGGGTGCCTTTCAAACACGATTATTTTCGTATAAAGAATTTGATTACTATATGTAGTATCCTGGTTGGTGGAATTGATAGACTGTGTATGTGAATGTATATATATTGGAATTTTGGTACTTTGACAGGGATATGGAGAAGTATTGTGGATATGTTGTGGGACGGTGTGATACATATGCTGGAATAGTTCTGATTGTAACTTTGAGAGGTTATGAGGATAGAAATCATATGTAGGGTTTGAGATTATGGAAAGTTGTGCTGATGAAAAGTATTAAAGCTGTGACTAGGATATGGAATTGTAGGGTGAGCATTGCATGACACTGATATATTTATGTACCATCGCGCGATGATAACTGTCGATAGGCCAATCGACAGTTATTTGTACCGAGGATCCTTTTTAGAATTGATTGGATCGGGGTTCATAGGTCAACTTATTGAGAGAAGTGACCTACGGTTGTTTGGCATTGAAGAGCCCAACCGCCCCTACGGTTGTTTGGCAGTGGAGAGCCCAACCGTTCCCGTTCTGTAATGGAAAACAGAATTGGGGTTCCCTCTCTGGAGATTGCCAGAGAGGGAAATTGTCCCCTCATTATGGAGAGGGACACAGTGTCAAATCATATAGTGAAGAATAGATGCTTGAATGCACCGTGGTGGCACAATGCATCTTTAGGTGAGTGTGAGGGATGTTGAGTGATACGTGGGAAGTAGAGATGACGAATTTGAGTTGATTGAGACGTGACAGAAGGTTTTAAGTAATTGATGAAAGGAAATGAGAAATCTATATATATATTATTGATTTTAGAACTGTGGTACCCTTTAGACGCCCTTACTACCGCACATCTCACTGTTATAGTGAGTTAAGCGGTGATTACTGGGACAAATTGTCTCATCCCACGATTACTGACATTTTTGCAGGTATTCATGCACAGGCGCAAGCATCAGGAAAGGGAATTAGGTAGTAGAGGTTATATAATTTATTTAGAGTTGTATATTGCCAATTTGTATAGGCCTGCATTCGTTTCCGCATATATTTGTATGTATTTGATATTATTGAACATTAGGTTGTTTATTTTTCTAACCATGTTAGGTGATTCTTTTCTAACATGGTTAGCTATTAATTATCCATGATAGTATTCAGGTTGTATTAGTTTATTCTTTTCTATCATGGATAGTATTCAGTCATTAGGAAATTCCTTTTCTAACTATGATAGACATTGATATATGGAGATCCTTTTGCTATCATAGTTAGTAAAGAGATAATTGAATTTAAAAAGGATATCGTAGGTTAATTAGGGAATTAGTAACATTATGTTACATGCATGATACAGGGATAGTCTATGGATATTTATAACTTTGTAGTGTTTAATTATTTGACACTTTGAATAATATTGTGACTTAGTTGTTTATGGTGTTTAAATTTTTTATATTATGTTTGATGTCCCTTCTAGAGTACTGAAAACGCTCCTTTACCCCACAATTTAATGGTCAAAATTTGACACATAACGACCAAACTTAACTTATTTAACGTCGTTACTAAATAAGCCACGAAAATAATTTTTGGTTACCACAAATGGACCACAATATTGTATATTATGTTATGTGCACTTTGCTATATTCTAGAGTACTAAAAATGCACCTTAACCTAAGAAAATTCAACAAAGAAATATGAAAAGTCTAATAAAGGCGCTTTTTCATGGGCTCTTGAGTGTTGTTTAATGTCTCCAACTAAATACACTGATCTTGGAGTTACTACTGCCTCACCGAAACGACACACAATCTCACAAGTAAGCAGCTTTGGTTTTTCTTTCTTTATCCATCATCTATGTTTATGCTTTATATTTAATTTTGACATAAAAATGGTATTTTAATTTATTAAACTTCCATTTTAGCATGTAGGACATGAATGGTTTATAGATTTTATTTTGGATATGTAGATATAATAACGGAAGGGAGACCATAAAAATAGAACCATTATTATAATTGATATATTTTTTACCATCCTCACTGTCGGTAGATAGATTTATTATCTAGTGTTACTTGATATTTTAAAATGTTATTGCACATAAAAAAGATATTGGAATAATCATAATGACGTCCCCAATAGGCAATTAATGATATTTAAATCCTTTGTGTAAGACAACATGTTAGAATTGTTGAGTTATATCTACAGTGTGGAGTGAGAGCCACTATGCATGCTACTTTGTTTTGTTGGTAAAAGAGCCAAGCATAATATTTTTAGTGTGTGTGTATATCTCTAATAATTCATTATATTTGAGATTTACTTGTAACTAATATTTTTAGTGTGTGTGTATATCTCTAGATTTTCGTAAGCTGACATTATCTTGCAACTAATGTTTAAAAAAAGTGCTAGGACAATGGGTTAGCTAATACTTTAACGGTTTAACCTCCCTAGTTAGATAAATGAGTCCGTTAATTTATTTGGAAGTGAAATTATTCCCTTCGGTTTCAAGTGATTTTATTATTTTATAAGGATATCTTGTGTCTATACATCTCAATCTTACATTGACAGAACAAAATTTTAATATTTTGCTAAAGATATATAAAATTAGTACAAAACTATTATTATATTATGAATATAAACATGTAATATGATGGTGTATGAATTCTAAAATTTTTTATCTCATGTCAACCTATGCAATATCATGAAAATGTTTATAAAAGTTAACTTTTGCCTATTTGTTATCATTGGATAATTCTTAATAGGGCGAAGGCTCAAAAATGATACATAACTATTGGTCAAGGAACAAAAATAGTACATAACTATTTCATGGTACAAAAATGATACCAATTTTGACCATGTCATCAAAAATGATATTTTCACTAATATGACAATAATATTGGACATGAAATGTCTAAAATGCCCTTATAATTAAATAAACTTTTACCGGACTGCGATTAATTTGTAAGGGCATTTTGGACTTTTCATGTCGAATATTATTTTCATATTAGTGAAAATATCATTTTTGATCCCATGGTAAAAGTTGAGTATCATTTTTGTACCTTGGAATAGTTATGTACTATTTTTGTTCCTTGACTAATAGTTATGTATCATTGTTGGGCCTTCACCCTTCTTAATAATATGAACAATATTTTTTTGGATATTTGCAATTGTAAAATTTATCCATATCTGTGCTTGATCTTTTGGTTTGTAATATGTAAAATAAGGGACAAGGTTCAAATAAAGTAGGAACATTGAATTTACTGTTATTGAACTAAAGTAATTGGAATTGATGAATTAATTGTATTTGAAAACATGTAGAAAATTAAGAGGCAAAGACATGATGTGACAAGTGAAGGAAGAAAGGAATGTGAAATACAAGAGATTGTTCATGATGAAACACCACTCACCCCAAGTGTAGCCTTCCAATATTTTCTCAACTTCCAAAATCTGAAAAAAATGATGATAGAAAAAAACCAGAAGTTGAAGACTTTGTTCTCTATCTCTGCTTGGCAAAACCTTCCACAGTTGTCCAAATTAATCATATGGGACTGTGAGGAATTAGTGAATGTGGTTGGAGATGATTTGAATGATCTTCACCCTATGAATTCTAGCTCTATATTCCCAAAACTGGAGAAACTTCAGATTTGGCGATGCAACAAAATGGAGTTTATATTTCCTTCCATTCTTTGTGTCACTCTTCAAAAACTAAAATCATTGAAGATTGATGGTGCTGCTGAGTTAAAATACATTTTTCGTAATAAAAGTGACGAGTTTCATATCCATCTCCTGCTTTGAAGTCACTATCATTAATAGAAGTACAAAAGATAATCTACAAACATTTTGCAAAACAATATCACGTGAGCTATTCACAAATACAAAGCATTGGTTTGGGAGATTTTCAAGAGTTCAATGGACGAAAAGTAGATAATTTGAGGGTGTTATATGCTTGTGATAAGAAAACTTTATTAGTTTTCGATTAAGTTGAATTTAATGAAATAAAGAAATGGGAATTTTATTATAATAAAAATATCAATGATTTGAGACAAGGTTTCCGTAGTAAACCAAATACGGCATTTATTTTTCACTGTAAATTATTGAAAATGCTTGATAACTTCTGCACCATCATCATCATTAATACTACATCCAATTCTAAATATAAGACCTAGATGACTTTTTTGTGGAGAGATTAAGGTTGCGAAATAGGTTATTAAAGTATGACATATTTGATATTTTTTAGATTATCCATTAGTTTATAGGCAAAATATACTAGTCTAAGGGAAAAATTAGGTAAATCATCAATTTATAATTAACTTATTTTGGTTTTTAGGATTTTCCAGAAAAGTGAATTGAGTCTTATATTTAGGACCGGAGGGAGTATAAGCTATTTTTAAGTACAAGGTGGGGAAATTTTCTTGAAGATATGTTTTATTTTAATAAATATTACGACTACAAACTTAAATAAATTTAACGGACTTAACTCACCTTGTACATGGATTATAAATATTTTTAAGAGAACAAACATGTAGTGCTAGTTATTTGTAACTCCATGTTGCACAATTTATTCGTGGGGGCGCTAGTTATTCGTGACCTCTAGATCACATTGGTTTTCATGACATATTTATTTTGCTAGTTTTGTGGTCTTAAGGCTGCACTTATGTTTGTTCGTTGAAATTGCCGGTTTTTTTTTCCTTAGTAAATAATATATATATATATATATATATATATATATATGATCTTTTATTTTATTTTTCTTATTATTTTACTATAAATAAATGATTCTACAAAGCATACTATTCATGAGTGTTTGTTTTTATTAAAAAATTATTATTGCCTAAAATGTAAGTGAATGAGTTATGGTTGCAAACCTGTTTGAAAAATCTCATTAAGAAAATAATAGTCTTGATGATAATGAATAGAAATAGTGAAGTAAGATGGCTTACAAAGTGAGATCCTTAAATTTTGTGCCTGTCATGATATACTCCCTCCGGTCCCTAATGTAAGAGCTCAAAATTTGAATGGTTTTGGTCCCTAATGTAAGAGCTCACCCCATATTATCTCCTCATTTAATGTATTTTTTCCTACTTTACCCCTAACCCTCTTTCATATTTATTAATGCTTATATATTTCTCTCTCTTCAAATTACCATAATTAATATGGGCAATTTTGGAAAAGAAGCATTAACTCCAGACACCCAACTAACATTCACATGTTTTCTTAAGAAGCGTTTTTTTACGGCTAGCTCTTACATTAGGGATCGGAGGGAGTAGTATTTTAGGGTGTGACACAAAGATTGAGGAAAAATTAAGAAAGTGATATAATGATTCAGTAAAAAAAAGATTATGTCAAATGAATTTAATTGAATAATTAATTAATCTATTGACATTAAAAATAGAATTGAAAGCACAATTATGAGCATAGAGAAAATAAAAAATCCTTTAAAAATAGAATTGAAAGCACAATTATGTTCACATCTACTTCCTAAAATACACAACCGTCCAAAACGGTCATTGATTTCATCACTCAGTTTTTCTTTGGCTAAATCATCGTATGTTCACATCTACTTCCTAAAATATACAACCTCCCAAAACGGTCATTGATTTCATCACTTAGTTTTTCTTTGGCTAAATCATCGTATGTTCACATCTACTTCCTAAAATATACAACCTCCCAAAACGGTCATTGATTTCATCACTTAGTTTTTCTTTGGCTAAATCATCGTATGTTCACATCTACTTCCTAAAATATACAACCTCCCAAACCGGTCATTGACTTCATCAATCTTGATTTCTTATGTCTAGAGCCTCTCAATAGGATTTTTCCCCAACACCTAAAGCAAACTTCAATTCTGATGCGTTGCTTTTTTTTTAGTTTGTTTTCTAAAACCTGAATTAGAAGGAGATAGAAGACTGGATTATATTGAAATAAAAAGAAAGACTGGATTATATTTTTAATTTTTTCTTAATTTTTGGGTATTTTTTTACCCTGAAAGTTTGTTGAGATGATTATGCATAAGAAAATATGGGATGATTAAATCTTTCATATTCACTAAAGAATAAAGATATTATGGTCATTGCATTTTATGTTATGCTCAATTATGTATAAAATACACTTCCCCTGTTCCTAAATTTAAGATCATTTTCAGATTTCAATTTGTTTATAAATATAAGCAACTTTCTAATTGTTGTCAACATTTTTCCAAATAAAAAACTAATAATGCTTATCTACAATAAACAAGTAAGAGTGGGGAGTAGGGGTGGAAATAGCCCAGATCGGCCTATTGGACCTTTGGTCTTACCTACTAAAAGTCAGGTTGTTTTGTATTCTAACAGGACAGACTTAGTCATACGCCTTTTTAGGCCTATTTTGTTTAATAGGCTAGGCCTAGATTAAAAAAAACCAATAAAGCTTATCGATCTAGCCTATTAAACATAAATATAGAGCTAATATTCATTGGGCTAGTATTCATTAAGCCTAATTCTCCTCTCTTGAAGATTGTAGTCGTTTCAATGCTTCGCCAAAACATGTGTAAATTTAGACGAGTTTGAGTTTTTACTTAATTTGACCTTGTTATGATGTGTTTGATCAAAGTCATATGTCTCCGTTTGATTGTGGCTAATTTAGAGCCAGTAATAATTTGTGGCCTATTAGGTCTATCAACCTATGTCTTATTAGTCTGAATATATTATCATGTCTCGTAATAGGCTTATAGCCAGACCAGACTTCTTAATAGGTCAGACTCAGGCCTAAAAAATAGACCTATGATATGCTACAGGCCAGACTCAGACTTGTTTTCTACATCACAGGCCTGATCTATGATGGTTGCGGCCTAGGCTGGTCTAGGTTATTTTCACCCCTAGTGGGGAGTGAAAATAGATATATGGTTAGAGTATCAGTAATATCATGTGTTATAACTAATTTAACTATCATCCTTAATCTAATTAAATTAGGAAAGATCTTATATTTAGTAACCGAGGGAGTAATTTTTTAAGGGTTAAAGGTCACCATTGCCCCGGAAGTTTATAGAGAGGATCATATTGGCCCTGAAAGTTTTTAGAGGTTCATATTTGCCCCCGAAGTATGAAAATAAGGTCATATTTGCCCTTTATAGATAGAAAAGTTAACACTGTTTGAGATGTCACTAAAAATGTACAAATAAGTGATTATTCATTGGATATGTCACTTAAGTTGTCTAGGTGGCGGAAAAAAGTAAAATTCATTTGTTGATTGACTCTTATACCCCCAATAAAAACACCCATAGTGGGTCCCACCATTTCCTTTACTCCTCTTTCTTCTTACTTGTCTCTCTTCTCTTCCACTGCTTCTCCTCTCTCTCTCCTTCATCACCAAGAACACGTCCACGGTCCACTATCTCTCCGCCCGCCCCCTACCACTCCATTGATGTCACCAAACTCTTCCTCCTCCAACAAATTTAACGCCGACTACTTTCACCCCATCCCCACTGCCATCTTCAATCCACCACCAGCAACGGTGGTCCATCGCAGCGACAACAAACCAATGACGACGTCGATGAAAAATGCTGAAATGAAATGAAATGATGAATCTTTTTTTGTTCTTTTTGCACCAAAACGAAATCATAAAAAATGCTGATTATTAATTGGGAAAATTAATCCTGGGTCTCACAGTTAAATCGCGATGTGTGTATCTAAATGTTAATTTGATTTACAATGGCGTTACTCAAATCAACATTTGATTTACAAGCTTAGGTTATACGAACCAATACAATGGAAGTTATTAAATCTCCCTAAAATCTAATAGTAATTTTTACGATAACGGTGCATTTTTAAATAAAAAGGGAGAGATGAGAAATTTAGAAGAAATTGAGCAAGAGAGGAAGACAAAAACTTAAGATTATATTATTAAAATCGTAAGCATCTATAAAGTAAATAGTTGAAGGGATATATAGGTCTCATTCCAGCCCTAGGAGTATGACAGAATATTTTAAAAAATAAAAACTTAAATGTAAAATATATTTAATGTTAATTGAGAACAATCAATCAAAATAAAACTACCTATTCATATCCCGGCTAGTCCTATCACATAATTTTCTAGTTTCCATGATAATTATAATGAATCCCATCAAATAATAATTTCCTAAATTTTATATCCCATCAGTGACACTTTGTTTTACATCTTGAAAAATGAAAAAAGTATAAATACAAATTAATGAGGTTCTCTTTAATAAAAATTGATTTTTTATTATAAAGATCAATAATAACATGGCATTATGATAAAAAAAATAATAACATGGCATTGAATTTATTCTCAAAATTAATTTAAAAATAAACATTTTTAATTGCTTCCTTTTTGTGTCCTTAGTTGCTTTCGTTCATCAAATTTCTCAGAATGTTAAGATTTCTAAAAATGGAAAAACAACAGAGATTGGTACTTGACAGGTTTCTCTTTTATTACAGTCTACATGTGCTAGTTCGTTGCAGTTCATGGCAATTGTTGACTCGCTTTGCTTGCGTTTCTGTTGTCCACTTTCTCTGCCTTCAATTAGTGGATAGCATGACATTTTGAGGTAAATTGATTTACCTTATAAAGTTTTTGAAATTGATCTTAGTTTTTATATACTCTCCGTTCCTTATTATAAGTCACCAACTACATATTTCTCACAAAACAAAAAATGATAGTTGGTCTTAAAATTCATATTAAATGTTCCATTTTTCCCAACTTCACCCTTCATTAAATGGTGTATTCCACATTTTTTAATTTTGAATTTCATCCATTAATATCATGGGGAAAGTGGAAAAAAACATTTATTGCGGCGATTAGTGACCGATATAAAGGACTAAAAATTATAGGTAATTAGTGACTTATAATAAGGACTGTAGAGAATAATAATTTATGACATTTCAAAAATGCCCCAAATGTTTATCACTTATAATAAGGACTGTAGGGAGTAAAAATCTATAGACTTAATAGAGATAAAAAAAAATTCAACCCTGGGATTATATTACATTTTAGACACATTATTATTAAAAAAAGTTGCAAATTCCTCACCTCTTACCGGTCAGGTTTCCCTCATAATCCTCCCTCTCATTGTCCCTCCATATCCTTATTTTGCTTTTGACACCATTGGATATTTGATCTAATGGTCCATAATTAATATTTTTACAAAATGAATATAATTATAAAAATACTTAAAAATCTCAAATAAATTTAATCTGTCAAAATTTGATATAAATAGTTCATGACTGTATTGAAAAATGCAAAATAAAATTTAAATTTACAATTGTAGCCTACAGTTCTGGACAGTTTACATAAAATTGTGACAGATCAAATTTATTTGTTAGATTTTAAAATTTTATTATAACTATATTATTTTTAATAAAAATATTAAATCTGAACCATTGGATCAAAGATCCAATGGTTTATAAAAGGGAAAATGAGGGAAAAGGAGGGAGAAGATTACGAGGAAATCTGCATCCCACCTCTTACTCTCTCTTTTTTGATCGAACACCTCTTACTCTCTCACTTTCAAACCAGAGATACTCTTTCACCTCAAGCCTTCTTCTTCAGCTTCATCTTCTTCTTCTTCAGCTTCATCATCTTCTCTTGCGCCTTCTTCTCCTTCCAGGCCGTCTTCATCTTCTTCTCCTTCCTTTTCAACTTTCAGATCTGGTTCGTGCACGCTACCATTTTACTCCCTCAAGGTCTCTTCTTTCTTCCTTATGTGTTTTCACAATGCTTTCCAAAAACCATACTTTTCTTCTTTATGCTTGAGGCTTAGAGCAAATTTTTATTTTTTTTTCTTGTTTTATGAACTGGGTTTGTTCATTTTCGGATATGGGTTCTGATTTTTGTGCTTATTTTTTGAAAAGTTGAGAGCTTCTTTGCTTCTTGTTTTATGAACTGGGTTTGTTCATTTCAGACATGGGTTCCGAAGAGTGAAGACACTCTGTTTTTTTTTGCAGTTTGTGAGCTATGGTTTCCCCAAAGGCACTTTGAAATGTGAACTATTTATTGTAGAAAAAGGAAATATCTTATCTTTTTTTTGAACTGAAAGGAAATTTCTTATCTGACTCTACGTTATTTTTTAATTAAATTGTACAAAATAAAAAATAAAATGGACAGATTAAAGTTTTCAATGTCTCATATTTGTTATGTACTATATCGGTTAGTTTTCCTTTTCATGCCTGAATTATTGTTAAATGTGCTGAAGAGTGAAGACACTTTTTTTTTTTTGCAGTTTGTGAGCTATAGTTTCCAGGTTATTACTGATATGGCAGATTGACTTCACTTAAAGTTCCATTCCGCAATTTCTTTGCTTCAAAAAAATAGTTGGCATGCCATTTTGAGGTAATGTGATGCTATTGCAGTGATTATATTTATTTATATTCATCTTTGTGATATCTTCATTATCTATTATTATTGACTTTGATGTTCAAACATTTTAAATGTTATATTAAATTTAAGGTGAAACGAGAGAGGTAATATATAAGGAGTGTTCTCAATACCAATGGAAGTTCATGAAGTCTTTTGAAAAAAATTAAATTATCCGTGATTACGATAATTGCCGTCTTCCAATACTTTCAAATCAGGAACAATTTGTTTCCAATTGGCTTTGTCGTCAAAAAATAAACATGACTTAAATCAATTCTAAAGGATTAAAATACTTTGTCATCTGTTCTATTTATATAATCCTTTGTCTGACAAATAATATAAATAATATCAACTTAACATTCTATTCATATATTTATAACATTCTGTTCATATATTTATTTAATCTACTATTGAACCTTTTGTCCATCTTTTATAGTATATTATATAAAAGAAAATGATTTCCTTTTTAATATATATTTTAATTTTTAATATAATCTTTCTCATAATTTTACCTACACATTTAATATCACGTACAAATTTGGGGTAATTAATTAGAGGTCCCCCACAAGGGAGTTAATACTGGAAAAGTCCCAAAAGTTGAAAATATTAATGTAGGGTCCCAAGAGACCTCACATTAATATATTTGAAAAGTGAAAAGACAGTTTTGGGACCTCACATAATATATTTGAAAATATTAATGTAGGGTCCCAAGGGACCTCACATAATATATTTGAAAATATTATGATCTAAATTATGATACTCAATTTTCTCTTTCTATAATATTAATTAATTACTATTGTGGTGTTGTATGATGTCTCATATATTTAAATAGCTCCCTCAAGCCTATTCGAACCTTAATTAAAATAATATGCATAATCTCTTACTACATACCATTACAATTAGTCTCTAAACAAATCACTGGAATTTCACAAATCTTGGTTTGTTTATATCTTTATGTCACCAACACACTTTCAATCCTAAATTAGAATTTGCAAGACAAGTTTGAATTTAACCTAGTTTTTTTCCTAACTAATGTTCTCTCAAGCTACTAATTAAGCTAACAAACTTAATAGTGATCACCACTTAGAAATAAAAAAATGAAATGTACTTTTTCTAATTAATGTTCTCTCAAACCACTAATTAAGTTAACAAACTAATTGTTAATCAACCACTTAGAAAAAATATTAAGTACAAATTAAACCCACAACATATAATAGTAATTAATTAAATTAAAAAATAGAGTTTAGTTGTTAATCCATACAAGTTTCAAAACAGACCTAGAGAATGAGGTAGCTACACAGATTAATAATAGAAAATTCAAGCTTTAACATCAAATCCATGCTCAAAATCCAAAACTACAAGAGATATAAAGCAAATAATTAAAAAGGAAGGTAATAAATTTACAAAGAACCACTCTAAGCAAATCCTCCTACCCAAACCCCAAATCTAGCTCCCGGACACTTTGCCACCAATTTTCTATGAGAAATATATTAATAAACTGAAATTTCTTCACAGCTTTTCTCAGCCTTCTTTTGCCCCAACAATGGCCTGAAGAAGTGAAGAGATTGATAGCTTTCCAAAGTTCTCTGGAGATCCAGATACGACATCCCAATTATAGAAAAATGAAGAAGGGTTTTTGGGTGAGAGTCTGATGAAATCTAATTTAATACTCTCAAAAATATAATCTTTGCTCTCTCAAAAAAAATTGCCCCTAAACTTCACAAAATATCCGGTTCCCTTTAAGCTTTACACGTAAACATTCTTTTTCAATAGCTTTGTCGTATTGCCTTCACCCATAATCCAAATGCCATTCTATTGCTTTCTCTGCCACATAAGTAAGGTCTTTTCAATCCATTCAAAGTAGCTAGACATGTGAATTTCATGAAAGGCAAATCAAGACACTCCTAGATCTTTTTTATTTCTTTTTGTTTAGAAACTTGCTATAATTATTATTTTTCTTACTAAACCCAAATATCTTATATTTACAATAGAGTCCCCAAAATATTGCACATCATTAGTATTTTATCAAAATCTTAAGATATCTTCTCTTCTATTTTGCATCAGTTACTCCCTAAATGTACCTAAAATTTATATCAAATTCAAAGAAAATGTACCTCAATATTAAAAATAAAATTGTCAATAATAATGTATACAATTTAAGTTATACAATTTTCTCAACACATTTCAACATTTGTTGTACTAATAATAAATTATCAGTGGATAGTGTATATAACTAGTTTATATTCCGTTATGCGTTCATAAAATGTTGTCTATCATCTTAGCCTTTATTTTTCTTAGTACTTCTGGAGTTATGAATTTCAAATGTATGTCCCTTTTAGATGGCATTCCATGGGGAAGGTATTTTAACATGTCTTGGAAAGAGATTGGTAGATAAAGCTGAAAAGGAAAGTTGGATATTTCTGTCATTTTGAGACTCATGCTTCTGAGTTTGAGCAAAGCCACAACGATTTGTGTACAAGTCTAGAAAAATTGCAAAATGAGATCAAAGATGCAGGAAAAAGAAATGAAAATCAAATTGAAGTTGATGTTGGAAGATGGATTGAGGTCGCTAACAATCTAATAGAAGAGAACAATGAAATCCGCCAAACACAGTTTCATATAGGAAATACCGACAAGGCAAGAAGTTAGCACTAAGGACGCCAATCATTAGAAAACAAATAGATGGATGCAAGTTTGAAAGGGTGGCACGTGCAGATGAACTTCCAGGTATCAAGTATCATGCTTCAAGAGATTTCATTGATTTTGAGAGTAGAAGGGCAACGTTTGAGCATTTGGTGCAAGCATTGAAAGATGGAAAGAATTACATGGTTGGATTGCAAGGGATGGGAGGGATTGGTAAAAACACAAGTTGGCAAACAACTTGAAGAATCCAAAACTTTTGAGAAAGTCATCTTTACTGCTGTTTCCAATTCTCCAAATGTCAACCAGATTCGAGCCACCATTGCAAGGGAATTGGAGACCATGTCAAGTTGAAGGAGTTAGGTGTTGATAATTCTCAGGATCCGAAATGCAAACTTGATAAAAATAAAGATGCAGACAATTCAACAAAGAAATCTGAAAAGTCCAATAAAGGCGCTTTCTCATGGGCTCTTGAGTGTTGTTTACTGTCCCCAACTAAATACACTGATATTGAAGTTTCTAATGCCACACCGGAACATCGCACAATCTCACAGGTATGCAGCTTTGATTTTGATTTCTTTATCCAACATCTATGTTTATGTTTTATATTAAATTTTGGCATAAAAGGGTATTTTGATTTATTAAAATTCCATTTTAGCATGTAGGATATTAATTGTTCATAGATTTTATTTTGGATATGTAGATCTCATAACGTAAGGGAGACTATATAAAAATATATCCATTATATTTTATATATTTTTCTCCATTCTCAATATCAGTTGATTGTTTTATTATTTAGTGTGACTTGATATTTTAAAACCTTATTGACACATAAAAAAGATATTAGGATATTCATAATGAGGTCCTAATAGGCAATTACTCACATCTAAATCCTTTGTATTGGATAACAGTTAGAATTGTTGAGTTATGTCTACAGTGTGGATGGAGTAAGAGACACTACACTTGTTGCTTTGTTTTCTTTGTTCGTAAAAGAGTCAAGCATACTATTTTAGTGTGTGTCTAATAATTTAATTATATTTGATATATAGTTGTAATATCTTGATTTTCTTATCCTGGCTTTATCTTGCAACTCTTGTTTAAACAAATTGACAGGACAATGGGTTAGTTAAACCATTCACCTTCATAGTTAGCTAAATGAGTCAGTCAATTTGGAAACGAAATCATCTCCTTGGGTTTCAAGTGATAATAATTAATATTATTTTTAAAAAAAGTGTCGGAAACATTTCACCATATCATCATATAATAAAATAAATTACTGGATGGGTCTTTCGGTTTCACATAATTCATGATCCATCAAAATTCCTATGAACTCTTTGGTGTTTTTAATCATGTTGTTATATATTGAGATCCAAGATTACATGATAGAAATACTTTAGTTATATGAGTTGAACATATATGTCATGATTGATTGTAGGAATTAAGTTAATCACGCGAAGGAATTGTTGAAACATTCCATGGTACAGCAGAATGTCTTATGAGTCATCCATTGAGCCTTAAAAATTTAAGGCAGATTACGCTCTATAAATGTTCAAAGGTAAAGTCATTGTTCACTATATCCATCGCCACAACCATGATCATGTTGGAGGAGTTGGAAATTAGACATTGTGGAGAATTGAAGAACATAATAACGAATGAAGCAGAGGATGACAAACATCTCAATTGCACTAGCATCCTCCCACAACTTGTGGTGTTGGCAATCTGGGAGTGCAATGAGTTGGAATTTATATTTCCATACACTCTTTCTGGAGGTCTTCAGAAATTGATATCCATAAGTATCTATGGAGCTGAAAAACTGAAATATATTTTTAGAAAATACAAGGAGGAAGAGTATATATTAATTGAGAATGAAAATGTTGAGCCTCCCATTAATCTTCCAGCATTGAAATCACTATTCCTCGACGGTGTGCCAAATATGATTAGCATTGCTATCAAGAAATATCAGTTTAAGTGCGAATCTCTACAGCATTGTGTATCAAATGAGGTATGCAACACTTCATAAGTTGTATTTTATAAGCCTTGCTAATCTTACTCTGTTTTTCTTTGAGCAGAGTTTTCTTTATTTTCTCATGAAATTTCAAATTCTAAACTTACCCAATTATTAAAAATCATGCCCACTGCAGTTTGTTAATTAATATTTTATATTGCCTAAAGACTATATCTTTAATGAATTATGGTTAACAAACTACTTAAATTCATAGATTTTATCTTCATGAATATTATTAAATTAGTTATGTCAAATAAAATCCACCCATATTTATAATTTTGATTTAATTATTTTATAAGAATATGTTGTGTCTATTCATCTCAATCTTACATTGACAGAACAAAATTTTAATATTTTGCTAAAGATATATAAAATTAGCACAAAACTATTATTATATTATGCATATAAACATGTAATAAGATGGTATGAATTCTAAAATTTGTTATCTCATGTCAACTTATGCAATATCATGAAAATGTTTATAAAAGTTAACTTTTGCCTATTTGTTATCATTGGATAATTCTTAATTAATAATATGAACAATATCTTTTTTGGATATTTGTAATTGTAAAATTTATCCATATCCGTGCTTGATCTTTTGGTTTGTAATATGGAAAATAAGGGACAAGGTTCAACTAAGTGAGGACATTGAATTTACAGTTGTTGTAATTGGAATTGATGAATTGATTGTATTTGAAAACATAGTCTCCAATATTTTCTCAACTTCCACAATATGAAACAAATAATAATATGGGACAACAAGAAGTTGAAGACTATGTTCTCTGCTTGGCAAAACCTACCACAGTTGTCCGAATTAAATCTACGGGACTGTGAAGAATTAGTGAATATGGTTGGAGATGATTATAATGATCTTCACCCTATGAATTCTAGCTCTATATTCCCAAAACTAGAGGTACTAAAGAATTGGGAATGCAACAAAATGGAGTTTATATTTCCTTCCTTTCTTTATGACACTCTTCAAAAACTAAAATCACTATCATTGAAGATTGAAGGTGCTGTTGAGTTGAAATACATTTTTCGTAATGAAAGTGACGAGTTTCATACCCATCTTCCTGCTTTGAAATCACTATTATTAACAGAAGTACCTGAGATAATCTACAAAAATTTTGCAAAAAAAACATCACGTGAGCTTTTCACAACTACAAAGCATCGATTTGGGAGATTTTCCAGCATTCAGTGGAAGATCTTTTCTAGATTTGATGGCTTATTTACAAGGAATACAATTGAATGTGAAAGCTCTAGAGGTAACGCTTTTAACTATCCTTCTATGATATGCATTGCTCTGTTTATTCAACATTTTTTCCTTTCACAATTTATTTTCTGTTGTAATTGATTGATTAGCATTCACACTTGATCATCAAGAACAATTTTTTATTCATAACACTTTTATCATATCAAGACATGAAATCACTCTATATTTCATATATAGAAATATACAATTAAGTATTGGTTACTCAAATGAAAGATGCATCATATGTTTATCATTGGAGCAATAAAGGGTGCGTTGACTTCCAAAATATATAAACATTATATGCCTTCAGGTAGATACAATTGATTTAACCGTTTCCTATTCGCCTTGGGGTTAAATGCAAGTTATTTATAAAACCAAGGATTGCAACACAGTGGCGCAACCTCGGGTCGTCTCTCTTGAGGAGTCTTGTAACTACCCTAAGATGAACTAAATGCAAATCAAAAATGACAAAAGGGAAGGGGTTTGTTTGTTTGGTTTTTGAAATTAACTAATTAAACTAGTAAGAAAATGTAAGTGCTTGTTTTTGGTTTTTTTTCAAATAAAAGTATGAAGGTTTAAAATAAATGTAATGCAAAGGGGCTTTGGTAGTGATTCAATGGTTCAATTGCTTCTTTAAAATCGATCATGGGAGTTATATCATTCATCAAGTCTATTAGAAAAATCCCAAAGCAACCATTAATGGTCCTCCAACACTAATTAATAGCTAATCAAGCAACCACTTAAAACTAGCCATTACTTAGGGTTAGATTTAGGTTCCACTTGATGTGTATTGGAAACAAGTTTGTAAATCAAAATCCTCTTCAAGGAAGTGCAACCACAACAACCTAATTGAAACACTAGCTATTCAAGTCAAGCAACCACTTAAAGCATGTAAAGCATCATGAATCAATTCACATAAGAAATAGGAAATCCATAACATTTGACATACAAACATAGTATCCAATACATATGATATCAATCCATCACAAATAGAAAGATAAAACCATGTCTCTACCCAAAATACACAAGGAATTGCAACCACATATCCCAAATATACAATGAAAGAGCATGGAACAAGAGAAACTCCCCTATGAAAACTATTGAAGCAATTGACCATCTTCACACCACCAAAGCACCAAGAACTTAGCCTCTCATGGAAAGAGGAGAGGAATTTCGCCCAAAATCTACCCAAGAAGTGGCTGTGATGAGGAGGGATGAAATGGAGAAGGAGGGTGGTGAAAATGGAAGAGGAGATGGAGATGAAGAAGAAAATATGGAAGATTTGAGGTGAAATGTCATCGAAATAGAAGTGGGATGAGTGGGTTTGAGAGATTTTTGAGTGAACCCTAGCATAGCCACCTTATTTTCATGCAAATGGGGCTTGGAGAGAGGCTTGGGGGGTGTTAGGAAGCTTATATAGGGTGTAGAAACCCTAATTTCGCGAAAGCTGAATTTTGCTGCAGAATTGGTGCCCAAATGGCGCCCACGGGCACCGCTTGGGCACCACGACGCCCAAAATGGCGCCCACGGGAGCCCCTTGGGCACCACGGCGCCCAAAATGGGCGCCGCCTCTCTGTTATGGCGCCCAAATGGCGCCCAGATGGCGCCCGGGGGTGCCAAACTGACCATTTTCCCCCTTTTTTTGCCCTTTCTTTGCTTTCCTTGCTTCCTCATTCTTGTGTTTTGCTTCCATGATCTCTTTGAGTGTTTTCTTCCATTAACCTACAAGAGATTAATACTTGAAGTAGCATCACAAAGTTCTCAAAAAGATGAATGACAATAAATCAAGTTAAATATGACAAAATTGCCCTTAACTAGAACAAATTCCAACAACTTAAGCAATAACTAGAATCTATGCTAATTAGGTGCAATTATCATCAAAACATGCATTAATTCAATGGATTTGGCCATGAAAAGATATGCAAATATATGGTGCAATCAACAATTAAACATACAATCCATGTCTATTTGACTTTAATTTGTAAGCATTCTAGGCATGCTCCTTTTTTTCAGTTTTTTGCAGCATTGCATTTTGCATTTTGAGACTGCCATGAATAGTTTTCAAGATTTTTGAATTTGATTAGTTGAGCTCATGGTGATGTTTTGAACTGAATTATGTTTATCAGGAGAAGATGAAAATGATGAAGGATGTGCAGAAGTTAACAGATCTTACATTAAGTGACTCCAAAATAGAAGAGGTCATTGACTTGGAAGGAGTGGAAATAGAAGGTCCTGCAGTGTTGACATTAAGCTTAGAAACAATGCGGTTGAAAAATCTCAGGAAGTTGAGGCAGATCTATAAGGGTCCCAAACATATTGTGAGCCTCAACAATCTTGGGATTCTATCCATCATAGCATGTAAAAAGCTGATATTAGTAACTAAGCGTTGGGTTGGTTGCTATTGGTGAGAGTTATTTTAAGGCTAAGTTCATATAAACGTATAGAAGATCTGTTTGCAAAGTGTGTGTTTGGCTCGGCTTATTTTGAGAAATAAGCCAGCTTATTTTGTGTTTTTGGCTTTGAAAATCCAAAATAAGCTGGCTTATTTCTCAAAATAAGCCGAGCCAAACACACTATTCTATATGATTGAGCTTTGTATATTATAATAAAAATGACAAGTCTAACAGAAGTATATATCGATCAAATAGCCAAAGTAGAAATAAAGGAGAACTACAAATGAGAAAATGGGATAAGCTAGGAGAAAGTAAGAGATAATTAAATCCATTTAACCCAATAAACACCAGACTTGTTGGAATCATAATTGGCCAAGACATGATTAACGAATAAGTAGGATTCTCACTGTTTCCAACCCATATTACTCGTGTGCTCTATGAAGTTAAGATCCCTGGGGATGAACGAAAAGATGTGCAAGAGACCTGAAGCAAGAAAGTTAGCAAATCAAGGAAATTAACAGTTCATTTTGGTCTACATCTACAGGCTGAGACAACAAACTTTCAGTAAAAGGAAACCAAAGAAACATTCTTTGCAGTTTGACTAAACACAAAATTCGGATTGCCAATACACCAAAAACAATAATCAGTATTTTTCTCACTGGTTTATTGAAACTGTGCTTTACAAAATACTCTTCACGTGTGGCTCAATTTGTTCCGCATGCTATATGATTGTGAAAGACTGGGATGTTGATGTCTCCTATACGGCACATTTAAACATTCTTTTTAAAAAACAAATGCAATATGCAAAGCAAGCTGCAAACTATAGCTCAAACTTGTTCAACAATGATGTTTCAATACAGAGCCACATTACAGAACATACTAGGAAGAGGTAAAAAATACCCAAAGTTAACATATTTCCTTTTTTCATAACCAAATAACACCAATCTTGGATATCTTCTATATGATTGACAAGTGCACCAAATCAAACAAATGATTTTTTTCAAAACCATGTGAAGCATTAGAAATTGGAACTCGTCTTAAGCAATAATAAAGGATTCTAATACTAAATCCAAATTTTCAAAGTACATAACCTAGGCTGGAAAATTCAGACTCTCATTAAGCTAAAAACTTTATATCTCATTCATGTTTTCAGCCTATGCTATTTATCTCTGAAGGCAGAAATGGTTTGAAAATTTCCCAGGTTCATTAGATCACAAACTATACAATTGATGTGACTTCAGCATTGTCCAATGAAGAAACACATCCCAAAAGTTATCCCATTGACTGTGTCTCTCAACTAATACTTTCATGCTTATCTAAATGACATTACCAATTAGTCATGCATCACTATTAAATTTCTAATGGCTAAAAAGCAAGAAAAAGCAATAAACTTTTGGCAGCAAAAAGAAAAAGAAAAAGAAACTCACCATCTTGTGACATGAGAGCATAATCAGAGGCACTAAGATAATTAACAAACCAATCCCAATGACTTGTCCATTTGAGAAACAAAGCAATATCATGGAGTGTAGAAGCAATCATAGTGGGACCCTTATAAGTAACCAAATCAGCCTTACCAAGCACCATCACATTCCCAAAACTCTTCAACACAAAATCAGATTCCACATACTTAGCAAGCTCAAGCCTTTCAGAGTCCAAAGTCTGAAGATGAAGATGAAGCAAGTAATAGTTGCTAGGATGGTATGAAGCTTGAAGAAACCTTTTGAGCCTCAAAGCATCACCCTTTGTGGGTGTTGGTGGATTCGTTTTATTTGTTCTTCAAGTTTGGAACCGTGTGGCTCAACCTGTGAAAACTAGAAAACTTGTATATGCATGCCCATATTTATGTAAACCTTCTTTTTGTTTTTCTTTTCCTTTAAACCACGTTGTCATAAGGTCCATTAAATAGTTGCTCTAAACTTGTATTCAAGTTGTTTTTTTTTTGTCAATTTTGTCTCCACATATACATGTATGGCGATTTCATTATCCATGTCAATCCTCACGCTATCTCATCATCCTCCATCTCATCAAATTCTTCCACCACCTTCTTTCCTCTCCAAATTATAGCTCTTCAATTTCAAATCATCTGCCGCCACAATCTTCTGCCAAGCTGACTCAACCTATCCAAACCGAGGAGCCCAAATTCCCTTTTTCCTAGAGCCGGTAATATGGGCCTGGCCCGTCGGGCCGGCCCGTTTTCATGCAAACCCGAGGAGGGCCGGGCCTGCTGTTTTGGTGGAAAAATAGGGGAGCGGGCCTGTTAGGGCCGGCCCTTTAGGGCCTAGGGCCCATGCGGGCCGGCCCGTATTTTAGGCACGTTTCCAAGTTTTATTTCAAAAAAAATTGCATATGATTCTTTATTTAATTTATGATTTTTTTTGTTTCTTTTTTATACATGCTTGAAGGACAATTATTTTTTTTTTCTCTTTTCTTAGATGATGGAGGAGATAGTGCATATGATGGTAAAGAAGAATTGCAAAGACTTGATATTTTGTCAATGGAGAGGAGTCAATTCATAGTGAAGCACAATCAAATGTCGTTGATGATAGTGATGATGACAGTGATGATGATGTGCACTCTTAGATTACTCGTTGAATGTTATTATTTAATGTTTATTTAGATTTATATTTGAAGACTTTGTTATTTATTTTGACTGTCAGATTATGTGTATCACTATCAGTGTTACAATGTATGTTGTAATATCATCGCTTATCAGACTATGTTATGACTTATAACTATGTTCATTGTGGGTTTGTGATGTTATTAGATGATTTTGTTTTGCTAAAACATAAAATTTACAGGGCGAACAATGTGGAAAGAGGAAAAATGAGTTTAGTAAAAGGATTTTTTTTAAAAAAAAAGAAGAAAGTGGGCCAGGCCCTACGGGCCAGGCCCGGCCCGATGGCATGAGGGCCGGGCTTCGCAAATAGGGGAGTAAAAGGGGACCGGGCCAAAGTGGGCCCGGCCCGTTTAGGCCCGGCCCGATGCGGGCCTGCCCATTAGGGTCTGTTAGAATCTTAAGTTTTGATGGTGACTTAGGTATGATATGGTCTAGTACTTAAAAGAACATAATTAACACTTAGGAAGGATTAGATGACATGGTTAGAACCCTGAGTTAGATCACTTGTGAATGCAAGATCATTTCCGGAAGTATTAGCACTAGAGTCACAACCGGATGCAGATTCACTTCCGAATGAATCAAGACTAGCGCTCACGGATGCGGAATCACTTCCGGATAGACTAGGACTCGCGCACGCGGATAAATGTGTCATCCCCCAGCGGCAGCGAGTAACTCACTAGGAATTTAACTTAGTCCATGAGAATTAGGTACACAAAACCTTAAGACTAAGCTATGTTTCAATCGGAAGTGAGTTTGCTTCCTGTTAGACTTAGACTGGCGCAGAGCGATAGAATAGATATTACTCCAAGCGACAGTGAGTCTACTTCCCCAAGTGAAAGCGCTTCCTGTTAGAATTAGACTGGCGCAGAGCGACAGAATAGATATTACCCCAAGCGTCAGTGAGTCTACTTCCCCAAGTGAAAGCGCTTCCTGTTAGACTTAGACTGGCGCAGAGCAATAGAATAGTTATTACCCCAAGCGTCAGTAAGTCTACTTCGCCGAGTGAAAGCACTTCCTATTAGATTTAGACTGGCGCAGGTTGATAGACTAGATATAACCCCGAGCGTCAGCGGAAATGCAACATCAAGTGAAGTTGCTTCCTGTTAGATCTTGACTGGCGCAGACTGATAGAATAGATTTCACCCTAAGCGTCAGTGAATTCACCACGTCAAGTAAAAGTGCTTCCGATAGCTCAGTGACTAGCGCTGAGTGGTGGAATGAAATAGACTAAGCGAGAGCAAGTCATGGTGAACTAAATCCCTCATCAAGTGAATTCACTTCCGGATGGAGAAGTGCTTCCGGATACATCCTAGACTAAGTAAACTCCCACTTCATGTGATTGTGTGTTGACTTAATATACATAGCATGAATGACACACTGAGTCACTTAGGAAGACTTAGAGTAAACTAACGAGACTTAAGCTGACTATTGGAATAGAGATCCCTTAGAGTCAGTAGACATTACACTAAGTCAGAACATAGTCTAAGTAAGACTACTTCCCATAGCAAACTTCCCACAACATGTGTAGTTTTACTATATCTGATTATATATATTGCTATGTTGGACTAACCAGTATGTGCAGAACTTAGTTACACTTGCGGATGCAAATGAGCTTCCGGATGGAAAGACTCTTGGCATTGGATTTCAGAGACTAACCCTTGCAGAGCAAGATTGCCACTTCCGGATGAACGATGATCATCCGTCAGCAAGAGTACAAGAGTGAACGTCACATACTCAGAAGACAGAATGCTTTTAACAGAGCAGAGGTGTCAGGACTACTTTTCAGAGATAAAGCAAGTCAACCCTGCTGAAGCATTTAAGAAGATGTTCCTTCCAACGGTAACAAGAGGATAACAGACATATTCAAACAACATTGTTACCTACCAAGCATGAGGAGTATGAGAACATAATCTGAAGATTCACTCAAGGTGTCAAAGCTCATACTGCCCACAAGAGTCAGAGTCCATAAGAGAGCTTCTGATAGCAAGAGAGGATCCAATAGCAAAGCACTCTTATCATTCATGGACAAGTGCTTGGAAGACAAAGTTCCTCTATGTGATAGCAAGCAAAATGTCAGAGTCCACGAGCTTCAGATAGCAAGAGAGCTTCCGATAGTGAGTCTCTTAACATCCTGGACTTATGCTTGAGGAACGAAGTCCTCTCTAACAGCAAGCAAGAGTCGGACCGTACAAAGTGTTCAGATGTCAGAACGACTTTTGTCAGAATAGTATTGTCAGAACAGTGTTGACAGAACAGCATGGTCAGAGCACCCTTTCAGATAAAGCAAAGTCAACCCTGCTGTGCATTAATGAGGACAACGTAAACAAGGCCCCAACGTCTATAATCAAACGATCTTATTGCCTCTCCAACGGCTAGATATTCAGAGACTGGTATAAAAGGGATGTTCTTCATTTCTGAAGGGTGGGGCTTGAAAAAGAGAGAGAGAACATGGCTATTATCTGAAAAACACTATTCTACATTCCTCTCATCTTCTACTCTCGGACTTTGATATGTAATATTCTTAGAGAGTGATTCATTTGTACTTAAGTGAGTAACATCATCCACTCTTTGAGAGAGTTAGTTTTGAGCTTAAGTGTTTAACAAAATCAGTTCATAGAGTGAACATAATTGTAATCTTACATTTTGTAAGGGGGAGCATTTAGAAGGTTTTCTAAATCTCCATAGGTTGCAAGTTAGCCCGTAAAACTTGCGTTTGTAAGGTTGCAAGTGATCCCGTAAAACTTGCGGTAAGGTTTGCAGGTGAACCCGTTGTAAAACCTGTGGGTTGTTAGGTGAACCCGTGCTCGTAAAACCTAAAGTGTAAAGGCTTCTCTTGTGCCCGGTTTAAACAAGAATAGTGGATTGGAAATCTCAGGTGTAGCCTGGGGACTGGATGTAGGTCTGGGTGACCGAACCAGGATAAATTTATGTGTGCATATACTTATACTTGATCATTCTATTTTGCATCACATAGCATACTGACTTGTGCATAGCATTATTTATTATCATCATCACCGAGCACAAGCAGTCTTTCGAAAAGAGTTTAAGTTTTATTCCCTCACCCAATTCACCCCCCCTCTTGGGTGACAGCCACGAATTTCATTTGGTATCAGAGCAGGTCACTTGTTTAAAGGATCCAACGATCTCAAGTGTAAAGACCTTGGCTGATTTGGGTTAAAATGTTTTCCAAAGGCTTTGATCATACCATTCCACCTGTGTTAGAAAATATTGATTTTTGTTGGTGGAAAGCAAGAATGGAAAGTTTTATACAATCCACTAGTTTGAAAATGTGGGATATTTTTGAAAATGATTTTGATTTCAAACCTAGAGGAAACTGGACTGAAAAGGAGAAAAATTTGTTTTCCTTAAATATTAGAGCAATGCAAATTTTATACAAAGGCTTAACTGAAAATGATTTCCAGAAAATCAAACATTGCTCTAGTGCTAAAGACATTTGGAATACTCTTGATGTGATATATGCTTCTAACCCATATCTTGAAAGCACAGCTGTCCAAAGCTCAACTCGTGCTCGTTATGGATCATCTACTGATGAGCTTCTGGAAGCTGATATTGAGGAAGCAGGCTTCAGTGAGGAGAGTATCCATTTCTGCCTAGAAGATTCAGAAAGTGAGGTATCTGGATCTGAACTTGAACTTTCTAAATTGCAAGATGCATACAATGAGTTATATACCGAATATTGTAAACTTGCAAAAGAACTTCTAGGCTTAAAAGAAAAAGATAGGAAACTTGCAAAAACTAATTTCTTCTTCTACGTCCAAAGTTTCCAAGGTTTCTTTTAAAGAATTAGTGGTTCCGATAGTTAGCCCACGATCGGCAGGGAAAACTTCAACATGTCTTGAAAAATGTTTTGATTGTAAACACTTGTTGAAGGAAAAAGAAGAGCTTTCAAAAGAAACTGAGATTTCAAAGGAACAAAAAGCTTTTCTAAAGAAAACTAATCATGATAATGATAGAAAACCCCATTTTGATTATCATTCCATTATCTGTCATTATTGTGGTAGATTAGGACATATTTCTCACACATGCAGTCTTAGAAGAAATCTAAATGTGAGAAATAAATTTGTATGGATTCCTAAAGGACAAGTAAGGTCCAGTGCTAACCAAGTAGGACCCAAGTACAAATGGGTACCAAAACATCCTCCTAGTGCCTTACTTGTGCAGGAAAGATCAAGAGTTTCTCTTACCCCAAAGGAGAGAACTCGTGGCGATGCAACTGCTGAAAACCCCTGGTACAATCATAAGAAGCAATCTGCAACCACCAGGAACAATGGTTCTGTCTCAAGGATGAGCTATCACAAAGTTCCATTCAACTATCCTGAGAAGAACAAGAGAGAGTGGACTCCTCGATCAACATTGAAAAGGCACTTGAATCTTAACTCTCAGAAGAAAGTGCTTCGAACCAAGGATAAGTATAGAAGATCTTCTTAGGAAAGGCAATTCCGAGGTTCAGCAAGACTCAGGACTTTATCTCATCTGAACAATCAGTCAAGTCTTGATAAGCATTCGTCACGCATAGATGGTGATATCATTCCTACCTTCCTCTTTACTCGAACAATCACTTGGGTAGTAAATGCATGATGGGCTTAACAGTTTTACTCATATATGCTTAGCGAATCTTTTAAGGGCGTCTTTCATGAAAGAAAATAGTTTATGCATTCACCTTGATTTTTGAAAGATCCTTTTGATATACAAACTTTCAAAACAAATTCTGATCTTCTTTAAATCTACATGACAACCATACCTCATGATAGCACTCAAAAGTTATTTCTGATTTTCCATTTCATGTGGTATCTCTTGCATCAAGCTTTTCAATGCATAAGCAGCTATGGTTTCGAGAACAATACATCCCTCTTAATTACATCTTTAAGTTCTCAATCTACTAATGATCTCAGTTCAAGTTTGTGGTTTAAGAATGTTGACACAGATTATTGAAGCTTGAACAATGAATATAACCAAGAGAGAATGACAACGAAAATGTCTCTTATCAAGATGTGTGGAATGACTATACCAACCCTGAGAAACTCTCGCCAATACACATGAGCATTTCTATCCCTTACATATTCTGTTGTGAAATTAAATGGATAGACTCTCTCTTGTCTGACATGCATTAGAAATCTTAGGAAATGCCTTGAATTGAACTCTGCTAAGATCTGTAAAACATGGCATAGAATCACAAGCATGCTATAATCTGTATTAATTTCAAGCTTGTTGATATCCTAAGAACAGTGAGATCACACTGAGCATATCTAGAAGAACTTGAGCAAAAATTCGGAAATTATTCTCGTAATCATATGCTGAAATTTGGTTGTTTTTTTGTAAACCGAATTTAGTCTTAAAATCAAACTATTCTGTGAGCATGAAAATTTCCAGTATTTCATTTTTGTGAGGATGAAGATTTTTCAAAATTTCATTATGTTAAAAATTCACATGTCTTCATGATCTAACATGAACATCCTTGAGGCATATTTATTGAACTATGCTTGCTTATGAAACTCTGAAAGTATGCCACCTGTTTGATACTCTTTGTACTATAACATTGATATTTATCTATGAGAGTATAAATAGAGTTCATGTCTTGATAGTGAAACTATGTGAACGTATAGACAATTTCAAAATTAGTTTTCACATAATCATTGTTCATATTTTCTTAAACCAACTAGCAAGCATGATTTCTTAAAATTATTAACTTGTGGTGATTAACACAGATTGACTTGAATGTCCAGAGGATGGTCTCCAATGTTAAATCTTAAGTTCTTTCACTGACCATCAGAAAAGCACTTGTTTCCTCAAGCACATGAAGGCCCAATCATCAAGTTTGAGCAAGGATGCTTTCGCAACAATCAGCGCTTTCGATAGCAGGCCAACTATTGAACCATGGGAAGAGTAGAGTGACTGCCCAGTCATGTCTGCTTTTGGTTGTAGCTCAGCTTGCCGAAGCGAATCATCAAAGCACTTGCACTAGGGGTTTCCACTTGAGATAGCACATCTCTTGAAGATGTCAGGAAGCATGCTTATCTGCATATGATTAAGATTCATGAGTCTAATAGAGTCTGGAGATTCCTCATCTGTGGTAACATCTACACCTTACCATCTCTTATATATGATGCATACATGGCATTGGTAAGGGTGTCAATTTAGGATTTCTTTGCTCAATCTGCATTGACTTCAAAATCATTCACTGCTTTAGAAAATCATCCTAGCTCACACATCTGTATCCTTTATATGACACGCTGGAAAGTAAATTGATAACATACCTCTCTTATATGCTTCCTTTCTTGATTCAGTAATGATTAACCTTAATATAGAAGAGAAGTAAAGGACATTACTCGATAATGATCCCTTGAAAATAGAGAGTTGCATGCTGTCATAGATAATAAACTCTTGAGATGCTGTGATGCAATTATTTGGAAATTATTTTTGGCACTTTAAACTCACAAATTTCATTTGACTTGATTTCATTTTTCACATGGTATCACAAATTTCACTTGGCATTCAATCATTTCATTTGATATCACAAGTTCAAACTCACATATTTCATTTGATTTCATTTGGTATCACGAATTTAAAAATCACAAATTTTCAATTGATATCATAATCATCATTTTAAACGCACCAAAATTATTTTGATATCATGTTAATCATTTCAAGAAGGTCAAAATTACTTTTGATGTCTTTTATATTTAAAAAGGAACTTTCACCTTCAAAAAGAGAACTGTTTTTGTATGTTTTGATCTAGACTTAATTCTTGCAAAACATGTTCTGTTATCTTGCATAATGGTTAGGGAGAGTAAACACACTTAGAATACTGAATCAATATTTTCTTCCTTCTGTCTCACACTGTTTAGTTATCCTACATAATATTTAGGAAGAATAGGGAGAAATATTAGGTAGAAAGCCCATTCCTAGGAGAACGATAGAAGTATCCCCATCCCTAAGGCTAGCTTGCACTTGTTGAATTTTGATGAAGCCAAAAGGGGGAGAGAAATGAGACACGAGATGTCTAGAGATGAGACATGAGAAGTCTAGAGCTGAAAGATAAGATATCTGGGGAGAGAACTGGGAATGAAATATAGCTCTGGAAGTGATCTAAGTTTAATTATGTTCTCTAGTCATCTATGGGTTTGTCATCATCAAAAAGGGGGAGAATGTTAGAATCTTAAGTTTTGATGGTGACTTAGGTATGATATGGTCTAGTACTTAAAAGAACATAATTAACACTTAGGAAGGATTAGATGACATGGTTAGAACCCTGAGTTAGATCACTTGTGAATGCAAGATCATTTCCGGAAGTATTAGCACTAGAGTCACAACCGGATGCAGATTCACTTCCGAATGAATCAAGACTAGCGCTCACGGATGCGGAATCACTTCCGGATAGACTAGGACTCGCGCACGCGGATAAATGTGTCATCCCCCAGCGGCAGCGAGTAACTCACTAGGAATTTAACTTAGTCCATGAGAATTAGGTACACAAAACCTTAAGACTAAGCTATGTTTCAATCGGAAGTGAGTTTGCTTCCTGTTAGACTTAGACTGGCGCAGAGCGATAGAATAGATATTACTCCAAGCGACAGTGAGTCTACTTCCCCAAGTGAAAGCGCTTCCTGTTAGAATTAGACTGGCGCAGAGCGACAGAATAGATATTACCCCAAGCGTCAGTGAGTCTACTTCCCCAAGTGAAAGCGCTTCCTGTTAGACTTAGACTGGCGCAGAGCAATAGAATAGTTATTACCCCAAGCGTCAGTAAGTCTACTTCGCCGAGTGAAAGCACTTCCTATTAGATTTAGACTGGCGCAGGTTGATAGACTAGATATAACCCCGAGCGTCAGCGGAAATGCAACATCAAGTGAAGTTGCTTCCTGTTAGATCTTGACTGGCGCAGACTGATAGAATAGATTTCACCCTAAGCGTCAGTGAATTCACCACGTCAAGTAAAAGTGCTTCCGATAGCTCAGTGACTAGCGCTGAGTGGTGGAATGAAATAGACTAAGCGAGAGCAAGTCATGGTGAACTAAATCCCTCATCAAGTGAATTCACTTCCGGATGGAGAAGTGCTTCCGGATACATCCTAGACTAAGTAAACTCCCACTTCATGTGATTGTGTGTTGACTTAATATACATAGCATGAATGACACACTGAGTCACTTAGGAAGACTTAGAGTAAACTAACGAGACTTAAGCTGACTATTGGAATAGAGATCCCTTAGAGTCAGTAGACATTACACTAAGTCAGAACATAGTCTAAGTAAGACTACTTCCCATAGCAAACTTCCCACAACATGTGTAGTTTTACTATATCTGATTATATATATTGCTATGTTGGACTAACCAGTATGTGCAGAACTTAGTTACACTTGCGGATGCAAATGAGCTTCCGGATGGAAAGACTCTTGGCATTGGATTTCAGAGACTAACCCTTGCAGAGCAAGATTGCCACTTCCGGATGAACGATGATCATCCGTCAGCAAGAGTACAAGAGTGAACGTCACATACTCAGAAGACAGAATGCTTTTAACAGAGCAGAGGTGTCAGGACTACTTTTCAGAGATAAAGCAAGTCAACCCTGCTGAAGCATTTAAGAAGATGTTCCTTCCAACGGTAACAAGAGGATAACAGACATATTCAAACAACATTGTTACCTACCAAGCATGAGGAGTATGAGAACATAATCTGAAGATTCACTCAAGGTGTCAAAGCTCATACTGCCCACAAGAGTCAGAGTCCATAAGAGAGCTTCTGATAGCAAGAGAGGATCCAATAGCAAAGCACTCTTATCATTCATGGACAAGTGCTTGGAAGACAAAGTTCCTCTATGTGATAGCAAGCAAAATGTCAGAGTCCACGAGCTTCAGATAGCAAGAGAGCTTCCGATAGTGAGTCTCTTAACATCCTGGACTTATGCTTGAGGAACGAAGTCCTCTCTAACAGCAAGCAAGAGTCGGACCGTACAAAGTGTTCAGATGTCAGAACGACTTTTGTCAGAATAGTATTGTCAGAACAGTGTTGACAGAACAGCATGGTCAGAGCACCCTTTCAGATAAAGCAAAGTCAACCCTGCTGTGCATTAATGAGGACAACGTAAACAAGGCCCCAACGTCTATAATCAAACGATCTTATTGCCTCTCCAACGGCTAGATATTCAGAGACTGGTATAAAAGGGATGTTCTTCATTTCTGAAGGGTGGGGCTTGAAAAAGAGAGAGAGAACAGGGCTATTATCTGAAAAACACTATTCTACATTCCTCTCATCTTCTACTCTCGGACTTTGATATGTAATATTCTTAGAGAGTGATTCATTTGTACTTAAGTGAGTAACATCATCCACTCTTTGAGAGAGTTAGTTTTGAGCTTAAGTGTTTAACAAAATCAGTTCATAGAGTGAACATAATTGTAATCTTACATTTTGTAAGGGGGAGCATTTAGAAGGTTTTCTAAATCTCCATAGGTTGCAAGTTAGCCCGTAAAACTTGCGTTTGTAAGGTTGCAAGTGATCCCGTAAAACTTGCGGTAAGGTTTGCAGGTGAACCCGTTGTAAAACCTGTGGGTTGTTAGGTGAACCCGTGCTCGTAAAACCTAAAGTGTAAAGGCTTCTCTTGTGCCCGGTTTAAACAAGAATAGTGGATTGGAAATCTCAGGTGTAGCCTGGGGACTGGATGTAGGTCTGGGTGACCGAACCAGGATAAATTTATGTGTGCATATACTTATACTTGATCATTCTATTTTGCATCACATAGCATACTGACTTGTGCATAGCATTATTTATTATCATCATCACCGAGCACAAGCAGTCTTTCGAAAAGAGTTTAAGTTTTATTCCCTCACCCAATTCACCCCCCCCTCTTGGGTGACAGCCACGAATTTCAGGGTCGGGCCGGCCCGAATTCCCAGCTCTACTTTTTCCTACATGTGCTTGCAAATATTGCATGTGAACCACCTGCAATATATATGTACTAATATAAGATATTCTCAAAGAGATATTCTCAAAAATTAGTATCTTTTTATTTCACACCAAAAATTTTTTATTTCTTAACTTGATGGCTCCCAAAATATAATTAAAATATATATCAAAATAACTAAATTAGGGAGTCCATATATGTTTGTATCATATAATATTTTTTGTTGTACATATTATGTTTACTTAATATGATTGTATAAGTCAAGCATCAATCACAAGGATTCTAATAGTAATTTCAACAGTCATTCTCAAATTTCATTATTTCGGCTCTTGTCAATCACATTTTTTTATATTTAATATTCATCCTATATTGAACCTTGAATTCCAACTAAGAACTCTTTTGAGAATCCAATGTGTTGATACACCCAATTTCACCAAAAAAAAAACAAAAGAAAATGTTTTTGTAACATCCTGAAAATTTAATACAGGATTAAAGAGTGTTTTGGGAAATGATAAATGGAGAAATTAGGAATTTTGGAATTTTTAGGAATTTTTGGAGATTTTTGGAAATTTTGAGTAATTAATGTGCACAAAATTAATTAAGAAATGAAGAGTTTGAAATATGAGGGAATGGAAAAGCTAAAAATATTTTGAAGTTTAAGAAGATTGGAGGCTGATTTAAGTGGTTTTAAATTAAATGAGGACATTATGGTAACTTCCGGTACGAAATAATCCATTTCTGACCAAGAAAACGCATGCCAAACACGCCCCAGCCCCCCTTTTTGACATAAAACCGTCGGACCTTCTTCTTCTTCCTCATTCTCTCTGCGCGAGCGAGCCGTCCCCTCCCCTTACCATTTTGCTTATTTTTCTTCACACCCACAAGCATCCATTTGGCTTCTTAGTTTATAAAGCTTCCTCCTTTTCATTTGCTTTTCTTCTCTCCTCCTCGGGTCCGTTAAAGTTGAGTACGGAGGGTGGCCGGCGGCGGTTTCTGGCGGCGGCCTTGGAGTTCCGGCGACGTGAAGGGCGGTTGGGAAGGAAAGGTTTGATTTTTCTTGGTTTCCTTGAGTTGTTCTTCCATTTCCAACATTTTCTTGTCATTTTCTCAACTCCCCTTTCCTTTTCTCAGTTCGGCCGGCGGTTTGGAGTGTTTTCCGGCGAAGGGAGTTGTTGTTGAAGGTGGGTGGTAGTTTCTCTAGCTCTTTTTGTGATTTCTTCATGTTACAACTTTATTTCTCATTTTCCTTTCCCTCCTCTTGTTCAAGTTCGGCCAGTCACCTAAGGGCCGATTCCGGCGAGTTCTGGACGGCGGCCGGCAGCAGTGAAGCTCCTCCCTGCGTTCTGGAACTCCGTAAGCTTGATCTTTGCCTCTTGTGAAGTTAATTTTGTGAAATTTGGTCTCTTTGATGTTAGGGTGTTATGAAAATTGGGACTTTAGGATTGCAAGTTATTATTATGATTATTTGTAACATCCTGAAAAATTTAATTCAGGATTAGAGAGTGTTTTGGGAAATTTTGGAATTTTAGGAATTTTTGGGATATTTTTTGAAATTTCGAGTAATTAATGTGCATATAATTAATTGAGAAATGAAGAGTTTGAAATATGAGGGAGTGGTAAAGCTAAAAATATTTTGAAGTTTAAGGAGATTGGAGGCTGGTTTAAATGGTTTTAGAATTAAAAGAGTCCACTATGGCAAGTTTGGACTACAAATTATCATATACTACCCTTATTTCACAAAACCAAACGCACCCTCCCCCTTTTTCTTCCTTAAAAACCCGACGGCGGCAGCCCCCCCCCCCATATATTTTTCTTCTTCTTCGTCCTTCTTCTTCTTTTTCCTTCCTCCTCGTCCCTGCACGTTCGCCGGCCACCCCGGGGCCGACGGCGACGGCGACGGCAAAGCCGTCCTTTCTCACTTCTCCCCTCAGCCTCACCCAAAACCGTTTCTCTTTTCTTTTCCTCGCGTCTTCTTCCCTTCGCCCAGCCACCAACAACGGCGGCGAAGCTTTTTCCCGCGAAGCTGTGACGGGTTGTTCGTTTTCCGGCGCCGACCACATATGCAACCTCAGAAACGAAATTAGGTGAGCTTCTTTTCTCTGATTTCTTCTTCTTTTCTTCATCTCGGACAATATTTGAGAGGGAGTCCGAGTTGGGATTTTGAGTTTCAGGTCTTATAACTTCGATTTATCATGCTAGGAAGAGGATTTGAGTAATGGATTGAAGATTTGTTGAGTTTGTACAAAAACCTAACATTTTGGGTGTTTAGGTCTGATGGTTTTCAAGAGGATTTGAGTTCAAAAATCTTTAATTTGTTTTGATAGGAATGTAATAGAGTTGAAAGATTTTGTTGCTTGTTTGTCTGTTGTTGAAGTGGGTGATTTCACAAAGTTTCATATTCTCCTTTTGTTTTATCCGTGTGTGATGCTAGTATGAGAATGAAATTATGATTTCAGATTTGCTTGGGTAGAAGTCTAAAGGAGTTAAAAATTTATGTAACTTGTATAGGTGTGTTATAAAGTTGATAAGTAATTGTTTGCTGCTGAATGTGTTGATTTCCATTTAGGCAGAGGTAAGTTCTGTTTTGATAGGAGTTTATATATAAATTCTGTTTTGTTGTTTTGTTCTGTGGAGTTAAATGGTTGCATGTATTCTCTATTGTATTGGCCGTGTGATTTTTGGTGGAAAATGGAGGATATTCTAATTGACTATTGGATTGATATTTTTGATTCACATATGGTAAATTTTGAATAAAAGATATAATATTTTTTGTGAACTTCATTACCCTTTGCCTTACCCGATTAGTGTAAAGAAGAAGGCAGATTGAGGTTTTCTATATATAGCTGACTAATTCAAGCATGTTTTGGGGCTTGTGTATTAGCTTGAGATTCTGCTGAGTTTATGAAAATTTAATAAACATGTGTAGGAGTCAATTCATATTAAGTTGTATATCTAGTTTTGTTTGGTACAAGAGTATGTCATGTTTCTTTATTTCTTTGTCATGTTTCTTTGGCTGTTTGTTTAGTGTGAATTGGTAGATGTATGAAGCTTATTATGAGTGGAGTGAAATTGATATATAGTTTTGCAAGTTGGGAATTAGCCTTGAATTGAATAATTAGAGAAGATAAGCATTAAATAAACCTGATTACTCTTGCTTGGTGGCTTTGAAGATCATATTTATTTATTGTGCTTTGTTGTTTGATTTGGACTAACTGTGACTGGATTATTGTGCCTCTTGGTGTTTTGTTTGGTCAAACTATGAGGAAGCATATATATGAACTTGTTGTATGCTGATGATGATTCTGAGGACTCTTATTGTTAAATCTTTGAGTTCTTTGATATTGATCATGTTGTTTTGTGAATGAGCATGTAGCTACGAGTTGGCTTTATTGATATAAATATTGGATTATTGTATGTGGATTTTGAAGTGGTATAAGTTGTCAATAACTTGTGAATGTGTATGTAGCAAACTTAAAATATAAAATGATTAGAGAATTTGAAATGGAAAAGGGAAATGGGTAATAATATACGATACGAGAGAGACGTGTTATTGATTATACAAATATAAGCATGGTTGTTTACCTTTATTATTACTTTGATGTAATAATAGGTGAGTCTAGTAAGGACGGGTAAGGAAGAACAACAAAGTGCTATGGGCGACAGGTAATCACACTTAACCTTGCTATAACATTGAGGGTGACGTTAGTTAGGGATTTTGTAAAATCCCTTTTCACCCTCTATATATATATATATTATCTTTAAAAGGGTATTTTTATACAAAACAGGCTATCGAGTGCCTTTCAAACACGATTATTTTCATATAAAGAAATTTGAAACTCTGTATATCTATTATCCTGTCTGGTGGTGCTGAATATTTTGGAATGGTATGACATGGTTGCAGGTGTAGTGTGATAGTGGTTATTTGAGAGGTTGTGAGTATAGAAAAGAATGTTAGGTATTGAGTTTGAGATTATGGGGAGCTATGTTGTGAAAATCTGAGATGTTGAAATGTTGAGATATTACAGGATATTGCAAAAGTGCATGATATTGAAATTGTGATATTATGTGAGGTTGAAATTGATGGATATGGTTATTGTGAGGTTTGCATGACACTGAAATTGTTGTACCATCGCGCGATGATAACTGTTTGATAGGCCAATCGACAGTTATTTGTACTGATGATCCTTTTCGGTTTGATTGGATCGGGGTTGATAGGTCAACTTATTGAGAAAAGTGACCTACGGTTATGGGCATTGATTAGAGTCCAACCGCCCCTACGGTTATGGGCATTGATTAGAGTCCAACCGTTCCCATTCTGTAGTGGAAAACAGAATTGGGGTTCTCTCTCTCTGGAGATTGCCAGAGAGGGAAATTTGCCCCCTCATCAGAGAGGGGCACAGTGTCAAATCATATAGAGAAGATTAGATGCTTGAATGCCCCGTAATGGCACAATGCATCTACAGGTGAGTGTGAGAGTTGTTGTGGTAGTATTAGTCGATTGGAGTATGGAGATGTTGAATTGATTTGGTTTGAAGGTGATTGTTGGACTTGAGTAAGGAATGAAAGAGGATCTGGATATATATATATATATTACTATTGTTTTTAAAACTGTGGTACCCTTTAGACGCCCTTACTACCGCACATTTCACTGTTATAGTGAGTTAAGCGGTGATTACTGGGACAATTTTGTCTCATCCCACGATTACTGACATTTTTGCAGGTATTCATGCACAGGCGCAAACATCAGGAAAGGGAATTAGGTTTCAAAGGTTATTTAGATTAGTTAGTTATGTATATTGCCAATTTTGTATAGGCCTGCATCTGCTTCCGCATGTATATATCTATTTATTGTTAAATATCATCTAGTTCTGTTTAATAACCATGTTAGGCGAATCCTTTCTAACATGGTTAGCAATAAATTATCCATGATAGCAGTTGTGCTGTATTAGTTTATTCTTTTCTATCATGGATAATATTTAATCATTAGGATATTCTTTTTCTAACTATGATAGAGATATTGATATTAGTGAAATTTCTTTTTCTATCATAGTTAGTAAAGATATTATTGAACTATAAGAAATGCCACAGGTTAATTAGGAAATTAGTAACATTATGTTACATTATTCATTGTTAAATTGAAGATGTTTGGGAAGTATGGAGGTTTATTGAAGTTGGAAAAGATTTTGGGGATTTTTGGAATTTCCTATGGCTCTTTGAATTGGGGTTTTGTTAGTGAAAGATGATTTGAATGAATTAGTTGTTGATAAATACTTGTTAAGGTTATAATAAGATGTGGAAAGTTGATTTTGATTGAATTGGTGTTTAGGAAGGAATTTGGAAGGTAATAGGGCATTTTTGGACTCTTTAAGTTAGGGCTATGTTAGTGGATGATGTTCTGGAACAAATTGGTATTTATGTAGTGTTAGTTGAAGTTGTTTGGTGATGTTGGAAGGTTGGTTTTAGAAGGATTGATGTTTGTAAGGAATTTTGTTAGTTAAAGTGTTGATTTGAAGTGGCTTTGGTAGATTAAAGGTTGTTTATTGATGTTGGAATGTTAATGTTGACTAGATTGAGGTTTGAAAGGAAGTTGAATAGTTAAAGTATTGATTGAAAGTGATTTAGATGTTTTAAAGGATGGTTTGATTATGGTAAGTAATGTTATAAATTCTTCAACAGATGATTAAGGTTGAAAGTATTGGATTGCAAAGATTTGGTAAAGAGAAGTTGGAGGAGGAAAGGATATGAATGTGGTTTTGGTATTGAAGTATTTTTATACTTTTAGTATTAATGAAAGTTATTTAAAAGGTTGAGTTAAGTCACTTACAAAGTGTCTTGACCAATTTTTAAATTGTGGCATTATTGTAGACGGTGATCTTTCAAGCGGAGTTTGAAGATAACTGTTATCTGCGTATATCTGCTGCAGTGAAGTTTAGCAGGTAATCACGCTTAACTGACTGTGATACTGAGGGTGATGGTAGTTGAGGATTTTCTAATATCTTCTTCTACTTATTTATATATATAAATAAAATGGATTCAGATTATGTTATACTTAAACGTGGGCTATAGGGTACCTTTCAACTGAACTGTACTTTATATAAATTCATATTTATATATAATCTTTTGTATGTTGCATGACACTGGTTATTAGTACCGTAGGCCGATGTAACCTATCGATTTGCGCAAATCGATAGGTTAATTGTACGGGTTCCTCAGTTTGTAAAGGAACCAGGGATTTTCACATTGATTAGAGTGGTCCCTTTTTTATGCTTTTCGGATTGTAGACCGGACACAGTGTCACACACGTTTATTTTTGTCTATTGAGAGATGGATGCATTTGTTCTGTATATATATATGTGTATATTTGTAAATGTTATATGTTGTATGCAGGTTTTTGAACTGTGGTACCCTGTAGACACTCCACTACCCCACTTCTGAGTGTCACAGTGAGTTAAGTAGTGATTACTGAGACATTGTTTTGTCTCACCCCATTCCCTTTATTTTTACAGGTGATCATGCCCAGGGGGAGGCGCAGAGGAAGGGGAAGGGGCCGTCTGGCCCATACTGATATAGTAAGTAGGCCAGAGGTGACCTTTTAGGGACATATATCGCCATTTCACTAGGCTGCACCCGCTTCTGCATTTATGAATGTTGTTTTGAGTAAATTTTATTGTATATGTGAACTGTATGACTTGTATTGTATCTTAATGTAATGTTTTAGTTGTTATGTAATATTGTTCCTACTACTGTGATAGTTCAGGAACTACCTTGACTAATAAGTCAAGTTTGGTTGGTATATATTCTGTTTCCAAGTGATGAGAACTCGAATGAATGTAAATAGGAAACTTGACTTTCCTAATATGCTGAGATGGTAGATGGTGGATGTATTGAGTGGTTTTTATGTTTTCCTGTGTGTATAATCATATTAGATGGGCCCCGCTCTAATATGGTTTATTTTTGTGTAGTTTGGTTAGTTCCTTTTCTAACCATGTTAGGTGAATCTTTTCTAACATGGTTAGATTTAGGTTACGATACTGATTGTGTGATTCATTAGGTGATTCTTTTGCTAACTATGTTAGAGGATTCTTTTTCTAACATAGTTAGATATGTAATCTCTTATTTATAGAGAAATTCTTTTGCTAACCATGTTAGGTGAATCTTTTGCTAACATGGTTAGACTCCATTGTTTGGATTGATTTAATTAGCAGTTGAGTTAGGTTAAGGTTAATTTCATATTAGTAGGAGGTACTTTACAGTTTTCATTTGATGTTTGATGCATTGAGAACAACTTATATTACAAATTTTATTAGTGCAAGGATAAATTTGTAAATTTCAAGAAGAAATTTATTTATGGGGGAGAATCATGAATAGTTCTCCGAAATTCAGAAAAGAAGCAAAAAAAAAAAAAAGAGGTGCTTAAAGTTTTGAGGAGAATTTCATCAAATAAATTGAGAAATTATTTAGAAAACACTAATAAATAAATTTGGAGAGAGAAGTTATTTGGGAAAATTAATTAGATGTCCCGTGGAAGAAACATAATTAGGATGAAGTCCAACGAGTTAAAAATAACAACTTACGTCACATAACAACTTATGTGACCTCATTTTAATTATATTTCTTTCATGAAACCTCTAATTAATTCTTTTTTAGTTATTTTTAAGACCTAGATATAAGAAATAATGTTCACACATATTGTGATTATCAAAAAAGTGAGAGATAAATTATTCCAAGATTGCCCTTGAGATAAAGTTTGATCTCCCATCATGAGCCTTGACCTCACATGCAATTCTACCGACACAATCATTCATCCACTTTATCAAATAGTTTTGGACGCCAAACCATTTATCAAATTGGATTAGATACTCATTTGGATTACACTCCGCCATCACCATTGCTTTTATAAGGATTGGAGCAGCATGCATCATTCACTTTCGACTTGCACTCTTGGTGGTACTGCAACATTCCAACCGCTGCTGTGGAAGTATGTTCTTAAACATGTTTTGATGATATATATGACTTGTGTATGTATACTCCACTCCCTCTTCTCTTCCTTTTGTTTTGCTCCTTACTGCTCTGTATGATGAATTAATTATTTTTCATACTTGTTTAGTTATCTGTATTACTTTCATAGTTGGATTACCCCTTTGCTTTCCCACAAAACTTTGATATGAATACGAGGTTTCATTTTTGTTTGGATCTGGATGATAAAATACTTCTTTTCTAAAAAAAAGGATGACAAAATACTTCACCCATGGATATAAATCCTTGGTATGTGACTTCAAACTAATTAAGGAGATTATTCCATAAATTTGTTACTATTTTTATGCTCATCAAGTGTTAGTCAAAATGTGTGAAAGCGAAATTATACTACTTATGAGTTGACGAAATTATACTACTTATGAGTTGATTAGTTAAGGTTGGGAATATGGGCAAGAAAGTTTTTCGATGGTTAAAAGAGATTGAGAGAAGAATCAATGATTTTGATGAACGATTATGTAATTTGAGGGTGTTATATGCTTGCGATTAGAAAACTTTATTCGTTTTCAATTAATGTTGAATTTTAATGAAATAAAGAATTGGGAATTATATTATAATAAAAAAAATTTATTATTTGAGACAAGGTTTCTGTAGTAATAAACCAAATACGGAATTCATTTTTTACTGTAAATCAATGAAAATGCTTCATAGCTTGTGCATCATCATTATTAGTATTGGCTCTTTTTGAGTACAAAGTGGGAAATTTTCTGGAAGGTTTGTTTTTATTTTAATAAATGTTATTTTGGCCAACACTTATTTTTATTTTAATAAATGTTACGACTTCAAATTTAATGGCCTTAACTCACCTTATACATGGATTATAAATATTGTTTAGGGAACAAACACATAGTGCTAGTTATTTGTGACCCCTTGCACAATTTATTCGTGACTTTCGTGCGGCGCTAGCTATTGGTAACCTTTTGAAAGACATTGAATTAGTGGTCGATGTAGTGTGCCTTGGTTCTACTCTTTCAAGAAATTTTAGGACGTTAAGGTAAGCAAAAGTTACCACGGGTATCGTTCTCAGAGGAGCCTATAAAATGCAAATAATTACCTAGGAACTAAATGTTAAACTTGCTTGAAATAAGGGAAATGTTATGGATTAATAATGAAAATTAGTGAAAGGTGTGATATGCAAAAGGAAAAAAAATGAAAATTAAGAAAGAAACAATAAAAATTTGGTAAAATGAGATGTAGTTGCTCCTGAGAATGACTTTCAATGACCATCACAGCTTTCTAAGGATTTTTAGGGAGTTTAATGCACTAAGTTCCTTATTTACCAAACCTTATGGACTTATGAGTCCAATACCTAATTGTTGGGACCCCATTCAATTAGACATTGTTAAGCTCTTTAGTGCTAGTTTACATATTGCTTACAAGGAACTATTAATCCTACGACCGGAACCCCGAATCGCCACTTAATTAATCCTATGATTTTAATTCACTATTGGAACCCACATAATGAAATAAAATCAAATAATTAAAGTCCAATGTTACTCAAGCAATCACTAAGTTCACTTTGAATTTCTCTAAATTTCCTAAAATACTAGACCTCACCAAGGTATAACACCTAATCTCATGAACTCATTTAATTAGGCATTATTAACTACTTTAGAGTGTGATTAATGACTTGTAATGTATTGGTTTAATTACAATTCAGTTCAACAAATTATCTACCAATACCATGAGTAAATAGAGATATATAATGAATTATAAAGAACATATGTATGACCATACATATTGTTGGGTCCAAATTCCTCATTACAAGTCAAAATCACAATTGAACTCAAATAAAAACACGATCCAAATCTCAAAATATAAATGACAAGCCTAAACCTAGAAAAATCATAAATACAAGAGAAATGGAAAAGAACAAGACTTTCTATTGAGCATGAGAGCTCAAGCCATAACAAATCATTCCCAAGAGCAAAAAGGTTTAGTTACTTCTCACGTGAGAAGCACCAACAAGGAGAGATTTGAGATAAATCATGGTGAAGAAATAGGAGAAAAAGAGAGCAAAATGAAGATGAAAATAGAGGAGGAGGGACAAATTTTCGGTGCTCCACCCCTCAAAACCATAACCAGTTGGCCGTCACTGTGTTTTTCACTTTCTTTGTTTTCTTCGCGTCTGTCACCCTCCTCAACTGAACGCCCCTTCCTTTCTTTGTTTTTTTTTTTGAATGGAAATGATTTTCATTACTTCAAAAATGCTAATTACAAGATGCGAGTGTGATCACTAAGACACTCGAGTAAGGTGTGCTTAACAACTACTCTGTCGGTTAGCTATAAGAGCATGTACATTTGTAAAGCTGTGCAGTGAGTGATCTACAATAGACATAGTTTGCCTAAGAAGGCCATCCAAAGAAGGGGTGGTTGCCTTGAAGATGCGAAGGTTCCTTGCCTCCCAAAGCTTCCAACATGTGACCATGATTCCCACTTTCCATGACATGTTAAGATTTTTACATAGCAGCATGCGAGAGTACCAAATGATGAAGTCTGATCTGAATAGTTCCCTGCTAATATCTACTGGTAGAATCTTCTTCCACACAGCAGAGGCTAAGGAACATTGCTTAAAGATGTGATCAATGTTTTCAGGAGAGGATGAACAGAGTGAACATGTAGTATTCAATGTCATCTTCCTTCTTCCTCTCTCCGCATTAGTGAGGAGCTTTTGCTTAACTAGCAACCATGAGAAAACACGAACCATCTGAAGAGTAGGGGCTGTCCAGATTGCATGCCAGAGTTTGGAAGAAGGATGCCAATTTGAAGCTTCCCGAGCCAAATATGCCGATTTGACAGTAAAATTACCAGAGGTGGTAAGACTCCATCGGCAAGAAGGCCCATGAGAACTATCCTCAATCTTTGCATTTGCTATTACGGTCAGGATATGTTGAGGCAGTAAGGATTGGAATGATTCCCAGTTCCAACCTCCCTCCTCAGACATGAAGTGGCTTATAGGCATTTGAAGGGTAGCAGGGGAAATCTCGGGCCCCTTCCTTTCTTTTTATTCCATTCCTTTTCTTTTTCTCTCGTACCCTTTTCGGGCCCTTCTCTTTTCTTTTTCTTTTTAATTCATTCTCCTCCTTGGCCCCAACACTGCACACATACTTCACATTCCCTTTCTTTCCTTCCGCAGCCTTCCTCCAAGGTGTGAGGATGATGATTTCTTTAAAAGCTCAATTGCCCAGCAGCTCTTTTCCATGTGGATAGGCCCATGTCTTTGACTTTACTGATTCATTGCATTTGAACAAGGTCAGCTCCAATAACTCCAAACAGTAGACACGTGGCTGCTCTAAAAATGAAAGAAGAAAGGTAGATCAATGGCCAAAAACTTAATTACCAAACATCATATATATTCAAGACCAAGGATTTGTCACCTTTATGTCACCTTAATTAAGCATATAAACGTAATACAAATGATGTAGCCTTGTCGTGAGGCTCTCAAATATTTTCTAGACTAAAACTCTATAGAATAGTGTTTAACCTAGGTCGAACTCGGAGAGCTAAGATCTACGAATTTTAGTTGATCGAGTGTTTTTACAAATTATGTAGAATGAATTTCTAGTAAACTATTTATGAATTTTAAGAGAAAAGAATTCAAGTAAAAAGGAATTAGGAGATATCACAATTGAATTATCTTCCCTAAGAGTTTTGCCTAGCCTTCACTGTCTTTTTATTATTCAGAGTAAACCGATCTCAGATACTGATTTTGATTCCAGAGATTAATCAAATTGAAATGTATTTAGAACTCCTAGATGAATATTGAACAATACTCATTAAAAATCAATCAACTCAGCCACAAAGTTTGACTTGAACAAGCCAAACATCACCACTGAATATACTCTAAATCAGAGAGCATTAGCACCCAAAAAAAACATATCAATCATAATCTTGACTGAACAGCCATAAAAGAATCATGTAATCAGAAAAGAATTAAGAACAACAAGTTCTGAACAGTGACAAGTTTAATCCTAATCTAACACATTAATCAGATTTACTCTCTTGAAGATCAATGACTCAGGCGCCGGCTCATCTCTTAGAGAAGAAGAAGAATCTAGCCGCTCATGGTTCTGAAATTAAGCTCAATAGGTTGAGAAATGAAGGCCTCCATTGCAGCAACTAGGTGGAAGAGGAAGGAATTTGTGTTGAGGTGTTAAGAATGAAGTCACGAACGGAGCTGAGGATTGAGAGTGTGTATTTTTTAAAGATCCAAGAAGAAGTAAGTATTGGCATCCAAACATGCCCTTATATTCTCCTCTCCCACAGTGAATAATCGCCAGCCCGTAACCGAAAAACTAATTCTCACCTCCGCCCAAAACTGATTCTGTTTTCCCCTCCAACTAAAATCTGTTCTGCTATGCTTTTCTTTTTAATTCAGCAGCTCAAAAACTTTGCTCAATAGCCACCCGAGAGTGCAGCAAAAAATCTGGAATGACTTCCAACTTCCCCCTTGCCACATGTCAATCATCTAAATGCCTCAAGTCAAGCTGGATCCATTTCCTTATTTTGCTCCATGTGCCTCACATGAGTTTCTTTATAATTTTGCATTATCTCAAATTTACCCCTGCATTGAAAGACACAACAAACATACAACCAAAGGGTAATTCTGGACTTTGACATTTAGAATATAAGAATCACACCAAATTCTCATTTTGTCTACTATGTGCATATTTTTATTAATTCTTCTATATCTCTCAATTTAGATCACTTAAGTACACTAAATACAATTTAAATGCACACATTAACAAGCTAATTTTATGGTTTATCAACAAATCTAAGGATTTGTCACCTTTATGTCACATTGACTATCATGACATGCTTATTTTGCCAGTTTTGTGGCCTTGAGGCTACACTATTTATTTGCTCTATGTTTGTTCTTTTGAAATAGCACGGTTTTTTCCTTATTAAATATATAATATTTTATTTTATTTTTGTTATTATTTTACGATAAATAAATGATCCTACAAAACTTACTATTCATGAGTGTTTGGTTTTATTAAAAAAATATTATAACCTAAAATGAAAGTGAATGAGTTACAAGCCTAGGTTATACAAATCAATTAACCTGATCTAATAGTAATTTTTACAATAAAGGTACATTTGTAAATAAAAGGGAGCGAGGAGAGAATTTAGAAGAAAGTGAACAAGAGAGAAAGACAAAAACTCAAAATTGTATTATCAAAATCATAAACGTCTACAAGTAAATAGTTGAAGGAATAATAGGCCTCAATACAACCCTTGGAATATGACAGAATATTTTTTAAAATAAAAACTTTAATGTAAAATATAATTAATGCTAATTAAGAATAATCAAATCAAAATAAAACTACTTATTTCTCCAGAGAATTCTATCACATAATTTTCTAACTTCCATGATATATATAAATAATCCTGTCAAATAAAAATTTCTTAAATTTTATATCCCATAGTGACTCTCTGTTTTACTTCCTAAAAAATAAAAAATTATAAATACAAATAAATGAGGTTCTCTTTATGAAAAATTGATCTTTATTATAAAGATCAGATCAATAATAACATGGTATTGAATTTTTTCCTAAAATTAATTTAAACATAAACATTTTTAATTGGTTACTTTTTGTGTCGTTAGTTGCTTTTGTCCTTCAAATTTCTCAGAATAAAATTTAAGATGTCTAAAAAGGAAAAAACACTAAGATTGATATTTGACACATTTCTCTTTTATTACAGTTTACGAGAGCTAGTTCGTGGAGCTCATGACAATTGTTGACTGGCTTTGCATGCATTTCTATTGTCCACTTTCTCTGCCTTCACCAAGTGAATATCATGACATTTTGAGGTAAATTGATTTAACTAATATAAAGTTTTTGAAATTGATTTTAGTTTTTACATAATAATTATGACATTTCAAATATTAATTTTTTATGATTATGTGACATTTTTTATACTCTAGAGCCCTTTTTTTGTAGTGAATTCACCACAAAAATGATATTAAGTTGTTGTATCCAACATACTAAAACAATAATACGTTACAGTTTCCAATAATCAATCACATGAATAAATATGTTGTCGTAGCAACTATGTCAACAAAGATAGTTTTCAAAAACATCAACTCCTCCAAATCACACTTAAATTTCGGTCTAATTGAAATAAAGTAATCAAAACCATCATTTGCACATTGAAACCCCTCTTGGAAGAAGGTTAAATCATTAAATCAAGACAATCTCACATAAGAGTCAATCACAACAAAACTACAAAATTAGAAACTTTCATTAAACTCATATAACATGAACAAAATCCCATAAATCACATTCAAAATTCCTACAAAACTCTGTTGAAATAAAATCATCCAAAATCACCAAATCTCAAACTACAATTATTCGCAATTTCACCATCCTAAAATCATCTACTAACATCAACCAACATATTTAACAGGCCAATTCACTCAAAATCAATATAAATTTCAAGAAACCGGATCATTTTTTTCTTGCCCTAAAATTTCCCATAACTACCCAAACTCTTCCAAAAATCCTTCTTATCAAATTTCACCATTAGACTACCTCTAATATAATCCCACTATCATATTTCCATTATCCATTTGATCCTTACACATCCATAGTACAAGTTTCAACATCCTACCTATTCCAAAAGCAACCTTAACTTAAAAAAGTCATCCTACTCTAATCCCACAAGAAAACATAGTTTTAGTTGAAAAGCCCAAATTCAAAGGATTTATTGGTCGAAACCTATCTTAAGTGAACTTTTAAAAAGAAAAATATCGCCTACTATTATCTCTAAGCAAATGAGCCCAATTATCTTCATTGTATAACTTAGACAAACAAGTGAGAACCGTCCATTCCTAAAAATCATGCTACATTTTTGAAATCATTCGCAAACCCGAACATCAACACTAAAGTTTTTCCTAAACTCTCTTCTAACCAAAATCAAGAAATCATACTCTATAGACTTAATAGAGATCAATATAAACTTCAACCCAAGGATTGTATAACACAAAATGCCCCAAATGTTTCCTATGATAATAACTAACTTAACTAACATCCTTAATCTAATCAAATTAGGGAAATCGATATTATATTTAGGAATGGAGGGGATATCATATAACTACATATACTATATATTATAATTTAATGGTCTAATTTGGTTCTTTCCACAAAAACATCAAAGTAATCTTATATATTTAAGACCGGAGGGAGTAGTTCCTTTCTAGAAGTATAACCCTCCACAACAGAAAAACATGAAAAATAAAGGCTTTCCTTTCCATTTCGAGAAATGCATATGATTGATGTTTTACATTAGGGTTTGACTTAGCGCGGTTTTGGTGCGCTTCCGTAAGCATACGGGTCGTCAAAAGTAGTATAGAGAAAAAGAGTCGTTCCACAGAGATTGTTGTTTAAGCAAAGTGATTAGCACTAATTATATCATTAACCACTTTAAGTAATAACATATTGGGAGTTTGTTTTCAAATAAGAAATGAGTTTTTCAAACATAAATGTAAAGAGAATTGGAGTTTCAAACACGAGTTAACAATACTAATTAAGGCCTAGGGTTGCTAATCCCTATTTACTTCATGAACCAAGGTTTCCCTCTCCTTAAGTGATTAAATGAAATTATGTGCAAGTCTAGGGTTCAAAATCATTTGAAAAAGTTTTCCCAAGTCAAGATCAAATTTATGTTAGCATTTATTGCACAATCTCTTGTCACAATAAATGCTAGCTCTTTTCCTCAACCACCCTAATTATGACTATGTTAGGTCAATAACTATATCTCTATGTTATCAACAAACCATCCATTTAAAACCATAAACTTCAAGTCTAACATGCTTTTATCCAAGTTCTAAAACAAAATACACTTTCCCAAGTCATATTCCATTTAACTAATTAAGTGGTGATCAAGCACTTAGAACAAATAGAGAGCAAGATCAAAGCTACACATATACTTCATTAATTACTTGAAGAGAGAATAGAGTAGATGGTTCAATCCATAAATAGGTTCATAGCAACCCTAGATTGGGGTTTTAGTTACACATAAATGCAAGTAAAACAAACCCTAAAACTATGAAGGAGTTCATTGAAGAGATATGAAGAAGAGGGAAGAAGATATACAACCACAAATGAGGAAAACTCAAATCTCTCCAAGCTTCCCACTTGAATCCCAAGCTTTTCCCAAGATCTTCAAGCTTTTCAAGACTCCAAAATATGCCCTAGAAGTGTGCTAAGTCGGGTTTCTCCAGCCTCCCCTCAAAAATGCCAACTTAGCCTTTTTATATGCTGAAAAATGAGTCAAAACGCTGGGCTCGCTAGTTGCTCGCCAGTTGGCGAGCCACTGACGAGATCCGCGAACATCAAGGGGTCTTTTGCTCGCCAACTGGCGAGTCACTGACGAGATCTGCGAACATCAAGGGGTCTTGCTCGCCAGCTGGCGAGCCACTGACAAGAACAGCGAACATGCATCTTTGTTTTTGCCAATTGATGACCGAGCTTCCCCATTGTTCCCTTTTTCTTCCTTGATGTCTCACATTGGTTTCATAGAGCTGATAGCACCTGTCCATCTCCTACTACACAAGTTAGAAAGAGGGTTGAAGATTTTCTATGCCTCATATATACACACATTAAACCCCAAATTTAACACAATTGAATTGTTTTCTATTTGGATCAATTTCTATCAGTCTTTGTGTGTTTTGTCATCTATGTATCATAAAAAAGAGTGTGAACTACAAGGAAATAGAGATGAAATGTGTGAAATTATGGAGTTTATCAGGGTTAACATAACTTTTGAGGCCTCAATTTTAGTTTTAGTCCCTGGAGTTTAAAAGTAGAGGTTTTAGTCCCTCAAGTTTGATTCCGTCAGCATAGTTAGTCCCTATAGTTTAATAAGGACTTGAATATGAGTTAACGGTGTTAAATATGCTGACATGTCGCTAACGGTGTTAAATAAGATGACATAGCTAGATGACTAGGAAAGATGACGTGGCAAAATAAAATATAAAGTTAAGATTAAAAAAAAATCTCTCAACCCACCCCCACCCCACGACCCCACCCCCTTCCCAACAACTTCATCACTCTCTCCCCATGACTCCCCTCCCCCACCACAACAGCCACACCAGCGGCGGAGGCTCACCGCCGGCCACCTCCTGTGCCAGCGTAACCTGCTGTTCGCACCGCAAGTGCACGGGTCGCGCCAAGTAATAAAGTAATAAGAAAAGTTTCGTTCCCACGAGGATTTGGTTCCAAAACCCGGTCAAGTAGAGATTATCACACTCTCGCTTAATTTGAGTGATACAAATATCATGAGTGAAGAGTAACTAATTTAAGCAAATAAGAAAAACTATACACAAGTGATTCTTAACTTCAAGGATAAAATGAGTCCTAAGATTATTTTTCCCCTTGTATTTCATAAACTTAAAAAGTCTCCTCTCACAATTGCTTTCAATGACTATATATTTGCTAACCTAGGGTTCTAGAGTACTTGTAAACGCTCTGTCGAGTCAAAAACAAGTGTTTAATTCTATTAATCATGCAATCTCTTGTCACAATTAATAAAACTCAATTTCTAAGTTTCAACCCTAATGTGGCTATGTGATGTCAATAAGTGTATGTCTATTATATCAGCAAAACCATCCATTTGTCTTGCAAACTTCAAGTTCTCACACTATTTTACCCAAGTTCTACACTCAACCTAGCCCTCTCAAGCATCAATCAAGTGAACACAACATCTAAATGGTGATCAAGCACTTAGAAACATTAACAGAAGAGTAAAATAAACACATATATAACATTAATCATAAAATAAGAGGAGGAATTAAAAGTTAGCTCCACATGTTCATGAAAATCCAAAAGAATACATACATATGATAGCACAATCATAGAACAAGAGAGAGGGAAAGGAAAATGGAGAAGAATAACCAAAATTTGAAGTCAAAATTTCTTCTAGACTTTAATCCATTGACACCCACTCCTCCAAAAGCCAAGCCCTAGCTCCCAAAATGCCCAAGAGGTGAAGAATTAGTGTTTTCTGTCGAGCTCTCACTTTTATATCCAAGAAATTTCGTTTTTTCGCGTCTGAAAAAGCAGAGTTTCATTTTACGTTCGTCGCGCCTTCGTTGCGCGATGAACGCTCAACAAACAGATAAGAGGCAGAGAAGAAACCTCATTCGTTGTGCCTTAGTTGGGCAACGAAAGCTCAACGAACAACTGGGAGACATTTTCCTTTTTCCATTTTTTGTCCCTTGCTCCATTCTTTAGCTTGTCCTATGTTTTTCTTGATAACTCCATGTTTTCCTTAGCCTTTTTCACTTGTCCACCTCTTCCTACAAAAGAGAAAGAGGGTTGATGAGCTTCAAAATAACTTACAAACACATATTACTCTAAATTTCACACAAATGCATATTTTTCAATTTGTACTCTTACCTATATGTATTTGTATCATTCTCAATCATTTGTCACCAAAAATCATGTACATTCAAGAGAAACTGAGATGAAATATGTGAAATTATGGAGTTTATCACCTGCGCCGCCGCCACCGTCAACTCCAACACCAAAATCATGGTGCCGCCGCCGCCACCACCGTCTACGTCTTTGTCGGATTCTCTTAACTTCAAAAACACCTCAAAATTTGTTCTTCTTATGGAGATATTTTTGTTTCTTTTTTACATTATACACAGTAGGATTTGGAGTCAATGAAAGATAAAAATGACAAGTTGAAAAGGTTGAGATTAGATTGTAATGGAAACCGTGAAGCCAAAAGAGATAAACCACGAACCAATGGTTAAACTTAAAGACCTAAGTTCTGTAGGGGTATGCCAAGTTTCAATCTTTTTTATGCTGCATTCATACATTTACTTTTTTTTCTTTACTTTCTTTTTAGGCTCTATTTGGTTGGGGTTTTGTAGGGGAGGTGAGAAGAGGGTTGATGGCGGCGGCGCTCACCACGGCGACGCTGTCACAGTAGTTTTGGTGTTAGAGTTGACGGTGACGGTGGCACATGTTACGCTGGTTCCGGCGGTTACCGGCAGTGAGCCTCCGCCGCCGGTGTGACTGTTGGTGGTGGGGGAGGGGAGTCATGGGGAGGGATTGATGGAGGTGTTGGGAAGGGGATGGGGTCATAGGGTGAGGGAGGTTCAAAGTTTGTTTTAATTTTAACTATATTTTATTTTGCCACATAATATTTCCTAGTCATCTAACCATGTCCATCATATTTAACCCTGTTAGCGACATGTTAGCATATTTAACACCGTTAACTCATATTCAAGTCTTTATTAAACTATACGGACTAACTGTGCTGACGGAATCAAATTTGAGGGATTAAAACCTCCGCTTTTAAACTATAAGGACTAAAACCAAAATTGAGGTAAATTATAGGGACCAAAAGTTACGTTAATCCTTTATATTATTTCAAATAAGATAGACGCCAATAGAAATATATATGGGCACAAGGAATAAATCAGCAATAAAATTTGAAGAAAATGAAGTGAAAAGAAATTATTACGCTAATAATGTGTTTTTTAAGATCAATTAAAAGGGATCGAGATTTATATAATAGTAAACACTAAAATTGTGTTGAATGAATTCACAAAAAACTGGTGGTTTGTCTTGGTTAAAACCATGTATTTGTCAAGGTTAAAACTTTGACTAACATGTCGATATCATCATTGGCGAACAAGTTGGTCATTATTTAAAAAAAAAAACGTTTCGTAAAGCATAACAACAATGACATCAAGATATATCACGGTGAAACTGTGACAAAACATTTTCACTGTCACAGTTTAAACTTTGGTCACGGTTTGACAAATGCGACAAAGGCATTTCTCACGTTTTAAGCAGTTATCCATTTAACATATTTGTCATATTTTTGTGCCTAACTGTGATCCATTTTACACATTTGTCACGGATGGTTTGAACCGTGACAAACTAAACGTAACTAAACATGCTTTCTCTGTAGTGGATTGCTGAAATTTAAAAGTGATACTTCTCAAAGAATGATGTATAATGAAATCTTTAATTTTAATAATCATTAGTTGTGATTTCAATGCCAACAATAGTTGTAGGGTGCCTTATAGATCATGAAGATTATAAAAGAATGCACCTATGGATTTGGAGAATGAAAAGGAAGAAAAAAGTGAGATGGAAGGAGCTAAAAAGAGAGGAGAGGGATTTATAGAGTGGTTCAACGACCTAGGATGGGAAGAGGGGTTAAAATATTAGCAATAATCAATAGGGACTTTCTCTAGTAGTTTTGATGTTATGAGAGAAAATGGGCTTAAGAAGGATGGAAAGCCAATAGAAAATAAAGCTGGAGGTGTGGGCAGTGCCAGAGGATGTGAAGGTAGGCGTGTTGAGAAGAAAGCTAAGGTAGGAATACCTATAAGGGAGGGTCAGAAATACACTAGTAATTTGTCCTACACAAGGGTTGACATCCAAACAGACCATTATACTATAATAGTATAATTTGCTTCATTAATTTTCACAAAAAAATGTTAAAAGTAATCTTATATTTAAGATAAGAGGGAGTAGTTCCCTTCCAAAAGTATAACCAACCACAACGGCACAACATGGAGAAGCAAGGCTTTGCTTCGTATTTGATTTTTCACATACATTATTTCAAATAAGATAGACACTAATGGAAAGATAAATGTGCACATAGGAAAAAAAAACACTAACTATTTTTGAAGAAAATGAAGAAGAAAAGAAATTATTATGCCAAATGATGTGTTTTTATAAGATCAATTGAAAGGGATCGAGATTTATATTATGGTAATTAAACAAGAGAAGGATGTTTTCCCCAAAGGCACTTTGAAATGTGAACTATTTATCGTAGAAAAAGGAAATTTCTTATCTGACTCTACTTGATTTTTTAATTAAATTTTACAAAATAAAAATAAAATCGACAGATTAATGTTTTCAATCTCTCATATTTGTTATGTATATCGGATTAGTTTTCCTTTTCATGCCTGGATTATTGTTAAATGTGCTGAAGAGTGAAGACACTTCTTTTTTTGCAGTTTGTGAGCTATATGGTTTCAAGGTTATTACTGATATGGCAGATTGACTTCACTTATATTTCCATTCAACAATTTCTTTGCTTCCAAAAGTAGTTGGCATGCCATTTTGAGGTAATGTGATGCTATTTCAGTGATTATATTCATTTAAAATCATCTTTATGATATCTTCATTATCTATTATTGACTTTGATGTTCAACCATTTTAAATGTTATATTATATTTAAGGTGAAACGAGAGAAGTAATATTAAAGGAGTGTTCTCAATACCAATGGAAGTTCATGAAGTGTTATGAAAACAATTAAATTATCCGCGATTGCGATTATTGTCGTCTTCCAATACTTTCAATCAGAAACAATTTGTTTCGAATTGGCTTTGTCGTCCAAAAATAAGCATGACTTAAATCAATTCTAAAGGATTAAATTATGTTGTCATGTGTTCTATTTATATGATCCTTTGGCTGTCAAATTATATAAATAATCAACTTAACGTTCTGTTCATATATTTATTTAATCTACTATTGAACCTTTTGTCCACCTTTTATAGTATATTATATCAAAGAAAATTATTTCCTTTTTAATATATCTTTTATATAATCTTTCTTCTAATTTTACCTACACACTTAATATCACGTACAAATTCTCTCTAGAAACATACTTGTATTTGTAAATTAGTTAACTAATCAGTAGAGTTAGTTCACTAATCTTCTCGTCATTTTTCTACTGCAAAGTTTTGTCGCCAAATTCTCTTTTAAATTTCATTTTGGAAGGCATACCTTTAACTAAGCATTGATATTTGTTCACAAAAATAGAAAAGATAACTGAGATGAATGTTGTTTCACTAGGACTAGGTTATAAAAAACTCATTGAACACGTTATGATATAAATTAGTTTTAGGTAAAAAGCAAAAGATTGGTTTAAACTTAGTTAACAAATATTACGATAAAAATAAGAAAGATACTTTTTTAAATTTAATAAACACAATGGAAAAAAAGTCTAGTGTAACACCTAGTTCATTTTTAAATAATTTCTTCATATATTAAATATATTTAATTGAAACTAGTGATTTTTGCTATAAAATAAATATTAATAACTTTAAAAGTTTGTAAGAGGTAATAAAAAAAATCTGTTCAAATTAAAACTTTTTCATGAAATTGACTTTTTGGAATAATTCTTTATTAAACTAGTGATTAAAATTTAACATTGACTTTTTCATGAAATTAAAGTTTGGAATAACTTTTTCATTAAAACTAGTGATTTTTGGAATAAACCTTTCTAAAACAAGTTGGGAATAAAACCTTTTAAAAACAAAATGAGATTACTTAAAATATATAAAATTATTTATATTAATTTTATAAAGTAACACAAGTTTTAAAACATATTTCTAACTATTATTTTCTAAAATTAAAATGTTTATCTTTTACTTTAAAGTTCTATCATTTACCTTATAAAATATTACTTCCAAAACATATATGTAGTTTTCCATATAAGTATGATAACTTTAAAATATTTATCAAGTACATAAAGTTTCCATGATTAATCATCTACATAATTTATATATATTACATGCCAAGATAGAATTATACAAATTTCTTTGAAAATATAACATTAAAAAAAATACAAATTAGAGCAAACATCTTGCATTCCTCCTTTTCTTTATCACTACAAAATTCTCTATCTATTGTGTACCTGAAACTAAACCAAATTTACCGCAGTTTATTTCATACACTCTAATTCATGCATTTACTTCACCTAGAAGCTGATTCATTTAATCCTACTTCAGATAATGATAGTGACGCTACCTGTTGATGATTACTACCTGTTGGTAATTACTACCTGTTAGTAAAACACTCATACAGGGCCCTACCTTATATTTTTTACAGGTAGAATATTTAATACAAGTGTCTATTGCACCACCTCACTACTTATAGTAATATATTCACCTTTCGTAGTAGGCATACCTGACAAGATTTTCTAGGAAAAATAAATTCAACAAAACAATATGGTATAGGGGGAGCAACCCTCCTTATACCTGGAGTCAACATAAATTTAAAATGCTGAAAATAAACCCTATCAATATCTGAAGCAGTAATATTAGTGATGACAGAAAATAAACCTAATGTGCATGAAATAAACCGCTACCTGTTGCGAACAATTCACCGTTTCTCCTTATCCTTGCTTGTAATGTGTCTCCAAATATGTTCCTCACTAAATTCTTCTATTACCATATCAAATAATAATAGAATTAAGAAATTATTCTATGTGATCAAATATTGCGTCTCTCTCTCTATCCTAATAGTACTGTCCACCCCTTTATGATTATATTGTTCCTAATTTTTCTTTTCCAAATAAACACGTACAATTTACACATACAAATTCACCATTGAAAATGGCAACCAATATCTATAACATATAAAAAAAATCATGTATTAACCTTTCTCATGACAAGCGCTAAAAGAGGACAAAGATTCCAAATACTCATATTCCAAACCAATTAACCAGTCAATAAAGGCAACCATTAAATGCACTCACCAAAAAAATCAAACCATATACAACATTATTCTAAACAGTGTATGCAAGTCAATTAATCACATAGTAAATATATATAATTTTAGAAACTCCTATTTAAGTTTCAAAATGTAACATGGGAGCTCAAAATCCTCTTTAAACGTACCCTTTTATTTATCAAGTTTTAAATTTTTATAATCAAACCTAACAACTCCAAATCAGAAAAATTACACTTACACACCTCAACTTCATTCATTCATTCATTCTCATTAATTCCAAACCAAAACAGAGAAGCTAGAACACAAAAGAATCGATTAAAAAAAAAAGTTCATATTCATAGAAAAGATTGGAGATCCAAGCATTCAAAATCAACAAGCAAATACCATGCATATATCATGTCACTTCACAGTTTCAAACCCAATAGAATCATGTCTAAATAGAAAATAACTTTCATCTTCTCAAAACTAATCATTTGATTCTTGCAAGGAAAATTAACGTCATTTTTTATTGTCTATGACATCACCTATATCTTCTCTATTATACTCATGAGCTAACTACATTCAACCAACCAAGGTACCATTTCAATCACTTACAAAAAAATGTCCAGCACCATATACAAGTCTTTAATTCGTCCAATAACAGTATACCCAAAGAAAAGATGAAAATTGCAAGGAATAATTCAAATATCTCATATTAACCATATTATGCTACAAGACTCCAACACCTATTCATTTTCACACCCATTCGTTTGTTTTCCCCCGGATTCCTCACTCGTTAACGTAAAAATTAGAAAAGGGAAGAACCAGAATTTCTCACCCAAATTTATGCAAGACTTGAACGTCCCTTCTGCCTAAATTACTCGATGAACCAAACTGAGTTTGAAAACAAGCTCGCAGCCGCCAAACAGTCACACCGTCAACAAAGATAATGTCTTCCTTGCCGCTGGAATGAAGAGAAGGCGCATAGGAAAAATTTGTAATCAGTTTTGGGAATTAGGAATGACAAGTTGATGCTGATGAGAAGAAGTTCGGTGTTTTGAATGAGGGAAGATTGTGAGAATGATGAATAACAAATTGATGTTTGTGACAGAGAAGGAGAGAAGAACAAATTGAGCTAGGAGGAGGAGAAGCACGTAAAAATAAAAAGGAACATAAGAGAGGGAGGAGTGGCGGCTAGGGAAGTGAGGACAATGAGTGAAAGGCTAGGGTTATTGGGTATCTAGAGAAAATTTCAATCATCTATCCCATTTATTTATTTTAATTTATTTTTCTCCCCAAAGTCTTTTTTTTTTATAAACTCCCCAAAGTCATTTATGTGACACTTATATCATTTCTTTCCATTTGACTCTCTTTTTCCTATTTATTTAATTTAATAAAACTTAGTTTGGTTGGAAACAATATGACAACATATTTATAATTTATAATTATAATACAAAAGTATCCTAAAATGATAATAAATTTTCCCTACAAGTTTACCTAATAATAATCCCTAATAATAACAAACATCTTTCTACTTTAATTATTTCCTAATACTATGATTCGTAATTATGACTAAAATATACAAATACACTATTAATACAAAATAGGAAATATTAACGTAATTTTCATAATTTCTAATAGTTTGTCCAAAATTTTCTCTTTTATTCAATTTCATAAAACTTTAACTTATAATTTATATTCTTTATTCCCTTTTTAATTTTGTTATATTATGAAATAAAATTTGGAGTGTTACATCTAGACCTATTTGTCCACTCGTATTTCATGATACCCGATTTTCTCATTCTCTAATAGTAATTAATTGCTATTGTGTTGTTGTATGAAGACTATTATATTTAAATAGCTCTCTTAAGTCTATTCGAACCTTAATTGAAATAATATGTATAATCTCTTACTACATATCGTTACAACTAGTCTCTTTAAACAAACCACTGCAATTCCACAAATCTTGGTTAATTTATATATCTATCTTACTAACACACTTTCATTCCTAAATTAGAATAGCAAGACAAGTTTGGATTCAACCTATTACTTTACTTAACTAATGTTCTCTCAAGCTACTGATTAAGCTAACAAATTAAATGTTGATCACCACTTTGAAATAAGGAAAATTAAATGTTCTTTTCCTAATTAATGTTCTCTCAAACCACTAATTAAGTTAAAACACTAAATGTTAGTGATGCTACCAAAATTTTGATAAAAATTTCCGCAAGTGTACGGAACGTAAGTTAGTAAAGTGGCAAATCAAGGTCGATCTCACAGAGACTTAGACAATTAATAACAAGCACTAGATTTTCTTCTTTCGTTTAAGTTGAGTAAAGACAAGAAAATTGATTTTAATTACATAAGATCTAATAAAACAAAACAAAACAAAATATTCACACAAATGGAGTTCACGAATCAAAAGAACAACCTAGAGCCACTAATCCCTTATCCGCTTCTTAGACTTTATTCCCACTAAATTAATTATGAATTAATTCAACTAGTTAATCTAGAGTACTTGTGTCTATAAATGTCTTTCGGTCCACTTACATCCTTAATTACCTAGATTAATTATGCAAGTCTTGCCGTAATTTACTAGGTCTAATTAATATCGGTACCGCTCTAATATGACTGTGTAGGACTTCTAGGTATATGTCTATCTTAGTCACAAATTCAATCCTACACTATTTAATCTCATGGTCTATTTAAAATTCCCTCTTTCGAGTCCAATTCTAAATTCCTTAAACATGTCAAATGGTGATCAAACACTAAACAGTTAATCAATAAAAGCAAGATTAAATAAACTAGATCAAATTTACCATGACTAAATAGTAAGAAATAAAATATCTAAGAATCAAACAAGTTCTTCATAGTACTTTAAGTTGTAAAAGGAAATTAGTTAGGCTCACATAGGGTTCACATCAATCCCAAAATATATCGAAACTAAATATGAATTCATAATGACAAGGAAAATAAGAACAAAAAGATGCTCCAAGAAAGGATAAAATTGCAACCACTCTTATACGTGAATGAATTCCTCCCTTTCATTGTGTACTGATCAATGAATGATTGTGGATTCCTCCTTCAGTCCAAGCTTCCTTCTTCCATGTGCTTATGTGACGTTCCTTTCTTCCTTCTCTGTGCGTGCTTCAAATGCAAAGGAAACAAAAAAGCTCCCGGCGCTTCATTTTTTTCTTCTCGCGTGATTACCTCTTTTGGCTTTTTGAAATTGGAAGAATTATGACACAGCCTCTCCTCTTCTGCTGCTTGTGTATAGCTTTTATATTTCTTTTCCATTGACTCAGATTGCATGAATTCCTCTCTCCTATTGACTCCGTGTATATTCAAATATATGAATGATAATTTGAAATTCCAAAACTGCTGCCGCGTTCAAATATATGCTCCTTTGAAGAGTTCAAATTGTTTAGATTAACATGTTATTCCTTCCTTGTATTTAATTTAAAATCTACACACACCAAAGTTATTAAGGAATAATATATAAATATTTTATTCATTTTCCTTCTTTCTAATTTCAATTAAAAAATTCCTAGACATTATTTCACTTCAAAATCTTTTTAATTGTCAGCAAATTTATTTATTTTTAACTTAATGACTCCAAAAAAGTAATCAAAACATATAACAAAACATAATAAATAAAGGGGGTCATTAGTTAGTCATCCACTTAGAGAAAATATTGAGTGCAAATTAAACCCACAACATAATAGTAATTACTTAACATAAGGAATAAATTTTAGGTATTAATCCATACAAGTTTCAAAAAAGACCTAGAGAATGAGGTTAGCTACACATATTAATAAGAGAAAATTCAAGTTTCAACATCAAATCAATGCTCAAAACCAGAACTACAAGTGACAAAAAGCAAATAATTAAATCAAGTGTGGTTGGTGTAGTGATTTCCTCACTTCACCGCTTAACCAGAGGTCTCGAGTTCGAGCTCTAGGAATGAAGTCTGTCTCTTGACCAGCACTTTACCTTAAGTGGAGAACTCAATGCGGATCTGGATTAGTCTGATACCAGATAAAAACTAAAAAAAGCAAATAATTAAGAAGGAAGGTAAGAAATTTACAAAGAACCACTCTAAGCAAATCCTCCTACTCAAAGCCCTAATCTAGCTCCCAAACACTCTCTTGCCACCAATTTTTTATGAGAAATATATGAAGAAACTAAAATTTCTTCACAACTTTTCTCAGTCATCTTTTGCCCCAACAATGGCCTGAAGATGTGAAGAGATTGATAGCTTTCCAAAGTTCTCTGGAGCTCTAGGTACAACATCCCAATATTTAGAAAAAATGAAGAAAGGTTTTTGGGTGAGAGAGAGAGTCTAACGAAATCTAATTTAATACTCTCAAAAATATGATCTGATTGATCTCTCAAAAATATTTGCCCCTAAACTTCACAAAATATACGGTTAAGCTTCACTCGTGAACATTCTTTTTCAATAGCTTTGTGTTATTGCCTTCACCCATAATCCAAATGCCATACTATTGCTTTCTCTGCCACATAAGTAAGGTCTCTTCAATTCATTTAAAGTAGTGTGCCTAGTAAAAAAGGAGAGATAATAATTAACAGAAAAAAATGCTAGACATGTAAATTTCATTAAAGGCAAATAAAGACATTCCTCTTTTTTTATTTCTTTTTGTTTAGAAACTTATTATAATTATTATTTTTTCTTACTTAACCCAAATATTTTATTTTGGCAATGAAGTCCCCAAAATATTGCACATCATTAGTATTTTATCAAAATCTCAAGATATCTCTTCTATTTTGCATCAATCACTCCCTAAATGTACCTAAAATTTATATCAAATTCAAAGAAAAATGTACCTCAATATTAAAAATAAATTGTCAATAATAATGTATACAATTGAAGTCATACAATTTTCTCAAGACACTTCTACATTTGATGTACTACTAATAAATTATCATTGGATAGTGTATATAACTAATTATTAAGCTTTAATTTCAATCCTAAGACACTGACAAATCTTAGTTCATATTCCGTTACGCGTTCATAAATGTTCTCTATCATCATAGCCTTTTATATTTTTCTTATTACTTCTGGAATTATGAATTTCAAATGTATATACCCTTTTAGATGGCATTCCCAGGGGAAGGTATTTTAACATGTCTTGGAGAGAGATTGGTAGATAAAGCCATAAAGGAAGTTAGATATTTCCGTCATTTTAAGACTCATGCTTCTGAGTTTGAGCAAAGCCACAAAGATTTGTGTACAAGTCTAGAAAAATTGCAAAATGATATCGAAGATGCAAGAAAAAGAAATGAGAATCAAATTGAAATTGATGTTCAAACATGGATTGAGGACACTACTAATCTAATCAAAGAGAACTCTGAAATCAATCAAACACAATTTTATAGTTGGTGTCCTTATTGGAAATACCGACAAGGCAAGAGATTGGCACTGAGGACACCAATCATTACAAAAGAAATAGAAAAATGTTGTAAATTTGAAAGGGTGGCACGTCCAGATGAAGTTCCAGGAATCAAGTATCATGCATCAAGAGATTTCATTAATTTTGAGAGTAGAAGGGCAACGTTTGAGCATTTGGTGCAAGCATTGAAAGATGGAAAGAATTACATGGTTGGATTGCAAGGGATGGGGGGGACAGGTAAAACCACATTGGCAACACAAGTGGGCAAACAACTTGAAGAATCCAAAACTTTTGAGAAAGTCATCTTTACTGTTGTGTCCAATTCTCCAAATGTCAACCAGATTCGAACCAGCATTGCAAGGGAATTAGGCTTGCCTTTAAAGGAAGGAGAGGAGGCTGAACACTCGAAGGATTTGTGGCATAGAATTTCTATGAATGAAAAGAAAATTCTTATAATATTAGATGATGTGTGGGAGAAACTAGATCTTATAAAAGTTGGGATTCCATTTGAACATGATAACAAAAATTGTTATGTTTTGATCACCACTCGCCATTTAACAGTTTGTAATGACATGAAATGTCACCCAATAGTTCGCCTAGATACATTGGATGGAAAGGAAGCCTTGGAGCTTTTCTTGTTCAATTGGAGAAGTAGTGACCATTCATCGAGCAATGATTCAGAGGCTCTTGCACCAGATTTTGTGAAGAAGTGTGGCGGATTGCCAATAGCAATCGTAGCACTTGCTAACACATTGAGAAATTGGGAAGTTGTAGAATTGAAAGCTACTTTGGACGCCTTAAGAAATCATGAACCAGTTACTGATGTCAGTAAAGATATGGTGGAGGTTTATCAATGCTTGAAATTAAGCTTTGATAAATTGAAAGATAAGAAGGCCCATCAACTTTTCTTAGTATGCTCCATTTTCCCAGAAGACTACGAATTTCCTGTAAACCTTATCGTTCGACTTGGTATAGGGTTAGAAACTTTCAGGGAAGTTCGTGAGTATAGAAGGGCAAGAACGAAAGCACTATTTGCAGTGAAAATTACACTAATATCTTCGTCATTGTTACTTAGGGTTGAGGACAAAGAATATGTTAAAATGCATGACTTGGTCCGTGAAGTGGCACAGTTGATAGCTAAGGAAGACATTCAAGTCATTATGGATTCAACGACAACTTTAAAAGAAAACAAAAAATATGTGTTTTGGAGGGCAGATGATTGTATTGATAAATTTGATGGTACAAAAATAGAAGTCCTTATTCTCTGGGTCAGTGGAAAATTTTCGTTGAAAGAGCCAACTACATTATTTGCAAGGATGACAGAGCTCAAAATTTTGTTTTTGCGTGCTGAAAATGTTATGAAAGTTCCCACTTCATCTTCATCATTGTTGAAGTCACTTGATTCATCACTTATTCACACTCTAATCTTGGATAGTTGGGAATTAGGTGACATCACTGTTTTGAGGTATCTTCAAAGTCTCGTGACACTTGAGATGAAGAAATGTTCAATTGTTGAACTACCCAAAGATATCAAGGAACTTAAGCAGTTGAGATGGTTGGGGTTAAGGGAGTGTAGAATTCAGAAAAAAAATCCTTTCAAAGTGATTGAAGGATGTTCACAGTTGGAGGATCTGTACTTTGTTGGTAATTGCATTGTTGAGGATTGGAAGACACAGGATGACAAAGAAGCTAAAGATAAAGTGACTCATGATATATTTCCTTCAATTCAAATGTTTTCGATCGCTAGTGACAGTTTTGAATGTTTTGCTAATGATGATAACGGCCTATTAAAATGTTTCAATCTAAAAGGTATAGAGGATTTAATGCTAGAAGCAATGTTTCAGAAAAGTGCCAAATATGATCAGCATTGCTATCAAGAAATATCAGTTGAAGTGCGAATCTCAACAGCAATGTGTATCAAATGAGGTATGCAACACTGCGTAAGTTGTATTTTGTAAGCCTTGTTAATCTTACTCTGTTTTCTTAAAGAAAAACAGAGTAAAATGAAAATTAGTACAAAACTATTATTATATTATGCATATAAACATGTAATAAGATGGTATGAATTCTAATTTTTTTTATCTGATGTCAACTTATGCAATATCATGAAAATGTTTATAAAAGTTAACTTTTGCCTATTTGTTATCATTGGATAACTCTTAATAATATGAACAATATTTTTTGGATATTTGCAATTGTAAAATTTATCCATATTCGTGTTTGATCTTTTGATTTGTAACATGGAAATAAGGGACAAGGTTGAACTAAAGTGAGGACATTGAATTTACAGTTATTGTAATTGGAATTGATGAATTAATTGTATTTGAAAACATGCAGGATATTAAGAGGCAAAGGCATGATGTGACAAGTGATGGAAGAAAGGAATGTGAAATACAAGAGATTGTTAATGATGAAACACCACTCACCCCAATTGTTGCCTTCCAATCTTTTCTCAACTTCCACAATCTGAAAAAAATAGCAATAATCAAGAACAAGAAGTTGAAGACTTTGTTCTCTATCTCTGCTTGGCAAAACCTTCCACAGTTGTCCAAATTAAACATACTGTTCTGTGAGGAATTAGTGAATGTGGTTGCAGATGATTCAAATGATCTTCACCCTATGAATTCTAGCTCTATATTCCCAAAACTGGAGGCACTAAACATTTGGCAATGCAACAAAATTGAGTTTATATTTCCTTCCTTTCTTTGTGGCACTCTTCAAAAACTAAAATCATTGAAGATCAATGGTGCTGCTGAGTTGAAATACATTTTAGGTAATGAAAGTGCTGAGCTTCATATCCATCTCCCTGCTTTGGAATCACTATACTTAGAAGGAGTACCAAAGATTTGGAACAAATATCTTGCAAAAAAAATATCATGTGAGCTTTTCACAACTACAAAGCATCTGTTTCAGAGATTGTCAAGCATTCAATGGAAGATCGTTTCTAGATTTGATGGCTCATTTACAAGGAATACAATTGAATGTGAAAGCTCAAGAGGTAACACATTTAACTATTCTTCTATGATATGCATTGCTCTGTTTATTTCACATTTTTCCTTCCACAATTTATTTTCTGTAGTAATTGATTGATTAGCATTCAAACTTGAGCATCAAGAACAAATTTTTATTCATACCACTTTTATCATATGAAGACATGAAATTACTGTACATTTCATATGTAGAAATATACAATTAAGTATTGGTTACTCAAAAGAAAGATGCATCGTATGTTTATCACAGGAGCAATTAAGGGCTCATTGACTTCCAAAGTATGTAGAAATTATATGATTTCAGGTGGATACAGTTAAGCATATACAATCTATGTCTATTTGACTTTAATTTTTAAGCATTCTAGGCATGCTTCTCTTTTTCAGTTTTTTATGGCATTGCCTTTTGAGACAACCATGAATAGTTTTCAAGAATTTTGAATTTGATTATTTGCGTTCATGTTGATGTTTTGAACTGATTTATGTTTATCAGGACAAGATGAAAATGATGAAGGATGTGCAGAAGTTAACACATCTTGGATTAAGAGACTCCCAAATTGAAGAGGTCATTGATTTAGAAGGAGTGGAAATAGAAGGTCATCCAGTGATGACATTTAGCTTAGAAACAATGTGGTTGGAAAATCTCAGTGAGTTGAGGCAGATCTATAGGGGTCCCAAACATACTGTGAGCCTCAACAATCTTGGGGAACTACACGTCATAGAATGTAAAAAGCTGAGAGCAATCTTTTGTGATTCAGTAGTGAAAAGCCTCCCACAATTGAATTTCATGTGGATAGAAGACTGTGACGAATTAGTTGAAATCATTGAAGAGAGTGATGCAGATCATTTGCATCCTCTATGCTTCCCAAATTTGGAGGCAATTTACATCACGGGTTGTAATAGCCTAAAATGCACTTTCTCCATCTCAACAACACCTACAACGTTTCCAAAGTTGTGCAATTTGACAGTAGAAGAAGCTCCCAAGCTAGAGAACGTATTTATACGCAAAGAAGATAATACAGAGAACATGGTGGCTAAAGATGTGTTTCCAATGCTATCAAAGTTAGCTCTCAGCAATTTGCCGATGCTCGTTGCTATCTGTGAGGGGATTGATTTCCAAGATGTGAAAGATCTTAAAGTGAAAGATTGTCCCAAATATGAAGGTTTGAATTAAAAAAAAAAATAAGTGATACATCATTATTGATAGTTCTATGGCATTTAACATAATATTGAAAATTAAATTGCAGAAATTAATTCTCAAGTAACATCAATAGATGAGCAACTTTCTCAAAATTCCAACGACACTCAAGCTGTGATACATGTGGCAGAAACAAGTGGACACTCGAAATCAGCTAAGGTATCTTTGATTCACAATTACATGAATTATTAGTCAGAATTCATGAACACAGAGTCCAATTTTAATAAACTGACATTCTGTTTCGTCTTATCTTCTATGAATGAATGTAATTACTTCAAAAGTATTTACAGATCAAACTAGTTCATTTTGTTTTTTGGTAATGATTAATGATTAATGGCTATATAAATTCTTTGGGAGTGGTGAAGCAGTTTTTTGAAAAAGCTTCCAGTTCTTTGGAAGGAAGAAAATGAAGCTAGTTTCAATAGATGATCCAAATAGAGAACAAAGAGTTTCCCAGAACATATTAATTGGAAACTTGTGGCTATCTGTATTGAACTTAGTTGGAAAAAGAATAGTTGATGAAATGAAATACTCCCTCCGGTCCTAAATATAGGACCTAGATAACTTTTTTGGGGAGATTAAGGAAAGCTTAATTTTAGATGTCTTTCTAATAATACCCCTCCTTAATTAGTTTAATTACTTAGTAGCCCTTCCTCCCATATCAAAGGAGTTGTTAAGAAGAAGAAGGGTAATTTAGGAAAAAGGTGACCAAAAATGTATCTAGGTCTTATATTTAGGACCAAAATGAAGCCTCTATCTAGGTCCTATATTTAGGACTGGAGGGAGTATTTGATTACCAAACTATGATATCTTATGATGGTGACATATCTCCAGCCCATTTAGTAATCTTAACTTAACTATGGATAATTTAAAGTAGATTTTGTGAAACTGATCCATGAATAAAATGTACCTTTTATGTAGATCACAGAAGAAACACCAGTAGGAGTTAAAGGCAAAGATCTTATCATAGATTCAAAAAAACATGCTCCAGAAATTGCAGCAGCCAAACCGCATTTGAGGACATCTTTACATGTAAGGCTCTAGATTACTTAACTATTTTCATCATGACAATAAGTTACATGTATCAGAGAATGGTAAACATTTTTTGGGGCTAATAATTTGTTATTTCAAATAGGAATTGGAGGGTGAACACAAGGAAATTAAATCAACTACGAAGTTTGAACAAGAGGATCATGGAGAAACAAATGTATATACCATAGCCCAACTTTAGCTTCATGATTTATAAATAGAAATCATTTCTTCTTTTGTCTTTCCTTTTCAGACTACTAAGAGTATTGAACAGATAACAGAACCAATACTTCAAAGGATTAATGCAAAAGAGGATGCCATGATAGGAACTCAACTAAATAATTCAAAGCAACCCATTAGATCATTTATCAACTCAAGAAATGATTCTGCACAAGTACACCTCCTTTTTCTAATAGAGCAATACCTGAACTACTATAGATATATGATCTTTTTTTTTTCTTTTTTTAAATTCAATGTTACCATTAATACTACTAGCAAATTGCATCTAAAATTATTCAAGGCAATTCTTTTGTGATATATATTTTCAATGCTTCAAATAGGAGTTGAAGGATCAAGAATCAACATGTGAAGAAAATTCAGTTGTCCAACTACAGGATCAAATAGACAGAAAGATAGCCACTGAAGTTCCTCTTAATATTAAAATGCCATCCAATGATGATGTGAGTATGTGTCCCATTAGTGATTTAACTAGAAGTTTTGTTATCATTGATAAATATGATTACTTAATCAAGACTCTTTGTGTTATATTAGAAACTTTGCTCACTTATTTAGCTCCAATTAACTTATCAGTACCATCAAATATTGACCATCATTATCACTTCGTAATTTATAGGAGTTTCTTGAAAAGAGATTGATTAGTAAGAATGAGAAAAAGAATCTACCAATTAATGAAATTATCTTAACAACAATATAATTTGATGCTTATCAGATTTGTAAAGATAAAGGAGGTATGCAAATTGGTCATGCTTCCTTGCCAGAAATATTAAATTCAATTAGTTTTAAGGTATTGATAATGGCATCTCTAATATCAGATTTTTTATCATCGGAGGGCTAGTAACAACAAAATTTAGTTGACTTACCAAATCAAGCTTGTACTTGTACTTGTGTATTTAAATACTTCATTTTTTTTACATACACAGGGTACTATTGAAAACATTTCCAAAGACACTACACCTATCATAGCAAAAACAAATGCTTCCTCAATTATCCATTCACAAGCAGAAGATTCTTATTCATATCCACATGAGCATGTAACTTTCACTACATGAATTCGACACAACTTATTTGAAAGAACACATTTGACTAAGTAATTTCTTCATTATTGTAGGTGGCTAGTATGAAAGAAGCACATGAGAAAAGCTCTAATGAAGATAATGCAGTAGAGCAAGCTACAAGAGAAATTCAATCAACAAATTCAGAGTCAAGAAAGAAAACTAGAGTATTCCATCATTATACAAGCAAAGATATTATTATTACAGGAACCAAACTTTATTAGATATTCAATCAAAGTTGTTGATAATGTTTACAAAATTTGATGTTGTCCAGAGCGCAGCAGAAGCAGATAAACGTATTAGAATTCATGATGCACATAAATCAATGGCTCCAACTTGGACAAATTCAGAGGTGACTAAATTGACATTTCCACTGTCTCTGTGTTATCAGCATGAAACGATTTTGAGTGTTAATCGAAATCTTTTTATTGTAAAATGTTTCAAAAAGTAGTCAAGACTCGCTGCTATTTCTTTTTTAATGATAACTGAACATCCAACGGCCAAACAGTAGGCTTTTGGATTTTTCATTCTTAAACATAGTTAATAAAAGGCATGATGAAGCTGCAAATTATTTCTTCACATTTTTGGATTTTTTAGGGCTCTAAAGGTACAATGGAACAAGGTCCTCAAGAGGATTATTCAGAAAATGATGTCATGACAGTACTACGATCAACTGATTCAGATTCAAGGAAGCAATATGCAGGACCAATTGATAATCTATCTGGATTAGATTCTGCATCTGTAAGTTTAATTTGTAAACTTTAATTTTATTAAAGAAATTTATATATGAGAATATTATTATTATTATTTTGCACAATTTAGTTTGCAAGCTCAAATGTTGATGTTTGTTAGAGTGCTAAGGAAAAAGCAAAAGGCATTGATGAAAAGGCTAGTACTACAAACATACCACCAGCTTCAACTACATTCAAAGGAGCACTTGTAAGTATCTAGAGCTCCAATACAGTCATAAGCTACTAATTACTCCCTCCCACTCACAATATAAGAGATAGCCAACAATTCTTCACAAAAAATAGTCGAGTTGCTTATTACTAGTAAAATTAATGTGCTATTCAACTTTACCCTTGTTTTAATTACTGTACACTCACACTCCAACTCCTCTTCACATTTAATATGAAAGGGTCAAAATAGAATCAAATATTCATTATAGAAAATTTTACATGTCAATTTTATAATGTGGATCCATTACGTTTTCATGTTAGCTCTTATATTATACTACCTTCGGTCCTAAATATAGGACCTAGATGACTTTTTTTTGGAGAGGTTAAGGATGCAAAATAGTCTATTAAATGATGACATATTCGATATATTTTTAGATTATCCATTAGTTGATAAGTAAAATAAATTAGTTTAAGGGAAAAAAATAGGTAAATCAATTTATAATTAACTCATTTTGCTTTTTTAGGATTTCTCAAAAAAATTCATTTAGGTCTTATATTTAGGACCGGAGGGAGTATTACAGAGACCAAAAAAAGATAACTACATGCTCCTTTTTAAATTTTATTATCCATGCAGACCATTAAAGAAACAATAAATCGGTCAAGTGCTCAAGAGGACAAGCCTGCAAGAGATAATTCTTCTCATACTCATCGTGAGTGTCTTCCTTTACCTCATGACTATACTTTTCTTTTGAACCATCCACTAACTTTTTCATCCATCCACATAATCACAAATTACAGATGCCAGCTCATCATCTCCTAAACTGGGAATCTGTGAAATATTCCAACTAGTGGATCTAAAACATGGAGAAACAGCTTTACTTGCTCAAGCACTTGAGCAATACCCATAGCTAGTGCTGCCACGTAAGCATAGAACCCAACGCATAATAGCTTTGTCCTATAGGGTGCTAGTTGACATTCTGGTGATCCTTTCCACCAAGACTCCTAATAACATCACACCATCTGAAATATCAACATTGGAGGCAAACTTAAGTGAAGCCATTGTTCTTGGGTTTGACAAAGAATGGGTTGAGTCAGTACGTAACAAAGTTATAGGAGTTGATATGTCACATGTTTTAGCAGCACAAGAGAAAATTGAAGTGATGGAGATGAAGGTTGGAGAAATAGATTCTCAGTTGTTGGATTTGTCAGAAGATCGCAAGAAATTGATTGATAGCATGATGATGTTCAGAGATGTTGTAAGTGCCAAGGATCAACCATTTGGCATTTAGGTGTGTGTGTTTTTAGTTGTTGGCTTTCAATAATTCTCTCGCCAAACTCAGAACGAGAAAATAATCTTATATCTATATATGTAGATATGTGATATGTTATCCAAACATTACGACTTCTCCCTTTGTTTGAACTTTAGACATTGATCCCTCTGGTGTGTAATAATAAATTTAGACCATGGATGATCTACATCATCTGATACTATCGCATGCATGTTTCTGGATATTTTGCTTACAATGAAATATTTCTGAAGTTATTTTTCTTATGGGTGCATGATGGTAGAATTCATATTGGATATTTAATGATTTTTTTTTGATCAAATATATTTAATGATTTGAATTATAAAGACTTGAGTTATTTTCTTACATAGGTGAGGTTCTAAACCTGGGCTTCCAGGCACTAATTATACCTCCTTCTACTCAAAATATATAAGATATGGTCACCCCTAAAATCTTGATAATTTGCTATGGTTTGCTTATATGTGATCGAAGGGTTGAAGATAAGATAAAACGGAAGTTTTACCGGACAGCCATTAGACCTGCGATGTCATATGGTAGTGAATGTTGGGCTCTTAAAAGGAAACATGAACAAAAGTTGGGGGTGACAGAGATGAGAATGTTGAGATGGATGTGTGGTCATACAATAAAAGATAGGATATATAATGATCATATCCGCCGAAGAGTTGGGGTAACGTCAATTGCGGACAAAGTAGCAGAAAGTCGCTTGAGGTGGTTTGGCCACGTTCAAAGAAGAGAATTAGATGCACCAGTACGAATAGTGGATCAAATGGTTTAGAGTCCTTATAAGAGAGGGAGAGGGAGACCGAAGAGAACTCTTAACGACATTATCCAACGGGACCTTTTGATCAATAATATATCACCAAGCATGGCAACTGACCAAGCACAATGGCGTCGTGTGATTCATGTAGCCGACCTCACCTAGTTGGGATAAGGCTTTGTTATTGTTGTTGCTGCTTAATTGTTAACATCATTAATTAGTTTCTTAAAATTTCTAAATATTGTTTTATCATTTAAAATTTGTAACTGAAAAAAAATTACATTGAATAAATAACTATAGTTTTTATTTAAAGTTTTACTAAAAAATATGTGTGAATTAAAAAAAATACTTAATTACTTTTGCTTATAGCTCAAAGTTTATCCATCGCACTTGAACATGACGTGAGAACTTGTGGCTTTTAATTAATGATTGGAACCCAAATTTATAATTTTATGTAACATTTTGGTCATTTTCCGTAGAAATTTCTATTACTAGGTTGTTGATATAAGACTACATGGTAATTATAGAACTACATGGTAATTTGACAAAACTAAAATGTTGGCTACAAAATCTCTTAAAATTAAATGTGCAAATTTAGTACTCTACAATATTGCATATATCACAGTAAATATAAAAATAATATTTTAGTACGTTTTTTGCGATCATGAATTAATTTTGTAGGTACTCTACAATAACTTAATAAGGTTCATAAATTAAATATATACATAGACACACTAGTACTCTACAATAGTATTCTTTCGGTGAGGTTGATCAGGCTACATGAAATAATCATACGAGCCTAATCAACATCACCGAGAGAATACTATTGTGTGTAAGCACCCTTTAATAATTAACATATTGAAACTAAAAAAACAATAAGAGAATATATTTTATGTAACAAATATCATTTCATCATCGATCTCCTTCCTCCTGTCTACAAAAAACAAAACTTTTTTATGACAACATTTCCTTTAGAATTCATATTGAATATTTAATGATTTGAATTATGAAGACTTGAGTTATTTTCTTACATAGGTGAGGTTCTAAATCTGGGCTTCCAGGCACTAATTATACCTCCTTCTTCTATTGTTGTATAGTGCCTCCAGAAATTATTTTTGCGCATGTACATTGCTAGGTTTAACAAGCTTAATAATCAACGTTGACCAAAATATATATAGATGGGATGCTCATGTGAAGTAAACCTAAAATTTTTCTTCATCTCCAATTTTTTAACAGAATTATTTTTTAATATTCCTTCATAATAGATCCTAGAGAAAAGAGATCATAAGCTCTCATTCCACCCATGCGCATGTAGTTCATGTCCGGATAAATCCATTTTGGCCAACAACCTTAGTTATATATAGGGAAGGGTTAGAAATTTTTTTGGCCAACAAATAATTATGGATGTATCAATTTAGATAAAAAAATATCACCTTCACATGATTAAATTCTAGATAGTTCATCATTTGTGGATTATTAACCATTCAAAATAAAGTCAAACTATATAAGATATGGTCACCCCTAAGTCTTGATAATTTACTAAGGTTTACTTAATTGTTAACATAATTTATTAGTTTGTAAATTTTTTTTGTCATTTAAAATTTGTAAGTGAAAAAAATTACATAGAACTGGAAGTTGGTTTAACCAAAACTGAACTTCCATACACCAAGCTCCAGGTGTGAAGTGGCCATCTGATCTTCTCAATAGCTCCTTGTCAATTTTATCAAGAACCGGGTCGTCTTTCCTAAACTTTCGAACAAACGGAGCACCACTTTCCATCATATCATCAAAATGCTCCAACTTCAACAGCAGTGGATGCTCCACTTATATAATGCAAATCATGGTTCACTGTTGTGTTCTGCTTGTGGTTGCAGATGAGAGTGTGGAAGTAGTCCTCTGGGGATGAAATGAAATTCTTGTAGATGAGATTGTCCTAGCCCCAAACACAATACTCAAGAAACTATCTTGTTAGGACTACCCATGCAGAACCTGAAGAAAATAGAAACTATTTCAATCAGAGTGATCAGGAAGACCATGTGAAGCAATTTTGATCATAATGATTTGAAAGTACAAGAACAATAACTAAAATTCAATCAAACTATAAGGAACCAAGGTATTAACCCTTCACGATTTGAAAGAAGACATATTCAATCAGTAGAAACACTGGGATGGTGATTTCTACTATACGGCACATTTAAACAATCATTTTAAAAACAAACGCAATATGCAAATCAAGATGCAAACTATAGCTCAAACTTGCTCAACAATGATGTTTCAATTCAGAGCCACATTACAGAACATACTAGGAAGAGGTAAAAAATATCAAAAGTTAACATATGCCCTTTTGTTTCATAATCAAATAACAACAATCTTGGATATCTTCTATATGATTGACATGTACACCAAATCAAACACAATTTTTTTCAAAACCATGTGAAGCATTACAAATTGAAACTCATCTTAAGCAATAATAAAGAATTCTAAGAATGATGTAGTTCTATACCAGCTTTTTCTAAGGATCAGCTTCACTGTTCATACATATTTATCCTTTCTGGCTCTGAAGATATAAATGGTTTGGAAGATCCAGAGTTTCAGAGTACAGAGGCTGCAAGATTCAGACTCTCATTTTAAGGTGAAAGCTTTAGATCTCTTTCATGCTTTTAGTCTAACCTATTTATTTCTAAGCAAAAATGGTTCGAAAAATTCCCAGGTTCATTCTGCATCCACTTCCAAGCTTCATGGAAAAGGGGACTGATTGCTTGCTATAGTAGGATGTTCTATCAACTCCAAATACCACTAATTTAGTTAGAAAATATACAATTGATGTGACTTCAGAATCGCCAATGAAGTGACAGATCCTAACATGTTAGCCTATTGAGTGAGAGTTTCTCTAACAACTTATATTTCTTTGCTTACCTTAGTGTCAAGAAAAGAAAATGGAATATCACAACCAGGTCACATATAAGGAAACTAATCACAATCAAGTCCCACAAGTTTCCAATTTTAATCGTAAGTACTTAAAGTATTACATATTGAATTTCATTTTAAGAAAAATATAAAGGATTCTAATATCCAAAAACCAAGAAAAAGCAATAAACTATTGACAGCAAAAAAAAAAACTGACCATCTTGTGACATGAGAGGATAATCAGAGGCACTAAGATTAACAAACCAATCCCAATCAGTTGTCCATTTCAGAAACAAAGCAATGCCATGAAGTGTAGAAGCAATCATAGTGGGACCCTTATAAGTAACCAAGTCAGCCATACCAAGGACCATCACATTCTTAAAACCCTTCATACAAAATCAGACTTCACATACTTAGCAAGCTCAAGCATTTCAGAATCCAAAGCCTGAAGATGAAGCTGAAGCAAGTGATAGTTGCTAGGATGGTATGAAGCTTGAAGAACCCTTTTGAGCCTGCAATGAGATAAGTAATAGTTATGCCTTCTGTTGATGTTTTTTTTGTTATCAGTTTAACAGAAGAAGAAGAAGAAGAACGATGACAGAAGAGAAAGGGATAGATAAAGGTTATGTGACGGTGACCCAATGACATGTAAGAATTTTGGTCAAATATTAGTCAACTATAACCTTATCTGCCACATATTGACTAATGGACGGCATTATTGCATCAAGATTATTACTTTCATCGCAACATTACACCTAAAAATATTTTTAGAAGATCCATATTATCTTGGAAAATTTGGAACAAATGTGCATCTTTACTCGTGTATGAAGTAATCATTTAAGGTTCACTTCAAAAAATAGTAAGCATTTAAGATGAATCATGTGTTGGACTTGGATGAAAGTTGATTTCAAATACTTCTATTATTTTTGTTAGCATTCATTTGTGTTGCATGTCATATGATTATGAATATTGGGTTATAAATTGATAAATTAAGAGAGACATTTTAATAAGTATTTTTTTTGGGGTTTAAAGTCATATTTGCCCCTTAAAAATGCATGCAAGATAATACCTGCGCCCCTTAAATATTGTATGTCCATTTCTGCCCTTAAAGTGAGTCTGAGAATCTTATAAAATATTAACGATAAAATATGACTCTACATGCATACTTTCAGAGAAAATATAACCTTTTGTGTATATTTCATGGGCAAATGTGATCTTTGAAACATACTTTCAGGACAACTTTAGGCTAAAATACATTAACGGCAGATATTCCTTTACGCATTCTTGAGAGGAATATTTGAATATTTCATTTTCCTTTTTTTTTAGTTAAGAACGTTGTCATGAGGTCCATTAATTAAATAGTTGTTTTTTCTTGTCAAACCAATTTAATAATAAGTGTATGAAGTAAGCATTTAAGATTCAGTTAAAAAAAAGTAAACATATAAGACGAATTTTGTGTTGGAAGTTGGAACACCAATCCGATTCCAGTCTATATTTTTCTTGCCAAACCATTAAAGAACCGTACCAAGTAAGCATTAGATTTTGGGTTGTTCAATATGATTATCCTCCCTTGCAGAAAATGAAGAAGAAAAGAAATTATTATGCCAAATGATGTGTTTTTATAAGATCAATTGAAAGGGATCGAGATTTATATTATGGTAATTAAACAAGAGAATGATGTTTTCCCCAAAGGCACTTTGAAATTGAACTATTTATCGTAGCAAAAGGAAATTTCTTATCTGATCTACTTGATTTTTTAATTAAATTTTACAATATAAAAAATAAAATAGACAGATTAGTGTTTTCAGTGTCTCATATTTGTTATGCATATCGGATTAGTTTTCCTTTTCATGCCTGGATTATTGTTAAATGTGCTGAGGAGTGAAGACACTCTTTTTTTTTTTTGCAGTTTGTGAGCTGTGGTTTCCAGGTTATTTCTGATATGGCAGATTGACTTCACTTATATTTATATTCCGCAATTTCTTTGCTTCAAATAATGGTTGGCATGCCATTTTGAGGTAATGTGATGCTATTCCCGTGATTATATTCATTAACATTCATCTTTATGATATCTTCATTTTCTATTATTCACTTTGATGTTCAACCATTTTAAATGTTATATTAAGTTTAAGGTGAAACGAGAGAGGTAATATTTAAGGAGTGTTCTCAATACCAATTGAAGTTCATGAAGTCTTTTGAAAAAAAAATAAATTATTCGTGATTACGATTATTGCCGTCTTCCAGTACTTTCAAATCAGAAACAATTTGTTTCCAATTGGCTTTGTCGTCGAAAAATAAACATGACTTAAATATAATCCTTTGTCTGACAAATAATATAAATAATATCAACTTAACGTTTTATTCATATATTTATTTAATCTACTATTGAACCTTTTGTCCATCTTTTATAGTATATTATATAAAAGAAAATTATTTCCTTTTTAATATATTTTTTAATATAATATTTCTCATAATTTTACCTACACATTTAATGTCACGTATAAATTCTCTCTAAAAATATAGTTGTATTTGGAAATTAGTTAACTAATCATTAGAGTTCGTTCACTAATCTGCTCGTCTTTCTTCTACTGAAAAGTTTTGTCGCAAAATTCCCTTTGAAAATTACATTTTGGAAGGCATACATTTAACTAAACATTCATATTTGTTCGCAAAAATAGAAAACATAAGTGAGACGAGTGTTGTTTCACTAGGACTAGGTTATGAAAAAACTATTTGAACATGTTATGATCTAAATTAGTTTTGGGTAAAATGTGAGTAGTTTAAACTTAGTTAACAAATATTGTGATAATTAGGATAGGTACTTTAAATTTTAATAAACACAATGGAAAAATGTATAGACCTAGCTATTTATTCACTTGTATTTTATGATACTGAATTTCTCTTTCTATAATACTAATTAATTACGATTGTGTTGTTGTATGATGTCTCTTATATTTAAATAGCTCTCTCAAGTCTATTTGAACCTTAATTGAAATAATATGCATAATCTCTTACTATATACCACTACAATTAGTCTCTTTAAACAAATCAGTGGAATTTCACAAATCTTGGTTTGTTTATATCTCTATGTCACCAACACACTTTCAATCCGAAATTAGAATTGCAAGACAAGTTTGGATTTAACCTAGTACTCTACCTAGCTAATGCTCTCTCAAGCTACTAGTTAAGCTAACAAGCTTAATAGTGATCACCAGTTAGAAACAAAAAAATTAAATGTTCTTTTTCTAATTAATGTTCTCTCAAACCACTAATTAAGTTAGCAAACTAAATGCTAATCATCCACTTAGAGAAAATATTAAGTACAAATTAAACCCACAACATAATAGTAATTAATTAACATAAAAATAAAGTTTAAGTGTTAATCCATACAAGTTTCAAAACAGAGCTAGAGAATGAGGGTAGCTACACACATTAATAAGAGAAAATTCAAGCTTTAACATCAAATCCATGCTCAAAATCCAAAACTACAAGATATATAAAGCAAATAATTAAGAAGGAAGGTAAGAAATTTACAAAGAACCACTGTAAGCAAATCCTCCTACCCAAACCCCAAATCTAGCTTCCAAACACTTTGCCACCAATTTTTTATGAGAAAGATATGAAGAAACTGAAATTTCCTCACAGCTTTTCTCAGCCCTCTTTTGCCCCAACAATGGCCTGAAGATGTGAAGTGATTGAGAGCTTTCCAAAGTTCTCTGGAGCGTGCCTAGTAAAATAGGAGAAATAATAATTAACAGAAAATGCTAGACATGTGAATTTCATGAAAGGCAAATCAAGACCCTCCTCGATCTTTTTTTTTATTTCTTTTTGTTTAGAAACTTTTGTTATAATTATTATTTTTCTTACTAAACCCAAATATCTTATATTTGCAATAAAGTCCCCAAAATATTGCACATCATTAGTATTTTATCAAAATCTATTTTGCATCAGTTACTCCCTAAATGTACCTAAAATTTATATCAAATTCAAATAAAATGTACCTCAATATCAAAAATAAAATTGTCAATAATAATGTATACAATTTAAGTTATACGATTTTCTCAAGACACTTCAACATTTGTTGTACTACTAAAAAATTATCAGTGGATAGTGTATATAACTAATTTTTAAGCTTTCAATCCTAAGACACTGACAAAGCTTAGTTCATATTCCGTTACGCGTTCATAAAATGTTGTCTATCATCTTAGCCTTTTTTATTTTTCTTTTACTTTTGGAATTATGAATTTCAAATGTATGTCCTTTTTAGATGGCATTCCCTGGGGAAGGTATTTTAACATTTCTTGGTGAGGGATTGTTAGATAAAGCCAGAAAGGAATTTAGATATATCTAAAATGACATAAATATATATTTCCGTCATTTTGAGACTCATGCTTCTGAGTTTGAGCAAAGCCACGAAGATTTGTGTACGAGTCTAGCAAAATTGCAAAATGATATCGAAGACGCAAGAAAAAGAAATGAGAATCAAATTGAAATTGATGTTCAAAGATGGATTGACAGCACTACCAATCTAATAAAAGAGAATACTGAAATCAGTCGAACACTGTTTTATAGTTGGTGTCCTTATTGGAAATACCAACAAGGCAAGAGATTGGCACTGAGGACGCCAATCATTACAAAAGAAATAGAAAAATGTTGTAGATTTGAAAGGGTGGCACGTCCAGATGAACTTCCAGGAATCCAGTATCATGCATCAAGAGATTTCATTAATTTTGAGAGTAGAAGGGCAACGTTTGAGCATTTGGTGCAAGCATTGAAAGATGGAAAGAATTACATGGTTGGATTGCAAGGGATGGGGGGGACAGGTAAAACCACATTGGCAACACAAGTGGGCAAACAACTTGAAGAATCCAAAACTTTTGAGAAAGTCATCTTTACTGTTGTCTCCAATTCTCCAAATGTCAACCAGATTCGAGCCAATATTGCAAGAGAATTAGGTTTGCCTTTAAAGGAAGGAGAGGATATAGAACACTCAAGGGCTTTGTGGCATAGAATATCTAAGGATAATAAGAAATTTCTTATAATATTAGATGATGTGTGGAAGAAGCTAGATCTTATAAAAGTTGGGATTCCATTTGGACATGATAACAAAAATTGTTATGTTTTGATAACCACTCGCGATTCAACTGTTTGTAATGACATGAAATGTCACCCAATAGTTCGCTTAGATACATTGGATGAAAAGGAAGCCTTAGAGCTTTTTTTGTTCAACGGGAGAAATAGTGACCATTCATCGAGCAATGATTTAGAGGCTCTTGCACCAGATTTTGTGAAAAAGTGTGGCGGATTGCCAATAGCAATCGTAGCACTTGCTAACACATTAAGAAATTGGGAAGTTGTAGAATTGAAAGCTGCTTTGGCCGCCTTAAGAAATCATGAGCCAGTTACTGATGTCAGTGAAGATATGGTGGAGGTTTATCAATGCTTGAAATTAAGCTTTGATAAATTGAAACATAAGAAGGCCCAACTAACAACTTTTCTTAGTATGCTCCATTTTCCCAGAAGACTACGAATTTCCTGTAAACCTTATCATTCAACTTGGTATAGGGTTAGAAACTTTCAGGGAAGTTAGTGAGTATAGAAGGGCAAGAACGAAAGCACTATTTGCAGTGAAAATTACACTAATAGCTTCGTCATTGTTACTTAAGGTTGAGGGCAAAGAATATGTTAAAATGCATGACTTGGTCCGTGAAGTGGCACAGTGGATAGCTAAGGAAAACATTCAAGTCATTAGGGATTCAGATTCAACTACAACTTTAAAAGAAAACAAAAAATATGTGTTTTGGAGGGCTGATGATTGTATTAATAAATTTGATGGTACAAAAATGGAAGTCCTTATTCTTTGGGTCAGTGGAAAATTTTCGTTGAAAGAGCCAACTACATTCTTTGCGGGGATGACAGAGCTCAAAATTTTGTTTTTACGTGCTGAACATGTTATGAAAGTTCCCACTTCATCTTCATCATTGTTGAAGTCACTTAATTCATCACTTATTCACACTCTAATCTTGGATAGTTGGGAATTAGGTGACATCTCTGTTTTGAGGTATCTTCAAAGTCTTGTGACATATCATTATTTTAATGAAATTAGTAAATATGTGTTTTATTTTCAATTGAAAGGAGTATAAGATAAAAAAAATATCGGATCGAAATTAAAGGAGCAAGTAATAGGCAATTCTTGGCATGTTGTACATAATGTAATGTACAATGCATTGCTGATTTCTTTTGATGAATGGTAGCCACAAATTGGATATTTAATATACCAAAATGATGATAATCCTAGGTGGCAATTACTTTTTATATGCTTATTTTGTTTTAAATAAAACTATGTAACATTGTTGTTTATGTGGGAATTTTAGATTAGTAGTCAAACGCATGCGTTATTTGTAACTGTTGATTGCATTTATCAGTTAGAGGGACCCAATCAATTAGAACAACTCATCTTTATTTTATTCCAATCAAGGTTCTGTGCTACATAGATTGACAGTACATCAGTGATTTCCTTCTGGACCTTGTTCATCCACTAACAAATATGCAAGCAGAGTGAGATTAAAATAACAAATTCTTGTTCCAATTATTTTATTTTATGGGTAGCTCAATGTGTAAGATTCCACCGGATGGCTGCAGTCTTATCACCACAAGCGATATTGTTTTCAAAATTTAAACCTAGGACCTCAAGTCACATGACTACAAATTTACTCTTACTCTAAAGTTTGATTATAGTATGGACTTGTTGATTTAACCAGAAAATTTGTAATTAATATTTGGAAGACACTTTTATTTCCTAACCGATTGTTGGTAGTATTGAAAAAAGGGTAAAATTCAAGATGGCTCCTGATAGAAAAGAAAATATTGAATGGGTTGCCTAATCAAAATAGGATTTTTGAGCCAATGTTATAAATTATAACAAAAAGGCATTTCATAATAAAAAAATAGGATTTTTGTACTATTGACCATCCATATTAATTACTACAATGATACCAACAATATTCAAGTACGATAAATTTTTGTGATCTACGTTTTCAGCCCCTAAGCATTATTTATTCAACTAGGAAATGGCCCCGTGCGATGCACGGGCATTGTTTTATTTCTTGCTTTTATTATTATTGTTTGTTATTAAAGTATGTCCACGACGGATATACATGTGATTAATATATTTTATGTGTATATTGTAATGTTGGAGATTTTGTACAATTGGTTTCTATACATTATAAGTATTTGCTAGTTTGAAATTACCAATTTAATATATTGGAGTCATTATATTTTTAGATTTGTGGTTTCTTGAATAAGTTGAATTGTCACTTGAAGATATGAAGAAGCTAGTATTTTTGTTAAATTTGTTTTATTAGAAAAAAGTATAATAGTCTTGAAATTACTATTGCGAAACAATTTTGTGGCTGACTAATAATCATTATTATTTGGCATTGTTTGTGGCTGACTAAGTGCATAAAAATTAGGCAATATTATTAGATATTTCGGATTTAATAAACTTTGCCATGTGAGTGAGTCAATACAAAACTTCTAATAAAAAAATCAATACATTTAACATTTTCCAATAAATTTACATATAATTTTAAAAAATGTAACACGTAAATGTCATTCATCCCATTTTGCTCCAGAAGTGATTCACATGTACATCAATTTGCTAAACAATCAAATCCAAGACATAAGTTTTGTAAGGTCAGTTTCTTTGCATCGAAACAGAAGGATTAAGAGAATCAATGAGTAGTTGTTTGAGCTGGTAAGTGGACTATAACCCCGTAAAGATGAGAACATGTGTTTGAATCCTGGTAAGAGCTCTCATTGGGAGAAGGAACAACCTTATCTATGTGAGCAACACTCCTAAAAGGATTAAGAGTGTAACAACAAAATCAGAAGGATAAAGAAAAAAGTTCACGGACAAAGCATAGTTGTATACCATATAAATAATGGCAAACCAATGTTGTAATTGGAGTCATATACGAATGTCATTCGCCAATAAATTAGACCAAATAGACACCAGAACAGCAGTATTTTTTAAAACAGATAAGAAGTTTGATCGTTGGTGCAAAATTATGGGCATAAGAAACTCCATGATAGACATTGATAGATGCTAAGCAATAAGAGTCTTTTTGTGGAATTATTATGATTCATGTATCCCAAGACTTTCTGCAAGTATGTTACTAAAAGAATCTTGCAAGGAGTTATTTAACATTAACCTTCCATCTATCCAAAACTACAACACATGTTAAAAATACATGCATAAGTTGCTGATATGGACATAAGAATTAAAGTGTAAATACATGGGAGGGTAGTCAGCATAACTCAAGTACACCTAGTAACCATTATTTGATGTAGAATACATAAACAACAAATTGATCCTCATTAACAACAATATTGCTTATGTCGTTACCTCTTCATATACAAATTCTAATGATACTAGTCCCCATGATATTTTAACATTAAAAAGAGTTTGCATAGCATTTTTCATGGCTCCCTGTTTACATCCAAATAAGCATTAACAAACTTGCTGAGCTTTCAGATGTTGAAGGAACATTTTCTTTGTAAAATTTCTATAATCCATGAAAACCATCAAGTTTGGATTATAAGGATTGTTTTCCACCTAAAAATATGGGCAACAAATGGTCATAATCATTAAATATCATATTTTTCACTTCATTATTTTAAACTAAACAAATAAAATTTTGATGAATTAGATGAAGGCTAATATTGAACTAATTTTAAATGATAGAATTTTTTTTCATGTTAAAAGCAGCAATCAAGATTGAAAGTCAAAAACCATATAACTAAACTCCCATGTCAACCCTTATAATATTATTTGCCCAAGCATAGGGAAAAAAAATTTACCCACAATTGTTATAATTTTGAAGTCACGATTGACAATCCCCTTCATCTCTACCCCACATATAAAGATCACCAGCGCATTCAAGTTACACACAGTTAGACCAAGTCCCAATCGAAATAATAGAAGCCTTCAAGGTAGAGTAGTTAGATCAAGTTACAATCAATGTAATTCCCATCAATTCATCAATATGAAATCCTAAACGCTTTCATCACAATGCTTAGCAAAAGAAAACAATGTTCTGATCATTACATGATAAATCTAATGAGGCATATATTTCAGGATGTAACATCCTGAAAAATTTAATTCAGGATTAGTGAGTGTTTTGGGAAATTTTGAAACTTTTAGGAATTTTTGTGATATTTTTGGAAATTTTGAGTAATTAATGTGCATATAATTAATTAAGAAATGAAGAGTTTGAAATATGAGGGAGTGGTAAAGCTAAAAATATTTTGAAGTTTAAAAAGATTGGAGGCTGGTTTAAGTGGTTTTAAAATTTAAAGAGTACACTATGGCAAGTTTGGGCTACAAATCATCAGAGAACCTCCTTATTTCAGTAAATCAAACACACCCACCCTTACCTTCCAATATAAAAAGCCGCCGACCCCCCCCCCCCTTTTCATCGAACTCCCTCCGCCTCCGACCCCTCTCATCGGACCTCCCTCCTCTCCTCTGCCTCGCAATTCCGGCGGCCTTCGGCGCGGCGGCGCCGACACCCCCTCCCTTGCCTCTTCTCTTCCCTAACCCGCGCCTCCTTCCCTCTCACTAAAACCCTTCCACCCTCCCCATCGTTCTCACTGCTTCCAGCGGCTGTCACAGGCGACGGCGGCGTTGACGGTGTCGGCCTCACTTCCCTCCAAAGCTTCACCTCTCTACGTTTATTCCTAAGCTTAAGCCGATCTGTTCCTCTTCGTTTCACTCATTTTTTCGGCGGGTTTCTTCGTTTTCCGGCGATGAACGGCAACGACGAACAACAACTGTGAAAGTGAGCTTCACTTCTTCTTCTTCTTGTCCTTCAAGTTGTTCTTTTCATTTCATTTTCTTATTTTCCCTTTTTCCTTTTTAGTTTTCCTGTTCGGCCAGCCACCTAAATGGCCGATTTCCGGCGGGTTTCCGGCGACGGCGATCTCCGGCGAGGCATGGAAGACACAAAACAAGTTTAGGTGAGCTCCCTTTCCATCATTTTCTCTCCTTTTCTGCGAGTTTGGAAGAGAGAATGATTAGGGTTTGATTTAGATTTTGGGTTTAGAAATTTACTAAGAGGGTGACTGAACTTTGGTTTATGGTGTATGTTGATGAACCAATTAAACTAGATTATATATTTTGTATTTGCCTAAAGTTTTTGGTTCTTGCTTGATTTGTATATAGTGGTTCTTGAAGTTGGTCCCTTATATCTCTGCTTTGTTCTTGTTTGTGTCTTTGGTGTGTGAGTAGTAGGAAAGTTGAGACTCAAGCATGTTGATTCCCTTTGATTTCTATTTTGTTATGGCTGAATTGAGGTCGTGGGGGTTAGTGTTCAGATTTTTGCAACTAAGTCATTTTTCCAAGTATAAGTTGAATTTATGGGAAGATTAATGAATTGGGTTATGAAATTGAAATTTTAGGGCTTAATAAATTAGTTTTAAAGCAAAGTTCATATATTAACTTTGATGTTTTGTGAAAGTGGGAAAACCTTGAAGTTGGGCGTTTTCAAATCCGACGGGTTTAGAATGTCGATGTGTTATGCTGGTTGGTTGAATTTGGTCATGTATGTGACTCTTAAAGATGTTCTATTTGATTTTCTTGTTGGGATGCTTGATTTTGAATGTTGCTGTGCATATGTGATCTCATAACTATGAAGTATATATCAGTGGTTGTTGTTGTATGTCAAGATTTGTTTGATAATAAATGCATAAGGATATTGTACTTCATTTGTGGTTGCTGATTTGTGTAATTCGAAATTCTGCACTACTACTCTGATTATTTTGATTCTATGTACAAGAGAAGTGTAATAGAATTAATTCTTGATGATGTGTGCTTTGGTGTTTTGTTTAGTTGATTTTACAAAATTTTCTCTATATACTTAGAATGTGTAGTTGAATTCTGTTTGGTTAGGTAGGGAGAATGAAGTATTTATTATTGGTTTTCAACATGGATTAAAGTTGATTATGGAGGCTGATTACTTAATTTGTTATTTGAATGGTTCTCTGAACTTTGTTCCCTTAAATTTTCGTTTGATTTTGATATGTACTGTCATGAATTTTCTGTGTTTTGGGAAGTTTAAGAAATTTCTATGCTCCCTCTGTTGGTTTGAGTTCAATGAAATGAAAGGGGGCTTTGAGTAAATTAAATGTTAATTGAAAGAGGTTAGATCAAGTGTATGGATTTGTAGGTTACTTATGCGGCTGAAATTGTTGTGACTGTGATTGAAAAGGCAATCTGTTAGTTTCATGAATGATTGGAGATTGAGATTTTGGTATGAACATTTAAATTATATGAGGAACAGGGAATTTCTAAGACATTAAGAAGCCTTGAGTTGACTCAATTATAAATGATTCTTTGTTGTGTGATTATGGAACTGATGGCTTTATTTTAGAAATGGATGAGACTTTTCAAATGGTTAAAGGACGTGGAAATAGATTTGAAGGACTAGGAGGAGAGAGATAGTTATGTTTTGCAAGAATGTAATTGTGATGTTGGGTTGACTAATAGGAATGGATTAATGAAATTAGTTTAAGGATTTTGAGATATAGGGAGTGTTAGTTTTAAGGAAAAGTAGTGGTTCTTGAAATTTGTGCTTTACTTTATGAGAGTTGTTTTGAAGACTTTAGGTGGAAGGATAGGTTAATGAAATCGGTTTAATTGGAGTTGAAAGTAAAAAATGTTTTAAAAAATGTGTATGAGAAGTGCAATTGGTCGGAAATCTTTGAGTTCTTTGTTATTGAACATGTTGTTTTGTGAATGTGCATGTAGTTATGGTTTGGTTTTATTGCTGTAAATATTGGATTATTATGTGTGGGTCTTGAAGTGGTATGAAGTTGTCAATAACTTGTGAATGTGTATGTAGCAAACTTAAAATCTAAAAGTTGATTAGAGAATTTGAATTGGAAAAAGGAGGAACTGGGTAGTAACATATAAGAATGAGAGAGAGAAGTCGAACTACGATAAAAGGGAAATGACGTTAATTTATCATTTGGCTATATATTATTATAGGAGTGGATGCAGTAGGCTTTCATGGCATCGAGGAAAAAAGATTGAGAAATCGCGTAGAATTGCTAAAGGGCGACAGGTAATCACACTAAACCTTGCTATAACAATGAGGGTGACGTTAGCTGGGGATTTCTAAAATCCCTTTCTCACCCTCGCTACACATATTTATCTTGGAAAAGATATTTTTATATAAAACAGGCTATCGGGTGCCTTTCAAACACGATTATTTTCATATAAAGATTTTGACACATTATATATGTAGTATCCTGCCTGGTGGTGCTGAGTATCTTGAAATGATTGTGACATGGTTGCAGGTGTAGTGTTATAGTAGTTATTCGAGAGGTTGTGAGTATAGAAAAGGAATTATATATGAGTTGAGATCCTTAGAGAGTTATGTTGAGGGAAAGTATTGTGGATAATAGATTGGAAGGTGATGTGAGATGATGTGGATGTTAATATTGATGTTGGTGTTGATTATCATGGATGAGATATTGATTGAGATATGGTAAGCATTGCATGACACTGAGTTACATGTACCATCGCGCGATGATAACTGTCGATTGGCCAATCGACAGTTATTTGTACTGATGATCCTTTTCAGATTGATTGGATCGGGGTTCATAGGTCGACTTATTGAGAGAAGTGACCTACGGTTGTTTGGCATTGAAGAGCCCAACCGCCCCTACGGTTGTTTGACATTGAAGAGTCCAACTGTTCCCGTTCTGTAATGGAAAACAGAATTGGGGTTCTCTCTCTGGAGATTGCTAGAGAGGGAAATTGTCCCCTCATTATGGAGAGGGACACAGTGTCAAATCATATAGTGAAGATTAGATGCTTGAATGCACCGTGGTGGCACAATGCATCTATAGGTGAGTGTGAGAGTTGGGGTAGTAAATACGCATGGATTGGAGATAGAAATGATGAAATTATTGTTGAGAAGTGACAGAGATTTGAATGACGTTTGGGAGATTTCTTGATATATATATGTATTATTGATTTTAAAACTGTGGTACCCTTTAGACGCCCTCGCTACCGCACATCTCACTGTTATAGTGAGTTAAGCGGTGATTACTGGGACAAATTGTCTCATCCCACGATTACTGACATTTTTGCAGGTATACATGCACAGGCGCAAACATCAGGGAAGGGAATTAGGTTTCAAAGGTTATTTAGATTAGTTAGTTGTGTATATTGCCAATTTGTATAGGCCTGCATTCGTTTCCGCATGTATATATCTATTTATTGTTAAATATTAACTAGTTTTGTTTATTAACCATGTTAGGCAAATCCTTTCTAACATGGTTAGCAATAAATTATCCATGATAACAGTTGTGCTGTATTAGTTTATTCTTTTCTATCATGGATAATATTTAATCATTAGGAAATTCCTTTTCTAACTATGATAGGACATTGATATTATGGAAATCCTTTTTCTATCATAGTTAGTAAAGAGGTTATTAGTCTAAAATGGATATTATTGGTTAATTAAGTAATTAGTAACAGATTATTGAACTAAAAGAGATATCACAGGTGAATTAGGGAATTAGTAACACAATGTTACACAGGAAGTGGTATAAATAAACCTGATTCTGTGACTGCAGCAGTATGTGTTCCACTTGTAGCAATATGTTGTATAGTTCCCTCCCTGAAGCCTTTTTCTCTTTTACCAATCTAGGCCACAGTTTTCTATGATATACTGAATTTCCACCAAACCCTCTATAACCAATGCAAACCTGTGTTTCAGATAAAAAATGCAAACCTATGTCAAAATAATATAAACTATGAATAACAACATTTCACAATATTCAGGCCAATATCTTGCTAATTCCTACAAATTTCTTAGGGATGAGAAAGTCTGAAAAGTTAATTTTAGACCAAAAAAGTCTGCTAATAGATTTATTACCTGTGAAATAGCAGTTTAGGTATTGAAATAATAAATTCCTTACCTGCGAAAATAAGTCTGCTAAGCAAGTTAAGAGGTTTTCTTCTGAATCTCTCATGCTTCTATGACTAAGGCCGCTTACAACTGTTATAAGCGTGATAGTAACCTACATGCACAGTATCTATAAAGTGGGAAACTAAATAAGTGATGGGAGTCAATCAAATTGATAGTTATGAACAAATAATGAAAGTCTGGATTGTAATAAAAAAAACAATAAAAAATAAATTGTATTTCAAATCAAATATAGAATCCTATGAAACAAATAGCATTGGGAAGAAGGAAACCATGGAATATAGATATTGTTTGAGAAGCAAAATTGCATACCTGAGCCATTGGAAACTCTGGAGAAATGTAAGTCCATACATACTATTCATCAACAGGAGCGTCTAAAGAGGGATTAGGTTGACCCATTTTGATTCAAACAGATTTAGCTGAATATATAGGATTTCCTGGCTGAAAATAAGCTGACCATGAAAAACAGTATCATCAATAAAAAGTTCACAAAAGCAAACTAAATGAAGCTATCACATAATTTGAGCAGATTCACAATTAGAAGGTTGTACATTAATTTCTGACTTGATATATATATATACAGTTTTATTGACGGGGACTAACCATTGAAGTTGATTTTAAAATGGCCCTTTGGAATTGTCCCTCACAACTGGCATATATTTTTCTAACTAACGTAGCCATTCTTTGAAAGGACCAAGACTTGGCAAAGAACCAAAGAGACAACTAAAACTACATATGCACGCTATCGCAAAAAACCAAACACCACCCAAACAATGGGAGAGATCAAGAACCAAACATGTTTTTTCCCTCATTTTTCATTAGTTGGAGAGACCACAAACTTAGGCTACTCCAAATGAAAACCGTTTTTCAGTGTGACAGAAACTGGCTCAAAGACGGCTAATAGTAGGATATAATAATAATAATAATAATAATAATAATAATAATAATAATAATAATAATAATTATAATAATAATAATAATTATTGTTTGAGGAAACAATTTTCTCATTATATTAGTTAGAACCAACTTGAGGTTTCAAAACATATTTTGAAAAAAAGTGATGAAAGTGTAATTTACCTCTTCTTCAAATATCTCAACTTCTCAAGCATGACGCCGAGCCTTCTTTTATCACCTTAGTTCACAAAAACAACAGAGGCTAAGTTAAAAACAACATGCAACCAAATCAATAGTTCAAAATAAAAAATTTCAACATTAACATATCGAAAACCCGGAAAGTCAAAAAGCTTCCCGAGTAAATGTTCAACATAAATATGAAGTGAACAGTTTATTGTAAGTCATTGCAAGGGCACATCAAGGTATTCATTCCTTTACTGGATCAGTATGAAAGACCCCCACGAATATTGTCTCTTGCCTCTAACTTAGATTATACCCAGAAATTGTTCTCTCACTGCGGTCATCCTGTGCGCCTAGATGGCATAACTTATCATACGCAAATTAAAACTTGTAAGGCGGAATGAAAACTATGGGCAAGCATAATTTTTACCAAGAAGAAGGGAAAGACGGAGGAGAGAGGCTCACCAATGGATTCTTAGCTTTTCTCTGCCACTTTCACCGGCGTCGTTCGCTGGAGAGGAAGGAAGAAGAGCAATGGATAGTGAGAGAAAATAGAGAGTGAAGAACAGAGAGTTATGATTTGAGTGTAGAATTGATGTGGGATGAAGAAGTGAGAGTTATGAGAAGGAGAAAAGTCATCATGATATATTTTGATAAATTACATCTAAAACTCATTGTAGTGTTGACACGCAGTGGTTTCAAGTACAGGCTATTACATGATATATTTGATATGCACTATACTTTATGGTTCAGAAAAAGTCATTATTACGGAGAATTATTGTGCAGTTAATTTCAAACAAGAAATTCACGAGTAATTATCAAAATGTTCTACAATTAATTAGTAGCAAGATGTGAATTTTACCAAACTATAATTATGACAAGATTCAATACAAAAAATGACTGTGTATCATGTTGGTCATTTTCCGCAGCATTTTTTTAAAATTACTAAATATCTATAAGACTGCATGTGAGTTTTACCAAACTATGATAATGGGTGTAAATTGTGTCGTTAAGGCAATGAATTAGTAGAGCCTCTCTTTTAGTAGAGCCTCTCTTTTCCAAATAACATTGAGTTGAAGATTTGTAATTTGTAATTGGATTTTGTAAGTGACAAATGGATTGGAGTTCTGAATGTCCCATTTTAATTGTGCTGATTGTTTTGGAATACTTTTTGCCCCTAATTTCACAATATAATACTTCATATCTGATTTGGGCCAGCCCATCTTCAGCACAATGAATGAGCTAACTTTATTTCATATGAACCCAGTTTCTCTTGACCCATGGAGTGTATATATATAGATACAAACACACACTGACACACATATAGACACACACTGAAAATCAACAAGAAAATGGTTAAAAGTCAAAACACAGCATTTAGTAGGAGTCGAAGGAGAGAAACCGTGATTCAGAAAAGATAACATCATCATATGGAGTAATATAAAGTTCTTGGTGTAGCTTAATAAGGTTCTTAAATAAAATAAACAAGTTTTTCTCCCGTGCGATGCACGGATAGCACAATGCAAGAGCAAGATAAAGATGACAATATCAATGAAATGACAATATCAATAAATGAGCACAATTCGGGACAATATGGAAGAGTAACAAATAACAATAAGACATTAATTTAAATGTAGTAGGCCTAGAACAATATGCTAATGCAGTTGTTTTAAATAAGACCTGGGAACTTGAATATTGAGATAGCATCCTGTAACCACAAACAAAAGGGATGATAACACTAATACAAGATGTGTGAGGATGGATTTTTAAAATCCATGACTGAATAGCACATGGATTAGTAAAATCCATCTAAAGGTTGCACAAAAATAATGTGGAAGTTTAATCACACAAGAGACATAAGTATTATGTCACCAAAAAAAGCCTGCAAAGAAAAATCAAAAAGTTGCAGTATGAGGAACACTGTGATTAAGGTAACCAAAAGGAGGAGGGATTTTCTCTTCACCCGTTGGAGCAATTAAATCACCCACCTCTTCCACAAAAGTACCTCGGATGATACAAATGAGTTGTGTGTTTGGAAGCCTGTTCAAAAAAAAGTCATTGCCAGAAAAAATCGCTTTTAAATAACAAAATGTATAAAATAATTAAGGTGTCATTTACCATCCAAGCTCTGGATGGTGAATTCCCAGTATGATGCGCAGCTCAGAATCCCAATCACGGTCACACTTGAAAAAGGTTGTCGGATTAGCAATCTTACACCAGCCCACAATATCTGAACCACAAATGCTTGGTTAGTACATCTCAGGTAAAACCATAGGAACTATGAAGGATAGGCCAAAATACTTACCAAACATTCCGGACACATCAACCTTCCCCATGGCCACTTCAGCACAAGACTTTACATTATATGGGAACTGTGGGAAGACCTCCTCTGTACTAGGCCACAAATTCGTTATGTGATTTGCCACTAGATGATATTCATCGTGGACTCCAAGCCCCCCTCTTCCACGGAAGGATTGCACAAATGAAATTGTCTACCCTCATGAAAAAGCCAAGAAAGACGATTTCGCTGGTCCTCAGTGACGAGACGAAATACCATAGGAGTTCCCTGCACATCGACACAATGATTTATTTGTAAGATCACCCTTTTCAAACATCATAGCCCATAAACCCAGAAACACATTAGAAGCATGAAAAATAACACCAAATACATGCCAAGAATTAATAGGATACCATACCTCTTTGTCATACAATACAACATCCAACGACACTAGCTCCTTGAAAGGATTCTTATTAGGGCCAAATGATCGCATCCACTCCCTCTTAAAAGGCCGGTCGAACTTGACCATGACTTTGAAAGCATACGAGAGAGGATTGACTTTTGACAATGGAAGACATTCGATATTCAGTTCCTCCATCTCAACTCTGGCGATGAGCTATTTTTTTTAGGAAAGGAGAGCTCTCTGGAAGCCCTTGTGTTTTTAAAGTATGAGTGTGAAGGTGAAACAGAATATTTAAGTGAAATTTGTAAAGGTTGAGCGTGTTAGAAATTAAAGAACAAAAGAATGACGAGAGAAAAGGAGAGGGGGGAAGCCACGTAAATAATACTGGCCACACTTTATTAATAATAATGAGCCTATTTATAGGCGTTTACAACGGAACTAGTCAAATAACAACTTCCTAAAAACATGACGAGAAAATCGCAACGGATAGATTTTCCTAATTATTTAATAAAAATAAATATGATAAACAATAAAACAATTGACTAAGTCAGTGTTGAATTATTCTTCCAACACTCCCCCATAATTCAAAACTGACTTTCAAAACAAGACTTCATCATTCTTCCTGCAATCAGCATCTGTGAAATCTCTTCATTCAAAATCAGTATCTGTGAATTGCCTTTTGCGTTCTTCATGTTCTTCTGAAAAATCAACACTTGTGTGCTCTTCATGATCTTCTCAAAAGTCACTATTCACCAAGTAGTTCTTCATCTTCTAAAAAACAATTCTTTTCACATGCTTAAAAGAAAAGAAATTGTCCCATAAAGGATTTGCTCATTAAGAGCCAGAAAGAGTAAACAGCAAATTGTCACTCTCCAACGAAAAAGCAAAACATTTGTTTGCTCTATCACCAAAAGGAGTCGTGCTCACTCCAACAAAAATAGAGCAAATAAATGCTCATACACCAAAAAGAGCAAAGAAAAATTAACTCAAAAAACGTTTCACACAACACTGTGAAACCAACAAATATTTTCTGCGGCTTGTACTCTTTTTCGAGTCTCAGAGGCCGATCTGCATGGCTTGTACTCCTTTTTGAGTCTCAGAGGCCTGCAACACCCTCAATATTCTCTACGGCTTGTACTCTTTAAGAGTCTCAGAGGCCTGCAACACCCTCAATATTTTCTCTCATCACCCACAGGATCTTTCAATCTGAAGCTCGGATACCATGTTGGAAATTAAAGAACAAAAAAATGACGAGAGAAAAGGAGAGAGGGGAAGCCACGTAAATAATACTGGCCACACTTTATTAATAATAATGAGCCTATTTATAGGCGTTTACAACGGAACTAGTCAAATAACAACTTCCTAAAAACATGACGAGAAAATCGCAACGGATAGATTTTCCTAATTATTTAATAAAAATAAATATGCTAAACAATAAAACAATTGACTAAGTCAGTGTTGAATTATTCTTCCAACAGAGCGTGAGCGGCAAATTTGAATTTGGGTTGAAATTTCAAATTTCAAATCCCAAGCCGATGAAAGTAAAAACGGCTTTATGAACAGTGATTTGTCTCAGAAGCCGTTTAATTTGTGGATGAGCCGATGAATCTATGTGTATTTGGAAAAGGCAGGCGGTTGGAGTTTTATATTGTTAACTAGTATGGACCTCGCGCGTTGCGCGGGTCATTTGGCATTTAGTTGTTTTACATTTAAATTTATAAAGATATATATTAGTTTGTGTTGCACATGGTAAGAGAGATATTTATATACTTTCAAAATATTTGGGAAGATTACAGAAGACAAACAACTTAATTATTATATATCATCTTATTATGTTACAAATGGCCGCGTGTGCAATGCACATGATGTTTTTATTTTTGATTAAGGTAATGTAATTTTGAATTTTTGCTTTGTTAAAGTAGTTTTTTGCAAGGTACATTACTAATATAATATAATTGTATGTGTTTATTTTGATTTTTGGGTCCTTAATTGTTTGTATATGATTTTAATATAATCACTAATATATTACCCGGTGCACTGCACGGGGCAGTGGCCTATTTACTGAAGTAATAGTCTGAATTGAAATTGTTTATACCCTTGAAAATACAATGAGGTTAATAAACATTTGAAATTGTGTAAATACAATGAAGTTGACGAAATTATACTCTACCATGCAAGTGGATGTTTTTATTTTGATGAAATGTCACATATTGTCTTAATATAAAGGTATTTGGATGTTTCAAGTAAATGTGACTCTTATATGTGATAGGGAAATAATTTACTTGACTGAATATAATGAAGCGAACATATTTAGGTAATTATTGATTGGGATGAGGAAAAATTGTAAAATATATATATAAAAAGATTTAAAAGCTTACTAATAGGATTGAAAATAATGAAGGAAAAACTGTACAATTTGAACACAATTATTTGGTAATTTTGGTCCATTGCATGACATTAATACTTTTGACTATTAATCAGCTATGTTTGTTTTGCCAATTAATTAAAGTGACACATGAACCTACAATAGTAACTAATTCTCCAAGATTATTCAGTGTGAGCTAAAATGTTTGAAAAGATAAAATAGAAATTATGTTACATGTAATATTTAAATTATTATGAAAATAAATACTCAAACTCCTTTTTACTAACCCAAATATATCTTTTTAGAATAACTAAATATGTTATTGAATACATTATCAAACCATTGTTATGTAAATCCCGACTCTGATAAGATATTTATGATAGCTACCAAATACCAATGAATGTTTTTTTTTTTTTAAAAATACAAATTTAGATTACATGTAATATTTTTAACTTGACAGATAATTAAATTCGTGCATGTATAAAAAAGAAATGGAGAGTAGAATTGTATCTCCAACTTCCCCATCCACCCCCCCCAAACAAAAAAAAAAAATTCCCCCGAGCACCTTTCCCATTCAAAAGTCACTTGGACTAAATTTTTTTGTAGTTGATCTTTCTAAATAATTTCGATTTATATTACATGAACGTAATTAAGAATCAGAACCCGTGTAAAAACAAAATAATAGTCAAACTCTTTTCTCAACCTCCCCATCTAAACACTCATAAAAATCAAATTTCCGTAGGCAAAACCCCCCCCCCCCAAATCCATAAGTTTACATACACTAATTTTTTTGTAGTTGATCTTTCCAATTTTCAATTCCTAAGATCCTAATGTGCTATATAAATTCTCATAATTAATTCTTTTATATTTTCCAAAACAAATAAATCAGCAAAAAAAAAACCTGTGCATGTGTATATTGTCTTTTTTGTTCCACTTATGCATTTATATTAAATGGTAAAGTTAACATATTTAAATATTTTAAACATATGCTGATGACATCCATTAATCAGAGAAGTTAGAGTCACAAAAACAAACTTATCATCATTTTAAGATGGGGTTCAACATTCCATAAAAAGTGAATGCTAATACTACAGGTTCCTGGTTAGCGCGTTAGACTATGACAATCTGTGTTGATAAGAAGTATACCAATTCATTAGTCAAGTTAGTTTGTATACAAATAAACATAAAATCTGTAGAGTGATTTATTTTATTTTGTTCAGCATCTCCAAAAAAGTTAACTTGTTCTTTTACTAAGAACCGGAATGAGAATTTATTTTAAGACAACTAAGCACAAATTCTTAACATATATTGTAGCGCCCGAAAAATTAGGTTAAATTAAGTGGAATAATGGAGCCGCCACCAAAATTTTTAAAAAGGATATTTTGGAAAACCTTTTAAAATAAAAAATAGGGTTCGGGAGTCGATTGTGCGTGGGGAAGGTGTTAGGCACCCCACAGCACCCGTTCAAGAAAACGGTTACCCTAAGTTACTTATTTAAAAATAAATATGACCATAATTTTAATTTTATTTTAAATTACCAAGAGAAATCAATATATACAAATAAAAATAAAAATAAACAAGAAATCAATATATACAAATAAAAATAAAAACAAAAAAACAAAAAAAAAAAGAAACAAAAATATTTTTTACATTTTTGGACTTGACCTAGGGCCTACATACCCTTAAGGGATCAAAGCCCACGTAGTTCGGGGTAGAAATGTGTGTCACTTGGTTTGTGTTTTTTAAGAAAAACATTTGCTTAAATTTAAGAAGAAAAAAAATATTATTTTTGGTTTGTTTTTTTATATTATGAAAATGCATATTTATTTATTTTTTTTAAAGAGGAAACACTTCACAATTTTGATTGAATCGCCTGAGGAGATAATCTCTCTCGGAGAAACAATCGACTTTCAACCTGAGAAGATAATTCGATCTTTCTCGGATGAAAATCATTCAACCCATTTTCCTCTTTTATGAAAACCATTTCATTTTATTTTTTTTTTATTTATTAAAAAATAGAAAGAACAAAAATTCATAATTTTAAAATAAAATCAAAACAAAATCATATATCAAGCAAAGATAAAATATTGTAAAAAAAAAAATATACATATATATACAAAAAAATTATTTTTAAATAAAAAATAATAAATAAGAATAATCCTCTCTTATCTCAAATCATTGGCTAGGTGAAGAGACAATCAAATTGTCTTAGAGGGTTATACACCTTTGCCTAAATGAGATTAGAGAGAGATTATGAATGCCTCCGTCTACAATGGACTTTCATCGGCATAAGAAAACTAAGGTAAGAAAAAGAAGAAGAAAAAGAAGAAGAGGAAGAAGAAGGGATCTCACATCAAATCACTCTCCACTACTCACTTTCTCTCTATTTTTCCCTAAGAAATATAAGAAGTATGTTATAGATGTATACCTTTCTAATACACCTCCTTTCTTTACTCTCCAAACCCTAGCCTTTTTCTCTCCTTCTCAAAAACTCCTCACTAAACCTAGCCTATCCAAAGAAAACCCCCCCCCCACAATATGTTCTTTTGCTCTCACTTATATAGGCCACCAACTCTAGGGTTTCATCTTAAATGTCCATTTATTATTTTTTGATTTATGCTCACCATTCATTCTCTACATTTCCTTTCTCTATTTATGATGGTTGCACATGTATCAATTCCATTATGAAACTTGATTGACCAACAAAAATTTTTCCTTTTTACTCAAATTCCCTTCAAAAGTTTCCTAACTTATTCAAATCAAATTCTGATTATTTCCAATTTCCTCACTTAGTTGCCAATCTTTGTTTGACCCTTACACAATTTGACTTGTGCTTGCCTCACAAGAAAAAAATAAGAGAGCATATCTTGTTTTATTATATTTTTTTGTTTTTATATTTTTTTATTTTTTTTAATTATTTTTTATTTTAATTTGGTGGGCCCGGACAAAATAGGGTGTTTACAGTTGCCCCTCTTTACTTGCTCATAGCTAAGAAGGGTGAGCTTCTTGTCTATGAAGCAAGTAAAGATAAGAACACTTATTTTGTCCGGCTCGACAACAGACGCAAGTAAAACCAGGATGCCTTTGAAAAAATGGTGTTCGCCACTACAGAGCTTTTAAAGAATTGTGCCAGCCGTTACTGGGCTTTGAAAAGAATTTTGCCTGCCGCTACAGGGCTTTGAAAAGAATTGTGCCAGCCGTTACTGGGCTTTGAAAAGAATGGTGTCTGCCGCTATAGGGCTTTGAAAAGAATTGTGCCAGCCGTTACTGGGCTTTGAAAAGAATTTTGCCTGCTGCTACAGGGCTTTGAAAAGAATTGTGCCAGCCGTTACTGGGCTTTGAAAAGAATAGTGCCTGCCGCTACAGAGCTTTGAAAAGAATTGTGCCAGCCGTTACTGGGCTTTGAAAAGAATGGTGCCTGCCGCTACAGGGCTTTGAAGGGTGCCTGCCGCTACAGGGCTTTAAAGGGTGCCAGCCGTTACTGGGCTTTGGAAAGAATTTTGTCTGCCGCTACAGGGCTTTGAAAAGAATTATGCCAGTCGTTACTGGGCTTTGAAAAGAATTTTGCCTGCCGCTACAGGGCTTTGAAAAGAATTGTGCCAGCCGTTACTGGGCTTTGAAAAGAATGGTGTCTGCCGCTACAGGGCTTTGAAGGGTGCCTGCCGCAACAGGGCTTTAAAGGGTGCCAGCCGTTATTGGGCTTTGGAATGCCTGCCGCTACAGGGCTTTAAAGGGGTGCCAGCCGTTACTGGGCTTTGGGGTGCCTGCCGGTACAGGGCTTTCAAGGAGTGCCAGCCGTTACTGGGCTTTGGGGTACCTGCCGCTACAGGGCTTTAAGGAGTGCCAGCCGTTACTGGGCTTTGGGGTGCCTGCCGCTACAAGGCTTTAAAGGAGTGACAGCCGTTACTGGGCTTTGGGGTGCCTGCCGGTACAGGGCTTTAAAGGAGTGCCAGCCGTTATTGGGCTTTGGGGTGCCTGCCGCTACAGGGCTTGAAAGGGGTGCCAGCCGTTACTGGGCTTTGGGGTGCCTGCCGCTACAGGGCTTTAAAGGAGATGATAACGAGGACTTTGTTCTGCCCCCTGATGTTGATAAAGTGCTGATGCATATGATGACACTTGAGATGAAAGTGATAATGATCATGAACGATGATAACATGCTGTGAATGATAATGATGTAGAAGGCTGAACATGTCATGAATGATGATGACAATGCTGGAGCCCTAAACAAGATGTATGACAACAAAGGTATAGTGGTGTGACATTAAACACACATTGCCCCAGTATAAAGTGCTGATGCTCGCATGTGATGGCACTTAACATGAAAGTGATAATGATGATGAACGGTGATGAATAGAAGGTTGAGTACATCATGAATGAAGATAATGTATATGGCTGAACATGTCATGAATGATGATGATAATGATGTTTGACAACAAAGGTATGGTGGCGTGGCAAAACACACATTGCTGATGCACACATATGATAGCACTTGAGATGAAAGTGATAATGATGATGAACGATGATGATATAGAAGGTTAAGTGCATCATGAATGATGATGATGTAGAAGGCTAAATATGTCATGAATGATGATGACAATGATGGAGCCCTAAACAGGATGTATGACAACAAAGGTATAATGGTGTAACATTAAACACACATTGCCCCAGATGATGGGTGCAAGCACTTCGATGAGCATGCTAAAAATGCCCCCAATATGAAGTCCAAATGAAGGTGATGAATATTTGTGACCCTAAGCACATGATGACTCAAAAATGCAAACCAATGACGATGAGTCTTAAACAATGAAGAAGATATTGACCAAATGATGACGCTGATTGTCATGTAATGCTATGTATGTGGCGGTCTTTCAAAATGAGACCGAAGATGGTGATGAGATCCTAATGAGGATGAACATGAAGTGACGATGGGATGATGATGAGTAGACTTACCAGCGATGTTGCTTTCTTAGTCAATGAACAAGATATCAACCAAATAATGACATTAATGGTGATGTAATGCTAAGTATGTGGTGGTCTGCCAGAATGAGACCGAAGATAGTAATGGTGAGGATGATGTGATGTGACCTAATAAGGATGAGCATGAAGTGATGCATGGGAATAATGATGAGTAACATACCTGCAATGTTGCTTTCTCCTTGGACTTTCCCTTAAACAGAAACTCATCAGTTCAATTAAGACATCATTAAGGTTGTTGACCCTAAAGAAACGAGATATCAAGCGTGATTCTCATAGTCTTAATAGCTTTTGCATTTGCCCTAGCCTAACAAAAGTCCTTGAAAGTTCCTACTGAGGCGATGTATGATATGATCAAAATATAAGCCTCAAACTTTCCCCCTAATATTTGAAATGACTCACAAAATATTTTCAGGAGGAAGATAGTATATGACTTTACAGTTACAATTTCTTTCTTGTTAAATTCATTGTCAAGAATGACAATATTTCTCTTTTTGCTCTATCTTCATTTATAATGCTTGCATAGTTAAAATATTTTTTTTTTGACTTCATTTCACAATGTCAATGTTGTCCAATGAAGTGTATGCATGACAATAGAATTGGGGAGAATCCCAAGTTCCAATTTGGTTGTCTTTACTGAATAAAAGGCATGTATTGTTCAGCTTATATCAGAAGTACTGTGAAAGAATCATATGCCATGTGGAATGAAGAATAGGATCGAAATGAGATATTTCCCTTTTGTCAAATGTTTGGGGAACAATGTGTGAGTATAGTGAAAACTTTGAGATTTTAACACACAAGTCACATGAATAGAGGATCAAAACTGCTATTAAAATCATTTTATGCACCTTGAGTTAGATAGCATCTATGTAAAGAGTTTAACAAGAATGCAATGCCTCAATGATTTTCCTCACAAGGTATAGTGTTTACTCTCATCACTCAGTGTTTGAAGGTTAGTGTTTGCTCTCAATATCCAGGTTATCCAATTCCTTTCCATAGGCTTGGCAATAATCTAATTTCTTCATCAACCTAAGATTCAAATGCATATATAGATCACAAGAACTTTCAATAGGTTAGGATATGAGAATAAGATACAAGGAGAAGATGACGAATGAAACTGAGGTGAATATTCAAGATGAATATGAAGTAAATGAAGATTCGAGCAAGTGTACACTCCAAAAACTTAGTACATAGGAGGATCTTGGAGAGCTTTATTTCTTTTCTTTTCTTAGCTCTAACTTTTGCCTAAGCTGACCTCTTAGGTTGTCAATTTAGCGAGCTTTCTTTTTTTTTTTGTGCTCTCCCTCTTTTGAAGCTCTAATTTTGCCTAAGTCACCCATTTGGGTTTTCAACTTAGCGAGCCCTTTTGTACTTCTCTCTTTTTAAAAAAAAAAAAAAACTCTAATTTTTGCCTAAGTTTCCCATTTGGGTTTTCAACTTATCGAGCTTTTGTGCTTTCTTTTTTTTTAAGCTCCAATTTTTGCCACCCATTCGAGCTTCTTTTTTTTTTTTTTTTTGCTCTAACTTTTGTCTGAGCCGCCCTTTCAGGTTTTCGGCTCAGCGAGCTTCTCTCTTTTTTTTCTTTTTTTTTTTTCGGCTCTAATTTTTGCCTAAGCCGCCCTTTTGGGTTTTCGGCTCAGCGAGCTTCTCTCCTTTTTTCTTTTTTTCTTTTATTTTTGCTCTAACTTTTGCCTGAGCCTCCCTTTCGGGTTTTCAGCTCAGCGAGCTTCTCTCCTTTTTTCGTTCCTTTTTTTCTCTAACTTTTTCCTGAGCCGCCCTTTCGGGTTTTCAGCTCACCGAGCTTCTCTCCTTTTTTTCGTTCTTTTTTTTTTTGCTCTAACTTTTGCTTGAGCTGCCCTTTTAGGTTTTTGGCTCAGTGAACTTCTCTACCTTTTGTTTTGGCTCTAACTTTTGTCTGAGCCGCCCTTTCAGGTTTTCAGCTCAGCGAACTTCTCTCCTTTTTAGCTCTTCTTCTTCTTCTTCAACAACTTTGTGAAGTCTAAACTTTTTAAAAGAGAGTATTCTTACAAAATGACCTCCATGATGGTAAAAATGTGCATGTGCACCATCACCAAGAAAATTGAGTGATTGTAAGGGTAAAATGTACCCCAGAATGTAAGGAAGATATTTGGTGAGTGGATACGAAAGGAATGTCATAGAGCTGAAAATAGATGAAAATGTGGCTCTTAGATTTGATGGAAAAATGAAAGTTTTGATCCTTTCTATATCAAGCAAATTCACCCTTAAGTTTTAGTTTGAAAAAGATACATGCCAAGTTCTAGATTGGTAAAGGATAAGTGGAACACACATTAAAATGAAATAATATCTGTAGGCTCAAATCCTCACATGGCTTATGTAATCATCCTTACATTGCATTGAAGTTAAACAATTTACCCTTTAACTAGCCTCATCAAAGTGAAATTCAATTTTTTTAAAAAAAAAATGCATTTCCACAGTATGCTATCACCTCTATGCATGCAACTTGTGAATCAAATCTTGGGAAGACAACCATTTAAGGGCGGAGGGTGAAGAAGATAGGATGACATTGACAAATGTCAAATGAAGTCATTTAAGGAGAAATAATATATGCAAACATTATTGAATAAAGATTTAGCATCTTATTTCTTTTATTATTGCTTTTCTTTTTTCATATGGGGATGCCTTTTAGACCAATTAAAATCTCTCTAATTATTAAAGACTTCATATCCTCAAGATGTCTATTACATGAAAGTAACAATGACTTGAGAGGATTACCATTCCCTCCTCAAAATATTCATTACACCATAGGGAAATAGAAGTGATAGTCTCTCATCTTGAGAATGATTAGTTTTACCCAAACCAGTAGTCATGTGTTATACAGATGCGTAGACTGAGCAATATTGTATTACCTTATGAGCGCCCTCGAGATTCCTCAAGGAATTTATTATCCCATAGGGAGATCAAGAGTTGATCATTAAGCCATATGGATATCACATCCTATTTGGCTTAAGACCTTTCAATGAGTGATGCTTCGCCTCCAGACTCCTCAATGAATTTATTATCCCATAGGGTGGTCAAGAGTTGATCATTAAGCCATATGGATATCACATCCTATTTGGCTTAAGACCTTTCAATGAGTGATGCTTCGGGTTTAAGAACCTCTAATTCCTCAGAGAATTTAATATTCTTCAGGGATTCCTCAGAGAATTTAATATTCTTCAGGGAGTTTTTAGAGCCTCTAATTCCTCAGAGAATTTAATATTCTTCAGGGAGTTTTAGAGTTGACCATTAGATTGGAATGATCTCGAATCATCTCCTGACCTATGATCTCAATGTTGATATGTTTAACTCATGTACATGTAACCACTAGGCTCCTCAGAGAATTTAATAGAGTGTTAGAGTTGACCATTAGATTGGAATGATCTCGAATCATCTCCTAACCTATGATCTCATTGTTGATATGCTTAACTCATGCACATGTAACCACTAGCCTCCTCAGAGAATTTAATATCCTTCAGGGAGTGTTAGAGTTGACCATTAGATTGGAATGATCTCGAATCATCTCCTCACCTATGATCTCACTGTTGATATGCTTAACTCATGTACATGTAACCACTAGTCTCCTCAGAGAATTTAATATTCTTCAGGGAGATTAAGAGTTGATCCTTAGAAAAGAAGAAAATTGAATTATTCTATTTATGATCTTATAAGAGTACATATCAAAAGAAGATGCATTTTATTTATTGAATGAGAATGATTACGAAATAAATAAATAAATAAATAAATAAATAAATGCCCTCTAGTGTCCTATCTTGGGAATAACCTTAGGGTGGATCATGTACCCTATAAAGGAACGTGCTAACTTATTGGGTAGGCTTCTAAGTTCTTTCTAATATGTGAAAAGGTTTTAGGTTCTCCTAATAATCCTCACAAGGTCTCCTAGTTGCCCTCATCATGATGATGAAGACCCCACTAACAAAAATTAACCTTCAGGGAGTAATGAAAACCCCTCAGAGATTAATATTGTCGCATGGGTAACAACTAGGATGAAGTCTTCACTGTAACCTCAGGGTTGTAAAGCCTCTGGGAAACCATTAGAAACTTCATCTCACTAATGTACTCTCGACCCGAGTATAGGGCCAAATAATGTGTGTGTGATAGTGTAAGTGGAAGTGTGTGAAGAGGGCATAAAAACCTGAGATATATACAAATAATATGAAGAAAAAAAAAGTTAAACAAAATAAATGACATTAAAAAAAATAATAAATAAATAAAAGAATAACATAAATAAAATAAAGTCAATATTAAGGTCATAGTTATTTTTAAACAATAAACTTAAATGGGCTTGACTCTAAAAAAAATAAAACTTCCCCAGTGGAGTCGCCAAACTGTAGTGCCCGAAAAATTAGGTTAAATTAAGTGGAATAATGGAGCCGCCACCAAAATTTTTAAAAAGGATATTTTGGAAAACCTTTTAAAATAAAAAAATAGGGTTCGAGAGTCGATTGTGCGTGGGGAAGGTGTTAGGCACCCCACAGCACCCGTTCAAGAAAACGGTTACCCTAAGTTACTTATTTAAAAATAAATATGACCTTAATTTTAATTTTATTTTAAATTACCAAGAGAAATCAATATATACAAATAAAAATAAAAATAAACAAGAAATCAATATATACAAATAAAAATAAAAACAAAAAAACAAAAAAAAAAAAAGAAACAAAAATATTTTTTACATTTTTGGACTAAACCTAGGATTTGACCTAGGGCCTACGTACCCTTAAGGGATCAAAGCCCACGTAGTTCGGGGTAGAAATGTGTGTCACTTGGTTTGTGGTTTTTAAGAAAAACATTTGCTTAAATTTAAGAAGAAAAAAAATATTATTTTTGGTTTGTTTTTTTATATTATGAAAATGCATATTTATTTTTTTTTTTAAAGAGGAAACACTTCACAATTTTGATTGAATCGCCTGAGGAGATAATCTCTCTCGGAGAAACAATCGACTTTCAACCTGAGAAGATAATTCGATCTTTCTCGGATGAAAATCATTCAACCCATTTTCCTCTTTTATGAAAACCATTTCATTTTATTTTTTTTTATTTATTAAAAAAAAGAAAGAAAAAAAATTCATAATTTTAAAATAAAATCAAAACAAAATCATATATCAAGCAAAGATAAAATATTGTAAAAAAAATATACATATATATACAAAAAAAAATTATTTTTAAATAAAAAATAATAAATAAGAATAATCCTCTCTTATCTCAAATCATTGGCAAGGTGAAGAGACAATCAAATTGTCTTAGAGGGTTATACACCTTTGCCTAAATGAGATTAGAGAGAGATTATGAATGCCTCCGTCTACAATGGACTTTCATCGGCATAAGAAAACTAAGGTAAGAAAAAGAAGAAAAAAAAGAAGAAGAGGAAGAAGAAGGGATCTCACATCAAATCACTCTCCACTACTCACCTTCTCTCTATTTTTCCCTAAGAAATATAAGAAGTATGTTATAGATGTATACCTTTCTAATATACCTCTTTCTTTACTCTCCAAACTCTAGCCTTTTTCTCTCCTTCTCAAAAACTCCTCACTAAACCTAGCCTCTCCAAAGAAAAAAACCCCCCCACAATATGTTCTCTTGCTCTCACTTATATAGGCCACCAACTCTAGGGTTTCATCTTAAATGTCCATTTATTATTTTTTGATTTATGCTCACCAATCATTCTCTACATTTCCTTTCTCTATTTATGATGGTTGCACATGTATCAATTCCATTATGAAACTTGATTGGCCAACAAAAATTTTTCTTTTTTACTCAAATTCCCTTCAAAAGTTTCCTAACTTATTCAAATCAAATTCTAATTATTTCCAATTTCCTCACTTAGTTGCCAATCTTTGTTTGACCCTTACACAATTTGACTTGTGCTTGCCTCACAAGAAAAAAATCAAGAGAGCATATCTTGTTTTATTATAATTTTTTGTTTTTATATTTTTTTATTTTTTTAATTATTTTTTATTTTAATTTGGTGGGCCCGGACAAAATAGGGTGTTTACATATATTTTCTCTAGTTTTTTACTTATATCACTATTAGGCAATGAGTTGTTCTGAAAATTAGATGAGCCTGTTTGATACCTTTCAAAACCTAGGTTTAGGGCCCGACCTAGGTTTTAAAATCAGGATAGACAAACACTCACAACTTTTTCAGAATAGTTTTTTTTTTTCTATTAAAATCTAGGTTTATGTGAATGAGTTATGTTTGTTTTGTCAACTAATTACAATGATACATTAACCCGCAATACTAATTCTCCCATATTCACCATGTCGCTATTATTTGGAACCTTTTTAACAATGCGACCACAACTTTCTCAAATCTCAATACAAAAATTTGTCACATGCAAAATGCTAATATCTCCAAATTTTTAAAACAATTCTAAATCTATCCCTAGTTCTTCAGCAAATATTTCACTTAGATTCCAATTAATATTCATTATTGATTGTTTTTCAACTCTAGTGAGCTTTATCTAACTCTCATTAATGATAAAAAAACTTTAGAAGAAGAATTAATATATATTAAACATTTAATACTTCATCTGATTTTTATGTAGATAAGTCTCATATCCTTATAAAACATATTTTCTCATAGACCCTCATCTCTGTCTCTAACTTGTCAGGTGGGAGGATACCTTGATCGTTGACTAAAAAAATATATCTCCTTATAACGTTTAAAAATATAGATTGTCAGCTGAATCCTCATTTATGATGCAGTATTTACAATTTAATGAAAAACATTTTGGAAGAAAGTTAATTTATATTAAATATAATACTTCAATTACTATGAAAATAAGTCCTTATACTTCAAAAATATATCTTCTCAAAAACCCAGCACACCTAAAATAAAATCTGCTTATAACGCTTAAACATATTGCCCCCAAAATCCACATTCATGACATGGTATTTATGATCTTTTTATGGAAACAATTTGGAAAAGAAATTAATAAATTATACATGTAATACTTCATCTATGTAAATAAGTCCCCACCATCTTCTTAATAACTTCACTCCTTAAATATATTTTCTTAGAAACCTCACTCCCTGAATATATTTTCTTAGAAACCTCACTCCTAATGAGAAAGAAATTGCAGAGTACTACCCATTTAAAAAGGTGTTAAGAGGTTTCTATTTCAATTCCCACCTGGCTATAATAACCCATTCATTAAGAATTATTTTACTTCCAAGCATGGGAATCACAATATTTAGATATGCATTTGAATGCTTAGACCTGACACCTACGTATAATAACTCCAATTAATGATATCATATGAGATAAACTTCTTGCCATGATCAATAACATGATTTGATAAAAATTGCTATTCTCAATATAAAGGATCTCTCATAAAACAACAAAAATCTAGCAATGTAAACAAATGAAAGGGCACCATGCGCAGTGATAGGTATTGAGAACACGAGTCTATTAAATTTATGAGCATACAAAAACATAACTGAATACAAACTAAAAAAGCACTTTTCCCACATAACAGAACAATTAGTACTACATAAAAGACAAAATTTTACATAAGACATTTCACTTCATGTGTATACTACATTAATCTAACTGACAGCACCATCTTGCTCACTTTTAGAAACAATCTTGCGCACTTCTTGATCAATGTATCATAGTAACATGATTGGAACAACATATACCACCAGCTTGTGAGATGCAAGACCTGAAAAAATAAAATTGTCTTGAAGAACACTATCAGCCCCTTGCAACATACTTAGTCTTTTCACAAAATAATTACATTCTAATATTCTTGAGTATTGATTAAAGATGATGATTTGTTGAATGGGATTATTGAGAATAAACTATATGCCTGCCTATAGCAGAATGGATATTGCATATTTTGATCTTGTTTATTAAATGGCAAGAGTATGATGTTATGTAGCAGAAAAGTTCCTAGTAGAAAATCTAGATATCATTACAATCATCTAATAAACCTTATTCTGTAAGGTCATCAAATTTAGTTAGTACAACAATGCTACCTGATTATTATGAGAAACAATAATAAATAGAAGGGGTTAAAAAATAACAACAAAAGTTATAGAAACACACACGCGCGCGCACCACAAAAAAGTTAGGAACTTTTGAGTACATATTGCCACATAAGTTCTCTACAGCAACCTTGTATTAGAGCATTCAAGTATTCACAATAATAATCAGGTTTAGGAGAAATGAGAGGGCAAGAGAGTGGAAGCACAAACTTAGTATAGTAGGCTTAAAAAGGCAAACTTTGAAAGATAAAACCACACCAGGTTCCAAAAATACTCCTCTCTTGATATTCACCCATCAAATACAATGGCCTACCTAGGCTTATAATCATCATCAATGGTGACATTGTCCCAAACATAGGGCCCCTCTATCTGAACATTGGACAGAGATATATAGTTATGTTAGAAGGGATGTGCTACAGAATGCAAAACCAAGTGTGCATGGGGCAAAGAAGAAAATATCTCCAAAAAGTCAGCTAGTATGACAGACGTGCTAGTTGACTGCCAATATGATAAATGATTCAAATGCCAATCCATACCAACATTGAATCTAGGGAAATCCTATAAGTATGATTTAATTATATGATGAAGATTCAAAATTCAAAGTAAAAGGTATTGAAGATAATCAATGTTTTGAGAGATTGGTGTATTTCATATGTGTGAGTTGGATACATAGTCTCATCCTTCTGCAGCAATTTTCACCCCAATTTCTTCAATGGTATGAATATGTAAGCATAAATCTTTCAGCAGTAACTAAAAGGTGAACTAACCCAAAATAAAATTTTAGTTTAGATAGCTTCTACAAACAATACAAGCTAATAATTTTTTCATATATGTAAATAATTCATTTCTAGAAAGCTTTCCGGGAAAAAAACATCTGTATATAATGTTCAACAAACCATTTAAAAAAATACCATTAATATCAACTCATTCCTCTAAAGAACTATTGAATCTGCATAAATGATTTTAGCAATATAGCCTATTTCTTCCATTAAAGTATGAGCTTCATAGAGATAAGTAGGCATGGAAACACCAGGAGCTAATAATAGGAAATACTATTAGTCTAGATTAGAACTCTAATAAACCATCCTTTATTATGTATCTGAAAAGAAATTGAAGGGGAAGAAAAGTTCTCACCTAACAAAGGAGGAGTTGATATCGGATAGCATAACTGATTTTCGAAGAAAGCAAAGGGGGATGTAGTAAAACATAAGTGAATGTCAGCCATGGTTGATTTAAAAATAATCCATGCATCCTGTTAGAATATTTGGCCACGTGTACATGAGGAAGGAGACATCCCTATAAAAACACCACCAAAGAGTGTAAGATGCAGGTACTATGGCCAACCATTTAATTAACATTCGGAATAGATTCTTCTAATGACTTAAGCCATTATGGAAGCTTTGAATGCATACCAGAAACAAAAATGTTCACAGAACACACCAGGAAAAATATCAGAATTATAGCAAAAAATCTGTTATGCATGATATGGGAACAACATGGTAGAACCTCTACTATTTGTTCTTGAAACTGATTATAGTCCATTTTAAGCTATAATCAATTCATTATAAGTGATGAATTCATCATTACAATATAATCTATTTTACTGGCAAAATAGATTTTTCAAAAAATCTAAATCTAAAATCAATTCATCGTTGTGGCCAAAACCTCTCTTACTTTTATCAAAACCTCCATACAACATTGTCTCAATTGATTCATTTATAATTATAGTACCGTGCATCATTTTTCCTATACATTTGAGTAAATCAGACTTAAAAAAGGAGAATTAGTTGAAAAGTCATTGAAATATTAAAGAAATTAGTGATTGTTTACCTTGGATGCAATTAAGATCTAAGCTCAAATCATTCCTGAACCCTATGATCAAAATAACAAAATTAGGGCCGTTTGCAAAAAAATTGGTAGCAAAAAATTAACAATAAGCATTTCATTCTCACTTAAAGATTGCAAATATATTCAAACGAAGAGAAAGTAAAATTGAGAAAGAAAGCACCCAGCATCTAATAAGTTAACATGCGAATGCTTGCCACTTTGGGCGCACTCAGATGTTAAGGTTAGAAAGGTGAAAACTGAGTATGCCGTTGCCAACCTTCATCATGGAGTTCCAGACTGTTTCAGGAAGAGGATAAAAGGTTTTGGTGATAAAAAGCAAAGCTTTATAAAAAAAAATCCTCAGAAAAGAACCATTAGAAATGAATAAAAGCATAAAGAATCTTAAGAAAGGAAGTAAGACACAGAGGCAAAGCAAAAGAAAGTATAAGACATCTACTTACCAAGTCCTCCCAAAAACGACCAGATACAGAATCGTGAACACTGAAATGGCACACGGTCATATTAAAGAGAGAATGTGATCGATCAATCTCTGGTCCAATGAAGAGTGAAGGGTTTGATCTAGGGAGTGTGAACGGGAAGGGTTTGATGTGTTGTTGGAAACATGGAGTAATAAATGGTTCTAGCCTTCTGGGGAACTGAAAGGTTTGACGTTGGAATAATAAATAAATCTAGATGCAATGTTTAAGGATTAAGTGATGAAGCATCAAGCTTGAACAGGTGTGACCACCTGAGGGCTTTTAGTAAAGTGTTTGTGAGTGGGAAATTAATGGAATGGGAAGAAGTGTGAATGCGCACTTAAGGAGTTTGGATTTATTAAGCATTTTGCCTAAGTTTTTAGTATGCAAACTTAGATAAAACCACATAAAAACTGGATCCTAATGTGAAAAGAAATGAGATCAAATACAAGATTTTAAGGGTTATATTTGATAGATATAATATGTACATAAAATAATCACACAAGCCTAATCAACCTCACCGAGAGAATACAATTGTGATGTATCAAAAAAAAAAGAGAATACAATTGTGTGCAGGTACTGTTTGATTGATTAAAATAAGACATTGAAACTCCGAAAACAAATTGAGAATACCTTTCAAGTGATAAATATTATTTCACATTTTCCTTATGTATATGAAAAGGCTTCTTAGGGTTAATGATCCTTTTGCCCAACAAATAATTACACAAGCATCCATTTATATAACAAATAATAAATGGTATAAAATTTACCTACAAAAAATAAAAAATATATTATTAAGCTCCCCTGTGTTGTAAGAAATTTAGTTGTCATTGTCGATTGCTTAGCATTTGAACATGGATCACAATAATATAGTCCGCAGCAACCCAATTGGAAGTCTGAAAAGAAGAAGTACTAAAAAAAAATGGGTGAAGGTGCAAAAATGATACTAAACTTTACCTAAAATTGTATTTCTAATACTAAAGTTTCGCGAGGTGCAAAAATAGTACCCAACTTAAGGTCCAGGTGCAAATATAGTATTTTCACTTGAGAGAAATAAAATTTTGATTCAAAAAGACTCTTATGCCCCATTCCTCATTCATTAAATTTTTATTTAATGAGGGGCATAAGAGTAATTTTGTATCTAAATTTTATTTCCCTCAAGTGAAAATACTATATTTGCACCTGGACCTCAAATTGAGTACTATTTTTGCACCTCGCGAAAATTTAGTAATAGAAATGCATTTTTTGGTAAAGTTTAGTATCATTTTTGCACTTTCGCCGAAAAAAATATACTAGTAGTATTAACTATTGATCTTGCAGCCTCCTCCTCCACCTCCTCATTTTAGCAATTATAAGCACTACAAATCTTGCTATTTGTCAATTATGACTTGATATGTCTATAATTAAGGATGCACAAAAAGTTGATATATTTCTAGCAGTAAGAAACTTCAAAATAGAAGAGGTTATTAATTTTAAAGGAGTGGAATAGAAGGCCATGTAAGCTTACAACGGATGGAGTTGGAATATCTAAGTTGAGAGGTATCTATGGAAGGGTCCCAAAAATATTTTTAGCCTCCACAATTTCCATACATTATTCATCACAGCATTTTTATCTAATTTAACAGAAACAAAAATCATCTTTTGATGTTTACTCAGAGATTAGAAACATAGACTTTAGTTGTTGGGACAAGGAATAAGCAAACTCTATTTATTATTGACAAAAAACATGAATTCTTGGAAATTTAGGGGGAAAATACTTTTCCTGAGACAACAATATAAGTTATTGATATATTTCATCATGTCATCAATAAAAATAACTTCTCTGCAAATGCAATTAATGAGACTGAAAATTATTTCACTGTTTTGCCTTTTTTTTAAGATTAATCAGAGCTTCATAGTGGTCAGCGAATCAAGCCTTCAAGAGAATTGTGCAATTGATGGTGTCAACCAAGTAAGTCCAACAAGTTGTTTTTGTGCTAAATACTATTTTGTAAATTTAATTTCAGCAGTGCCAACAAGTTGTTTCTAAAATGGCCAAACAAAATTCTTCCCTATCAATTTTGTTTTTACAAATTAACAAGTCTAATGACAAATGTATACTCAACAAGACTGTTAAACCCGCGCAACTGTAATTATGTTAATTTAACATCTCTTCTATAAGAAATATCATCCATATGTTTAATATTTGATGGTATTAATCTATTATATCACATTTTATTTGATGATATAATATTTCAAATTCTTAATTAACAAATGTTCAAAATATATGTTAGCATTACTATGTTAAACAAAATATTTTGGTAGAGTTAATTTTCCTTCCTCCCATTTTTATAACAATAAATGATAAAATGAATGATTTTAATGTAATGTTTTGAGAAGAGAAAATGAGTTGTCTATTTCAACTTCCAATTCCAACCTATAATATATACGGCGAGTAAATTACCTACTCATGATTGAGTATCTATAATCATTATTAATAAGAAGATTTTGGGGGAAATAATTCAAATTAAATAGAATCCCATAATCAAATTACAAAAGAGGAAGAAGGACCATCATCTAAGCTTCTCCAAATTTACTCTCATCATACTCATTACTACCTCCGGTCCTAAATATAAGACCTAGATAACTTTTTTTTTTGGAGAGATTAAGGTTGCGAAATAGGTTATTAAATTATGACATATTTGATATATTTTTAGATTATCCATTAGTTTATAGGTAAAGTAAACTAGTTTTGAGGAAAAAAATAGGTAAATCAATTTATAATTAACTTATTTTGCTTTTTTAGAGGATTTTCCAAAAAAGTCAATTAGGTCTTATATTTAGGACCGGAGGGAGTATTTGGTAACAAACTACAATGAACTATTTTAGATCCATTTGCTAACGGCGCAAAATATTGCTGCAGTTTTGAACGTATCCCTTCGTACTTTTGTTTCTCCAATGATGCTCTCATACAAACCATAAAACTTCTCAGCCATGAGATGACCTTTGTTATCACCACTTTATATTTTAAATTTGATATAATTAAAACAAAACTACTTGATATGATTTATTATTCTGCTATCATAGAATAACAAAGGAGAGATTTAATACTAACTTCAATGGGAAATACTTCAAATCATTTAATGTAATCAAGGTTGTCAAACTCGTGAGTTTAAGTAAACTCGTGGAGATTAGGTAACCTCGGATCGGTAGACTCGAATCGTAAACTCGTAAGAGTTTACATTTATCAAAAAACATGTATTTCTTTTATATAATTAAATAAGAATACAAAAACTAATAATAAATTGACTTGTATTTATTTTAAATAATAGATAATTGATTTAAATATATCAATATTCATATTATATCAACCTCAATAGATAAATTTCTATGAAATCCATATTTAAATTCATTGAATTTTTTCAATTAAAAATAATTAAAATGAGTTTAGTATCAAGTTAACACAATTTTCTATAAGGTAGAAACGTAAAAACGGTGAATTCACAATGTAAACACGTAAGTTTCTACCGAATTTTTGAAGACTGGAAATTTAGGTGACTCGTGATACGTTTTGTTTAGGTAGTGTCGTAAAAACGGTAAAATCGGAAAGTCAACTCGCGAGTTTGACAAAATGTAATAACATAAGCACAATTTGAAACTTTGAAAGAAATAAATACTATTACTATTAATATAGTATTTATAGTCAGAATTGAGAATTGATTAAAATGTAATCAATGCAATGAAGACATTCAATGCATAAAAGAATGATTTGAAAGTTTGAAAGAAATACCCATTACAGTTGAATATTTATGGTCAGAAATGATGATTTTTGTTGATATTAACGATATTCTACATTGTATTGTTATCCATTCTAATTGAAAATTATAATTTTAATACTTTTTTTTTAAAATTAGTACAACTTTCTTTCAATTCTTTATACGAAATAAGTCATAAACAAAATAACATTAATTAAAGGAATAAAATAACCAATGAAATGTTGAGAAATTGAGAGTTTGCATGACACGTGGCCCAATCAAATTTGTTGGTAGAGAAATAGAGATATATATTGATTGGATTGGATTGGATCACCATATTTGGAGGGCATAATGATTGGAAGTTTATATTTCTCTTGTTCATATGATTTGAGAATTATTCTTGATTGCAAGCCAATTAAAAGAATGATGTAAATATTGAAGGAGGTTTTTATTTCTATAAAGAACATCTTCAACCCAATATATATTTATGTGATCACAAATAACAAATTTATTTAATAAGCCATAAACATTTGTTCTTCAGAATTTATTTAGGAAGTTATTTAATTAAACCATTATTTACGCAATCACATGTTGCCCTTACATCATTATTTAATTAAACCATAAATATTTATGCATTCATACAATCATTCACAATTTTAGAATATAATTGTCAATTAAGCTTGAATAGGAATTTAATTCATTTTCAATTTGTTTTATGCTCTATATGATTATCTCCATCAAGTCTCGATTTAGGATTTAGTCATTGTGATTGATTGATTAGAACATAAAGAAACCATTGTGATTTAATTTAAAAATGGAAATTCCACCATTTTGATTGTTTGTTTTTTTGAAGAAATTTCCAAATTGAGTGATGTAGAAATTGATTTTGATCTTGTAATGAGTTTGTCATGCATTGAACCAATCAAATTTAAGCTAAGTGGTAGTTACTATGACATGTGGACCAATGACGTTTAAGCTTAAACATTTAGAGAGATATATTGGATGCTTCAAATAGGAGTTGAAGAATGAATTTTCAACATGTGAACCAACTTCACAGGGCCGACTGCAAGATCTTGAAGATACAAATATATTCACTGAAGTTTCTCATAGAACCAAAATACCATTTGATGATAGGGCCGACTCTCTTGAGTTGGCTCTATCCTCTCTCCCCCTCCTCTCAAACTTTTTGGGCGGTGGTGGGATCTCTTCTCTCGTCGTTGTACGAGCTTTTTCATCTGCGTCTCCTTCCTCGATTCATGCCAGGGAAGGAGACGTCCGTCACTTTCATTGGTCTGCTTTTATATTTCTTCCATTTTCAAATAAATTGGTTTAGGAGGTTCGACGACAAGAGGAATTTCTTCTATCCAATCTTCATCTTATGTATTAGTTTTGTGGGTATGTTTATTTCCGTGAGATCTACTCATGGAGTTTCTTTAAAAACCAAATTGATCGGTTTATTGCCGATAAGAGGTGTGGATCCTTTGGGATGGTTCTTTGAACAACCACTATTTAGTGGCGTTTCTACCGGTGACGGTTCTTTTCTACCCACAAATTTTCATGAAGGAAAGATGAAGAGGATGATAGGGTTTTTGCGGCGGCGGCGACTCTCTCATATCAATGTTTACCATTTTAGGGTTTCAATGTATTATCATTTGAATTTTATTTTTTGCAGACCCATTTTGTATTCTCATTTTCTAGTTTAATAAAAATTCCTGCTTCTTGATAAAAAAAAATACCATTTGATGATGATGTGCGTTATAATTCATAAATCTAATAGTCATTTTGATGTTTCATTATGATTAATAAATAATATTTCTCATCACTCTTTTGTGATGCGCAGAGTATTGATGTCATATATAGTAAAAGAAAGAGTTGAACAAGTTCCTATCTCTAAGATTGTTATACTTGAAACTCTGTTTGCTGATTTAGGACCAAGCAAGCATCAGTCACTACTTCACAAAAGGATTTTCCTTTGGTTATTGATTAATATATTATGTTTTTTTTCTTATTCAGGATAGGGAATATGCTAGATGGTTAAAAGACAATGTTTACATTTTCTCTCATTGCTTGTTTTAGGATTTGACAAAGAAAGAGTCAAGAAGTGGAACAATCACGATGACAAACCAGCAAGTTCATGTAGAAAACACCTATGTTGTATGCCTAAATTCTTCACATAATATTAAAGCTAAAAAACCAAATGATTATGACTTAATGACCTCACACATGTCTTAGTAATAATTATGTGGAGTGTTGAAAATATTCAAGAGGATACAACAAATGTGCAAGCTAAAACAGATGTGTTCTTCATTAATCCATAGGTAGATGGATCACAATCTAATCCAATTACAATTGTATGTATTATTCAACTAAGTTTTATGGCTAAGTGCCGTATGTACCCCTATATATTCTGTCTCAACCTACTTTTCATTTTGTAGTCGTTATATTGCAATTGAAGGACCAAATACATTTATATCTATTGGTACTTATGCAGAGTGTTGAAATCAATCAAGATGATTCTACGACTGTGGAAGCTAAAATAGACACTTCCTTGTTCTATTCACATTTAGAGGGATCACAGTTAGGTCCATTTACTATGGTAAATTTTGCATTTAGTGATACAGATCTTTAACGTTGATATATTCAAAAACGAAAGACCAATTAAAATAAGTTCTTCATCTTTTTCTTGGTTGCTAGGAAACAAGACTTTCCAAAACATGATTCACCAAATGAACTATCAGGGTAACTATCTTTCTTTTGTGATGATTTCAAATTCTCTTTCATTAGTCAAGTACTAACTTGCTTAACTATATTATACATGTCAGAATTACAAACTAGTGCTGCTAGTATTCATTCTTCTTCAGTCTTGAAGATAAGTGAAATCTTGGAATTTGTGGAGTTAAAAGATGGTGAAGCATCTTTACCAACCAAAATTTGAAAAGAAGTAAATCATAATGTATCAGACCAAACATTTCCCAAGTCCACCTAAATAATGGGACTTTAGATCTTAAATCTCTAATGATGCATGCATAAATTTTGGAATCTGTGGTCATTTTAGATGTACTCAATGCATTTGGTTAGTTCTTTGACCTTTGTTACATTTTGCTTGGATTTCATTATCTAATGAAGCACACTGTTTGATGATGCTCCCTTGTAATGATGGTGCAGTGTAATTACATTTGGTTCAATGGTCCAGTTCATATAGATGCTCGAATTGAATATCCACCCCAATGTGAATATATGCAATAACAGACTATAATTCAACTATGAAGTTGTAACAATCAATAAAATTTTAATTTTCTTATAAACTATATCTGGTCCTTCCTTCTTTGCTTCTAATCCCAAATATCTATCCAAAATAATTCATATAATTCTTGAATTAAATTAAATATTATAGAAAGGAAGGCTAGGATATTTTTAATTTCAGATAAATAAATTGAATTGGGGAAACATTCTATATTTTGAATGATCACGACTTCATGGTAAAGTTGTCCTGTACAGCAAGAGTAGTAGAAGGAACCGCACAGAGTAGTAGGAATTCTTTTCCTTCAACTTGATCAATGTTCCCAACATAATATACTGCATGCACATTATTAAATATTTAAGTTAGTCAATTCCTCGTTCCCTTCTTAATTAAGTGGTTTATCTTGTTTCATTATTTTTTCAAAAAACGAAAGTCAGCTTAACTCTTATATAGGTCTTATATTTAGGTATTTAGGTATATAGAAGTTTTTCTGTTATGTGCTCGACTTGTCTTAAATCTGTACAATGCTAGACCTTGCTCCTCCATCCATCCTGCTATTAGAGATAAATCCACAATTAACATCTCGAGGAGTGGTTGTAGGGTTATGGAAAGGGAAAGTCTTTAAATTCTAAATTTCATCAGGTTCATGTGTATTCATTTGTTTGGTTGACAGAATCCTAATTTCATTTCTTGGGCTCACTGACCCACTTTCAATCATATACCTACAACAATCGATTTTAATGGATTAAATTTGATTTTAGTATATTACATTCAATTTTAGTTAGTAACATTCAATTTTAACTACTCATTGCGTTTTACTAAGTTATTATATTTAAAATAATATATTATGTTAATTATTGATTTTTAAATTTAAATATAATTTTATTAACAAATAATTATTAAGTGCAATATGTTCATCTACACATATCTCTAACAAAATATTTTCATTTCAATTCAATTCTTTTTATGTCCCAATCAAATGTGCAAAACATTCATTCTTTTCTTCTCAATTTCTCTTTTCTTAATTTTGGGCCAGTTTGGTAGACAGGTATGTGGAAAAGGAATTGAAAGAGGGAAATGAAAAAAGCAATTTCTATAGATTCGGGGTCCACAAACTCTCTCTCAATCTCACACTTTTTCCGGCCTCCACAAACTTTTACATTTTATTATTACTTAATTTACCTCTACTCTCCATCTTTACTCACTTATACTCAATTTCATTTTCATTTCTATTACACACTTTTAGTCCAACCAATCATTTCCTTACATTTCTATTTCTTTCATTTTCTTTCCCTTCTTTTCTTCAAACCAAAAGCACCATAAATTGGAAAGTGAGGGGAAAGGAATTTGAGGAAAGTTGTAGTTTTTTGGTAATTTATCCTGGGCCCACAAGCTTCCCCTCTCTGTCTCACATTTTATCCTGCGGCCTATAAACTTTAACTTTTATGATTATCTATACTTTCTATCTTTACCTTTTCACTTTCCATCTCTTTACTTAATCTTTTTGGGAAAATTAAATATAAGTCCCTAGTAAGGGGCATAATACTGGAAAAGTCCCAAAAACTTGAATAATTAAGGTAGAGTCCCACATTTTGCAAAATAATTAAAGTAATGTCCCAAGGGACTCTACTTTAATTATTTTGAAAATGTGGGCCCCACAGTTAATAATATTATATTCCCTCTCTCCTCTCTCCCCTCCCCCTTCTTCCTCTTCTTCTTCTTCTTCTTCATCACAATTCACAACCACCCACTCCCTCCCTCCGGCGGTCGTTGCCCCCCTCCGCCGCCGGAAATGCATATATAATTTCTGGCCACCGCCCCCCTCCGCCGCCGGAGGGAGGCGGCAGAGGGGGGCGGCCGCCGCCGGAGGGAGGAGGTGGGTGGTTGTGATGAATAAGAAGAGGAAGAGGAAGAAGGGGGAGGGGAGAGAGGGAATATTATATTATTAACTGTAGGGCTCACATTTCGAAAATAATTAAAGTAGAGTTCTTTGGGACTCGACTCTACTTTAATTATTTTGCAAAATGTGGGACTCTACCTTAATTATTCAAGTTTTTGAGACTTTTCCAGTATTATGTCCCTTACTAGGGACTTATATTTAATTTTCCCAATCTTTTTTACATGCAAGCGACTCTTTTCCTGCAATGAATTGATACTGTGTTAACCATTCAGACTTTTTTTTTATCAGAATTAAGTCATTAACCATTCAGACTGACACACTAGTTAATAATGCCTATCTCTCGCCATCTACACAGCTAGAGCATTGAATGTGAATGAACAGAGGTTGGTCAGTCAATTTACTCCATTTTGAATTCATGTACTAACTAAAGTAGCTCAACTACTCCTCGTCCTTATCTGTATTATTTACTCTTAGGCTGGTTTTCCATTCTAAATACTAGTTAATCAATAAAATTTTCTCTTTTCTTCATTCAACTGGTAAGTGAACTACAACCCTGATGAGAATGTAGATTCGAATTTTATGAAGTGCTCTTATTAAGAGAGATGACAATCTTGATTAAGTGGGCAACAGTTATATCCTTCGAGTCTGTATTATTCAGTTGCCAAAAAACGATATATTACCGGACATTATTTAAAAAAATTCCTTCTTTCACTCAAAAGATAGAGAGGACAGAGGAGGTAGAAACAAAAATGTGAATGTCACGCATTTCCCTTATATAATAAAGTGTTGAAATTGTTCTTCACTTTTTGATAAATTTTGAACCTTTTCACACATTATGTCTTTTTAGTGTAAGTGTTTTGATTTTTCCAACTCTCATAGTATATTACTTCCTGTAGTTATAAGTATATGTTTATTCAAATATTTGTACTTATTTTTTTTCCAAAAATATCTAACATTCTCTATTTTTCACAAATTAATTTTGTTTATGTTCTTTCAACAATGATTGAATAACAAAGATTGAGTAAAAATTAAGAAAGAGGTCTGATTGTTTTACTAAAAAAGAATTTGTCACATGAACTTATTTAAAAAAACGTAATTAATCTATTGAAATCAAATAAATAAAAACTCAAAGTGATGAGTTAACTTTGAACCAAACTAACACTGAACACCTTAAAATTAACATTGGGTACAATTTTACCTTTGAAGTAATAAAAGTGGTCCAATTTTATCTCTGACGAAGATAATGTTGATACATGGACGACATATGTCAACATTACATTCGCCAGAGGGTAAAATTGGACCACTTTGGTTACTGAATAAAATTGTATCCAGTATTAATTTATAGAGCCTAATGGTGCCACATAGTTACTTGAAGGCAAAATAATGTCATTCTCCCTTTCCATTTTATGTAAGGTCATAATGGGAGATCGGAATTGATGTCAAGGGCAATTATGTAATATTCAATTTACTTGGGCGGTGAGGGTTGGTCAATTTGGTGGTTGGTATTAAAGCTAAAAATTAAATTGTTTTGGACACCAAATCATCTATCAAATTGAACTAGGTGCTCATTTGAATTACACACTGCCATCACCATTGCTGTTTTAAGGGTTGGAGCAGCAAGTATCATTAAATTTCGGCTTGACTCAGGTGGCTGCTCCTCTTGGTGGTACTGCAACATTCCAGCCGCTGCTGTGGAAATATGTTCTTAAACATGTTTTGATGATATGACTTGTGTATGTGTATTCCAATCCCTCTTCACTTCCTTTTGTTTTGCTCCTTACTGCTCTGTATGAATTAATTATTTTTCATACTTGTTTAGTTTTCTTGTTTTCTTGTGGGTAAAGGTTGGAATCAATTGAACATTGATTTTCCCTTACACGTGGAGGGTGTTTGACATAAGATCAATTAAAGGATTTGGGAAGTAAACCTCGTATAGTTCAGTTCATAAAAAAACCTCATATAGTTGGACTACACCTTTGCTATCCGACAAAATTTTGATATAAATATGTAATTTCGTTTTGTTTGGATCTGGATAATAAAATACTTGACCCATGGATACAAATTTTGGTATGTGATTTAAAACTAATTAAGACGCTCACCCTCAACCAATTGTCTGAGTTCGATCCTTAACGTTAGGTAGGTAGAAACATTAAATCTCTCAGGTCAGATGTCACACTCTTTGAGTTATAAATCAACGGAGGATTAGTCTTTCACTTATCGAGTTGGATACCTTTATTGTCAATAAAAAAACTAATTAAAGCGCATATTCCATAAATTTGTCACTATTTTTGTGCTCATCAAGTGTTGGTCAAAATGTGTAAAAGTAAAATGGAAATTATACTCCTTATGAGTTGATTAGCTAAGGTTGGGGAATACAGGTAAGAAAGTCTTTCGATGGTTAAAAGAGTTTGAGAGAAGAGAAGAATTAATGATTTTGATGAAAGATTACGTAATTTGAGGGTGTTATATGCTTGTGATAAGAAAACTTTATTAGTTTTCATTAATGTTGAATTTAATGAAATAAAGAAATGGGAATTTTATTATAATAAAAATCTTAATGATTTGAGACAAGGTTTCTGTAGTAAACCAAATACTGAATTTATTTTTCACGGTAAATTAATGAAAATGCTTGATTACTTTCTGCATCATCATCATTAGTAAGCAATTTTTGGGTACAAGATGGGAAATTTTCTTGAAGATTTGCTTTTATTTTCAAAAATGTTACGACTACAAACTTAAATAAATTCAATGGACTTAACTCACCTTATACATGGATTATAAATATTTTTTAAGGGAACAAACACATGGTGCTAGTTATTCGTAACTCCCTGTTGCACAATTTATTTGTGACTTTTGGGTGCGCTAGTTATTCGTGACCTCTAGGTCACATTGGTTTTCTTTTTTGAACATTTTTTCGGATCAAATACAACAGCAAAACCAACTAACGTGTTTGGCAAGCTGAAGTGCGAATGTCCTACTTATATACTCACACACACATTCATGGTCGATATTGGTTTTGCTGAAGTGCGTTAGTTATTTGTGATCTCTAGGTCACATTGGTTTTCATGACATACTTATTGTGCCTGTTTTGTGGTCTTAAGGCTGCAATCTATGTTTGTTCTTTTGAAATAGCAGTTTTTATCCTTAGTAAATATATATGGTATTTTATTTTATTTTTGTTATTATTTTACTATTAATAAATGATTCTACAAAACTTACTATTCATGAGTGTTTGTTTTTATTAAAAAATTATTATTACCTAAAATGAAAGTGAATCAGTTATGGTTGCAAACCTATTGTTGAAAAATCACTTTAAGAAAATACTCCCTCCGTTCCAAAATATAAGACCTAGATAACTTTTTTTAGAAAGATTAAAATTGCGAAATAGGTTATTAAATCATGACATATTTGATATCTTTTTAGATTATCCATTAGGTTATAGGTAAAATAAACTAGTTTAAGAGAAAAAATTAGGTAAATCAATTTATAATTAACTTATTTTTTGCTTTTTTTAGGATTTTTCAAAAAAGTCATCTAAGTCTTATATTTAGCAACGGAGGGAGTAATAGTTTTGATGATAATGAATAGAAATAGTGAAGTAAGATGGCTTACAAAGTGAGATCCTTAAATTTTGTGTCGGCTAAAGTATACTTTTAGTCCTTTATATTTGCATCAAGTTTCAATTTAGTCATTTATGTTTGGAAAGTACATTTTTAGTCATTTTTTGTTAACACCGTTAGTTTAACTTAACGGAAAATATTAACTTAAAAATTTTAAATAGATATTAAATACTGAAAAAATGTTCAAATTAATATATTTGAGTGTAAATATTTTTATATTTTCAAAATTTATCATTTTTGGTCCAATTTCATTATAAATTAATCATTTAAAATTGTTAAATTAGAATTTTCCGTTAAGTTAAACTAACGGTGTTAATAAAAAAAGACTAAAAGTGTACTTTCCAAACATAAAGGACTAAATTGAAACTTGATGCAAACATGAGGGACTAAAAGTATACTTTAATCATTTTGTGCCTGTCATGATATAGTATTTTAGGGTGTGACGCAAAGATTGAGGAAAACTAAAGAAAGTGATATAATGATTCAGTAAAAAAACGATTATGTCAAATGAATTTGATTGAATAATTCAATTAATCTATTGACATTAAAAATAGAATTCAAAGCACAATTATGAGCATAGAGAAAATAAAAAATCCTTTAAAAATGTCAGAGTAACATGTAATTTCCGTATTCCATAAAAAACTACTAATGTCCATGATAAATTTGTGTAAAAAAAAAAGTATATATATGCTATGTGAATTATGTAAAATAGGAATAGTAAATGTGCTGAAATTCCCATGTATACTGGTCCATGGGACACGTACGCCCATGCATGTTGTTTGATGAAATATGGAAATATTTATTTTTGCGAAAAAAATATTGAAATCCCATATTCGTGATTTAGAATTAATTTGATGTTTCCCTGATTTAAGAGTAAAATTTATTTTATTTGGCTTGATTTCAGGAGGATTTTCATTCTGGTCAATAAAAAAAAGGAGGATTTTCATGAATATCTTCAGGTGAATACTTCATTCGATTTTTTTTAGAATTCAAAAAATAAAGTAACTAAATCAATGATTTTCTTTCGGTGTATTAAAAAAAATCAATGATTTTCTAGAAAATTATAACTAAACTTAGTTTTTCTTTGGCTAAATCATCGCATGTTCACATCTACTTCTAATATATACTACAACCTCCCAAAACGGCCATTGATTTCATCAATTTTGATTTCTTTTGCCTAGAGCCTCTCAATAAGATTTTGGGAAATTTGCATTCTAGTCCCTAGGAAGGGAAATTATTACTTGAAGGTCCCTACACATTCCAAAATAATTATCAAGTCCCTTGGGCCTTTCCTGCAATTATTTGCTTATGTGCAATGACCATTTTGCCCTTATGAAAGCATGAAAACCCAAAACATGCACAAGATAAAATTCAGGGACTTGCTACCGCGGGTGTGCCTACTTGCTACCGCAGGCTTGGGGACTTGCTACTGAAACGTTAAGTGACCAACATTCACTCTCAAGTGTCATTCATATCTGAGGGCCCTTTAATAAAGTCAGTGACCACTTTTTGTTATTACCCCGATATGTGCCACACCATGTTTTTCAAAAACCATTTTATTCACATGGGATGGGAGGGACTAGTCAGGGACTTGCTACCGCGGGTGTGCCTACTTGCTACCGCAGGCATGAGGACTTGTTACTGTGTTTACAGATCAGCAAACCTGCAGTAATTGGGAGGGATTGTTGGTCACTTAACGTCTCAGTAGCAAGTCCCCAAGCCTGCGGTAGCAAGTAGGCACACCCGCTGTAGCAACTCCCTGACTTTTATCTTGTGCATGTTTTAGGTTTTTATGCTTTCATAAGGGCAAAATGGTCATTGCACATAAGCAAATAATTGCAGGAAAGGCCCAAGGGACTTAATAATTATTTTGGAATGTGTAGGGACCTTCAAGTAATAATTTCCCTTCCCAGGGACTAGAATGCAAATTTCCCTAAGATTTTTCCCCAACACCTAAAGCAAACTTCAATTCTGATGCGTTGCTCTATTTTTTAGTTTGTTTTCTAAAACCTGAATTGGAAGGAGATAGAAGACTGGATTATATTTTTAATTTTTTCTTAAATTTGGGGTATTTATTTTTTACCCTGAAAGTTTGTTGAGATGATTATGCATAAGAAAATATGGGAGGATTAAAGCTTTCATATTCACTAAAGATATTATGGTCATTGCATGTTATGTTATGCTCAATTATGTATAAAAATACACTTCCCCTGTTATATCATTTTCAGATGTCAATTTATTTATAAATATATGCAACTTTCTAATTTTTCTCAACATTTTTCCAAATAAAACCCTAATAATGCTTATCTATAATAAACAAGAGTGAGGAGTAGGTGTGGAAATAACAATGTATTAAAAACTGAACCGGAGGTCAACCGGGCAAAGACAGAGGGTAAAGGGTTAAAGGTTCGAGGTTCAACCGGTGGTTTAACCGGCCACATTAAATAATATTAAAATATTTAATAATTAATAACAAACTAACATTAAAATTAAATTATAAGAGTATTCAACAAAAATCTAAATGTTTGAAAAGCATAATACATTAAAATAGAGAATGTTCATCAATAATTCCTGACAATCATTCAATCAATAGAATCAAGATCATTCAGAATATTAAAATTAACTATAGGTGAGACATCAGGAGCAACAACATCAGGAGTTGGGGCATCAACAACTGGATTGGTGGAAACACTAGTAGTAGCCAAATCAGCATCAAAAGTGACATGTTCAGCGCTATTCATTCTTTATGGCCGGGTCGTTTGGCCGGGTCCTGGTTATTCCGGTTGAACCGGTCGGGCCGGTCCGGTTTTTAAAAATCATAGGAAATAGCTCGGACTGGCCTATTGGGCCTCTGGTCCGACCTACTAAAAGTCAGGTTGTTTTGTATTCTAATAGGCTAGATTCAGTCATAAGCTTTTTTTTAGGCCTATTTTGTTTAATAGGCTAGGCCTAGATTAAAAAAAAGGCCTATAAAGCTCATCAGTCTGGCCTATTAAACATAAATAGGCAAAATAGGCCTATAAAGCTTATCAGTCTGGCCTAATAAAAAATAAAATGGACAAATTAAAATTTTCAATGTCTCATAATTGTTATGTATATCAGTTTAGTTTTCCTTTTCACGCCTGGATTATAGTTAAATGTGCTGAAGAGTGAAGAGTGAAGACACTCTTTTTTTTACAGTTTGTGAGCTATGGTTTCCAGGTTATTACTGATATGGCAGATTGACCTCACTTATATTTCCATTCCGCAATTTCTTTGCTTCAAAAAATAGTTGGCATGCCATTTTGAGGTAATGTGATGCTATTGCAGTGATTAGATTCATTTATATTCATCTTTATGATATCTTCATTATCTATTATTGACTTTGATGTTCAACCATTTTAAATGTTAGTATATTAAATTTACGGAGAAACGGGAAAGGTAATATTTAAGGAGTGTTCTCAATACCAAAGGAAGTTCATGAAGTCTTTTGAAAACAATTAAATTATCCGTGATTACGATTATCACCGTCTTCCAAGTTCCAATACTTTCAAATCAGAATCAATTTGTTTCCAATTGGTGTTGTCGTCAAAAAATAAACATGACTTAAATCAATTCTAAAGGATTAAATTAATTTTTCATGTGTTCTATTTATATAATTCTTTGTCTGACAAATTATATAAATAATACTCATATCAACTTAACTTCTGTTCATATATTTATTTAATCTACTATTGAACCTTTTGTCCATCTTTTATAGTATATTATATCAAAGAAAATTATTTCCTTTTCAATATACTTTTTTTATAATCTCCTCCTAATTTTACCTACACACTTAATATCACGTACAAATTCTCTCGAAAAATATACTTGTATTTGTAAATTAGTTAACTAATCATTAGAGTTAGTTCACTAATCATCTCGTCTTTCTTCTACGGCAAAGTTTTGTCGCCAAATTCTCTTTGAAAATTACATTTTGGAAGGCATACCATTAACTAAGCATTGATATTTGTTCACAAAAATAGAAAAGATAAGTGAGATGAGTGTTGTTTCACTAGGACTAGTTATAAAAAAGGGTGAAGGGGCAAAACTAGCCACTGTAATTTTCCAAATGGACAACTTTGACACCCGTAAATTAGATGATGCAAAACCGGACATTATAAAGCAAAATGAGACAAATTTAGCCACGCCGTTAAGTTGAAGCTAGAGGTTGATGAAGGTGGGCCCCACACCAACACTCACGTCTGTTAGTTTCAACTTAACAGCGTGACTAAATTTGTCCCATTTTGCTTTATAATGTCCGGTTTCGCACCATCTAATTTACAGGTGCCAAAGTTGTCCATTTGAAAAATTACGGTGGCTAGTTTTGCCCCTTCGCCCTTATAAAAAACTCATTGAACACATATGATCTAAATTAGCTTTCGGTAAAAAACAAGTGCTTAGTTCAAACTTAATTAACAATATTGCGATAAAAATAAGAAAAGATACTTTTCAAAATTTAATAAATAAAATGGAAAAAATTCTATACCTATTTGTAACTCGTATTTCATGATACCCAATTTTCTCATTTTTTAATATTAATTAATTGATATTGTATTGTTGTATGAAGTCTCTTATATTTAAATAGCTCTCTCTAGTTTATTCGAACCTTGATTGAAATAATATGCATAATCTCTTACTACATACCATTACAATTAGTTTTTTTAAACAAATCACTGCAATTTCACAAATCTTGGTTAGTTTAAATCTTTATCACATTAACACAATTTCAATCCAAATTAAAATTAGAATTGCAAGACAAGTTTGAATTCAACGTAGTACTTTACCTAACTAATGTTCTCTCAAGCTACTAATCAAGCTAACAAACTAAATGTTGTTCACCATTTAGAAATAAGAAAAAAAATTGTTCTTTTCATAATTAATGTTCTCTCAAGCCACTAATTAAGTTAACAAACTAAATGTTAGTCATCCACTTAGAGAAAATATTGAGTACAAATTAAACCCACAACATACTATTAATTAATTAACATAAGTAATAGAGTTTAGGTATTAATCCATACAAATTTCAAAACATACCTAGAGAATGAGGTTAGCTACACATATTAATAAGAGAAAATTCAAGTTTCAACATCAAATCCATGCATAAAATCCAGAACTACAAGAGATAAAAAACATTTAATTAAACCAAGTGTGGTTGGTGTAGTGGTTCCCTCACTTCACTGCTTAACCAGAGGTCTCGAGTTCGAGCTCTGGGAATGCAGTCTGCCCCTTGACCAACACTTTACCCTTAAGTGGAGGACTCGATGCGGATCTAGATTATTCTGAGCCCGTTGAAGTTGAGTTCCCCGTGACATTGGAGTTGACCCAAAATACCGAATCAAAAACTAAAATAAAAGGCAAATAATTAAGAAGGAAAGTGAGAAATTTACAAAGAACCCCTCTAAGCAAATCCTCCTACTCAAACCCCTAATGTAGCTCCCAAACACTCTCCACCAATTGTTGATGAGAAATATATGAAGAAACTGAAATTTCTTCACAGCTTTTCTCAGTCCTCTTTTGCTACAACAATGGCCTGCAGATGAGAAGGGATTAATAGCTTTTAGTCCAAATATATAGAAAAAGGCTAAAGTATACTTTTAGTCCCTTATGTTTTTTTCAGTATACTTTTGGTCCCTTATGTTTGCATCAAGTTTCAATATGAACATTTTAATATAAGAATATGAGAATATTTACACTCAAATATTTTATAATGAAATTGGACCAAAAATGATAAATTTTGAAAATATAAGAATATTTACACTCAAATATTTTAATATGAACATTTAATAATCATTTAAAATTGTTAATTTAACATTTTCTGTTAAGATAAACTGACGGTATTAACAAAAAAAGACTAAAAGTGTACTTTCTAAACATAAAGGACTAAATTAAAATTTGATGCAAATATAAGGGACTAAAAGTATACTTTAGCAGTTTAGCCTATAGAAAAATGAAGAAGGTTTTGTAGGTGAGAGTTTGATGAAATCTGATTTAATACTCTCAAGAATATGATCTGATTGGTCTCTCAAAATTGCCCCCAAACTTCACAAAATATACGGTTCCCTTTAAGTCTCACACGTGAACACTATTTTTCAATAGCTTGATGGTATTGCCTTCACCCATAATCCAAATGCCATTCCATTGCTTTCTCTGCCACATAAGTGAGGTCTCTTCAATCCATTCAAAGTGGAGAAATAATAATTAACAGAAAATGCTAGACACGTAAATTTCATGAAAGGCAAATCAAGACACTCCTCGATCTTTTTATTTCTCTTTTTGTTTAGAAACGTGTTATAATTATTATTCTTTTTTACTAAACCTAAATGTCTTATATTTGCAATGAAGTCCCCAGAATATTGCACATCATTAGTATTTTATCCAAATCTCAAGATATTTTCTCTTCTATTTTGCATCAGTTACTCTGGACATGAAATTTATATCAAATTCAAAGAAAAATGTACCTCAATATTAAAAATAAAATTGTCAATAATAATTTATACAATTTAAGTTATACAATTTTCTCAAGACACTTCAACATTTGTTGTACTACTAATAAATTATTAGTGGATAGTGTATATAACTAATTATTAAGCTTTCATTCTTAAGACACTGAAAAATCTTAGTTCATATTCCGTTACGCGTTCACAAAATATTGTTTATCATCTTAGCCTTTTATATTTTTTTATTATTTCTGGACTCATGAAATTCAAATGTATGCCGTTTTAGATGGCTTGCCCGGGGGAAGATATTTTTACATGTCTTGGAGAGAGATTGTTAGATAAAGCCATAGAGGAAGTTAGATATTTCCGTCATTTTAAGACGTATGCTTTTGAGTTTAATCAAAGCCTCCAAAAATTGTGTACGAGTCTAGAAAAATTGGAAATTAATATCGAAGATTCAAGTAAAAGAAATGAGAATCAAATTGAAAATGATGTTCAAACATGGATTGTGGAAGCTAAACAACTAATCGAAGAGAACTCTAAAATCAGCCAAACACAGTTTCATAGTTGGTGGCCGTGTAGGAAATACCGACAAGGCAAGAGGTTGGCACTGAGGACGCCAATCATTAGAAAACAAATAGATGAATGCAAGTTTGAAAGGGTGGCACGTGCAGATGAACTTCCAGGAATCCAGTATCATGCATCAAGAGATTTCATTAATTTTAAGAGTAGAAGGACAACGTTTAGGCATTTGGTGCAAACATTGAAAGATGGAAAGAATTACATGGTTGGATTGCAAGGGATGGGGGGGACAGGTAAAACCACATTGGCAATACAAGTGGGCAAACAACTTGAAGAATCCAAAACTTTTGAGAAAGTCATCTTTACGGTTGTTTCCAGTTCTCCAGATATCAACCAGATTCGAGCCAGCATTGCATGTGAATTAGATTTGAATTTGAAGAAAGTGGAGGAGGCAAAACACTCAAAGGCCTTGTGGCATAGAATTTCTAAGGATAAAAAGAAATTTCTTATAATATTAGATGATGTGTGGGAGAAGCTGGATCTTAAAGAAGTTGGGATTCCATTTGGAGATGATAACAAAAATTGTTATGTTTTGATCACCACTCGCCATTCAAGAGTTTGTAATGACATGAACTGTCACCCATTAGTTCGACTAGATACATTAGCCGAAGAGGAAGCCTTGAGTCTTTTCTTATTCCACGCGAGAAGTAGTGATCATTCATCGAGCAATGATTTGGAGGCTCTTGCACCAGGTTTTGTGAAGAAGTGTGGCGGATTGCCAATAGCAATCGTAACACTTGCTAGCACATTAAGAGTTTGGGAAGTTGGAGAACTGAAAGCTGCCTTGTACGCCTTAGGAAATCATGAGCCATTTATTGATGTCGACGAAGATATGGTGAAGGTTTATCAATGCTTGAAATTCAGCTTCAATAAATTGAATGAGAAGGCCCAACAACTTTTATTATTATGCTCCATTTTTCCAGAAGACTATGAATTTGCTGTAAACCTTATCATTCAACTTGGCATAGGGTTAAGAATTTTTGGGGAAGTTAGAGAATATGGAACAGCAAGAATGCAAGCACTACTTGTAGTGAAAAATACACTCATACCTTCATCATTGCTACTTAAGGTTGAGGATAAAGAATATGTGAAAATGCATGATTTGGTTCGTGAAGTGGCCCAGTGGATAGCTAAGAAAGACATTCAAGTCATTATGGGTTCAACAACAACTTTGAAAGAAAACAAAAGATATGTGTTTTGGAGGGCTGATGATTGTGTTGATCAACATGATGGTACAAAAATTGAAGTTCTTATTCTTTGGGTCAGTGGAAAATTTTCGTTGAAAGAGCCAAATACATTCTTTGCAGGGATGACAAAGCTCAAAATTTTGTTTTTTCGTGCTGAAAATGTTATGAAAGTTCTCACTTCGTCTTCATTATTGTTGAAGTCACTTGATTCATCACAAATTCACACTCTAATCTTGGATGGTTGGGAATTAGGTGACATCTCTGTTTTGAGGTATCTAAAAAAAAGTCTGGTGACACTTGAGTTGAAGAAATGTACAATTATTGAACTACCCAAAGATATCGAAGAACTTGAGAAGTTGAGATGGTTGGGATTAAGAGAGTGTATAATTGAAAAGAAAAATCCTTTCAAAGTGATTGAAAGATGTTCCCAATTGAAAGATTTGTATTTTGTTGCGAATTACAGTGTTGAGGATTGGAAGCCAGGGGATGATAAAGAAGCTAAAGATGAAGTGGCTCTTGATATATCTCCTTCATTGCAAATGTTTTCTATTGCTTGTAACAGGTTTGAATATTTTGCTAATGATGATAACGGCCTATTAAAATGTTTCAGACTTAAATATATTGAAGATTTAATATCAAAAGCCATGTTTGAGTACCTTGTAAGAGAAGTGCAGGTTCTTGAGTTGGGGAAAATTGAACCAACGGCATGGAAAAGTCTTGTTCAGAAAATGGATAATTTGATGAAGATTTACTTTGATGAAGGGGAAGGTTTTGAGTTCCTCATTGATAACAGTAATGGTCTTTATTCCAATATCAAAGTCTTTTCAGAATTGATTGAGTTGCATCTGTCTCGAGTGGGTGTGAAACAGTTGTATCGAGGGGCTATGCCTCCTGAATTTCTCATAAAGTTACAGGTTTTGAAGTTATATAAGTGTAAGGAGTTGGAAAGCATATTCTTAGATGAAAATCTCAAACTACCTTGTCTAAGAGTTTTGGAATTAAGAGATTGTCCAATGCTCCAACCATCACTTTTTCAGTTCTCTGTTGTTGTAAGTCTAAAAAGACTGGAAAAAATAGTGATTGAAGATTGCAAAGAGCTACAAAGTTTAATTGCAAAGGAGAGTTTGGAAGGTAACAACAACAAGAATTATGACTCATTGTTCCCAAATTTAAATTCTCTAAAAATTATCGGATGTGACAAATTCGAAATGATGTTGCCACTCCCTCTAGTTGGAGACCATGTCAAGTTGAAGGAGTTATGTGTTGATAATTCTCAGGATCCGAAACGCAAACTTGATAAAAATAAAGACGCAGACAATTCAACAAAGAAATCTGAAAAGTCCAATAAAGGCGCTTTCTCATGGGCTCTTGAGTGTTGTTTAATGTCTCCAACTAAATACACTGATATTGAAGTTTCTAATGCCACACCGGAACGTCGCACAATCTCACAGGTATGCAGCTTTGATTTTGATTTTTTTATCCAACATCTATGTTTATGTTTTATATTTAATTTTGGCATAAAAATGATATTTTGATTTATTAAAATTCCATTTTAGCATGTAGGACATTATTTGTTCATAGATTTTATTTTGGATATGTAGATCTCATAATGTAAGGGAGACTATATAAAAATATAACCATTATATTTGATATATTTTTTGCCGTTCTCAATATCAGTTGATAGTTTTATTATCTAGTGTGACTTGATATTTTAAAACCTTACAAACACATAAAAAAGATATTAGGATATTCATAATGAGGTTCCTAATAGGCTAATTACTCACATTAAAATCCATTGTCTACAGTGTGGATGTGTAAGAGCCACTACACTTGTTGTTTTATTTTCTTTGTTGGTAAAAGAGCCAAGCATATTATTTTAGTGTGTGTGTGTCTAATAATTTAATTATATTTGATATTTAGTTGTAATATCTTGATTTTCTTATCCTGGCATTATCTTGCAAATCATGTTTAAACAAATTGATAGGACAATGGGTTAGTTAAACTATTTACCTCCATAGTTAGCTAAATGAGTCAGTCAATTTGGAAACGAAATCATCCCCTTCGGTTTCAAGTGATAATAATTAATATTATTTTTTAAAAAAGTGTCGGAAACATTTCACCATATCATTATATAATAAAATAAATTACTGGATGGGTCTTTCGGTTTCACAAAATTCATGTTCGATCAAAATTCCTATGAATTCTTTGGTGTTTTTAATCATGTTGTTATATATTGAGATCCAATATAACATGATAGAAATAATTTAGTTGTATGAGTTGAATATATGAGAAGTGATTTATTGCAGGAATTAAGTTTATCAGGCGAAGGGAATGTTGAAACAATTCATAGTACTGCAGAATGTCTTATGAGTCATTCATTGAGCCTTAAATATATAAGGCATATTAGACTTGACGGACTTTCAAAGGTGAAGTCATTGTTCAGTATATCCATCGCCAAAACCATGGTCATGTTGGAGGTATTGGATATCAGAAGATGTGAAGAATTGAAGAACATAATAACGAATGAGGCAGAGGATGACAAGCATCTCAATTGCACAAGCATCTTCCCAGAACTACAGAAGTTGAGAATCTATGACTGCGATGAGTTGGAGTTTATATTTCCATCCACTCTTTCTGGAGGCCTTCTGAAATTGGAATCCATAGCTATTGATGGAGCTGCAAAACTGGAATATATTTTTGGGAAATACAAAGAAGAGTATATATTAAATGAGAATGAAAATGCTGAGCCTCCCATTCATCTCCCAGCATTGGAATCACTGTTTCTCATTAATGTGCCAAATATGATCAGCATTGCTATCAAGAAATATCAGTTCAAGTGCGAATCTCAACAGCAATGTGTATCAAATGAGGTATGCAACACTGCGTAAGTTGTATTTTATAAGCCTTGTTAATCTTACTCTGTTTTCTTAAAGAAAAACAGAGTAAAATGAAAATTAGTACAAAACTATTATTATATTATGCATATAAACATGTAATAAGATGGTATGAATTCTAAAATTTTTTTATCTGATGTCAACTTATGCAACATCATGAAAATGTTTATAAAAGTTAACTTTTGCCTATTTGTTATCATTGGATAACTCTTAATAATATGAACAATATTTTTTGGATATTTGCAATTGTAAAATTTATCCATATCCGTGTTTGGTCTTTTGATTTGTAACATGGAAATAAGGGACAAGGTTGAACTAAAGTGAGGACATTGAATTTACAGTTATTGTAATTGGAATTGATGAATTAATTGTATTTGAAAACATGCAGGATATTAAGAGGCAAAGGCATGATGTGACAAGTGAAGGAAGAAAGGAATGTGAAATACAAGAGATTGTTAATGATGAAACACCACTCACCCCAACTGTTGCCTTCCAATCTTTTCTCAACTTCCACAATCTGAAACTAATAACAATAATCCACAACAAGAAGTTGAAGACTTTGTTCTCTATCTCTGCTTGGCAAAACCTACCACAGTTGTCCCAATTAAAGATAATTGACTGTGAGGAATTAGTGAATGTTGTTGCAGATGATTCTAATGATCTTCACCCTATGAATTCTAGCTCTATATTCCCAAAACTGGAGGCACTAGAGATTTGCCAATGCAACAAAATGGAGTTTATATTTCCTTCCTTTCTTTGTGGCACTCTTAAAAAATTAAAATCATTGGAGATCCATGGTGCTGCTGAGTTGAAACACATTTTTGGTAATGAAAGTGCTGAGCTTCATATCCATCTCCCTATGAATTCTAGCTCTATATTCCCAAAACTGGAGGCACTAAAAATTTTCCAATGCAACAAAATGGAGTTTATATTTCCTTCCTTTCTTTGTGGCACTCTTAAAAAATTAAAATCATTGGAGATCGATGGTGCTGCTGAGTTGAAACACATTTTTGGTAATGAAAGTGCTGAGCTTCATATCCATCTCCCTGCTTTAGAAAAACTATCATTAACAAACATACCAAAGATTTGGAACAAAGGTCTTGCAAAAAAATATCACATGAGCTTTTCACAACTACAAAGCATCGATTTGGGAGATATTCAAGCGTTCAATGGAAGATCGTTTCTAGATCTGATGGCTTATTTACAAGGAATACAAGTGAATGTGAAAGCTCAAGAGGTGACACGTTAAACTATTCCTCTATGATATGCATTGCTCTCTTTATTTCACCTTTTTTCCGTCCACAATTTATTTTCTGTTGTAATTGATTGATTAGCATTCAAACTTGAGCATCAAGAACAAATTTTTATTCATAACACTTCTATCATATCAAGACATGAAATTACTCTATACTTCATATGTAGAAATATGCAATCAAAGTATTGGTTACTCAAAAGAAATATGCATCATATGTTTTCATAGGAGCAATTAAGGGCTCATTGACTTCCAAAGTATGTAGAAATTATATGATTGCAGGTGGATACAGTTAAGCATATACAATCTATGTCTATTTGACTTTAATTTTTAAGCATTCTAGGCATGCTTCTCTTTTTCAGTTTTTTATGGCATTGCCTTTTGAGACAACCATGAATAGTTTTCAAGAATTTTGAATTTGATTATTTGCGTTCATGTTGATGTTTTGAACTGATTTATGTTTATCAGGACAAGATGAAAATGATGAAGGATGTGCAGAAGTTAACACATCTTGGATTAAGAGACTCCCAAATTGAAGAGGTCATTGATTTAGAAGGAGTGGAAATAGAAGGTCATCCAGTGATGACATTTAGCTTAGAAACAATGTGGTTGGAAAATCTCAGTGAGTTGAGGCAGATCTATAGGGGTCCCAAACATACTGTGAGCCTCAACAATCTTGGGGAACTACACGTCATAGAATGTAAAAAGCTGAGAGCAATCTTTTGTGATTCAGTAGTGAAAAGCCTCCCACAATTGAATTTCATGTGGATAGAAGACTGTGACGAATTAGTTGAAATCATTGAAGAGAGTGATGCAGATCATTTGCATCCTCTATGCTTCCCAAATTTGGAGGCAATTTACATCACGGGTTGTAATAGCCTAAAATGCACTTTCTCCATCTCAACAACACCTACAACGTTTCCAAAGTTGTGCAATTTGACAGTAGAAGAAGCTCCCAAGCTAGAGAACGTATTTATACGCAAAGAAGATAATACAGAGAACATGGTGGCTAAAGATGTGTTTCCAATGCTATCAAAGTTAGCTCTCAGCAATTTGCCGATGCTCGTTGCTATCTGTGAGGGGATTGATTTCCAAGATGTGAAAGATCTTAAAGTGAAAGATTGTCCCAAATATGAAGGTTTGAATTAAAAAAAAAAATAAGTGATACATCATTATTGATAGTTCTATGGCATTTAACATAATATTGAAAATTAAATTGCAGAAATTAATTCTCAAGTAACATCAATAGATGAGCAACTTTCTCAAAATTCCAACGACACTCAAGCTGTGATACATGTGGCAGAAACAAGTGGACACTCGAAATCAGCTAAGGTATCTTTGATTCACAATTACATGAATTATTAGTCAGAATTCATGAACACAGAGTCCAATTTTAATAAACTGACATTCTGTTTCGTCTTATCTTCTATGAATGAATGTAATTACTTCAAAAGTATTTACAGATCAAACTAGTTCATTTTGTTTTTTGGTAATGATTAATGATTAATGGCTATATAAATTCTTTGGGAGTGGTGAAGCAGTTTTTTGAAAAAGCTTCCAGTTCTTTGGAAGGAAGAAAATGAAGCTAGTTTCAATAGATGATCCAAATAGAGAACAAAGAGTTTCCCAGAACATATTAATTGGAAACTTGTGGCTATCTGTATTGAACTTAGTTGGAAAAAGAATAGTTGATGAAATGAAATACTCCCTCCGGTCCTAAATATAGGACCTAGATAACTTTTTTGGGGAGATTAAGGAAAGCTTAATTTTAGATGTCTTTCTAATAATACCCCTCCTTAATTAGTTTAATTACTTAGTAGCCCTTCCTCCCATATCAAAGGAGTTGTTAAGAAGAAGAAGGGTAATTTAGGAAAAAGGTGACCAAAAATGTATCTAGGTCTTATATTTAGGACCAAAATGAAGCCTCTATCTAGGTCCTATATTTAGGACTGGAGGGAGTATTTGATTACCAAACTATGATATCTTATGATGGTGACATATCTCCAGCCCATTTAGTAATCTTAACTTAACTATGGATAATTTAAAGTAGATTTTGTGAAACTGATCCATGAATAAAATGTACCTTTTATGTAGATCACAGAAGAAACACCAGTAGGAGTTAAAGGCAAAGATCTTATCATAGATTCAAAAAAACATGCTCCAGAAATTGCAGCAGCCAAACCGCATTTGAGGACATCTTTACATGTAAGGCTCTAGATTACTTAACTATTTTCATCATGACAATAAGTTACATGTATCAGAGAATGGTAAACATTTTTTGGGGCTAATAATTTGTTATTTCAAATAGGAATTGGAGGGTGAACACAAGGAAATTAAATCAACTACGAAGTTTGAACAAGAGGATCATGGAGAAACAAATGTATATACCATAGCCCAACTTTAGCTTCATGATTTATAAATAGAAATCATTTCTTCTTTTGTCTTTCCTTTTCAGACTACTAAGAGTATTGAACAGATAACAGAACCAATACTTCAAAGGATTAATGCAAAAGAGGATGCCATGATAGGAACTCAACTAAATAATTCAAAGCAACCCATTAGATCATTTATCAACTCAAGAAATGATTCTGCACAAGTACACCTCCTTTTTCTAATAGAGCAATACCTGAACTACTATAGATATATGATCTTTTTTTTTTCTTTTTTTAAATTCAATGTTACCATTAATACTACTAGCAAATTGCATCTAAAATTATTCAAGGCAATTCTTTTGTGATATATATTTTCAATGCTTCAAATAGGAGTTGAAGGATCAAGAATCAACATGTGAAGAAAATTCAGTTGTCCAACTACAGGATCAAATAGACAGAAAGATAGCCACTGAAGTTCCTCTTAATATTAAAATGCCATCCAATGATGATGTGAGTATGTGTCCCATTAGTGATTTAACTAGAAGTTTTGTTATCATTGATAAATATGATTACTTAATCAAGACTCTTTGTGTTATATTAGAAACTTTGCTCACTTATTTAGCTCCAATTAACTTATCAGTACCATCAAATATTGACCATCATTATCACTTCGTAATTTATAGGAGTTTCTTGAAAAGAGATTGATTAGTAAGAATGAGAAAAAGAATCTACCAATTAATGAAATTATCTTAACAACAATATAATTTGATGCTTATCAGATTTGTAAAGATAAAGGAGGTATGCAAATTGGTCATGCTTCCTTGCCAGAAATATTAAATTCAATTAGTTTTAAGGTATTGATAATGGCATCTCTAATATCAGATTTTTTATCATCGGAGGGCTAGTAACAACAAAATTTAGTTGACTTACCAAATCAAGCTTGTACTTGTACTTGTGTATTTAAATACTTCATTTTTTTACATACACAGGGTACTATTGAAAACATTTCCAAAGACACTACACCTATCATAGCAAAAACAAATGCTTCCTCAATTATCCATTCACAAGCAGAAGATTCTTATTCATATCCACATGAGCATGTAACTTTCACTACATGAATTCGACACAACTTATTTGAAAGAACACATTTGACTAAGTAATTTCTTCATTATTGTAGGTGGCTAGTATGAAAGAAGCACATGAGAAAAGCTCTAATGAAGATAATGCAGTAGAGCAAGCTACAAGAGAAATTCAATCAACAAATTCAGAGTCAAGAAAGAAAACTAGAGTATTCCATCATTATACAAGCAAATATATTATTATTACAGGAACCAAACTTTATTAGATATTCAATCAAAGTTGTTGATAATGTTTACAAAATTTGATGTTGTCCAGAGCGCAGCAGAAGCAGATAAACGTATTAGAATTCATGATGCACATAAATCAATGGCTCCAACTTGGACAAATTCAGAGGTGACTAAATTGACATTTCCACTGTCTATGTGTTATCAGCATGAAACGATTTTGAGTGTTAATCGAAATCTTTTTATTGTAAAAAGTTTCAAAAAGTAGTCAAGACTCGCTCCTATTTCTTTTTTAATGATAACTGAACATCCAACGGCCAAACAGTAGGCTTTTGGATTTTTCATTCTTAAACATAGTTAATAAAAGGCATGTTTAGTACTCCTACACATATGTAGCAGATGAAGCTGCAACTTATTTCTTCACATTTTTGGATTTTTTAGGGCTCTAAAGGTACAATGGAACAAGGTCCTCAAGAGGATTATTCAGAAAATGATGTCATGACAGTACTACGATCAACTGATTCAGATTCAAGGAAGCAATATGCAGGACCAATTGATAATCTATCTGGATTAGATTCTGCATCTGTAAGTTTAATTTGTAAACTTTAATTTTATTAAAGAAATTTATATATGAGAATATTATTATTATTATTTTGCACAATTTAGTTTGCAAGCTCAAATGTTGATGTTTGTTAGAGTGCTAAGGAAAAAGCAAAAGCCATTGATGAAAAAGCTAGTGCTACAAACATACCACCAGCTTCAACTACATTCAAAGGAGCACTTGTAAGTATCTTGAGCTCCAATACAGTCATAAGCTACTAATTACTCCCTCTCATTCACAATATAAGAGATAGCCAACTATTTGTCACAAAAAATAGTCGAGTTGTTTATTACTAGTAAAATTAATGTGCTATTCAATTTTACCCTTGTTTTAATTACTGTACACTCAAACTCCTGCTCCTCTTCACATTTAATATGAAAGGGTCAAAATAGAAATCAAATATTCATTATATAGACGTTTACATGTTAACTTTATGATGTGAATCCATAAAGTTCCCATGTTACCTCTTCAATTATATAACAGAGACCAAACAAAGATAACTATATGCTCTTTTTAAATTTTTTTTAACTATGCAGACCATTAAAGAAACAATAAATCAGTCAAGTACTCAAGAGGACAAGCCTACAAGAGATAATTCTTCTCTTAATCATCGTGAGTGTCTTCCTTTACCTCATGACTATACTTTTCTTTTGAACCATCCACTAACTTTTTCATCCATCCACAGAACCACAAGTTACAGATGCCAGCTCATCATCTCCTAAACTAGGAATCTGTGAAATATTCCAACTAGTAGATCTAAAACATGGAGAAACAGCTTTACTAGCTCAAGCACTTGAGCAATACCCACAGCTAGTGCTGCCACGTAAGCATAGAACCCAACGCATAATAGCTTTGTCCTATAGGGTGCTACTTGACATTCTGGTGATCCTTTCCACCAAGACTCCTAATAACATCACACCATCTGAAATATCAACATTGGAGGCAAACTTAAGTGAAGCCATTGTTCTTGGGTTTGACAAAGAATGGGTTGAGTCAGTACGTAACAAAGTTATAGGAGTTGATATGTCACATGTTTTAGCAGCACAAGAGATGATTGAAGTGATGGAGATGAAGGTTGGAGAGATAGATTCTCAATTGTTGGGTCTATCAGAAGATCGAAAGAAATTGATTGAGAGCATGATGAAGTTCAGAGATATTGTAAGTGCCAAGGATAAACCATTTGGCATTTAGGTGTGTGTGCTTTTTAGTTGTTGGCTTTCAATAATTCTCTCGTCAAACTCAGAACGAGAAAATAATCTTATATCTATATATTTCTATATATGTAGATATTTGATATGTTATCCAAACATTACTGCTCGTGTGTATTAATAAATGTAGACCATGGATGATGTACATCGTCTGATACTATCACATGCATGTTTCTGGATATTTGGCTTACAATAAAATATTTCTGCAGTTATTTTTCTTATGGGTGCATGATGGTAGAATTCAAATTGAATATTTAGTGATTTGAATTATGAAGTTTTGAGTTATTTTCTTAGATAGGTGAGGTTTTTTCTTGATACAGAGATAGGTGAGGTTTTATAGTGCCTCCAGAATTTATTTTTTGCACATGTACATTGCTAGGTTTGACAAGCTTAATAATCCATGTCGACCAAAATATATATAGATGGGATGCTCATGTGAAGTAAACCTAAATTTTTTCTTCATCTCAAATTTTTTAACAGAATTATTTTTTTCAAAAAAAACTTCCTTCATAGTAGATCCTATAGAAAAGAGATCATAAGGAACTCATTCCACCCATGCGCATGTAGTTCATGAAGATATGGATTATTAACCATCCAAAATAAACTCAAATTAAACTATATAAGATAATTTGAATTCTATATAGTTCATAATTATAAGATATTGTTCATGAAGATATACGGAAGTATCAATCTTAGATCAAATATCACCTTTACATAATTAAATTATAGATAGTTCATAATTTGTGGATTATAAACCATCCAAAATAAATTCAAACTATATAACATATGGTTGCCCCTAAAATCTTGTAATTTGCTATGGTTTGCTTAATTGTTAACATCATTAATTAGTTTCTTAAAATTTGTCTTATCGTTTAAAATTTGTAAGTGAAAAAAATTACATATAATGAATAACTATAGTTTTTATTTAAAGTTTTTACTAAATAATATGCGGGAATTAAAACAAATACTCAATTATTTTTGCTTATAGTTTAAAGTTTCTCCATAGCTCTTGAACATGACATGAGAAGTGGTGCCATTTACTTAATGATTGGAATCCAAATCTGTAATTTTATGTAACATGTTGGTCATTTTCTGTAGAAATTTCAATTACTAGATTGTTGATATAAGACTACATTGTATTTTAACCAAACTAGAACGTTGCCTACAAAATTTCTTAAGGTAAATGTGCAAATTTAGTAATCTACAATATTTCAAATCACACTAAACATAAAAAAAAATATTTTAGAACATATGTGGTGATCATGAATTAATTATATAGGTACTCTACAATAACTTAATAAGATTCGTAAATTAAATATATACATACACACACTACATGAAATAACCACACAAGCCTAACCAACCTGCCTAATCAACCTCACCGAAGAGAATACTGTAGGTACCATTTGAATGGTTGACATATTGAGAGTCCAAAAACAAATAGAGGATATCTTTCAAATAACAAATATTATTTCATCAACAATATCTTTTCTTTCCCCATGTGTACAAAAAAACTTTTTATGACAACTGTTCCGATTTTTAAATCCGCACGGACAAACAAACATTATTTTCACTATTTCATGAAATATAGAAAATGGCTCAAAAAGAAGAGAATAAACGGCTAGTACTACACTACAGTTGAGAACAAAAGTACCCAAGAAGAAGACACAAATTCATCATAGGGAAATTAAATAGAAATGGCCGTATATCCTATTCTTTTGGCTCTAAATGACCACCTGGAACTAATCTCCATTGCAAGAAAAGCAACATATATCATGGGCAATAAAATAAACTCATTCACCAAATTAGCTCCTTGTTACATAATTAAGATGAGTTTCCACGAGTTGAAAATTACAACTTCTAGGACTAACAATAACAACTTATCTGACCTCATTTTAATTATATTTCTTCCATAAGTCCTCTAATTAATTCCTTTTAATTTATTTTTAAGACGTAGATATGAAAACTAATGTTCACACTTCACACATAATGTGATTATCAAATAAGTGAGGGATAAATTATTCCATGATTGCCCTTGAGATAAAGTTGATCTCCCACATCATGCAATTCTACCAACAGAATCATTCATCTACTTTATCAAATTGTTTTGGACGCCAAATCAAATGTATGCCGTTTTGGATGGCATTCCTAGGTGAAGGTATTGTAACATGTTTTGGAGAGAGATTGTTAGATAAAGCCATAAAAGAAGTTAGATATTTCCGTCATTTTGAGACTCATGCTTCTGAGTTTAGGCAAAACAACGAAGATTTGTGCACGAGTCTATAAAAATTGCAAAATGATATCAAAGATGCAAGAAAAAGAAATGAGAATCAAATAATGACGAATATAGGGTTAGGAATTTCCTGTAAACCTTATCATTCAATTTGGTATAGGGTTAGGAATTTTTGGGAAAGTTGGTGAATATAGTATAGCAAGAAGGCAAACACTTGATGAGGACAAAGAATATGTGAAATGCACGATTTGGTTCGTGAAGTGGCCCAGTGGATAGCTAAGGAAGACATTCAAGTCATTAAGGATTCAACGACAACTTTAAATGAAAACAAGAAATATGTGTTTTGGAGGGCTGATGATTGTCTTGGTCAATTTGATGATACAACAATTGAAGTCCTTATTCTTTGGGTCAGTGGAAAATTTTCGTTGAAAGAGCCAACTACATTCTTTGCAGGGATGACAAAGCTCAAAATTTTGAATTTACGTACTGAAAATGTTATTTTTGTGGTCCATTTGTGGTCCTAACAAAGTGCACCTAACATAATACACAATATTGTGGTCCATTTGTGGTAACCAAGAATTATTTTCGTGGCTTATTTAGTAACAACATTAAATAAGTTAAGTTTGACCGTTATGTGTCAAATTTTGACCGTAAAATTGTGGGGTGAAGGAGCATTTTCAGTACTCTAGAATATAGAAGGAGCACTAAACATAATATACAATATTTTGGTCCATTTGTGATAACTAAGAATTATTTTCATTGTTTATCTAGTAATTCATTAGCTAAAACTCACTTTTGTAAGATAAAATCTAATGTGACATAATGATGTAATATGTATATATTGAAATAACAATTTAATGAACATTATTTTAAGTTTATAACTATGTAATCAGATAGAAGTAATTCTTCTTCTATTACATCATAGAGTCATTAATTTGGGTCAAGCCAGTATGACCTGATAAACGTGGCTGTCACCCAAGAGGGGGGGTGAATTGGGTGAGGGAATAAAAATTTTTAAATCTTCTTTTCGAAAGACTGCTTGTGCTTGGTGATAATATTTACGAAGTAGTGATATGCACAAGTCAGTATGTTATGTGATGCAAAATAGAATGTTTGAATGTAAATTTATGCACACATAAATTTATCCTGGTTCGGTCACCCAGACCTACATCCAGTCCCCAGGCTCCACCTGAGATTTTCAATCCACTATTCTTGTTTAAACCGGGCACAAGAGAAGCCTTTACACTTTAGGTTTTACGAGCACGGGTTCACCTAACAACCCACAGGTTTTACAACGGGTTCACCTGCAAACCTTACAAATGCAAGTTTTACGGGCTAACTTGCAACCTATGGAGATTTAGACAACCTCTAAATGCTCCCCCTTACAAATTGTAAGATTACACTGTGTTCACTCTATGAACTGATTGTGCTAAACACTTAAGCTCAAAACTAACTCTCTCTAAGAGTGGATGATGTTACTCACTAAAGTACAATAGAATCACTCTCTGAAAAATATCACAAATCTGGATCTGAGAGTAGTAGAAGATGTATAGAATGAAGAATATGATATATCAGATACTTTGCTCTGTTCTCTCTTTTTCTTCCATGCTTCTCTTCTAAATGAATGTCTCTTTTATATTCGGCTTCATAGGCTTCGGTGACAGGTTGAATATGAACGTTTGAATAAAGCCGTTAATCCTATGTTACCGTTGAGAAGTACATCTTCATTAATGCTTAGCAGGGTTGACTTGCTTTATCTCTGAAAAGTAGTCCTGACACCTCTGCTCTGACAAAAGCATTCTGACTTCTGAGTATGTGATGTTTACTCTTGTACTCTTGCTGACGGATGATCATCATTCATCCGCAAGTGGTAATCTTGCTCCGCAAGTGTTAAGCTCTGAGTCCCAATGTCAAGAGTCTTTCCATCCGGAAGCTCATTTGCATCCGGAAGCGTGACCATGTTCTGCACATACTGGTTAGTCCAACATAGCAATATATATATAAGAATTATACATGCTGTGGGAAGCTTGTTCGCTATGGGGAGTAGTTTACTTAGACTGTGTTTTGATTTAGTCTATGATGTATCCGGAAGCATTCTTACATCCGGAAGTAAAACCACTGGATGAAGGATTATAACTCACTCTCGCTTGGTGTATTTCATTCCACCACTCAGCGCTAGTCACTGAGCTATCGGAAGCACTTTTACTTGACGTGGTGAACTCACTGACGCTTAGGGTTATATTTAGTTTATCAACCTGCGCCAGTCTAAATCTAATAGGAAGTGATTTCACTTGGTGAAGTAGACTCACTGACGCTTGGGGTAATATCTATTCTGTCGCTCTGCGCCAGTCTAAGTCTAACAGGAAGCGCTTCCACTTGGGGAAGTAGACTCACTGACGCTTGGGGTAATATCTATTCTATCGCTCTGCGCCAGTCTAAGTCTAACAGGATGCAAACTCACTTCCGGTTGAGTCATAGCTTAGTCTTAAGGTTTTGTGTACCTAATTCTCATGGACTAAGTTATTTCCCCAGTGATTTACTTGCTGACGCTGGGGGATGAAAACATTCATTCGCATGCGCAAGTCCTAACCTATCCGGAAGTAAATCCTCATCCGGAAGCACTCTTACTTGGGATCCTATGTTATCCTATTGCTTCCTAGGCACTTGGTCTAATCCTCTATATTTTAGTCTTCATCAAAACTTAAGATTCTAACATTCTCCCCCTTTTTGATGATGACAAACCTAGTTTTATCGATTAAGTTCCTAAGGAAGGATTAGCAGAGAATATAAGCAATGGATAAGAACAAGTAACTCAGACAAATATTATTGACAAGCAGAAGTTACAAGTCAGAGTTATACAATTAAATAACATATACAAGTAAGGAATGTATACAAATAAATTTCACTAAATACGAATGAAAATATGCATGAAAACAAAATCAACAGAAATATTTGGATTAGGGGTTAGAGTTTGTGTTTCTTTTTCTTTTCCCTCTCTTTCTGTCTCTCTTCATCTTCTCTTTGCTGTTGGGCTATCTCAGCCTCACGCTCATTCTGGTTTATCTAGGCAATGATCTCTTGAACCTCTTTTTCTTCTTTTTCCCTTCTGAGCCTCTCTGATTCAATGGACTCCTCGTATGCCCTTTTCATGTTCTCCACTTCTTCATACCCAGGGAAACCTGTAGCATCGTCGAAGTAGGAGACCTCTCCATTGGGATAGTGTACAGCCCGGATTCTCACATTCCATACAGGGAAGTTGGGATCCTCCTCAACTTCCTGGGCTTTCCTTTTCCCTTTCCCTTTGCTCTTCCCTTTGCTCTTGTTAATTGGAGGAGTGGGCAAGGCACTTGCTCTCTCAGCATCAAGGCAGGCCATCTGACCAAAGGATAGCTTGTCAGTGAATCCATACTTCTCAAATTCATCAGGAGTCATATCTTCAATCTCCAATTTGACTTCCTTCAGAATTGGAACCGCTTGGACCACTGGTTTTTCTTGCACAACCTGAGCAGATGAAGTTCCTTGCTCAGGTAGGTCAGATGGAGTATCTTCCTCAGACTCATCAGATTCAGTGGTGGCAATCAACTTCCTGGCACGTTTCCTAGCAACGGCCTTCTTTCTGGACTCACTGAATCTGGCTGCTGGCTCAGACGAGGGAGGAGGATCAGAAGATTGCTCAGATGAAGGGATCTCAGACTCTTGCCCAGAGGATGTAGGAACAGGCCTGGCTATCACAATGGGAGGATGGTTGGGTTTTTCGAGTCCCCACTTCATCCTGATCTCCTCAACAATTTCTCTACTTGTTTTAGTTGGAGGAGGCTCTGATGATGACTCAGGTTGTGAAGATTGTTCATTCTGCCCATACACAACCATATCCCATTGTGGTCCTTGCTCAGCCGCTTTCTTCTGCTGCATAAACCGGACGGCCTCTCCTCTTATAAGGCTCTCTGCACCACTCAGCCTCTGAGACTCATATGCACGACGCAGGGCGGCCGTGATATCTTCATCAATCCAGAGTGATGGCTGGCTGAGGGCATCCCTTGTGGCCATACTTAGGCGAAGAGTAGACATAACATTTCTCCCCCTTTTGTCATCATCAACAGGGGTGAGTGCCAGGGATGGAGCGGATGTGGAGGAGGATGGAGGTGGTTCAGGGCCAAATTTCTTGGGAGGGGAGGGTGAGAGTGTAGAGGTAGAGGATGTGGGAGAGGATAGGTGTTCAGGAGTTTGAGGAGGGTCGGGGAAGCAACTGGAGGTGACAAAGAGATCCTCATAAGGATGAGTGGAGGAGTATTCTTTGTAGTTGGTGGAGTCAGGGGTAAAGGGTAAATGGTCATCGGAGAGTGGTTGAAGGCGGGGATACTCGCCGTATGGTTGGCTGAGTGGGTGAATGGCTGTTTTAGATGGGTACCAAATGGCTGTTTTAGATCCTATGGGTCTAGGGCTTGGATGGGTAGGGTTGGAGAAGCGGAGTGGAGAGCGTGTAGGGGCACCTGGTCGTGTGGGAATGGGCGAGGATGAGGATGAGGAAGGTGAGGATGAGAAGTTTCTAGGAGAATGGCGTGGAGAGTTGTGAGGTGAATCTTGGGTTTGGTGGTCATGGGTAGGTGAGGGTTGGGATTGTTGGTCATTGTTGGGTGATGGTGGGGCTTGTTGGTCATTTTGTGGTGGAGGTTGAGGTTGTTGAGTGTTGGGCGGAGGAGGAGGAGGTAGTTGAGGGTGATTAGGAGGAGGAGGAGGGTTTTGAGGAGGAGGAGGAGGAGGTGGTAAGTTACCTTGTGATGAAGGTTGGGGAATTTGTAGGTGCTGGAGAATGAGGTCTAATTTTGCATCCATCCTGGCAAGGTGATTCTCGAGTTGTCCTACTCTGTCCTCGAGTTGTCCTACTCTGTCCTCGAGCCGTTGGAAACCAGCTTCACCCTCAGCACGGAGAGGACCTACCAAGGACTCAGGCAATCTGAGGAGAAGCTCTTCCTTTACTTCTTCGGCAACAGCCCTAACAGAGGCTGGCACTCTCGCAATACGACTTGGCCCAGCATGTGAGTCAACTTCCTGATCCCCTGCTCCAGATGCAGAGGGGGCTGAAGTCCCAGAAGCACTACTGGCTTGTGAGCGTGAGCGAGTGGACTTAGGAGGCTTGAAATACTTGATCCCCATCCTTGCCATATTGGTTGCTCCCACAGGCTTACACTTGACATTCTCTTCTTCCACAGCAGATGTAGCCTTGATCAGATGCTTCTCAAGGAGGAAGGCAATGATGGTGGGATAGGGAAGATAACCTGACTTGTCATTGTTTAACCAGCGCTGAAGCTCTAGGCATATCAACTGCCCATGGTTGAAAGGCTTGCGCGAGAGGAGTCTAGGGAACCAAGGGTTGTCCAGCAGTGTGAACTCGTTGAAGTTGCCTCCCTTATGAGTCATTATCCGGGAGTAGACGTAGTACAAGAGCCTGTTAGAATCAGACATCTTGGACACCTTCTTGCTATTGGTGCCATACAACTCCTCGAGTTCCTCCTTGCTGTACTTATGAGACTCAGGGTAGATCCATTCATTCATATCCTCTTCTGTGATTCCCATCATCTCATTCAAGGTTCTCCAAGTGAACCTGAAGGTTCTTCCTCTTACAGTGGCAGTGAAGGAGAGTTTGTGGACTTGCTCTTTCCCATCCACCTTCCTGTACTTAGCTCTGCCAGAGAGGGATTGGCAAAAGACTCGCAGGACGTTGACGTTGTAGTCCTGGTTGATGCCCAGCCAAGGCATATACTTTTCCAAGTAAGGGCGCAGATGAGCAAACCCTAGTTCATCCAACTTGTCCAGATTGATGAACAGGCCATGGTTGAAGATGGGAATGGATGTCTCAAATTTGGCGGATACACTCTCCAATGCCCCATCTCTATAAACTGTGGGATCATCTTCTTCCTCAACCCTCTGCCTCTTGGAGGAAGGCTCCTCAGAAAATTGAACCTTCTTTTTCTTTCCCTTTCTCTGAGCATCCCTCTCTTGTTCAGAACCCACTACCTGTTCCACTCTACCAGAAGTTCCAGGCTGACCCTGAACGTTTTCATCCTGTCCCTGTGATTGCCCAGAACCTTCATGGCGTTCATGATGTTCTTCATGATGTTCTTCATGGTGCCCAGATTTACCAGAATGCTTGTGAGTGGATTTCCCAGATTTCGACTTGTGTTTCTTGGAAGAAGAGGTTTTCTGGGTGACTGGGTTGGATTCATGAGATCCGGCCATTTTTATATGAATGTTGTAGTAATAAAAAGGATGAAATGCGAGAAATGTGTAAAGGAAAAATGAAGAACACAATGGAGAAGATGAAAAGACTTTTCAGAGAAAATGATGCGAGTGAAAAAGATGCAGTAAAAAGTGAAAATGGAAAATGACTTCTATTTATAGGTAAAACTTCTGAGGATAGAATGGGCATAGTCTTTCAAATTTTTCACACATTGGGTAACGTAAGTTTTTAAGTTGGAACGACACACCTGATGACACGTGTTGCTTCAATTAGTCAGAGAAGGCACAACGTTTCATAGAGGAAGTTGAAACGTTTTCTGAAGTGATGTGTCCCTTGATCTGGCACTGGCGCTCTTGATCATATTGAATTATCATCCAGCGCCAGCAAAAGAGTATCCGGAAGTGATTTTGCTTCCGGTTGGACAGGCGCTCCTGGTTGCCTTGAGTAGTCATTCAGCGTCAGCACGAGAGCATCCGGAAGTAGTTTTGCTTCCGATTGTACTTACTTAAGATTTAACATTGAGGGACCTGCAAAATTGTTGATGTCCTCTCTTGTGCAACCAAATCGATCAAGCTTTCATAATTAAAGCTATATTTGCGTCAAGTAGTAGTTTGTTTGATCTTGGCATGTGGTGTTTGATCTTTTCAATTTCAGGAGCAGTAGCACTCGGAGCCCAGTATGAACAACAGCTCATTCAGATTTGATACATTGCTCAGATCAGGTATGATCATGAAAATTGTTGTTCCTTCGGATCTTCTTTCCTACAAAATACCAAATGATTCCTTTTTCCCATTTTTCAGTCTCCAAACTTGGATCTGACTGGTCAGTTTGTAGGGAGTATGTGATTCTTATGCACTTAAGAATTATTCACTATGAATATAGCATTGCGAATCAACTATGACTATATGCACATGGTTATACATGGTTTCTGATAATGATAGTCATAGATAGCATGTAGAGTACGAACTTTGTGTGAAATTCCTTATAAGCCATATCATGTTCATGCTTATGATGCTTAATGTAAAATCTCAATAAGTCCATCTAACATTTGCATAAGAGATTTTACTGTTGCATGCTTCAACCTTAAATAATCCCTTGCTTACCCAAGGAGATCTTTTATACTTATCCTTGGCCTGAAGCACTTTCTTAGGAGAGACAGGATTCGCAGGTTTTCTCCATGTGAGTTGAGACATCCTCACTCTCTTGTCCTTCTCAGGATAGTTGAATGGAACTCTGTGATAGCTTATCCCTGAGACAAGGTCTTTGTTCCTTGTGGTAGCACACTGCTTCTTATGATTGAACCAGGTAGTTGCAGCAGTGGCATCACCACGAGTTCTCTTCTTTGGGACAAGAGGAACTCTTGATCTTTCCTGCACAAGTAAGGCACTAGAAGGGAGTTTTGGTACCCATTTGTACTTGGGTCCTACATAGTTAGCGCTGAACCTTACTTGTCCTTTGGTGATCCATATATATTTATTCCTCACATTTAAATTTCTCTTAAAATTGCATGTGTGAGAAATGTGACCAGTTCTACCACAATAATGACAGTTAATGGGATGATGTTCAGAATCAGATTTCTTATCACTATTATGGTGGTCAGTTTTCTTTTCAAAGACTCTATGTTTATTAACTTTTGAAATCTCAGGGTCTTTTGAAAAATCTTCTTTTATGAGTGGGACTTTGGACTCCTTGGTTGTAGAAGAGGGAATAAGTTCCTCAAGTTCCCTATTCCTTTTTCTTAAGCCTAGAACTTCTTTTGCAAGTTTACAGAATTCATTATGTAGCTCATTATACATATCTTGCAATTCAGAAGTTTCAAGTTTAGGTACCTCATTTTCTTCAGCTTCTGAATCTTCTAGGCGGAGATCCACACTCTCTTTGCTGATACTAGCTTCCACTATATCACCATCCAGTAGCTCATCAAAGGTGGATTCACAGGGAGCACATAGTGAGCTTTGGACAGCCTTAACTTCAAGAAATTGATTAGAAGCATACATAGTATCAAGAGTGTTCCAAATATCTATAGCCCTAGAGCAATGTTTAATTTTCTGGTAATCATTGTCAGATAAACTTTTGTGCAAAATTTGCATTGCTCTAAGGTTTAAGTAAAATAAACTTTTGTCCTCTTCTGTCCAATTTACTTTTGGTTTGAAATCAGAGTCCTTTTCAAAGACATCCCACATTTTGAAATCAGTGGATAGTATAAAACTTTTCATCCTACCCTTCCATAAGTAAAAATCAGCATTTTCTAATACGGGTGGGATAGTATGGTCAAAACCTTCAAAACACATTTTGTAACCCAAGTCAGCTTAGGTCTTTGCACTTGAGATCGTTGGATCCTTTAAACAAGTGACCTGGCTCTGATACCAAATGATAAACGTGGCTGTCACCCAAGAGGGGGGGTGAATTGGGTGAGGGAATAAAAATTTTTAAATCTTCTTTTCGAAAGACTGCTTGTGCTTGGTGATAATATTTACGAAGTAGTGATATGCACAAGTCAGTATGTTATGTGATGCAAAATAGAATGTTTGAATGTAAATTTATGCACACATAAATTTATCCTGGTTCGGTCACCCAGACCTACATCCAGTCCCCAGGCTCCACCTGAGATTTTCAATCCACTATTCTTGTTTAAACCGGGCACAAGAGAAGCCTTTACACTTTAGGTTTTACGAGCACGGGTTCACCTAACAACCCACAGGTTTTACAACGGGTTCACCTGCAAACCTTACAAATGCAAGTTTTACGGGCTAACTTGCAACCTATGGAGATTTAGACAACCTCTAAATGCTCCCCCTTACAAATTGTAAGATTACACTGTGTTCACTCTATGAACTGATTGTGCTAAACACTTAAGCTCAAAACTAACTCTCTCTAAGAGTGGATGATGTTACTCACTAAAGTACAATAGAATCACTCTCTGAAAAATATCACAAATCTGGATCTGAGAGTAGTAGAAGATGTATAGAATGAAGAATATGATATATCAGATACTTTGCTCTGTTCTCTCTTTTTCTTCCATGCTTCTCTTCTAAATGAATGTCTCTTTTATATTCGGCTTCATAGGCTTCGGTGACAGGTTGAATATGAACGTTTGAATAAAGCCGTTAATCCTATGTTACCGTTGAGAAGTACATCTTCATTAATGCTTAGCAGGGTTGACTTGCTTTATCTCTGAAAAGTAGTCCTGACACCTCTGCTCTGACAAAAGCATTCTGACTTCTGAGTATGTGATGTTTACTCTTGTACTCTTGCTGACGGATGATCATCATTCATCCGCAAGTGGTAATCTTGCTCCGCAAGTGTTAAGCTCTGAGTCCCAATGTCAAGAGTCTTTCCATCCGGAAGCTCATTTGCATCCGGAAGCGTGACCATGTTCTGCACATACTGGTTAGTCCAACATAGCAATATATATATAAGAATTATACATGCTGTGGGAAGCTTGTTCGCTATGGGGAGTAGTTTACTTAGACTGTGTTTTGATTTAGTCTATGATGTATCCGGAAGCATTCTTACATCCGGAAGTAAAACCACTGGATGAAGGATTATAACTCACTCTCGCTTGGTGTATTTCATTCCACCACTCAGCGCTAGTCACTGAGCTATCGGAAGCACTTTTACTTGACGTGGTGAACTCACTGACGCTTAGGGTTATATTTAGTTTATCAACCTGCGCCAGTCTAAATCTAATAGGAAGTGATTTCACTTGGTGAAGTAGACTCACTGACGCTTGGGGTAATATCTATTCTGTCGCTCTGCGCCAGTCTAAGTCTAACAGGAAGCGCTTCCACTTGGGGAAGTAGACTCACTGACGCTTGGGGTAATATCTATTCTATCGCTCTGCGCCAGTCTAAGTCTAACAGGATGCAAACTCACTTCCGGTTGAGTCATAGCTTAGTCTTAAGGTTTTGTGTACCTAATTCTCATGGACTAAGTTATTTCCCCAGTGATTTACTTGCTGACGCTGGGGGATGAAAACATTCATTCGCATGCGCAAGTCCTAACCTATCCGGAAGTAAATCCTCATCCGGAAGCACTCTTACTTGGGATCCTATGTTATCCTATTGCTTCCTAGGCACTTGGTCTAATCCTCTATATTTTAGTCTTCATCAAAACTTAAGATTCTAACATTCTCCCCCTTTTTGATGATGACAAACCTAGTTTTATCGATTAAGTTCCTAAGGAAGGATTAGCAGAGAATATAAGCAATGGATAAGAACAAGTAACTCAGACAAATATTATTGACAAGCAGAAGTTACAAGTCAGAGTTATACAATTAAATAACATATACAAGTAAGGAATGTATACAAATAAATTTCACTAAATACGAATGAAAATATGCATGAAAACAAAATCAACAGAAATATTTGGATTAGGGGTTAGAGTTTGTGTTTCTTTTTCTTTTCCCTCTCTTTCTGTCTCTCTTCATCTTCTCTTTGCTGTTGGGCTATCTCAGCCTCACGCTCATTCTGGTTTATCTAGGCAATGATCTCTTGAACCTCTTTTTCTTCTTTTTCCCTTCTGAGCCTCTCTGATTCAATGGACTCCTCGTATGCCCTTTTCATGTTCTCCACTTCTTCATACCCAGGGAAACCTGTAGCATCGTCGAAGTAGGAGACCTCTCCATTGGGATAGTGTACAGCCCGGATTCTCACATTCCATACAGGGAAGTTGGGATCCTCCTCAACTTCCTGGGCTTTCCTTTTCCCTTTCCCTTTGCTCTTCCCTTTGCTCTTGTTAATTGGAGGAGTGGGCAAGGCACTTGCTCTCTCAGCATCAAGGCAGGCCATCTGACCAAAGGATAGCTTGTCAGTGAATCCATACTTCTCAAATTCATCAGGAGTCATATCTTCAATCTCCAATTTGACTTCCTTCAGAATTGGAACCGCTTGGACCACTGGTTTTTCTTGCACAACCTGAGCAGATGAAGTTCCTTGCTCAGGTAGGTCAGATGGAGTATCTTCCTCAGACTCATCAGATTCAGTGGTGGCAATCAACTTCCTGGCACGTTTCCTAGCAACGGCCTTCTTTCTGGACTCACTGAATCTGGCTGCTGGCTCAGACGAGGGAGGAGGATCAGAAGATTGCTCAGATGAAGGGATCTCAGACTCTTGCCCAGAGGATGTAGGAACAGGCCTGGCTATCACAATGGGAGGATGGTTGGGTTTTTCGAGTCCCCACTTCATCCTGATCTCCTCAACAATTTCTCTACTTGTTTTAGTTGGAGGAGGCTCTGATGATGACTCAGGTTGTGAAGATTGTTCATTCTGCCCATACACAACCATATCCCATTGTGGTCCTTGCTCAGCCGCTTTCTTCTGCTGCATAAACCGGACGGCCTCTCCTCTTATAAGGCTCTCTGCACCACTCAGCCTCTGAGACTCATATGCACGACGCAGGGCGGCCGTGATATCTTCATCAATCCAGAGTGATGGCTGGCTGAGGGCATCCCTTGTGGCCATACTTAGGCGAAGAGTAGACATAACATTTCTCCCCCTTTTGTCATCATCAACAGGGGTGAGTGCCAGGGATGGAGCGGATGTGGAGGAGGATGGAGGTGGTTCAGGGCCAAATTTCTTGGGAGGGGAGGGTGAGAGTGTAGAGGTAGAGGATGTGGGAGAGGATAGGTGTTCAGGAGTTTGAGGAGGGTCGGGGAAGCAACTGGAGGTGACAAAGAGATCCTCATAAGGATGAGTGGAGGAGTATTCTTTGTAGTTGGTGGAGTCAGGGGTAAAGGGTAAATGGTCATCGGAGAGTGGTTGAAGGCGGGGATACTCGCCGTATGGTTGGCTGAGTGGGTGAATGGCTGTTTTAGATGGGTACCAAATGGCTGTTTTAGATCCTATGGGTCTAGGGCTTGGATGGGTAGGGTTGGAGAAGTGGAGTGGAGAGCGTGTAGGGGCACCTGGTCGTGTGGGAATGGGCGAGGATGAGGATGAGGAAGGTGAGGATGAGAAGTTTCTAGGAGAATGGCGTGGAGAGTTGTGAGGTGAATCTTGGGTTTGGTGGTCATGGGTAGGTGAGGGTTGGGATTGTTGGTCATTGTTGGGTGATGGTGGGGCTTGTTGGTCATTTTGTGGTGGAGGTTGAGGTTGTTGAGTGTTGGGCGGAGGAGGAGGAGGTAGTTGAGGGTGATTAGGAGGAGGAGGAGGGTTTTGAGGAGGAGGAGGAGGAGGTGGTAAGTTACCTTGTGATGAAGGTTGGGGAATTTGTAGGTGCTGGAGAATGAGGTCTAATTTTGCATCCATCCTGGCAAGGTGATTCTCGAGTTGTCCTACTCTGTCCTCGAGTTGTCCTACTCTGTCCTCGAGCCGTTGGAAACCAGCTTCACCCTCAGCACGGAGAGGACCTACCAAGGACTCAGGCAATCTGAGGAGAAGCTCTTCCTTTACTTCTTCGGCAACACATTCATTCGCATGCGCAAGTCCTAACCTATCCGGAAGTAAATCCTCATCCGGAAGCACTCTTACTTGGGATCCTATGTTATCCTATTGCTTCCTAGGCACTTGGTCTAATCCTCTATATTTTAGTCTTCATCAAAACTTAAGATTCTAACATGACCAACCCGTTTTAATTTGTGTCGAGCCAGTATGACCAACCCGCATTAACTTAGTAAGGCCAACCTATTTAGTTTATGATTCTTTGCTTACATTTTTTATATATGTAAAATACTAATGACTTTTTAGTTTATACATGCATGATACGAGGATAGTCTATGGATTTTTATAACTTTGTAGTGTTTAATTATTTGACACTTTGAATAATATTGTGACTTAGTTGTTTATGGTGTTAAAATTTTTTATATTATGTTTGATGTCCCTTCTAGAGTACTGAAAACGCTCCTTTACCCCACAATTTAATGGTCAAAATTTGACACATAACGACCAAACTTAACTTATTTAACGTCGTTACTAAATAAGCCACGAAAATAATTTTTGGTTACCACAAATGGACCACAATATTGTATATTATGTTATGTGCACTTTGCTATATTCTAGAGTACTAAAAATCATTGTTGTCAAACTCGCGAGTTGACTCTCCGATTTTACCGTTTTTACGACACTACCTAATCAAAACGTGTCACGTGTCACCTAAATTTTCAGTCTTTGAAAACTCGGTAGAAACTTACGTGTTTACATCGTGAATTCACCGTTTTTACGTTTTTACCTTACAGAAAATTGCGTTAACTTGCTACTAAACTCATTTTAATTATTTTTAATTGAAAAAATTTAATAAATTTAAATATGAATTTCATAGATATTTATCTATCGAGGTTGATATAGTATGAATATTGATATATTAAATTTACTATTTAAATTTAAAATGAATTCAAGTCAATTTATTATTATTTTTTGTATTCTTATTCAATTATATAAAAGAAATGCATGTTTTTTTATAAATGTAAATTGTTACGAGTTTACGATTCGAGTCTACGATCCGAGTTTACCTTATCTCCACGAGTTTACTTAAACTCACGAGTTTGACAACCTTGCTAAAAATGCACCTTAACCTAAGAAAATTCAACAAAGAAATATGAAAAGTTTAATAAAAGCGCTTTTTCATGGGCTCTTGAGTGTTGTTTAATGTCTCCAACTAAATACACTGATCTTGGAGTTACTACTGCCACACCGAAACGACACACAATCTCACAAGTAAGCAGCTTTGGTTTTTCTTTCTTTATCCAACATCTATGTTTATGCTTTATATTTAATTTTGACATAAAAATGGTATTTTGATTTATTAAATTTCCATTTTAGCATGTAGGACATGAATGGTTTATAGATTTTATTTTGGATATGTAGATATAATAACGGAAGGGAGACCATAAAAATAGAACCATTATAATTGATATATTTTTTACCATCCTCACTGTCGGTAGATAGATTTATTATCTAGTGTTACTTGATATTTTAAAATGTTATTGCACATAAAAAAGATATTGGAATAATCATAATGACGTCCCCAATAGGCAATTAATGATATTTAAATCCTTTGTGTAAGACAACATGTTAGAATTGTTGAGTTATATCTACAGTGTGGAGTGAGAGCTATGCATGCTACTTTGTTTTGTTGGTAAAAGAGCCAAGCATAATATTTTTAGTGTGTGTGTATATCTCTAATAATTCATTATATTTGAGATTTACTTGTAACTAATATTTTTAGTGTGTGTGTATATCTCTAGATTTTCGTAAGCTGACATTATCTTGCAACTAATGTTTAAAAAAAGTGCTAAGACAATGGGTTAGCTAATACTTTAACGGTTTAACCTCCCTAGTTAGATAAATGAGTCCGTTAATTTGGAAGTGAAATTATTCCCTTCGGTTTCAAGTGATTTTGTTATTTTATAAGGATATCTTGTGTCTATACATCTCAATCTTACATTGACAGAACAAAATTTTAATATTTTGCTAAAGATATATAAAATTAGTACAAAACTATTATTATATTATGAATATAAACATGTAATATGATGGTGTATGAATTCTAAAATTTTTTATCTCATGTCAACTTATGCAATATCATGAAAATGATTATAAAAGTTAACTTTTGCCTATTTGTTATCCTTGGATAATTCTTAATAGGTACATAACTATTAAGAACAAAAATAGTACATAACTATTTCATGGTACAAAATGATACCAATTTTGACCATGTCATCAAAAATGCTATTTTCACTAATATGACAATAATATTGGACATGAAATGTCCAAAATACCCTTATAATTAAATAAACTTTTCCCGAACTGCGATTAATTTGTAAGGGCATTTTGGACTTTTCATGTCGAATATTATTTTCATATTAGTGAAAATATCATTTTTGATCCCATGGTAAAAGTTGAGTATCATTTTTGTACCTTGGAATAGTTATGTACTATTTTTGTTCCTTGACTAATAGTTATGTATCATTGTTGGGCCTTCACCCTTCTTAATAATATGAACAATATTTTTTTGGATATTTGCAATTGTAAAATTTATCCATATCAGTGCTTGATCTTTTGGTTTGTAATATGTAAAATAAGGGACAAGGTTCAAATAAAGTAGGAACATTGAATTTACTGTTATTGAACTAAAGTAATTGGAATTGATGAATTAAATGTATTTGAAAACATGTAGAAAATTAAGAGGCAAAGACATGATGTGACAAGTGAAGGAAGAAAGGAATGTGAAATACAAGAGATTGTTCATGATGAAACACCACTCACCCAAGTGTAGCCTTCCAATATTTTCTCAACTTCCAAAATCTGAAAAAAAAATGATGATAGAAAAAAACCAGAAGTTGAAGACTTTGTTCTCTATCTCTGCTTGGCAAAACCTTCCACAGTTGTCCAAATTAATCATATGGGACTGTGAGGAATTAGTGAATGTGGTTGGAGATGATTTGAATGATCTTCACCCTATGAATTCTAGCTCTATATTCCCAAAACTGGAGAAACTTCAGATTTGGCGATGCAACAAAATGGAGTTTATATTTCCTTCCATTCTTTGTGCCACTCTTCGAAAACTAAAATCATTGAAGATTGATGGTGCTGCTGAGTTAAAATACATTTTTCGTAATAAAAGTGACGAGTTTCATATCCATCTCCTGCTTTGAAGTCACTATCATTAATAGAAGTACAAAAGATAATCTACAAAAATTTTGCAAAACAATATCACGTGAGCTATTCACAAATACAAAGCATTGGTTTGGGAGATTTTCAAGAGTTCAATGGACGAAAAGTAGATAATTTGAGGGTCTTGTGATAAGAAAACTTTATTAGTTTTGGATTAATGTTGAATTTAATGAAATAAAGAAATGGGAATTTTATTATAATTAATAAAAATATCAATGATTTGAGACAAGGTTTCCGTAGTAAACCAAATACGGAATTTATTTTTCACTGTAAATTATTGAAAATGCTTGATAACTTCTGCACCATCATCATCATTAATACTACATCTAGTTCTAAATATAAGATATAGATGACTTTTTTGTGGAAAGATTAAGGTTGCGAAATAGGTTATTAAATTATGACATATTTGATATTTTTTAGATTATCCATTAGTTTATAGGCAAAATATACTAGTCTAAGGGAAAAATTAGGTAAATCATCAATTTATAATTAACTTATTTTGGTTTTTAGGATTTTCCAGAAAAGTCAATTGAGTCTTATATTTAGGACCAGAGGGAGTATAAGCTATTTTTCAGTACAAGGTGGGGAAATTTTCTTGAAGATATGTTTTATTTTAATAAATATTACGACTATAAACTTAAATAAATTTAACGGACTTAACTCACCTTGTACATGGATTATAAATATTTTTAAGAGAACAAACATGTAGTGCTAGTTATTTGTAACTCCATGTTGCACAATTTATTCGTGGGGGCGCTAGTTATTCGTGACCTCTCTAGATCACATTGGTTTTCATGACATATTTATTGTGGAGTTTTGTGGTCTTAAGGCTGCACTTATGTTTGTTCGTTGAAATTGCCGGTTTTTTTTCCTTAGTAAATAATTATATATATATATATATGATCTTTTATTTTATTTTTCTTATTATTTTACTATAAATAAATGATTCTACAAAGCATACTATTCATGAGTGTTTGTTTTTATTAAAAAATTATTATTGCTTAAACTGTAAGTGAATGAGTTATGGTTGCAAACCTGTTTGAAAAATCTCATTAAAAAAATAATAGTTTTGATGATAATAAATAGAAATAGTGAAGTAAGATGGCTTACAAAGTGAGATCCTTAAATTTTGTGCCTGTCATGATATACTCCCTCCGGTCCCTAATGTAAAAGCCCAAAATTTGAATGGTTTTGGTCTCTAATGTATTTAATGTATTTTTTCCTACTTTACCCATAACCCTCTTTCATATTTATTAATGCTTATATATTTCTCTCTCTTGAAATTACCATAATTAATATGGAAAATTTTGGAAAAGAAGCATTAACTCCAGACACTCAACTAACATTCACATGTTTTCTTAAGAAGCGTTTTTTTGACGGCTAGCTCTTACATTAGGGACCGGAGGGAGTAGTATTTTAGTGTGTGACACAAAGATTGAGGAAAAATTAAGAAAGTGATATAATGATTCAGTAAAAAAAAAAGATTATGTCAAATGAATTTAATTGAATAATTTAATTAATCTATTGACATTAAAAATAGAATTGAAAGCACAAATATGAGCATAGAGAAAATAAAAAATCCTTTAAAAATAGAATTGAAAGCACAATTATGTTCACATCTACTTCCTAAAATATACAACCTTCCAAAACGGTCATTGATTTCATCACTTTGTTTTTCTTTGGCTAAATCATCGTATGTTCACATCTACTTCCTAAAATATACAACCTCCCAAAACGGTCATTGATTTCATCACTTAGTTTTTCTTTGGCTAAATCATCGTATGTTCACATCTACTTCCTAAAATATACAACCTCCCAAAACGGTCATTGATTTCATCACTTAGTTTTTCTTTGGCTAAATCATCGTACGTTCACATCTACTTCCTAAAATATACAACCTCCCAAACCGGTCATTGACTTCATCAATCTTGATTTCTTTTGCCTAGAGCCTCTCAATAGGATTTTTCCCCAACACCTAAAGCAAACTTCAATTCTGATGCGTTGCCTTTTTTTAATTTGTTTTCTAAAACCTGAATTAGAAGGAGATAGAAGACTGGATTATATTGAAATAAAAAGAAAGACTGGATTATATTTTTAATTTTTTATTAATTTTTGGGTATTTTTTACCCTGAAAGTTTGTTGAGATGATTATGCATAAGAAAATATGGGATGATTAAATCTTTCATATTCACTAAAGAATAAAGATATTATGGTCATTGCATTTTATGTTATGCTCAATTATGTATAAAATACACTTCCCGTGTTCCTAAATTTAAGATCATTTTCAGATTTCAATTTGTTTATAAATATAAGCAACTTTCTAATTGTTGTCAACATTTTTCCAAATAAAACCCTAATAATGCTTATCTATAATAAACAAGTAAGAGTGGGGAGTAGGGGTGGAAATAGCTCAGATCGGCCTATTGGACCTTTGGTCTGACCTACTAAAAGTCAGGTTGTTTTGTATTCTAACAGGACAGACTTAGTCATAGGCCTTTTTAGGCCTATTTTGTTTAATAGGCTAGGCCTAGATTAAAATAAACCAATAAAGCTTATCAGTCTAGCCTATTAAACATAAATCTAGGGCTAATATTCATTGGGCTAGTATTCATTAAGCTTAATTCTCCTCTCTTGAAGATTGTAGTCGTTTCAATGCTTCGCCAAAACATATGTAAATTTAGACGAGTTTGAGTTTTTACTTAATTTGACCTTGTTATGATGTGTTTGATCAAAGTCATATGTCTCCGTTTGATTGTGGCTAATTCAGAGCCATTAATAATTTGTGGCCTATTAGGTCTATCAGCCTATGTCTTATTAATCTGAATATATTATCATGTCTTGTAATAGGCTTATAGTCAGACCAGACTTCTTAATAGGTCAGACTCAGGCCTAAAAATAGACCTATGATAGGCTACAGGCCAGATTCAGACTTGTTTTCTACATCACAGGCCTGATCTATGATGGTTGCGGCCTAGGCTGGTGTCTAGGTTATTTTCACCCCTAGTGGGGAGTGAAAATAGATATATGGTTAGAGTATCAGTAATATCATGTGTTATAACTAATTTAACTATCATACTTAATCTAATTAAATTAGGAAAGATCTTATATTTAGTAACCGAGGGAGTAATTTTTTAAGGGTTAAAGGTCACCATTGCCCCGGAAGTTTAGAGAGAGGATCATATTGACCCTAAAAGTTTTTAGAGGTTCATATTTGCCCCCGAAGTATGAAAATAAGGTCATATTTGCCCTTTATAGATGGAAAAGTTAACACTGTTTGAGATGTCACTAAAAATGTACACATAAGTGATTATTCATTGGATATGTCACTTAAGTTGTTGGGTGGTGGAAAAAAGTAAAATTCATTTGTTGATTGACTCTTATACCCCCAATAAAAACACCCATAGTGGGTCCCACCATTTCATTTACTCCTCTCTCTTCTTACTTGCCTCTCTTCTCTTCCACTGCTTCTCCTCTCTCTTTACTTCATCACCAAGAACACGTCCACTGTCTCTCCGCCCGCCCCCTAGCACTCCATTGATGTCACCAAACTCTTCCTCCTCCAACAAATTTAACGTCGACTACTTTCACCCCATCCCCACTGCCATCTTCAATCCACCACCAGCAACGGTGGTCCATCGCAGCGACAACAAACCAATGACGACGTCGATAAAAAATGCTGAAATTAAATGAAATGATGAATCTTTTTTAGTTCTTTTTGTACCAAAACGAAATCATAAAAAATGCTGATTATTAATTGGGAAAATTAATCCTGGGTCTCACAGTTAAATCGCGATGTGCGTATCTAAATGTTAATTTGATTTACAATGGCGTTACTCAAATCAACATTTGATTTACAAGCTTAGGTTATACGAACCAATACAATGGAAGTTATTAAATCTCCCTAAAATCTACTAGTAATTTTTACCATAACGGTGCATTTTTAAATAAAAAGGGAGAGATGAGAAATTTAGAAGAAATTGAGCAAGAGAGGAAGACAAAAACTTAAGATTATATTATTAAAATCGTAAGCATCTATAAAGTAAATAGTTGAAGGGATATATAGGTCTCATTCCAGCCCTAGGAGTATGACAGAATATTTTAAAAAATAAAAACTTAAATGTAAAACATATATAATGCTAATTGAGAACAATCAATCAAAATAAAACTACCTATTCATATTCCAGCTAGTCCTATCACATAATTGTCTAATTTCCATGACAATTATAATGAATCCCATCAAATAATAATTTCCTAAATTTTATATCCCATCAGTGACACTTTGTTTTACATCTTGAAAAATGAAAAAAGTATAAATACAAATTAATGAGGTTCTCTTTAATAAAAATTGATTTTTTATTATAAAGATCAATAATAACATGGCATTATGATAAAAAAAATAATAACATGGCATTGAATTTATTCTCAAAATTAATTTAAAAATAAACATTTTTAATTGCTTCCTTTTTGTGTCCTTAGTTGCTTTCGTTCATCAAATTTCTCAAAATGTTAAGATTTCTAAAAAAGGAAAAACAACAGAGATTGGTACTTGACAGGTTTCTGTTTTATTACAGTCTACATGTGCTAGTTCGTTGCAGCTCATGGCAATTGTTGACTCGCTTTGCTTGCGATTCTGTTGTCCACTTTCTCTGCCTTCAATTAGTGGATAGCATGACATTTTGAGGTAAATTGATTTACCTTATAAAGTTTTGGGATAATTAATTAGAGGTCCCCCACAAGGGAGTTAATACTGGAAAAATCCCAAAAGTTGAAAATATTAATGTAGGGTCCCAAGGGACCTCACATTAATATATTTGAAAAGTGAATGACAGTTTTACCCCTAGCCTTAAAAAAAATTACCCCTCCCTCCTCCCCCTACCCCCCACCCCTTCCTCCTCCCTCCTTAATTGATCCAACACGTGATGAAAAGTTGCCTCCTCCTTTTGTTCATCTTCGTTATGTGCGTATTGATGAACCGTATACCTCAGGTATATTCAAAACAAAAGTTTTATTTAGAGGAAATTGGACAATCCAAGCTAACTGATATGCCTATATTGCTCATTGCAGGGACCAAGGTTGTTAGGTCTATTAATTATGCTTCAAGGCTTAAAATCAACCCTCAGATTGCCAAAGTGCAGCAGCTCAAGCAGGACATGCTTGATCTAGACCACATTGAGATGGAATTGTCCAATATGGAAGAGGAAATGAGGAGGCGGGCTAGGATTAGCAATTAGGCCTTCATGTGTTTTTATAATTGATGAACTATTTCTTTCAGCTGGATATGGTCTATTAAGTTGTGCATTTCAAATTGTAGCCCAACTCACATGAAAAAGTTCAACTCCCTATCAATGTATGACCCATGGAATCTATGGCCCATTTCATTATGTGTTTTGTAAGGCCCTTGTAATGTAGGGCCCATTTCCAGGCCATGTTTCAATGTGACTGTGATGTTATTATAAGTTTATTTGTAATGTTTTCAGACTAATTCCCAGCCTAAAACAATATTTTATTACAGCCCTCAACTTTGTGTCAAATCTTCCCTTTACTTGTAGTGTGTACTTTCTGACAGCAGCATGGACCTTCTACATTTATCTTCTGTGCAACTCAGAGCTTCTCACTCCTACAGCCTATAACACCAAGGTAGCATAACTTTACTAGCTTCAAATTGCTTTACATTCTAGAGATATGTTGCGTGTTGTCCCTTCCATTCTCTGTGCAGATGTCATTCAGTCACATAGACCTCAATTTGGCGCCATATTAGTTATTGGCGGGATGTTTTCCCGCCCCAACAACAATATCGCTTATAACACTGCTTCTGAATAACATAAAGCCGATCTTCTGTGAGAAAATTCCCCTTTGCCAGCCATCATGACTACACGAGCACTTCTGAGCAAGGTTGATGAGACAAAGGAAATGTGGAATGTAGTTGTGAGGGTTATGCGAAAATGGAAAATGTTTCACAAGTCCACACCAAATGAACTGTTTTGCATATGTTTCCTTCTCATTGATTCTGAGGTACACAAATTCTTATGTGATCTCTTGTGGACTCTATAATGCTGCATGAATTTTTTTGGCCCTTTATACACACTGATTTGAATCAATAGAATGATTCCTTTCCAGTTTTGTCACATATTTCGATGTACATTAACATGACAAGGGATAGTGATTATTATATCTGATAATTTCAAGCTGTTCATTAATCTTTGGATGCTGTGATTTTGATTGCTTTTTGTTTGTATGATATGAGATGACATTATGGACTTAAACGAAAATTGGACATTTTTTGGATGAACGCCATGATGACAAAAAACATCTTTGGGCGGTGACTTTACCCATTGTGGCTTGCCTTTTGGTGGTAAATGTGTAGTCATGGGCGGTGACTTCCGTCAAATTCTACCAGTCATTCCTAAAGCATCTAGAGCATCAATTGTACATTCATCCATTAATTCATCTCATCTTTGGGCAGAATGTAAAGTTTTTCGTTTGACCAAAAACATGAGACTCACTTCTTCAAATAATGCTGCAGAAAATGAGAAAATTGAAAAGTTCTCACAGTGGCTGTTGGGCATAGGAGATGGGAAGATTGGAGAATCTGTTGATGGATCATATCAGGTCGAAATTCCTGATGAGTTGTTGCTTTCTTCTGACCAAGACCCAATGCATGCAATTGTTTCTTGGACCTACAATGATCTCTACTCAAATCTGACCTCTGACAAATATTTCAATGAGCGTGCGATTTTAGCACCCACAATAGAAATGGTGAACAAAATTAATGATCATATGTGTAGTCTAATTCCTGCAGAAGAACATCATTTCTATAGTTGTGACACAGTCTGCCAAGCTTCACATTCCTCTGATGCCATAGAGGATCTATGCACAACTGAGTTCCTCAACTCGGTTTCTTCTTCGGGAATGCCCCCCCACAAGCTTACTCTCAAAGTAGGTGTGCCCATAATGCTACTTAGAAATATTGACCAAAATGCAGGCCTTTGCAATGGCACAAGACTACGGGTCACAAAAATTGGTAAATCTGTAATTGAAGCAATCACATTGAATGGTTCCAATCCAAATGATAGAGTATTGCTACACCGGATGGATATGAATCCATCTGAGTCAAGATTACCTTTCAAGATGCAAAGAAGACAATTCCCCATTATACTCTCTTTTGCAATGACAATTAACAAAAGTCAAGGACAGTCGCTTGCCAAGGTTGGTTTATATCTGTCAAAGCCTGTGTTCACTCATGGTCAATTATATGTCGCGCTTTCAAGGGTCAAAAGCATGAAAGGACTGAAAATCGTGCTACAGTCTGATGATCAACGACAACAAACAAACATGACTACCAATGTTGTCTACCATGAAGTGTTCTTCAATGTGTAGAAACATCACAGACCAAGTTCCTCTACTGCAGCTTTTTGGCTTTTCTCTGCAGGCCTTTTTTTGTGACATATTCCTCATGTCTTTTGTTTAATCAATCTTCCACCTTCTTTTTGTCAAGCTTTGTGATGGATTTTACTAATCCATGTGATGTTCCATCATGGATTTTAAAAATCCATTCTCATACATGTTGTATTACTGCTGCCACCTCTTTAGCTTATAATTACAAAGCACTTTATTAGTTACATCATTTCCAGGTTATTGTTTTTGTTATTTCTTACTCTTCTATATAATCACCTATTATACTTTTTCATTCATATCATCATGTCTTTGCTATCATAATCTGATATTCCTCTTAAACAGAACTATCCGTGCATCGCACGAGAGAAAAGCTTGTTTCCTAAATTTTATATCCCATCAGTGACACTTTGTTTTACATCTTGAAAAGTGAAAAAAGTATAAATACAAATTAATGAGGTTCTCTTTAATAAAAATTGATTTTTTATTATAAAGATCAATAATAACATGGCATTATGATAAAAAAAATAATAACATGGCATTGAATTTATTCTCAAAATTAATTTAAAAATAAACATTTTTAATTGCTTCCTTTTTGTGTCCTTAGTTGCTTTCGTTCATCAAATTTCTCAGAATGTTAAGATTTCTAAAAAAGGAAAAACAACAGAGATTGGTACTTGACAGGTTTCTGTTTTATTACAGTCTACATGTGCTAGTTCGTTGCAGCTCATGGCAATTGTTGACTCGCTTTGCTTGCGATTCTGTTGTCCACTTTCTCTGCCTTCAATTAGTGGATAGCATGACATTTTGAGGTAAATTGATTTACCTTATAAAGTTTTTGAAATTGATCTTAGTTTTTATATACTCCCCGTTCCTTATTATAAGTCACCAACTACATATTTTTCACAAAACAAAAAATGAATTTATATTAAATGTTCCATTTTTCCCAACTTCACCCTTCATTGAATGGTGTATTCCACATTTTTTAATTTTGAATTTCATCCATTAATATCATGGGTAAAGAGGAAAAAAAACATTTATTGCGGCGATTAGTGACCTATATAAAGGACTAAAAATTATAGGTAGTTGGTGACTTATAATAAGGACTGTAGAGAGTAATAATTTATGACATTTCAAAAATGCCCCAAATGTTTATGACTTTTTTTTTTTGGCCAAATGTTTATGACTTATAATAAGGGTTGTAGGGAGTAAAAATCTATAGACTTAATAGAGATAAAAAAAATTCAACCCTGGGATTATATTAATTTTAGGCACATATTATTATTAAAAAAAGTTGCAAATTCCTCACCTCTTAAGGGTCAGGTTTCCCTTATAATCCTCCCTCTCATTGTCCCTCCATATCCTTATTTTGCTTTTGACATCATTGGATATTTGATCTAATGCACTACCACAGATTACCCCATTTACATGCGCTTATTTTGGCCTCTACATGCGCTTTTAAAGCGCATGTAGAGGGGGGCGCTGGTAAAGGCTCTACATGCGCTTTTAAAAAGCGCATGTAGAGGGGGGCTATACATGCGCTTAAAGCGCATGTACAGGTATGTACCTCTACATGCGCTTTAAGCGCATGTACATCTACATGCGCTTAAAGCGGATGTAGATGTGCCTCTACATGCGCTTAAAGCGCATGTAGAGGTACATACCTCTACATGCGCTTTAAGCGCATGTACAGGTGGCCCCTTTACATGCGCTTTAAGCGCATGTATAGAATGTTTTTTTTAAAAAAAAAATTATTATAAATTTACATTATTTCCCAATATAACCACCAATACTAGCTGTAGTTCATAGAACCAACTAGCATTATATCAAAAGAATTTACCAAAAAAAGTCAATTACTTAATATATTCTAAAATGAATTATATATCAATATCAAAACAATAAGCATAGCTTGATCAGCATCATACAACCGAACATGCCGGATTTTCTGGGCTTCAAGTAGTGCTACAACTTGTGTTGGGTGTGGCATGTCTGAGAGATCTGTCCCAATGTTCACACCAATAAAAGGTTCTGCAATAACAAAAATGAAGAGCCTTTAACCACAGTCCTCATTGATTAACCACAATGAAGATCAAAAGCACAGTTCTTTATTGGGATATTTGTTTCTACACCATAAGTTCTGTTTTTTTCTCTAAAAAAGTTCTCATTAAGAGCCTCCCTAACATAATGTGATGCACAAAATCAGGGGTGGGGCTGAAACACATTGAATGACTGAATGAAAAGGTAAAAAGAAGTTTAGCCCTTAATTCCCTAACATAATGTTTTTCCCCTATTCTGTTTTTCCCCTATAATAAGCATGTAGCTAAAGCTGATCTAAAACGCTTTTAATCTAAAACGTTTTTCCTCCGCAAACTTAGTTGAACTGGATAGAAGTGAAAAAATCAATGATTGCAATAGTAAGCATGAAGCTGAAGCTTATCTTAAACATGTTTTTCGTCTGCAAATTTAGTTGAAACGTATAGTAGTGAACAAACCTCAATTACAAAGTAACTATATGCAGAGCTAGACTTTAATAATCAAAAAAATTAATAATTAATAATGAGACTTGCTTGGCGTTCATAAATCATAGGCCACAGTAGTTCATCGAAAATAATGAGCTGCAACTAAAATACGCAGAAAACTCTGAACGAACGAAAGAAACAGCTACTAATGAGATTAAGCACCTTATGTTTTAGCCTGCGAAGTACAAATGGCCTCAGAACTTGATGTAGACGGTTTATGATCAAGAGATTCTCCTCCTCAGACAGTAAAGCCTTGTTACAAAAAACAAAAACACCATGAACATAGCAAAATTAATGAAGTTGGGTGTTTGATTTGTGCACAGGGCCGCGTCAATAAATCAATCGAGAAAAATATTAATGCCAATACTGATCTAAATCTTACCTCATCAGGCGAACTGTCTCCATTACTCTCAAATGGTTTGTTGAACCATTGAGAAAAATCCTCTGATGAATTAAATATGTTAGGTAACAAGAAGTTAAGCAGTGCCCATAGTTCCTCAAGATTGTTCTGTATATATGAAGGGCACACATTCAACATCAGTATAATGGCAAAAAGGGCAAAAGACATACAAGTCTACAGATTCAGCAGAACTCTATGTCTTCAGAGAAAGAAGCAAATGAAAATAAAATCATAAAAAGAGGATGATCAGACATCACAAACAGAGATCAATACTGGAGTTAATGGCACGAAAAAAGGAGGAAAACAAAGTAAAAAAGAAACCTGTAATGGTGTTCCAGTTAGCAGCAACCGATGAGAACTCTGATAGTGTTTCAAGTCAGCATTCAACTTGCAAGAGGCATTCTTTATGCGGTGACCTTCATCAATTATTATATAGTGCCAATGTATTTTGCTCAACTTAGGCCTATCATGCTTGTTCATAAGATATTCATATGTGGTCAATAGAACATTAAATTTCTGGTGAACAATCCTTTCCCTACAATTAAAAAAAAAGGTTTGAAACATATAGCAACACAAGTTTCAAAAAATTGAAAATTGCTGCCATCTATCATGTATATTACTTGAATAACCGCCGCCGCTCCTCCGGTGGTCCAGAGTAAACAATTTTATGAATGGAAGGAGCCCAGAAATTAATTTCTGACTCCCAACCAGGTAAAACTGAAGAGGGGACAACAACAAGAAAAGGCCCCCTATCATTTTTGGTTTCCATCAGGTAGCAAATCAGAGAAATAACCTAAAACAAGTGAAAGATGGTTAAAATCAAAATCAGGAATCTAGCTCCACATTTAACTTTTTCATTTAAACAGAACTAATGCATACCTGAACAGTTTTACCCAGTCCCATTTCATCAGCAAGTATTCCATTCAAATGATTGTTGTATAGCGAAACCAGCCACCTTAGGCCATTCATTTGATACCTGCAGGATAAAAATCACAACCAAAAGTAATGTGAGACTAAACTCCCTCCCAATCAAACATCAAAGTCAAAATAAAAATAATTAACAAATGTAGGAAAAACATTATGTTTTTCCTTAAAAAGAAGTTTAAGATAAACTGACTGAATGCTAATTTGAACAAATTCCTTAATTCCTTCCTAAATCCATTTGGCTAGTGATATAGGGGAAAAACAGAATAGTTTAGCCCATAAACAATACACATACACTTCAAACTTCTCATTCATAATCATATACTCATAACATTCAGCAAAACAGAGGAATCCGTGAGCTCAAAACAATATAAATCCAGTTTCCCCCACAGATCATTTTCCCTCAAAACCCACACCCAATCAGAACGAGAAACAAACTTCAAAATAAGTGGTTAATCTTCATCTATAATGGTTTAATAATCCTATAATCCCTGAACCAGAATCGATTTCGCTTAACTCACACGTGTCAGAAGAAAAAAGTAGGATTAGGAGAGTAGAAGCTCACCTAGGTTGATAAATCTGGAGGTTATCTAACTTTAACTCAATACATTTGTTATATGAAACAAGTAGCCATCTAAATCCATAAAAGTCTACATTCACGAAAGACCTAATATGCAAACCACTAAACACGAATAGACCTAATATGCAAACTATTAAACACGAATAAACAATAGAAATAGAAAATCCATGTATGATTTGAAATACAAAATGAAAGTTAGGGTTTACAATTTTACCTTAGCGGCGAGCAAGGAACTTTTAGATTCCGGCGATACTACGAATGACGAATGTGAGTGAGGGATTGAACAGAGAATGGAGGCCTTAAATCGATGCAAGAATAGTGAGATAACAGTGAATGAGAAAGGTTTCTTGTTCGAAGACGATGAGAGAAATCAAGGTTGGTTGGAGATTGCAAGGTTTCGACTGAGAGCGAGGGAGTGAGGCGCAGAATCCTTTCTCATGTCAAAATGTCGGCTGATTCAATTGAAGGAGAGAAGAGAGAATTGGTTTATATAGTAAGCATATAGTAAGCATAATATTAGGGTTTAGGTCCAATGAAAGCCTTTACATGCGCTTTAAGCGCATGTAGAGGCTCTACATGCGCTTAAAGCGCATGTAGAGGTAGAAACACCCTTTACATGCGCTTTAAGCGCATGTAGAGGTAGAAACACCCTTTACATGCCCTTTAAACGCATGTAGAGGTAGAAACACCCTTTACATGCGCCCAATTCCATAGCACCCAAAAGTGGCAATGGAGCTTTTAAACACTAATTCCACAAGCAGGAACACCTTATGAGGTGTGAGGAGGACCTCTTATGCATGACTCCATGTTTTGCACTTCAGTAGTGCCTTTACATGCGCTTAAAGCGCATGTAAAGGGTGTTTCCCAATTCCATAGCACCCAAAAGTGGCAATGGAGCTTTTAAACACTAATTCCACAAGCAGGAACACCTTATGAGGTGTGAGGAGGACCTCTTATGCATGACTCCATGTTTTGCACTTCAGTAGTGCCTTTACATGCGCTTAAAGCGCATGTAAAGGGTGTTTGAACATTTTCATAGCACCCAAAAGTGGTAATGGAGCTTTTAAACACTAATTCCACAAGCAGGAACACCTTATGAGGTGTGAGGAGGACCTCTTATGCATGACTCCATGTTTTGCACTTCAGTAGTGCCTTTACATGCGCTTAAAGCGCATGTAAAGGGTGTTTGAACATTTTCATAGCACCCAAAAGTGGTAATGGAGCTTTTAAACACTAATTCCACAAGCAGGAACACCTTATGAGGTGTGAGGAGAACCTCTTATGCATGACTCCATGTTTTGCACTTCAGTAGTGCCTTTACATGCGCTTAAAGCGCATGTAAAGGGTGCTTGTGCCTTTACATGCGCTTAAAGCGCATGTAAAGGGTGTTTGTGCCTTTACATGCGCTTAAAGCGCATGTAAAGGGTGTTTCCATATGATTTTGAGCTCTTCACCTAAGTTCATTTTATATTTTATCTCTAAATACTCAAATCCTTTTCTAGTCATTGTTTTAGTGAATTTTAATTGATGTACATTTCTATACATGCGCTTAAAGCGCATGTAGAGATAAGGCCTCTACATGCGCTTTAAGCGCATGTATAGATTCTTACATGTACATGCGCTTAAAGCGCATGTAAAGGACCCTCTATACATGCGTTTCTTCTAAGCGCATGTAAAGGTGCGCTGGTAGAGAGACAATTTGTAGTAGTGATGGTCCATAATTAATATTTTTACAAAATGAATATAATTATAAAAATACTTAAAAATCTCAAATAAATTTAATCTGTCAAAATTTGATATAAATAGTTCTTGACTGTATTGAAAAATACAAAATAAAATTTAAGTTTACATTAGTAGCCTAGTTACATTTTACATAAAATTGTGACAGATCAAATTTATTTGTTAGATTTTAAAATTTTATTATAACTATATCATTTTTAATAAAACTATTAAATCTGAACCATTGGATCTTTCAAAGATCCAATGGTTTATAAAAGGGAAAATGAAAGAAATGGAGGGAGAAGATTATGAGGAAATCTGTCTCTCACCTCAAACCTCCTCCTCCTCCTTCTTCTTCTCTTGCGCCTTCTTCACCTTCCACGCCGTCTTCGGTTCTGTTTGGTATGAGGGATTTGGAGGGAAGGAGAGGGGAGGGAAAATTTTTGTAAGATGAATTTTTAAATATTGAAGAAGTGGGGTTGTGATATTTTAATAAAGATAAGATGTAAAATATAAGAGTTATATATATTAATTTAGAATTTGCAATCTCACTTCTCAAATTTTTATAAATTTACCTCACAACAATTTTCCCTCCGCCCATTTTCCCTCCCCTCCCCCCTTACCAAACAGACCCTTCATCTTCTTCTCCTTCCTTTTCAACTTTCAGATCTGGTTCGTGCACGCTACCATTTTACTCCCTCAAGGTCTCTTCTTTCTTCCTTATGTGTTTTCACAATGCTTTCCAAAAACCATACTTTTCTTTTTTATGCTTGAGGCTTAGAGCAAATTTTGATTCTTTTTCCTTGTTTTATGAACTGAGTTTGTTCATTTTTGGATATGGGTTCTGATTTTTGTGCTTATTTTTTGAAAAGTTGAGAGCTTCTTTGCTTCTTGTTTTATGAACTGGGTTAGTTCATTTCAGACATGGGTTCCGAAGAGTGAAGACACTCTGTTTTTTTTTTTTTTTTGCAGTTTGTGAGTTATGGTTCCCCAAAGGCACTTTGAAATGTGAACTATTTATTGTAGAAAAAGGAAATTTCTTATCTGACTCTACGTTATTTTTTTAATTAAATTGTACAAAATAAAAAAATAAAATGGACAGATTAAAGTTTTCAATGTCTCATATTTGTTATGTATATCGGTTTAGTTTTCCTTTTCATGTCTGATTTATTGTTAAATGTGCTGAAGTGTAAAGACACTGTTTTTTTTTTGGCAGTTTGTGAGTTATGGTTTCCAGGTTATTACTGATATGGCAGATTGACTTCACTTAAAGTTCCATTCCGCAATTTCTTTGCTTCAAAAAATAATTGGCATGCCATTTTGAGGTAATGTGATGCTATTGCAGTGATTATATTCATTTATATTCATCATTGTGATATCTTCATTATCTATTATTATTGACTTTGATTTGATGTTCAAACATTTTAAATGTTATATTAAATTTAAGGTGAAACGAGAGAGGTAATATATAAGGAGTGTTCTCAATACCAATAGAAATTCATGAAGTCTTCTAAAAAAATTAAATTATCCGTGATTACGATAATTGCCGTCTTCCAATACTTTCAAATCAGGAACAATTTGTTTTCAATTGGCTTTATCGTCAAAAAATAAACATGACTTAAATAAATTCTAATGGATTAAAATACTTTGTCATGTGTTCTATTTATAGAATCCTTTGTCTGACAAATAATATAAATAATTTCAACTTAACCTTCTGTTCATATATTTATTTAATCTACTATTGAACCTTTTGTCCATCTTTTATAGTATATTATATAAAAGAAAATTATTTACTTTTTAATATATTTTTTAATATAATCTTTCTCACAATTTTTCCTACACAATTAATATCACGTACAAATTCTCTCTAAAAATATACTACCTCCGGTCCTAAATATAGGACCTAGATAACTTTTTTTTGGAGAAGTTAAGGTTGCAAAATAGTCTATTAAATCATGACATATTTGATATATTTTTAGATTATTCATTAGTTTATAAGTAAAATAAACTAGTTTAAAGGAAAAAATTAGGTAAATCAATTTATAATTAACTTATTTTGCTGTTTTTTAGGATTTTTCAAAAAAGTCAATTAGGTCTTATATTTAGGACCGGAGGGAGTACTTGTATTTGGAAATTAGTTAACTAATCATTAGAGTTCGTTCACTAATCTGCTCGTCTTTCTTCTACTGAAAAGTTTTGTCGTCAAATTCTCTTTGAAAATTACATTTTGGAAGGCATACATTGAACTAAACATTGATATTTGTTCGCCTAAAATAGAAAAGATAAGTGAGATGAGTGTTGTTTCACTAGGACTAGGTTATGAAAAAACTCATTGAACACGTTATGATCTAAATTAGTTTTGGGTAAAATGAAAGTGATTAGTTTAAACTTAGTTAACAAATACTGTGATAATTAGGATAGATACTTTTTAAAATTTAATAAACACAATCACTACTACAGAATAACCCCTTTACATGCGCTCATTTTGGCCTTTACATGCGCTTAAAAAACGCTGGCAATGGCCTCGCCAGGAAAGGATTTACATGCGCTTGTAAAAGCGCATGTATTAGATCACCTATACATGCGCTTGTTTTAAAGAAAGCGCATGTATAGGCACCACTATACATGCGTTTGTGTAAGAAATGCGCATGTATAGCTACCTCTATACATGCGTTTGTTTAAGGAAAGCGCATGTAAACGGCGCGTAAAGCGCATGTAAAAGGGTGTATTTGGTTATAGCTATACATGCGCTTCGAGCGCATGTAAAGAGCCAACTCCTTTTAATTAAAATATTTATATTCCTGATGAATCTATTCAGCAGTACTGTTTTTTTTTTATACACATCCACCTAGCATATAAACTAACAAACTCCAAAAATCAAACTTACAACTAAACAAGTAGAGTATCAAAATAGATAGACCAACCAAAGAACCTTAAATAAGCACAAAAAATACTATGAAGTCACAGTTGCTCAAATGCATAAGTCCAAACTAACTCATTTAGTGATTAAAATTATTAAACACCAAAAACTATATGATCAAATAAAAGCTGGGTGCTAAACCCATTGAATAAAGTTAAAAAAACAACTTCCACATCTGATCAAGTTCCACTAAGCCAATATTTGCAACCATATCCAATGGAGAAGCTAATACTAATATAGGAATAAATCAGAAAAGTTAAATCATGGAATCATAAGCATTTTTCCCTGCATGAAGCTTATTGGCAGCCTAAATAATATGCAACCACCAAGCATTTTTATCAATAAAGAGAACATATGAGCTGACACTAAAGGTATAATTACACCACTTAGTTTAGATAGTAGTCAATGCATATCTGCCTAGCCGAACAATTGTTTTCAACCAGAAAAACTTGTGACAAGAAAAGAATTACCCCATCAAGAGGCTTCTCAAATTGAAGATATGCACACTCTCAGCATGGGCTCACATAATAGAAACTATAGGTATGCCGAAAACTAATCAGTGAGATCTTACCAACTCGATAATGTCAACAGAGCCAAGGCAACAACCGTGGGAACAAATATACTTGCTACCTGCCAGTATGAAGAATGGTACAATAGTTAATATATAAATAACATATATCTAATAAACAATATCATGATTGATAAGTGACGTCAACTTCAAAACTTTACCTGCATAAAAATGAAACTTCTTCAATTCTAAACTTTAAATAACTGAATTCACATAATCCAACTTTAAGACTGATTTGTAGAAGAAACTTCAGTGATTGGGAGTCAAAAGCCTTCAAAATTTTGGTTCACAGCATCATGTTTCACCGGACTAAATAGAAAAACCTTTAACACCGCCTCCTTGCTAATCAATATATATTTAATTAGATGAGTTATGCCAAAGTCCAAAAACCTAGCAATAATGAGATGTATCAACAACCAGTGTATGTTTTCTGTCCATCACCTACCAATTTTCATCATCCCTCCCATGTAAAGCCATGTAATGTAAATCATAGCATAGCTAATTAAAGATTGAAAATGTCAATATCCTTAATGTTATTTTAAAATAAATGAAACTGGGTGTGATGAAGGGAAATCTTTAAGAGTTAAAATGTCTATGAACTACTATAAAAAAAATCCTGAACCACAAGCCTGATATGGAACAAAAAGACCCAAGTGGGCCAAAATTGTGGACCAAATGAATGTGATGTTATTGTCATATATTAAATGCAAATTCTGTAAAAAAGGATGCTTTGAGATGATCGGCATCATCAACTCAGGTGTCAAACAGCAGAGCAAGCAGAAACATGAAACCATTCATAACTATTTCGCAAGCTCAAGTTTTTTCAAGACATAAGCAAAGAAAAATACATCATTCAATCTAATGCATTGAGCATTGAAGCAACAACAACCATAATAGTTCCCAAAATGTGACATAATCAAACAAAACCATGACAAGAATACTTACATAATCAACAAATTTCTGAATGGGGGCCTTTGACATCTGAGCTGTCTCAACCAAGCTAATTATTATCTGACTCAAGACACCATCCGATCGTACTTCCGTAGCTTCAATGAGAAGAATTCCATGTAAATTTATTGTACCTCCAATAAACACACAAACCACATGTAGTCAGCCATAACAATAAAATATGTAAATGCCTATATTAGACACTTTCACACCAAACTTTATTTACAACAATCTAAATTATCATTCCAGATTGATATCAAGCATCACTTGTATTGTTTACAAGTTGAGTTTCATATATTCCCAAGCAAGCATTTTGATGTTTATAGTACTTCTTTAGCTCATATTCGAATCACACAATGCATGACCAACTATGGCAGCAAAACAAAGAATTAAAGCCTTTAACCAATTCATTTAATTCAGCCCTTTAATAAATGCATAACCGCTCGGCCAGAGGAAGAAAATTGTCATTTCTTGGCCTTTTATTTCAAATTCAGACTTAAAGATGATTGTATAACGCATATCTCAACCAAAACAATGAAATTGTTGAATCTCATAAAGAATCAACTCAAAAAATTAGAAAGAGGATCAAGAGTACTCAAGTTGTATCTTTAATAAACATTGGGATAACACTAAAAACATAAATTCTTTGAAATCAAATATATGACTTAACTAATATTGAGGTATACATTTCACTTAGACCCATTTGGCTCCTCTTAACAACTACCATCAATCAGTCAAAGAGGAGGAAGAGAATAAGACTTAGTATCATACTTTAATCTTATGCTCAAGCATAGAAAGACTACTTGTCACGTGAAAAATAAATAGCCCAACAACACTTGGATTTCCAGCTTTATCTAGCAAACAAATTCTCAAAACATAAAGAACTTTTTCAGCTAAAACAAAATCATCAACCAAAAAAATAATGAGCCGAAATATGCAGGAAAACTATGGCTGTCATATTAAAGTTTTCATGTCTATAAAGTATATTAATTAAACATGTAAGAACACCCTTTTCTTTTCCAATTCTTGCATTCATTACACTATAATGCTCAACCCATAGAAATGAAGGATTAATAATAAAATCTGTTTGGCCAATAAAAGAAGAGAACAACAAGGTTCACTGTATAAAACCTCAAGTGGTTTATCAATTCATTAAACAGCACAAACAAAAACTATTATTTAATCTATAATCATCTACACCTGGACAATTTAATATAACTACAAAGAAATCAAACTATCATGAGTGATTCTATCTTATACAATTATATCTAAACACAATTGACTATCTCAGGTGATAGCCTTACTAACTGTATACAACACAAGCTAATTGCCTGTTACAAGATTTTGATCTAAAAAAATCTAAACCTGAACTCCGGTAACTTCTAAGCACATACGGGTATACACAATTTATTAAAATTACCAATTCACACCAGCAGCATCTCAAGAGTAGAAGAGTAACAGTTTTTCAACTAAATTAGTCCAGCTCTTAATATATAACAAACAAAAGACTTTAACATACACATGCATTAACAGGAACAGCCCCACTTATTCACATAACACATACTAGTCACCATTTTAATCAGCTAAATATCAAATTCAAACACCCATAGCAGACATCTATTCAGTCAATATATGAAATGAACACAAAACATCTCAAATCAACATTTAAGCACCAAACATACATTAATATACTTCGAAATCAGAACTGACCATTACTACATTCAGCAAAACAAGCAAATCAATCAAAAATAGAGATGTAAGAAGCTTCCTAACAATTACCCGCAAGTTTAAACATCTATCATACATAGAGAAGTTGTAAATTAGACATACATCCACCAATTCAATTAAATCAACCATACCATACACCAAATCAGCTCTATAATATTCCTACATGATTTAATTAGAAGATTTGACACAAAAATATTTAAAACCAGTCAGATTTAAAAATCCCCAAAAGTTAGGGTTTTGCTCAAACTTCACAAAACCTTAATTAAGCTTCAAATAATCACTTAGGACATCCTAACTTCAAACTTAAGATGTTATTTAGATGATTCATTACTCCGAAACTCAAGCCCCCAATCTCAGCCTCTCAAATAACTCGCACAAAACGAGAGAAAAAGGAGTGAAAATAGATAAAAGAGACTCACCAGAGCTTAGAACCGGTGTTCCATGTCAGATTAGACCCCGCCGTCGCCGAAAACCACCGGGTTCGCCGGATTTTGAAAAGAAACGAAGGGAGTGAGAAATGGTGAAATGAAAGGAAGAAAAAAGAATACATGAGAGGATGTTTACCCAACCCATAGCTCCACCGTCGTGTGCCTTGGGCCGCCAGAGCCGTCGTCGGCGAAGGAGAATCGAAGGAGGAAGACCGGAAGAGAGGGCAAGGAGGGCGCAGGTTTTTCAGAGAGAGAGAGAGAGTAGCTTCGGTGAAGGAGAAGGAAATGAATGTTAAATGGGATAGAAATTAAGCATTGTATATGGTTTGCCTAATGCATTTGACCATTCAGCCCCTCCCTTCTACTTTATTTTTTTTTTGATCAAAATCCCTTCTACTTTATTCACATTCTTATTTTCTACTTAATTAAAGATGAATAATAGAATTGAACCCTTTCATAAACCCATATATTTTCTTCCTCCAAATAATGTTTAGATTTCAAAATATTTGCCACAATTTATAATTTAAAACTCAAACTAAAACTATTTTTTTTTAATTTCCAAAGAAAATAGACATATTATTTCTTTAAAAATATATTTATTTTCATTTACCCATTTACAATGCTTTTTAATTGTTACTGATGTTCTATTACCTTAATTAACTCTAGTTCAAATTTTGGGATGTTACAAGAGGGAGAGCTCGTGTGTGAGGGAAGAGTGAAGAGAATAAGTGTATTTGATAGTGATGAAGATGAGGAATAAAATGTGTATTTGTATAATTACTATTTTGCCCATACCCTTATCATTTTATTTACATTCTATTACTTTTTTTTAAGTTCAATTTAATTCCGGCATATAATCTTTTACAACAATTCAAAATGTTTTTCTACCATAATTTTATTTAAGTTCTGAATCATCTTTATGAAAATTTTATTAGAAAATTTTACTTCCTAACTATTTTTCTTTAATTTCTAAAGAAATAGGCATAATAATCTCTTAAAAATATAATTATCCTCATTTACTTAGTTACAATGCTTTTTAAATAACTAATGAAACCTATACATGCGCTTTCTGGGTTAAAGCGCATGTAAAGAGGTACTCTATACAAGCGCTTAAAGCGCGTGTATAGACCACAAAACATATACATGCGCAGTTTCTCAAGGAGCGCATGTAAAGAGGCATCATATACATGCGCTTACAGCGCATGTATAGGTTTAAGTCCTATACATGCGCTCTGTTTTATAAAGCGCATGTATTAATATACTATATACATGCGCTTTATGCTGTTCTTCTTGGAAGCGCATGTATAGGTGTAAATTACCAGCGCTTTTCTTGAAGCGCATGTAAAGGTGCGCTGGTATAGGTTTATTCTATAGTAGTGAATGGAAAAAGTGTAGACCTAGCTATTTATTCACTTGTTTTTTATGATACTCTATTTTCTCTTTCTATAATACTAATTAATTACTATTGTATTGTTGTATAATGTCTCTTATATTTAAATAGATCTCTCAAGCCTATTAAAACCTTAATTGAATAATATGCATAATCTCTTACTATATACCATTACAATTAGTCTCTTTAAACAAATCACTGGAATTTCACAAATCTTGGTTTGTTTATATCACTATGCCAACAACACACTTTCAATCCTAAATTAGAATTGTAAGTCAAGTTTAGATTTAATCTAGTTCTTTACCTAACTAATACTCTCTCAAGCTACTAGTTAAGCTAACAAAATTAATAGTGATCACCAGTTAGAAATAAAAAAATTAAATGTTCTTTTTTTTAATTAATGTTCTTTCTAACCACTAATTAAGTTAACAAACTAAATGTGAGTCCTCCACTTAAAGAAAATAGTGAGTACAAGTTTCAAAAGAGATCAAGAGAATGAGGTTAGCTATAAATATTAATAAGAGAAAATTCAAGTTTCAACATCAATTCCATGCTCAAAACCCAGAACTACAAGAGATAAAAAGTAAATAATCAAACCAAGTGTGGTTGGTGTAGTGGTTTCCCCACTTCACCACTTAAAGGTCTCGAGTTCGCGTTCTGAGAATGCAGTCTGCTTCCAATGCGGAATTGGATAAGTCTGAGCCCGTTGAATTCGTCGTGACATTGGAGCTGATCCACTGGATTAAAAACTTAAAAAAGAGCAAATAATTAAGAAGGAAGGTAAGTAATCTACAACGAACCACTCTAATTCCCAAACACTCTATTGCCACCAAGTTTTGATGAGAAATATATGAAGAAACTGAAATTTCTTTACAGCTTTTCTCAGTCTTCTTTTGCTCCAACAATGGCCTGAAGACGCGAAGGGATTGATATTTTTCCAAAGTTCTCTGGAGCCCCAGATACGACATCCCTATATACGGAAAAATGAAGAAGGTTTGTTAAGTGAGAGTCTGATGAAATCTGATTTAATACTCTCAAAAATATGATCTGATTGGTCTCTCAAAATTGGCCCCAATCTTCCCTTTAAGTTTCACACGTGAACACTATTTTTCAATAGCTTGATGGTATTGCCTTCGCCCATAATCCAAATGCCATTCTATTGCTTTCTCTGCCACATAAGTAAGGTCTCTTTAATCCATTCAAAGTAGCGTGCCTAGTAAAAGAGGAGAAATAATAATTAACAGAAAATGCTAGACATGTAAATTTCATGAAAGGCAAATCAAGACATTCCTCCATCTTCTTTATTTCTCTTTTTGTTTAGAAACGTGTTATAATTATTATTTTATCTTACTAAACCCAAATGTCTTATATTTGCGATGAAGTCCCCAAAATATTGCACATCATTAGTATTTTATCCAAATCTCAAGTTATCTTCTCTTCTATTTTGCATCAGTTAATCCCTAAATGTACACCAAATTTAAATCAAATTCAAAGAAAAATGTACCTCAATAATAAAAATAAAATTGTCAATAATAATGAATACAATTTAAGTTATACAATTTTCTCAAGAGACATCAACATTTGTTGTACTACTAATTAATTATTAGTGGATAGTGTATATAACTAATTATTAAGCCTTTCATTCTTAAGACACTGACAAATCTTAGTTCATATTCCATTATGCGTTCACAAAATATTGTTTATCATCTTAGCCTTTTATATTTTTTTTATTACTTCTGGACTCATGAATTTCAAATGTATGCCGTTTTAGATGGCATTCCCAGGGGAAGGTATTGTAACATGTCTTGGAGAGAAATTGTTTACTAAAGCCATAAAGGAAGTTAGATATTTCCGTCATTCTGAGACTCATGCTTCCGAGTTTAAGCAAAGCCAAAAAGATTTGTGTATGAGTCTAGAAAAATTGCAAAATGATATCAAAGATGCAAGAAAAAGAAATGAGAATCAAATTGAAGTTGTTGTTGGAGGATGGATTTAGGTCGCTAACAAGCTAATAAAAGAGAAGAATGATGAAATCAGCCAAACACAGATTCATAGTTGCTGGCCTTTTAGGAAATACCAACAAGGCAAGTGGTTGGCACTGAAGAAGCCAATCATTAGAAAACAAATAGATGGATGCAAGTTTGAAGGGGTGGCACGTCCTCATGAACTTCCAGGTATCAAGTATCATGCTTCAAGGGATTTCTTTGATTTTGAGAGTAGAAGGGCAACGTTTGAGCATTTGGTGCAAGCATTGAAAGATGGAAACAATTACATGGTTGGATTGCAACGGAAGGGGGGACAGGTAAAACCACATTGGTAACACAAGTGGGCAAACAACTAGATTCGAGCCACTATTGCAAGGGAATTAGGTTTTCCTTTAAAGGAAAGAGAGGAGACAGAACACTCACAGGCTTTGTGGCATAGAATTTCTACGGATGAAAAAAAATTTCTTATAATATTAGATGATGTGTGAGAGAAGCTAGATCTTAGAGAAGTTGGGATTCCATCTGGACATGATAACAAAAATTGTTTTGTTTGAATCACCAATCGCCAATCAAAAGTTTGTGAAGCCATGCGATGCCAACCAATAGTTCGCCTCTATACATTGGACAAAAAGGAAGCCTTGAATCTTTTTCTATTCCACGGGAGAAGTAGTGATCATTCATCGAACAATGATTTTGTCAAAGGATAGGAATGTAATTTGTCTATGCATGGGATATAAGAATATTCTTTATGTACAGGTGTCCCATGTGCTAGGATAATTCTGTTGTAACCTCCTCCACAATTGTATTATTTTCTTCATTCTGTTATAACACATGTACAACCCATATTGCATTTTGTATATTCCTGATTGATTATAAATACACTAAAGGAGTAGAGTTATGTGTACCGTCCTTTTCATTGTTTATTGCTAGTATTTGCTTATTGTAATTTTGCTTTCTGTCATTTTCTCTGACTTGGTATCAGAGCTATGTGTATGACACATGTCTAGATGGAATGACAGACAAAATGACAGAAACCAAAATGACAGTAAACAAAATACAAGCAATGAACAATGAAAAGGAGGGCACACATAGCTCTACTCCTTTAGTGTATTTATAATCAATCAGGAATATACAAGATGCAATATAGGTTGTACACGTGTTATAACAGAATGAAGAAAATAATACAGTTGTGCAGGAGGTTACAACAGAATTATCCTAGCACATGGGACACCTGTACATAAAGAATATTCCTATATCCTATGCATAGACAAATTACATTCCTATCCTTTAACAAAATCATTGTTCGATGAATGATCACTACTTCTCCCGTGGAATAAATAGAAAAAGATTCAAGGCTTCCTTTTTGTCCAATGTATAGAGACGAACTATTGGTTGGCATAGCATGGCTTCACAAACTTTTGAATGGTGAGTGGTGATCAAAACAAAGCAATTTTTGTTATCATGTTCAGATGGAATCCCAACTTCTCTAAGATCTAGCTTCTCCCACACATCATCTAATATTATAAGAAATTTCTTTTCATCTGTAGAAATTCTATGCCACAAAGCCTGTGAGTGTTCTGCCTCCTCTCCTTCCTTTAAAGGCAAACCTAATTCCCTTGCAATGGTGGCTCGAATCTGGTTGATATTTGGAGAATTGGAGACAACAGTAAAGATGACTTTCTCAAAAGTTTTGTATTCTTCAAGTTGTTTGCCCACTTGTGTTACCAATGTGGTTTTACCTGTCCCCCCATCCGTTGCAATCCAACCATGTAATTGTTTCCATCTTTCAATGCTTGCACCAAATGCTCAAACGTTGCCCTTCTACTCTCAAAATCAAGCAATGAACAATGAAAAGGAGGGCACACCAGAACGTGGCACGATCTCACAGGTATGCAGTTTTGATTTTTCTCTATTTATCCAACATCTATGTTTATGTTTTATATTTAATTCTGACATAAAAATGGTATTTTGATTTATTAAACTTCCATTTTAGCATGTAGGACATCAATGGTTTATATATTTTATTTTGGATATGTAGATCTAATAAACAAAAGGGAGACCATAAAAAAAAGAACCAATATATATAATTGATATAATTTTAGCCATCCTCATTGTCAGTAGGTAGATATATTATCTAGTGTGACTTGATATTTTAAAACATTAGTGACACATAAAAAAAGATATTGGGATAATGAGGTACCATATAGACAATTAATCACATTTAAATCCTTGGTATGTTGGGTAGCATGTTAGAATTGTTATGCTATATCTACAGTGTGGAGTGAGAGCCACTATGCCTGTTGCTTTGTTTGCTTTGTTGGTAAAAGAGCCAAGCAGATTATTCTAGTGTGTGTATATCTCTAATAATTTCATTATATTTGATATTTGGGCGAATACCCAAAAATGATACATAACTATTGGACAAGGAACAAAAATAGTGCATGATTATTTTAAGTTACAAAAATGGTATCCAACTTTTACCATGTGATCAAAAATGATATTTTCAAATATGACAATAATATTAAACATGAAATGTCCAAAATGTCCTTATGATTAAATAAATTTTTACCGGACATCGATTAATTTAGAAGGACATTTTGGACTTTTCATATCTAATATTATTATCATATTAATGATAATATCATTTTTTATCACATGGTAAAAGTTGGGTATCATTTTTGTACCTTAAAATAGTTATGTACTATTTTTGTTTCTTATCCAATGGTTATGTATTATTTTTGGGCTTTCGCCCTTGATATTTACTTGTAATCTCTTGATTTTCATTCTAACATTATCTTGCAGCTAATGTTTAAGCAAAGTGCTAGGACAATGGGCTTGTTAATACTTTGATCTCCCTAGTTCGATAAATGAGCCCGTTAATTTGGAAGTGAAATTATGCCCTTGGGTTTCAAGTGATAATTAATGGAGTTTTTTTTTACGCAAAAGTATCAGAAATATTTTACCATATCATCATATACAGCAGCAGCAACAACAACAACAACAACAACAAAGCCTTATCCTAACTTACCATATCATCATATATTAAAATAAATTACTGGATGGGTCTTTCGGTTTCACATAATTCATGATCCATCAAAATTCCTATTAATTCTTTGGTGTTTTTAATCATATTGTTATATATTGAGATTCAAGATTACATGTTAGAAATAATTTAGTTGTAGGAGTTGAATATATGAGAAGTGATTTATTGTAGGAATTAAGTTCATCACGCAACGGGATTGTTGAAATATTCCATGGTACATCAGAATGTCTTATGAGTCATCCATTGAGCCTTAAAAATTTAAAGAAGATTACACTCATTAGATGCTCAAAGGTAAAGTCATTGTTCACTATATCCATTGCCACAACCATGATCATGTTGGAGGAGTTGGATATCATAGAGTGTGAAGAATTGAAGAACATAATAATGAATGAGGCAGAGGATGACAAGCATTTCAATTGCACCTGTATCTTCCCACAACTACGGAAGTTGACAATCGAGGCCTGCAATGAGTTGGAATTTATATTTCCATCTCTTTTTGGAGGTTTTAAGAAATTGAAATCCATATATATCATTGGAGCTGAAAAACTGGAATATATTTTTGGAAAATACAAGGAGGAAGAGTATATGTTAAATGAGAATGAAAATGTTGAGCCTCTCATTCATCTTCCAGCATTGGAATAACTATACCTCAACGATGTGCCAAATATGATCAGCATTGCTATCAAGAAATATAGTTCAAGTGTGAATCTCTGCAGCTATGTGTATCCGATGAGGTGTGAAACACTTCGTAACTTATATTTTATGAGGCTTCTTAATCTTACTCTGTTTTTCTTTAAGAAAACAAAGTTTTCTTTATTTTCTCATGAAATTTCAAATTCTAAATTGACCCAATTTTTAAAAATCATGCGCACTGCAGTTTGTTAATTAATATTTTATATTGCCTAAAGACTATATCTTTAATGGATTATGGTCAACAAACTTCTTAAATTCATAGATTATATCTTCATGAATATTAAATTAATTATGTCAAAGTAAATCAAGCCATATTTATAATTTTGATTTAATTATTCTAGAAGGATATATTGTGTCTATACATCTCACACTTACAATGACAGAACAAATTTTTTATATTTTGCTAAAGATATATAAAATTAGTACAAAAATATAATTATATAATGCATATAAACATGTAATATGGTTTTAATTCTAAAATTTTTAAACTATCATGAGTTTTTATAAAAGTTAATTTGTAGCTATTTGTTATCATTGGATAATTCTTAATATTATGAATAATATTTTTTTTATATTTGCAAATGTAAAATTTATGCATATCCGAGCTTGATCTTATTGTTTGTAATATGAATTATGAGGCAAAAGCATTTTATTTGAAAACGTGTAGGAAATTAAGAGGCAAAGGCATGATGTGACAAGTGAAGGAAGAAAGGAATGTGAAATAAAGGAGATTGTTGATGATGAAACACCACTCACCCCAACTATTGTCTTCCAATATTTTCTCAATTTCCACAATCTGATACAAATAACAATAATCAACAACAAGAAGTTGAAGACTTTGTTCTCTATCTCTACTTGGCAAAACCTTCCACAATTGTCCAAATTAATCATATGGGACTGTGAGGAATTAGTGAATGTGGTTGGAGATGATTCAAATGATGTTCACCCTATGAATTCTAGCTCTATATTCCCAAAACTGGAGGTACTAGAGATTTGCAGATGCAACAAAATGGAGTTTATATTTCCTTCCTTTCTTTGTGGCACTCTTCAAAAACTAAAATCATTGAAGATCAATGGTGCTGCTGAGTTGTAATACATTTTTCGTAATGAAAGTGCTGAGCTTCATATCCATCTCCCTGATTTGAAAACACTATCATTAATAGAAGTACTAAAGATAATCTACAAAAATTTTGCAAAACAATATCACCTGAGCTATTCACAACTACAAAGCATTAGTTTGGGAGATTTTCCAGCATTCAGTGGAAGATCTTTTCTAGATTTGATGGCTTATTTACAAGGAATGCAATTGAATGTGAAAGCTCCAGAGGTAACACGTTTAACTATTCTTCTATGATATGCATAGCTCTCTTTATTTCACCTTTTTTCCTTCCACAATTTATTTTCTGTTGTAATTGATTGATTAGCATTTAAACTTGAGCTTCAAGATCAATTTTTTATTCATAACACTTCTATCATATCAAGACATGAAATTACTCTATATTTCATATGTAGAAATATACAATGAAGTATTGGTTCCTGATCAAAAGAAACATGCATCATATGTTTATCATAGGAGCAATAAAATGGTGCATTGACTTCCAAAGAATATAGACATTAAAGTTGTAAGCATTCTAGGCATGCTCCTAGTTTTCAGTTTTTTACCGCATTGCCTTTTGAGACAGCCATGAATAGTTTTCAAGAATTTTTAAATTTGATTAGTTGAGTTCATGTTGATGTTTTGAACTGATTTATGTCTATCAGGCAAGATGAAAATGATGTGCAGAAGTTAACAGATCTTGAATTAAGAGACTCCAAAATAGAAGAGGTCATTGATTTGGAAGGAGTGTAAATAGAAGGTCCTCCAGTGATGACATTGAGCTTAGAAACAATGTTGTTGACAAATCTCAGTGAGTTGAGGCAGATCTATAAGGGTCCCATATATATTGTGACCCTCAACAATCTTGGGAATCTATACATCATAGCATGTAAAAAGCTGAGAGTAATCTTTTGTGATTCAATAGTGAAAAGCCTCCCACAATTGAATTACTTGCTTATAAAAGAATGTGACGAATTAGTTGAAATCATTGAAGAGAGTGATGGAGATAATTCGCATCCTCTCTGCTTCCCAAATTTGGAGACAATTGACATCACGTGTTGTAAAAGCCTAAAATGCACTTTCTCCATCTCAGCAACACCTACAACTTTTCCAATGCTAAGGGCAGTGACAATAAATAAAGCCCCCAAGTTAGAGAAAGTATTCATACGCAAAGAAGATGATACAACGAACATGGTGGCAAAAGATGTATTTCCAAAGCTATCACAGTTAAATCTCAGCGATTTACCAAAGCTTGTTGCTATTTGTGAGGGGGTTGATTTTCAAACCGTACGTCTTCAAATAGATGATTGACCTGAATATGAAGGTATGAAAATTAGTAAGATATCACTTTTGACAGTTCTATGCCTTTTAATGTAATATTGAAAATTAAATTGCAGAAATTGCTTCTCAATTAACTTCCACCGATGAGCAACTTTCGCTACATCCCAATAATGCTCAAGCTGTGACACATGCCGCAGAAACAAGTGGATACTCAAAATCAGCTAAGGTATCTTAGATTCACAATTACATGAACTATTAGTCAGAATTCATGAACACAGAGTTGAATTTTAGTGAACTGACATTTTTTTGCATCTTATCTTCTATGAATGAATGAATATATGACTTATAAAGTATTTACACATCAAACTAGTTCATTTTGTTGTTTGCTAATGATTAATGGCTCTATAAATTATTTGGGAGTAGTGAAGCAATTTATTGAAAAAGCTTCCATTTTTTTTGAAAGGAAGAAAATGAAGCTAATTTCAATAGATGATCCAAATAGAGGACAAAGAGTTTCCTAGAACATATTGATTGAAACTTGTTGCTAAGGAAATCTATGTATATTGAACTTAGTTGGAAAAAGACTAGTCCGTGAAATGAAATATTTAATTACCAAGCTATGATATCTTATGATGGTGACATATCTCCAGCCCATTCAGTAATCTTAATTATTGATAATTTAAAATTAGATATTTGTGAAATCGTTCCATGAATAAAATGTATCTTTTTATGTAGATCACAAAAGAAACACCAGTAGGAATTCAAGGTAAAGATTGAAGTGATGGAGATGAATGTTGGAGAAACAGATTCTCAGTTGTTGGGTTTATCAGAAGATCGCAAGAAATTGATTCAGAACATGATGATGTTCAGAGATATTGTAAGTGCCAAGGTGAAGGACACCGATTTAGCAATCGGTGTAAGTGCCTAGTCCTTCAAGAAATTTTGAGACCTCAAGTAAGCGGAAGTTACCCTGAGTATCGTTCTCAAGGAGCCTTGTTTAATTTAACTATCCTAATAAACTAAATGCAATGCAAGATGGATTTGGGTGAAGAAAATATATTTTGTTGATTTTTTTAATGAAGGATGCAAAATAAATAAATATTTTTGGTATATTTAATAAAATGGTGTAGTGGAAATGAAGTGCTCTTAGAAATGAATTTCAATGGCTATCATAGCTTTCTAAGGATTTTTAGGGAGTTTAATGCACTAATTTCCTAATTTACCAAACCTCATGAACCCATGAGTCCAATTGCCTAATTAGTGGAACCCCAACTAACTAGAAATTGTTAAGTCCTTTAGCACCCTTGAGTTTTCTCTAGGTTTCCTAAACTACCAACCTCACCAACCGGTAAGTCTAATGCCTAGTCTCATGAACCCATTCAAATAGGCATTATTAATTACCCTAGAGTGTGATTAGTGCTTTGTAATGCATTAGATTCAATTATAATTTAATTCAATCAAACTATCTATCAATACCATGAATAAATAGAATGATATCAAATAAACTATAAAGAACATATACATAACCATGTATATTTATGAGTTCAAATCCCTCATTACAAACCAAAATCACAAATACCCACAATAACAACCAAATCCAGTCCAATCTCAAAACATAAATGCTAACCTAAACCTAGGCAATCAAAAATATAAAGAGAAAGGAAAGGAATTGAGACTCCCCTTTGAAGAATCAAAGCTCAAGCCACTTCCATCAACTCCAAGAGCAAGGAGGAACTTTATTGAGGCATGGAAGAAAGGTGGAAGGTGGAAGGGAAATGTGAGGAAATGAGAGTGGGATGGAGGAAGAGATGGAGAGAGCTAGGGTTTTGGGGAGTGTAACATCCCAATTTGCAAATTAGGGATAATGAGAAATTTTTGAGGTGTAATTTAGGAAATTTAAAGTTTTAGGGAAATTTTATGATATTTGGGATAATTTATTGATATTAAATCTTGATTATCATAGATTTTAAAGGAAATCTTGATCACATTATGATAGAAAGAAGGGATATAGTAATATATAAATATAGTTAAAAGAATTAATTGGAGATAGAAACTTCCATGAAAGGTAAATTAGAATCTAGATCATGATAGGATGAAAAGAAAATATATATAAATATATACAAACTTTTGGGCTAAAAATATAATTTAGAATAAATGATAGGGTAGTTAATGGTAATTTTCACAAATGAATATATCTAAACACTCACTCCCTCTCACCCGACATCTCTCCTCTCCTCCCCCACCCTTCGATTTCGACCTCTTTCTTCTCTCCTCAGACTCCGTCGCCAGAGACGGCGGAGGACAGCGGAGCAAGCCGCCACCTGCGCAGCCTCTCCCTCACAGTCTCTATTCGCGTTCTCCCTTCCCCAACCGAGCCTTATTTCTGTCTCACAAGCTTTCGTGTTTTGTCCTCCATTCTCCTTTCTTTTCCGGCGACTACAGCGGCGGACGGCGGCGGAAACGAACGGTAAAGCTTCGACTTCCTTGTGCTTTCGAGCTATTCTTCCTTTGATGTTGATTGCTCACTTTCTCTTCCTTCCCTTCCCAAAACGCGAGCCCTCCCTCTATGCCTTCAAACTTTGGCGGCTTGTTCGTTTTCCGGCGAAGCAAGGCGACGGCGAGCTCTTTTTGGATCTGCAACTTCGGGTTCAACCTTGTTGGTTAGCTTTCTTCTCAAAACCTCACTTTTTTTCGCGATTTCAAACACAACAGTTTCATCACTACTACTGTATCCACATGTAAATCACAATCAAATCAGAAAAGGATCTCAAAACCAGTGGAGATGATCAAAGAAGCATAGATGAGAAATCCTTTAACTCAAAAAAATGACACAAGAGAATGTCAACAAACCACATTAAGAGACTCTTATGGTGATTAATGAAGAAATAATTTAAATTTCTGATTCTTGTCAATTGGAATGTAACCTTAGAAATGGAGATTGTGAATTTTCAATTTTCTGTTCTTGCTAGTTTTTCGATCTTAGTATGTTTTCTGCAATTCTGGTTGGAAATAAAAATGTCTAGTAATATAAGAATGTCATTTGAAAATGTTTCGTGTGGTATTAATGCTCTGATACCAAGTTGTAGCATTCTATTACTAATTACTTAATTAACCAATAATATTCATTTTAGATCTAATAACTTCTTTACTAACTATGATAGAAAAAGGATTTTCATAATATCAATGTCCTATCATAGTTAGAAAAGGAATTTCCTAATGATTAAATATTATCCATGATAGAAAAGAATAAACTAATACAACACAACCGCTATCATGGATAATTTATTGATAAACATGTTAGAAAGGATTTGTCTAACATGGTTAATAAACAAAACTAATTGATATTAAAAAATAAATAGATATATATACATGCGGAAGTGAATGCAGACCTATTAATTGGCAATATACAATTCTAAATAAACTATACAACCTCCACTACCTAATTCCTTTTCCTGATGCTTGCGCCTGTGCATGAATACCTGCAAAAATGTCAGTAATCGTGGGATGAGACAATTTGTCCCAATAATCACCGCTTAACTCACTATAACAGTGGGATGTGCGGTAGCGAGGGAGTCTAAAGGGTACCACATTTTAAATTCAGTAATATATACATATATCTGTCAAGTCTCCTTCCATTCATCACTCAAGTCCCTCTGTCACATCCAAGTCAACTCAAATTCACCATCTCTACTTTCCACATATCACTCAAATCCCTCAGTCAATTCCATATTAACTAAATATCATCTCCCAGTCTCCAACCTAATGATGCTACCATAACTCTCACACTCACCTATAGATGCATTGTGCCATCACGGGGCATGCAAGCATCTAATCTTCTCTATATGATTTGACACTGTGCCCCTCTCTATGATGAGGGGGCAAATTTCCCTCTCTGGCAATCTCCAGAGAGAGAACCCCAATTCTGTTTTCCATTGCAGAATGGGAACGATTGGGCTCTCAAATGCCTTAACAACCGTAGGGGCGGTTGGGCTCTAAAATGCCTTAACAACCGTAGGTCACTTCTCTCAATAAGTTGACCTATGATCCCCGATCCAATCAATCCGAAAAGGATCTCGTACAAATAACTGTCGATCGGCCAATCGACAGTTATCATCGCGCGATGGTACATAAATATCTCAGTGTCATGCAAACCTCACAATATTCATCCTTGTCCATCCATTCCATCCTCATTCAGTACCACAATCTCAATTATTAAATATTATGCACTCTTACCATTCCCTTTGATATCTCAACTGTTTAATTTCTTCCATCTAACTAACTATCAATATCCTTAACAGAATACTATATAAATCTGTCACATCAATCCTAGAATAATACCAATCCAGAACAATCATTCACACCATACAGGATAATACATATAATGTTTCAAATCTCTTTTATACGAAAATAATCGTGTTTAAAGGCACCCGATAGCCTGTTTTGTATAAAAATAGTTTTTCAAAGATAATATTTATATGGAGGGTGAGAAAAGGATTTTAAAAAAATCCTAGCTAACGTCACCCTCAATGTTATAGTAAGGTTAAGAGTGATTACCTGTCGCCCTTTAGCAATTCTATGCGATTTCTCAACCTTTCTCTCTTGATGCCACGAAAGCCTACTTGCATCCCCTCCTATAATAATATATAGCCAAATGATAAATTAATATTATTTCCCTTTTATCGTAGTTCAACGTCTCTCTCGTTCTTATATGACTACCCAAACCCCTTTCTTTTATTTGTCTTAAATATGCATTTCAAACACAATCCAATTTCATATACAATATCCACACAATACAATCCAAATCAAAAACAGATAACCGAGACAAAATAAAGCAAATTCTATCAGATCATATAATTTCATAAATCATATTACCCTTGTTTCCATAACATTATTTCCCATCTTTGAGTTTATCACCACAACACCTAATATCATTAATTACCTATTACATTCCTCAAGCATTGCAATCACTTCCATAATCAAATCAAACCATATTCCAAATAAATAAAAAGAAACTATGTCTAAACTACCTCTCTAGTCATCTAATTAAGACATCCTTCACAATCCTAACAAAAATAATCACTTATTCTCCGAAGCATTGGAGTTGTAGTACATAATAAAGTAGTAATGAAACAACAAACCATAGTTATAACATAACATGAACTCCAATGACAAAAATCATAATTAAAATTACTCTTTCAGGGTTCTTGAACTCTTCATGGCCTTTTATGTAATCAACCTCAACCTCACATCACTATTATAATTCACATATAATCATCAAAATTTGGGAATACTTAAAGTTCAGCAATTCATAGATATATTCAATTAAGTCATTAACTCATTTCCCACTCATTTAACATACCATTTCCATTATCTTAAAAAAAATTCTCATATTAGAACATTAAATCTCTCTTAGGCCTATATCTCTAATCATACTGATCCATTTCCTTAAAACTAAAGCTGCCCTTCATCTAAAATCCTTAAACCAATCAAATTCTTGCTAAACTTAAACTATATCTTCACAGTTCAACCCAATATATTTCTATCATCCTTTAATCATTTCAATTATCTCCTTCATCTCTAAGCTCAAGCCATTAATCCCACAACCACTCAACAACAATCCCCCTTTAAGCTCATCCTTGTATAATGCTCTTATCCAACTTGAAATTCAACAACCCCTTTCCTAGTGGCTGACCAACAAAGAATTCCAGCAAAAAGGAACAACACTAAATTATTCAGCCAGAGATAAAGTATAGAAGAAAAATTTTGAGAAACACATGAATTCAACAAAAGCGCACATGCCACAACAAATTAAACTAAAATTAAACTTCTACATACTCCAATATTGATAAATTTTAATTGCTAACCCAAAATCCTCAAGACCTCCATAAATAAAGAAATTACCCTATTTATTCACTATTTCTTCCTTCATTAAAATCTGAACTACATTTCAGTTTAAGGTTAAAACTGTATAAACCAGAAATTGCCACACCTTCTTCCTTTTTTATGGCATAATAATTAGCCAACAACAAGAGGGATTTTTCAGCATTCGCAGTTCAATAAGAATTCAAACAACCAACAAGCAACCAGCAAACATTTATCATTTCATTTCGCTATTTCAAACACAACAGTTTCATCACTACTACTGTATCCACATGTAAATTACAATCAAATCAGAAAAGGATCTCAAAACCAGTGGAGATGATCAAAGAAGCATAGATGAGAAATCCATTAACTCAAAAAAAATGACACAAGAGAATGTCAACAAACCACATTAAGAGACTCTTATGGTGATTAATGAAGAAATTTCGAGCCAAAAATCACTAAGAAAACTCGTCAGCCCTTAAGCCCCAAAAACTAGGGTTTGACCTAAACTACTCCAAACTTTAATCAAGAACCAAATCCTTTCTAAATTCCTTTGTATTGAAGCTTAACCAGTCTTTAATCAGTTCTAAGGTCATGAAAACCCAAACCCCATTTCGAATTCTCTCAAGTCTCACCTGAAATCGCAAAGAAAAGTGAGGTTTTGAGAAGAAAGCTAACCAACAAGGTTGAACCCGAAGTTGCAGATCCCAAAAGAGCTCGCCGTCGCCTTGCTTCGCCGGAAAACGAACAAGCCGCCGAAGTTTGAAGGCATAGAGGGAGGGCTCGCGTTTTGGGAAGGGAAGGAAGAGAAAGTGAGCATTCAACATCAAAGGAAGAATAGCTCGAAAGCACAAGGAAGTCGAAGCTTTACCGTTCGTTTCCGCCGCCGTCCGCCGCTGTGGTCGCCGGAAAAGAAAGGAGAATGGAGGAGAAAACACGAAAGCTTGTGAGACAGAAATAAGGCTCGGTTGGGGGAGGGAGAACGCGAATAGAGACTGTGAGGGAGAGGCCGCGCCGGTGGCCGCTTGCTCCGCCGTCCTCTGCCGTCTCTGGCCACGGAGTCTGAGGAGAGAAGAAAGAGGTCGAAATCGAAGGGTGGGGGAGGAGAGGAGAAATGTCGAGTGAGAGGGAGTGAGTGTTTATATATATTCATTTGTGAAAATTACCATTAACTACCCTATCATTTATTCTAAATTATATTTTTAGCCCAAAAGTTTGTATATATTTATTTATATATATTTTCTTTTCATCCTATCATGATCTAGATTCTAATTTACCTTTCATGGAAGTTTCTATCCCCAATTAATTCTTTTAACTATATTTATATATATTACTATATCCCTTCTTTCTATCATAATGTGAGCAAGATTTCCTTTAAAATCTATGATAATCAAGATTTAATATCAATAAATTATTCCAAACATCATAAAATTTCCCTAAAACTTTAAATTTTCTAAATTACACCTCAATAATTTCTCATTATCCCTAATTTGAAAATTGGGATGTTACAGGGAGCACCTAATCCCCAAAACTTAAGTTTATAACCTAATTTTTACATCTAATATCAATGGTAAGTTGGGCTTAATGTTTGGGTTTGAGTTTGGGTCCAAATTGAGCTCAAAACAGTCAAAAAACCAGTAAAATCGGGTCTGTTATGCAGCAGTTCGTAGGAGGGACCTCGGTGTAATATCTGAAATTCGTGGACTAAACTGTAATTATGTTTCTGGGACTAAACTGAAATTTCTGAAATTCAAGGTTTTTTTCTGTAGTTTTCCAAATTCGTCCAGCAGCTTGATTTTCCATAGTTTCCCCCATTTTTCCTTACTTTTTCCCATCTAGCCTCCTCCATGTTTGGTCTTTGAACGACCCTAAAAGTGAAATAAGGGAAATAAATAGATCAATTGGCTCTCAAAATTAATTAACAAATTAAATTCATAAGCTAGGCCAATTAATTCACTTCCTAAACTAATTTTTACTTTAAGGTCTAGATATTCAATTAGGCATAAATGAACCAATATTGCATCTTTGAAATGTTAATAACCTCAAGTTAACACAATAAAAACATACAAATATTAGGATTTGTCACAAGGATGAACCATTTGGCATTTAGGTGTGTGGATTTTAGTTGTTGGCTTTCAATAATTCTCTCGCCAAACTCAGAACGAGAAAATAATCATATATCTATATATAGAGATATTTGATATGTTATTTAAACATTACTCCTCGTGTGTAATAATAAATTTAGACCATGAATGATCTACATCACTGATACTATCACGTGCATGTTTCTGGATATTTTGCTTACAGTGAAATATTTATGAAGTTATTTTTCTTATGTGTGCATGATGGTAGAATTCATATCGAATATTTAATGATTTGAATTATGAAGACTTGAGTTATTAATGGTGGAAGATACTTCAAGTTACTCTCACAAAACAATTTTACGTGGTGGAATTCAGAGTTAGCTTGGTGCAAATAAAGCAAGTTTTGGCTGATAACTTTTTATGTGGCCATGGACTTATTATTATGGTGAAAATCAATCATCCTATGAGAAATATCGGCACTTCCACCAAACATCAAAATAAAAGAAACATGGTAAAAAAAAGGAAAAAGAAAGGCAAATTATGTTTTTCAGATAAGGCTAAATCAATAGTTGGGATCATGGTGGAAGATGAAGCTCAATTATAATTAAGGGCCTAAGTATAAAAATGTCCATGTAATTATCATGAAGGTGCGAAAATGCCCATATAAAATTTTTTTGGGCAAAAATGCCCGTCACAGTTAATTTTTTTACTTTTTAACGCAACATCTTTTGTGGATGCATCTATCACTAAAACACATGTGGCAAGTTTATGTATTTATTTGCCCATGTGTGATGATGAAGCGACTGAGAATGATGAGTGAAAAAGTAAAAATAATAAAACTATTAATTTTACATGTTGAAAGGAAGAAATACTTAAAAATGAGGAAAAATCACAATGAAATCCCTCATATGACAATTAATCACATTTAGGTTTCAAAGAATGGAGAAATTGTGTTGAAGTAGCAACGGACTTGAGTGATATGAAATGTCTTGTCATTTAGTTGTCATTGAATTGTCAATATCAGCCCCTTAAGTTGTCATTTAAAATAGCATTGTAGACAACTCAATAACAACTAAATGACAAATTATTTAATACTTCCTCCGTTCCTAAATATAGGACCTAGATGGCTTTTTTGAAAAATGCTAAAAATAGCAAAAAATAAGTTAATTATAAATTGATTTACCTAATTTTTTCTCTTAAACTAGTTTATTTTACCTATAAGCTAATGGATAATCTAAAAAGATATCAAATATGTCATCATTTAATAATCTATTTTGCAACATTAATCTTTCCAAAAAAAAGTTATCTAAATGGGACTTCACCCAAATCTATATCAAATCTTTCGCAACCTTAATCTTTCCAAAAAAGTTACCTATATTTAGGAACAGAGGGAATATCACCCAAATCTATTGGGACTTTAACTCAATTTCACCATTCTTTGGAACCTAAATGTGATTAACTGTCTTATAAGGGACCTTATAGTGATATCCCTTCAAATTATATAAATACTTCATCTTATTCAAAGCAATTCAACTATTAGTTCCTTAGAGTTTGTGCTTTGGTTTATTGAAGTAACAAGGCCCAAAATTTAATTCCTTGATTTTAATTTATGTTTTCCTTTTAAAACAAGGGAGAAAACTGAGATGATAAGGGAAGGGTTCAAGGGTTGAGAGTATTGTCCCATGTGAATGTATAAGAAAAAGGGAAAATCGTTTATTATTGCTCCCAATAACAATAAATTTTTCCACATGTCATACTTTCACCAAGGTAACCATGAGAATGTGGTCTCATACTGGTCAATAGTACTCCGAAAGTTTTAAAATGTAACAATTATACCATTTTTCATTTAAATATCAATGTTGACCATTATAAAATGGAATTTGTCGGTTAATTATTTAATGGAAAAGAGTAAAATTACTATGATTTTGAACTAAAAAATAGCGCCAGAGTCAAAACTTTTGCATGAATTTGCACGTAACCCTTAACATGTTTCAAATATGTTATAAACTACTCCCTTTGGTCCCTAATGTAAGAGCTAGTCGTCAAAAAACACTTCTTAAGAAAACATGTGAATGTTAGTTGGGTGTCTGGAGTTAATGCTTCTTTTCCAAAATTGCCCATATTTATTATGGTACTTTTAAGAGAGAAAAATACATAAGCATTAATAAATATGAAAGAGAGTTAGGGGTAAAGTAGGAAGAAATGCATTAAATGGGGAGAGAATATGGGGTGAGCTCTTACATTAGGGACCAAAACCATTCAAATTTTGGGCTCTTACATTAGGGACCGGAGGGAGTATCTTCTTTGTTTAATCAACAATAATACATACCCAACAAATAACATGGGTAAAATAGAAAACTGATAATTATTAATATTTTAGTTAACTTATATTATTGACTAATAATTTCTAGGATAATTATTAATATACTATACTAGTATTTTTTTTATTGTGCTAATTGTATTTAATCTTGGATTCAACATTATCAAAAACAAATGCCGAATATGATATTTTGCATTGCAAATAAACGGTGGTAGAATAGTTAGCATCATAATTAAAATACCAAAATATTTTACTGTAACTTTTGTGTCCAAAAGAAAATTTTAAAATCATCTATATATCAATAAAGACATTACACCCCTATAACCACACTGTAGATTACTGTTCATAACATCCATACACTGCGTGACACGTGTCCTTTTTGGCCATCTGCTCTTCTAATGCTTCAACCAAATAAAAATCAGACTTTTAAAATATTGTCCCTGACATTATGACCTGGCAGTGAAGCTCCCCTTTATGAATGTCCTTTTTGTTGAATTACTCTCTGAATCCATTTCGCAAAAAAGGAAGTGTGTGGACCATACCATATCTATTCTCTCGAGAAGCATGTGATTCAAAAAGCTCATTCACCTTATTGAATATTTTATTTATTATATTATTTATTTTAATTGATAACTCATAAAAGTAAGTCACAGGGCCCCACTTGCTTGCTTATTCAATTGCCCCTTCATGACTTGTCCTCAAGTTCCTTTAACTTTCCTTTTTTTATTGGTATGTTTTTTGGCAATCTGTATCTTCATTTCAAATTCTTGTGGGGGGACCAGACGTTACATTTGGATGAACCAGACATGTGTCTGTCCGAATATGGTGCCACGATAATAAGCTTCTTCAAGAAGTGTCTTTTGCTTGCTTACATTAGAAAGAACCCCAATCATATTGACCTCCACACATACAGAGCCATTGTAGAAGCGAACCCCAACAGCTTGTCCGTCCGCCGCCTAGCCCTCTAAAATGTCTGCAAAACGAGAACTGAAGAAGATTTCTGAGCTTGAGGTTGGGGATTTCAATGGATACATCATTGTGAGAGTGGAGCGTATAATCCGGGTTCAACAGGTTGTCTATCCTCTTGGACCACATCGACCCATGATTGAGCCACAGGGGGTCCACATTGTTGTTTTTGACGGAAGTGTAAGTTTTTTTTTGTCCTTTGCTTTTTTGGCTTGCCCATTTTCTGAAACCTCCCTTATAACCATCATATTTTGTTTAAACTGTAGAAGATGAAAGTGTTGCTGGTGTGTGAGAATCAAAATGTGCTTTGGAGGCTTGGATCTATGTTTGCCGAGGAGAGGATCCTCCGCATGAGAGATTTCGAAGTGTGCCTAGACGAGGCGACTTTCGGGGGGACTTTGTTCATCAAGGCTAAGGCTGCTCTCACTTATGTTGAGCATCTTCTCCCAAGTAACACTCACTACCCTCAAGGCTTACCGATTCATTGTTGTGATTTGGTGACTATATCTGAGGTTGTTGAAAGGAAAGCAAGGGGACGGGGGTTGCTGGGTGAGTGGCCAGACATACATATGATTCTTTTCTAAAGTCACTATGTTTTTTTAAACTTATTCTTCACAGTCATTTCATGTTTTTTAAACTCACTCTTCATGGTCATTTGATGTTCTGTCCTGTTTTGATATGGTGACAAAGATGTTTGCGGTGAAGTGGTAACCTGCTACGAGAGGGGTATGGAGGTGGCTGATGATATGGATACGAGGGAAGTTGTTTTGGTCATTGAGGAGACTGGTGTGTTAGCTACAAGGTTGGTTTTTTTTTCTAACGTTACAACAAATATGTAACATGCATTAGAGTGTGGTAGCTTTCCAGACATGTGAAGCTTATTTTGCAATGTAGTTTCATACGCATATACGGTTTGCTTATTATGGGTTCAAATGATTTTTACAATGTAGTTTCATACGCTTGCAGAACACATATATGCGTCTTTTTGCTAACAAGAGATGGTTATTCTAACTCAAAGTCTGGAATATAAGGATGTGACCTTTGATATTCACTATGAGGACACAACTAATGCTGAGGATTACATCTGTGAGCAACCTGAGGCGGAAGAAGGTAATCAATTAACAAAATTACTAACCAGACATCATACATTATGTCAATATTTTGTTGTGTAATTAATAGCTTTTTTTCATTGTACATTTTGTACAATCAGAAATAATTGAACCAACGAGTCTCATTAACACTGCGCTCTCTCGAGTTCGGAGCATAGATGGTTTACGAATAGTTCTTGGCAAACATGACGGAGAAGAACACAACACAACAAAGAACGTTGTGTACAGAGAAATATTCATGAGTGTTCAAAACAGTAGACATTCATGATATTTGTACACATCCATACTGCACAATATGTAATGAAACTTATGGCAGTCTTTTGTTTATGATATCCATTATCAGTTTCCAACTCTGCATGCGATACAGATGTACTGATGCCCCTTTGGTTATTTAAGTGGACTATTTTATACTTGCATGGTTCCACATATTTTGAGGAAAGTTATGTTATGCTTTTTAACATTAGTGCTGTTTGTGGTTTGCTTAATAGTTACCTAAGCCCATGGCCTTTAGCACTTGATGATCAACCGTGTGCTACTGCTAACATAGCAGAAAGAGTCAATTTTTTTTTACTTTGTTTTTTGGCTGAAATTGTTATATGATGCTTTTTGTATACCCTTTATTATTCACATGTGAATGTGAATGCCTCCGTGCAACGTACGGGGGTCCCTACTCGTGTTTAATCAAAAGTAAATGGAAATGTCATTAATCAAAAGATCAGACATGTACATTATTAGTAGTGGGTTACAAATGTAAAGAAATAAAAGTTGTCCTTTGTCTAGGAGCTCATGTAGTTTTGACTAGTGGGTCCTACTAATTGATTTTGAAATTAAAGAATGTTGTGTAAAGGGTGTGATAATGTAGGTCTAGCTTGATTGAGTATGTCATCTACAAGATGTTTTAATCAAAATGAGTTTTATCCTTCCTTTATACTTCATCATTGTAAATAAAATATTTAGTTGACTTTTGTAGGAGATTATATGCTAAATGAGTAGCTTTATTTTTCTTGGATTTTAGGAAAATTAATTGAGTTATATATTTAGAAAACGAGTGACAGAAGTATAAGAGAGCTATGCATTTTAGAATTTTGTCTTGTAATTTTTAAACTTTATGAATAATGTGCCTTTTCAATTTTCTTATCCAACTAATTACAAGTAAACGACGACATAATTGGAAAAAACCATCATACACACATATTTATATCTTGTTAGAGAGAACAATTAAGAATTCCTGATCCATCAAAGAAATTAGTTTACATGCGTAAATTAATTAACAATGTAAGGAAACGTTATACCTTGGTTTTGTCAAAGTATCTCATAAGTCATACCTTCATTCTAGTTTGTTAAAAAGAGACCAGGATGGGAGGGGATGTAACTGTAAGTGTAAGTGTCTGATTTTGCAAAATGAATTTTTGTGGCTCAAAATTTTGCAAAATGATTTCTTTTTTTTATTTATTTATTTTTTTTTGGCAAAATGATGGGAGCAAATGGAAACTTGAGATCTGGGACCCACAAGCAGAAAACGTGGGCTGTGATGTGAGCTGGGTCACATGCGCTCGTTCACATGAGTGACCCCACACAGGAACCATTTCACCGCAAATTATAATCCATAAACAAAGTAAGAAAAAAGTATGGAAATCTTTGTGATCGTGAATTCGTGATCACAATATTTTTTTTTTGTAGTAAAAATATTTAAATCAGAAAAATTACATAAGAATTAAAGAAAAGAGTCTAACAGCTAAAAGAAATGCTCTCTGCGCGAGTATAGTTTGCAAAATGTTTCTAGTTTTAAGTGTGTTCAATGACAACCTTTAAATTGTGAGCCATATATGGACGTAAGCAGTTAATATGAGGTTTTGAAATACTCTCTTGCATCCGATATCACACAATTTTTAACATAGAATTCTAAACTTAATTATCTAGAATTCGTCATACATAAAGATCATCTAATTACTTTTCTCCAGCGTTGTTGTGATCACAATACTTAAGCTTAATATGTCTGCTCTATATAATATATAGATCAAATTTAAAGTTTAAGTAAACTTAAAATCAGCTAATTATTTTTGGGGAAAATGATTAAAATTTAGATTTAAAGAATATGCGTTTGTGCCTCGTGTAAGTATAATAATGTTTTATTTGGTAAGTTTGATAAGTGTTTTTTGTTGCTTTTGACAAGTTAAAATTGAATATTTCAAAATATTTTAATGGAAAAATTCTAAATTCTCTTTAACTTTTTTATGAAATTTATATAGAAACATAGATTTCTTACCAGTAATCTATATATCACATAATTTATTATAAGATCTTAATGGCCTTTGATTTTTTTTGATCGAATAATGGCCTTTGATTTAATGGTAGGACCTGAGTACATGAGAAAAATCAATCATGTATTATGAAGTTCAATTGATTAGTTTGAGGATACCATGAAGTTTATATAAGCTATTATCATAAAAAAAAAACATTATATGATATTTCAAAAAATTGATGTTGATCATTATATTTGTATTATATATAAAGCTATAAGTGGACAATCTATACAAAGAAAAGTTGGCTTCTCATTTGCAAGCATTAATCTCCATGAGTATGACTAAGTTTTTTATTTGTGTATTTTTGTTTTTCATTTATCTTGTTAATCTGATTCTGTGTTCCTTTTTAGTCTTAGAATTTAAATTGTGTATATTTGTATGTGATTTCCTCATAAAATGAAAATCTACTTTTGGGAAAAAAATTAAAATTATTATTTATTTTGGTCGGCGGGTTTGACAACATACACTTATCAAAAGCAAAGAAACAAAAAGGGTCATACTTACCTCCAGTGCACTATATCCAGTGCAACCAGTGCACCCCAGTGCACCCCTAATTAAGTGACACGTGTCCTCCTCTTCCTTCCTCTCTCCTCCTCCTCTTCCTTCTCTCTCTTCCCCACTCTCCTCCAATAATCACCGTCTCTCCCCACCCACCTCTCTTCCCTCTTTCTCATCCTCCTCCATTCAATAGCTTACACCAACGAAAAACACACATCAATCCACTCAACAAAAAAAAAATCAAACTAAAATCCACTTAAAGAAAAACTAGATTAGTGGTGGATGAAAACAAATGACTTGATGGCAACGAGAGCATGGATGAAGACGAGTTGCGTGAACGACAACGGATCCACCGTTTACAGTGATGAAGGAGGATGGTTTCAGATCTGGAGTTATAAACAAGGTAGAGGTCGGAGAAGAAGATGAAACAATGAGATCTCAGCGAAGAAGATGAAGTCATTGTCGCCGTTCTTGACGGCGTGGCGTCGACGAAGGCAGCTGGGGAGCGACGGTGGTGAGGAGTGGGCGGAGCAGCGAACAATGGTGAGCCTCATCAGAGGCGAGACAGAGAGAGAGGTGGATTTGCAGATCCGATATGAAATGAGGAGAGAGAGGATGAAAGAGAAGGAAGGTGATTTGGAGAAGAAAGAGAAAGTGGGCTGACGTGGCAGAATTTTATTGGTTAACTGGACAAACTGGACCCAACACTGGATCTAAGTTTTTTCCAAAAATGCCTCTCAATTTCAACATATTTCCCAATTTGCAATCCCATCCATTTCCTTTCATTTTATGTCCATTGTGTTTGGTCACCTGTCAAACTTTAAGCCTAAGCTTCCATTATTCAACTCAATTTCACCCACTCATTTTCTATCATTTATTTCCCTCAACAAATTCCACTACACTACACTCCACTCCACTCCACTCCACTCCACTCCACATCTAATAATAACAACATAAAATAAATTCAAAAAGTAATTCCCATATTTTCCCAATTTAAAAATAATTCCATCAGCCCCCAATTTAGTTAAAGTACTTCTTATACTTTGGGAAACACTTCTAAATATTACTTTCAATTTTACAAATGAACCTCGCTAATTACAGCTCTCGAGAAAGTTGGTGATTGAAATAAAAAAAAAAAATTAAATTGATGATTTACCAAAATAAAACTAAGTTAAATAAATCAAAATTCTTCTTCTTCTTCTTCACATCCAACAGAAACTTGATATCTCCAAACCATCATCAAACCAAAGAAGAAGCATCAGGCAAGCCTTGTTGAACATCACTAAAATTCCTCGCCGGAGCCCTCGCCGGCGACGCCGTATCCGGCGGTTTAACATCGGAGACATGAGCTCGGCATATGGGACAATTCTGATGACTACTAAGCCACATGTCAATGCAAGAAGAGTGAAAAGAATGCTTACAAACACTGAGAATCCGTACATCATCACCATCGGAAAAAACAGAGAGGCAAACAGGGCACTCTGTTGGGATGTCCTTAACATGAGGGTCTTTTCGGTATTTCACATCAGAAATAGCCGTTGGAGGGGTAGGTGAGGGAGGGGTATGATCATGGATGTGATCTGAGCCGTTGGAGGATGAACGGTGGAGATTTGATGATGATGATGAGGAGGAGGGGCATTTGATGGTGAAGATGAAGGCGTAGATTAAGGCGGGGATGGTGACGACGGCGATGAGGGCGAGGAGGAATTCGAGTGGGGAGAGGTCGACGGCGGCAGAGGGGGAGTCGGTCGGAAAAGGCGGTTGGGGCGGGGCATTGATTACTGTGATTTGGTCAAAGGCGGCGGCGCTTGGTGGAGGAGGGAAGGGGAAGAAGGGGGATGGTTGTGGTGGTGGTGGTGGTGGTGGGGAAGAGAGGAAGGGAAAGGGAGGGAGGAGTGGGAGGGGAGGTGGTGGGAGTTCCATGATGATTGAGGTAATAAAAGATTATAAGATGTATATGCTTTATTGTTATTATTATCACATGTGCTTTTTCTTTCCTTGTTTTCTTTGTTTTAACTTTTTTGTTTTAGATTAATCAATACAAAAGTTAACTATATATTGATAACAACAAAAATTAATATGATTAGGTAGATCAGCTATATGAATTCATTGATATATGTTCATAAGAGATTAGACGGCGTTTTAGGTTGATAATGGATTGGGACCAATTGAAAACATTTTGGTCAAGTTATAAATACGAAAATTAATATTTTATGTATTCTTAAATATGAGATTTATTTAGCTTTTTTGTGAAATTATGAGAAACTCAAATTAGTCACTACTAAATTGATTTAAAGGAGTTGTTACGTTCTTTCTAAAGGTAGAAATTAGTTTTGTCTTATAATCTCATATATAATGTAATAATATAGCAGAAATATATGATGATAAAGGTAAATTAAGTTTTATAGTAAAATTTAAAGGTAGAGGGAGGAGTCACTTTTGGCAGAAAAGTTAAGAGTACTTGCAAAGGGGTGGAGGCTTCTTAAGAATTCGTTGAAGCAATAATTGGGTGAGGATTCTGGGTGCCCCCAAGGCCCCAAGTTTGTTAATTTTTTTTTTATACTAAAGTATGTTAATACTAGCTAGATAACACTTTTAAATATATAAATATGCCACCTTGTATTAAATTTCATGTCTAACATTTCTCCCTCAAGTTATTTTTATTATTATGTCAAATATACCAATGTGAAATAGGAGTATAATAAAGTTATTTATAGTATAAATGATGATTAAAAGAATGTATTTAAAAAAAAAAAATTAAGATGAGTATACTGATGTCCAACATAAATGAGGGTACTTTTGAGGTAATAAGTTAATCCACAAGAACACTTCAAGGACAAGGTAAGTGTAATTAAATATTTACATCCTTATAAAAATTATTTCACCTTATTACTCTAAAGAGGGACCGCCATATTTTAGAATAATCTTTTGGTATGTTTGATTTTAAATTTTTTTATAAAAAAAATTAAATTTATACAACAGGGATTAAGTGAAATTTTCTCATAGAAGAATGGGTTTCTTAGGAAAACCAATACAATTTTTTTAATAAAAATTCAAATTAAATTTTTTATATGCTACACCTGTGCGACTTGAATATACTATCTCGCACTCTGTATAAAAAGCATATGAGCCACATAGTTATCCTATATATATAAAGGGAGTGCTGAGAAGCACTGTTCATTTAACAGTGCTTCTCCACATCCCTCCCTTTATATATATATATATATATATATATATATATATAGGAAATTTTAAATATAAATTCTAAAATTAATTACAATATTTTTTTTTAAAAAAAAAGGTCTTTTTAAAACAAATTATGATTTGACTCTCTCTTTATGTCCATCCCTGTTTATGTCCATCACAATTTAATATGTTTTTTTACAATCTTGCATTTTGTTGACTTTACATATTGCAATTAGGTTTTTGTTTTTTTTCTTCTTTCCTACACACTCTATTCTTATTTTGCCTATACATCTTATCTTAACAATAGAGATAAAGTTGGAAATTAAATATATTTGAGACAAATAAATATTTTATCTATTTTTAATAGTTTTTTCAATAAAACAAAGTGGTTGTTTTCACTTTATATTTAAGGATAAGGAGAGTATTATTGTTATCCTTATCATCAAAGAATAGTACTCTCTCTGATCCGTGATATAAGAGCCCAAAATTTAAATAAATATTTTCCAAATATAAGAATTCACCCTTACATTCGTTCATCATTTGATGTATTTTTTTACTTTACCTCTCCAACTCGCTTTTGTAGAAATTTTTTTGGAATGTTAGCATTTAATATACCATTTTTCCATTGTACTTTGTTTTTCCTTTAGCATATCAATGTATAAGTTGTGTTTTCTTTCTGTTTGCTTAACCATCTGCCTTCCAATTAAATGTACATTCTCTCACCTTGGAAATCATGCAGTTGTACTACTCTTTCTTACCATGCATAAATTAACTTTTTTTTTTGTTTTTTTTTTTGCATAAATTAATTCTAGCTACTGTCTCCCCCTTCTAGATTAAGTATAGTTTGTCCCTCAAAAGTTAATGCTACCCGGGCTGATGCCCGGGAATACCATCTAGTTACTAGAATAATTATTATCAACATACTTCCTTTTTTTATCTATAATCAATGTATCCCCCTCACTCGACAAGTGAGAGACTAATCCTCTACTAATTTGTGGGCATTTCAATGGGTGGAACAGTTGGCCTGTGAGATTTAATGTTTCTCCATACCCAACGTCAAGGATCGAAGCCCAGACAATTCGATAAGGGTGATCCTTGCTACTTAACCACACACCCCAAGTTTTTATCAACATACTTCCTTCGATAAGAGTAAAATATTAACTTTATATAGATTAAATAATTTATTTAAAAATTATATTATGCTCTTAAAATTGTAAAAATACTAATAGTAAAGTTCGTTGATTAAATGAGGCTATTAGTTAGTTAAGAAAGTTGTTTAATTAATTAATATATATATATATATATATATATATATATATATATATATATATGTATAGCTGATTCTTGCTTATCATCAAATGCATATATATTTATGATAAAAAAATGCACATATATGAAAATATAAATTTATTTAATAATTATCACAAAATGTTAAAATCTCAACGAGACAAAAGTTCACATGTCAGTTGATTTTTTATGTCGCATCCAGCTACTCCAATATCATAAGCGCAAGTGGTAAGTGAGGTGCAATAATGTACAAAACATTGTGATAACAATTCGCATAATTTACTTTCAGCATTATCAAGTTTTAGTTTCAAAACTAACATGTATTTATCGCTAAAAATAAACATATATTCAACGTTGTCTGTCATATTTGCGCATCTGTGGCTGTCATGTCAATTTATCTTCAAAATGATATTTTGGTTTCAAAGGCTCAGCGAAAAAAAAAGGGAATGCGATGATGATCTGGGCACTCTATCAATAGCCTTATTAAAGAAATAAAAAATTATAAATGGATAAATGGTTGAGGTAGTAAGTGTGTTTCAACTTCGTAGGGATGAGAGCATGTGTTTAAATCTTAGGAAAGACTCTTAATGGGAGAGGGACACTATTGACTATGTAGGTAATACTTCTGCCACTTGATTCTAAATTTTTATAAATTAGTTTGTCGTCAATAAATATCGAATTAACAGACAATATCTAACAAAAAAATAATTTTATAGAAACTAAACCAAACAAGAAAAGTAGGAAAGAGCTACAGTTTGCAAAATGGGCCAGGCAGCAACAGGTTACTGGTTTCATGGTGCGGGCTATGCGGCCCGCATCTTAATGGGTTGCAAAAGCACCAACCCTAACCTAGCTGGAGGGCCAGCACACAATCTGCTTTCAAGTATTCTTTTATTTTTGTTTTTAAAATGTCAAGAAGTATTAATTAAAGTTTTTAATCAACAAATATATCAACTTTGCATGTCTAAATAAAGTAAAATACCTCAAAAGTTGTGAAATTATTAGTTCCACAATTACATATCCTTTTATATTTCACATCTTACCGCTTTTATTTTACTAACAATATCATTAAGTTTAGATTCCATCACAAAAACTCCAGCCGTCTAGGTAATCTTCAAACAGCAAGCACTTCAAGTGAGTTGAGTGAGTTTGTGTTAATATATTTATAAAAATTTCCTGTGCTAGCATCAGACAAGTCTTCTGGGATTTTTTGTTCATCACTTTACTCTTGATTTCAGGTACAAATTTCCTCCACAGTCGCACACACATCTATATTACTTAGCCCATTTAATCAACTCGATTGTGATTAAGTTATTTGGTATGATTAATAGTAAATAAATTTTTAGGATGATTTTTTCACTGAAACTAGTAGACTAAATGAGATGATTATTAAATCAGGCGGTGATTAACAAAAAAAAAAAAGGACAACCAGACATTGAGTGCCAGGGTCCTTGAATTGATAATTACAGTCAAGAATGCACCAACATGGGTTTTAATAATGGAGGATATTTTTTGGGCTTCAACAATTGTGGCCCATCTATTTATTGGTGCAGTTGCAAAAGAACAAATTGCACCAATACACAGCCTCTTTTAAACTCCCCCCTCCTCCGAAATATTATTGATCAATTACATCTTATAAGCAAACTTCTTGTATTCCTTTACATTAAATCATAATCTAATGAATTTTCATATTTTTCGTTTCTTTTGGCTTGATTTATTCATTTATATATTTATTTTCAATATTATATAATAGGTGTTTTTATTATTTTAGAACTTAGTAATACATATAAGTTATTTGGAGAGAAATCAATGAAGTGACATTTTCTATGAATGGATGACTTAAAAACAGCGTGAAAGGGACAAGGGATTTTTTCTCCTTCAGATAATTAAACCACGTAGTTGGCAAGAGAGAGTCTTCTTGGCTTGCGGCGCAAGCACATATTCAACAAAACAAATATATTTATTAAGTAATTAAGTAATAAAAAAATAGAATTTCCCCGGCACAGGTGAGCGTAGGTGTGCTTGGAGCTCAAGCATTTGGCACAGGTATATATCTATGAGGTTCAATAACGTAGCATCCATCATCCATGGAAGTATATGCCTATACCTATTCTTCTACCTTTGATATAATTGTTGCATTGAAGTAGACTCACCATCGTCGTCGTGGTTGCAGGTTTGAAACAGAGTCATTTTTTGTTGATAATTTTAGTTTCTTTTTTGTTTTAAAAGGTAATTCACACATGTATCAAGTGAGACTAGTCTCTCATTGTTTTAAAGTCTTAAAAAGTAGACAGTTGGCCTATGATTTTTCTCTATTAAAAATAGCTAAGGATTGAACTCCTAACCACTTGGTCATTTTAGTTTCTAATACTTGATATGCTTATGAGTTAATGTTTGTTTTAATATAAGTTTCTTTTTGAATTTTTGTCAAACTTTGGTGTTCTCTCAATAATAATCATAATTATCATGTGATGGAGGGAGAGAAGGAGTTAAGGAAGATATATATAATTAGGTGTAGGTGTTTTAGAAAATCACTGCGTATTAACTAGCATAACCATCATTATTAAATTAATTATTAAATTAGACAAACGGGTCATTTATTTAATCTTGACCAAATGGAGTATAATGTTTTTTGTCATTAAAAAAGTTAATTTCTGTGTTTTAACTACATATAAAACTAATTGATGTTGACTTTCGATCTTAAATTTAAATGTACAGGGCCCCTTTTCATTTTTTCTCATACTTATTATATAATTTATTCCTATTTATTAATTTGCTTGACATATAAGTAAATCTATAATCTAATGGTACACAGAAGTTTCTTTGAAATATTATAGAACATATACTATAATTAAATAGCTTATTTATCTCTCTTAATCTCTTCCCAAATAAATTACACTCTATATATTAAAAACGGTTGGTAGTATATAAGTTTATTTGAAAATCTTTAGAAGGTTATTACTTGTTCTAGAATTTAATTTGAAGGAAATTTTTTATAATTTAGACTAAAGTTTAATTAGGCACATATATTGATTGCTTCTTTAATTTTCAGGCAGTGCTGAAAACAACTTCTGGGAAATCAATCCAATCTCACAAGAGCCGTATTCAAAAACAAAAGCAGGCGGTGTGACGATGTGTATAATTAGATTTTGTTTTCCTTTCATAGCAGGGACAGCCTGTGGGGTTTACTTGGCTCAGAACTATAATCTTCCAAACGTGAAGAAGCTATATGAGGATGGCATGATTATGGCCAAACACACTGAGGAAAAATATCGCAAGTCTGAAAAGCAGGATGCAGCTGACGACAACTCCGCTTAGTTATATAATGTTGAATTACTTGACCCTTTCTTGAATTATTATTTAGTGTTAGACACACAATAATTATCCATACAAATATTTTTATTTGTATGCAATATAGATCTATATTTCATTTGTATATAACTTAGAATTAAGTGGTTGTTCTACTACGGTTCCATTTGTTTCAAGCGACACCAGCTGAAAGTCTGGAACATAATGCAATATAGTCATTTTCAACTGTTTCTTCTGCCGTATATTGTTTCGTGTATTTCCCCGAACCATCTTGTCTTCGATAGCTACAATGGATTGTTAAACTTAGCCGAAAACATACATATATGCTACTCCCTCCGTTCCTAAATATAGAACCTAGATGACTTTTTTGAAAAATCCTAAAAAGCAAAAAATAAATTAATTATAAATTGATTTACCTAATTTTTTCTCTTAAACTATTTTATTTTACCTATAAGCTAATGGATAATCTAAAAAGATATCAAATATGTCATCATTTAATAATCTATTTCGCAACTTTAATCTTTCCAAAAAAAAAAAGTTATCTAGGTCTCTTATATTTAGGAACAGAGGGGCTACCTATAATATAATCAGATTAATACAGTGGAAGACAAAGGAAAACCTCTCGTCATTGTTTTTGAGTGATAAGAGAAGAGATTCCCCTTAAATAAGAAAGAGATCCGTACAAACATCAAAACTTCTCTCTATGAATTAGGTTTACGTTGGTATGTTCCCTCCATCAAAGAATCTTATTAAATTAATAGCAAAACCTTTTCCCGCCCAAATCTTCCACACTGATTTTCTGAAAAGCCAATCAAGCAAGTGTCCGGCTCCTGACTCATTTTACTGTTCATGAGCCGGTTAGCATTGTCATGTGGCTTCTGAATTCTCATCTCAAATTTCAAATTCAAATTTTAGATTTTCGAATTTTCCCTCCATCTTAAGTTTGAATTTGAATTTGGTCTTAAGTTTTGAACATTATACATATACATCTGACACCAGCATTATATCAGAACATTTAAAAACTCATCCTCTTCGCATGCTCTCATCCTCTTTACACGCTACGTTTAGGTATTCGGAGGTTTTGGATTTTGTTGCGATGGAAACTGTTTTTCTCTCCGACATTTCTCCCCTGCACGATGATATACGGGTGATTGTGAATATTGACCAACTCTCCAACATTTCTCCTCTGTTTTTTACCGCTGTTTGGAAAGGATGTTGTAAAATTTTCACCTAGGGGACACGCATGTTGGTCAAGTTGGTTTACATGGAGGTGAAAGTCAGGCTATTATAGATGGTGGCTCCTGAATGTGTCGTCGAAGTTGGTGGTGAAGGCGTTCATGGAGAATACCAGCTTCTTTTATCCGAGTACTCTGATCTCAAGGATGATGTTGGTAGTTTTCCTTCGCTGGCAATGCAGTTGAAAACACTATGTGAGGTTCCAAAGTCGTATCAAGCAGATGCTGGATTTTTTTTGTGAGTATTTCGTGGTGGTAATGCTTTTTCTGGGTTTGGTTTTAGTTTGGCTGTTGATCAGTATCCCCCTTTTAAATGTACTCAGATGTTGTTGCAGCTATTAGGGATGGTGGTCGTCGAAAGATGTGGTGGAGGGGATGCCATTTATTTTCAAGGCTTTCTTTTTCCCTTAACTGTAAGCCTTTGTTATTAATTTTTTTAATCAGAATAAGGCTTTCTTTTTTTTTTGGTAAAAAGAATAAGGCTTTCTTATTATATTGATTTGCCATTGCCATACTTTTTTCTTATTATATTCATATATTGATTATTTTATTTTTACAATTTAAATATTTTATAGCTTTAATTATAAAAAAGAAGTCTCTGGTCAAAATGAGCATTTCCCCGTAAAACCCTAACTCTGATTCCATTTTGGCGGTATCTTGCAGAGCATAGCATAGAGGCGGAGAAGCTGGTAGGAGTTAAAAGGTTAAGTGAGTGAAATGAATTTAGCCCCTCATAGTAGAAAAGTCTGACAGAAGAAGATAAGGAGCACGTGATCTAGCCTGGATTGCTCTGGCACTCTATCACATCAAATTTTTTTTCTGCTCTCTTTCTTTCCTGCTCTAACTCAAGATTCAGGCTTCCATCTTCTTAGTCATTCACTTTTTCCCTTTTGATAATGTCTTTGACTCAATTGGTTTTGGTTTTCTCTTTTATAGCTCTATCATGTTTCATATTTGTTGGGATGTTGCTATCTCAGTTGGGGGCTTGCTATCTTGATTTGATGATTGTAGTTTCGTTGGGGTTTGTGCCATCTTACTTTTCGATTTATAATTTTGTTGGGATGTTGCTTTGTTTCTGGGAAAATTTGTGTTGTGTATTTTAGAGATTGAAAGCTATTTAACATGGGAAAAACATGTGGTTATGCAGTATTATTCTAATGTTGAACATGCAATCACAGTGAACATGATTCAAGTGATTTCGCCTTTTGTTTCCCTTCTATATGAGATTAGGTTATCTGCTCAATGATTATAATGCTCTGATATGCAGAATCTGCCTGTGCATGAGTGATTAGAATGATGTTTATTGCAGGTCCTGAGAAATTTTGTGGCAATATGCACTCAAAGTTTCTTGCTTTCTTGAGGCAATATGTAATCTTTATTTATTAATTTATTGATTATTGATTTTTGTTATTGTTTTTGTTCAGGTTATTATAGGTATTTCTTTAGGTTTCTAACCTAAGGAGTTGTTTGATTAGCTGTATGTGTGCTGTGTATTCATCTATACCATACAGATTTTATAACTTGCATAATTTTCAAGGCATTTTGGGGCTCTAAAATCCATTTTAAGTTGTGATGACGAAACTTTGTAAAATCCCCTTGGTAATGCAACTTTGTATCAAGATCTTCATTTATAAGCTTCTGTTTTTTAATATGGTCAGCAATTATTTTATTGGATTCCTTCTATGTTTCCAATTCCAATTGTAGTCCCTTAATGGTAATTTGTTACTAAGAGTTGTTTCTTCAGAGCTTGACAATCCTCCATGACTAACTGAAGCTTGCTTCCAAATTATCTCCTGCAGCTTCTGTGTTACTCAGCTCATCTTTCAATTTTATGTTTACTTCATGGAGATCATTTTGATTATCTTTCTTGATGGAGACCACACATTGATCATCTAGGGAAGCAACTAAAGGTGAACCGAAAGACATATTATCTTCAACAATTAATATAATCTGAATTTCCTTTCCATTCTGTAACTCATGGCAACCAAGATGCCTCTTGATCTTATCCCTTGCAACTGAGGAATTCGCAGGGCTGACACAATAATTTATGCTTCAGTCAATTGGCACCACCACATTTTTTGGAAATTGTTTTGTCCTTCTGTGTACTGAAGTATTATTGCTTACTATGATGCAGTATTAATGTGTCTTTGTGATAGAGTCCCAAAACCATTCCTGACTTATTCTAGGAGGAAAAAGAAGTCAGATTAAGCATTAAGAGTCTGTTTGTGTTATTTGTTATATTAGTTATGTGTTGCTTATGTGTTCTGTACGTTTTTTATTTAATGTGTAGGAAAAAGGTCATGTTGTACCATGATCTTTAGTAGTGGGAGTTAGTTATGTAGTATGTGGCAGTTTGTGGTGGTTATTAGTTTCATTTTGTGTCAGTTATTTGTTTTCCCATAAAACAGAAAATACCAAAAATAGTCTCTGTAATAATTTTGTATAAATAGGCCTTTTGGCCCTGTGGAATGACAGAACAGAATTTTACAGAGCAAAGTCATTGTCATGGAGATTCTCTTTGGCTATTTGTGAGAGATTAAGCGAGATTCTTGCCTAATCTTTACAAGTAGATTTGTTTTCCTTTATTCCTACTACTATTCAACATTTAAATTTCCACTAGTCATTTCTGGTTGTATCAATTTGGCATCAGAGCCGGTTTCTTTTCAATGGTTACTACACGATCATCACAACATGATCCTGGAGAAGGGACTTCTCTTGGGCCTGATCCTTTGGCTACAATTGCCTCTTGGTTGGAAACCCTTGATGAATTGAGGGATAAAGTAGCAGCACTGGAAGTACAGTCAAAGAATAATGAGAAGAAGAAATCAAGGATTGGTAGATGGGCAGATGAATGTGAAGAAGAGGAAAACCAATTTCACAGACCAAGGTTTCCTCAAGCAAAAATTGAATTTCCCAAGTTTAGTGGAGGAGATCCCAGAGGGTGGATTCTGCAGGCTGAGAAATTTTTCAGGTATTATGGGATAAAAGAAGATAATAAAGTGGACATAGCATCCATGTATTTAGAAGGGGGTGCATTAGATCTTTTTTCTTGGATAAATGCTGATCGTACAATTCTGTTTTGGGAGGATTTAGTGAAATCGCTGGAACAACATTTTGGTCCACCAGAGTATTTGAATCCTGAAGAACATTTGTGCAATATTAAACAAACAGGGACTGTTGATGAATACAGAATGGAGTGGGCAAAAAGAGTTGCAAGGGTTTCAAACTGGCCAGAGCATTGTCAATTGGGGGTATTTATGAGTGGATTGAAAGAAGAATTGCGTTCTGAAGTTAGAATTCGCAAACCCCGTTCTGTTTATCGTGCTGTCAGTTTGGCAATTGAGTTTGAGAAACAAGGAGCCATAAGAAACCGTGGTCTTAAATCGGGCCCCAATTCTGGTTTGAACCAAAATCGGTCCAGCACATACACCAGTTATACACGTGATGGGCATGGGCAGTCTTATGGAAATTCTACGCACCGTATTGTAGGGCAAGGAGCTTCTTCTTCATCGGCTTCAAGCAAGGGGGAGGCCGAAAAGCAATATAGAAGGGATAAGGGTTTGTGCTTTCGCTGTGGGGATACTTTCAGACCTGGTCATCGCTGCAAAAATTCATTTTCTCTCATGGAAATTACTGAGGAAGATGAAGAACCAGTTTCACCATTAATTGAAGAAGTTGCTGCTGAGATTGAGGGTGAGGCAGAAATTTCATTCAATGCTTTTCTTGGGAAAACTTCATCTTCAACCATGAAGCTTCAAGGTACTTTGCTGGGCAGAAAAGTGTTGATATTGGTGGATAGTGGGTCCACACACAATTTTATTTCCGAAGCTTTGGTGGAGGAATTAAAATTACCCATCCAAAAGGTTCCTGTTTTTGGAGTACAATTAGGCGATACAAGCTTAATCAATTGCAACAAAGTCTGCCCTAACTTGGAAATCAAGGTAGCTGATTTAAAAATCTCCCAAGACTTTTTTCCCTTTGCTTTAGGTAGCACTGATTTAGTTTTGGGAATTAAATGGCTTGCTTCATTAAATACGGTGGAAGCCAATTGGAACAAAATGTTCATGGTATTTTGGGTTGATGGGAAGAAATACAGGCTGCAAGGTGTGGCTTCAGGCCCTAACTCTTCAGTATGTCTTCAAAGTCTGATTTGCAACCAAAAAGTTGATCCATCAGTCTCTGCTATTGTTGTTGATTTTCTGTATGATGAATATTTTGATGTTTTCCAAGAACCCACATGTTTGCCTTCTCATAGAGATCATTATCATTCAATTGCATTGCTGCCCGATTCAGTTCCACCTAAGATGAGACCCTACCGTTACCCACATAATCAAAAGAATGAGATAGAAGCTCAGATTGATAAGTTGCTGCAGCAAGGATTCATCAGACCTAGTTCCAGCCCTTTTGCAAGTCCTGTGCTACTAGTCAGCAAAAAAGATGGATCTTGGAGACTATGTGTGGATTATCGCAAGCTGAATAAAATCACTATTCCAGATAAATATCCAATACCGAACATAGATGAACTTTTGGATGAATTACATGGTGCATCATTCTTCTCCAAAATTGATCTTCGTTCAGGTTATCATCAAATTAGAGTACTCCCATCTGACATCTCCAAGACTGCTTTTCGTACTCATTCTGGTCATTATGAATTTATTGTTATGCCATTTGGATTGACTAATGCACCTGCCACTTTTCAAGCTATTATGAATGACTTGTTCCGTCCTTATTTGAGGAAGTTTGTGCTTGTATTTTTTGATGACATCTTAGTTTACAGCAAAACTGAAGAGGAACATATTGCACATCTTAATGTTGTATTCCAAGTATTGAAGCAACATTCTTTCTATGCAAATGCCAAAAAATGTATTTTGGGTCAGAACAAAGTTGATTATCTTGGTCACTTAGTTTCAGCAGCAGGTGTGGAAGTTATTCCTGACAAAATAATAACAGTTCTGAATTGGCCAATTCCACATAATGTGAAGGAGCTTAGAGGATTTCTTGGGCTTACAGGTTACTATAGAAGATTTGTAAAGAACTATGGTATTATAGCAAGACCATTGACTGAGTTGACAAAGAAAAATGCTTTTAATTGGACTCCTCAGGCACAAGAAGCTTTCGAAAAACTCAAATCAGCACTCACATCCACTCCTGTTCTGAGATTACCAAACTTCAATGAACCATTTGTGGTTGAATGTGATGCTTCAGCTAGTGGTATTGGTGCTGTTCTCATGCAAAATGGCCATCCTATTGCTTATTTCAGCAAAGGTTTCTCTTTTTCTAACAGATACAAGTCAACTTATGACCGGGAATTGCTAGCATTAGTACTTGCAGTGCAAAAGTGGCGCCATTACCTCCATGGTCATCCTTTTTGCATTCAAACTGATCATTACAGCTTGAAGTATTTGTTGACACAAGCAGTTTTAACTCCAACACAGCAGCGTCTTATGTCTAAATTACTTCCGTTTGATTTTTCCATCCAATACAGACCTGGGAAGAATAATTCTGCTGCTGATTCATTGTCTCGTATGCCTCAGTATGCTGATTTCTTTCATATTGTCATTCCTATGAGCGATGACTTGCAACAACTTCCTCAAGCTTTATTAGATGATGAAGTAACAACGAAGATTATTGAAAGATTGCAGCAGAAATCAGATCCCTTTTCACTTTACCACTACACTAATGGCAGATTGTATTACAAAACTCGTTTGGTTATTCCAAACAATACTGAATTGCGTGCTAAGTTGTTGGAAGAGGCTCATAGTACTCCTGTTGGGGGTCATGGGGGCTATTTAAAAACTTTGAAGAGAATGAGTGCCCATTTGTACTGGAAAGGTATGAAACAGGATGTCAAGAAATTTATTCAAGCATGTTCTACTTGTCAACAAAACAAGTATCAGACATTATCTCCCGCTGGTCTTTTACAGCCACTCCCTATTCCTCAACGTATTTGGGAAGACATATCTATGGATTTCATTTCTGGACTCCCAAAATCCAGAGGATTCAATGTAATTTTAGTGGTGGTGGATAGGCTTAGCAAGTATAGTCATTTTATTGCACTCTCTCACCCTTATAGTGCAAAGACGGTGGCTGAATTATTCTGCAGAGAAGTGGTCAGGTTACATGGCATACCCAGATCAATTGTCTCTGATCGGGATGCTCTGTTTGTCAGCACTTTTTGGGAAGAACTTTTCCGACTAAGTCAAACACGCTTGAATATGAGCACAGCTTATCATCCACAATCCGATGGACAAACTGAAGTTGTCAATCGGTGTTTGGAAGCATATCTACGTTGTTTTACTCATGAGCAACCTAAAAGGTGGAGTGATTTTTTATGTTGGGCAGAATACTCCTTCAACACAAGTTTCCATGTTTCTGCACAAGAGACACCATTTAAATTGGTGTATGGAAGAGAACCACCTTCTCTCATTCCTTATGTACATGGTGAAACATTAGTAGCAGAATTGGAAGATCAGCTTCAAATGAGAGATGATATGTTGTTAGTCTTAAAGAGTAATTTAATGAAAGCCCAAAATCGAATGAAGCAACAAGCTGACAAGCACCGTAGAGATGTGCAATTTCAAGAAGGAGATGCAGTATGGCTGAGAATACAACCATATCGTCAGAAATCTTTGGCCAGAAAACGATTTGAGAAACTATCTCCAAAATTTTTTGGCCCATATAAAGTGTTGAAACCTGTAGGACAGGTTGCTTATGAGCTAGAACTTCCTTCATCATCCAAAGTCCATCCAGTGTTCCATGTTTCACTGCTTCGTCCTGCACAAAACCAGAGACCATGCAATCCTCCTGCTCCATTGCCTCTCTCAGAAAATTTGGAATTGTTGGTTTATCCCTTCAAAATTCTGAATCACCGCTGGACTACATCTAACACATTGGAGTTGCTTATTCAATGGAAAGACCGCCCAATTGAAGATGCAACTTGGGAAGACTATGACAAGCTTACAGATCAATTTCCACTATTTCAACTTGAGGACAAGTTGCATTTCAAGGGAGGGAGTAATGATAGAGTCCCAAAACCATTCCTGACTTATTCTAGGAGGAAAAAGAAGTCAGATTAAGCATTAAGAGTCTGTTTGTGTTATTTGTTATATTAGTTATGTGTTGCTTATGTGTTCTGTACGTTTTTTATTTAATGTGTAGGAAAAAGGTCATGTTGTACCATGATCTTTAGTAGTGGGAGTTAGTTATGTAGCATGTGGCAGTTTGTGGTGGTTATTAGTTTCATTTTGTGTCAGTTATTTGTTTTCCCATAAAACAGAAAATACCAAAAATAGTCTCTGTAATAATTTTGTATAAATAGGCCTTTTGGCCCTGTGGAATGACAGAACAGAATTTTACAGAGCAAAGTCATTGTCATGGAGATTCTCTTTGGCTATTTGTGAGAGATTAAGCGAGATTCTTGCCTAATCTTTACAAGTAGATTTGTTTTCCTTTATTCCTACTACTATTCAACATTTAAATTTCCACTAGTCATTTCTGGTTGTATCACTTTGTCTATTGTTAAATGATGTGTTAAATGATAGTGCTATTCCACTTTTCCTTTTTTGCAAAATCCCTCCCAACAGACTTGAAGGTGTTGATTCTTGTGATGGAATCTTGAGGAATCTATTTTTGTTTAAGTAATGACATTTACTTTCTTAGAAGGCCCAACTCTTTCTGTAGTAGTGTCGAGAGAAACTATTGAGCTGGAATCATAATTTTGCCATGTTTTTGTGCATGATGTAAACCAAAAATAGGACTCTAGAAGCACATCATTCTTGGTCATACCAAATTGTAATAGCCTGAGCAAACAAATGCCTTAACCTCCTTAGAGTTCAAATATTTGAAGATCAATGTTATTAATGAATCTTCTTTTTTCCAGAAAATATTACTGAGATTGGTTCATATTTTGTAGGCTTACAAATCAATAACATCGAGCTATTATGTCAAAATGAGATTGGTCTATTTCGCCAATGCTATGAAAGGATGGTGAGTTAACTATGGCAGATAATCTCCACTTTCTCAATGACTTCAGCTTCTTCAAATCATGTGCACTCTCTTAGTTGTTGATGTCAGTAATATACTTCAAATGCTCTTTTGCTACTTATTTTCATCATCCTAAACTAATTCAGGTGCAAAGAAGTGTAAAAGATCAATATGTTTTGGTTGCAACCTATCTAGGGGAACAAAATCATCCTCATCCTTCTCCGATGGAGACATCACCAAATAAAAGTAGGTTCACCGGAAGTGCCTCAGATTTTGGTGGAACAGATGGTCTCTTCATTGACTAAAGCAATTTATTCAATATACTATGAATGTTAACAATCTATTCTATTTTTTTTATTTAGAAACTTTGGCCTTTAGGGTTTCATGAAACTAACACAAGTCTCTACAATGATTCTCTGCAAGGTCACTGATTGAAGATGTTTTTTTTGGAAACACCTTTGTCTTCTGATCTGTTCTATTGTTATGAAATATAGTGTGCAAAGGTCAACACCTTAATTCAATATTGATGGTGGCAAGTTTGTTTCAAGCTTCCCTTCTTTTGATTAGGTTCTGCAACATTGGTTTAATGTATGATGACATTTTTTAGATGTTAAATGTTGTCCATATTTTTATGATATTACAAAGATCATGTTCTGCAAAAATTCTCCGTGCAACGCACGGGAGATATATCTCGTTCCCTTAAATAGATAACCTAAGCTGTTTGGTAGGAGAGGAGGGGAGGTAAAATGTGCGGAGGGAAGATTTTTGTGACATAAATTTATAAAAATTTGAGAAGTGAGGTTAGAAATTCTATATTAATATATGAGTCATACTTACCTCCAGTGCAGTACATCCAGTACAATCAGTTCACCACTAATAAAATGACACATGTATAATCTTTCATACACCCACAACACCATATCACTTTCTCTACCTTCTCTTCTCTCTTTCAAGTTCCATCTTCTCATCCGAGCCCCCTTCTCTTATTCTCTCTCTTCACCCCCTTCACCTTTCTACCACCAGCCCACCACCATCTCATCCTCACAATCACCATTCAACACCATCACCTTCGCCGGCCACCACCATCTTCCTCAATATATATAACTCTTATATTTTACATCTTATCTTTATTAAAATATCACAACCTCATTTCTTCAATATTTAAAAATTCATCTTACATAAATTTTCCTTCTCCTCCCCTCCCCTCCGAATCCCTCGTACCAAACAGACCCTAAGTGTTTAACCCTAATTTGGACAATTGGGCCTAATATTATCTCTGGGCCACAATTTTATTTTGTAAGTGAAGAACTTCATTAAAATGGGTAACTTGGAAAAGTGACTTCCCGAACTCAAAAAAGTTTAGAGAAAGCCTGAAATGCTTTTGTCAGCTGAAAAGGTAAAACAGCGAATTGTAAAAGTCAACCCTCTATGTTTACAACAATAACTATATAGATGTAATTATGTAATATTTTATATATAATATATTTTTTTTACAATGTAATATAATATAAAAAGTATACAATATGTTTGTATATAAAAAAGTATACAATATGTTGTAGTAGCTGAGCGTACACATTTACATTGGAAATTCACTTTTTAATAAAAGACAAAATTTTATTAATAACATAAAATATTGGGAAAATCCCAAATAAATCTCTCCCAATACCCAAAAGACAAGTGAGAAACCTAAACTTTCCAAAGGACTATGAAGGAACCAGTATCTACCTGTATTTTAAAATTTTGTGAAAAAAACAAAATAATTCTCATCCTAAAACACAAATTTTGTGAAAAGACAAAATTGTCCCCATCCTAAAATTTTGTGTTTTAGGATGGGATAATTTTGTCTTTTCGCAAACTTTTAAAATGACAGGTAAGTGCTAGTTCCTTCATAGTCCTTTTAGAAGTTTAGAGGTTCTTTACTTGTCCTTTTAGGTATTGGGAGGGATTTATTTGGGATTTCCCCTAAAATATTCATATAATATTAAGTAATTACATTTAAATATTTATGAAATTAAAATATGATGAAAAAAAAATAAAGCAAGTTCACGTATATATTTGGCATTGGTTGATCTTGAAAGAAGGTTGCTGGATCAAAGTCTTCAAGTATATATACTTGATATCATCTCCATTATTATAAAACCAGCTGATTAATTAATGCAGAAATCTATATATGTTAAATTGTTTTTCCACCAAAATCTACTAAATAATTACACCATTGAGATTAGGTCATCAAAGAAGTATGCCTTAGTTTATAAATAAGTGATTGATAAAATCCACTTAAACAAAGCCTTAGAAACAAAACTCAGAATTCGAAGCATGAAGAATTGTGATGGAAGTACAATGGAAATTTGCAATTGAGAAAGGGAAAGGAAGAGTTGTCCAAAGAACTCTGAAGTAACAGAGTGAGGGCATGGATGCTGCCAACGTCACCTAGAACGGCATCGTACGGAAAGCAAAAGCCAATCACGTCATAGACAGAGCACACGTGGCATGATGGGATGTGTCTGTGAGATGCAAAAGTGAGGCATCATGGGATGGGTAAGGCAAGAACGGGTTCAGGTATCCTCAGAAACGAGCTTTCTCCTCATCTCTCAGAAGCAAGTTTCATCCACATAATTCAAAGATGTGGGTCCCACTTCATTTAAAAAAAACTTCACACCCCCCTCTCTCTCCTCCCCCTCCCTCCATGGCCGACCTCACCCTTCTCTGCAACTCCACATCGTCCCTCCCTCGCCGCTTTCCGCCGCCGCCGCCACACCAGCCTAGGGGAAGATGGGTGAAGGAGCAGCAATTTGGCGACGATGAAGATGCAGCGGCAATGTCGGAGGTGAGGTGGTCAGCCATGGGTGATGTGGAGGTGGTGGAGAGACTTCGGTTGGTGAGGGTAAGCCGTGACTGAGGTTGAAGAAGCTGTGGGTTAGTTTTTTAGTTGGGGGCGAGGTGGAGGAACGGTGGTTGACCGGTTAGGGGTGCGGTGGAGTGGGTTTGTTTGGTGAGGTTGAGCGCTGGAAGGAGGGAGGAGGAGGAGAGAGAGGGGTGTGAAGTTTTTTTTAAATGAAGTGGGACCCACATCTTTGAATTATGTGGATAAAACTTGCTCCTGAGAGATGAGGAGAAAACTCGCTTCTGAGGATATCCGAACCCACCCGGCAAGAACCAAAAGAATCAGTGTATTGGATTTTATCACTCATGCATGCACACGTAGCCGCAATCGGTGAACCTCACCGCTTCACCTCACTTGTTCCAATTCATATATATGATTACATTCTTTTTGGACCGAAAATATGTAATTACATAATCCAACTCTTTTCCATACACAACTTAATCTGTTTATACTTATAGGAAGTTAAAAATGCTAATCAAGTAAATCAATATATGTTTTTTTCTAAAACGGTGAAATTAAACCACAATTTTTTTAATTATAATGCTCTCTCGTTTTCTTGGATATTGGCGAATGGCGATGGAGTATCAAATGTGAAAATTAGTGATATAATAAATTATAGAAATATGTCTTATATATATTTATGATCAAGTTCAACTCCAATATTCTTTTTAGCGATTTGATAAGGATTAAAAAAAGAAAAATGTCAACCAACGTGAGTTTGAATTCCACCTTAGCGACATGTGGACAGTAATTTTATCCATTAATTATTATTAGTTGATTGTGAATAAGTGCGGATAATAGGTATGTTTATTTGGAAAAAGGAAAAATTAGAGAAAAATGTCAAAATGTCTAATTTTTTATTGCGTTAACGTTGTACTGTGAGTCTGTGACAGCTGTGTCTGTAGAGAGATCAGAGCAGTTTGGTTTGAATTTTGAAGACTATATATTATTATTAAGTGATATTGCAATATGTATATAATAGGCAGTACTCATTATATATATGAGTAAGATAATATGACAAGGAGAAGTGTAAAAACTTGAAATAGCAAACAAGGCAGTTGTCGTCACAGCTTGGATTATTTCTGCAAGTCAATTCCTTCTTTTGTTTCCCTTTCTTTTTAACTATTTTGTTTTTCGATACATTGTATCTTCACCATTTTCTTCTATCATCCCATCTTATAAAATTAATACAGTACAAGTATTTGACGATTATAAAGATATATACAATGCTGTAATGATTTCGATCCTCTGGCCAAAAAAAAAATTTCGATCAATTGTAACGAAATCAACAGAACTAGCAAGTGAAATTAAATCAAACATATTTGATACCTCAATATATTGTGACTTTGTATACCACATAAGGTAGGGGTTTTTTTATCCTTCTGTTTAAATTATTATTTTATCAGCCACATTTATGTTTATGACTTGAAAATAAATAACTTTTAGATACAAATTAAAGCTCTATTTAAAAAAAAATAATGTTCAACGTGAAATTCGCATGTGAAACCATATGAAACATGTAGCACACATATCTCCATTTTTTATATGCTCCCTAGTTAGTGTGTTTGTGTGTGTGTTATTAGTAAAATATAGTAATTGAAGTGTGATTGGATCCCATTCAAAGTTATCGGATTGATACGAAAGATTGTCAAAAAGTATAGCAATAATTTATTTGGTTTGAAATCAAAGTAGAGGAATAGGTGAGGTGCAAGGCTATTGCTTTGTGGTAAAGACTGATCAGGCACCGTTTGCTAGTTCCATTCAGCTGACAACGTTTGGTTCTTGGCACTGCTTCCCAAGTTACCCCTCTGATCACTCGCCGCACCAGGCTTTGTTCTTACTTTTTATATTTCCCCATTTATTATCCAATTACATTTATATTCGAATTTTATTATAATTATAAAAAAACAAATCCCTTATCATAGTTTAATGCAAATGTTAGTTTAATTTGATAAAGTATTCCTCCTATCCCTAATATAAGAGTCAGCCGACAAAAAATGCTTCTTAAGAAAATATGTAATTGTTAATTGGGTGTTTGGAGTTAATGCTTATTTTCTAATATTGCTCATATTTATTATGATACTTTGAAGAGAGAGAAATACATAATCATTACTAAATATGAAAGAGCGTTGGGGGCGAAATAGGGAAAAACGTATTAAATGAGGAGAGAATATAAGATAAGCTCTTATATTATGGACCAAAACCATTCAGATTTTTGCTTTTATATTAGAGACCGGAGGGAGTATTTGGTTTATATTTGGAGGAGTTCCAGATTTTGAGTTGTGATCTTTGTGCCCACATAGGCAAAGTTGTCTCATCTCCCAATGAGAGCGCTCCCCAAGATTCGAACACATGTTCTCATCCTTATGGGAGTTGTAGCCCACTTTCCAGCTCAACCAACTACTCATTGATTAATAGAAGTGTTCTTTAATCAAGGACCTTATAACCCTTGGCATGATATCTCCCATTAGATATTAGATATTAGGTTCAAGTTCATTTGTAAGCTTATGTCATTACTGTTTGCTTTTTTATTAAAAAAAAATGAAGTGCACTGGCCAAAAAAGAAAAATGAAGTGCTATTGGAGATAGATGGAGCCCTACCTTAGCTTACACAATTACAGTGCAATTACACCAAACTTTTTCCTTATCACAATTTTTTAATTTTGAAATGTGAAGTTATGAGCTGGAATTATTTATTCCATAAAAGATAAATTTCGATTAATAACATAAAAAGTTCTTACAATAATACGTAAAAAACTAAGATAGTGTGAAGAATTAAAAGATAAAGCTAGTTCGACTATATTTGATTTTTGTTGATCTTTAAACTTCATAGGCATAGTGTGATGGCTACGTAAATTGGGTTTCGAATATTTTATAGAAAAATCATAGTACTCCTATTAATTTTGAAAACTGAAGAGTGTGAATTCTTTTATGAAAGCCTCCAAAATAATTTAAAACCAAATAAAATATGGAAAAAAAGACAAAAATTAATAAGTGAATCCCTCTTGAAGACTCCTCTCCATTTACCAATAGTACCTTGACATTCAAATTAATATAGAAACTGCATCCTTTTTTCTCTCCATCTTTTAAGCAAGCAAAGAAGACAAACACACATTAGGAAACAAAATTAAATAAGGAAAAAACACTAAAATAAATTTCAACAATTAATAACATTGAAACAAAATAGAACAAGCCAGAACACAATCACACGCACACATGGGGTGACACACTGGTATAACAGCAACATTAAGTTTCATTCAGGCCATGCTTTCACCATGTGATGATGAGTCTCTCCCAAAAACATTCTTCCCATCCTTTCCTTCTTTATTATATTCAAGCCCTTGATTTGATTGGCTTCAGTTTCCTGGGTTTGTGAAATATCACAATCTCTCCATCATCTCCTTTGCGACCAACGAAGAAATTCCATCTCTATATCTATCACCATTCGAGCGAGCATATACACATTCTGCAATAAAATAACACTGAAAAGAGAATCTAGCTAAGATTTGAGAGAAGTCACTTTCTTAGTTCCAAGGTAAGATATCACACACTATTATATTTTATTTCTTTGATTTATATATCTACGTTATCCATAATGTTTGTTGATCTCTCTTCTTCTCATTATTATAAATTAATAATAATAATATTATTCTCATCATGACTTTGACAGAACCAAATGCTTTATGTTGCTTCTCTCCTCCCACAGATTTCATCTCCAAAAAAGCACACAAACCCTATCTCTTGCTTCCTTAACCCAACACAACAATAACAATAGAACATCTTTTCCTTGTACACAAAAATAGGGGAGAGACAAAGTTCATCTTCCATATTCACTATCCAAACTAAATTTCTCTCTCAACATTTTTTTTCTCCTTAGTGAAATGGAAGAGTTAGAAGAAATGCAAGTGATGAGAGACATGTTTGTGGAGGAAGGAGTACAAGAAACAGTTATGGCGGCTGTTAAGGAAAGAGAGATCTACCTTAACCATCAAAACAATCACAGCCGTCCATCAGATCATCATGATCAACAAGAAGATGATCTCCTTGCTGGTGTAATGAACGACGCTTCATTGTTCTACGCAGACGATAATTTCCCTTCCCTCCCAGATTTCTCCTCATGCATGTACTCTTCCTCTTCTTCCTCTTCCTCCCCACCCCTCACGTGCCCTCTCACGTGCGCATCTCAAAAAACGACGTCGTCTCACTACACTCACCATCCAACGGCTCAGATTCATCCCCCACCGCCCATGCAAGATCCAACGGCTCACATTCCTCCGCCGCCGCCGGAGACGGCCGACACGGCGGCGCTATCCTCAACTGCCTCCATGGAAATCCCTCCACCTCTTCCGTCAGACCATCACGGCGGCGCTGACGGCGGAGATTATCTTCCCGGCGGCGCTGACGGCGGAGAAAACGGCGGCGGTTGTCTGTATATGATGGGTGCATTTGGGAACATGGAATTAATGGAGGGTAATGAATATTTTGATCCTTCATTGATATTTGAGGATGATAATAATGATGAGGAGAATATGATGATGGAGGAGTTGGCGGCGGCGGCGGAGGCGGCTCCGGAAAATGGACATGCAGGTGGTGAGTCGGCGGCGGCGGCGGCGGTGGAGGGTTCAGAGATGAGTGAGGTGTTTTTGGAGTGGTTGAAGATGAATAAGGAGAGTGTGTCAGCGAGTGATTTGAGGAATGTGAAGTTGAAGAAGGCTACTATTGAATGTGCAGCCAAGAGACTTGGTGGTGGCAAAGAAGGTATGAAACAATTGTTGAAGTTAATTCTTGAGTGGGTCCAAACTAGTCATCTTCAAAAAAAGAGAAAATTAGATGATATTAATAAGTGTAACTATAATAATGACAATAATAATAATAATAATAATAATAATAATAATAATAATAATAATAATAATAATAATGTTTGTGCATTGGATGATACTAATGATCATGATCATGATCTTAACCACCAACCTTCATTTGGATCGGAATGGACGGTCCCGATCCCACAGCCACCGTTACCACAGCCATACGCGGTTGATCGGGGCCCACCGGTGTATCCGGTGGTAGGGTTTGGGAATAGTTATTCATCGGGCGAGTTTTGTCACGGGTTGGATTCTAGTAATTCATGGACTCATTCTCAGTTTAGTAATGTTTATGATAATAATGTGCACTACCCTATGGGGTATGGTGGATATGGGGGAAACAATAATGTGGGTGGTCAGTATGTGTATGGGTGTTATTATGGGTATGGTGGAGGTGGTGGGGTGGATAGGTTGGGGCCTATGGCGACGAAGGAAGCGAGGAAGAAGAGAATGGCGAGGCAGAGAAGGCATCTATCTCAACAACATCATCAGAGGAATGGTCAGAATAATGTTATGCAAGAGCAACAAAATAATGGAAATAGTGATTATTGCACTAATTCTGCTATAGTTGTTGCACCCCATGCAAATCAACATAACTGGTTGTATTGGTCGCCACCGGCGGAAAATGGTGGAGGCGGCGCTTGTGTTGCGCCGACGGGGAGGAATGCGGGGGATCGGAGTACGCCCATGCAACCCGAGAAGGATAATCATCATCAACAAAGCCGGATCTCATTAGATAATAAACGCCAGGTACATTAATCAAATCACACAATCAAATTTATTAGAATTTGGTGTAGGACTTGGTTTTGTTGGTAAGATGACGTATTAATACTTTATGAATTCCAAAACCTCATATAGGAGATTTGAACTAGTTGAGTAACAACTTAAACAACTGGGAATCAACTTTAAAAGTAGGTGTTTCTATGTTATTGTTCATTAATTAATTTGATATGTTGAATTATTTGAGATTATGTTGTTGTTGTTGTTTATAGGGATGGAAGGCTGAGAAGAACTTGAAGTTTCTTCTGCAAAAGGTGTTGAAGCAAAGTGATGTCGGTAATCTGGGGAGGATAGTGTTGCCAAAGGTGAATTGAATAGTATATTTGTTTTCTATTTATATTTTTGATTTTTCTATGTTTATTGATTGATTTGGTTGAGATTGATATGGTGAAAAGTTAATTAATTGATGACTTTGTTTTGATTGATTAATTGAATCAAATAGAAAGAAGCTGAGGCACATTTACCAGAATTAGAGGAAAGGGATGGGATTCCGATAGCCATGGAAGACATTGGAACTTGTCGTGTTTGGAACATGCGCTATAGGTATTTATATTAGAAATTGAAATATTCTTTTTAATTTGTTGGGATTAATTAGTGTTATCTTTGTAATAAATAGTAGATAGAAACTGAGATTATCTCTTGTTTGATTTGTGGAGCATCAGGTATTGGCCAAACAACAAAAGCAGGATGTATTTGCTTGAAAATACTGGTACGGGCCGGTTTCTTAATATTAGCTTCACATAGTTCTCATTTTTTGAGTAATGAGGATGCATGAACAGATTATAGTAACAAAAAAAATTAAAATGAAAGTTAAGTATAGGAATTAAAATCAGAACTCATTAAAGGTACTCCTTGCTTCTATGTATCCAATTCACTAATAACATGTACGCGTGTATAAATATCAGGAGATTTTGTGAGGGCCAATGGACTTCAAGAAGGAGACTTCATAGTGATATATTCAGACGTAAAATGTGGCAAATATGTAAGTGTTGCGTACTATACTATATAGTAGTAATATAATTGTTTCCTTGCTTTAATTATTATTTTTTCAGGTGAGTTAGTGATATGTTAATTATTGTTTGGGTTTTTACAGATGATAAGAGGTGTAAAGGTAAGGCAAACAGGTGCAAAACTTGAGACGAAGAAAGCAGCAAAATCCCACAATGTTCCATCTTCACCCAAGAACAACAATGACAAAAGGCAATAACGTTTGGTCATATCTATAGCTGGAAAATGCAGTGTATAGCGGCAAATATTTGTAATGTTGTAATTTATGTTTTTTTGTCTGGGCTCAATGATTAATCCTCAATTGTATTGTAGTTGCTGATGAGTTTTATATGTATGCACTTTTTTCGTTTGTGACCAGCCATTTTGGGAATGCATATGATTATTACTTCCAACCTTGCACAAACTTTGCTATAACAACATTCTAGTTTTAACCGATAAATATACTCCCTCCGGTCCTATTTATAAGTCGTCAACCGCCCATATTGTACAAACCAAGGAAAGGTGGTTAGTGGTGGTTACATCATTAAATTGGTCTTATTTTATTTTTCATTTCCATTTTTGCCTCTCCTCACAATTATTAAATGAGTCATAATGAGGCAAACAAAAGTAAATGCAGAGATCTCTTTTTTCAATGACAGGGGCATATTTAGAAAACTTTAATTAATGAGTTAGTTAGTGGTAGTTGGCGATTTATATTAAGGACCAAAATTTAGTGGCAGTTAGCGACTTATAAATAGGACCGGAGGGAGTAGCAGTCTCAAGGAAATTCAAACATAATTTATAGTTCAATAAGAGAGTGAGTGTGTATGTGGTTGTTTTGGATTTTTTTAATATCGAAATTGGTTATGACAACAAAATCAGGAAAAAAAACATTATCTATATTAATATATTGCTGGTAGTCTCTTTGTTTTTTGTTTGTACCTCCAAAATTCATTTTAGAGTCATTTTGTTTCAGCCAGGTGTTTCAGATAAAATAATTTGTTGGACTCTTATGTGATTTAGTTGGCGTAATTTTGACTTCACACAATTCATTCAATGAATCTACAGCATTACTTCTTGTTTTAATGAAATATACTTTCCTACAGTGTTTTAACTTTTAATTGATAGAAAATAATTAAAAAACTTATTAAATTTCTGAAAAGCAAATAAAACGTGAGAGAAATTTCACCGCACGTTTTTTTCAAAAGCACTGATAATTTTTTCGGCAAAAAAGGCATTGATAATTAATAAAGCCACTTTTTATTGTTTTTAAATTTGGTCAAATTTGGGTAATTCTAGGCACAATTATGAATTATGAGAAGTTCTTCGACATTTGAGTTGTTCACGGAGGCATTCAATTTACTTGGATGCATTCAATTTACTTGGACTTGACTTTAGGGGTGGGCAAAATTAACCGAAAACCGAAGACCAAACCGAACCAAATGGTTTTCAGTTTTTTGGTTATTGGTTTCATTTTAAGTGTTCATTTTTTTCCAAGTTTCGGTTTCGGTTTCCATAAAATAAATTCGGTTAAAACTAACTGAAAATACTATATTTTTTGAAAAAAAACCCAATAAATCAATTATAATAAAAAATCGTCCTCTCCTTTCTCTCTATTGTAAAAAGGTTACAACTCTAGCTTTTGTCTTTTCCCAAAATCTCCTTGCATTCATTTCTTCAATTCACCTTCGATTTTTTTCCTTCATAGTCGCCAATCCTTATAGAACATCTTAACACTGTTTGTTGCTTTGTTTTTTAATATGGGTTTTTATTTTTTCCCATAAAGTTTTATTTTTATGCACTTTTGAATGAATATTGAGTTTTAAATGTCATTTTATTATGAACTATGTGTGTTTTAAATAGTGAGATTTTACGATTTTAGATTTTTACTTGTTTTCAAAATTAGGGTTTGATACCTTATTCTAGACAAGCAAAAATAACCAAAAAACCGAATAACCAAACCGAAGTTAATTCGGTGTTTCGGTTATGGTTATTGGTTATTCAGTTTCGATTTCATTTTTTATTTTGCAAACAATTCGATTGTCGGTTATTTTCGGTTTCCGTTCGATTTTGAACCGAAAAACCGAATGTCCAACCCTACTTGACTTTGAAATATCATCGTGCTTATTGGATAAGAGATGTCCTGGCAACAAAAAATAGTGCTCAACGGATGTTTTATATTTATAAAACTATTAGAATTTTTTTCGAAACTTTTTTTCGTTTACAAAGGAAAGATCTCAAAAGATCAAACAACAGAAATTAGACGTCTCTAGCCAATTCCAAGCTTGTCTTCACGCAGTAGACTCGGTAGCCCATCAAGTGGCTGTTGCAATAAATGTCTTCCCGCCATACTTCCAGTTGAAGTGTGTATGTAGCTAAGTAATCAGATTTCTCTTTAAACATGTTGGATTTCAATCTGTCAATCCCTATAAAGTAGAGAAAGAATCTGTCTAATAAAACCTGAAAAGGCATTGGTTTGTTTTCCTTCAAACTAATAGACAATCATTCTTCTACTTTCAAAACATGTACTCTTTAAGCTGCAAGAAGAGCCAGCAATTCATCTCGAAGACTGGAGCATCTCCCAATATTGTGTGCACTTCCTAATAGCTATTTACCATCTGAATCTCTGAGCACACAACCTACGCCAATAAAAAAACAATAAAAGAAAAGTTTATTTATGAGGCTGAGAATAAATCTCACTTCCCTCCTAATAAAAAAACAATAAAAGATCACTATAAAAATAAAAGACAGAAAATTTATTCTCCGAGGAAACAATGTCTTCTTCACTTCTTAATATTCATACTTCATGTTATCATCATGGTCGACCCTTTTCTCCTTTATTATCTCCTTCCCATTTTCTCTCTTCTAATTCCTCATTGAAGTTTAATAATCAGCCTTTGAGATTATTCACTTCCCTTAAGATATCTTCCACAACACAAAAGCTTCGTTCTTCCTTTGTAGTTTCAGCACTCCAATCTAATTTCATCAAAGGTTAGATTTTTCTTCGTTATAGTAGTGTTTTTCATTCTGGGTATGTTTCATTTGAACATTTTAGTATAAAGTAGGATAAGATGGTTGTGGGTATTTCTGATTTTTGGGTGGATGAGTAAATAACAGAATTATTTTCAGTGTTATCAGATTGTAGTTGGTTGCAATTTGTTGGTTTAGTGAAATAGGAGACTTGGTATACATTAGAGAATTGGATTTTGAATGACCATTGGTGAAATGATTTGTTATATATTAGTTGCCTAGCTGAATTTGAACTTGTGTTGTTGTCTTTGCTAATCTGTGGAGCGGAATATAGTACTACCTCCGGTCCTAAATATAGGACCTAGATGGCTTTTTTTAGAGAGGTTAAGGTTGCAAAATAGTCTATTAAATCATGACATATTTGATATATTTTTAGATTATCCATTAGTTTATAAGTAAAATAAACTAGTTTAAGGGAAAAAATTAGGTAAATCAATTTATAATTAACTTATTTTGCTTCTTTTAAGGATTTTTCAAAAAAGTCAATTAGGTCTTATATTTAGGACCGGAGGGAGTAATTGACAATGGTTTGTTTGTTTAAAAGAGGGAGAGGGAGATCAAAGAGAACGCTTAACAGAGTTATTGGGCAAGAGTTTTCGATTAATCGTTAATTATTTATCCAAAGATATGGTTTTTCATAGAGCACAATTGTATTGTGCCATTACTGTAACCGACGCCACCTAGTGGGAAAAGGCTTTTTTTTTTTTTTGATAAAATAGTGGGAAAAGGCTTTATCATTGTTGTAAGCGCCATCTGGTATTTGTTGATTGAACTTATTGTATTAGATCAATCTTGATGTTCTTGCACCTTTGATTTAGTTTTATGTATAGTTAGGATTTAGGATGTTACGAACAACAATAAGAAGAGTATGGTGAAAAGTACTGAGTTTAGGTAATATGAGCTCTCTGATCTCATGCAGAAAATGATATTGTGCTGCACTATGCATTTTGCATTGTGCTAAGCAAGTTTGGTTTTGCTGATCTGTTTTTAACCAAGTATTTCCGTTGAATTTTTGTGACACTTTCTAAGGGTTTTTCTGTTATGTGATGACCAACTAGACAATGAGCTTTATCGTTGTAATTTTCCACCCCCAAGTTCCAGCCTCTCAAAAAAAATTCATTTTTAGTTTCCAAGGTACCTATCATTATGAGGACTCAGGAGTATGGGGAGTCACTTCAAAAGCCAACTTTTGTGATTTATGAAACAAAACTCCCCTCCATATATTTGCCTCACAGATTGCAAAATCACTTGAAAAACTTGTTGCATAATGAATAGGTTGATTATCATGTCTGGTTTTTTCTCTTGGTCAATTCTTGCTTGATCATTGTCCTTATTTACTGTCATACCAATTTTTCATTTCATGAGAGCTAAACACGAATATGAGAATCCATCAAAACATGAAACAAGAGCTGTTACATGCTGACAGTATCATATAATTTGTTTGAAACTTGACTCATAGTATAGTTCTGTGTCACATTTTACTCTAAATGCTTCATATTTCTTCAACCTTCACGGTTCTTCAAGAAATCTAATTTTTCATTTTTTTTTCCTCTCACTGCCATTGTGTTTATGTATGATAGCTCTGCAGACAGCATGGAAAGTTGGTAGGGATGGAATTGAAGCGGGTACTAATCTGGTTCCTGTAAGTTTGAATAGCCCTTTCAACATGTGGAAATCATTGGATCAAGTGCTTTAATTGAATACTTTGTTCTGTTGTATTATTCATTTTATTTTCCTTCTCTAATTTTGCCCGGAACTCAGGGTTCTATACCAAGACCGGTTGCAAGGATCTCTGTAACCTTTGTAGCATTAAGCATTACACTTTTTGTTCTGAAGTCTGTCCTCTCTACAGCATTCTTTATATTGGTAAGTCATCCACTTTATTTTTGCACAGAAATTGAAGTTTTGACATTCTTTGAACTGGCAAGTTCTTGAGTCAGGATTAAAATGTGAAGAATCTCAAATGAATATATTTGTTCTGTACAATATTTGTGTCCATATATCTTGTCTCATCCGCTATTCTGAAAAATGGGGTCAATTATTCCAACCTGATTCAATAGTGTAGTTCTTTTCTGAGGTTAACAAATGGTCTTCAGTATTGTTTTTAAATTCACTTAGTAGCCATATCAAGTTGATGGAAACAAATGATTTGCATGTCAGGCCACTATGGGACTTGCGTATTTCGCATTCCTAGCTTTTAATAAAGATCAAGGGCGATCTGGAGGCAGAGACACCACCACCACCACCCCCACCCCTATGGATGATCCAGTTGAAGAAGCCAGAAAAATAATGGAAAAGTACAAATAGTGTCACCAGAGTGAGTCATTCAATTCTGGACCATTTTTCTGCAATGCACAATAGTCCACTGTGATGTTTTATGATCCAGTTCAATGCACACTATATAGTGTATGCATTTGCTTGTACTGATCTTATAATTGTAAGTTTATAATCTGATATTGTTGAGTTAGAGGTTTTACAAGCTTATGCATTTGCTTGTACTGCAGGTAGTTTCACTAAGAATTGTAGCTGCACAACTTCATTATGTAATGTATACTAACACTATATAGTGGAAGTTTCTTCATTTTTTGTTATCAAGCTTTTCATAATAGAATATTTTTCAATTCCTTTTTGGAACTTTGCCCGAAGTCCAATGCCACTTTATATCTATTACTATATGCAATTTTGAATGGTCTACAGTGTCATCAGCACATATCACACACATGTTACAATCATGAGCTGTTCTATTTGGCCACTCTTAATATCATCAGATCACATGATATGTGATGTATCATTACTGGCCTAATAGGAAAAATAAGAAAATATTATACATCGGATTGTTCACTCAATTCTTTCTCAGTCCACTCTCTCTTTTCAAGCATAAGGAACATCAACGACAATATTATACAAAGCAAGCTATGATCAAATGACACGATGTATTCCAAAATTCTATTCGTCGATGTCAATAATACACCGTAGTCCCTCTCCCCTTATCATAAGCTCAAACGCCTTATTGATCTCAGAGAATGGAACTCTGTGAGTTATAAATTTATCCAATTCCAACTTCTGCAATCAAACAAAACCAAAAATAAGCAAAGCAAATAATCTTAATTTGCTTCAAAATTTCACTCAATTTTATCACAGAATGAAACCTAGTGAATAATGATTATACTCGCTCCAGTCATAAATATAATGTCATTTTGATTTTTTGTATAATTTAAGTAGATAAATTGTACCACTAAATTATTGCACAAGTCACATGTAATTATATCATAGGTTAATTTATAAGTAGGATAAATTAGTTTTGAGGAAAAAAAGATAGTTATAGACAATCTAAACTGATTAATTTTACATCTTTAATTTTTTCCAAAAAAAATCAAATTAACCTTGTAAATAGGACTGGACGGAGTACAACAGAATGAAAAAGCGCTGACCTTGTTCATGTACATGTCAACAATAGAAGGAAGGTCAGTTCTAGGCTTGTAGTTCCCAAAGAAAGTCCCTTTTAGTGTTCTTTCGTTTAGCACATTGATTGGTTTTGTCATGAATACTGCATCCTTGTTGGGTACTCCTACAAGTACTGCAACTCCCCATCCCTAAAATGTGCCCAACAAAATTATTCAAAGCTATTGAAAATCAGACCAATCAATAAACCATTAGAGAGATGATAGTTCAAAGGTTACTGGATCAAATTGGGGCTAACTTAGGATCATCATATCAGTCATAATTAAAATAATCTTTAAATACAAGGTGTTAATCCACAACTGCATAGAATATTTATGCATAAACACACAAAATTTGACATAACATAGTTACTAAGTCACAAATATGATGTACTACTAATTCAATCAACCCCAATAAATAAATGAATTTTTGAAGTCTTTAGAGATCCTTAATGTAAGCTGTTGGTCCATGACCATCATTTTTTCCCTCATTTTTCTGCTATCATATGGTATGATTATCTGAAAAAAAGTGGCTTACATCATGAACACATTCAAAAGCAGAGATCATGGCATTGATATTTCCAGTACACTCCACACTACGGTCCACTCCACCGTTTGTCATCTCTGCAATAACCTGTCATTTATAACCATAACTTTTGTGAAGCCTTAAAGGACCACTTTGAAGTGAACAAAAAGTACACAATTGATGGAAAATTTGATGTACCTCTTGAACTGGTTTATCATAATCCTTTGGATTTATAAACTCAGTCACTCCAAATTTCTTGGCTACAACATCAGTGAAAAATAAAACAAACAGTCAGATTCTGAAGCTATTAGTTTATCAGAAAGGGGAGGTTACTGAAATTTTAAAAACAAAATCTACCTGCTTCAAATCTACTGGGGTTCAAGTCAATCCCAATGATCCTAGATGCCCCAGCAATTCTTGCCCCTTCTGCAGCCTGGTATGTTAGAATCTAGTTATACTTGTGATATTCTGATTGAAGAATATGATAATTAACATTGAAAATTTGTTTGCAAGTTATGTTTAGAGAAGCATTAGATATTAGTAACTTACAGCAAGGCCAACAGTTCCAAGACCAAAGACTGCAACAGAAGAACCTTGCTTTGGTTTTGCCACATTCAGAGTTGCTCCCAATCCTGTAATATTTAAATAAATTGTTCCACACAAATTAGTCAACCAGAAATTGAATTCAATGCTGAAATCCATACGTCTATTCATTAGCTAAAATTAAATCGACAACTCAGCTCAACTTTTATGAGTTATAATATTGTTTTTTAAATAAGTATAGATATCCTCCTAATGGAGACAATCCTGTTTGAGACATTGTCGAGCACTAAAATATAGACACATAGTTTGGTCCCATAGTTTTGACTCGATTGTAACTCAACGTCAACACCTTAACTATGTGCAACTCAATCCTTATTATTTTGACTTAGTTGTAACCAAATGCATGAACTTTGATTCTCTACAATTTATTTATACAATGTTCGTAGAGCACAATATAATAATCATGTGATTTACATGTTTGACCAACTTGATGAGATAAGGCTTGTTGTTGTTGATAAGGAGATAAGCTAAAAACTAAAACAAGAGTGGGAAATAACCGGTGGAAATGCCGCAGCTGAGGACGCAGACTTTGTCCATAGGAGCCAGAGGGTTGATTTTTGCTAGGCAGCCAGAATGAAGCACAGTGTATTCACTGAAAGTGGAAGTGCCAAGGAAGTGATTGATAGGGCTGCCATTAATGGAAAATCTGCTTTTTCCATCATTGATCATAACTCCCCTCTCTGTATTTATTCTCAAAAGGTCACACATGTTGCTTTCCTCAGACTTGCAATGTGCACATTCTCCACATTCCCCTGTGAATACTGGAAGCACATGATCTCCTACTTCCAAGTCTTTCACTCCTTCCCCAACACTCTCCACAATTCTGTTCATTATTCAAATAAAGTTAACTCACACAATTCACATAATAATATCATAATATCATCATTTTTATCACTAGAAGAGTATAACTTAATTAAATTTAGTATGTTGTGCATATAATACTTTTGATTCTTAAAACATGAGAAGGGATCATTTAAAACTCTTCCATTTGTCAGATTACCAATTTTTATAATTAGTTATCTAGTTGGAACATGAAAGTGTTGACTATACATGATTTCAAGATCCTATAGGTGTGTAGCACAGTTTAAGGAAGCCTTTATGACACTAAACAGTCACACATTGTTTCTGAATTATGAAACAGCAGAGTTTTAAAAGTTAATAAGTTATCTGCACAAGCTTAACACTATACATGGAGGAAGTTATTTCAATTTAAATTTGGTTGATGAAAACAATTTGGTTTAATGAGATAAAAACACAGTCTTTTTACCCAGCAGCTTCGTGCCCAAAAATTCTGGGGAAAAGAGGAGTTTGGCCCTGAAATACAGAAACAAACAAAAGATCAAAGCTTAATGAACTGGAAAAGAAATACTTATATTGTAATACTTCCTCCGTTCCTAAATATAAGATCACTTCAGGGATTAAAAAATGGTGGAAACTAAAATATTTCTTCGTTATAACTTAGAACACATATTTCTTAATTTCTTCGAATTACTTATTTTTATAATTAAAGAGTAATTAATTTGAGGTCTTAACCAACACACATAATATAGAAAATGTCCTATAAAATTGTGAAGAAATAGGGTCCCAAGGGAGCTTACTTAAATTATCTTCTAAATTAAGAAAACATTTTTGTCCTTCTTTTGTTATTTAAGAGATAACAAGTGTTTGGGCGGTGAATAATAATGTTTTTACCACATATAACAAGTTATTCGGCGCTAGTCACAAGGTTTTAAATTTTAACGAATAACAATTGTTTGTACTTTGAATAACAATGCTCTAACCACACATAACAAATTACTGAGCATCAGTCACAATATCTAAGTTCAACAAGGTGGGTAAAAATATCTTCTTAACATGGAAAATAATTGAAGTAGGGTTACTTTAGTTTTGTCATTTTATGGAACCTTTTCTATATTATGTGTGTTGGGTAACACCTCAAATTAATACCCTATAATTAAACTTATGCTGGCTCTATTAATTAAAAATGAAGAGAATAATAGAGTTAAAAAAACCTTAGCCTCCCAGAAGTAGAGATCAGTATGGCAGAGAGAAGTATATTTGACTTTGATCCTCACTTCCATGGCCTGTGGAGGAGCTACCTCCACTCTTTCCATCACCAATGGCTTTCCTGCTTCCCATGCTACTGCTGCTGCTTTCCAATATGTTTCATTTCACAAATATTCCATTTATTCATGTATTTCCTTTACTAATAACTATATGTATTTTAGCATTTCAAATTAAATGTGAGAGAAAAATGAAAATATATTTGGTTCATAGATTATGTTTGACACGATTGAATCACATGTTCCTTATAGTTTATTTTAAATTAAATATAACTCTATTTCAAATAATTTATTGAAATAATGTCTGAAATGGAACCTGAACATTGAGAAAATCCCAAATTGAAGATTTTTTAATTTCTACATGGGACAAGCAATTCATAATTCACTCAAAGGGAAATAACTTTTTTGGGATTTAGCAACTTATTTTGTCATTTTTCCTAATTAATTTAGCTCTATTTTGAAATGATTTAATTTTTTCAAAAAAAAAATATATATTAGGAAAGTTATAATATCAGTCTTTACCTTACCCATATCTTTTCATATTATCACCTTCGAAATACTCCCTCCCTTCCAAAATACAGGAATGACCTATTTAAAAATGTGAGTTTGTTCCTAACAATAAAAACTCTTCTCTTTTTTTCCATTTTTCCTAAATTATCCTTAGTAAAAGTTAAGGTGTTTTGATAATATTTTGATAATATCATATGATTTAACAGTTTAACTAACAACATAAATATAATCAAGTTAGTTAGGGAACTATATCTCTCAATTTAGAATAGAGAGAAAGTATCATGTGAAGTTGAAAGCACTAAAAGAATAGGAATACAAAGGATAAAAAAGTTGAAGGTTGCTTTGAAAGAGTCAGGATAATAGTGACCACATAACATCACAAAATATCTAACCAAATACTTTCGCATGATCACAAACTACTCAACTTTCCTCTCCAATCAGATATCCTACTTCCCCTGCTTTCAGAATGAAACTAGAATATATTTCTAAAACAAGGAGCAATTAAAATAGAACAATAGGATCCATACCTTTGCATGGAATCGTCAGACCAACAGTGCTGGACATAGTGCTCAAATTTGCAGAAGAAAAAGAATGAGAGCATGAATTAGGGAAAAATCTCCTCTGAATACTACTGCTCCTTATTAGTGTCCTGACACAACTTCTTATACACCTTTGAGTATGACACATTTGTCTATTATACATATGTAAGGGGTAATCTATGTAATTTCCACTTCCCTGTTATTTTCCTAACAAAAAATACAAACAAGGACGTTTTAAATATAGCTTTCTAGGAAAACAGGTTTTTGGACCCCATGAATAGTGAATGTGATTAGTTCTATAGAAAGAGCCTAATGAGAGTGTCAATATCGAGAAGGAACTTGCTGAGATTTTAATGTCTGCTTGCTTTGTTAGTCTAAATTTAATTAATGAAATGCAAATAGATTGGTGGCACCAAGGATGGAATCACCCCTGGAATAAAGTTGGTGGTAAAATCAAATGCCAATAGTAAACTTGGTTTGAAAGCAACGTATCAATGCTATGAAACATGTTTGCTTGTTTCATTATACTATGGCCTATCCTTTCCGATAGAATCTATGGCCCAAAGCAAGGCATGCGTATCCTTTGATGATATTCGTTCTAAATGGAGAGTGTTGGTTTTCATTATTAATGCCAATAATCAACTTGCGTTGAATGTACAGAATCAATGCTATGGATTTGCTTGTTTCTTGAAACCGTGGGCTATCACGTGTTTTTTTGTGTCATATGATAATACCAACAAGGTTTCATACAAGTCATATTAAGCCTTTTTTTTTTATCAAGAAGTCATATTAAGCTTGAGTAATACTCCCTCCGTTCCTAAATATAAGAGCACTTTGATTTTTTTGGAGAATCTTAAGAAAGCAAAATGAACAATTTAATCATAACATATTTTAAATATTATTAGTTCATATGTAAGTTCATAAGTCAAATAAACTAGTTTAGTGAAAAAGTTTGGGAAAATCAATTTTTAATTACCATATTTTGCTTTCTTAGGATTCTCCAAAAAAGTCAAAGTGCTCTTATATTTAGGAACGGAGGGAGTAGATCATTATCAGTGACCTAGGCTGTTTTGAATGATGTTTAAATCAGTATTGAGCTTTGATTATTGGCTTAGATAGAAATGAAATGATGCTGAAGCAATTATAGAAAACAATTTTGTGTGAGACGTCTCATCTAATCAAACGTATAATCTCATTTCTCTTCACTATCAAAACAAAATTTCCATTTCTCTTTACTTTTTTATCTAAAAAGATTAAATCGTATAAAATTAGTTATTTCAATAAATATGAATTGGAGTAAATAATGAATGATTGACTTTTCATGATAAGTTTGTGCATATCCATTTCATATCAATCTAAAACAATAACACGAACTAACGCGTACACACAGACACAAAACTAAATTAAAGCTGAATTTTTTTTATCAGCAATTAAAGCTGAATTGGCAAAACAAAACAAACGTATAATTCCTTCGTTCTTAAATATAGGAGCTAGTTGACTTAATCAGAGATTTCAAAGAAAGCAAAATGAACTACTTAATCAAAACATATTTTGTTATTATTATATCATATATTAACTTATAAGTCAAATAAATTTGTTTTGAGAAAAATACAGGAAAATCAATTTCATATTACCTCATTTAATTTTTTTGGGATTCTCCAAAAAATCCAATTAGCTCTTAAATTTTTGGAATGGAGGAGTATATAATATGGCAAGAAGAATACAATCACACATGACACTCAAATGACCAATATAATAATTAACCTTAGGGTGACCTGATGGTTAGAAAAGGAGAGATAAGACATCTCTCCACCTTCAAGGTCCTAAATTCAATACTTGGCGCGCCTTCAAGGTCTTAAGTTCAATACTTAGCACGCCTTCCCTCGGCAAACTCCGGATTAGTCAGTACTCAAAGAGTGTCGGATACCGGAGGCTCTAAGGAAAAAAATTAACCTTAGGCTTCATCAGTACAATCTTATATCATGACCAATATTTCTATAATTTGGGAGAAAATTTAATTACGAATTTGATGAGGCCAGGAATGTGAACATTCATCATATAGTCCGTCCAATCAATGCTCTCAGGATCCAATTCAACATTCTTCATTTTCGTTGTCTTGTATAATTTTTCTCTGTGTGCGTCATCAAACCTGTTATGTACAAAATTGAATTCAGAGATATCGAGGGTTTAAAACGATACATACTATTGAAAATTAAACGTTTTCATATTTTAAGAAAATGAAAAATGGTTAAGGAACTTACACAGCTTTAGAAAATAGATAGGGTTTGTAAAGTGTAACCATTTTTACTGCCAATTGTATTTTTTTGTTGATCATACTATGCCAATAATCATCGTATATCTCAAAGGACTCCTTGCGCCCCCGATTTAACACCTTTTAGAACACAACAAATTTACAAAGATTAATAAATGTCGTAGTTTAATTTATTTAAAGCTTAATATTTTTGTCAAAAAAAAATTCTTGAAAATCCTACTCCCTCCTCCGATATATATATATATATATATATATATATATATATATATATATATATATATATATATATATTTAGGATGTTACATATTGTCTTAAATATAAGACTTCTTTATAATTGTTTTGAACTTTAATTTTAATTTCCCAGAACTATCCCTATGAATGCTCTTAGATAATAAGCAAGGAAACCGGTGAGGGGGGGGGTGATCAGGATACAGTGTATTAATAGTATTATATAATTTTAACTAAAAACTTTAACACAATTAAATGAGGTAAATATGTCATATATTTAGAATTCAATATAGTATATGTTACAAAACCAAAAAAAAAAAGTTTTGAGCAAGATAGCATACAATTTTTCTAAATTAATGCTAGTTTACCCTACCCCTCTTTAATCGTCAATATTATATCCGAATATTTTTTTCTAATTATACCGGCCGTGTGTGTGTGTGTGTGTGATAGATAAGTGAGTGATAAGTTGGACTGGTTAGTAAAGGCTGTGAGCCCCTTCATATTAAAACATCTCAAGCCAATTAATACGATCTAGGAGTACCCCAACCTTTATATATATCATCAATTCAATGTAATTAACCGGTGTGAAACTCTCTTGATATATTATAATTACTACATTTTTTCAAAATTTCTTTAGGTCACCTGTACGTAGCTCCTTGATAATTCTTTCAAGGTGAAAATTCACTTCTTCCCTTCACACACACACACAATAACGAGAGGACATAATAGCATACCAAAAATGGTAGCACATATTGGAACATCATGTGAGTCTGAAAATCGTGATATGATATAATTCTTAGCTTGGAAGTCGTTATTGGGATTCCAGAATTGTTGATCACTGGTTGCAGTTTTGACAAAAATAAATTCGAGAATTCAGATACATCCGACAGTCTGAGAGGATTTCTGGATGAAGTACAAACATGATAAATGGAAATCTCTGAATCTTGATTCATGCAATGAGACACCATAGCTGCCACCATACAATTGGTTACCATGTCCACAGGTATCTACGCACAATCACAGTTAGTAGTATATATAGATTTATTTACTAACTTATTAATTTTAATAACTCAAATTCAAATAAGAAACATAACATCTGATAGTGCCACTATTAAATCCTAACTTACCACATCAACTATTGTCTTAGGATCGCCTAGCAAGTTCGATAGTGTTCCTTTAATATGGCCACCAATCACAATGTCTACTGTTCTATAACAGCATAAAAAATTCAAATTAACTTACATAAGTATATCATCATAACTGAACCTTTACTATAAATTCATAAAAATAACAATAAATCACAGGTAAATTTAGTAAATAAGGAGTAAACTAGCTAGTACTACCTCCGGTCCTAAATATAAGACCTAGTTGACTTTTTTTGGAAAATCCTAAAAGTGCAAAATAAGTTAATTATAAATTAATTTACCTACTTTTTTTCCTTAGCTAGCTTATTTTAACTATAAACTAATGGATAATCTAAAAATATATCAAATATGTCATAATTTAATAACTTATTTTGCAACCTTAATCTCTTCAAAAAAAGTCAACTAGGCCTATTATTATTTGGACTCGATGGAGTAACCCACAAGCCGATGGATTCAAATTAAATTACATTGTCACTGTATGTAAGCAATTTTGTTAATGGGTAATCTGTGAGTATCTTGAACCTTGATAATAGATAATATGTAAGTGCCTAAAACTTTGATAGTGAATACTATAAGTAAATTAGTAACCTCTTATGACGAACTTATTATTAAGCTTTTAACTAAAAAAAATATCACCAGAATACCTTAAACCTTCAATCCATCCAGGAAAGGGTTCGCTAATTGTACTTGTGATCATTGAAGGACGTATGATGATTAAGGGTACACTATCTTTATAAGTTGACAGAATCATCTCTCCCATTGCCTTTGTGAATACATAAGGGTTTGGCCATCCGTACAAGTTTGCTCTGTTAAGTTTTCAGAAAACATGAACAGATATGATCGTGAATAATGTTAGAAGAAACTAATAAGAGTATACTATTATATATTGACTCATTTTTGCGGTCGCGCACACATATCATGTTCATTGTGTTTATTTAATTAGGATAGAAAAAACCTCTTAAATCCATAATTTCTCATTTCAGATGTCAAGGCCTCTCCTCGGATATTCTCTGCTTCCAGCTCCTTCATTTTTTTCTCCATCAGTTCCTTTTCTGATTTAATATCTAATTTTGAATGTCCTTTTATTGTCTGACCCATCTGAAGTGTTTCTTCTTTAAACACTCTCTCATTATAAGCTTCGCCGCACACATACGCTGAAATAATATTATTACATAATATAATATAAGTTATCTGTTTGGTCTCATCATATATAAAGACTATATATTTGATCCTCAAACTATACATAAGTTTTTTTTTATCATACATAAGGTTTTCATTTAATCTTTCAATGTTATAAAATACTTAGTAAGGTTTTTGATCCAAATATCACTTACAAACAAAACACTGTAACAACTTACTTTGATTATTTAACTCCCTTGTTGTGAAAAGTTCCCTTAAAGTTAACGGTTTTTTAATCACAATATTATTTTTTCATTATATACAATGACATTGTAAAATAACCCTTAACAACTAGTATATAATTTAAAATTAAACAATTGAAAAATTAAAACATTTTAAAAAAATTGTTTAAAATATATTCTTGATAATGAACTTTACAAAGAGAATAATGTCCTAAAAACATAATTGCTTAAATTTAATGTAAAATATTTATTTGCTCATGTCTTTTGCAAATAAAAATTTATAATACACACACACATAAATATATATATTTACTATTATTTTTATTTTAAATGAAAAGATTTATTGACATATTATACACAAAAAACATGATAAAATGGATGAGATAAAAATTGTTAACTTTAGCAGAAATTTCAACTGTAGGGGAGTCAAAACATCAGACATTAAAGGTTATTAAGTTATAATTTATCCTGTAATTTATTATCAATCTAAAATATTACTGCAAACTCTTAAACTGAAAATGTACTTATGTAGGAGTAATATGTCCTTTTTTTTCAAACTTCTATAATATGTCTTCATATCATAGAAAATTAGACACATAATGTAGGTCCACTTTTTTAAATATGGATCTAACTTTTAAAGACATAATCAAATTGGATCCGTTAAAGGATATATATCACTTAATTATAATACTACAAATGTTTAAGCTTAATTTGTAAAAACCTAGTTAAATTAAATTGGATGCGTTAAATTAAATGACTTTCACTGGTGTAGAAGCAAACAAGTAACAGTATGGAATGTGTGCGTGTGTGTGTGTGTGTGTTTACCAGTCTATATATATACCAGTTGATGCGTGGAGAAGAGCTTGTAATTTTGGGCAAGTCTTTGCGAAGTTCAAAACATTTAAAGCACCGATGGTGTTGATACGCATTGCAACATCAAATCTGCATTATATTAAACAAGATTTTAAATTTTTTCAAATAATTCAAAATAGTTTTAAATATTGATCAAAAATATAATTCTAAATAAATGTATCAAAATAGTTCGGTTGAGTTAAAGAATTTCAGTCATATATAGTCTTTCGTTACCACACCTTTCATTGAACCTAGTTGTCGCAGCTGTGCTCACTATGACATCTATTTCTTCCTTAATTTTCTTTCCAATGCTATTTTCATCATGAAGTCCCAAGTTCACAAGTGAAACATCACCTGCAACGGCTTCCACCTTCTTTGACATGAAAGAATCGAAATCTGCACCCATCTTTTCTCGAAGAACCTTAAACAACTCCTTTCCCATAATCTAGTCATTAATTCAATATGAAAAAAAATTAGAAGCAAGTTAATAAATGAGATATATGTATGTATATTATCAAACAATGAACACATCAAGTTAGAAGAAAGTGTGTGTGTGTGTGTACATCATCATGTAAGCGCTGTGTAGCTGAATAAGAGTCAGAAGCTCTTAAAAGAAGATACAATTTCTTCAAATCTGGCTGAGTCCTTAATAACTTCTCAATGAGAACTGCAGAGGGAAAAATAACACTTAATCTATTACTTAATGCATAGATAAAAGAAATCTGTGCATAATTCATAAATAAGGGTATTATTAGAAAGGATAAATTTATTAATATACATGTGGGAGACAAAAACAAATGAAATCTTATATTAGGAATGCAAATTAGAACCCTCAGATCTTACATTATATTTATTAAATCTCTTCAAATATCTCTTATCTTAGGAATGCAAATTAGAACTCTCAGATCGTACATTATATTTAATAGTATGTCTCTGCTTCATCATTGGACAATATATAGTTGTAAAATTGGCAATGTGAAAAGAAAAACAGTAGTATCCCATGGCAATTATATTGGTAATGAATTGTTTTTTTTTTTTGCTAATTCCATGATGAATGTGTGTGTGAGTGAGTTAAAAATCCATTGGAACGGTTAGCTACAGCTATTAAACATGATGTACCTTTTCCTAAGAAGCCCGTAGCACCAGTCACTAAAATGGTCTTTCCCTTGAGAACTTTTGGTTCACTTTCCGACTCCATTATTATGAACTACCAGCGAAGTTCTTGCTTCTAAGATATATATGTATATTTATTCTAGCAGTAGAAGAAGCTGCTATTTATACTTGAGGTTTAACCTCACCATTGGAATTAGGTGGTGTGATACATTACTATACCTCTGGGTCCATAGCATATCATGTTTTCATTTTTTTTTTTGCCAAAGAACATATCATACTTTCATTGTTAATGATATTACTAAGTTCTTTATCTTTGATTTTCCTTTTACTTTATATTATTCTTCAATTATATTCCTATATATATTATAAAAATTTTGGTTAAAATTGGGTATACTTATAAATATGACTTGAATTGATATTTAAAAAACAATTACAATCAGATCATTGTGAATGTTAATGGGATAATTTCGTGTTCAAAATATTTATTATGGTCCAAGACAAGGTACTCTTGTGGTAATTTGTTTTTTTTAAGAATTTATTATTTCTAATGTGTTTATATATATGTGTGTGTGTGTGTGTGTGTGTGTGTGTGTATATGTGTGTGTGTATATATATATATATATATATATATATTTCTTTGTGTGTGTGTAAATCCCACATTTTTAATTTTGTCGCAATACCATTCTTTTCTTTGTGCGAAATTAAACGTAGCACGCAGTACCATTCCAAATTTTTGATTTAGAAGCTAATAGTTAAATTTACCTCATTAAGTATTGAATTGTTAAAAAAACGATGTTATATCATAGAGGATTTTGGTAACTAATTGATTATATGGGTGATAATTGTTATTGATGATTGTTGATTTTAATTAATGACTGATTTGGATTAAATGAAGGATTTAGATCGAATAAAGTAAGAGTGAATTGTTTCTTCGGACGTGGATAAGTTGAATTGTTTAGAAAAACTAGATAAATAAATTACTAATTGGAGAGAATAAGGAACACACACTTATAAAAAGAAGACAAAGAAAAGTAAAGCTGCATTTTGTTCAAAAAAAAAGGGAACAAGCTAAAGAGGTCGTGGCCCCTTTGTTACAATATAAATATGTGTGTAAACCGCACAACACATGGCTACACACATATATTATAAAATTCATGGTTATCAAACTCGAGATGAACTTTGACTAGAATCAGCTCAGAGTCGACTCGCAGATGAAACAAATGGGAAACAAGAAGTTAAAAAATATATTCTAATTAATCAATCATTGGAAATAAACATCTAAACAACTATTGATTAACAACTTTATCATTCATGTTAACAACAACAGCAACATTCGAATCAACAATTGGAAATGCCTATGACGGCATCATGCTTTTCATTAAAATTAACAATATCAATTAAGTGTCTATGACCTAAGTTATCCTTTTGAAAATTTAGCTGTTTTAATTGTTCTTCTACATTTTTAGAAGACTTTATTTTTTTCCTTTCAATTTTTGGGTTAATTAATTACAAGTTACTTGTTAAGAACATAATAATAGATGAAAACTAAGGTTCCTTATATAAATTGAAGAAATTAATATACAATCACTTGGATCTTATTAATATAATTTCTGAAGACGTGTACTTCATGTATAATAATAAAAAATAATCAATCAACTCACTCTCCCTCTTTCCCATCGGACCCCCTCAACTCTCCCTCTCTCACCAGCTGCCTCTGACCACCGTTTTCCACCTCCACCGCCCCCAACAACCCACGTGATCTGGAAGAATGTTTATTAGAAGCCTCTTGATTGGAGGTCTGGTCACTCTCATGTATTGAATGGTCAGACATGCTTCCACCTAACACATTCATTTTTCCAACACATACAACCTTGTGTTATTTGATTCAAACATGACTTGAATACTTTTATTTTCGTTTGATTCATAATTATCCTTGACAGCGTAGCATCCCTAAGTGGCTGACCATTCTATACATGAGAGTGACCAGACCTCCAATCAAGAGGCTTCTAAACATTCATCCAGATCACGTGGGTTGTTGGGAGCGGTGGATGTGGAAAACGGTGGGCGGAGACGGCCGGTGAGAGAAGGAGAGTTGAGGGGGTCCGATGGGAGGAGAGAGAAAGAGGAGAGTGAGTTGGTTTGTTTTTGTTTTTATATTCGTGGAGTTCACGTATTCAGAAATTATATTAATAAGGTCTAAATCATTGTACATTGATTCCTCCAATTTATGGGATCTCTTTCATATTATATCTTTCACAACTCTCACAAGATACTTATAACCAATTACCCCTATTTTTTTTTCAAAATTTACTTATTTCAAAATGAAAATTAATAATCAAGTTTTTCAACCGCGATTAGATTGAATCTAAATTCTACGAGATCAACATACTTAATGGTAGCGAGTCATGAATATGATGACTATATATCAAATGCAAAAGGGCTCTTCATTGATAACATCAATAACTCATTTGGCATCAGAAGATGCAATTAAGCGTTTTCGTGGCCCTAAGCCCATGCTATAGATTATAAAATAAGCCGGCTAATGATGACGTGAATTTCAAGCTTAACTAGGTACGTAAAACTCTCTAGAGGTCCTTGAATAGTCCACCACAACTGGCTTTAATTTAGATACATCATTAGCTATAGACCCCCCCCCCCCAAAAAAGAAAAAATTAGTTTCAATTTTTAATTCAACTTGAAGGAATAGTTTTGTATTTAGTGATTGAAACCTCACTCCCAAAGAAAATTTAAACATATAAAATGGCCCAAAGAGACTCGAATATAATGGAAGCTTTATGAGTCTAAAATGGCCTTGTGAAGAACTTTAGAAGACTGTCATCTAATCACATAATTTTGTGAAAGAAATCATTTGCCTACCAATTGGCAATTGAGAGTTGGGCATGTACAACATATATACAGAGTTTATGTTGGGTAAATCTTATACTCAAAGCAAACATGCATATATCATATATGATTTCTACTAATCTCAGAATAAACAACAGATGACTCAACTAATTGAGCTACAAGAAGAATCATGATTCGTGAAGCCTCCATTGAACTACAAAAAACCAAAAAGAAATAAAGAAATCTTCTAACGGGTAGATAGACACAGTAACGGTTGTTTGAGTTGCCCATTTTAGTTAAGGAACTTATTGACACAGTATTGAGCTTTGATTATTGGCTTAGATAGAGAATAATTGATTATGAAACAATTATAGAAAACAATTTTCTATGAGACGTCTCATCTATTCACACGTATAATCTCATTTCTCTTCACTATCAAAACAAAGTTTCATTTTTTTTACTTTTTTTCTAAAAAGATTAAACTGTATAAAATTAGTTATTCCATTTCAATAAATAAATATGAAAGACATAATGAATAATTGACTATTCATAATAAGTTTGTATAGATCCATTTTTTATCAATCTCAAACAATAATAACACAAAAGTGTACACATAGGCACAAAACTAAATTGAAACTGCATTGGCAAAAAAAAAACTTATACTCCCTCATCCGTTTTTAAATATAAGAGTTATTTGACTTTTATGTATGGAGAATTCTAAGAAAACAGAATGAACTACTTAATCATAACATATGTTGTATATTATTAAATCATGTGTTAGCTTAAAAGTAAAATAAACTAGTTTTAAGAAAAAATATAGGAAAATCAATTTTTAATAATCTTATTTAGTTTTCTTAGTATTGTCCAAAAAGTCAATTAGCTTTTATATTTAGGAAGGGGGAGTTTACAACCACACATGACACACAGATCACCAGTATAATAATTAAGCTTAGGCTTCATTCGGTACAATCTTATATTATGACGAATATTTCTATAATTTGGGAGATAATTTAATTACGAATTTGATGAGGCCAGGAATGTGAACATTCAGCATATAGTCTGTCCAATCAATGCTCTTAGGGTCGAATTCAACATTCTTCATTTTCGTTGTCATGTATAATTTTTGTGTGTGTGTGTCATCGAACCTGTTATATACAAACTTGAATTCAGAGTTATCGAGGGTTTAAGATGATACATATGAATGAGAATTGTATAAAATGTTTCCATATTTTAAGAAAATTAAAAAGGTTAAGGAACGTACACAGCTTTAAAAAGTAGATAGGATTTGTAAAGTGTAACCATTCTTATTGCCCATTGGACTTTTTTGTCGATCATATTGTACCGATAATCATCGTATATCTGAAAGGACTCCTTGCTCGCCAGATTTAACACCTTGTAACACACGAAATTTACAAAGATTAATGAATGTCGTAGTTTATTCAAAGGTTAACATTTTTTCCATAAAAATATTCTTGAAAATCCTACTCTGTTCTTTTGTCCTAAATATATATAGAACGTACCTAAGATGGTGAATTTCATCCTCAATATAAAAATTCTTTCTAATTGTTTTAAACTTTTAATTTCCCAAAACTATATATCCCTTATGAATTCTCTTAAATAATAAGCAAGTAAAAGAGGGAGATGATTAGGGTACAATGTATTAATAATATAATATATTTTAACTAATCTAACTAATATTTTTAACACAATTAAATAAATTAAATGGTTTTTATATTCAGGACTTGATAAAGTATATGATACAAAACTAAAAGAAACGTTTTGAGCAAGATAACATATAATTTTTCAAAGCTAATGCATGTTTACCCCTTTCTAATCGACAATATTATATCAAAATATTTTTTAATTAAACCCAGCACGACACACACACACACACATACACAGAGACACACACAGACACACACATGAAGATGATATATAAGTGAGTGATAAGAAAGGCTAAAGTTGGACTGTTTAGTAAAGGTTGTGAGTGCCTTTATATTAAAATATCTCAATCCATTTAATAAGATCTACTCTAACCTTTATATATCATCGATTCAATGTAACTAACCGGTGTGAAACTCTATTAGTATATTATAATCACTCCATAACTTCAAAACTTTTTTAGTTCACCCGTACGTAGCTCCTTGATAATTCTTTCAAGGTAAAAATTCACTTCTTCCCTTCAAACACACACACACACACACACTTACAATAACGAGAGGGCATAGATAGCATACCAATAATGGTAGCACATATTGGGACATCATGTCAGTCTGAAAATCCTGATACGCTATAATTCTTAGCTTGGAGGTCGTTATAGGGATTCCAGAATTGTTGATTACTTGTTGTTTTGAGACAAATAGATTCGAGAATTCAGAAACATCCGAGAGTGTGAGAGGATTTCGGGATGAAGTACAAACATGGTAAATGGAAATCTCTGAATCTTGATTAATGGAATGAGCCACCATTGCTGCCACCATACAATTGGTTACCATGTCCACAGGTATCTACTTACAATCACAGTTAGTAGTATAAATTTATTTACTAATATTAATTTCTTATTATTTAAAAAATAACTCAAATTTAAAAAGATGCATAACATCTGATATTGCCAGTGTTAAAGCCTAACTTACCACATCAATTATTGTCTTGGGATCGCCTAGCAAGTTTGTTATTGTTCCTTTAACATGGCCACCAATCATATTGTCAAATGTACTATAACAACATAAAAAAATATAATTGACTTACATTATAAGTATATCACAACTGAACCATTACTATAATTGCATAACAAAAACAATAAATTACAAAGGTAAATTTAGTAATTAAGGGTAAACTAGTATCCCACAAGGTGATGAATTCAAATTACATTGTCAATGTATGCAATTTTATTCATGGGTAATCTGAAAGTATCTCGAAACTTGATAGTAGATGATATGATGTACCAATAATTTTGTTAGTAAATACTATAAGCAAGTTGGTTGCTCTTAGGATAAACATTAAGCTTTTGAGTAAAAAAAAATACTAGAATACCTCGAACCTTCAATCCATCCAGGAAAGGGTTCTCTAATTGTACTTGCGATCATTGAAGGACGTATGATGATTAAGGGCACACTATCTTTATAAGTTGACAGAATCATCTCTCCCATTGCCTTTGTGAATACATAAGTGTTTGGCCATCCATACAAGTTTGCTCTGTTAAGTTTTCAGAAAATATGAACAGATATCATCATCAATAATATTAGAAGAAATTAATTAGAGCATATACTATTATTGACCCATTTTTGCGCACGCGCGCACACACATCATGTACGTTATGTTTATTTAATTAGGACAGAAAAAAACCTCTTCATTCCATAATTTCTCATTTCAGATGTCAAGGCCTCTCCCCGGATATTCTCTGCTTTAAGCTCCTTCATTTTTTTCTCCATCAGTTCCTTTTCTAATCTAATAGCTAATTTTGAACATCCTTTTATTGTCTGACCCATCTGAAGTGCTTCTTCTTTAGCCACTTTTTCATTATAAGCTTCGCCGCACACATACGCTGAAATAATTTCATTACGAAATATAAGTTGGTCGTATAATAAAAAAAAGAGACAAAGTTATATGTTTGGTCTAATCATATAAGGACTATATATTTGATCCTCTAATTATACATAAGGTTTTTTCATCATACATAAGGTTTTCATTTAATCCTCTAATGTTATAAAATGATTAGTAAGGTTTTTAATCCTAATATCACTTAAAAACAAAACACTGACAACACACTGAATTATATCCGCTATGCTAAATTAAACTCATAGCGCGATTTTCCATGTCATGACAAGCACAGCAGCTGCTGTTCACAGAGAACAAAGCTTGAGCTTTGCTTCACAGCGGTTTGGGTAGCATTTCTGGGGAACACTGCTTGGGGTTTGAGTAGTAGTTTAATTCATTAAGTATATTTTAACTTTTTTGGATTCATTTTTTATATTATCTTTATTTATATATCTTCTAAAACTATTTGATATTTAAATTTATTTAGTTGAAAAAAAATGTAATAACTAAATCAATCAATTCATTAAATGTTAATTTCCTTAAATATTAATTAACTTTTACTTCTTTAAGTTTATTATTTATAGATTTTTCCTAAATTTTGGGTCAATTGTACATATAACCTCCTTTATATATTTAAATTAAGACATATATTGATTATTAACTCCATTGCCGTGAAAATTGCCCTTAAAGTTAATGGTTTTTTCAATTACGATATTATTTTTTTATTATATACAATGCCATTGCAAAATAACACTTAACAACTAGTATATAATTTTAAATTCAATATCTATATATATATATAATGAATTTTAAAGAATTATTTAAAGTATATTCTTGATCATGAATGTTACAAAGAGAATGTCCTAAAATATAATTACTAAAATTAATTGTAAAATATTTATATGTTTACTATTTTTATTTTAAATGAAAAGATTTATTTTCAATGACATATTATACACAAAAAAATATAAAAAAAAGGTATGAGATGAAAATTGTTAACTTAAGCAAAACTTTTAACTTTAGGGGGGTCATCAAAACATGAAACATGAAAGGTCATTAAGTTATAGTTTAGCCTGTAATCCATTATCAATCTAAAATACTGCAAACACTTTAACTGAACCTGTACTTAATGTCTTTTTTTGAAACTTATATAATATGTCTTCATATCATCGAAAAGTAGACACAAAATGTAGGTCCACTTTTTAAACATGGATCTAACTTTTAAGACATAATTAAATTGGATCCGTTAAATGATATATATCACCTAATTATAATACTACAATTTTTCTAGCTTAATTTGTAGCTTTATAGTACTCCAATTATGATTATGAAAACCTAGTTAAATTGGATGCGATAAATTAAATGACTTTCACTAAAGTGTTGAGAAAAGCAAACAAGTAATACAGTGTGTGTGTGTGTGTGTGTGTGACCAGTCTACATATATACCTGTTGATACATGGAGAAGAGCTTGTAATTTTGGACAACTCTTTGCGAAGTTCAAAACATGTAAAGCACCGAGTGTGTTGATACGCATTGCAACATCAAATCTGCATTGTATATTATACAAGATCTTGAATATTTTTCAAATAATTCTAAATAAACGTATATCAAAATAGGTCGGCTGAGTTAAATAATTTCAGTCATATATAGCCTTTCGTTACTACACCTTTCATTAAACTTAGTTGTCGCAACTGAGCTCACTATGACATCTATTTCTTCCTTAATTTTCTTTCCAAAAATATTTTCATCATGAAGTCCCAAGTTCACAAGTGAAATATCACCTGCAACTGCTTCCACCTTCTTTGACATGAAAGAATTATAATCTGCACCCATCTTTTGTCGAAGAACCTTAAACAACTCCTTTCCCATAATCTAGTCATTAATTCAATATGAAAAAGATAGAAGCGTGTTATATAAATGAGATATATGTATGTATATTATTGATCGAAGAATGAACACGTCAAGTTAGAAAAAGTGTGTGTGTGTGTGTGTGTGTGTGTGTCTGTGTGTGTACATCATTATGTAAGCGCTGTGCAGCTGCATCAGAGTCAGAAGCTCTTAGAAGAATATACAATTTCTTCAAATCTGGCTGAGTCCTTAATAACTTCTCCATAAAAACTGCAAAAGGGAAAAATAGCACTTAGTCTATTACTTAATTCATAGATGAAAAAAAATCTGTGCATTCATAAATAAGGGTATTATTAGAAAGGATAAATTTAATATGCATGTGGGAGACAAAAACAAATGAAATCTTATCTTAGGAATGTAAACTAGAACTCTCAGATCATACATTATATTTCATAGTATATGTCTAGCTTTATCATTGGACCTTAGTTATATAGTTGGCAATGTGAAAACAAAAATTATATTCTCTCCGATCCTAAATATAAGACCTAATTGACTTTTTTAGAAAATCCTATAAAAAAGCAAAATAAGTTAATTATAAATTGATTTACCTAATTTTTCCCCTTAGATTAGTTTATTTTACCTATAAACCAATATATAATCTAAAAATATATCAAATATGTCATGATTTAATAGCCTATTTCGCAACCTTAACCTCTCCAAAAAAAGTCAGTTAGGTCTTATATTTAGGATCAGAGGTAGTATATAGTAGCTCATGGCAATTACATTGGTAATGAATTGTTTTCATTTTTCGCCAACCTGACAATGCATTTGTGTGTGTGTAAGTGAGTTAAAAATCCATTAGAATGGTTAGCTAGATATGATAAACATGATGTACCTTTTGCTAAGAAGCCCGTAGCACCAATCACTAAAATTGTCTTTCCCTTCAGAAATCGCTCTTCAATTTCCAACCCCATTATTATGAACCAGCTAAGTTCTTATAAGATATATATATATATTCTAGCACTAGAAGAAGCTGCTATTTATAGTTGGAGTTTAACCTCACCATTACTCAGCTGGTGTGACATATTACTATACCTCCGGGTCCATAGCATACCATACTTTCATCAAATCACATAATTTGGAGAAAGCGGTCAAAATTGTTTAATGGCCTGTTACAATAATTAACAAATTATTCAAAATTCAAGCCTATTGTTAATTATATTCACTAAGTTATTTATCTTTGATTTCTTTTACTTTATTCAAAATTTGGAGTATTATTCTTCAATCATCATATATATATATATATATATATATATATATATATATATATTCGGTTAGAATTGGGTACATTAATATAAAGATGACTTAAATTTGATATTTTTAAGGAAAATGACCAGCATTCAGCGAAGGACATTAAAATTAGCACTTCTTCTAATGCAATGCACTGTTCATTAACTATTTAGTTGTTGTGTACACTTGAGTGATAGTGAGAAGCATACTTTTGAGGGTAGAAATTCGATCAAATCATGTAAAAATGCGATAATTTTGCGGTCAATATATTTATTATGATCAAAGACAAGGTACTCTTGTAGTCTAAAATATAATTTGTTTTTCAAGAATTTTTGTATTTCTATTCTGTGTATCTAGCTATTTGTAACATCCAAATTTTAATTTTGTTTCAAGATTTTTTTTTGTTTGAAACGTAGTAGGTACATTCCAAATTTTGATTTAGAGGCTAATATTTAATCTATCTAATTAAGTGTTGATTTATTGAAAAAAAAAGGATGTCATATTATGGAGGGATTTTAGTGACTAATTGATTATATGGGTGATAATTGTTATTGGGTATAACTCGATGATTGTTGATTTTAATTATTGATGACTTATTTGGATTTAATTTAAGGAAGAATCTAGATCGAATAAAGTAATAGTGAATTATTGATTGGTTTTTTCGGACGTCTATAAGTTGAATTGTTTAGAAAAATTAGATAAATTACTAATTAGAGAGAATACAGAAATACACGCACGCAAACACACACACACTTATAAGGAAAACAAAGAAAAGTAAAGTTGCATTTTGTTCAAAAAGATAGGCTAATAAGGTTGTGGCCCCTTTGTTACAATATTAATGTGTAACTCGCACAACACATGGCTGCACACTTATATTATAAAATTCAAGGTTATTAAACTCAAGATGAACTTTAACTAGAATCAACTCAGAGTCAACTCGCAGACGAGACAAACGGGAAATAAAAAAGAAAAAAAATCTCATTATATAACCCAAATAATGTATGTTAATTTAATATATATTTTGAATCAATATAACAATTATTATATCCTTTTCAATATGGTTAAAGGTAAACAATACACATATTTTCCCCCAAAAGATTACCCATCACTAGGGGTGGAAATGAGCCAGGCCGTAAACAGGCGGCCTACGACTCGGCCTATTTAGGGCCTGGCTCGGCTAGACCTTTTTAATAAAAAGGCCAGGCTCAGGCCTTTTTCAAAGCCTTTTTACCTAAAAAGGGTAGGCCTATTTTTGTGAAGCCTGGCTCAAAAGCCTATAGGCTTGGCCCGTTTAATATTATGTTATAAAAAATAATTATATTAATCAATCCACATATCAAGTTGACCAATGTGTCATATTTTTTACCCTTTTAAATTTGATATGTAGGCCTTAAATAGGCTTAAAGCCTTTTAAAGGCCTAAATTCGAAGTAGGCCTTTAAAAGGCCTGAAGCCTTTTAAAGACCTACATTGCAAATAGGCTTTTAGAAAGGCTTTCAGGCCTTAACAATTTGTCGTAGGCCTAGGCTTTTTTCTGAAAAAAAACATACATGCAGGCTCAGGCCTAGGCCTATTTTTTCTTATAGTATTTCAGGCCTAGGCCTATTTAAGCAAAGTCTGGCTCGGCCCGGCTCATTTCCACCCCTACCCATCACACCAAATATTCTTTTGGACAAAAAGAACATATAAGTTTTCATAATAACTTCAAAAGTCGCATAATCCATTAAAAGTGCTCAATGTCATTAACTTCTCTCTTTAAATTACTCTAACGTGTGTGTGCGTGCGTGTGTGTGTAAATAACAGGCTATGTGACTTTTGAATCTAATATGAAAATTCATGAGTACTTTTGACCCATAACAAACATTTATGTGTATTTTTGGTAAAAAATAAACCATTTGATGATAGGTGAAATTTTAGGGAAAAGACTTGCATTTTTTTACCCTTAACCTAATAAATAAAGGAACAAAACGTAGTTCCTCCTCACAGTAGATCCTTGTAGCCGTTGTCGGAGCAATGGTGTAGCGTCGGAGCTATTGCTGGCACGGTGGTGGAGTGTCGAAGTCATTGCCGGCGTGGTGGTGGAGCGTTGAGATGGTGGAGAAGGTTGATGAAGAAGAGAAGAGTCGGTGTGAGTGTGAAGAAAGTTGATAGTGTGAGAAGGGGAGGGTTGACAATAGACAAAACTTTTGAAGATAAATTTGTCAAAAAAAAAAGTGGGTTCCAAAGAAGTGGTCCAGTTCCATAGGTTTTGGGTTGAAACTCATTTCATCAGTTTTAATGGAAGTGAAAGTGGAAGTCATTTCTATCACACCAAAGACACAAAATGGTAACTTTCACTTCCACTTCCACTTCTCACCCTTCCAGTTCCATCCAACCAAAGGAGCCCAAAGCTAAATTGCCGGAAAATAGATTTGTTTTTATCTTATATATAACGTCTCAATACCTGACCTCCCAAATTTATAAAACTTTTCTTTAACTTTGTTTCTTGTTGTGCACTTTAGGCTAAGGGAATTGTCATTAGAGGAGTAATTTTCAATGAAAGTTAATAAAAGAGTATTTAAGATAGACAATTAACAAATATCTCTTGTAAATATGTAATTTTCATAAAATTAAATTTTTATGTAAGATTTATATTTAGGTCCGGAAAGAAGATATCTAATTAGGAGATATTTTCCGAGAGCATGCATGCATGCATTAGTGCAATATAATAGGAGAGGAGTGGGGTTATCTACTTTCTTTTAGTTCATATATAGTGATTGGCATGTCTGTGTGGAGGCTATGAATTATTGTGACAATATCTATTTAGTGGTAACCAACAAGTTGAGCTTTTGATTGCGTTCCAATATTTTTGCATCAAAGATCAAACCCTTTATAAAAGAAAAAATTCCTCTGCTTCTTCCTTTTAATTTCCATAAGCTTATTCTTCTCTCACAATCTCTCCCTAGCTTACCTTGAGGTCTTAAAATTTCTTGAAGGACTAGACCCAAGACACACTACACCGACCGTGAATTCGGTGTCCTTCAGTTAAACTTGATTTTTCTCTTGCTTGCTTTGATTGTTGTTCAAATAGATTGAGTTATACACTAGTTGGGGAAATTGAAGTATGTTTGTTAATATGCACATCATTATGGAGATTTGAGCTTAGATTTTCTTGGTTTGATAATTCACTGATGTGGAGTCTGAATGTTTACATGCATATGCTTTTTGCTTCATTAATATTGTGAATGGTGGTGGACATTTTTATGGCTGGATGTCTGAATGGAATTGTTATTTGCTTGGAATTGTTATTTGCTTGGTTCGTTGATTTAGTTGATTGGAGCAGTAAAATTGTAAATAAAGATTTAGTAGATATGCTGAAAATTTTCTCTTGATTCTTCTTGATATTATTTCGTCTTGACATGGGTGGTGGGATATGAGTGCCAATCAATTTATATTTCTTATATCCTAGATTTGCTTAATCACTGGTATTTTGAATGTCGCTATATAAACTCTTGAAAATGTTTTTATATTATTGGAGATTGTGAGTTGATGAATTAAAATATGAAAATGTTCTTGGATGAAATTTTTAAGTCATGTTAAGTTTTAAAACTTGAACAAATACATTGACGGGATCAAAGTTGGAATGATAAGGGATATTTTTTTTCATATATTTTACAAAAAAAAATATATAACCGCACTACTTTTTTTATCATATAAAAAAAGTAGTGCGGTTATATATTTTTAATAAAATATATAAATTTTTTTATTAATATTAAGAAAATCAAATTAATTGTTATAAGAAAAAGAAAATCAAATTAATGAGAAAAAATAACTGAACTATTGATGTAGACATGTAGTTTTATAAAGGAATAAGTAAACTTATTGAATTTTATTGAATTTTTTTATCAGAAATTTTATTGAATTGGTCAAAAGAAAAAGTAAACTTATTATGAGTTATAAAAAAATGTTATAAAAAAAAGTAAACTTACTAAGTAGGTCCGTTTTAATCGGCATTTTACAAAACAATTCCACTAAAAGTATTAATTTTGTTGTTTTCCTTTTTTTAAAAAAAATCATTTTACATGCTCTTTGGTGGATTCTCGGAGCACATTCTCTATGCTTCTAAAACTTTCAATAAAAAAAAAACCTTCTAAAACTGTGTGTAAAGGTCATAAAAAAAATAAAATAAAACTGTGTGTATGCGTGTTGTAACAACCACAATTCTATACCTATTTTACGCCATTTTTATCACGATTTTTTTTCATATAAACTATGTTAGAAAAGAAATTTATTCATTAATAATACTAACATAGTTAGAAAAAAAATTAACTTAATTCATTATGACTATGTTAAAAGCTAACCTAGTTAGAAAAACGACTTTTCTAAATTTTCGTAATATATAAGATAACATGCTAACCATGATAGAAAAATAATTTGAGTTACAAATGAACTATCATGGTTAGAAAAAGATTTAATGAAATTTTCAATTAATAAATATATTTTTTTGGATGAAATATAAAAATTCACAACCAAAAATCATTTGAGAAATTATCAAAACTGATTTATCCATGTTAGATAAAAATCGACTAACATTGATATTTAAATAAATTTAGTAATACTTGATTAAATTCTAATTCTTTCTTAGTGAGTTTCAAATTAACACACAACCTTGTATTAATTAATATTTACAGTTATGTAACGTAAAATTATTTACAGTAATCCAGGGGAATAAATTTAAAAGATATACAAATTAATAAATAAGAATATGAAACATAAAATGAAAGCATGTCATATGAGCCTAAAGCTAGTTCCCAAGTCTCCGTATCCTTTCCCCATGACTTATGCCCCGATCTAATACCTGTAAAATGTTAAACCACGAGGGGTAGACCCTGATGTCGTAACTAATAACTACTTGCCTACGCACATTTTTGCACTACGTGCATGTGCATGCCGACAAGGTGGTGTGTGCTAATGTCATGTTTGGTGGTGTGTGCCACATGCTGTGTTGTATGAATATATTATCTATTTTCAATTTCAACTATCTATCAATTACCAAATACGGCAGTACAAATATTCATTTATGGACACTTCACAGACTCAAAACCTCACAAATTCAAACATTAATAATAATAATAATAATCACAACATCAATAATAATAATCACCATCAAATACAATACACAAGTACACCGATAATATGACAGTTTAATAGGGACTCACGACTCGACGGTCGATGTACCCTCGCTTGAACCGGGGGCGCTCTCCCCAATAACGTTTTTCTCTTTATTCATTTTTCTTTATTCATTTTAGTCTCTGCTGTACAAGCAAGGGAACCTCATTCCGGAATGACATAATTATAATTATATTAACCGGTGTACCATGTAACACCCCAAAAATTTTATTAGAGATAATAAATAATTAACTTAGGATTTCGGGGTGTCAATAATAAATTAAAAATAATTATAAACAAATTTTGATAATAATTGTTTTTTTTATTAGAAATTTAATATTTATTTTCTTTCAAAAATAAAGAAAATTAGTTAGAGATTTACTTTTGAATTATAAAACCTACAAAAAAAAAATAATATTGAGATTTAAACAAAATTAAGGATGAAGAAAATATTTACCATCATGCTACAACATTTAAGTTTTGAAACTTCAAAATTTTAGGGACTAAACTGAAATAAAAAGAAACTTAGAAACATGGAATTAATTGGAAAGAAAAACTTATAGTGTGACATAAATGTAATTTTCATTAGTACTTGCATATATATTCTTCTCCAACATCCTAGCCCTAGCCGTCATCCATCTCTCTCTCTCTCTCTCGTTCATTTCTTTTCTCTGTCTCTCTCAAACAATTGCTTTCTTCAATTCTTCTTCCATGACTCCAACACATTTCTCCAACCATTCATGACGCCTCCAACCTCTCAGTTAGCGTGCAAAGGCATAAACAAGCTTAGGTGAACCTTTTCTCTCTATTCTACTTCAATTTTTCTGATTTTTGGGAGATTGAGAGGGAGATTCAAATGGTTTCCGGGTTTGGGGATTTGAAGTGGATGAATTAAATGTTTTATATCATTATTAAATTTAGTTTATGTACATACAAGTAAGTTGTTAAATGATTTGAAATTTACATTGATTGGCTTCTTTCTCTTGTGAATTTCTGTGTGTTCTCCTTTTAATGAGTGAAATAGGTAATAATTATTTAAGAATAAGTATGTTAGAATATGATGAAAAGATGTAATCTTGCTGTGATTTACCTTTTCCTCTTGCTTGGAGTTTGAGTCCTTTGTTTTGGTTAGCTCTTGGTGCTTTGCCTATTGATATGTGTTAGGAGAAATTTTGGAAGAATGAACAATTTAGTTTCAAGTGACATTAATAAAAAAATTCATGATTTTGAAGGGAACTAAAATCAAATCAAAAGGGTGGTTATTATTTAGAAATATTTTCAAACACTGTATGGGGATTTCAAATATCTATAGTTGTGGAATAGGTATTATGTAAGGCTGTGTGAAATGTTGTTGATTGACTGATGAATTAATGGAGTTGATTATTTGGTTTTGGACTTTAATTTGGTGTGATTGATTTCAGATTTAAAGATGATTGAATATGAGTGTGATTTAACTTAAGTCTTTGCATTTCTCTATTGTAACTAATTAATGTCAAGAGGGTGGTTTTGTACTATGCACTTGTTATTTGAAGTTTTGCTAAAGTAATTGATTTTTGAAGTGATTTACTATGATTTATCTTTCTTTACCTATTTAATGTTTTGGAATGAATCATGATTCTTCATATACCTATGTTTGACTTGAGATATGAATAAATTAGGCATTGAGAACCAAAAAGGAAAAAAGAAAAGGATTATTTAGAGAATTAAGAAATTATGATTGTAGAAGGGGAAATTGGATAATATTATTCTACAGGGATATGAGAGAGACGTCGAAATTTATTTTCAAGAAAAGTTTCTGATTACTATCTATTATTACATGATGTAATAATAGGAAACGATGGTGGATATATGTCTGAAGGCATTGAAAAGAAAAAAAAAGAGAAAGTTCAGATTGTATTATTGAAGAAGTATTGACTGGAGCCAGGTAGCGGGTTATTTTAGTCATAAAAAAATAGCATGCTATAATTGATTATAAATATAAATTTTAAAATTGCCTCAGATTTTGATAGGGTTTATTTCTGCATTTATATTTTTGGTGGAGTACTCCAGGCATGAGGAGGGTCGCTCCCCCCATGCCATATTGTTGAATTTATTTTTCTTAGAAAATCCTGTCAGGTGTTGCCTACTACGAACGGCAAAAATATTGCTAGTAGTAGTTGGTGGTGCAATAGGCACATGCAATAAAATATTCTACCTATAACAAATATACTGTTAAGGTAGGGGCCATGTATGAGTGTTATACTAACGGCAGTATGATGCCAACAGGTAGCGTCACTATCATTATCTGAGCAGGGTTAAAAGATATATGAATGAAATAAAAAGATATATGAATAAAATAAATTGCTATTGGGATTCTTTGAATCTCACCCGTTTTCAAAATGTTTTTCACAGATGCAGGAGAAGGTTAATTTGAGTAGCAGAGAAGCTTGCTAGGCCCTATGAATTCTAGAAATAAATAGATAGTTTTAATTTGATTTTGTTATATCATTATGTAATAAGCTAAAAGCTTGTGATATACATAAATAGGAAGCTATCACCTGGGATAGCCAATTTGTATTAATTGTAATTATAATAATAGGTGTATTTATTTAGATAATTAAAATAAGGTTTTAGATAGATTGACTAATTGAGGAACCTGATAGAATTAAGTATTAGATTTAAATTTAGTCATTTAATAAATTTATATCCACATGAATTTTCATAACTATATGATTTATTTATTGAAGCTTATTTTACAAAAGAAAGATTTTAAATATTTTACAAAACAAGAATTATTTATTTATCTTTCAAAAAAAAATAATTATTCATATTTTTTGGTTTCCAATGACATAATTGTGGTATAAATTTATTAAATTACTTATATGTATTAAGAAAAATCTAGGTGTTACATTTTGGTATCAGAGCAATGGTTCTGGCACAGATTAGCTAGAATGCTTTGCTCATGCATCACATATTTTTGAATATCATTAGAACACCTATAGGAAATATTAGGTATGACAATAATAGGATTAGATAGAAGTGAATCAATGAACAATTGAGAATATTAGATTAAGTTTAAATCAATATAGGATTTTTTTTAGTATATAGGAGCAATTAAAGCTAAATATCCTAACAAATAGAGTTAGAAAAAGGATGAAAATGAATAGATTCAAATAATTTATTTCCTTGAAGATTGAATAGGTCATTGAGTGATTCTTTCCTTAAAAGTGAATAGGTGATTTTTTTTCTCAGGAAAGTGAATAGGTGATTGGGTTCCACATATTGGAGATGTGAAATTCAAAAGTTAAGATTCATTATTAGGTAGTTGACATTTGGTATCGTAACAATATTATAGAATAATAATATTCTAAGGGCCTAGAGGTTTTCTTATAGAGATAAAAACAAATGGAAGATCAAAATGAGTTGCCAAAAAAAAAATTTTTTTAAAAGAGTATTGAAATAAATGGAATGATATTCATTATATATGAAACTAATGAATGATTTCAAAAAAAAAATATATTAGGGAAAACTATAAAAAAAATATGATTTTACTTGAGAACCATAAGAAGTAAATATTGTGATGCATCAAGCATGTGAGAAGAGTTTAACGGCATAAGGAATTCTTTAGTGGGGTCTCGAGTATAATTATGATCCGGACATAATCATAGTCGAGGCATCATAAAAGACCTTATTGGGTTCAGGGGATTAAAGATACATTAAAAAAAATGATATGTGATAATGAATGTAATATTATATGGTAAACATTGAATTGACATAATGGATTGTAGTATTATATTGTACTACTGATTATTTGATTATTTGGTTTGTTCAATCATGAAATTTAATGAATTGGCGAACTACAATATGTAAAAAAAAATGATTGAGTGTAATTCTGTGTAATGTGATTTTGTTATGTTGTGTAATTGAAATATTTGGTTACAAATTGTTTATGAAGTGGTATTTATAGATGTGATTTGATTTTGTTGAGTGAAATTGCTTTCTTTGGGCAGTTGATTAAGAGAGATTGTCCTTTCAATTATGTTAATTGATTGAAACACTTATTTATATCATTGTTTATATAGAGAATAATTAACCATGTGTGTTATTTCAAATGAAAAATTCATTCATGTGGATTAAGCATTTTATTAATAAAGTAGAATAGTGTAGTTACAAATCAATAAGTTATATGTGCCTGTAGCTTTTAGTGTTCATGTTTTAAATTGGATTTATTTATAATTTTTATTTGTTGAATCATCTGAAATAGTATAAGTAAATTCCTTGATTGTTTTGTTTTTTTTTGGATAATGATTGCAGTGGTGTTTAAGTTTTCTGATATGTTAAAGTGATTAATGGGATTGGAGGTGAATTTTTGTACTCTATTTGATCTGTTTATCTTGTTTGGGTTGTTAAAGGAAGGAAAAGAAATTGATGATGTAAGATTCATATTAAAAGTAAGATAAATCAATAAATTAAGTTGCAAGTGAAAATCTTAAATAAGTTTGGCATACATGAAATTTAAAAAGCTGTGCTCTATCTAATATAGTTGTTATTTGAATTGGTTTCTTTGGATTGATTGATGTGATGTTCTTATATGATTACGTCCAGTTTGGTATTATCATGTGATGCCTTGTTTTTAGGATTATTATAGATTCTAAATACTAGTCTTGCATGAACCATTCTCTTATATAATTGAGATATTATGAAGGAAAAAAAATTGTTTAGCTACTTGCTTCATTATGTCCTGAAATTTTAAGGTTAAAGATAATTTTTGATTGAGTTTTGTTACGTGCATTTGATGTTTATGTGATTCCGAATCTGATTGGGTTTGAATGAATGAGAGTCATTTGGGTAAGTTCAGATTAGGCATTTAATGTTTAGCATTAAGATTCACCCATAAAGTAAGAGACATGTATTTGCTTAAATGGTAATTAGCACAATTTTGAAATATGAATTACTGCAGAAACTATATCAAGTAAACATGATTAAATTAGTTCTTGATGTTTAAACATTGTAAAGAGATTGTATACATTTTGTTTGGTCTGTTTGGAACTGAATGTTAAAAAGTTTGGTATGAATTTAAGTTTTAAAGTTAAAAGGGTCAAAATATTGATTTTCTGGTGCTCTTCAGATTCTAATGATAATGAATGATTATGTCATAAAGTTGGGTGATTTCGGTATTCTTTGCAAGAATCAGAGAGATATCTTATTATTATGCAATTAATTCCCTAATTAAACGTTGATTGTAATCCCCTTATTTTCCTCTTCTACTCCCTCTTCTTTTCTATATATTGTAGCATTTTCTGACTACTTCACACATCAATAACATAAACTATCTCTTCTACCAAAATCTCTTTTATTCTTAAACATTGTTAAATGGAAATTCTGAGTCCGCTCAAAAGTATAATTGTACAAATTTTAATTAGAATTATTGGATCAAGATAAACATAAAGTAAATCTGATTGAAACTTAATTCTTTATGTGTAGAAAGTGAATACATTGTGTTGAAGTCATAACGAAACATGGAATAATGAATTTTGTTACTATGTGTGTGCGTGATGTTAAAAGTTTAAGTTAAAGGGGATGACAGGAATATAATTATTTGTGATATGTATATGCTTCTATTATGCTCTCTTTTATAATATATAAATAGAATATAAAATCTTACAAAACTGATTAAACTAGTTAGCAAGTTGGTAAATTAAACAAAAATTTGAATTAGTTTGATGTACTAAAATTCATTGGATGTAAATAATTTTGATGGATTTTAGAAGTATACTAGATTGTGATCTTGTAGGATTATGGGTGATTGCTTTGTTCTGGTCTTAAGTAACTTATGTGTATGTCGTGCAGTGATCTAAATTGGCCGTTAGATTTCTATGTGTAACTAGAGTTTCATAACTTGTGATGTGTATATATAGAAGTATACCAATAATGTAAGTGAAAGGTAATCTCATTTAATTTCATTATGACATTATTAGAATTTCAGATTTATGATCTCCATGATTTGTTGTTTTTCTAATGCTAATGTCTGCATAATGAGTTGGATTATGAATTGTTAATTACGCGGATATGCTGCATAATGACTGTTTATTGACTCTTTTCTATGTGAAGATATATGTAAATATTTTAATTGAAATTGATTGGAATTTGATTTGTTAGACTTTGAGGTGGTTACTTATGTGGAAGATAATAAAATGAATATAAGTGGTTTCCAATAGAATATGAAACATTGTTGACCCCCTTCTTTTGTCTTTTGTTGGCTTGACTGTTCTTTTCACTATATTTTTTTTTTAAAAAAATTGTGAATGTAAATGAAGAAGAGGAAACAGAATTTTAAAATGCAATAAAAATTCACTATATGAAGTTGGAGTATTTTTTATCCCACCTTATATTGATTGATAATCATTAATGTTGCTTTGAAGATTCTTAAAATAAGATAATCTTATTGTAAATTAAAAGATTATTTCTTAGTTGTGGTGACCTAATATATTTGATTAAACAAGGAAAATAATGGAGTGTTAATGAATTTAATTACTGGATGGGAACTCTTGTGTTTGTTGTTTTGACTCTAGTTTCTTGGTAATGTAAAATTTGATTGCTGCTCAATTAGTCACTAATAATCAGATACATTCTTGGGTTGGAAATTTGGTATTAATTGTTTACCTTGTTTTTACAAAGGAAGATATATGTTGGAATGCTTGCTATGTGCCGCGATTTTATATCTATGTTCCTATGATTTATTATGAAACTTCTTTAGTTTTTGTTGCCAAATAATTCGTTGTTATTCTATATAAGTGATTTTTTTTATAATGTGTATATAAGTGATTTAATACATATAGTTTATTTAATTAGTAAGATCTATATGGGAAATTTTGTAGTGAATTAATCATACTTAGTTTGTCTAAACTGCATAAAACCTCGTTAACTGAATGTGATGTGAGTGTTTGAAAGCATGTAGTACTAATATGAAATTCTTACTGAATCATCATGAAATTTAGTAATATTTTATGAATTATTATTTTTGTTGTTTACTAAATTCTTTCTTGATAATAATCTGATTGAGATTGCGTAAGTTGTAAAATCCTTTCAAATTGATTCTTTTGGGATAATTATGAATTTATGATTGTTCAATGTTCAATTGTAAAAGAAATTTATGGATGTTGTTGACTGATTGTGAAGATATTAAAGGGATGGTAAGTGACTATTTTGAATTGGGTAGATTGGGAGGAATGGAAATTATTGAATTAGTGTTGGATTGGGAATAAATTCACAAGAACCTCATTATATAGCTCAAAGTATAACGATGAAGAGATAGAACTTATCATCTTTCTCATCCATACTTCCAACATCATGATTCCTCCATATCTTTCTTTCGTGCTTTTGCCTTCTCCTTAATACTCAAGGTTCTTAGTAGACTGGTAAGGGCATACACCTCCTAGTTTTCGTGGCGTAGTACTTCTAACCTTGATCATAAGGTTATATGCATGCTCTTCTAATTTTGAGGACGAAATTATTTAAGGGGGAGAGAATGTAACACCCCAAAAATTTTATTAGAGATAATAAATAATTAACTTAGGATTTCGGGGTGTCAATAATAAATTAAAAATAATTATAAACAAATTTTGATAATAATTGTTTTTTTTATTAGAAATTTAATATTTATTTTCTTTCAAAAATAAAGAAAATTAGTTAGAGATTTACTTTTGAATTATCAAACCTACAAAAAAAAATAATATTGAGATTTAAACAAAATTAAGGATGAAGAAAATATTTACCATCATGCTACAACATTTAAGTTTTGAAACTTCAAAATTTTAGGGACTAAACTGAAATAAAAAGAAACTTAGAAACATGGAATTAATTGGAAAGAAAAACTTATAGTGTGACATAAATGTAATTTTCATTAGTACTTGCATATATATTCTTCTCCAACATCCTAGCCCTAGCCGTCATCCATCTCTCTCTCTCTCTCTCTCGTTCATTTCTTTTCTCTGTCTCTCTCAAACAATTGCTTTATTCAATTCTTCTTCCATGACTCCAACACATTTCTCCAACCATTCATGACGCCTCCAACCTCTCAGTTAGCGTGCAAAGGCATAAACAAGCTTAGGTGAACCTTTTCTCTCTATTCTACTTCAATTTTTCTGATTTTTGGGAGATTGAGAGGGAGATTCAAATGGTTTCCGGGTTTGGGGATTTGAAGTGGATGAATTAAACGTTTTATATCATTATTAAATTTAGTTTATGTACATACAAGTAAGTTGTTAAATGATTTGAAATTTACATTGATTGGCTTCTTTCTCTTGTGAATTTCTGTGTGTTCTCCTTTTAATGAGTGAAATAGGTAATAATTATTTAAGAATAAGTATGTTAGAATATGATGAAAAGATGTAATCTTGCTGTGATTTACCTTTTCCTCTTGCTTGGAGTTTGAGTCCTTTGTTTTGGTTAGCTCTTGGTGCTTTGCCTATTGATATGTGTTAGGAGAAATTTTGGAAGAATGAACAATTTAGTTTCAAGTGACATTAATAAAAAAATTCATGATTTTGAAGGGAACTAAAATCAAATCAAAATGGTGGTTATTATTTAGAAATATTTTCAAACACTGTATGGGGATTTCAAATATCTATAATTGTGGAATAGGTATTATGTAAGGCTGTGTGAAATGTTGTTGATTGACTGATGAATTAATGGAGTTGATTATTTGGTTTTGGACTTTAATTTGGTGTGATTGATTTCAGATTTAAAGATGATTGAATATGAGTGTGATTTAACTTAAATCTTTGCATTTCTCTATTGTAACTAATTAATGTCAAGAGGGTGGTTTTGTACTATGCACTTGTTATTTGAAGTTTTGCTAAAGTAATTGATTTTTGAAGTGATTTACTATGATTTATCTTTCTTTACCTATTTAATGTTTTGGAATGAATCATGATTCTTCATATACCTATGTTTGACTTGAGATATGAATAAATTAGGCATTGAGAACCAAAAAGGAAAAAAGAAAAGGATTATTTAGAGAATTAAGAAATTATGATTGTAGAAGGGGAAATTGGATAATATTATTCTACAGGGGTATGAGAGAGACGTCGAAATTTATTTTCAAGAAAAGTTTCTGATTACTATCTATTATTACATGATGTAATAATAGGAAACGATGGTGGATATATGTCTGAAGGCATTGAAAAGAAAAAAAAAGAGAAAGTTCAGATTGTATTATTGAAGAAGTATTGACTGGAGCCAGGTAGCGGGTTATTTTAGTCATAAAAAAATAGCATGCTATAATTGATTATAAATATAAATTTTAAAATTGCCTCAGATTTTGATAGGGTTTATTTCTGCATTTATATTTTTGGTGGAGTACTCCAGGCATGAGGAGGGTCGCTCCCCCCATGCCATATTGTTGAATTTATTTTTCTTAGAAAATCCTGTCAGGTGTTGCCTACTACGAACGGCAAAAATATTGCTAGTAGTAGTTGGTGGTGCAATAGGCACATGCAATAAAATATTCTACCTATAACAAATATACTGTTAAGGTAGGGGCCATGTATGAGTGTTATACTAACGGCAGTATGATGCCAACAGGTAGCGTCACTATCATTATCTGAGCAGGGTTAAAAGATATATGAATGAAATAAAAAGATATATGAATAAAATAAATTGCTATTGGGATTCTTTGAATCTCACCCGTTTTCAAAATGTTTTTCACAGATGCAGGAGAAGGTTAATTTGAGTAGCAGAGAAGCTTGCTAGGCCCTATGAATTCTAGAAATAAATAGATAGTTTTAATTTGATTTTGTTATATCATTATGTAATAAGCTAAAAGCTTGTGATATACATAAATAGGAAGCTATCACCTGGGATAGCCAATTTGTATTAATTGTAATTATAATAATAGGTGTATTTATTTAGATAATTAAAATAAGGTTTTAGATAGATTGACTAATTGAGGAACCTGATAGAATTAAGTATTAGATTTAAATTTAGTCATTTAATAAATTTATATCCACATGAATTTTCATAACTATATGATTTATTTATTGAAGCTTATTTTACAAAAGAAAGATTTTAAATATTTTACAAAACAAGAATTATTTATTTATCTTTCAAAAAAAAATAATTATTCATATTTTTTGGTTTCCAATGACATAATTGTGGTATAAATTTATTAAATTACTTATATGTATTAAGAAAAATCTAGGTGTTACATTTTGGTATCAGAGCAATGGTTCTGGCACAGATTAGCTAGAATGCTTTGCTCATGCATCACATATTTTTGAATATCATTAGAACACCTATAGGAAATATTAGGTATGACAATAATAGGATTAGATAGAAGTGAATCAATGAACAATTGAGAATATTAGATTAAGTTTAAATCAATATAGGATTTTTTTTAGTATATAGGAGCAATTAAAGCTAAATATCCTAACAAATAGAGTTAGAAAAAGGATGAAAATGAATAGATTCAAATAATTTATTTCCTTGAAGATTGAATAGGTCATTGAGTGATTCTTTCCTTAAAAGTGAATAGGTGATTTTTTTTCTCAGGAAAGTGAATAGGTGATTGGGTTCCACATATTGGAGATGTGAAATTCAAAAGTTAAGATTCATTATTAGGTAGTTGACATTTGGTATCGTAACAATATTATAGAATAATAATATTCTAAGGGCCTAGAGGTTTTCTTATAGAGATAAAAACAAATGGAAGATCAAAATGAGTTGTCAAAAAAAAAATTTTTTTAAAAGAGTATTGAAATAAATGGAATGATATTCATTATATATGAAACTAATGAATGATTTCAAAAAAAAAATATATTAGGGAAAACTATAAAAAAATATGATTTTACTTGAGAACCATAAGAAGTAAATATTGTGATGCATCAAGCATGTGAGAAGAGTTTAACGGCATAAGGAATTCTTTAGTGGGGTCTCGAGTATAATTATGATCCGGACATAATCATAGTCGAGGCATCATAAAAGACCTTATTGGGTTCAGGGGATTAAAGATACATTAAAAAAAATGATATGTGATAATGAATGTAATATTATATGGTAAACATTGAATTGACATAATGGATTGTAGTATTATATTGTACTACTGATTATTTGATTATTTGGTTTGTTCAATCATGAAATTTAATGAATTGGCGAACTACAATATGTAAAAAAAAATGATTGAGTGTAATTCTGTGTAATGTGATTTTGTTATGTTGTGTAATTGAAATATTTGGTTACAAATTGTTTATGAAGTGGTATTTATAGATGTGATTTGATTTTGTTGAGTGAAATTGCTTTCTTTGGGCAGTTGATTAAGAGAGATTGTCCTTTCAATTATGTTAATTGATTGAAACACTTATTTATATCATTGTTTATATAGAGAATAATTAACCATGTGTGTTATTTCAAATGAAAAATTCATTCATGTGGATTAAGCATTTTATTAATAAAGTAGAATAGTGTAGTTACAAATCAATAAGTTATATGTGCCTGTAGCTTTTAGTGTTCATGTTTTAAATTGGATTTATTTATAATTTTTATTTGTTGAATCATCTGAAATAGTATAAGTAAATTCCTTGATTGTTTTGTTTTTTTTTGGATAATGATTGCAGTGGTGTTTAAGTTTTCTGATATGTTAAAGTGATTAATGGGATTGGAGGTGAATTTTTGTACTCTATTTGATCTGTTTATCTTGTTTGGGTTGTTAAAGGAAGGAAAAGAAATTGATGATGTAAGATTCATATTAAAAGTAAGATAAATCAATAAATTAAGTTGCAAGTGAAAATCTTAAATAAGTTTGGCATACATGAAATTTAAAAAGCTGTGCTCTATCTAATATAGTTGTTATTTGAATTGGTTTCTTTGGATTGATTGATGTGATGTTCTTATATGATTACGTCCAGTTTGGTATTATCATGTGATGCCTTGTTTTTAGGATTATTATAGATTGAAACTTAATTCTTTATGTGTAGACAAGTGGAGTAGTTAACTCCTTGCATTTAAACCAAAAATAAATGTAAGCTCCCGCGTGCTCAAGTGTCAATAATCAACTTCTACAAGCAATAATATAACACATACAATTAATTAAAAATAACTCATATACTAACTAACGTCGCTCTCGTTTCTAGAAATACTACCCAATTCATCTAATTAAATCATCCTAATCTTATTAATTAAACTTAAACAGATTCTTTGGCTATCTTTAGCTACTCAAGAGTTTTAACAATTATCACACTTAATTTCAGCATCATTTCTTCTGACGCGAAGAGTCAGGACACATAATACTAACCAAGAGGAACAGACAAATTAAAGCTTTCATCCACAATAGTTAAAATATTGTTTGAGACATCACTTCCTCATCAACCAGTTCGGCCAAGGCAGGACAAATGGCCATAAATAGAAAATAACTTTAATCATCCTTATAGTATTTTTTTTAAGTCACCAAAGCTTCAATGCTATTAACAAAACACAATCGGTGAACAATAGGGAAAGAGAAGAATTTGTGAAACTACAAGCCCACAAAAATCTAAACATACAAGGCTATATTATTCCTACTCTAATGGACTTATAGCTAACTAACTTGAAGATTTGAATCCAGAAAATTCCCAACCCAGATTCTCTCTCAAATTTCGCTCAAAACGTGTAGAACAGAGTATGAATAGCAAACAAGAATCTCACCTAATTTCGAATTTGTTGTTGCATAGCTTGAGGAAACCAAAGAATAGAGTATGAACAGCAAAGAAAAAGTGAGAATCAATATTGAAAGAAGCATAGCTTGAGGAAACCAAAGAATGGCTGAAGCTTACCTATTCCTCGCCGGAAAAACGAAGGGGAACGAAGTAGTGGACGAAGCAGCGAGGAAGGAGAAAACGATGAGGAAGAATGGAATGGCAGTGACCAAGCTCACCACCACCGATGATGGCCTCCGTCGTCGTCATCTGTGGTTGGCGCAGAGAGGAGACAGGAAGAGAGTGAGGTTTTTGGTGTGTGTGAGTGTGAGTGAAGATGATGGAGCAGAGGAAGTTGTGCACCGCATGAGGAAGAGGAATAAGGAAGGGAAAAAGGGAAAAGAATATGTACTATATATACTATAGGGAAATCTAGGGTTTAAGACCGAATATGAATATTACAAACAAAACCCCCATTTGCCTACAAAATTTCTACTTATATTATCTATTAAATTTAATCTCCTATGCTCTCAAAATTAATCTCATATAATCATATATATATATATATATATATGTATGTAATTGTTTTCACTTTTACATGAATAATATATATTTATATATATTTATTTATTTTTAGAATAAAAATAACCTTCTAAATTATTGATCAATGACTTTATAATTTCCAATAAATCTTGGGTATTTATTATTTTATTTTATAATAAAAAAAATTAGGATGTTACACGTGTGTTGACACAAATTGTGAATTTCAAGAGTCTCTTTGGTACAAGAAATCTAGAGACGAGTGTAATCAAACAAAGAAAGAAAGAAAGAAAGAAATCTAGAGGCGAGACTGCGAGGGGTACGAAGGAAAAATTTCAGTGTCTCATTTTTTAGGGTATTTTCTCCATTTCTCTCTCAATTATTTTTATTATGACTACCTATCACACTTTTCACTCTTTTTACTGCCATTTTCAAGTGTGTTTGACCAAATTTTTGTAATTTACTTCCGCACTTCCTCTCTCTTTATTCCTTCTCTGTGACTTTGAATTTCGTTTATTAATTTTTTTTTTGGAAAGCAACCAATAATCCTATTTGATTATGAAATGTCTTTGTTAAGTGTTACAATATTCATATATTTTTTTTATTAGATACAATATTCATATATATTATAACTTAACTTAGAATTTATTAATTTTTTAATGGTCTTTTCTCTCTTTTTGTCTTTCGTCATTTTGATCATGAGTTTATACTCATTCTTTTTTTGATCGAACATCTTTTTATATGCAAGTTCTTGAAGTAAACAAAGGACTAAAAACATATTTTAACCAATAAAAAATAATTTAATCATGTTGTGTTTAAATATGTGCATTAATTCAAGTCACAAAATTTTTTCCATCTACATTTTGTGTGTGTATAGAATAAATTATATTTTCATCATAATTTTTTCAAGATTTTCAGCTGCCACGTGGGGGCCTAGGGGAATAAATAAACTTATTTTGTATATATCTAGATAAAGTTTAATAACCATTAACCACACTAATACTAAAATGATGGAGAGAATTTCTAATGGAATAAGTAAACATATTAAGTAGGTCCATTTTTCGGCTTTTTACAAAATAATTCCACTAAACAGTAGTATTAATAATTTTGTTGTTTCCCTTTTTTATAAAATTTTTTTTTTACATGATATTTGCCGTTGGTGGATTCGCTGAACATATTTTTATATTTTTCTAAAACTGTGTGTGTACACGTGTATGTTGGCACATATTGTGGATTACTTTTTTTTCTAAATTGAAGAGAGAGAAGTGAGAATTTGATGGATTTGGATTCGGCTGTTACATGTATTGTGTCAACTTGAAGCGCGCGAATTGCGATGACCTGATTTACAGAGCAGCACATATAGTGGATTTCAAGAGTCTATTTGGTACAAGAACTCTGAGGCGATCCTAAAACAAAAATCCTATATTAAAGAAAAAAATCTAGAGGCGAGAAGTACCAAGGAAAAATTTCGGTGTCTCATTTTTTATGGTATTTTCTCCTTTTCTTTCTCATCATTTTTATTATGACCACCTATCACACTTTTCACTCTTTTTTACGGTCTTTTTCAAGTGTGTTTGACCGAATTTTTGTAATTTACTTCTACACTTCCTCTCTCTTTATTCCTTCTATGTGACTTTGAATTTCGTTTATTAATTTTTTTCTAGTTCTTTTACAAAGGAAAAACTATCAACATATTTATCTTTTAGTTTAGCTTGGGATTTTTTTGTACAGAGAAAAAAATTTATGAACTTTTTTTTGGGGGAATTCTTCCCATTTCACCGATTTCATTTTCTTCTAGACTATTGAAATGATTTTCTTTTTTTATAACAATTGAAATAATTTTCTTAATATTGATAACATAAATTTTGTATATATTATAAAATATATAACCCTAAATTTCTATCTTACCCTATTTTTTCTCATTAATTTTATTTTCTTAATATTGATAAAAAAGAAATTTTATATATTTTATAAAAAATATATAACCGCACTACTACTAAAATGATGGAGGTAGTTTTATAAAGGAATAAGTAAACTTATTGAATTGGTCAAAAGAAAAAGTAAACTTATTAAGTAGGTCCATTTTTTTCGGCATTTTACAAAACAATTCCACTAAACAATATTAATTTTGTTGTTTTCCTTTTTTATACAAAACATTTTACATGATCTTTGGTGGATTCGCAGAACACATTCTCTTCTCTATGAGATATTCTTGCGTGAACCCGGTGCACCACGTCATTTGTGGTCTAACCAATCACAAGTAGACACATATGGTCTGACGTGTAATTTTTAATTTGACGTGACACCCTAAAAAAACTCAACTAACTTTTAAAAATATTTTATTTAAACTATAAAATAAAAAAACATTGAAAACATGATATTTATTTTTTTTCCATTTGCTGCTAAGTGAATGTCTCATTCTTCTATTCTTCTAAAACCTTCTAAAACTGTGTGTAAAGGTCAAAAAAAAAATGGTGTGTGTATGTGTGTTGGCATATATTTAGTTTTAAAATTTTTTCAAACAAAAAAAAAGTTTTAAAATTTTAAAATTCTTGGAACAATATCTTTTAATTTATTATATATATAAAATTCTTGGATAAAAAGGGTAATATTTTTGTTTGAATTAATTTTTTGAACTTTAAATAATTAGGTATTCATTTGGTCCAACTATATTGTGTCAAGTGGTCCAATTGGAATGTCACCACAATATTTTATATATATAATTAATTATATATTTTATTTGGATTAACTTCATTTACTATCATTTCTATTATCTCCTTAATTTTTTCCATCAAATTTTGTTTTCCCAAATTATTCCCTTATTATATTTTAATTCTTTATAAAAGTATGGTTAAGGCAAGTTGCCCAACTTTCTTGCTATATAATCTACCCACTACTTGACATACTTTTTACTGTTTTCCTCTCACGTGTCAAATAGGACTAATCTCTTGCTATTCTGAAGGGGGTAGACAGCTAACCTGTGAATTAAGAGTTTGAGATCAAACCATCAACCACTTATTTAAAGCACGAAAGTACTTACCAATCACGCCAACTCAACATGTTATCATTTTCTTCCTTTTTTATTTGCATGATGTTCTCCTTCTTTTGTGTATTAAGTCTCTCTCCCACATATTTCCTCCTTCCTTTCCTCCATGGCTTTGCTGCTACGTGAACTTTATTTAAAGCACGAAAGTACATACTTTAACTCGCTTTCAATTTCATTTTTCAAAATTTTAATTTCTATTTTCTCCTTGATTCCCACCCATGTTTCTTCTGCATAGATGTTTAAAAACTATTTGGATCTAACTACGTTGAAAACTTGAAATCATGCTGTAGTTGGTATTCAAGAAATTCATCTATGGTGAAATTGTTATAGAATATGCATTTAGTTTTATCTATCTTTATATTTGATGCTTGACATTTATCATGGATTAACTATTTAAAATTTAAGTTAACATTTTCAATTGGGTGAAACTATATTAATAAAAAAGGATAAAAAGTGTACTATCAAAACATAGAGTAGTAAATTCTGATAAATAACATAAAGTAATAAATGAAACTTGATGCAAACATAGATTAAAAGTATATTTTAACCAATATGTTATAAAAAAGAAAGTATATCTTAACCAATAAAAATAAATTCTATTATGTTTTGTTTAAATATGTCCATTTAATTCAAGTCACAAAAGTTGTCCATCTAAATTTTGTGTGTGTGTGTAGAATAAATTAAGCAACAAATAAAAAGAATAAATTATATTTTCATCATAATTATTTCAAGATTTTCAGTTGCCACACGGCGGCCTAGGGGAATAAATAAACTTAATTTGTATATATCGAGATAAAATCTCATGACCCCACTAATACTAAAATGATGGAGGTAGTTTTATAATGGAATATAATAAAAACTTATTAAATAGGTCCATTTTTTTTGGCTTTTTAAAAAACAATTCCACTTAACAGTAATTTTTTTTTTTTGATAGAATCCACTTAACAGTATTAGTTTCACTAAACTGTGCGTGAACGCGTGTGTTGGCACATACTATTCGGTTCGGTTAAAAAAAAAGAGACTATTCGGTACAAGAAATCTAGAGGTGTTTTGCTAAAAGAAATCTAGAGGTGAGGAGGGTAAGAAGGGTGTTATAATATTTTAAGAAACAGGGGAGAGTTTATATTGATACTTTTTTTCATCGGATTATATTGATTCAAGGTACATATCTTTGGGGTAATTAATTTGAGGTCCCTCACAAGGGAGTTAATACTCGAAAAATCCCAAAAGTTGAAAATATTAATGTAGGGTCCCAAGGGACCTCACATTAATATATTTGAAAAGTGAAAAGACAGTTTTGCCCCTAGTCTTAAAAAAAATTTACCCCTCCCTCCTCCTCCCTCACCCACCCCCACCCTCCCCCCTCCTCCTCCAGCAGCCACCCCCCTCCCACCCCCAGCCCCCTCCCCCGCCCCCTCCCCCCACCCCCAACCTTCCCACCCCAGCCTCCTCACCCGCCCCCCCTCCCACCCCCACCCTCCCTCCATCGCCCCCTACCCCCCAGCCCCCTCCCTCCCCAGCCCCCTCCCTCCATCGCCCCCCCCAGCCCCCTCCCTCCATCGCCCCCCTCCCCCACCCCACCCTCCCCAGCGCCCTCCCTCCCCCACCCCTACCCAGCGCCCCCCCTCCCCCACCCCACCCTTCCCGTCCGCCTCCCTCCCCCTCCAGTTCCCCCTCCCAACCCCACCCCCACCCTCCTCCCTCCCCTCCCTCACGCCACCCCACCCTCCGTCCCCCTTCCTCCCTCCCACCCTCCTCCCTCCACGCCCCCCACCCTTCTCCCGCCCCCACCTCAGTCCTCCCTCCACGCCCCCAACCCTCATTCCAGCTCGCGAGGAGGAGTAGGGGGTGGGGGCGTGGAGGGAGGAGGGTGGGGATGGTGGGGGGGCGCTGGAGGGGAGGGGCGCTGGAGGGGTGGGGGTGGGGGAGGGGGGCGCTGGGGAGGGTGCTGGGGAGGGGTGGGGGAGGGGGGGCGCTGGGGAGGGTGGGGTGGGGGAGGGGGGCGCGGGAGGGTGGGGTGGGGGAGGGGGGGCGCGGGAGGGTGGGGTGGGGGAGAGGGGGGCGCTGGGGAGGGTGGGGTGGGGGAGGGGGGGCTGGGGAGGGAGGGGTGGGGGAGGGGGGGCGCTGGGGAGGGTGGGGTGGGGGGGGTGCTGGAGGGGGAGGGTGGGGCTGGAGGGGGGGAGGCTGGTGGGGGTGGGGGGAGGAGGGGTAAATTTTTTTTAAGACTAGGGGCAAAACTGTCTTTTCACTTTTCAAATATATTAATGTGAGGTCCCTTGGGACCCTACATTAATATTTTCAACTTTTGGGATTTTTCCAGTATTAACTCCCTTGTGAGGGACCTCTAATTAAATTTCCCCATATCTTTTTATGATAAAAAAATTCATATTTAATTGTTAATAAGAAAATTTTGTGATTGTCATCATAGATCTGAGCAATGCCGAGTGAAGAGATTGATTTCCCTACCTCTATGGAGTCACCTTGTCATGGCTTCAATTTCGGGAAAGCCCAGAAGTATAGTTATAAAGTCAACGTCAGTTTTCGGTCAACTACACCTATTGTGGGCTGTGAGATTAATCCCTTGGTGTCACCACCCATATGGACAGAGCCACATGTATTTGACCCTAATTCTGTCGCTCTCAATTTTAACTGGTACTTCTTCCTTGCTTTCTTTAGGTCACACTTTTAACTATATATCTTATTGGCTCTATCAGGTTGATTGTAAATCACGTGAGTATTTATTACCATATTCTGACTATCTTTTGTATTCATGAGCTTGCTTGACTTGAAAATACATTAAATCCTCCATATTTACAGGTATAAAGAGGCAAAGATCAAGAATGATGAGGCAGCACTGAGAGATGGAGGAGCGAAAAATTGGGTTTTTGTTACTTGTTCGAGAAACTATGTGCCTAAAGAGGATGATCTTGGACTAACATTGAAGTTAGAATGTGTAGTTGTTGACGTTGAGGCAAATGCTACATCATCCGAACCATTTGAAACAATAACTGACCCTGTGATTGAATTTCCTAAGGCTCACCCTCGTTCTATGGTTCCAGTTCACCACCAGGATATATCTTCAACCTTGTGTTCCACATCGTTGAATGATTTTAATTTCACCATTCTCTCCTATAACATCTTGTCTGAAATTTACACTCGCCCAACATATCAAAACTGCCCCACATGGGCTCTTGTATGGGAATACCGTCAGCAAAATCTGCTTCGTGAAATCATTAAATATAATGCAGACATCATTTGTCTCCAGGAGGTAAGCACTTTTGTCCATCTAAGTTGCTGCCTGTGTTTTGTTGTTTTAACCTGCATTTTGTTGTAATGCAACCCTCTCTTTTATGTAGGTTCAGAGTGATCATTTTGAAAATTTCCTTAAACCTGAGCTGACAGATAAAGGATACGTGGCATTATACAAGAGAAGGAAAAATGCGGTAGGTCCCATCACTTGGCTGTGTCTAGCGCACACATTTGATGAAAGATCATGGAACCTTGTACATTCATGTCATTTGGAATTTAATTTTAATCTATTGATGTCCCAAAAACTTTTAAAAGCATGTGATTGTGTCGATAGATATTATAACTGTGCCTAATATAGTAAGAGATTTAATTCATTGAGTACAGATTTAGCTAGAGTTGGAATTGAATAAGGAAGAAATGCTTCTAAAAATAAATGGCTGCGTGTAAAAATAAATAGTTTTAGAGAGAGAACTACATAGATAAGAGATATTTACTAGATGATATTCAAAGTGGAAAATTATAGTTTTGTCATTCTAAATATTGCAAAGTTAGAAGACTTAATTAGTGCCACTTCTGCTGCATTAAAAATTGTCACTATTTTGAATTCATTGCAGCTTTACACTGGGAAACAGTATGTAGTTGATGGGTGCGCAACTTTTTACCGGAGGCATCTATTTAAAGAAGTTGGAAAGCGTGAGGTAAGAATCCTTGGATTATTGTTCATTTCATTAAAATTTCATTTGATTTTTTTTGTTCTTTTTTTCTTTCTTCAATCTTCAGGTTGTATTTAGCGAGAATAAATCACCTGTAGTTGAAGCACTGCAACCTGATTTAAGGGGTGAAGCTGGCAAACAACTCTCAAAGGTATATAAGTTCCTTACGGGCTCCCTTTTTAGTTTCCATTTCATTTCTTTAGTTTCACCTTATTATATAAGTTCCTTACGGGCTCCCTTTTTAGTTTCCATTTCATTTCTTAAGTTTCACCTTATTTTTGGTATTGGAATCAGACTTATCATATATGGAAGGGTCTCTTTCATGTTTTGGATTTGGAAGCTATATTGTTACATTATCTGTCAAGTTCATTCTTTAAACACTTGAGAAATATTCCTAAAATTTTTTTCTAATTTCTTTTTGTGTTGCAGGATAATGTTGCACTTATTGTCATTTTGGAAACCTTGGAAGAGTGCTACACTAAAGATGCTGTCCGAACTAGAATTTGTGTGGTAAGAGATATATTAATATATTTCCTATTTTTCATTTCACTCATATTTCTGGTCTTGTTTGATCAAAAAAAAATATTACTGGTCTTGGACTACTAATTATATATCGCTAAATATGATTATTGATAAAACATAATGACATTGTGTGATTTATGTAATCGACTCTACCAACTTGGTATCAGACATTGATGTAGACTATTGACATTTCATTTTTTGTTATCCCTAGGCAAATACACATATATGTTCAGATCAAAAGCTCCCTCATGTTAAACTATTTCAGGTGACTATCATGGATATACATCCTTTTAGTCCAGTGTATAATTTTACATATTATCATAAGTAATGTAATATCTTTTTTCTATTCGGTTAAAGGTTACAACCCTAGTCAATGAGCTAGAGAAGATGATGGAGTCAAAAATACCTTTATTAATATGTGGAGATTTCAACTCTGTTCCCCAAAGGTTATTGTCCAGAAAAATGGCTTGGGTTGAGCTAATTTAAGCTTTTTATATCATGAATAATTATCATTGCTATTGGCATTACAGTGATCCCTACAATTTTATGGTTAACGGCTATGTACAACCTCAAAAAACCATCAATTCATATGGCCTATATAATCATCTTAAGCGTTTTCATCAATTTTCACTTGTAAGCATCGTGCTTTAACACACTAGAGTTGTAATGGTTTCAACGTATATTTGGACTCTACTTCATGGATTTAACTTTTTTCTTTGCAGGCAAGTGCGTATGGAAGTTTTGGTTCAACAGTTACAATGCATGAAACCGTACAATTAAAGAAGTTCAATAAAAAAACATGGAGCCTATGTTTACCTTTAGTTCAAACCGATTCTCAAAAACCTTGGATTATATTTTTTATACAGGTATGCTACACATGATATTGAAATTATATTCATTTGCCCATTTCTCCAAATACTGTCCTTTTGGTAATCTTCATGTACAATAAGTTGTCATGTATATGGATCATGGATGTATGATGTCACCATTCTCTTTGCAATCGTGGGAAATTCAAAGAAAACACACTTATCATGTTGGCATGGTAAAAAAAAGATTTAGCATGTTCGCATCCGTGTTCGCCACCAAAACTTAAATGTGCATTTAACTTCACTAATAGAATTTTGAAAGAAATGGGATTTGAAATGGAAAGGAAATTTTCCTTTAAAGGAATGAAATTTTGGGGCTCAAAATTATGTTTAATATTCAAAGAAAGGTTTAATGATATCATATAGCTAAATTCGTTTGGTGCATAGTGAAATGACGTAAATGAATGTTGTGCATAGCTGTTTGGTCAGTATTGAAATATGAGCTTAATACTGGGTATTAAGTAATTAATTTGCAGAATATCGTATATTTTGTTCTTTGAAATTTTCATTTTTAGATTTTCTAAGGATTGGTTATGCATGTCCACTTAAATGAAGTTACGTTCTGAGTTATGCAAAAACAATCTGTCACTAACTACATAAAATGCTTTTTAATAGAGGATAGTTTGGAGGTAGAAGCTCTGCTGGATCTTTTGAATCAAAACGATGTCGTAGGTGGCCTTCCATCACGCCTTTGGTCATCGGACCATATCGCTCTCATGTCAAGATTTAAAATAAAAAGATGACTTAATGCACAAGATTCGTACCAAATAGAGTGAAGTTTCAGAATCCTACCCAAGAAAAAGTCCTATTAACAAACCATGTATTGCTATTGCTTCAAAATTGTTGAAAGTTTTAAAAAATCATTACAACATCGTGTAGCATCAAACTGTTTAGAAAATGTACAAACTATTTATTTTATCATAATGTACAAACTATTGAAATCAATGTAGATTATTCTTGCTCTATGCTTCTTAATGTTGTCTTTTCATCAGTCCATTGATTTACAACCCTGTGGTTAAATTGTAATCTCATTAAATGTTTCCACTTTTTAACAAGGAAAAACTAACACGAGCTAATAAGTATCTTACAATATAGTTAGAGTTTTAATAATTATGAGCAAGAGACAAAAAAATTTCAAAAAATGAATATTTTGGTGAAACAAAAATAATTGGGTCTACCATCATCTCGTAGGTTCAGTGGCGAAAGGATTGAACAATGAGCGTCGGGTTGTCCACCTAGTCGCGAGTTCGATCCTGGAGAGTGCCACTTAGTTGTACCTCCATCGTGATGCTTGGGGAGGCATATTCGCAGCGCAGGTTTCCTACCCTAAAAAAATTGTTGGGCTAGGTTAGGCCAGGCAGTCATGCGTTAGTTTCTCTGCCCTTGGATTGTGGGTGAGCCCAACCCCTTTCCTTGAATTTTGTTATCAAAAAAGAATAATTGGGTCTAAAAACAATTAAAATATTAAATTTAAATTTGTTGTAATAAACTAATAATAACAACTTTCACGCAATAGTTAAATTCCTTTTGATTAACCAAAAACACCCACGTAGTCATATCTAGAAAATGGGCCCTCTCTCTACTTAATAAAAAAAAAGAGGTCAATCCAATTATAATCACTTGGTGGGTGTTGAGGAAGGGAATATACTATGCAGCCTAACCTCTACTTTTTGCAGAGTAATTAATTTAAACCTACGACCTCATACACATACGGCAATATGACATACATACATGAAAATATTTATTCTATTCAATGGATCAATTATCATCAGTTCAAAACAAAATAGTTTGAATGATTACTTTATTTACACCTAAATAGTTTGAATGAGTTTGAGAAATCACACTATCGCCTAGAAACCTTAAACAAACACGAGAAACACGTAATACCTACTCTATCAGTCATGTGTCATGTCACGAGCAGACATCTCAACTCATGACTGCATAATTCCATGAATACCATATAAATAAATGGCAAAAACCAAGAGAAAAAAGAACCAATAAATAAATAAAGATCCAAGGGCTATGTGCCCATTATACAAATCACATAAGATTCCTGCATTCTAAAAATGGTTCCAACACAATCCCCATATACATCTGGTACCGTTCAATTCATGTATATACGCCAAAATGGTATAACAAAACAATGCATGATCTCAATTTACACAAGAAAAATGTATAAATCCCTAAGTTCCTAAGGTAATTCCAATCTTATTCCACAGATTTACAGGGTGAAAAAAGGAACCAACTATTCTGAAAGGGTCCTGATATTGCTACATGCAATGAATTCAAACTCATTTACCACCCTTCTTAAGAGATAAGAAGTGTGCAGCAAAGGAATCATAGTCAGGCAGCTTAGGATGAACATGACTAGTGCCTTTATCCTTAGAGGGAGTATCCCCATCAGCATTTGAAGAACCTGAAGCCTCTACTTTAACTGGTGTCTCTATTTTAGGTAAAGGATGGGAAGGTTGCACCTTCACAGATGACCTTGTAACTTCACCAAAAGACTTTTGAGAATTCGAGATCGGCTTAAATGATGTTTTTTCTGCTGATCTTCGCTCAGGTGTAGCGATATTATCAGAATTCATCATCCTGGGAGAGGATATTTTCGGTTTTTCACTCTCATTAGAGGTTCTTGAAGATTTCCATGCAAGTCCTGAACCAGAAGTCACAGAAGAATCCTTGGAGGTTGACTTCATACTAGAATTTGCAGTTATTGGTGTCCTTCGAGAATATCCACCAACAGGACGGGCACGGCTGGTTAAATTTTGTTTGGGAGCTTCATCCTCAGAATTACTGCTATCAGAATTGAAGTAATTGTAAGAGACCTTGGAGCTTGGTTTCTTCCTTGCTACACTTTCCTCCACTTGCTTTTTAATGTGAGGCTCTTGAGAATCAGTTGTGTCCTCTTGTGGCTTTGGAACAAGATTATAACTACCAGAATCAAATGTTTTTCGTCCTCTTATTTCCGTACTTCGACTTCCACTGCTCATTTGACTCTTGTATTCATCCTGACGGTGAGCATCAGAGTTCCATGATATCCTCTGAGATGGTAAAGATCCTTCATTCTGGACTGGAATGTCATCCAATGATGATGAACCCTTATTTGAGCTTTTACGATATAGGGGCTGCAACTTACCCTTATGGCGAAGCCCACCCTTTAGTGATCCATAGTTTAATTCCATACCACTATCTTCAATATTAGATTCCTCCAATGTATCAGGTGACCTTGTAGAGGGAACGCTAGTCTTGAGATTTGAATCCGCCGAAGATCTTGCGCCAAAAGATGGCTTGTTGGATGGCAGGTCATCATAGCTGTACTTCTTTTCTGGAACACTTGTGATGTCTATCTTTCCTTTAAACTGCTCTTCCACGGTAACTATGTCATCTAAAGATGGAGATAATCCAAACTTTCTGTTAGAATCAACATTTTTATCATGAAATGATGAGGACTCTAAGGCCTCATGGTCTGTTCTCCGGCCAGGGAAAACATTTTCATAAGTGTAAATCTCAGAAGCATTTGACTTAGCCACATCGTCGTCACCATCTGAACTTGGACCATCTGAATCATCAAAAGTCACAGGTGGCAAGTCCTCTTTCCTGGAAGAAACATCAGACTTCCTCAAGCTTCCAGAGGCCTCAGAAAAATGGGACCGTGAACTTAAGCTTGTCGCATTCTCATCAGTGACTTGTCGAGGGCTCCAAGCTTTGTTATTAGCTAGTGGATCTGCATGTGAATTGTTATCGAGAGATGAGAAGAAAGAACTAGATCCCTGCTCACCATATGTATTATCCACAAATCTATAATCATCATCCTCTGATGCTGAATCATCAAAAACAACAGGAGAATCATCATGAGAATTTTTTTCCATGTACATTCTCTGAGTGTTTCCTTCATCAGTAACAAAAAGGTCTTCTCCCGCAGGACTACGGTTTATCTTTGAGTCATTAAACTTGAAAACATCATTACGGTCGTTGCTTGGCCCATTAAAATGAGCAGCAGAAGGGTAAGCTTTTCTGGATTGCCTATCCATCCTTTCATCTCCAGAAAGATCATAGTTTTCAATTTCAGTATCCATATCTTCATTCCTCATATCATATAGGTAGTCACTATTTTCCTTCTTAGAATTGACAGAAAATGGGTTACCATCATTAAAAGAACCCCTAGATGAGAAGGACGTGGATTGGGGAAATCTCGCCATATTCTCTTGACTATCCCTGTAATATTCATCAGGCGCTCTTACTGGACTATCTTGTTCTCTTCTGCTAATTTGTTCATCACGCATTGCAAAACCGCTACTTTGAACCATGTTATCAACAGAACTGGTGGAAACATGAGTTTCATCATCAAAAGATGGATGTCTTTGAGTTACTTCATTACTCCTATGCGATTTACGTGACCCAGATGAATACTGCCTCCTGGTCTTTTCATGATTTGATTGTTCTGCATTTGCACGAGAGCCTGCACGTTCTGTTGGAATATGTCTATCATCCTGAGAAGCAAATGCTTGAGGAACTTCATATCTTAAACCACTTCCAGAAGAACTTTGTGATCCACCTGAATACTGCCGAGTGATCCTCTCGCGGTTTGAGAGTTCAGCTGCTGCTCGGGCAGCCATACTAGCACGCTCTGCAGATTCTGCAGCTGCCTGTGCAGCAGAGGCAGCATCTTTGAATTCCATGTCCCAATTTTTATTATCCAATGGAACGTCTCTTCTATTTTCATAATAAGAAGCTGCAGAATCCATTTCTTGATATCCAGTTCCTATTAGACAGGTCACACAAATCATTGTAATGGACAGAATACAAGTCTCAGAAAACTTATATCAACGCCGTCTAACAAACTAGATGACAAAAATTAATTAAAAAAATTACCTGAAGGTCTAATCCTTGGACTAGCAGTGCCTGATGTTGTTGACATATTGCCACCAACCGTGTTTTGAGCAACACTTGAAGTCTCAACTGAACTTGTAGGCATATGCATATTTCCATAATGAGAGGCACCATGTAAATTAGGCGGTCCCTTGTCATCATGGACAGGAGGAACATGAGCTTGAGGCGGTTCCACATAATTAATCTTCTCATACGCATTTGGCCCAACCTTGAAAGATCAATAAAGTCAAAATAATTTAACACTGCACGATGATTTTATACTGGTACAAAATCAACTTAAAGTCATCCATGTTTAGCAAAGCCTACCTGTGATTCTTGAGAAGGCTTTACATCACTTTCCCCAAAGGGCTTGGGTTCCCACTTTATATTATGCTCCTCTGCAATTGCAGTCAGTATCTTAATCTTTGTTGGACCGTCAGGTGCTTTGGCAGACAGTTTCTCAACCAACTGAAAAAATATCAAGTGAAATGAAAATTAACAATAAATAAGCATCAAATAATCCTTTTTGCAAACTTTTAAGGATGCAGAGAAACTTGCCAGGCGATTTACACCACAGTCAGGACGTAATTCAACAGCTGCTGAGACAAACTCTTTTCCATACTTAGCTGTAATATGCTTCCGCACGTCCATGAGCTCAGGTATATCTGAACATCGTGGTGATGCAAATATTACACTTGCAATGGCCTCTTTCAAATCAATGGGACAGTGTCTGAGGGTAAAAAAATGTGAACCAAATCAAACGACAACAAACTGAAATCTCAGTCACAAATTCAAAAGTGTCCAGCCAAAAAAAAAATAATCAAGCAGTTAACCCTTAAGGGAAGCAAAAGGTGTGCATCGTTCATACAAAAAGAAAGTGAACTCTCTTAGCCTATCATCGCCTACTATCTCCCTATAAGAAAGGTTGTGGTTGATATTTTTTTATTTTCATGGAAATTCAGATTCTTCAGCACTGGGATTTTATCTTGATCAGTAACATGACAATGACATAGTTCCACACTTTATTAAGTTGATTTGCCAGCACGATATTCAAATCTTAGACTGACTACAACAATGTGTCCCCATTTCAACTCTAATTTTACTATTTCATGCATTTATATTCATCAAGGTTTACAAAACCTAAGATTATGCATATACTTGGAAAAGCGTGACATTTAAGCTATATAAGAAAAAATTGTTTTGTTGACTAAATTACCAAATATATTTTAATATAAACATCATGGCAGACCAGAACAAAAAGTAAAATAGGTTACACTTCCTCTGATTGACTGAATAGAAAAAACATACAGTAAGCATTCAAAACAAATTCATGACGTTGACAAAGTATAATGCACTAAACTTGTTATTATGAGTTTCAGATCACATACTTCTGTGATTCAATCATCGGCAAGCGAGCTGCAATCAGCTCACAATATATTTCTACAAGATCGTATGCAGCCATCGTCTTCTCTTCTCTAACAACATGTTCAACCTGAATGAGCAATGAAATAAAATTCAAGGGTCACAGAAGAAAGCAAAGAAATTATGAATAAAATATTTCCCAGTTACCACATTAAAATAACAACTCAAATAACCAGGGTGTTCTATAATAACTGTCACTCAAGAATCTGGTTCTACTGTTTTGAACCATTTCTGAGGCACTTCAGCTACCGCAAATATATCGCCTTTCAATTTCCAGGTAACATAACTATGGTTTGGAAATTTTATCTTCATCCAGTGGGATTAAAGTTGAGTGAAGTCTGAGGGTTCATTCCTATACCTAGCTCAACATTCCTATTTCCTAGTACAAAACCACCATTACTTAAACACCTCATTTTAAAGCCAAAATGAACTCAAGCAATAGAGTATTTTATACAGGCATAAGCAATTAAGCTATTTTTCATTTTTAAAATGTATCTAATACTTCTATCAACCTACTAACCCGGTTCTTGGGAATATAACCCCACGATGGAATGAACCTCACCATGTCTGAGTAATTATGCATATGCATACTCCAGCTCAAATTCAAAACCACAGGTTAAGCTAAAACAACAAGTAATTATCGCAAATGCATAACCAGAGTCTGAACTCGAGATCTCGCTACTCAAGCTAAAACAAACCACAGCCAACCAGTTTAAGCTATTTCTAAGGACTTCTTAATCTAAATAACATTTACAAAAACCACAGATAGACACTGTAAAAAAAGGTGAAAGACTATAAATTCATCTGATCAATTGCATCATTACCCTGATTCTAGCAGTCTGATCCTGCCCAGACTCAAGCAATTTAGCTAACTCCCTCTTCAGCTGCTTCACCTGAGCATCCCTCTTATTCTTCAAAAGCTTTATTCTCGAAACCGCAAGCTTCAAAGCTGTTTTGCTGCACAAAAAAAAGTTCAAAATTACAAACACATAGTCATTACCACCAACAACAACAACAACAAAAAACACATCTCATAAAAAAACACTATAAATCACAATCAACATGCTACACATAAAAACAAACACGAATTAGATTTCTATACAAATATGAAATCTCCAATCAGCAAATTGAACCATAAATCAATGAAGAGTAGAATATCATACCATTTAGCAGGCTTGAAGCTTCGATGTAACATATTTTCTCTGCCACGTAATCAAAACTGAGTCTATGATTCTGAATCAATAAGCAAAAGGGTATCCGAGAAACGTGACAAAAACGTTTTTTGTTTGTGGGTTGATCAAATTCGATATTGAAGAAGACAAGAGGAAGAAAAATTGGATCTTTGTCTTGTGGGTTAAGAAAAGGAGAAAATATAATAACAGAGAGAGAGAGAGAGAGAGAGAGAGAGAGAGATGGTGAATTGGGATTTGTGGGAATTGAAGGAAAAGAGAAGGAAGAAACGGAGAAATTAATTTCACATGAAGAAGAAGAAGAAGAAACACGTGTTGACCTTTCTGTTTGGAAGGTTCCTTCCTTCTTTCTTTCTCTATTTCTTCCAATGAATTTGTTTTGTTTTGTATATACTGTTTATTATTGTAAATGCAATACTGTTAATGTTCTAAAAACCGGACCGGAAGGTGAGTTAAAAAGGCTACGTGTCATGGTTTAATACGGTCGGACTGTTCAGACTGATGGTTGGACCAACGGTCAAATGGATAGTCGTTGAGGCGAAATGTGAAGCGGTCGACGGTTGGACTGGTCCAATTCTTACAACACTGTGTAAATGTTGTAAAAGCGGAACTAGAAAGTGAGCCGGACAAGGCTTCGGGTCATAGTCTAGATCATTCAAACAGACGGTTAGACCGACGGTCAAACTAATAACCATTGAGTTGAAATATGGAGCGGTTGACGATTGGTCTGGTTTGAGTCTGGTCTAATTCTTATGACACTTTTGTTTGGGAGGAATTTTTCTTTTTTTAAAAGTTGGTGGGCTAATGATGGAAAGGAGAAGACCAAAAAATGTGGTTGGGGATCATAATTGGGAGATGTTAACTGTTCATGTTATGTATGTGACGTCTAACTAATCTTATTTAAAATGGGTTTGGGTTTGGTCAATTGACTTTACCCACAACCAAAAGGTTATTTCCAACTTTGATCAAATTATCATTATTTGCTTGGATTTATCTATGGGCAAATGAGGTTAGTAGCAATCAATTACTCAGGTGATGTATAGTGTGGAGGGAGCATATGCCTTTAGATTTAATTTGGTTTGTGGGAACCGAGAACTTAGAATTTTACTATCATAATTATTTTGACTACACTTACTATGCAGCATATATGTGAGCATATGAAAACCAAAACCCTAATTGAACCAAATTTGACTGATTTTTTTTGTTCAAATTCAGTTTTATTTTCTTAGAATTTATCAAGAAATTACTTGGGGTAAAACCTAAAAACCAAAATTGTTCTTAATAGTAACAATTGATATTGCTACTTATATAATAATTTTGGATATTTATATTTATGATTGCAATTTACAATATTATGTTTTATAGATAACATTAAAAAACAAAATGTCTTCAATATTTTATGAAATACTACAACAATATACTCCCTCTGTCTCAGAATCTAACGTGAAATTTTTTTGACTTGTTTTGTCTCAAAATATATGATGATGTTTGAGTTGGTCAACATAATAAATGTATTTTTTTCAATATTACCGTTAATTTTTTCTCACATCATTTGACGTGTCTACACCACATTTTCTTCTCTCTCATATCACTTATTTCCTCACATTATTCACTTTCCTCATTTTTAAATAGGGACATTTATGGAGAGAAAAATTATCTCCTACTTAATCATTGTTTTTAACTCACTTTTACCAATTTTTAATGTTATTCAGTTAACTTCATCTTAAATTATGGGATAAAGAGAGTATTTGGTAACTAATTTTCAAATTTTCAATTTGGTTATTAACCGAATTACACCATAATATTTCAGTTGATTGATTTTGGTTTCAATTTAGTATTAAAAATTATCATTTTCTATCAGTTATTTCAACGAAAACCAAATGACTAAAGTATACTTTTGGTCCCTTATATTTGTCTCAAGTTTCAATTTAGTCCTTTATCTTTGGAAAGTACACTTTTAGTCCTTTTTTGTTAACACCGTTAGTTTAACTTAACAGAAAATGTTAATTTAACAATTTTAAATAGTTATTAAATACTGAAAAACGTTTAGATTAAAATATTTGAGTGTAAATAATCTTATATTTTCAAAATTTATCATTTTTTATCCAATTTCATTATAAAATAATTATTTAAAATTGTTAAGTTAACATTTTCCGTTAAGTTAAACTAACGGTGTTAAAAAAAGGACTAAAAGTGTACTTTCCAAACATAAAGGACTAAATTGAAACTTGATGCAAACATAAGGGACTAAAAGTATACTTTAGCCAAAACCAAATAGAGTAACCATATACCATAACAATCCATTACCAATTGTTAAAAACATTTGGTTATAACTTAACTAATATTAAATTAGAGGCAAACATTACATCATTCTAAATCTAGTTTTGGAAAATTTCTTGAGTTGAAAGGAAAATTTACCCAACTAGTAAAAAAAGGTACATTTAGCAATATATAAAAAATTATAATGTGCACCAAACACAAATTTTACACGGTTTAAAAGTACGTATAAAAATTCAAATGACAAAAAAAAATTATTGTCGGTAAGTAATCTAACATTGAGCATTAAACTAAAGTTTCAATTAAAAATTGATGGGAAAATGCATATAAAATTTCAAATATCATGCAAAAAAAATCTCACAATCATTAGTCAATTATCATCAACTATTAACTATATACGACAACCAAATACTCTCATTTTTTACACCCTTGCTACTCCCGATAGCTCCGGCCTCCATTTAAGGGGTATTTTTTTAAAAAAACAAACGAATAATATAAGGGGCCTTTTGCATGACACAAAAGTTTAAAAAAAAAAACAGTTCATCTTCCTTCTTGTCACAGCCGTCCCTCCCCAACTACCTTATCTTTTTTTTTTTTGGCCGGAACCCCAACTACCTTATCTAAATAACTTATCATAGAGATAAAAATAATATCTCAGATTGTGCTCTAAGAGCTGGCTATTAATGTAAGGATAAACACCAATTTTGCTTTGGGAGTTCCATCAAAATAGCAACTTTGTCTTGGAAGTTTTTCAAAGATCAATTTGACTCCAAAAGTTTAAAATTGGAAGCAATTTCACATCAAAATTAACATATAAACATTCAATTATTAGTTAATCTATTTTACTGAAATGTCATGGCAACTCATTGTTACAAAATATCACACTTAAGCAAAAAAAAATAAGAATTAAGAAAAAGGTGAATACCCCTAATCATACTTCTTCGTTTTATTCCTAATTTAAACACCTCTGATGCTAACACAGGTGGAAGCTTCTATATTCTAATTCAATGAGATACTATACAAATATGTTAATAAACGATATTCCTTTAGTTTTATTGCCAACTTTAAATAAGGTAATGGATTAACAACAATCAACATGGTTTTATCCAATTACTAACATTATTATTATAAAACTTATTTTTATTTGTTCCCATAATTATGTAATAAATTAACAAATTTAGGGTAATTTATTACCAATTTGAAATAACCAATTACCAACGTGCTCGTATCCAATTATCCAACAACATTGAAAAGGAAAAGTGAATGGCTCACAACAATGGCAATTAAATCACATCCTCCATCCATTTGTATCCCAACTCTTGTCTCTCTTTTTTCTCCTCTTCACAATCACAGCTTCACAATCATCATCTCTCATTCTCATCGTGTCTAAAAGTGATATCCACTGTCCCTTTGTTCTTCATATTTGGCGGTAAACTAAAAATAACGCGCCGGTTATGTGGGTCCGGTCCGGTCCGGTCCGGTTTTGCAAACAGGCTGTACTCCTTGATACATGTTTTCTAATTTCTATCATAAAAATTCAAGTTCTATCACACAGTGACTCACACAGAAAGAACATCAACAAATATAACTTTTTATTCATATTATATGCATCAACTTTGTCTCTCCGTATATTATTTTCCACTCTAATCGTAGTTTCTACTTCTGAGTACTCTCATTTTATTTTGCTATGAATTCCACAACACTTAACATTCACACACCACATTCTCTTATCCCACAAATCTCACAATGCAAAACCGTACGAGAATTAAAGCAAGTCCATGCCTTTTTAATCAAAACATCTAAAATTCATGACTTTTCATTAGCCACAGAATTCCTTAAACAATGTGCCACTTCAGAACATCGTGATACCCATTATACCCTTTCAGTTTTTTCCCACTTACCCCAACAAAACTGCTTCTCATACAACACAATGATAAGAGCACTAGCTGAAAGTGACAATATTGACCATGACCCATGTCATGCTTTCTTGTTGTTTTCTCAAATGGTGTCTCATGGTGTTGTAGAACCCAATAATTTTACTTTCCCTCCTGTGTTGAAAGCATGTTCTAGAGTTGCTATGTTGGAAGAAGGAAAACAAGTGCATGGTTTTGTAGTTAAGTGTGGTTTGGATAGTGATGAGTTTGTTTTGACTAATTTGTTGAGAATGTATGTGATGTGTGGGAGTATGGAGGATGCACATGTTTTGTTTACTAGGAATGTTAATGAGGTTGGAGATAAGGATAAAGTGGTGAGGTATAATGAGAGGAAATTAGAGGGTAATGTGGTACTTTGGAATGTGATGATTGATGGGTATGTGAGAGTGGGAAATATTAGAGGTGCAGGTGAACTGTTTGATAGAATGCCTCAAAGAAGTGTGGTTTCATGGAATGTCATGATATCTGCATATGCACAAAGTGGGATTTTTTTGAAGGCCATAGAGGTGTTTCACAAGATGCAGATGGAAGGCCTGTCTGCGAACCGTGTGACTTTGGTCAGTGTTTTGCCGGCGATTTCGCGGCTTGGAGCGCTTGAGTTAGGGAAATGGGTTCATTTGTATGCAGAGAGGAAGAAGATTTTGGTGGATGATGTGCTTGGTTCAGCTTTGGTGGATATGTATGCAAAGTGTGGTACCATTGAGAGGGCTATTCAGGTCTTTGAAACTCTTCCTAAACGTAATGTTATAACTTGGAATGCTATAATTGGTGGCCTTGCCATGCATGGTCGAGCCAATGAAGCGTTCAATTATTTTTCGAGAATGGAAAGAAGTGGAGTGACCCCTAGTGATGTTACATACATTTCAATCCTAAGTGCTTGTAGTCATGCAGGTTTAGTGGACAAGGGAAGATTTTATTTCAATCATATGGTTGATGAACTTAGACTAGAGCCTAGAATAGAACACTATGGATGCATGGTTGATCTTTTGGGTCGAGCCGGTTTATTAGAAGAAGCTGAAAAGCTTATACTGAACATGAACATAAGATCAGATGATGTTATTTGGAAGGCCTTACTTGGTGCTTGTAAAGTGCATAAAAATGTCGAGGTAGGTAGGCGAGCAGCCGAGGTTTTAATGCACTTGGCTCCACATGATAGTGGGGCATATGTGGCTCTTTCAAACATGTATGCTGCAGTAGGAGATTGGGATGCAGTAGCAGAAGTGAGGTTGATGATGAAAGACTTGGACATAAGGAAAGATCCTGGATGTAGTTGGATTGAGATCAGTGGGGCGATTCATGAGTTTGTCGTCGAGGATGATTCCCACCCGCGAGCCAAAGAAATACACTCAATGTTGGAAGAAATTTCCCTCAAGTTGAGTTTGGAAGATCATAGGCCAGACACTACACAAGTCTTGCTTAACATGGATGAGAAACAAAAGGAGAGTTTGCTGCACTACCATAGTGAGAAGATTGCTGTGGCCTTCGGCTTAATTAGTACAGCGCCGAAAACACCACTTAAGGTAGTGAAAAACTTGCGCATTTGCGAAGATTGTCATTCATCAATGAAGTTGATCTCAAAAATTTATGAGCGTAAGATAATTATCAGGGACAGGAAGCGATTTCATCATTTTGAGCATGGTTCATGCTCTTGTATGGATTACTGGTAGTTTGCAAATCATTGACAACAACACTACTTTTTCCCATATTATGTAGATGTTCATTGTCTTAAATATAAATCATTGACCAGCTTTTTTGAAAAAATGGAGCATGTAAATTATTGTAGCTATTGTGATTCATTTGTATTAAGTGTGAACTATTGATTGTAGTCAATAGAATCTGTGCATTTAATTTACTAGTATCTGGGACATGGATACATCAACAATACTCATTGTTCCTTGATTTCATAACAACATGGTGCAGTCTATTAAGGACAATTGCAAGTATTGTTAAACAATGTTTCATTTGAAAATTTGATGGTGAAATGTGTACAAGTTAATAGCTTTTCAGAGATGGCCGGGTTGATTTGTATAACGTTTTGAGCCATTAGTGTGATGGGTTTACTGATTTTTCTTCATGGTTCATAGGATGCTAGACTGGGCCAAGAAAGTGAAAATGTAAACCAAGATTTTTATTGGACTGGGCCGAAAGAAGTATATCTTGAGCTTATCCAAAAAGGAAAAAGTGAAAAATGACTTATCGATGAGGAATAACAAAATGAGGTTCACATGACTTATCAGCTACTAGTTACTAATTCCTAGGTTGTCTCATCTTTTCCTCAAATACTTATCAATCAATGTCAATATGCAATGTATACATTTAGAAAAATTGATCTACAAGCGTAATTAAGTTTCACCAAAATCTTGCTAGGTTTAGATTTAATAAATTTTCATATGCGAGGTCCTTTTTTAGTGAAAGAGAAATTTTATTGCTAACATTATTTAATGGTACATGAGAGATTACATAGGCATGATATTAGATAAACAAGACAGAGGCGAGGTCCTTTTAGTTATAGGTCTCTAATAAAGTAAGGACTTAACTAAAAATAACATACAACTAAACTGATCTGATTAAATTAAAATAGGGAACAATATGTGTCTAATTATTTCAATCAAATAAGATGGTGGAGGTTTTGCTTCAATCGCCTGATAAGAATTATTCTGTCAAGTGAGGATTGGTTGAGACTCAAGTTGAACATGTAGTTTAGTAAAATTAAGTCAATAAATACTATAGGAAGTGGATGACAACACAAAAGAAATTACAAAGATCTAGTTGAAAACATGTACGACCGTAAAGAGATGATATCAAAAACTACACTGATCTGGCTTTGAAGAAGAAATTGAATTGAAAGTACAAGGTGGAGCAAAGGTAGAAAAATTGGGCATTGATTAATACAAAAAATTAAAGAACTGTGTGTGTAAGTGAGATCCATATAAAATGATTTGAGTATTTAGAAGTTTGTTTGAGAAGGATGAAGTTAGAAGAATTGACACGCTACAATCAATGTAGATATATAATTTTTCCCACCAACTCCGTTTCTCACTTTAATTGAGATTTCAGCATATTTTTTCATGGAAACTCAGTGAACTCATTTGTGATAATCTCTTTTTGGACTAACATGATGTCATCTCACAATTAGAATTAAAATAATAAATTGATTACTTTTGACTGCTCCAATGCACCTCCTAATCAAAACTCAAGTAGAAGATTGAATAGCTCAAGTAGGTTAGTTAATAAAGATTGCGCATTAATCAAACATAATAATAAGAAATCAATAAAGCAAAAGGTAAAAAGAAAGCAACAAGAAATGGTATTGATGGCTATTGTGTTCATTATGAAAAAAAAGTTGTGTTTCCACCATGCTCAACAACTCTCTTTCCAAATTCCAATATTGTCTATTTGGTTCTCTCAACTTCAAAATCATGTTTCGGAAAAAAATTTGCAGACAATGTTTACCGTTAATGTTGGATAATAAGTTCAAGAAACATTGTATATGTACTTAGAAAATTAGCATAAAGTAAAGCCACAATAATTGATATTAATGATTTTTAAATATCAAAGTTACAACTAAAATCTCAATTGAAAATGTTGAATCTTGATTTCGATCCAAAAAAAAAATGTTGAATCTTGTGCCCACAAATACACTCATATCCAATCTATGATGCTAATGGAGCCTTATTTTTCCTCTCTCATAAGACAAATTCCAACTTTGTCAACCATCAGCCATACAGAATACTACAAAATTGGTATGCTTACAATAACTAAATTAAATAAGGAATTCAAACAGAAAAGAAAATATATTTGAGATCTTTTAAAGCGATCCAGTAGTAAAGTGTTTCCGAGTGATTCTAACCAATTATCATAAACCCTTTTATTTTATATATCGAGAGACATGATCGACGAGCATACACACACACACACACACATTACATACTTTTTAATGTTCGTCCAATAAGTCCTAATCATCCTTTAAAGGACTTAGTTTCACTATTCCTTATCACTCTGGGAAAAAAACAAGAGAACATGCATGATCATTTAGAGATTTGGTAACTTTAAGCGATGGATTTAACTTTCATAATGGTAAAAAAACGAAACAAAAACGCTACATAAGTTATTTTTGCTCAAAAATTTCTTAGAATATATTAATAAATAGCTTTAGTATAACTAATTTCCATATTATATTCATATTTATTAAATTTATCCTTTTTTATTTTTGAGCCTTTGAAACTATAGTTATTATAAGAGCAAAACATATATCCTCAAGCCGAAAGACATGCCCCCTAAATATCAAAGAAAGACCATTAAACGATTTTGCATGTACTGTGTTATAAATACGATTTAATCATCATGCACTAAGTTAATAAGCACACGGTCAAACAAATAATATAATAAAAATGATGGGTAGGTATTATTTTATATAAATTCTTTTAAAAAATGGAGAAAAAAAGAAGAGAATAATGGTGAGGAGCAGCGTGAGATAGAATAGTGAAAGCATAGCAATGATGTCAAGATGTCACAATCAAATAGAATGAGTGCTTCTATATGTTATGTTTTTTCTAAAGTAAAGATACAAATTATTGTATCCAGTCCTTCTGTTCTTCTGGCTAAAAAGTCCTTTTATTCCAAAAAATATTCTGATGACCAATATTATTCCATGCAAATATAAACCAATCAATATGATTATATCTACTTGCCTCCACTTTAGCCGAGAGTGGACCCGGCCCCTTGCGCCCTTGTTCTTGTAACAACTAAACAACATGAAATTAAGAAAAAAATACTGAAATTATTAGTTATATATATATATATATATATATATATATTAATTTCTCTGAAGTAAATAGAAAATAATTTTTACATTTAAAACAACTTTTTTTTTACTGTCTTTTACATTTAAGACATAAAAGACATTAACAAAACATGTTTTGGGAGCTTGGTTGACTATCCGTGCATAACAAATGCTATAAACCAGTACATAACTACCATTGTCAAGTTTGGTGTAGTAGCCGTTGCAAGAAAATCGATACTAATATGCATGCAGTACAGTAGAATGGTAGTGATCAAAATCACTAGCTACAAACATCTGCTAAAACATGTTTTTTATGCTGTGGTAAGCATATTTTTTAAATTGATAACGGCAAGTACAGACTACAGTCATAATATTATGTTTTCTCATTTTTCCCTTTTTATTACATTAAACTTATTCAAAGTACCTAAGAAATAATGACTATTTAAAAATGTAAATGCTTTAAAAAAAGGTCAAGCAAAATGAATGTTTTAAGTTTGACCCTTATCATAAATAGAAAAAAAATATTTATTTAGAGAAATCTTAGTATGAGGAATCAAGTACAGTTTATTGTCTAAAATTGAGTTGGACTGTTCTCTATACATTGGTTACGTTCAAGGATAATCCAATTCAATTTAAGTTTAGAAGGAGCTTAACCTAAAAGGAAAATTGAACTATAATTCATATATTGTTTTACTAATATAATATCCCACAAATACGTTCGTATGCTTCTATTCTGCAGTTCTTATTCACACACCTTTTAATATAGCATCGATATATAATACAATTTTCTTGCAAGAAATATATAGTTGATTGTGACAGACCAATAATAGTGAACTATCTGCTAAGATTCCCTTTAGAAAATTTAAGGGTTACTTTTGGGTTCAAAATAAATAGGTGGTGCTCATCCTTCGTGAACAGAACCCACTAAGGTTCTCCATTTTTTCCAACGTGGCAATCTCATCATTGCTTCTTATATTTTTGTATTCATACCTCCAAGCATGTGGGCCTATCTCCCTCCATCAAGAAGGCCTTAATTTTGTTTCGTGTGTGTATATCAGGGTAACTATCTTTTCAGACACATTAATGACCATAAACCAACCTAAATCACCTATTGAGGATACCTCAATATGTAAAACAACTAGCCAATTTGAATGAAGATTCAGTTACAAATACATTCTAGTATTTAATTATGAAATGTCTTTGCAATGTGTTATAATATACTTATTATAACCTAACTTAACTTACCCTTCTATTATTATAAGAGCAAAAAGGCTGAATATTTTGTCTAGTATTATTTTTAAATATTTTTGTTCATTGCTATTATTATATATATATATATATATATATATATATATATATATATATATTTCTCTCTCTCTTTTATACACCGTAAATAAAGGTAGTTAACTTAGGCAAAATATTTATTTAAAGCATATTTATCTTTTCCAATTATTTTCATATTATGCGGGATTTTTTTACAAACTCTTACAATAAGTTACGTATGGAGTGATATTTTGCACCATGTTAATTAAATTAATTATTTTGAGATAATTGTTATTTCTTGAAGATACTCCATGCCGTAGCAATGTTGTTGACTAATGACTATGCTGTATTAACATTCTTATCTTATTAGAAAACTGGTTTTCAACGTTTGTTTCCGTTGAAAGTGGGGCCACTTGTTGTGCCGCTGCTCTTAACAACTATTTTTAAAAGTTTTCAACATTAATAAACTTAGGATAAAAATGGGAAGCTACGTAAATTCAAGACAAATTTACTGTTTTTCTTTTTTGTTACCCAAGATTATCCCCACCAGCGTGTCCAAGTAGAAGGAGTAGTTATATGAAGGGAGTAATTTCTTTCATAGAAATACCATTTTATTCAATAGAAGAAAAAGATTTCACAGATAATAAGAAAAGAGAACTAACATTTAAAATAATGAAAAAAGTGTTTTGAACCCATCACGTCCGTGGGTTCAGTGGCGAAGGGATTGAACAATGAGCGTCGGGTTGACCACCACGTCGCGAGTTCGATCCTGGGGAGTAACCTACATGTGTTCCCATAAAGGGCTTGTTGGTCATGCTCCAGAGTCCATAAGGACAGACCCAGTGGATCATGAGTTAGGTGTCCTGCTCTTGGATTGGGTTGAGCTCAAATCCCTTCCTAAAAATTAGTTATAAAAAAATAATGAAAAAAGTGTTTTGAACCCACACTATTAGAGCAGTTGACCGGACTGTATTAGGCCTTTAGTTTAACCACGAGTCTTGAGTTTGAGACGTGAAAATGAAACATTTTATAAGTCATGGACTCCAACCTTAATAATTCATGTCATAATTTGATTTAGATTAGTTTGAGACTGTTAATGCATCTGAAAAATGAGCTGCTCCATGCCCCCATGATACCAAACTAGAAATACAAAACAAAGTGCTCTCATGATTCCATATATCATCCTTCCATTAAAGAATGAAAAAACCTAGTAAACAACATTCTAAAAGTTCTCACTAACGGTGAACAAATCACAACCATCCATTCCCTCCAACACCATCACATAAAATCTTAACCATCAAAACACTATACCTCTACCTTACAAATAAGTCAACAGTCTATCAACTTTTTCTTTTCCTTTGTCACTCTCTACTTCCTTCTTCACATTCCTTCATTCATTCATTCATGGCGGTCACTACACTTTTCTCTCTCACCTTCTTCTTCATCTTCCTCACTCACTTCTCCAATAAAGCCTACTCCTTCACAACCCCTTCACCATCTTCTTCAGATGTTGAGCTCATCCTAGGAAATATCAAAAACACCCTTCAAGGCAACAATGCTGATAATATTATCCTATCTTCATGGAACATGAGCATACCACTATGTCAATGGAGAGGACTAAAATGGGTTTTCTCAAATAATAACATTCAACTTTCATGCAATGACTTATCTTCACCACAATGGTCTAATCTCTCACTTTTCAAAGACCCTTCTTTGCGTTTAGTGTCTCTTCACCTTCCTTCTGCTAATCTCTCTGGTTCTCTCCCTAGGGAGATATCAGAGTTCCCTATGCTTCAAAGTCTTTACTTGAATATTAACTCTTTGAAAGGAGCTATTCCTGTTGAGCTTGGCTATAGTTCTTCACTTAAAGATGTTGTTTTGGATGATAATATGTTGAATGGTGCTTTGCCACCATCGATCTGGAATCTTTGTGATAAGCTTGTTTCTCTTAGGCTTCATGGTAACATGTTTAATGATTCTCTTCCTGACCCTGCATTGCCTGAGTCTTCTTGTAAGGATTTGGAGTTTCTTGATTTAGGTGGTAATAACTTTTCTCGGGATTTTCCTGAGTTTGTGACACATTTTGGTGGGTTGAAATTGCTTGATTTAGGGGATAATATGTTTTATGGTTCAATTCCTAGGAGTTTATCTGGGTTAAGTAGGCTGGAAAAATTGAATCTTTCTCATAATAATTTTAGTGGTGTTTTGCCTGATTTTGGTGGATTGTTATCTAAGTTTGGTGTGGAGGTTTTTGAAGGGAATAGCCCTGGATTGTGTGGTATGCCTTTGAAGGCTTGTGATGGAAGTTCTAGATTGAGTTCTGGTGCTGTGGCTGGTATAGTTATTACTCTCATGACTGCTGCTGTGGTTTTGGTTTCTTTGCTTATTGGTTATATGCAAAATAAGAGGAGGAGGGGTAAGGGAGATAGTGAGTATGATTTGGAGGAAGATGAAGATGTTGATGATGATGAGGAAAATGGTGGTGGTAATGGTGGTGGTAATGGTGGTGGTGGTGGTGGTGAAGGGAAGCTTATGTTGTTCCAAGGGGGCGAGAATTTGTCGTTAGATGATGTGTTGAATGCGACGGGACAAGTTATGGAGAAGACATGTTATGGGACTGTTTATAAGGCGAAGCTTGCTGATGGAGGGACCATTGCTTTGAGGTTATTGAGAGAAGGTAGCTGCAAGGATAGGGCTTCGTGCTTGCCGGTTATTAAGCAGTTGGGAAGGATTCGGCATGAGAATTTGATTCCTTTGAGAGCCTTCTATCAGGGGAAGAGAGGAGAGAAGCTTCTTATCTATGACTATCTTCCTCTCAGAACTCTTCAGGATCTTTTACATGGTATGTTTAATGTAAAATTATATGCTATTAATTTCCCTTGGGTACATTTACTTTCGATTGGTCTATATTCTTAGATGGTATATTCTGTTGCAAATCACTTCCATTTTTGCTTGGAGTTACCATGATTTATTTGTCAAGTGTCTAATTTGATATAAAATTTCTGCAATTCAGAGCATTCATGTTAGATTTGGGATTATATCAAATTAAAATTAAAATGTGGAGAGCTTATTTCAGAGCCTTAATAGAAAAGTAAATGCCTGATGGTGGAAAAATTGCTTCCCATGGAGATCATGTGGGCTGATTACTTGCACTATTTGGATTGGATCAAACTTTAATTGATAGAGGAAGATGATTGACTATTATTAGATCAAGATCTAGTGTCATGATGTTGTTGTTGTCCAGATGATGTGATCCCAATAAGCCCAAACATAGGTGGTCTAGGTGTTGCTTTTTCATATTTTCAAATGACAACACTGGCTTGAATACCACTCCTGCTTATGTCACTTTTCCTTGACAATCATTCAGATTTTAGTTTTTAGACAGTTTATATTTTCTGTGTCATCACTATATATCTTAAGTTAAAAAAAAACTATATATCCTGATGTATTGTGTTTTATTTTTTTAGAAATAAAAAAAGGACTAATTACAAATGGTTGAAGTTAACTTAAATACCTTGACATTGACCATAGTATTACGTTTTTATCATCCTTCTGCAGAAACTAAAGCTGGAAAACCAGTTCTAAACTGGGCCAGGAGACACAAGATTGCGCTGGGAATAGCCAGGGGACTAGCATATCTTCACACAGGACTTGATGTTCCAATCACTCACGGGAATGTCCGATCCAAAAATGTGCTAGTTGATGAGTTCTTCGTTGCCAGGCTCACAGAGTTCGGGCTGGACAAGCTTATGATCCCTGCTGTGGCTGATGAAATGGTTGCAATGGCGAAAACAGACGGCTACAAGGCTCCAGAGCTTCAAAAGATGAAGAAATGCAACTCGAGGAGTGATGTGTATGCGTTCGGGATATTACTGTTGGAGATATTGATAGGGAAGAAACCAGGCAAGAACGGGAGGAACGGGGAGGTTGTGGACCTACCTTCCATGGTGAAAGTGGCAGTGCTGGAAGAGACAACAATGGAAGTGTTTGATGTGGAGCTTCTGAAAGGGATAAGGAGTCCAATGGAAGATGGATTGGTTCAAGCATTGAAGGTAGCAATGGGATGTTGTGCACCAGTGGCTTCAGTGAGGCCAAGCATGGAGGAAGTTGTGAGACAGTTGGAGGAGAATAGGCCTAGGAATAGGTCTGCTTTATATAGCCCTACAGAAACAAGAAGTGGCAGTGGAACCCCTTTTTAAATCTGAATTTTACCTATAGAAAGGGCGGCTTAGAGCAACGGTAAATTTGGAAACGACCTCTCCGTTTGTGAGGATAGTGCTACATTCATCTATTCCTCTACTTACCTCATTAGGCTGGAGTCTTGTGCACTGAGCCGCCAGTTTTTATATCAGTATGCTAATTAGAATGTCCTTTTTTTATGTGCTGTGACTGTTTTGAATTTGGTTAGTTTCTTCTTTCTCTTCATATATTTTTCACAAGATTTTGGAGAAAGCTAGGCAAAGAGTATTTGTGATCCATTTCAAAGAGTGGATAGGTGACTCCCACGAGTGATATTTCCATGAAATGAATGGAAGGTAATGGAAAGCATCTAAGCTTGTATGCATCTTTTTGTCCAGTATAATCAATCATATTGAAAAACTCAATGTTAGTGCCCAGTGTAAACAGTGAATGTTCTTGTATTTTACTATTGGATTGAATCTTAAATTCTAGAGAATTTAGTTTTTTTTCAAATCTTGAATTACTATATTATTTGTACGAAGCAATGTATGCATTAAATCAATCAGTATGGACTAGCCATATTTAAAGCTTCAAGGACATAATCTGATGTTTAAATAACTTACAGGATTGATGCATTTATTTAAATCTACTTACAAGGTTATTATGAGTATTATACGTTCTTAAAAAATGACAGATACTTCAAATTACAAGGCAAAAGTGCAAGAAATTTGGAACATTAATTTGTAGAACATACACAACTAAACTATTATAGTAATACATCTCTCCTCAACTCCTCTGGAACAAATCAAGATCAAGAGCTCCCTCTGAGGAAAGTCATGCATTAATAATCAAAGAAACGGGTTCTCTGGAACCTGCTTCCCTTGAAAATGAATTTGTATAGTCTGAAGCACAAGGGACATGGAGAAATTTGGGGGGAAACTAATGGCTTTTTCAATACAAACATGGTTATCATTTTGATAACAACTGAGACATGTAAAAATTTACAATTACACAGTTTCTCCCAACACCTTAATAATGGGAAGGACAAACAGGATGTGACAACAACAACAAGTAGCCTCTCATCATATTCATATATAATAGTGCAATCTTCAAGTAATAGAAAGAGTGAAAAACTTTTCTTTCGTTTTCTTTCTTTCTTGGTTTCTTTGTTGTGTGTGGTTTTAACAGGTGAAGCCCCTACGGCAGCTAAGGACACCAGCTCCAGAAGTAATAACACCAACCATGGAAGAAGACTTAGCCCCTAAACTTGATGCTCTGGCATAGCTTGCTGCAGCACCTCTTCCTGTTGAAGTGAAATAGGCTCCATTTAACATAAGGTCTCCCATTGACCTCCAATTCCAATGCCTCCATACTCTAGTGTCTGTTTCCACTCTCTTTGTCACCTGATCACATGCCAAATATTCAATATTACTCCCCTGGTCTTAAATTTATTTAAATATAGGAGATAGATCTCATTCTCCTTTATCATCTACATTTATAATTTTTTTCCTAAAGTATCCAAATTAATTTATACTTCCTCCTGTTCTAATTATAAGATCACTTTGACTTTTTGTGAGAAATTAAAAATATAAAGTTAATCACTTTAAAAAGTCTGTAGTCATATTTTTTTTCCTCAAAACTAATTTATTTAACTCATAAACTAACCTTTAATCTAATTATATATGACATAGATATTACTCCCTCCGGTCCCTAATGTAAGAGCCCAAAATTTGAATGGTTTTGGTCCCTAATGTAAGAGCTCACCCCTTATTCTCTCCTCATTTAATGCATTTTTTCCTAGTTTACCCCTAACTCTCTTTCATATTTATTAATGCTTATGTATTTCTCTCTCTTAAAAGTACCATAATAAATATGGGCAATTTTGGAAAAGAAGCATTAACTTCAGACACCCAACTAACATTCACATGTTTTCTTAAGAAGCGCTTTTTTGACGGCTAGCTCTTACATTAGGGACCGGAGGGAGTATAATTTAGAAGTATGATCTGCATCTTCAACTTTTACAAAAAAGTCAAAGTAGTCTTATATTTAAGACTAGAGGGAGTGCATATTAAGAGGATCTTATCAAAAATCTCGATTAACACGATTAAAGATTGTACTTTAGAAAGACCAACTAACTCATCTTTGTCACAAATAACTATCTTCACTAATTAGTTATCTTATATTAGAGACTAGAGATGGCACTGCTATACTGCTATTTTATACATAAATTTCCATGTTTGTGGGAGTAAAATTCATAGTTGAAGATTTACCTCCTTGGCAAAAGGATTTTTAGGGGCAAGGTACCGGTTGCCTTGGCTGTTAATTGTAGGATTAGCACTGCCACCAATTGCATACATTTCCCAGTGGGTATAGTCATTGTTTACCACATGAAAATACCCATGTCTGCACCTGAATAACCAAAAAAAAACTAACAATAAGTAAAAAACATGTGGGGAACTAAAAGACAATACCACTTGATTGATTCCATAACAGAGGGGCCTCGAAACTGAACCAGTCATTTTAACTTTTGTTTTTTCTGGAATCCTCTAGCAAAAAATAATGTTTATGGTCTATCAATCTTATAGAGAAGATTACTAATAATTGAGAGTTTGCATAGAAAGGAATATTACCTTGGCATTCTTTGGATAAGACCCTCCCCAAAATGATTATAAGCAATGGTTACTTGCATCTGCTTATCCCTCACATATGAATCACTGTGACCCAGTAGCATAACCTGCATAATTTGAAAAATCAATAAGCATGTATAGTCATAATCCTAGAGATAAGCATACAATTTAAATAAATCAGCTACCTCATTGTGGTGAGTGAAATAATTGTTGGAAATAGTAATAGCAGTGGACCCCATAATTGCATCAATAAGGCCATCAGCACAATTAGACAATGAATTATGGTCAATCCAAATGTGACTTGAACCAAAGATGGAAATCCCATCTCCATCAGCCATAGTTCTCCAACCATAATGGCTCGGCGAGCTACGAACCAAAGCATTACCAGTAGGCTTGCAATCATGGATATGTAAACCATGGATGATGACATTAGTGATGAACTGTATAGTAATGCATGCACCATAAGCAATGTGCACATTCACTCCACGTCCATCTATAGTCTTGAAGCTATTCATTATAAGCTCTTGCTTTAAAGTAATAACCATGTCTCTCTTGAAGACAATCCATAATGGTCTGTCTTGGATAACTGCATGGCGTAGGGTACCTGGTCTTGGGTTTATTGGGTCATCATCCCTTGGATCAGTGACTACATAGAACCTTCCATCACGTCCACCAATGGCATTACGTCCAAAACCAATGCCACAACTAGCTAAACGCTTTCTCCTTCTGTGCCACAGTTTGTCACATCGCCAGCAATCATCAATTGGATTTCCAGTCACACATGAGAAGTAGCCAAGATTCCTTCTTTCCGTATAATTGCGTATGGTCCTAGTAAAATTAACAGTCACCGACATGAGTGAAATTAATATTAATACTACTACAATAATAGTAATATCTTACTTGTCACTTAAATATCACATGGTCCTATTATAAAGCATACTTCACAAAAAATCTCCAAACCATTAATTATAACTTGAAAAGTTTGACAACTTTCCAATATATCCTTGTTCAAAATCCAAAACAGCTATGAAAATAAAGTAACACATAAGTAGTGAAAGATTAAATTGTAAATTCACTTCAAAAATTATTGAGGTGTGTAGACCAAATGAAGTGGTCTCTCTCTCTCTTTTTTGTTAAGTATTGCAAGTTAATCTGACTCTTATTGATAACCGACTAATATGAGCTCGAGGGATAAGAGTATCATCTTTATAGGTAGATTGTCTTCTCTCTTAATGAGAGCACTTTATAAGATTCGAATAAATGTTCTCATTCTTATAGGGTGAGTCCACTTACCAGCTCAACTTACTAGCCATTGGTAAGTCTTTTCTAACTCTACCATTAAATATGGCTAGAGGAGTATTTTGTATTGATCTAGCTATATATTTAAAGATATGTCAGAACAATACAAGGAAAAAATTATTGAATAAATACATGGGAAGTCACAGGCGAAGCATGTGGTACTATTTATGATTTATTTACAATGTGCCCCACCAAAAGGAAAGGCTGGTGGGTCATGTGGTTTTGCAATAATGAATACGGATAGAATGATACGGTGTATACGGAAAAAAGGGGATTGAATATTTGATCTGAAATTTCTATAGCAATAAATAAATGCCAAGGTGGGGGATGAACAACTAATTTATGCTTACCATTTTTGAGGGTGTCGGTGGTAATTTACCAATAATAATTAACATGAGTTATTTGATAAGGTTCTCTCTGAGAGACAGAATATGCTAGATCAGCTATAAGCTAAATAAATACATACAATACAACTGTGTATGTGTCACTAAGAATTATGTAGAAAGCATATCTTTTCTGCAGTTTGGAGTGGAAGGAATTATGGACAGGCTGGAGAGGGAAAGCCCATTCCTTTGGGTTACCCCACCTTGTTAGAAGATGTGGGAAATTCATAAATTCCTCACTGTTTGAATTGGTCATTTGGGTGGAGAAATCATGTTGGTCTACAATTAACAAACAAGAGATTTTTGGTTGCTTTTTTATCTTTCACTGATGCATTGTTGGAGAGGTCAAAAAATCATGTGGAATGAATGATTGAGTTAGATGTAAGGGTGTATTGCATTTGCATTCTCTGAGAACCAAACCTTACCTACTTTATTCTATATGACTTGTCCAAATACCGACATAATTACAAGTTAGAGAAACCATAGAATTGGAGCCAAAATTATAAGAAAAAAGTTGGTAAAACATTATATACTGAATTCACTGACCATCCGCCAATAAAAGTAGAATGAGTGGAGCAATAAATGGGACAAGCAATGTGAGTAGTCGGTCTACTATTAACAAAGTAGTATTTCACTTAATTGACCATAAAAATGGTTAGCTTGTCGACCTTTTTATCTAAGGGCAAAAGGGCAAAATAGTCAAAACCGTCTATTTAATGGTCGTTAACCATTATGTATATTATTTGTCAAAGAAGAACAAACAATTAAAATTCAAAGATAACTATATTTGAAAATAGATTAATTAAGTAACAAAGTGATAAAACGTGTCATGGAGTGATTGATAAATTTTAAGAATATAAAAGGCAAGCTGATTTATAAATGGGTTACACTACAGTTAGATAGGTTGACTTAAAGTCACTCAAACAAGGCTTTTGGTATGGGAAAGGTATCTGTACTTGGAGATGATATTCAGATAAGTGGAAAGAAAAAGACAAGAAAATAATATTTGAGCGACAGGGTCGGATCTAGGGACATAAGCATGTGGCTGAAGCTGGCAATATAAAATATAAACCCTTTAACTTTCAATAGATCTCAATAGTTCTGCCAACAACATGGTGCTTCCTTAGAACCTTGAAGAGCAACTTCATAATGTGATCCTTTAATAAAACTAATTAATTAAAATCTATATTCCCTTATTTAATGAAAAAAGAGGCACAATGAATTATATTTTGGTATTTACTTCCGTATAATTTAACCTTAATGGACTAGTGATTGTGCCCCATAACTGTCAAATGTTATTTTTCATCGGTCCAACCAAGCATGTGGCAATTAATTAGTTTAGGAATCGGATGAAAAAGTGGACATAATTTTGAGCACTTACTCCAATAGATTGACATGCTAGGTACGGTTTTTGGACCGCCCCTTTCAACAAAAAAAAAAAGCAATTTTCTTTTATAAAAGCGAGTAGCTTTTATTTTTATGTATTATATATGATACAAAACTCATTAACATCTTAATAAATCTAATAAATAAGCTAATACAAAACAATTGATGCACGTTTTCTTACCCCAAAACAGGTACAAACTAATCTCCCAAGCAAGAACCTAATAATAGCCCCACAAAGCAAGTAAAAAAATAAAATATTCGGAATATATAGCAATAAAAACAATTATATAATAGTAATGCATTAAAAAAATAATTTGAATGAAAAAAGACAGTTACATTGGAGTCTCCAGTATTGAAAGTTATGCCATATATGTTCCAATGAGTTATTAATAACAGCATTGACAAGTGAAAAACACCGTTTACAACTCATTGAAACTTATTTGATAGTATTACTTTTCTTACATAAAACTTAAATACTCCCTCCTGTCCCTAATGTAAGAGTCTAAAATTTGAATGGTTTTGGTCCCTAATGTAAGAGCTCACCCCACGTTCTCTCCTCATTTAATGCATTTTTTCCTACTTTACCCATATCTCTCTTTCATATTTATTAATGTTTATGTATTTCTCTCTCTTAAAAGTACCATAATAAATATGGGCAATTTTGGAAAAGAAGCATTAACTCCAGACATCCAACTAACATTCACATGTTTTCTTAAGAAGCGTTTTTTTGGCTGCTAGCTCTTACATTAGGGACCGTAGGGAGTATATAATTGTAAAAAAAATGTAAATGTATGTTTGTGTGTGTGTGTGTGTGGAGAGAGAGAGAGAGAGAGAGAGTTAGAGGATAGATTTAAGTACGAAGAGATTACATATCAACCATGGAGGCTATCTCCTCTGGATCATCCACTGCATGTTCATTCACAGCATCATCAAACCTGAAAAAAGTATACCCACAGTATGTACTTCTTTAGTCATAAAACATAAAAACTAAAGTAAAAACGACACCATTTAACAAAACACTATTATCATGAGCTGAGAAAAAAACATCAAGGTTGATGAAAATAAGGTACTCATTACTCAAACACCATTCAGATCTGATTACCAATCTGAACGGCTCAGATTGTTACTTTTTAATTAGCTACACTTACTGTTACCCACACCGGATAATTATCTCAACAAAACCGTTATTTTCGTTGAACATCCAATTCCACGTGAACAGACATTACCTTAACGTTATTAATTATATTAATTAATGCTAATAATAAAAATAATATAATACTAAATAATAATTACACTAACCTTTCCACCATTGATGAATAATTCTTCAAGCTCTGCAATTTCTCTGCTTCTACATTATTCCTGAAACCACGAATCCATCAGTGTAACGCGTAAACAAAAAAAAACTTAAATTTGAATAGAAATTAGTTGAAACTAAAGCTTAATTAAAAAAAACAGAGAAAATAATTAAGCTGAGAATGATTTCTTTATCTTTTTTTTTGCTACCTCGACTGTACAAAAAGGCCTTCCTCATTATCATCAACGTTCAATGGCTTAGCTGTAGATAAAAGAAACGCCAAAGAAAGAACGACAATGAAGAATAATAATAATGGACATTTCAGTGAAACTGAAATCTCCATTCTTAATATTCCCTCTTCTTCTTCTTCTTTCTCTATATATATGTATGTGTGTGTGTGTGTTATATGTATATGTATGAAGGTATCAATGTAAAGCAGGGAGAGAAAAGAGAGGGAGGGGCTGAATATATAGCAGAGGAGAAGAAGGGGACGTGAAATGTGAATGTGTGTGTAGTGAGTAGAGACTAGAGATGTTAACCATGGTTAGGTTAGTTGACCCTACATTAGTTTTACTTCTGAGCCGGCTCTTATTTTAACCGTCATTAACTGATGCTTATTGCTTAATTGTTTTTATTTTCTTCTTTTTTGGATTTTTATTTTTTAATTTGATTATTTCAAGAGTCGGTGTGACTCAACAGTAAGTTCGTTTGGCGTAAGGTCTGAAGTCGTGGGTTAAATTAGCCACTTTATAAAAAGTAAAGGTTCGGCTGTCTAATACTCTCTCCGGTCCTAAATATAAGATCTACTTGACTTTTCCTGGAAAATTCTTAAAAAGCAAAATAAGTTAATTATAAATTGATTCACCTAATTTTTTCCCTTAAACTAGTTTATTTTACCTATAAACTAATGGATAATCTAAAAATATATCAAATATGTCATCATTTGATAACCTATTTTGCAACCTTAATCTCTAACAAAAATCAATTTAGTCCTATATTTAGGACCGGAGGTAGTATATTCTCTTCCCCAATACTCTCACAAAGTGAAAATTATATTTGGTTTGACCTTTATTTTTTAGAATTTGAGGATTTGGGTTACCTATAATACGTTGTCTGTTTACTTTCCTTATGTATAAAAAAAAATACGTTGTCTGTTTTTATTAGTACGGCAGTTTATATTTGTTTATTTTTGTATTGCATGTGGGTTGGTTCTTGTTCCTCCGCGTCATTCCGCGTAGATTGATACTAAAATTATGGGTAAAAAAAAGTAAAATGTCTCCTTTGATTAGTTGCATTAGAATCACTTTTAAGTGCAGTCCCTTACAATAGGGCTATGCAATGAATAATGATTTTCAAGGAAACATAAATTTATTAAGAGTTGAAATGAAATGAGATTTAATGGTCATGATTAAAATCATCAATGTTGTAAAAGTTGGACTGTAAGATGAGTTAAAGAAGTATTTGGGGCTCAACACGGTCAGATCATTTATACCGATGGTTAAACTTTTAGTTGAAACAATGACCGTTGAGCCTAAATGTAAAGCAGTAGACAGTCACTTAAAACGCTAACACAAAACCTTAACTAATCACTTTTTCCTAACAACAGATCACTCCATTATTTCATCTCGTCTGGAGTCTCAACATGCTATGTCGTGCAATTATAGTACATTTTCATAGTACTTCCTCTAGTTCTAATTACAATATTACTTTGACTTTTTTTTTAGAAATTAAGGATGCAAAATTAAATACTTTAAATTTCTAATAATTAATTTTTTTTCTTCAAAACTAATTTCTTCTACTTATATACTCCCTCCGGAACTAAATATAAGACATATTTGACTTTTTTTGAAAATGTTAAGGTTATAAAATATGTTATTTAATTATGACATATTTGATATATTTTTAGATTAGTCATTAGTTTATAAGTTAAATAAACTAGTTTAAGGGAAAAAAATTAGGTGAATCAATTCATAATTGACCCATGTTCCTTTTTTAGGATTTTCCAAAAAAGTCAACTAGGTCTTATATTTAGGACCGGAGGGAGTATCATCTAATTAAATGTAACATATGTTATGATTTAGTGATGATCAAATTTACATCCTTAACTTTCAAAAAATAGCCAAAGAGGTCATATTTAGCATTGAAGAGAGTATAATTTAACTAATTTCACACAACTATCTAATAGCATTATTGGCTTTGCTTTATTTAAATTTGATATCTTGCCTTAGTACATCGTCTAGTTGTAGTAAGTATAATGTAGCTGTAAGTTTTCGCCATTTTTGACAAAAAAGTATCATTCAATTCAAAGTTATCTTTCTTCTACCATTTCAACCTACAACTTGTTGGTTGCTTGTATACATAAATGTGTGTGTGATTCTAAGAGTTAAATGACTAATTTATATGTATTAATTAAGAAAATCATTTAAGTTACATGATTAAATATGCGTTCATTATTTTCTTATATAATTGTACTTTTATCATGATCATTATTGATGGATATGTGTTCGAAGTATCGGTGATCAATAGGAATAATGTCTAGGAAAAAGAACTCTAAAACTTGTACAAGACGAAGTGAACTGATATCCTTTTTTGATACAAAAGTGAACTGATGTCCTATCTTATACATAAACCAAAATAAATCTCAACTACTTTGAGGCAAGGAGTGTATGTACATTCATTTACTGATAGATATTTTAATATATTGGGTGTAATATTAATTATTATTATTTAGTGAAATTAAAATATCTTGAAGGTGGTCCATTAATCAGGTTAGACCCACTTAAATTAAGGTTTTTTTAGTTTATTTAAACCTCATATTCTTATTGGAAGACTATAGTGTTAACGAACGACTAAGGTTAGAGTAATATAGTAAAATGCTCTTTTGTGGTTCGTTGAACTGGTTACAACAGGAATCAAATAGCATCATTGTGTCAGACTACTCTAGTCACATGAAACATGGAAACTCACAGTGTTCTACGGTTTTAAATTTCAAGTTTAGATCGTGGTATATGAATCTCTGCATCAGGTCAATAACAATTGCAAGATTTATGTCTTTCGCTGCTATACTCTGATTTCTTGTGTGAGATATCATATGAGAATAAGGTATTTTTTTTATGATTATTGATTTCACATTTACAAGAATTGAACTTGTAAGTTGTAACTGTTTTCCGAGTATATATTTTTTGTTGGGCTTTGTTATGTTTCAAATAAATAAAAAAAATTATAAATTGATGCGTAAGGGTATTTTTTTGTTAAAAAATAGAATTATTGAAACAGACTTCTCTCCTTTGCACCCCTCACTATTTTATGGGCGAAATGATTGATATGGATAACTTTTTTCCAAAGGAAGCTGTCTGTACATGAGAACCTGCTGGGGAAATTCTAAAGATGTCATTTTAAAGTTATCAAGTAAATAAATTATTTGTAGGATGTTTTAATTGTAAGATAATTTATATTATGAAATATGCATCCATAAATTATAAAACTCTTTCGAGAAAAAGTTAAATTTGATTTGAATTTTGAACCTGAATCTAAGAATCCTGATTTCAGTAATCAGCATTTTTTGTTTGAAAAGAGGGAAGGGAATAAAACAAACAGTATCTTATATAAATTGGATGAGAATTATATATCTACACACACACACACATTACATAAACGACCGAGGGATTATGAGCTAAAATTGAAGTTTCCATGAGAAGACAAACGAGCGTAGAAGCTGGCTTTTGATACGTACAAGAAAAGCATCATGTTCAAAAGCTATAACTCCCTAACTCGCAATCACATCTATATATCTTATAAATCAATGTTGGGGCACTGTTCACTGAGCCAATTCATCTGCGGCTTCTCTCTAGCATGTACTGTTCATTGAGCCGAGTTTGAACAGTGTTGGCTTGCTTTTAGCCATGACTTTTTTTTATTTGTTTATTTTCTGGTTGCTTTATGATATTAATGGGCTGGTTTGCGTTGACTTACGTGTTTGCGCTGGCTTATACGGGTTCTTGTAATGAAATTCTTCTCTCTAGGCGATTGGTGAAGGATTCAAAAGAGTGAAGGATTTAAATTGGCATTTACCAACTTGACCTGCGTGTTAGCCTATTTTAAGTTGTAACCAGAAGTAGAATTCTTATTCTTAGGAGGGGTTAGTTGGTGTTTGGCCGTGTTCGGTGTGATGAAGGAATTCTAAGTGAAGGTATGGCATGTGTAGAGTCAAGTTTTTTTTTTGAGATTTTTTTATAAGCTAAAGTATACTTTTAGTCCCTTATGTATACATCAAGTTTCAATTTAGACCTTTATGTTTGGAAAGTATACTTTTAGTCCTTTTTTGTTAATACTGTTAGTTTAACTTAACGGAAAATGCTAATTTAATAATTTTAAATGATTATTTTATAATAAAATATGACCAAAAATTAATGTTAACGAAATTTAATAAAATTCACATTAAAAGGACCAACAATATGTTAACGAAATTTAAAAAAGGGTTAAATTAATGAATAATAAAAGAAGTTATTAGTTTATTAACATCTTTACAATAACTTTTTCCATACAGTCATCTGTGGAGGACTCATATGCTTGAGTTTATATACTCCGCGCATACTTATTTCTAATGAAATTAATACAAAGGAAACTATATACTCCGCATATATACTCTTTTTTTTGGCAGCAACTCTTTTTTTTTGGCAGCAACTCCACATTGACGGTTTGATAAGAAAAAACTCCACATTGACGGCATACTTATTTCAAATCATATTAATACAAAGAAAATTAGGTGATGAGAATCGCCACAAATGACAAAGAAAATCAACCCACTGAACTGCATAATCACTTAGTTAGCCACTCAGCTCTAATTAAGCAAATACGACGACGACGTATGGCTTTGTTCCCATACTAGCTTCACCTGCAGCTAAATATACCTTCCCATGATTGGCGCTCTTGTCTTTAAACAAACTTCACTTTTATACGTTTGTTTTATTTTCCAGAATTCACGTATATTAATATATATGTATGTTCGCGTTAATATTTGGCTGAAAGCCTAAAATATAAATAATCCTGTCACAACTTTAAGTGTGTATTATATGTCATATATGTAGGTTTGGAGGTGGTATTAAAAACTGCATCTCCATCACTACTCACAAATTATTTTTTAAAATCCTTATAAAGTGAGGGCAGGCCATGTGTTAGTTCTTAGTTTTATTTGAAGAAAAGATGGTGTATTTCATCTCTTCTGATTATTATGTGTATATGTGATAATTTATACATTGAAAATGAGTCAATAAATTTTTTTAAGACAAATTACAAGTCATATTTTAGGTAAGGAAAGGTAACATAAGTGCAATAATTGCTAAAAAAAGCGGCAAATGTTATTCAGAACAAAGAAAACTTATGACTATCGCTATTTCTTTATACACTTTTTTTCCTTTTTTTCTGAACTGAAAACACGTTTACTTTTTTTTCTCAATCTTTCTAGCTAATATCATTTGTTGACTCATGAGTATTTATATTCAATATATATTCCAGTCAACGTTTGTGAGAATTTTCCCATTTCAAATAAAATCAAAACTTCATAATTTGGGGCATATTATATGCCGCATATATACGGGCACTATTCAAACTTAATCTGAAATTCCATGCGCAATTAAAGGCAATGAAACAATGAAGGTTGATCATCCACAATGTCATCTTTTCTGTAGTAGTTGAAGAGCACAACAATATATCCATTTTGACCTATGAATCTCCCACGTCATGATCATCATGAGAAAATTGTTGTTGTCAAGTAAAATATGAATAGTCAGTCATCAATTCAACTTGATAAGGTAATTAAAAAAATCATAAATTTACACTGATTAGGCAATCCTTATTGATCCAAAATAGGAGTACGTATACAACAAACTCATCATTCTCCCCTCGGTAAAGAAAAACTCATTACTCCCTCCGGTCCCTAATGTAAGAGCCCAAAATTTGAATGGTTTTGGTCCCTAATGTAAGAGCTCACCCCATATTCTCTCCTCATTTAATGCATTTTTTCCTACTTTACCCCTAACTCTCTTTCATATTTATTAATGCTTATGTATTTCTCTCTCTTAAAAGTACCATAATAAATATGGGCAATTTTGGAAAAGAAGCATTAACTCCAGACACCCAACTAACATTCACATATTTTTTTAAGAAGCGTTTTTTTTACGGCTAGCTCTTACATTAGGGACCGGAGGGAGTATTTTATAAACATTTAGACAGTTGAAGTAATTCGAATGTCGATTGCCTATATACATACATTTGGCATTTCCGAGATTAAGGAAAAATTTATTGCACAAATGAAAATTTATTTTTTTTTTTATAGTTTTGCTTACCAATGATTTGCAGGTTTGATCCTATCTTAAAGTTATTTTTAAGTTTTAACAGTAGGAAAATGGGTTAGTCCCCATCCATCATTGGTGTATAATATAAGGCTAAAATGAATGTTTGAGATCTAAATAGGATTTTGATAAAAAAAGAGAGATCTAAATAGAATTATTCAAAGATATTGAGTATTAGTATTAAATTTAATATAACCATTTTGCTTAAATTTATTTGAATTTAAACATGAAGGGATGTGTTGATTCCGTGTTTTATAAATATGTGAATATTTTAAGAGAAATTGAATAACGATGGAACAATACATCACAAACCCCAAAAGGGCTTCTCTGTTTCTTTCTCTGTGCTTCAGTCTAAAACTATGATTTTGATTCAATTAAGGCACAAAGTGCAATGTTCAAAAACTAGATTAGTGCCTTTGACAAAAAAAAAAAACTATATTGATTCCCAGACCTAACACTAGCATTTTTCATAATACCAATAACATTTTTAAACCTCATTAACTATGGTTTAAAATTAATACAACTTTTCAACTTTACAATATCCACCACACCACCATGTAATATCCCTAGCTTTAGCCGATTACTTAGGAGGATTTTCACATCACAATAAAATAAAGTAAAAAAACTCTAAATGAAAAGTAAAATTTTACATTTACATGAAGAATTTGATGTCATTATAAAAAAGATCATATATATATATAAAGCATTCTCTATCTACCACATATAGGATTAAGCTAGGGAGTATTTACTTGTAAAATTGTTATCAATTGATCGGCTGGATTTAAATGTAAGAATAAAACTTCAACTAAGATATTAAATTTTTAAAGTCCTTTCATTTACATCAATTATGTTGCTTAGACTTATTTTTTTGGGCATTGGAAGAGAAATGAAGAAGTGCCGATATTTGAAAGCATGCCTGTTAAAAGAGTCGATAAGCTAACCAAAGTGTTGGCTTGCTTCAGGTAAAATGAAAACCAAAATGTGGAAAAAGCACATTTCACTTACAAATTAGTGGACATTGGTGTCAAATATTGAAAACAGATTAAAAAAACAAGGAAGATCAAATATTTAGCACCACGTATACATCACTAAAGGGACACTTGCATTGCAGTGTTATTTTATTTGGTTTTTGGGAACAAAACTATCTTAGAAAGCGACTTTAACAAACATTGCCTCGTTTTCTCACACTTGTGTAATACCTTTCCACAACTCCACTCTGTCTCTTCCCACTGTTGAAGGAAATGTAATTGAGTCTCTAGAAGTTTAATGGTTTGACTTTATTGAGTGTGTTGATCTTACTCTGTATTTTTTAATACTCCACAACATAGGAGTATATGACTGCTAATTATAATTTTAATATTATTTCTTATTAAGTAGTACTCCCTCTATTTCCAAATATAAGAAATAATTGACTTTCTTTTTGAGAAATTAATGAAACAAAATATACCACTTAATCACAAACGTATTTTGTATATTATTATCTTATAAATTAAATAAACCAGTTTAAAGAAAAAATTAATCAAATTTTAAATATCTCATGTAGTTTTCTTAAGATGCTCGAAAAAAGTCAACCAACTCTTATATTTTGGAGCGGAGGGAGTTGTATTATATATAAAATGATATTATTTAGTATCTTAATGCTCAATACATAAATGCAAAAATAATAATTAATCGGTTTAAATTATTTAATAAAACATTATGCTATATGTTGTAGTAAATTATGTAATAATTAAGAAGAAAAGGCTGTTTGTTCATAGAAATATAAAAATCATCCATTGATCTTATTTTTCAACTTAAACACATTTACTTGAGTTAAGAGGAAAAAATGTTTAATTCATGAATTAGTGTTTGACTATTGGCACTAACTACTTACTTGGGGTGTATCGAGATTTTCCATTCAAGGCGTGATTCAGGCCATTATATGAAGTTTGTGCTTAGTTTGACCAAGTTTAATGGCAACGTACTCTTTCCTTTTTTATTGTTCCACCAAGTTATTCCACTAACATTAGTCTATCAAACATTGAACTTATTTACTATTATAAATGTCACTTGCTTAACCAAAGTCTTGTGCATTATCATGACTCCTTAGAGAGTTCCAAACAATGAAAATAGTTTTTGAAATTTTTGAAAAAAATTCAAAATCAGAAATATGGATAAAGAAATAATCATATTAACAAATAGTTTACGGCTTTGTTGAAAATGGTGAAAACCGTAAAATCTTGAAATTTGTTGAAGTATTTGAGTATGTCGTTTATCTTCATCTATTAAGATAATACTTATATGTTAGGTACTCTCAACCTATCACAAAATTTTAAATCAATAAGATAAAAATCAATCCAACTTATATACCCTTATTAATACATATATTATTTATTCCATAGGGCATATCTATATATATAAAAAAAAGTATATAAGGCCATATTTGTCAACTTATAATTAGCTTCCAGTCCACCTCGGCACCTCCCCTCCTAAACCAAACTAGAAGCCAAACCTTCACGGACCCCTTCCATCCAACCAAACAAAAACCTCCTAGATTCCCCATTCCCAACCTTTCACCTAACTTTAATTAACTTCTCCCCCTCCCTATATTCTCCGTTGAACACCTAAAAGGTGAGTTACACTAAGTTATTTGAAAAGTTGATATTAAATACATGTCATATTTCTAGTTAAATATATGTGAACTATCATAAAATGTTTTATATAATTATATTAAATGAATAAGTAATATAGATGTGTGTATGTGATCGAGAGAATTCTCATTCATTGTTTCTCTTGAAAGAGAAAATCTTTAAGATTGGTAATGGGAATAATTTATCCATTTTGAAGTGAAAACACAACAATCTAATTTCAATATTTGTTAAAGGCTTTCACATATGCTGATCATCGATTCATCTGTCTGATTTTTTTGGTTAGTTGTGTCCATTTGCTGTGGATAAAATTTCAATATTCGTTGTTTTTGTTAATTGGAGGCCCATATTGTTTAACTTTCCAAGCTTGTATTTTATGGGCCAAAAGCCGACATATACCTCATGCTCAATATGCCAATGACATGTATGAAAAATGAATCAATACATTAAAGTTAAAGTGTATCAGTTTCCCAGTGGCTACAAAGTACAAACCCTTTCCAAGGTTTGACCAAAAAGATAAACTATATTTGTAGCAAGAAAAAAATCAGTGTGTGTGTGTTAATATATATCAATAAATAAGGTATCATAATCACTAAAACATTATCAGTTGTATGATAAAACATAGTAACGTACGTTACCTTTTTTTTTTTACCCAAGGGTATCCCACCCGCGTGTCAAGTGAGAGTGATCCCTCGCTGTTCTGAAGTCCCATATAGGGGGTAGACAGCTGTCCTGTGAATTTGCTCCATTCGCAAGAGATGGGGATCGAACCCTCAACCACTTGTTTAAGGGACGAAAGTACTTACTACTCACGCCAACCCACCAAGTTAACGTACGTTACCTTACATGATTCACAAGTATATATAACGTGTCCACTCTTTAAATTTCATATTTAAATTGAAAAAAAAATATTCTCCAGAAGAAAGGTGAAAGATTATTATATTCCATTTAGTGCATATGATGAGTCTTTAATTAGAGTCATGATATAATTATATCACCTTAGTTTAAGTTATATTCGGCAAAAAAGTTAGGCAAAATTTATTTGAGGTCCCCCACAAGGGATTTAATACTAGAAAAGTCCCAAAAGTTGGGAAAATTAATGTAGGGTCTCAAGGGACCTTACTTTAATATATTTGAAAAGTGAAAAGACAGTTTTGCCCTAACCTATTAACAATTGTCACATGTGCCCAGTAACTTGTCAAAGTTTGCCCAAAGAGTTGTCAAGTGTGCCCAATAACTTGTCATTTTGCCCTGCCCATTAACTTAAAGAGTATTGGTCATTAACTTGTTACATATGCTCAACTAGTTGTCACATGTGCCCAGTAACTTATCAAGGTTTGCCTAAAGAGTTGTCAAGCGTGCCTAGTAACTTGTCATTTTGTTCTGCCCATTAACTTAAAGAGTATTGGCCATTAAGTTGTTACACATGTCCAACTAGTTGTCACATGTGCCTAGTAACTTGTCAAGGTTTGCCCAAAGAGTTGTCAAACGTGCCCAGTAAGTTGTTACACCTTGACAAATTACTGGGCACATGTGACAAGTGTTAATAGGCTAGGGGCAAAACTGTCTTTTCACTTTTCAAGTATATTAAAGTGAGGTCCCTTGGGATCCTACATTAATTTTCCCAACTTTTGGGACTTTTCTAGTATTAAGTCCCTTGTAGGGGACCTCAAACTAATTTTCCCTTTATTTTTTTTACTAAAAAGGGAAACCAAATTTGAGTTTGGTAAAATCACGGACCTTGCCTAGATTTATTTAGTATACTACTTTCGTTCCTAAATATAAGATCACTTTAGCAAATTTGGAGAGATTAAGGAAGACATTCCAATGAGTTAGGTTTACATGAAATTTTCAAAATATCCCTCACCTAAGTTTTAAAAAATTCAAACCACTATTTTTTGAGTGAAGGGAGTATAGAGTCATTTGGGGAAAACTTGAGTCAAATTAGAAAGTGATCTTATATTTAGGAACAAACTCTCCTACCTAAAGTGATCTTATATTTAGGAATGGAGGGATTATTTAATACTACCTCTTCCCCATAAAAGCAAAAAATGAAAAGTTTTATTCTTTTTATAATACTATAATATAATGAGTAAATTTGTCAAAACATATTTAATGAGTATCTCGGTATATCTCAATCAACTTTTTCATACTCATTTAGTCATTTGTGATACAATTATTATGTTTCTCTCTATTACTATAAAAAAGAGCAAGATAGAGAAAACAAGATCATTTTAATTTACACATATTTTAATTTATCAACCACTACCATAATTAATCCTTGTGTTTTTTACCTCCATAACTCTTATTATACTCCCTCCGGTCCTAAATGTAAGATTTAGTTGACTTTTTTTAGAAAATCCTAAAAATACAAAATAAATTAATTATAAATTGATTTACCTAATTTTTTCTCTTAAACTAGTTTATTTTACCTATAAATTAATGGATAATGTAAATATATATCAAATATGTCATAATTTAATAATCTATTTCGCAACCTTAATATCTCCAAAAAAAAAATTCAACTAGATTTTATATTGAGGACCGGGTAGTATGTATGGAGTATAGCTTAAAAATGTGATTATCCATTTTTTCTGAAATGTAAAAAATAAAAATAGTACTCCCTCCGGTCCCTAATGTAAGAGCCCAAAATTTGAATGATTTTGGTCCCTAATGTAAGAGCTCACCCCATATTCTCTCCTCATTTAATGCATTTTTTCCTACTTTACCCCTAACTCTCTTTCATATTTATTAATGCTTATGTATTTCTCTCTTAAAAGTATCATAATAAATATGGCAATTTTGGAAAAGAAGCATCAACTCCAGACACCCAACTAACATTCACATATTTTCTTAAGAAGCGTTTTTTTGACGGCTAGCTCTTTCATTAGGGGACTGGAGGAGTACTCCCTTGTGCATTTTTTTTTCATGTATATTATTTCCCTTCGCTTCATTGGAAAGCGAAGACAAGAAGAGACGATTCTGGAAGGAAGAAGAAAGAAGACCTGATCATACAAAAAAGCCTTGTGATTGCGAATATCTAAGCACCACGCTTTCGATTTATTGATTATTACTATTATATTATTTATTATTATTAGTGTAAAAAGATCATATCATATCATTCGAATTTGTTGATCTAAAACCCTAGAAATCAAAATGGTGATAATCCAACACCAAGAAACTGAAGAGGAGAAGAGAATCGCGAATCCCTCCCAATCTTCTTCGGCTTCTTCGAATGTGGATGATCACAAGGAAGCTTCCGATGGCTTCGAAACGGCGAGCGACACAGAATTAGGAAGCGACGCAGAAGATACACACAATCAAACGCAACAAAATCAAGACCTACCGATTTCTCCTGACGCTAATTCTAATTCTTCTCAGGAGGCTTTGCTTGATGAGGAATCGAAGCAGGTTTAGTTTTTTTTTTTCGTGTGATTGAAATTTTTGGTTTGGTTATTGTTCTTAAAAATATAGGACTTGGTTGACTTTTTAGAATCAAAGCTAAATAAGTTAGTTGCGAATTGAATTTCCTGAATTTATTTGACGTATGAGCTAATTGAATGTATGTTATACAAAATACTGTGTGATTAAGCGGCTTATTTAGCTTTGTTAAGTTGATTGGTATTATATTTAGGAACCGAGGGATACCGATTTGTATAATATACTTAATACAAATGTAGTGTAGTTTATTTGACTTGTGTGTTAATCTAATGTGGATTATATAAAATATGTTGTAATTAAGCAGTTGATTTAGCTTTGTTAAGTCAATTGTTAGGAACGGAATGTGGTGTAGTTTATTTGACTTATGAGATAATCTAATATGTATTACATAAAATACGTTGTGATTAAGCGGTTTATTTAACTTTGTTAATATGTTGTGATTAAGCGGTTTATTTTACTTTGTTAAGTCAATTGGTATTATAGTTAGGAACGGAGGAATGGTGATTTGTATAATATACATTATACATATGTAGTGTAGTTTATTTGACTTATGAGGTGATCTAATGTGTATTACACAAAATACGTTGTAATTAAGTGGATAATTTAGCTGCGTTAAGTGAGTCACTTTGGTCTTATAGTTAGGAGGAATACTGATTTGTGTGACTTGTGGAATCATGTTGTTATATATGTTTTGTCCTTTGAACCGTTGTATTCGTATTGATGGTGTAATGTAAAACTATTAAATGCGGAGAGCTTTTGGATATCAAACTGCTTGTGTAATTTGTATTAGTGCGGTTGTGGAAATTTTTGAGCTTGTTTATATCATATGTGATGCTGCCGAGGCACTTGACGATTTACATCATTCATGACCCTTTCTAGTTTGTGGATTGAGGGAAAATGAGAAGTCAATGCTCATAAACTGATCGAGAGTTAAGTGTTGGGATGCTAAAGCTGCTAAATTTGTTTACTGATAATGATACTGTTTTGAGCCTTGGTCTTATGTGAAAGTCAATTTTGCAGTATTTAATTTTATTCAGTACCGAATTAATGAATAAAATCTGATTGGCACAGTGCATTTGAAATCAATAACTAAATTTTGAACCATCAGGTATCTTCCTGTATTGTTTTGGTCATGATTCAAAGGCATGGTTTGGATGTCTACAAAATTGTTGTTCTATGAAAAAGAGAAAACATTAATAGAGTGTTATTGTTTTTTCTTGCAGAAAGCATTGGCTCAAGCGAATGTTGCAAAGTTAGAAGGGAATAAACTATTTGGGGAAGGGCAATTTGAGGAGGCATTATCAAAGTATGAACTTGCTTTACAAATGGCTCCAGATATGCCTTCATCCGATGAAGTACGCTCAATATGCCATTCAAATCGTGCTGTATGCTTTATGAAATTGGTATGTGCTCTTTTCTCTATTCACATTGTTGCAATCATGAGTATATTCTTGTATTATGATCTTCTACACAGGTTAACTCAATGCAGTACTTTCTAATTGAATGGGTTACCAAGTCATGCTTTATCTTGACTATTGATGTTGCGTAATAACAAATAAGTTCTGAATTATGAAGTGATGTGCAAAGTTGATTTTAGTCCCATTCTCCTCTGGGTTGGTGGTTTAGAAGAGTAGGCATTAGGTATTATTTGACCAGCTATAATATTGATGAAGATTTTTTTGGTTGCCTTGGGATTTAGAAACAAGTTTTTAATTAAAATGGACTGTTTGTGTTAAAGTTTTACATGGGAATTGATTACTCTTCACTTGTTTTACATAAAGAGGACATGGCATCTTCCAAAGAATACAAAATCCAGAACAAAAAGGTTGAAAACAAATGGAATGAGATGAGAATGTTAAACAAGCATCAGTTGTGCCAGTCCCTCTGGATATCCAAGAGGGGCTTGGGGATAGTCATCAAGAATACTTTATATCACATGGGAAACTAGATGGTTATTACTTGATGGGATCAGCTTGAGCAAAATCTGAACCATTTTCTTTCAGTGATTTGTTAGTAATCTTCAGACTGTGAGGGATAGTCAGTTACACCTGTGTTGATTAGAAAGGCAGTCTCACCACATTAGCTTGTTTGTTTTTTATTCAAGGGCGAAGGCCCAAATATGATACATAACTATTGGGTAAGGAACAAAAATAGTACATAACTATTCCGAAGTACAAAAGTGATACCAAACTTTTATCACGTGATCAAAAATGATATTTTCACTAATATGACAATAATATTAGACATGAAATGTCCAAAATGCCCTTATAATTAAATAAACTTTTATTGGGCGGTGATTAATTTATAAGGGCATTTTGGACATTTCATATCTAATATTATTGTCATATTAGTGAAAATATCATTTTTGATCACGTGGTAAAAGTTTGGTATCACTTTTGTACCTCGGAATAGTTATGTACTATTTTTGTTCCTTACCCAATAGTTATGTATCATTTTTGGGCCTTTGCCCTTTATTCAAATATGATATCTTTTTGTCATTCTTGTGATGAATCAAGTGTGATACCATCATTTTCCTTCATATTTCTCATTTAGCAATTTTAATATAACATCTAGAAAATTGCCGCAGGGGAAATATGAGGACACAATCAAAGAGTGCACTAAAGCATTGGAACTCAATCCTTCCTATCTGAAAGCTCTGTTGAGAAGAGGCGAGGCACATGAAAAGCTTGAGCATTTTGAAGAGGCCATTGCTGGTGAGTTCAATTCATTGTGTGATCATATTGAACACTGTGGTACTGTTCTTAAGTTTTAATATATGCTTTAGTTCACATTGTATGAGGATGTGATTTGAAGTTTAAACACTAATGGAATACTGACCTATATTCTTTGTTTGCTGGATTTCATCTAACTCTGCCTTTCACAATATTTCTTCAAATTGGCAGACATGAAGAAGATCTTAGAGATTGATTCCTCAAATGATCAAGCTAGGAGAACCATTCGGAGATTAGAACCCCTGGCGGCAGAAAAGCGGGAAAAGATGAAGGAAGAAATGATTGGTAATTCTTTCTTTCCTTTTATCCTTTTTTGTTTTTGGTCTGTGTGGGAAACAGTTATTTTATTATATTTGTCCCTACTGCATAGTTAAACTTGGCGATTTATTACTTGATACGACTTTCTCCAGTATGTTCTCTATCTCTTTAAAATTCACATAGCTGATATCTATGATTCCAAGCTATATTGTGAAGATGTTTCAGTATATAGATGAAAATATTGCTACTGATAATATGGATTCCAAAATCTTATATTTCTAATTAAAATGAAGCAAGAAAAGGAAGTTAAGAAAAAAAAGAAATCAGAATTTTCATGATATGATTGCTTTAGTAATGTGATCTGTGGTTGCCACTTGTCAAGATAATGTTCAAGCACTGGGAGTATGTTGATAATCATGAGAAGTAATATGATGACCATTTTTCAAACTTGTGCATATGGTTGGTAATCATATGGATTGGGTATATAACTCAGTTGACGAGTATATTGTGATCTTGGAGTCTTGCTCTACAACAAACCCTTAGGACATGTTATGTTTGTGTTCTTTGCATTGGAAACCAGGCTAGCGTTTGTTAACAAAAGATGTTAGGGGAACAACTTCATGCAGGTCGGGTTTTATAGGTGTTGGCATAAACCTTTTGGATATCCAAAAACAATAAACTATTTAGTTTAGTTGGTTGCTTTGGGATTAATTTTAAATATAAATGGTCTCTTATCCAACTTTCCGTTTCATAAACTGGCAACATACATTGGTTGTGGATAAGGTAGATAGCAAATCTTTTAGTGTAAAGGAGCAGCCAACACCTAAACTTATTTGGAGTTGCAAGGGACACCCCAATCTTTTATCTATTATGTCTATACAATGTTTAGCACATAATTGCAGTAATGTAAGCTACATGGCATTTGTTTCCACTATATGCGGTTCTGACTTCTGAGTGTATCCCTCCAGTAATATTTGCTAACACTATTTTGTGTTGGAGCAGGTAAACTGAAAGACTTGGGAAATTCTGTGTTGGGTCACTTTGGGATGAGTGTAGACAACTTCAAAGCTGTTCAAGATCCAAACACTGGTTCCTATTCCATCTCATTCCAACAATAAGCTTTTCTGAGACAAGTGCTGGCTTGAATATTACAGTTTGAGGGCTCTCTATTAGGCATGTACTTGAGAGGGATCAGTGGATGAATGCAAATGTTAGCGAAGTGGGTGAACGAGGCATATATTTATTACATACATCTTTGCTTCATCTGGAAATTGGGTTGATTGATTTATATATTGATGTCAAAAGAATGTGTCATAGATGAAGTCTTTTTTATCCCCTTCTCTGACAAATGCCATATGTCCTATGGTTCACAAGCAACTGATCATTAGTTTATTTAATGAAGTGGATAATATATTGAGGGTTCAAATGTTAAATTCTGTTTGTGCTTTCAAATTGAACTTATTTTCCCTAAATCAGAGTTAAGTACCGTATGTACTTTCTAGTTTCTATGTACAAGAGTATTTCACGTCTTTCTCACTGATTTCAATGGACTCTTCCTCACCTTTTCCTATTATTTTTCCTTTTATTTTATTTTCATCAACATGTTGTCATTTTCTTATTCGGCCACCAAATTTCATATGCCTCAACCTAAGCATGTCTCCCAGAACATTTGCTGTGTCATGACACCGCTTTTGTTAAATCTAACTAGAATTTACTCCCCCGCGCTTTGCGCGGGTAGTAATATTTCCGGCAACACATTTAGGAGCAAGTCTCACTTCTAATTTGAACTATATCTCAAATCACATGTAGAAAACATAAAATCTAATTTCAAAACAATAGTAACCATGCTTAAAGAAAATATTATTTCAATGGCTAAAAAATATAATCTCCTATTTTAGATATATTTCTATATTATATATATAAATTGGTATTATCAATTAGATAATTCATTTACACATTATACATTCACAATTAGATAATTTTTTTTTAACTCAAACCCATAAATAAAATCTAATGATATATACAAACTTTTCAAAATATAGATTAATATATCACTATGTTCAATTCCTATTTATAAACAGTTTTTAAACTAATTCTAACCTATCAAATAGTGATGGATATACAATTTAATCAGTACAAAAAATTGATCCATCTTTCCAATTCTATGCTTATGTACAAAGGAATATTAGAAAAAGCATTTTATACACTCTTTAATTTTTATCAATGTTCTCTCAAATATTTCTATTCCAACTAAGGGTATTAAACGCAGATCAATCTCTAGCCTGAATGAGTCAATGGGTCAAGAGTTAGGGAAAATATGTTTCCATGTTGCACTTCCAGAATCTTGTAGGAGTGTTTTAATAGTTTTCTTATCAAAATTTTAATAGTTTTCTCCCCTTTTAATACATGTCATGGAAATGTTTGGGATGGTAAAGATGATAGAAATCTTTGGACAGGGCCCAAGCCCAAACAAATAGGAAAACCTAATTGTTGAAGTATGGTTAGATGTTGCCTGCATCCCTCCCCATCAGTCGGCGTGGCTCTTACTCTTACGCAGGTTTCTTTCATTTTTCATTTTCAAGAGTTGAATGTCCTCCAACAATGACCTTGCTCCACCATCTTACAGTTGCCAAAATTGTCCTCATTATTAGATTTTCTCCTATTTTATTCTTATGATCCTATCACCTTCTTAACCTCTTCTTCTTCACCGTCCCTCCTCCGGCTTTACTCCAAGACTTACCTTACCCATTTCATGGTAAGAGAAGAACTATTTTATTTGTAAACTTGCTCAATTTTATTTTTTTCCGCCACTCCCTCCATGTTAACTTCATTTAATTTTTTTAAACGTTTTTCTGGAAAAATATTAAATATTACTACTGCAATCCAGGGGATTATTTCAAGTTTTTCCATCAAATTCTACTTCTACTTTAGATTTTTATCATCTTAGTCAATTTTACAGCCACAGACTTCTGCTGCCATTCTAATTGATATTGATTCTCCACTGGGCTCGAGTTTTGCTTCTGCTCTTGTGCTGATAATTATGAAAGTGAAAGAGGATTGTGACATTGAAGAAGTTGATTATAGGCTACTCAGCGTAGGACCACTTTCAGTAAATAGCAAAGTGAAAGGCATAGATGGAGACAGTGTTAGCCTGTTTGGAGTTGAACATGCAGCAAAGAGATACCAATGAAGTGACGATGCATGACAACCTCAGAATGAGGTGGAGTCCGTCCGTCAGGCTTTCGTAGGAAGATCCCGTGCAAAGTTCCACCAGTGAACTCTTCCACGTTATCGTCCTCCCATCTTCAACGGCAGACTTCAATTGATGGTTGATTTTCAAGAGATACGAAGAATCGACCACTTTCAACCACTTTGCTGAAAATCAACCACTTTCAATTGATGGTTGATTTTCAGTAAATAGGAAGAATCGACGGTGCTGGTGGGGGAGGCTGTTCAAGAGAGTTTGGTGAGTTTGGGTTTAGGGATGAGAAGGGATAGAGATGACCAGGACAAATAAAGATGCACTGGAAAATAGTGAAAAAGTAAGGCATTTTATAGGCAGTTATGCTCTTCAAGCTCTTTATTGGAGGGTAATTTGAATTTTGAACTATTCCTTCCCCTATACTCTTCTTGCCATCTGAAGTGCACCGAACCCAATGAATGCTCCCCACATGACATGGCCAGTGCACTTTAACCGATGAATATTTGTGAAATTGGGGCCAAAACTTCTTATGTACAGTGAAATGAGTCTATTAGCTAAAAGTTAGTAATCAAAATTCAAAAAAGTGGTGGATGAGCTTTTATTGTATAAGTTGATAAGTTGATTCTATTGGTGGTAGATGTGTGTGTGTTTTTTTTAATGGGAGTGGCTACCATTCTCTTCCATTTCCTATCCTCTTTCATTATCTACATCCAAAAAATTTATAATGAGGTCAAATTTTTTTGGTTTGATTTTATCATTAGATTTTACATGAAATATTTTACATAAAATTAGTAATATTTTGAAATATTATGGAAAAGAATGGTTAAGTTTTCAATTTTATACGAATTTTTAAAAATTTAAGTTAAAGCATTGAATCATTTAAAAATTATAGAAAATTGAAAATTGAACCTTTCTTTTTGCATAATATTATATATTAAAATGTCATTAATTTTATGTAGAATTTAATAATAAAAGAGTTAAAAGTCACCCTGACCAATAAACAATCACTGAAGTCTCAATTTGGCCAATAAACAATAAATGATATGTTTTGGTCAACGAAGAAATAAAAAAGTTTATTTTGGCCACCGTGGTCCATATTGCACTACCACCATCAGTTTGGGCGCCATGAGGGCCCGTTGACAATCGCGTGGACAAATTTTGACCATGCAACATCATTATTTTTGAAGTGGGTCAAATGAAACCAATTAAGTCATGGCACATCAGGTAAGTTCATCATATGTCATAGCCTAAAGGCGTTGAAGCTTTTAAAGACGTCGCGTGCAAGTCGATGGTGTGAATAGTTAATGAAGAGGGACAATAGCAGGATGAGAAGTGAGTGAAGAAGGAATTGAAACATACAGTATTCATGGTAATAAATCAATCTAAAATACCAATCCTTATACATATCAAAAATGAAATATCACTAGAAGTTCGTCAAATTAAACTTCAGCTGTTGTAATGTTCTAACTTTCTTCCACAAAATAGAACATGAAATTCTCCCAAACCTAAAAAAAGAACATGAAATTAATCGGATAAACCCATTAGGGATTCCTTAATCAGTACACATTGTGAACAATGAGCAACATCAGAGCAAAAATGATGAAGGTAAGCGAAAAAAAAGCTTACTCATCACCATCTGTCTTTCTCTGATTATCTCTCTGATTTTTCTCAAACTATAACTTTTGTGTTTTTTTAAGCCTACTGACCCCATGCAAAAGAATGACGTAGTGTTCAAAAATTGTCCACGTGACAGTCAACAGGACCACGTGGCATCAATGGTTACGGTGTTAGTGCTAGACGACTTAGTCAAAATGTATCATTTTATTTATTTGTTGGCCGAAATGATATCATTTATTGTGTTATCAAAATGATACCACGTGGAGGATGACGTGGCAGTGGTTGTGCATAGTAGGGGTGCCGATAGGGAAGAGAGACAAGTAAGAAGATAGAGGAGTACAGGAAATGGTGGGACTCACCATAAGTGTTTTTATTAGGGTTTTCAACTATAAAGAGCAAAATGTGACACCGCTTTCATACTTTAATTTCGGGCAAATATGAGCCTAAAAAATTTTTGAGGGCAAATATAATATTTTTCTACAAACTTCTGGGGTAATGGTGACATTTAACCTATTATTCATTTGTCATGATGATTATTAACCCATCCATGATAAAATCAAACAAAAAATTTGACCCTAAAAATAAATTGTTTTGGGTGTAGACGATGGAAGAGCATGGAAAGTGAAGAAGATGGAAAATAAGCACATACAAATCAATCCCCCTCTCTGTGTGTGAAAAAAGATTGGCATCCCAGAAACGAATTGTTCAAGAAAAGTAGCAAAGTATCAAACAAGAAAACAAAAAGCTAAACAAAAGGAAGGAAGAAGATGCGGAGATGCTGATGCTATGTGTCTCACGTTTACATGCTTTGTGATTAAAAAGTTAACTAAGTAGCCTCATTCATTGAAGGATAGCATCACAGAACATAGCTTATATACCAATACCACCAGACAATTCAACTGCATCACAATATTTTTCTTATTAAAAAATTCAAATAATTTTTTTAAAAAAATTTTCTCCAAGTTTCATGCATGTGATTAATTTTTTTTTGTCATAAAAATGTCATCGAAAAATTAAGGTTTTAATTTTTTTTCCTTCAAAAATATTTTGTAGAACCAAAAAACAAGCAACGTATATGTTTCCAGTTCCACAAAAATTTATAGGACTTTGCTGTTAAAACAATTTTCCATGGTGCCTTTCTTCATCATGTGCAGGCAATCTTTAGTCTTTCCCTTATATATATTCTTCTTCCACATCTTTGTAGCCATTGTTTACCCTCAAATCTTAAATTCATTGCCTCCTATTTTTCAAACTTTCAATACTGTCTGTTCTTCAAACTTCTTGCAAGTTTCAGAAAGAAATAATTCCAAATCAAACATCAATTTATTTCCTAAGACCTTGTGTTTGTTCATTCATTGTTGACCATTTTCTTTCTCTATTTTCATTTTGTCCAGACCTTGCCCCCATTTTTCAAGTTAATATTGTTTATTTGTTTTAGATTAATAGGCTACTTTTCAAAAAACCAAAAAAATTCAGCACTTCTTTTTGCATTAAATTTGTACATTTTCTTGTCAATCATTACGCATAAAATCTAAAAAAACAAAAAAAAGTTGTTTGTTTGAACATTGTTTTGGTCTTGGTACGGTGCTCATCTTCTGCATCATATTGTAACAATAATATTTCTTTTCATTGTGATAAATCTTGTTTAAAAATAAAAAAAATCTCAAAAGTGTCTTCACTGTCTTCTATTTGTACAGCTGAAATACTTGGCATTGTTCACATCTTGTTCTTGGAGATCATCTGACATTCATTGCTTTCTTTTCCTCACAAGTTTTATCAACACACTGTTTACTTCAAGTTTTACAAGATATCATTCCAACTCAAACATCATTCACTCATTGTTCTTCAGAGTTTTCAGATCAAACCTGTTTTGCTGTTTTCCACATATAAGCCACTTTTCAAAAAATAAAAGTGTCATTTTTCTTGCTTTAGCTTTGCTGTTTTCTTGTTAATCATCTTCCCGTAAAAATATTTGGAAAAAGCAAAAAAAAAATTTGTGTGTTTTATTTTGATTAAGTTTTTAACGAAAACAAAAAAAAGCTTTGCCTCGGAGATTTAGAAAGAGTCTTCAACTATAAAGCTTTGCCAGAAGTTTGTTCTAATCAATATAGTTGCAGGTAGAGTTTGCTACTTGATAGTTAAATACATGCTTTAAGATAAATGTATTAATTAATTTTAAATTTTGAATACTTAAACCAATCTGTTTCTCCTCAAATCACAGAACTTGCTCAAACCTCAGTCTTGGAGAGGGACAACCACAAAATCATTTCCTATCCGCTTTTGGAAAGGGGTATGTACATGTAATATATATATATATATATATATATATATATATATATATATATATATATATATATATATATATCGCCTGTATTATCTTATTTGGATAATTCAGATTGTGTATCTATCAAAATAAATACAAAAGCTAAATCAAATATAGACTGTGTAGGTAAAATCCGACGGTAAAGATATAATTAGCTCTCCCTATTCATCCAAATGATGAATTATAAATAAGGATCAATATGATGAATAGGGAAATCAGTTCCCTAATGGTATCTCTCTAGTCTCTACGTTTGATGCAAAAAAAAAAAAAAAGCTGTTTTTTTTACATAGAACAACCAAGCAACCCCTTCGGGTCATCTTTCGTTGTGCCGGGTTATTCTAGGTTGCTAGTGCCTAGTGGTATGTCTGTGCCAATTTAGTGGCCGGGTCGGTGGATTCTGTGCTCACTCGTTTGGGCTATCCGAGAGAACCATAAAAAAAAACAAATAAATCAATCATCATCATCATCAATAGAAAATAGAAATGTGTTCCACTCAACATTTTCGCTTGCACTGTAGCTGTAGGCACATATCACTGTAGAAGCCAATGAATTTGTGCGGCTCCACACTCAGATTTACTGTTCATTAGCCGAATGGGAAGCCGACCAAAATGTTACTTTTCACACCTCATTCTGTTCCTCATTTACTTCTTCTCTTCTCTCATTTATATCTGTGACCCACATCCATCTGCCTCATTTCTCTCTCTCTTGTCCCGTGGCTCCACATCTCTCTCTCTCGCTGAACTTCGTCTCCTCTGTTTCTTTTTCTTCTCCAAAATACTCTAAAACCCTAACAATGGTGAATCTGCCACTCTCAGGTAACCCCCAAATCCACAGAGTCCCTCAACACAGTTCGGTGCCTCCCCCACTTCTCTCTCCCTTCAATCGCTCTGCATCAACATCTCTTAATAGATGAGGAGATAAATTTTGTGGTTACTTAATATTTTTTAAGGTTCTTTTCCTATGAAAAAAGTCATTACTTTTAGGTTTCCATTGCCTGATATTACATCTAAAGTTCCTTTTTTTCTTCTGTTTTTCCTTAGTTGATGAGCATTGTGTGCCTTCTTGCTTGGCTTTGGAGTGATGTATGTGTAAGTAAGATATATTTATTAACATGGGGATATTAATTCGTTCTTTGCTTTTTGTGGAGATCCAAATCATTTGAGAATTAGATTAGATGCACCCCCAGTAGCCTCTTTTGTAGTTTTTTCATTTAGCGCTAAGCATTAGGCCCCTGCTTTATAGAAAGACATGAAACCCACTAGATGATGTAAGCTTAACCTCCCAGTGGCCTTTTTTGTGGTTTATTTTAGTTAGCACTAAGAATTAAGCCCTTGCTTTATAAAAAAAACGTGGAACCCACTGGGTGATGTAAGCTTGACCTTAGATTGCAAGAGATATTTGTGGTTGAGTTGGTGAGCCTGCCTTATTATCAAGTTGTTAAGCTGATGTGATTTATAGTTTTGTTTGTTAAGGTGCTTTGTAATTCTATTTGCTCATCCACCATCTATTTGTTAATTTCTGCTATTACATTCTGGAAGCTAAATTATATTAATGTGCATGTAATTTGTAGGAAGTATAATGTCTTATTTATACGTAGATAAATTTGGTGGGTGGCAATTACATGTTTTCATGTTTGAACTTGGATATAGACACTTCCTATGTTTGGGAGGGAAGAGAGCTCTAAGGCTGGATAAGGTAGATGGGAGTGGTGAGGCATGGAAGAATGCTGATGTGCTGTCCTTTGATACAGGCCATTGGTGGAGTCATCAAGGATCCCTTCAAGGGTAATAAAAACCATAGAATGAAAGGTTTTGCTATAATTGAGTTAGTGTATTTTACCATGATTTGAGTTCTTTTATCAAATAAGTGCAGGTGGGATTATGTACAAATGAGAGGCAAATTCTGCAGAGACATGAACCGTTTGACAGGTTTAGAAAGTGGTCTCAAAACTTGGGCTAATTGGGTGGATGCTAATATTGATAGAAACAGAACTAAAGTGTTCTTCCAGGCTATTTCTCCTACACATTACAAGTAAGATTTTTATGCTCTTAGTAAGTTATCATGCGGATCCTACTTCAAAAAAAAAAAAAATGAAACAATTCATTGGGAAAAGAAATGGTATTTTTTAATATATTGGTTCATCATAATGCACCGAAACCATACATATCATCATTGTTGTATATTTTTTTGACGTTGCTTGATTTGTGGGCTTCTTGATTGTGACCTTCTCTTAGTGGAGTAGGAGCACCAAGCACTAGAAATTTTCATCTACGAAATGAGTTGTCTATAGTTTTTGAGATGTAGGACCCTGTTTTGACCTTAATAGGAAAACTTCACTACCTTCACATTTATGCAAGTCCTGAGTGTATGTCGGTGCTTTGAGTGATTATGTTGCTAATTAATGAATACTACAATTTAGAAAGCATATTATAGATACGTAGATTCTGAAAGGCTGGCAGTATGTGAGTGTTAGTATGTGAGTGCAATATTTGTGATGAGATTTAATCAATTGTTTCTTTGATTTGATTATACAGGCTCTGTAGCAGAAGGAAATAGAGAGAAACTTGCTTTTCCAACGCTCTCTACTTGATTTATTTGTATTTTTTATTTCTTCATGACATTGTTTTGGACTTCTCTTCGATATATATCTTATTTTGATAGAGAGCAAGTTGGTCACATGACAACAGAATTGTGCTGTAAAAATATTGCACAATCTGATAAAAGCTTCAATTTGCTACCAGCCAATTAATGTGATCTGCAACAATGTTTCTTTTCTACCTGGTCCAAGTTTATTTGTCCTCTTTTGTTGCTTTAATTACTCAATATCACTACTTTTATTTGATCTTATTCTACCATCGTTGTAAATACCTATATTTTCATTACTAGCCTTTTGTCTTTTGTTCTTTCATTAACTCATAGCATATTATTCAATCAACTCAATCATTTTCCTGTGATCAGTACCCTACATTTCATTTTATTGTTTGTCCAATATTTGCAGAAACGTGTGAGCTATGGATTGGATCGCGAATACCTTAAGCTTTATGTGTAAGTTTGTTTCCTTTTTTATGCCTTTATTTTGACCAATTCCTTTTTTATGCCTTCCTAACCTATGAATTTTGGAATTTGCTTTCGTAACACTTAGAGGTTATCAATTGGATACTTCTTGGTTTCAATGGTAGACATATATGACTGGAGCAAATACTTCTTGATTAGTCTAATGGATTTTATCACAAAACCAGGTAGTAAGCCTTTTGACATCAGAAAATGAACCCGTTGTTCTGCTGAATGATTAAACTTGATATGGTTTTATTAACACACATGGTTTAGAATAGATATGCATGTTGAACAACAAAATTATTTTTTTACAGTTAATGTCTGATGCCTTGATTTTTTTCAGTAAAAACACTTCAATTTTAAAGCCATAAAATCTGAACAAAGACAAGCAACTTTGTAGGGAAATTCATGATAACATTTTCCTAACTCTGCTCTCAGAACAAAAATTTATTCATGCAGGACATAGTCTGCTCATTGACTTGCTACATCATTCCAAGGGGTAACGATGATAGCACGAGGCCCCATCTCTGTGACAGCTTTTAGTCCTCTATGCATAGTACTTGCAGCTTTTATGGGCTAATTCATTTTCTTTTACTAGAAGTGCCTAGGAAAGTAACAATGAAACTCATAGGGCAAACTTACCACATGCTTAGTAAGCCTAAACAAAAACTGAAGAAATCTATTCAAACTTTGCAGGGTAACAGGGTACCTTTCCTATTGTTTTGGCCTGTACCTTGTGTTATGAAGTGAATGTAAAGACTATGCCCTGTCAACACCAAATGATAGAGGGATCTTATCACCAAGTATACTAATTTAGATGGAGGCAATATCAAAAAGCACACTGCTGATAGTGAGGTCATCATTATCACTTATTCCAGCCAAGAAATTAATGAAGCATGCTCATGAATGTCTAGGTTTGAACTATCCCAATATTCAGTTTCCATGCCCCTCTTTAAATGTTCATGACACCAATAGTTTGTAGGCATTGGATTATTTCATCTTTCAATCACAATTTACTGTGAGTGGATGATTTATGATGTAACAAATTGTTAAAATGCAGGGAGATAAAATCAAAGAAAATAACCTACCTTAGCATATTTACAGCACATATGCATAATTGCATGTTATTTTTTACTTCATAGCTGCATAATTTTTGGTTTTTTGTATTCTTAGTGTTGATGCTATTTGCTTTTTTTTGTCCTCTTTGATCTTGATGGATGATTAATATTTGAGGTTTATCCATTGTCCCTTTAACATTGGATTGTTCTGGTGCACTGCAAATGATTTATGGTATTGAAGGATTAACAATAATACTCTGAAAATATTTATGCTTTATGATGTTGGTGGTTGGTAGATGTTGTTTGTTGTTTATGTATTACTATGGTAGATTCAGATAATTACAATCCTTTATGTACTGCTATGAAAATATTCATTGCTTCCAGCTTCATTTTTGCTCATTCTCTCATATAATAATGTGCTCTTTTGATGATTAGATGGTACTAAATGGTGAGGGGAAATGCAAACAGAGATGGTATTGAGGAGAAAACACTAAAGGAGGATGAAGTAATTTACTAAAAGTTACTCTTTTACCTATCTGTGATGTTTTTCTATGCACATTTTTTCTAACCGTGTTAATGTTTAAGGCTATACTAATTCATACTGTTGGTGCTCTCAATTGTGCCATTTTTCTGTTATAGTGTTTATATGTGAAGAATGACCAGTGATAGTTCATCTTATCAAATTTTGATCATTACTTGCACTAAAGAAGCTTTGGTTAATATTGTTGCCATATCTAATTTTGATTATTGTGTCCACCAAAATGCTTGGCAGGCACAACAAGAATAGAAGCTATGCTGCACAAATGCTATCTACAGAGCAAAGTGCTTTGAATGGAGGTAATGTTTCATTTTTAATTTCAACTACATGTATTTGTCTGTTGCGTCTTCAACTGGACTGAGATTAGTTGGAGTATTTCTTTTTATTTTTTCGGAAGATTGGAGCTAGAGATGATGCCGGGAAAGAGGGTAAAGTTTGAGAGTGTAGCATTCTCTGAATAAACTTTTAAGACATAACGAGTGTGTGCTAAAAAGACTGTGATTGAAAGAAAACCTACCCTCCATCAACAGAGACTAGGCTTTATTAAAATATAAATGGTGGGAAGTGATTTTGTTGGACTTTTCTATGTGGGAAGTGACTTTGTTGGAGATCTTCCATTATCAAAGAAAATTCTTGCTGCCCTTACTACTGGTAAGTCCAGTTCTAGGTTCTATGGGAATATAAATGAATTTGTTTCTGTATCTTTGAATTGTTGCCATTCTCTTTGCAAGAATATGCATGCTCCACTTACTAGAGTGAGCTTCATATAGTATTATCTGTTTAACTTGATCTGCGTACTTGTGGGTACAATGGTAAGGATTCCAAATAATATTTTTTAAATGACAGTAATAGTATTTATTGAGATATATAGCTTATGCTTCACCTTCAAAAGCTTGCTTTGGCATTCTTATGGTCATTGTTATCAAGTGACTGAGGTTTTATTAGTCTTTTTGCAGGTGGTTCAAGTACTATTACCTCTTCCATATTCTCTCTCAATTCGGCATACTCTCAGGCATATTGCTTCAGATATTTTATGGAATCATTGGGACCTGGACTGCTTATCTAATCACTGTACTCTAAATAGAGTATAGAACCAGAAAGGAAATGGAAATCGTCAGCTTCAAGAACCATGACATTCAGGTGAGTTTCGTACTTTTAATTATTTCTCTCCCACAGTCACTTTGCATCCTTAATGTCATTCATTCTCAAAATCCTATAAAGTTCATCTGCTTGATCAATTTAAGTCTTAACTCAACCAGCTTTAGTTTTATTTATATCTTTACTTTATATCTTAATGAGTTCAAATGCTTCCTTTATATTGGTAATAATGCAAAATCGTTTGATTATTAAAATATTGAACACCAGTATACATTAAACTACGTGATTAAAAGTAGTTGCTTTTAGTTTAATAAATCCCTTACTCTTTAGTCCATAATCTATCATGCCAAACTATGTCTTTTGCTTTTTCTTTTAGGATTTGAAACTTCTTTTTATAGGAAGTTAGGAACCTATAAGAAGCTTATGTCTCAACCGATTGAATTAACCTTATTTTTTATTTCACTTTAATTAGTAAGTATCGTTTTAAATATAAACATATTTACAGCTATTGGATATCTCACTTGCTCCATCTGCTCAACATATTCTGTAGACATGTAATGTTGGTAGAACTGGATGTTGATCAAACAAACAAAATGAATAACTTCCTTCTAGACCTGATCAAATATTCAACGCATAATTTTTGATGTTGACTATGAAAATAATGATGAAGAATGTGATGAAGCAGAAAATGAAAAATCAGATCAAGGTAAATTTAGATTTCTTTGTATCAAATTTATGTGATTGATTTTCTTGCTGAATGTAATATTGTATGGTGGCTTTGATTCAAGTGAGTCCAATAGGTAACTTTGATAAGTGTGACATGGGACCTCCATGGCTGAAACCAATGCTTAAAGCTGATTACTTTGTTACCTGCCCAAACCATGGTGATTCTAACAAGAGTGAGTGTAATATGTTACATATATCAAATATGTAACATCATTGGTTACATTATGATTATTGTGATTACTCTAAGGTTACACTACCATTATTTCATCAAAATAGTTTTCCTATTTTATTGCTAATTTTCTTCAATCTCAATCGTTTTTCGCTTGCAAGTATTTTTGCAGGAGAGTTCTTGGTCAGTTTTCACTTTTTAGTATTTTTTATGGCTACCCTTTAAACTTATAAGTCTATCTCCATCACATTATTTTTGTATGTATTCATCTTATGAATCCATAAGTTTAGCAGACCAATGATGTTATATCTACATCACATATTATTTTTGTATGTATTAATCTTGTGGATCCATAGGTTGATGGTATTTTGGGACCAATATCTGTCTAAAAATATGAAAATCATTTTCTTTTATTGGCGTTTCCTTCATTTATTTCCTCCACGTATATCTCCCGTGCAACGCACGGGAGGTACCGCTAGTTATTTTAAACTAGAGGGGGTATCAAGCTTGCCTACTGTGCAAATTTAGGATGGTTCATTCAATTGGTCCCTTTTGACATCATATTAGCTCTACTATCCAAACATGAACACCCATAGAAAATCAAGTTAACAACAATGTCTCAGAAATATGTATGTGGTGTTTTAAATAACCAATTTAACATCAAATGAAAATTATCAATCCAAAACTAAATGGTAACTTAAACAAAGAAAGTAAGGTGCAAAAATAAAAGCATAATCTTAATAACTGAAAATAAAGGTTACATGGACAAACAAATGAATTAAAACATAAACCCCCTTTGATTAGTCTTCATCTTGGGAAAACAACGTCCTTAGACACCGATAACTTTAATTTATAGCCTCAAAGGGAAAGAGCATTATCAGATGGAGTGAAATGGGTGAACAAAGATGATTTCTGATAAGCTTTTCAAATGGTTTATGCCCTAGAGTTAGGTTAAGTCATTGAGGAATTTTTCAAAACCATGGTTTTAAATGTCCAATCCGTGACTGTTTTTTTTTAAAAAAATTAAGTGTTTGGCTTCCATTTTTCAAAACCTAGGTTGTGAACCCATAATTGATGTTTTTAACTTTTAATTAGCCTTATCTTACGACTATCAAAATAACTAGAATTACATATTATATAGTATACTAGTCAACCTAGGTCGATTTCTCAGAAATTGACTTGTTTAGAATTTATTGTTAATTTCTCTAACAAATTACTTAAAAAATACTCCCTCCGTTCCTAAATATAGGACCTAGATGACTTTTTTTGGGGAGATTAAGGAAGACAATTAAGTTAGTTTCTTTCCAATAATACCCCTCTTCATGAGTAATAGGTTTTGTGAGTAATAGCTTGGCGATAGTTACGAAGGTGGTAGGGGGAGGGGGAGGGGGAGGGGGAGGGGTAATTTAGGAAAAATATGACCAAAAATGTATCTAGGTCTTATATTTAGGAACAAAATAAACTCTCTATCTAGGTCCTATATTTAGGAACAGAGGGAGTAAGACGCAAATGTTCAAATATTACTTACCTATGCTATTTTTTTTATCTTGTATTTAGTGAAATAGAAACAAACAAAAGATAAAAGTTGATTTTATATCAATAGAACACTCCTCCAACATAATTTACCTATCCTTGTTCTTTCTTTTAAGAAGTCTCTTGCAAGTTTAATAGATTACTTCATAGAATCAATTTCCTAACTAAGCAAATTTAATCAATCAAGTAACCAATTCAACTTATACATGTGAGGAATTGCAAATATCATTCCATCTTGCACAAGACCTCAACTTATACATATGAAATTCATTAACTCTAATTCCAAAACCTAAACAACTAGATAGGTAGAGAAATTAAAGCTACAAAATGTAAGCAAGACATACAAATAATTTCTGTAACATCCCAACGTCTCGCTCTCGAAATTGTCCGCTTTGGGGAATCCTCACCCCTCACGGTTTTAAAACGCGTCGAGAGGGGGAGGTATCCAGGCCTATATATAGCACCTTTCGTTCTCCTCCCCAGCCGATGTGGGACTTTACAATCCATCCCCTTGGGGCCCAGCGCCCTCGCTGGCACATCGACCCGAGCCTGGCTCTGATACCATCTGTAACATCCCAGCGTCTCGCTCTCGAAATTGTCCGCTTTGGGGAATCCTCACCCCTCACGGCTTTAAAACGCGTCAAGAGGGGGAGGTATCCAGGCCTATATATAGCACCTTTCGTTCTCCTCCTCAGCCGACGTGGGACTTTACAATTTCCATAACCACAAGTTTATCATCCTCTCATACAAGATTAAAGAAAAACTATTGCCTTACAAAGTTCAATAACCAATCCAACTAGCATCATTTAAAGAACCATATAATTCAAGAGCATAGGATAGAAACTTCCTGAAATCATGAAGAACTCAAGGCTCCTTCACATTGGAAGAGAAATTGGGGATTTAGCCACTTAGAACTTGGTACAACTCTGAAATTATTTTGCATTTCAAGATCCATGAGTTGTTCTTCCTTCGTCTTCCCAGAATGAGAAAGAAAGAGAGCTTCTCTTCTTGTTCTTCGGCCAGCCAGAGAAAAAGTGAACTAGTGTTCTTTTTCTTTTCTTTCTCCATGTCCAGCATACACACACACACACATATAATTCTGTTCTGCCCAAACTTTTCTCTAACCGATTCCCCCAAAACTGAATCCAAAACCGTTCGCAGCCTCCTCTTTGCTTCCTCAGATCCGTTTCTCTTCTCTCTTCAATTTCCCAGTTCCCTTTTTCCTTTGTTTTCTTGCTCAGCTTCCTCTTGTTATTTTTTATTTTAATTTGCTTCACGTTGAAATTACAACTCTGCCCCTATTATAAAACACACAGCAAAATCAAAACCAAAGGGTAATCTGGACTTTTCTCATTTAACACATAAGAACCACATTAAATTCTCCATTTTGTCAACTAAGTGCATATTCTAATTAATTCACAATAAAGCTTAATCTTGGCCAATTAAGTCACTAATTAAAAACCAAAAATGCACAATGAAGTAGTTCAATTTATGAATTATCACTGTCCAAACAAGCACAGATGTAGCATCACTTGTCTTCCATTATCCCTGAAATCTAAATTAATACAAAAAATTTAAAAAAAAGGCCCTTTATAGTCCTTAATATTCATCCAGTTTTGAAATTACTCATAAATGCATACATACAAGCACATTGGGGAGTTAGATCTTGGGGTTTTATTAGGTTTAAGACATTCTTTTAGGTTTTAAAAAAATACTTAATGAGATATGTATATATGTCTACCAACCAAGATCCATTGCCATCACTATTTGAACTCAATTACCACTTTATGTGTTATGAGTTAACTTATTTCAGATTAACAAGGTCCATACATCCACAATTAGACCAATGTTTGTTGGCAAACTAATTGATCAATCTCCCAAAACTCTACTGTCATTAATTAACTTAACTAAAATCACGAGGATTAAAATATGTCTTTAAGTTCAAAAATTATTGTGTCTAGGTAATTATTGTGTCTAGGTAATTTGAAATTCACGAGGATCAAAATATGTCTTTAAGTTCAAAAATCGCTTATATGTGTATTTTATACCCAATAAAGTCCTTAGATTGGGAGCAGAGATTTAAATTTGGGAAATTGTCCTTAAAGACCCCTAAACTTATTGGCAAGAGTTTCCAATACCCATTAACTATTTTGGGTACCTTAAATACCCATAATCTATCATTTTGGGAGTCGAAATACTTGAATTTGCAGTCTTCAAACGGTGTTAACACACACACACACACACCTTTTTTCCCATTATATTCCTCACTCATGGGTATTTTAGCTCCCAAAATGATAGATCATTAGTATTTTAGCTCCCAAAATGATAGTTCATGGTTATTTAATTCAACTCCTAAAATGGTAACAAAAGGTGGATGTGTTAATGCCGTTTGAGGATTCTATAAAATTTGGATATTTCAACTCTCAAAATGATAGTTCATTTAAGGTACTCAAAATAGTTAACAGGTATTGGTAGCTCTTGTCATATAAGTTTAGGGGTATTTAAGGACTTTTGCCCTTTAAATTTACAATTTTGTGTTGAGTCAAATCCTTGAATAAGGTCCTTATCACATTGGAACTAGGCCAGCTTTTGTTGCCAAACTGTGTGTATGCAGAGAGAGAGCCATAATTAAATAAACTTTATTATGGAAAATTTTAAAAGAATAAAAATTCTTTGGACTTTATTTAGAACCTGAATTCAGGTCCCATTATCGAACTCAATGTAAGTGTCATAGTTTGGCATCACATACATGTAATATATTGATACAATCGAGTACGTTCGGATAAGTTAGTGAGGAAATAAAATGCTTATGTCAAAAGGAAAAGAAAGGGGTATACTACAAAAAATTGTCTGTATAGTAACAGTTGCGGATTCCAACGGTTTTGCACCTATAGCAATGCAATACTACCTCCGGTCCTAAATATAGGACCTAATTGACTTTTTTTTGGAGAGATTAAGTTTGCGAAATAGGTTATTAAATGATGATATATTTGATATATTTTTAGATTATCCATTAGTTTATAAGTAAAATAAGCTAGTTTAAGGGAAAAAATTAGGTAAATCAATTTATAATTAACTTATTTTACTTTTTTAAGGATTTTCTAGAAAAAGTCAATTAGGTCTTATATTTAGGACCGGAGAGAGTATTATTTTTGCCCGGAATTGCATTGTAATGGGTTGAACTGTGTCTCTGTGCCCCATAGAAAATTTCCAACGGGTTTGACCAGTGCTAACTACATTGGTTTTTTTACCCGTTGATCCATCATTTGACACACATGACTTTCCAACGGTTGTTAGGTTTAACCGTTGGAATGCTCTAATATCAAACCGTTGATAACTAGGACTTTGATTTATCTAAGCACTATTCATTTGCTTATCATTTTATTCAGGAAGAAAGAATGGAAGTTCTCACTATTATTGTTGGGAAAATAGTAGAGGTAACTGTATTACCCATTGGAAGGCAAGTGGGATATTTATTATCTTACAAAGAAAACATTAAGGATCTAAAGTATAATGTTGAGGAGTTGGAGACAAGAAAAGGTCGCATTGAGCATGCTGTTGAAGTAGAGAGAAAGAATGGAAGAAGGATTGAAGTTGATGTAGTGAGTTGGCAAAATAGAGTTGATAAGACCTTGGAAGAAGTGAAGAAACTTTATGAAGATGAACCAGATTCCAATGTACAGTGTTGGAAATTGTCTCTTCCTAATTTGAAATCACGACACCAACTTGGTAGAAATGCAAAGAAAATGGCAGTCAAAGTTGCTGAACTGAGGGAAAAAGGGAGGTTTGATGGTGGAGTTGGGTATGGTACTGATGATTCTGACTTAGCAAATGTAATTTTTGCTACTACTAGTAGTGAAAAGCTTGAGTCAAGAAACTTTGTGAGGAATGAGATTATAGTGTCTCTTGCTGATCCTAAAGTAAGCAAAGTTGGAATTTATGGGTGGGGTGGGGTAGGGAAGACCACTCTAGCTAAGGAAATTGCCAAACAAGTTAAGAATGACAAGTTGTTTGATGTGGTGGCAATGACAACTATATCTCAAACATTAGATGTTGAAAGAGTTCAAGATGAGATTGCATATCAATACCTCGGACCCACCTATTATCATGTGAATGGTACGAGCATTCTGTGGTGTAGTCGACGAATGGACCGGCTTTTGTTGTGCATCCCCTGCACGAGATGTATTTTTATTACTTTTTATAATATCTTTTAACATACCTTTTTTCATCAATTCCACCACTTCTTTTCTCAGTTGAATACAATCTTCCGTTCTATGTCCATGGTCGTCATGAAAATGACACCATTTATCCGGGTTACGCTTTTCTGGCTCACGTTTAAGCTTATTGGGCCACCTAACAGAATCTCCTAGCTTCTGTAATGTGTTCACTAATTCTGCCGGGCTTACTGAAAAATTATGCTCACTCAATTTGGGTACGGGCGGCTTTTTGGAATCATCTCCATGCGATCCTCCTCGATTACCTGTGGAATAAGGTTCAGATCTCCAATTCTTACCTCGAGATTGCTGGGATCGCCTATCGGTATAACCACCTTGCTGTGTATTTTTCTGTCGCTCAGCTAACTCTAATCTAAATTTTGCATCATCTTCCTCCCACCTTATCTGAGCCCAAGCATAAGCTTGTACTTCCACCCATGTCTTAACTTGATGCATAGTGAGCTCTTTATAAAGCTGTGAACCTGGAAGCAAACATCTACGAAAAGCTTGCACAGCTATAAATTCATCACAATTTGGAATACTTACCATTTCTTGAGTAAACCTGGTTAATATTTCCCTAGTAGTTTCATTAGGTCTTTGTAATATTCTATATAAATCATCAGATGTTTTGATCAAATTACGACTACTAGCAAATTGCTGCACAAACATTTCAGTTAATTGACTAAACGAATTAATACTACCTGGCATGAGATTTGTCCACCATGACAGTGCTGGACCTATTAGGCTAATGCCAAAACCACGACACATCGCAGCTTGACGTTTTTCGGCAGGTATGACGGCAGCCATCATAATTTGTCTATACTGTGCCATATGCTCATCAGGATCTGTTTTTCCACTATATTTTGGCAAAACAGGAAACACAAAACGTTCAGGTAAATCAATTAAAGCAATTTGATCGACAAATGGGCTATCTGAATAATTTCCCAATCTGGCAGACTCAAATGGTTTTCTGATTCCGGGGATTTGCAACACTGTTCTTTCGAGAGTTTGCACTTTCTTCTTCAAAAACTCCGTTTCAGTGGCACGTGTGTCACCTGTATAAGTGGATGCTTTTGTGGATTCTTCTTCTTCAGATCCTGCATCATGACCAGAATTGTTATGCTCAGTATCTTTCTTACCTCCACCTTCAGAATCGTGAGGAATATCATCCTCGTGTTCTTCTTCATTCTCGGGATGCTTATCAGCGATGACATTTATTTTTTGGTGTAACTCTTGATTTTCCTTTTGCAATCGTTCCAGAGTTTCAGTTTGAATGGCAATGGCTTCGCTCTGCTGTGTAACAAATTGCTCCTGCCTAGACATCCTTTCAGATTGTTCAGTCAACTTTGCTAGAATTTGAGAGAACTGATCACCATGACTGGGTTGTTCCATTGTAAGTAAATTGCCAAAAAGACGGTAGCTTGTATGAAAAGACTATCTTCCCCACGGTCGGCGCCAAATGTTGATACACAAATATATCAAATCGAAGAATAATGACTTTATTCAAATTGAGTGGATAAACCACTATGATAATACAAGAGTTCAGTCGCCTAGATTTTAGTCGACTAACAAAAGAGTGAAATAGAAAGTAGAAGATTCAGAGAGTATTGGATGCCCCTTTACATGGATTGTGTTTCTATATATAGGCTACAAATTTCCTTCCCGTTGGAATAATCAATTCCCATACTTATGGGTATTTCCGTTTTGATTCTCATAAGTATGGAAGTTACAAGAAATTAATGGGCGGTTACAAAGTATCTTTGACCAGCAATGATGCACTTGTCGACCTTCTGGCGCTTTGGGCCCCTTCAGACTTATTTTCTTTTTGGGCTTAATGGGCTTCCTTCACTGAACTGAATTATGTCGTAACAATTTGGTTGATTGATCAACGGAAGCTATCAAAATTCAAAATAATTGACGTGATCACATGTTAGACTATTAATATCTTTGGCAAGTCGCGTTGCTTGTTAGAAAGTTATAGTCCCTAAATGTAAATTAAAGTTACTAAAGTTTTTTGCACACCCTTTCAAAGATTGGTGGACTTCATGACAGCAATCCCCGTCGTGCAATCCAAAGGTGGATTACATTGTTGGGCACTCTCAGTTAGAAACTAAATCAACTCTAAGAAGCTAGCAATAAAGGCTATTTACAGATGAATGTAACCCAACGAAATCGTTGCAACTACAGAAGTGATAGTTACTTGCTATCAAAGCCATGAATATTATTCCTTCCTGTCCTAAATTATAGTTGACTTTTTTAAAAAATTAAAAAAGTAAAACATGTTATTTAATTATGATATATTTTATATATTTTTGTATTACTTATTAGTTTAAAGATCAAATAAATTAATTTATGAAAAAATTAGCTAAGTAAATCAATTTATAAGTGTCTTATTTTACTTTTTAGGATTTTCCAAAAATTTCGTCTTATATTTAGAACCAGAGGAAGTATTAACATGTACACTTCATTTTGTTGTTTTCCTAGTACGGTAACTTTTTTATTTTGATTCTTTAAAGAGATTATTCTTCCACCAAGAAACGTGATCTCAACCGTACCTATGCAAGAGCTAATTTTGGTATTACCAAATAATAATTTATTAAAGGGTTTTTATCTCTTTTATTCCTTACAATTTGTCAAATTTTAGTTTTGTTTCATATGGTTTCAATAATTTTAATTGATTTCAATCATATATTAAGATTTGGAATTAGTTCAAATATAATGACCAAAATTCTAATGATAAAAATCAAGGTCCGTTTAACCTGGCGGGTTGGCGTGAGTGGTAAGTACTCTCGTCCCTTAAACAAGTGGTTGGGGGTTCGATCCCCAGCTCTTGCGAATGGAGCAAATTCACAGGCCAGCTGTCTACCCCTACATGAGACTTCAGAACAGCGAAGGATTAGTCCCACTTGACACGCGGGTGGGATACCCTTGAGAAATAAAAAAAAAATAAGGTCCGTTTAAACTATATAATGACTAAGCAATAATATTAGTCGTTTCTCTATACTTTCTCACCGAAAAGAACCCCTCCTTTTCTTTTTTCCTTCTCACTACTCTCATTTTCCCTCCTTATAACCATTATTACATACCCCACCTTTTCTTTTCCTTCCTGTACTCTCATTTTCTCTCTTTATACCATTAGACCAACTGATGAATGGTCCAAATTTGACATTTTAATAATTAAGTACTTAACAATATATGAGTTGATTGATTTTGATATGAATAAATTTAAAGGCCTCTCCATTATCATCATCCTCTCTATTTACTCTTCATTTAGTATATTCTCCATCAGATTTGCTTTCAATGGTTGATATCTGATATAATTGGAAAAAATAGTATACATTTAACAATAAATACATAATACTTTGCTAAGATCTCAATCATTAAAAACGAATTCAAATGTTGAAATACTAAATGGAGAGAGTTGGTAATGGATAGGCCTTTCACCCAATAATAAACTATTATAGATAGTAAAGAACATACAATAAAGTATTTAATATGGAGTAAAGTAATCCGGATAGTTTATAAAGAGGAAAAAAGGAGAAAACACGGGGAAAAGAAAAGGATGACTTCCTGTCTCCAACCCCCTCTTCTTGTGGATTATGCACTGCTTACCATAAATAATGATGGTAAAATAAAATAATTATGTGTTTTACCTACAATTTTTGAAGTCTAACTATAATCAAACTTTGTCATTAGTATTCTCGTTCCTTAAATAAATGATTGAGGTTCGATTGTCAACTCTTGTAAATGAAGCAAAATCACATGTATACCTATATGAGACTTTGACTCAGCACGAGTGATTAATTTCACTTGACACGTGAGTGAGGATACATTTGAGAAACAAAAATAAAGTACATTGAAATTAGTTTAATATTATTACACAAAATTTGAGATGTTAAATTGTTAATCTAATAATTAAAAATGTTAATTATCATATTTCACAACGAACAATTAACAAAGTAGTATCAAATTTCACAACAAATAATAAATGGTCTCGTTTTGGTCACTAACCTGTAAAAAATTCTTTGGCGACCAATATCATTAACTGGAATTTAACTAAGTTAAAATTTTGTGTTGCTTGATTGTAACGCAGGCCAATTGACAGTATTGGCTAAACAAACTTTTTTAAAGTTCATTTATCAAAATAAGATCTTTTATTATTTGTTGTGACATTTGATATATACTTCATTAATTCTTCATTATGAAATATGAGATTTAGCTCTAATTAAAATAAAGATTGAAATTCAATAAAAAAAGGAATATTAAAATTAAGATAGCTTGAGACAAGATGCAAATTATTACTAATTAAATACATACCATGTGGGAAATAGACGCAAGTGAATACGCTTAGTTTATTCATGCCTCGCACCTCAACCTCGATTTCAACAGTCTCTACACTGTAAGATTAATTTGGAGTTAAAGATTAATAATTTAAAGAGCACATGGGTATATAGGAGTGCAAGATATCGACCAAACCCACTCGATTTATTGATATTCGATCACCATACACTACTATATTAGCGCACATGCAAATTATTTTCACCGGCCAATTAACAAAATACTTCATCCATTCCTAAATATAATACTACCTCCGGTCCTAAATATAAGACCTAATTGACTTTTTTTTTAGAGGTTAAGGTTGCGAAATAGGCTATTAAATCATGACATATTTGATATATTTTTAGATTATACATTAGTTTATAGGTAAAATAAACTAATCTAAGGGAAAAATTTAGGTAAATCAATTTATAATTAACTTATTTTGCTTTTTATAGGATTTTCTAAAAAACTCAATTAGGTCTTATATTTAGGACCGGAGGGAGTATCATTTTAGGGAGGAAAGCTTGTTCCTAAATATAAGATTACTTTCTAATTTGACTCAAGTTTTCCCCAAATTACCCCTATACTCCCTTTACCCAAAAAATAGTGGTTTGAAGAAGGTGAGAGGATATTTTTAAAACTTAGGTGGGTGGTATTTTGGAAATTTCATGTAATCCTAACTCATTAGAATGTCTTCCTTAATCTCTCCAAATTTGCTAAAGTGATCATATATTTAGGAATGGAGGGAGTAACAATCACTACAAAAACATTCTACTTTCGACACTGACTTATGGTGGCGAAACTTTCGGCATTGGAAGTTGTCGTTGAAGACAAAAAAGCCGCTACCATAATAATTACTCCTTCTACTAGGTAATATAAAAGTTCAAAATTTAAATGATTTGGAATACAAAATATAAGGGTCTAACTAAAATTGTCTCACTGCTAGTTTTCTTTTTTTTAACCTTAATCAATTTGGTTGCATCAATTGAGTTGTTGGTTACTAGACGGAGAGAAGGGGAAATGACACTATTTGAGAATGTCACCACTACATTCTTTCTCTTTTTTACTAGTAGTATTATAATTAATAAAGGCAAAACTGTGACAAAATTTTTTTCACACACTCAACTAACTTTCAAATGTGTTTTTAAAAAGTGCGTTACAGTCTTACAGACGAAGGTAATAATATTATTGAAAGTATTGGTATAAGTCTCTTCAGAAAATTGACTTTCAGTGGCGACAATAATAAGCAAGATCGGTTAGTGCAATGTTGCTTGTTTGAGCATGCCAAACACACACATATCCTTAAAAGGATCGGATTACTTTCAGCGGCATCCATCACAAGGTTACCTTTCGCGGTAACAAGACTAAACAAACACTTTTCATGTCACTAATTATTGTCCCTTGATAAGAGAACTAATATTAAAAAAGGCGGTGTCATTTTTTGCAATTATTTGAAAAGAAGATTACGTTTTTCACGCCAATCATGTTTAAATGAGTGATGTGAAATGTATTCTCCCAATTTTTATTCATTTGCGCCCGTTATCACCATTTTCTTCCTTCTTCCATTTTCATCCTCTCTATCCCTCAAACACCCAAATCCTTGCTATTTTATTTCTTTCTCAATTCCGATCACTCGCATTTTATCATAGGTTGGCCATTTTTTAGAGGAGGAGGGGGAGCCTCCACGTTAATTTTCAGTGATGACCTTAACCAAATGATACCCTACTTTGATAATGTAATGACATGATTTACCAACAGTCCAAATCTAGTTATGTCCAAGATTCCTAGGATGTACATGGGGAATTTAAAATTGCTTATTTTTCCCCTTCACTAATGAAATCAGATGTTGGCATTAGATTCCAATTGGTTTCCCGCCACGATATCAGCAACTTTCATGCAATTCAAAATATGATCAGGGCATGGGGAAAATAATTTCTTACCCGATAGATCGATTGGCAATACAAGGGTCCCCATAATCTTGTATGTGTTCAGGCCATTTCCCACGCTTCTTAGAACATTGTCATTAAGCAGTTTTCTGGCCTTAACAATACTCGTCCACAGCCATAAAGCTCTGGATCCTTTAGTAGCCATGACCGCGTCGCTTTTGGGGATGAAGAGGGAGAGAGATATTTTTTTATTAAATGTGGGACCCACATAAACATATCCTACGTGGCGATGACAAGGCGCCAGGTGGCAAGATAGGTCTTCACGTGGCGGCCACATAGGCATAGTAACGGTCAAACGTTGTTGACCGTCCAACTGTGGTAGTTTTTAAACACCTTGGTTACTTGGAGTCCAGATACGGGCCTGTTGTTAGTTCAGGGTGCTCAGCGCTTCTTGGTGGTTACTTGAGGGTCAGATTAGGTCCTTTACCCTTTTATAAACTATTAGTATTCAAATATATTTATTGTTTCATCATATTTTTCTATATTTTTTAGGCTTCACTTTGTGTTATTCTGTTTCAGACAAAATATCTGATCAGCACTTTTAACTTGTGTCCTATGTAGTTGATTCCCAACTTGGAGTTGTTGACCCTAAATAGTGAGGATACAAGCATGATATTACAAAGGCAATTTTTAGGGGAACTCTTCAGCAAACTCAAATGTCTTAATTTGACAAATTTTGAAGATCACCATGCCACTTTTCCTTATTGGTTCCTCCAAAAGATAACCACACTCAAATATCTCCTTGTTGAATGGAGTTCTTTCAAGGAGATATTCCAAGAAGAAAATCCTATAGATGTCAAAAAAAATACTAAGATCGAAACACGTATTGAAGAATTGAACCTCAATCAATTGCATAATCTCCAACATATATGTAAAGAAAGATGTCAAATAGACCCTATTCTGGAGAATCTTGAACGCTTACTTGTCCAGCACTGTTCCAAATTGAAGAACATAGTACCTTCCACAGTAACGTTTTCCCACTTGACACATTTGGAGGTGCATTATTGCATCGGATTGATTCACCTGATCACCTCATCAACTTCAAAAAGTATGGTCAATTTAGAAACAATGATAATAAGGAACTGCAATTCACTTGAGAAAGTTGTGGAAGAAGACAAGGAGGGTTCTGAAGAGGTAGTCATTGCATTTAGCAACTTAAATGTTTTAGAGCTTGAATGTTTGCCAACACTCAAAATGTTTTGCTCATCAAATTGTTTGTTGAAGCTTCCAAGGCTTTCTAAAGTTGTTATCATCAATTGCCCTCAAATGGAGATCTTCTCTTTGGGAAAAACAGTGTACACACCATTGCTTCAGAATGTCCTAACACATCATCAAGATGACAAGAAGCACTGGCAAGGTGACCTTAATTCCACAGTGAATAACATCTTCCAAAATATGGTATGCATTTATTAAGCCAATTATTTCAAAGAAGGCCAAAATTAATTTTTATAATCTTATATACATTTTAAATCACATAAAATCACTTTCAGTTACCACATAGTTAACATTAAGGCCTAATTTATATTAGAGCTAGCTAGGAACTAGTTAGCATTAAATGTAGTATAGGAATTTTACAGTAACAGTAAATTTTGATTGGCTATCAAAGGCTGATCAAATTGCAGATAAAACAATGCAAGAAATAATCGATCTTCCAAGTTTGTCTGATGATAGAAAGCAAAAGGAGAATGCCTCTTCAACAGATCATCAAGATGCAGGTATATTTCGATGTCCTCATGTTTCACCAACTCTTGCATAATGAAGTACTATAAACATATGATTATGATACCATACGAAAAGAACTACAATATTCTGTACATTTTTTAAAATTGTTTTGTATAATTAGTAGAAGCAAAGTAGAACAATATAATCATAGCAATGCAAGACTTTTAATATTTATATTGGTTAGTTTTTAGATTGCAAGTATTTGAACATATTGTAATTAATGAAATTAATGAATAAATTAAAGTTACTGAGTATAAAGTGAGATCTTTCGAAGATGTGGTTTCAAAATATCATCACTTTGCTACGGTCAGTTCTACGACCTTTTCTTTCATAGATTTTTCAATGTGGAAAAATATGGGATTTTCAATTTTTCTTATGAGACTATTGATCAGATGTCTTTAATTCAGCCTACTTAAAAACATAAGTGTCCTACTACAATATTGTCATTATAAATGACCTTGAATTATTTTTATGTTAAATCACATTGTTACAGTATTTTCTTGCCAGATTGACTGTAGTGACCCTCTATTATAGGGGTACTCAAAATCTAATTTAATTTCTCAGTTTTTTATTATTTATTTAGCTATTGGAACCCTAGAAATACATGACATCATTCAAATTGACCCACGCACAGAATCATGACATATATTGCACAAAACATAGATTTTTATCTTGTTCTTTATCTTTATCTTTATAAGTGTGCATTGAATTAATTGATCATTCTATCATGTTGATGATTAATATCTATTAGAAGGATCACGTGATGCATATAATGGGACTCAAGAGATGGGAGACAGTGACACCGCCAAGAAGCCTTCAATTTCAATTTCTCAAAATCTCCCAAGCTCTAGCATAATTCCTAATGCCGGTATCGTTATAGTTTTCCCATATACTATTAATTTGAATAAATTGATCATTGAGAAATAAATGCATTTTTAGAAAGAAAATATTTTATCTTATTAAAATTTGACTCATCCTATTTTCTAACTTTCAGCAACAAATGATCCTGCACCTTCACAATCTTTAGAACATGCCATAGCACAAAGCACAGGTTCTATATTCAGTTTATATCTTTATTATTTTGAAATCCAAACTGCACAAAATTTATTATGATTTCAAATGTAGGTAGGCCGTTGGCTTTGTTTTGTAAGATCCAGTTGATTCAACCAAAATTGATAGAGGAAATGATACATTAAAGTTTATCATTAAAATAAAAGGGTCAACCCAGTTTTAGTACCTCTTGGTGAAGGTGGTGGGAAGAGAATGTACTTACCTCTACTTTATGCAAGGAGCTAGGTTAATTTAAACCCACAACCTCAGACCCTATGATGAATGAGTTTACCATTGAGTCAGACCGACCCTTCTAGTTTAGCATTAGAATATTTTAATTTATTTTTCCTCGCATTTTTCAAATAATAGGTTTAGCTAAGGAGGGTCAAGATATGGGTGAGAATATTAAAAGGCCATTGGTTGAAGCTATTAATGTTAATCTTAGTCCCATAAGAGTTTATAATGCAGGTACTGATCTTGTTTTAACATGTGACAAGTTTCTCTTAGTTACTTTCTTACATTTTCATACATGCCCATTGTAGTAATTGGCTTATTAATTGATGACAAAGAAAGTAATGCAAGTGCTGTTTATTCAATTTTTTAAAAAATATACGATTCAACGAGTAATAATTACTGTGCACAAATTATAAATATATGGAAGACATGTTGTTAAAATATCGTCACTCTGATTTGGTACAATCCATGTCCATTTTTTTCTGCAGAAAGTTAAACATCACATTTTTACTGTACTGGTCATCGACTCACTTTATTTATGGGAAGTAAAATCAACTACAGAAGAAACACTATCTTAAAGCCCCCATAGTGAGAATTTGCTTAGTCAGATTCTCTTTGCCATTATTATTGTTCACAACGCAGGAAGTTTCATCTTGTTCACATGTTAGAGGGAAGGGATTAATAGTTGTGCCTAAAAAAGGGGGAGGAGACTACTTTTGTTTTGTTACAAGTCTAATTTCAACCATTAAATATTTTATTTTTTTAAAATTTATTCTCTTAATATTAAGACTCAAGATACAAGAAGGCAAGAAGGCCTCAAATGACTTAAATTGAAAATACTTTTTCTTACAATATGTCGTGTCATTTTTTTATCATGTGTATTACCTTAACTTATTAATTTTCTTGGCTTTTTGACACCAGAGGTAGATGAGACTAATAAAAAACCCTGGAGTCAAATTGTACCTCAAGCACAAAGACCAGTTATAGTACAAGGTATAAGTTCTAATCTTTGCTTTGATGGATGTTTGATCTAATAATCTTGTTTAATTTCTTAATTGAGTAATGATTTTGACTTTCTATCATGTTTCTGAAAATCTGCTGGAAGGATTACACGAGTCAGAAACTTGTCCCGCTGAGAAAACCTTAGTAACTGGTGACAAGAAAGAAAGTAATGGATGTAGGAGTATTTCTCTTTAAAAGGCAATTCATTTTTCATTTTTTTAAGCACTGTTCTCGAAATTGTTTTTTGCTTTAGCTGTTGGAGCTCAAGAAATTTGTGAGACCATAGACAAACCCTTGATTCAGTCTGATCAAGATGCCGAGGAACATGCCACAACACAAAACACAGGTTCTTAATTATTATGTTTTGTACCTTATGGTTTTGGGTAGTGTTGTTTGGATAAAATATTAAGTCTATTTTGGTGCACATGCAATTATGCTAGAAGAATCACATGATTCAAAGATTGAGATTTATTTTTGTTGAAAAACAATTCACTAGATTAAATTTAGAAAAACTAGTGACATGGAAGAAAGTAATGGACTTATTATTTCATTTCACTTTAGAAGGAAGTAATTTATTTCCATTTGAAAAAAAAAAAATTATTGTCTCTTAGTAATTTTTTTTGTTTTTTAGCTATAAGAACTCAAGAGATTCATGACAACACGGACCAACCCATGGTTCAAACTGACCAAGATGCAGAGAAACTTGACACAATACAAAACGCAGGTTCTCATCCTATTTTATGATTTTGTTTGTTTTTTGTAGTATTCTTTGCATGAACTAATAAATCTACCATGTCGTTAATAAAATTTACCAGAAGAATCACATGGTTCAGATATTGGTACTCGAGAGGTTTGTTATACCATCAAAAAGCCTTCAGTTCCAACTTCTACTCAAGATGTATCGAACTCAACCATAATACCTAATGAAGGTATTGATTTGCCATAAATTGATTGGGCAACGAATGCAGTTCACAATAATTTCCATTTTTCATTTTTCAAAACTTATATTAACTCTATTTTTTGGTTAAACGATTCAGCTATTGATCCATCACCTTCACTAGCTCTAGCACCTACAACTTCACCAATAGAAAGATCAAACATTTATAGAAACTACAAGGGAGTGATTGACATTCCTGAACATAACATGCCATATTTGGAGGCTGGAGTGAAGCATCATCCTCAAGTGCTTGACTGGCTGAACACAAACCAACCAAGAGTGCTTGCTTCCTCCTCCTATTCCTTATTTGCTGAAGTGACTCGCATTTTAAGGACGACTCGAAGAGGCTAATTGGCAGAAGATGATCGAAACTACATCAAAAAGTGTTGGAACATCTTAGAAGTGGTTGGTTTTGATGCTTCGTGGCTGAGTTATGTGAATAAATGCATTGAGGAGTGTGGTGAAGCAGAAGACATAAAGAGGAAGATTGAGGAGACTAAAGGTCAAGCTTCCAAACTTGAAGTTCAGATTGATTCCATGGAGAAGGAGTTAGCCTCTGTGAAGGAGTCCTTAGCGTTGTTGCTTGACAAGGCTAATGGGCTTGACGACTTCATTGAATCTTAGCTTTCACATAAACTTAAGTCATAAAAAATATTCTATGATTTAGACCTTTAATTTGAACACTATGTGTGTGTGTGTGAATAATTAAGTCAAGATTGTTTCAAAATATATATAATACATAACATGCCTGTTTAGTTGTGCAACTCTACGATTGTAAAAAGAACACTAATCTCAATGGAAAATAGGTGAAAGTGAAAAAATGCCCATATAGTTTTGTGCAAAATGTATCCAATATTGCGAAGTTTTTTTTACCTAAAAGTGTCACATAGTAACAAAAATGGGTAAAAAATGTACATGTCATCAATACACATGAAGTTTCGTTTAAAATGCACCCAATACGAACACCTTTCTTGGCCCAAAAATGCCGATGTAGTTACCTGACGGTTCCTTCAATACCTAGGACATTATTTTAACATGTTAGGAAGAAAAAAAAAATACACAAAAGGTGATGGGTTTGATATTTCAATGAAATATTTTTACAAACTTTAAATTCAAATTCAATTTTCAAAATGAAATAAGAAAGAAATAGAGTATATATCAAAATCTTAGACAAGATTTACTACTTACCTATATGCGAAGTAACTAGGGAAAAAGTTCGGTATAACATTAATGATTAACACAAAGTTAATTCAAAAGCATTACATTTTTCTCAATTTCTATGATATGCAATTCATAAAGCATCATTGACCCTAATTCGTGTTATATCAATAACATGAGTAATAAATTATGCTTTATGAGGAAGGAAAATTATTTGTGTAATAACATAGCCACTAATGATGGAATATTGAAAACTAACATTTAAGTTTTCTAATTATATATTGAGTTTGCTTCTATTTTAGGCTCCTATTCTTTTAGTCAATTTTTGTTGCTTCTATATTTTTTATTAGGTTACTTAAAAGAAAGGCAATAGAGCTTTCTTAAGAGAGAAAACTCCCTCTATAAATAGCTAAGTTCTCTCATGTATTTTTATACTTTTAAGAATGAAATCATTAATGCTTATAGCCAAGAAAATGAAAAATAGACAAAAAAGTTCTATGGAGCAACTTTTTATAATCTCTATGTATGAGGCATTTCTTCCTGCTATTGATAAGTAAAATCATGTATGCTTTACATCAATATCGGTGTTATTGCCCAACCCAAATTGGAGTAAACTATAAGGATCAAAACCATCTGTTTTAAACTATAGGGACTAAAACCCAAATTAGGGTGTTTTAAACTATAGGGACTAAAACCCAAATTGGGGTAAACAACAGGACCAAAAAGTATGTTTAACCCTTCATAAAAAATTCAATTCTCTGTCTCAATCTGATATAAAGTATATTCCTTGCCCCCTTATTAAATTTCACTGTAAGGTCTGTTAGAGCTCATTCATTTTTCCTGTTATTTGTAAACCCAATTGATCTGAACATTGCTGATAAAAAAAATTGATCTGAACATCAAATGGAATGTTACAATAGATAAGTTAAATTGTAAATTGAAATTCTATCGGATGATACAAGAATAATTTACAAGGCGCAGTTTCACAAACTCAGAAACAACATACTGTAATTCAAAATTATAGATTAAGGGGTGGGAGCTGCACAACTTTCTAAACCAAAATCAGGAACAACCAAAACATCTACGTAAGGAGAACAAATTTGATGGCGTGGGTTCTACATCAGATGACTCTGCTTTCTTCCGAGGAAGTTGCTTAAAGAATGCTTTTACTGCTCCTTCCACCCCATCCTCATTTTCCATGGCCTTTGCTAGTTCAACTGCGCGATCCTTTACCTGCAATCAAATCATATCACACATATAAACATATATAAACATGTAGCAGATTCATTTTCTTTAAGAGTTCTGGCTTAGCACAATGGTAAGCTCGCTTGTCATAAGGTCTGAGATGGCAGATTCGAATCAGCCTCTTTGCATAGTAGAGGTAAAGTTTCCCATTATATTCTCTTCCTCAACACCCTCACCAAGTGAGGACTAGAACTGAGTTGACCCTTTTAGAGTTTTTTTTTTATAACAAAGTTTAGGTGACTTGGGTCCCGGGGGCTCACCAGGGCCAGGGCAGGCCTTCGGCTCTTTGAGCGCTTACAGAGGTACTTACAGATCGCCCACCAACAAGGTCCTCACATCGGCAGGATTCGAACTCACAACCACATAGTTATGAGTCAAACCCCTTTACCAACTGAAGCAACCTTTGTTGGTAACCCTTTTAGAGTTCTAATCAACTTTCTTTTATAGCTTTAAATAGCTGATCTCGTCCTAGCCTAAAACTAGTTCTTCTCAGAAAACAAAAGCAGAGAGAAGGCATAGGTGTTGATCCAGTATATAAAAACAGGTTTCTGGTGACAAATTGGAGGATTTCTTATCCTTCATTGATGTATCACTTACCTCCTCATGAATGAACAATTTTTGTGCGTGTTTTTGTGTCAAAATTAAATGTTAATCTTGGGTTTGTAGAAAGGTTAACATGATGGAAACTAATAAAGCAGCCCACATGCAAGGTTCATGGTAAATCATTCTCCAGTCGCCAACAATCAAGTTTAGCACAGTGCACTGTACACGGATGGATTACACTTAGCTGCATTTTATTAAATATTATGGTTTAGTAGATAATTGCTAACTAGTTCAAATGTGACAGTCAACTCTGTTTCATCGAAATTTCAACAGCATGTCTTTAAGAGATGCAAAGTTGAACAAGTTCTTTCCATGAACCTCATGTAAAACCACCAGAAAGATCAGTTACCAGGTAGAATGTTACAAAATATGGACAAGTATACCAATCACCAAAGCAATTTTGCATCACAATCCACATACTTTAGTACTCCCTCCGGTCATAAATATAAGATTAGTTTGACCTTTATTGTGGAAGTTAAGGAAGAAAATCAAACCACTAAATTATAACATATGCTACATATAATTAGATTATAGGTTGATTTAAAAGTAGAATTGATTATTTTTGAGAGAAAAAAGTATACACAATTTAAAGTGATTAATGTTGTAATTTCTTCAAAAAAGTCAAACTGATCTTAAGATTAAAACCTGAAAGAGTATTATGAATCAACAATTGAAGATAGTTCATACAAACGATTAGGCCCCCTTTGCTTCTCACACTAACATACACATGCTTCTTTTTTTGCTGGCTTTCATATTGTCAACCTTAGCAGTAACAAAAGATAATATTACCTTGGAATCTAGCATAAAATTTATTGCGTCAACCAACTTCGGAAGAGTAAACTCATCAACTGGAATGGGTTCTGGACCAACTCCTTTGGCATGGACTCGCTCTCCCCAAAATGGTTGATCACCAAAGAATGGAACTATGGTCGTAGGACACTGCGAGGAAACATAGCAATAATCAAAATAACAACAACAAGTGTCTATTTAAAAAAAAAGGACAGAATTAGAATATATGAGATTATTTACTGCAGCCTTAAGCCCAGCAGCCGTAGTTCCTGCGCCTCCATGATGCACCTGGTAGAAATGGGGGAGGTTAAAGAATAATTTGCAAAAAAAAAAAAAATACTATATGTAATTACGGTCACTTAGGTTCTAATGTGGATTTTGGTCTTGCAAACAGGAAAGCAAATATAGCCTAAGCCACCTGAGATTGATGGCATGTTTAGAAGTAAGATGGTGGTTGCTTGTGTGAGTTATTTCTGTTATGTCAAAGTATTTTTGAAATTGTTCTAAACAAAAATTGACAGAAAAGTGTAACTTACCACGGCCTTGCAGTGTAAGAATAGCCAATCATGAGGGCAATTATCCAATAAGTATATAGAGTCCCTTGGTTCTGCCACTGGGAAGACGAAAAAGTAATTTAAAACCAAAAATAATTGCTACAGTCTACATATAAAGAAAGTAAGATTTTTCTTACAATTCCCAAGACCTCCCCATCCTTTATTGATGATGCCTCTTTGTCCAGTTTTTTCTAGTGCTTCTACTATTATTTGAGTCATCTTTTCTGGTTCTTGAACAGGCTATGATGAGTGTACGAGAAACACATGAAGTAAATAAGATCAATAAAGTAAAGACAAAATAAGAATAATTGCAATCCCAACTCCCTATTAATTATTAGTGTATAGAGCCTGTAGTCATAAGTCATAACAGACAAATAAGGACAAAAATTCACATAGGGAAGTGCTGAATTGCACTAAAAATGTAGTCATAATTACCAGGCTACCGAATCCAACATAAATCGGTCTATCACCCTCCTCGAGCCACTTTACGAGAGACTCTGGAGGTTCATAGTTTGATGCAAGATCAAGGAAACAAAACCCAACAACGTCAATTTTTGGACCCCAATCTGCAAACCAAGAAATAACAGATCAGATCCTCCTACCATAGGCCTGGCAGCAGAATATAATACAGCATGTTGTTTTAAGCACTTGACATGCCTTTTAAATTGAGTCGACAGTTCAAAAAGGATGAAGAAAAGAAACATATAACCCGTAGAAGTTTACTTTTTTTTGGGGGGGGGGGGATAAAACAAAAAAGGTTGATCATTTTCTGTTTTGGGAGCAGGGTGTAAAGAATTCATTCAAGGAACAAAAAGGGATAGAAGGAATAACAGAATCTACTAGGCGAAACACCCAAGATTAATTGAGCTTTTCTCAACAGCAAAGCACAGTGTCTTTACCGAGACATTTTCCTTAACTGAAAGGAATAATTTAAGTAAATGTTTCTTTCATTTGACACCAAAGTACAAGAGAAAATAAAGATTATTAAAAAAAACATAAATCAGGGACAATAAATTGCAAAGGTATGAAAAACTATTAGACGTGAAGCATATAAATACAACTAAATATAGAAAATGTTATGATTGAGATAAAAAACACAAACCTTTTGGTTTAGGAACTAGGTGAGGGCTCCATATATATGCATGTGGCACATCATTATCATGACCTTGTGAACCACTTAAATATGTGACCGGCCGCAGCTTTAACTTTTTTTCCTAAGATCATTGATCATATCTCGTATTCCCAGCCATATCAATGAGTCGACAATTTGATATGAAAGCTGCAATAGTTATGCATGACTGATTTCCAGTTAAAATACATGGACAAAGAAAGTGAAGAAATCATAAAACGTGATAAAATTTTTAAAAACTCACCCTATATCCAGCTGCTTGCTTTACACGGGACAAAGGATGTGGAAATTCACTAGTAGGCCTGGAGAAAGAAGACAGTGCATACAATGCAGATTTGAATTACCGCAAACAATAGTAATAAACAATATTTGAAAAACAAAATAAAGATTTTTAGACAAGAAAATGTTAAAAGTAAGATTTTCTACATTACCAAAATGAGACTTACGTCCATGGCATTGTAAAAAAAATATGTATTGGTATTTTCAGTGCCTCTGCCACATGAGTATGACCTAAAATTGAAATTACAATGTTCATCAGAAAAATATGACAAAAAATATGTTGGTGAGTGCCTTATTACTAAAAAGATGGAATTTACTTCACTTAATAAAATTGGAAAAATATTCATTACATTACAGCAAACCAAACCAAATTTTAGTAGTGAAGTGCTTTACTCTAGAAATGTTTGAAAACATGGAGAATTGCCCTTCATACAATCCCAATATCAAAAAAGGGTGTGAAAAAAAATCAACTTTGATCGAGTCAACAATCAATGTACAGTATCTAGTCAGTTTTCATATGTTTACTCTTTGGTTAAATTATTTTATACAGAAAAGTAATTGGCACAGCAGTTAACAATCTTTTCTACGGGAAATCAATTGGTATAAGTGCCTTTCTGTAATTGTAGTCGAAATAGAGATTAAGGAACATGTCATGTAATCAATGAGTCCATCAACAATCTATCTTGTTTGTTTCATCCTTTGCTCAATTACTTCTCCACTCTCAAGGCATTTCTTAAACAAGATTCCATGAATTATCTATAATCCTGTCTAAATTTTATTTCAAAGTTTTATTTGATAATTAGAAAATAATATTAATTTAATTAAAATTGGATAAACTAAATTTCTCTAATGAACAACTTAGTGGTACATCCTGTAAATTTGACCAATCATATCAACATTACTGTAAAAAAACTATACCATATGCCGGGGGATTGGCGATTATTGCATCAGCTTTAAAAGGAATGCCAGAATCTATATCATCTTCTTTACAAGCTGGAAGTAGAGAGAAAATTATTTCTTTGATTTGATTCCGTTGAATATGTATCTCAGAAGGTCCTGAAGGCAGGAAGCCCTTGTTTTTTACCATATCTGCTCCAGAAAAAAAATTGAAATTAATATGTAAAATCAAATTAGTAGAAATGAAACCATAAAAATAGTAGTTATCGAATCCTAAGATCTAATCTGAAAATCAAAATGTTTTTATACTTCTGACCATTAGGAATAAAGTGGAAGTAAACATAATCCAACCACATCAAAAAAATAAAAGGAGACAAAAGGAGTTGCAAGTGCGAGATGTACAAAAAAGAAGACACTCGTACCATAACAATTAGTATTTAGTATAATATAGATAAGAGTTCTATTTGTGTGCCTAATACATACAGCCAGCAAGGATTTTTGGATCGCCGCCTAAAGGATAAAATTCCAACCCAGCAGTCAAGACAAATTCCTTAAAATTTGAATGAGTTGCTAATCTTACACGATGGCCATAGTCCTGCAAGCAAATTCATGCAAAATCCTCAATTTTGAACTCAATAAGTTCCATGATAACTTTAATACAAAAAGAACCATATCTCATCCTAGGATAATCAATCTGATTGATCTATAAACTGCCAAACAGTAAATACAGTACATAAGGATAACCTCCCCCCCCCCCCCCCCCCCTTCCCAAAAAACAAACGAAAAAACTACCACCCCGGAGGGGGGATAGGGGAGAAAAAAAAAATACAAAATACAATACTCCTTCAAAATGAGCTAGTCCATCATTTCTGCTTGTGATATGACATCGGTTCATTTTACTAATTTCTGTAGCAACAAAATGTCACATGGGAAGTTTCATAGTAATGAGCTTTCTTTACAAGGATCAAAGAATAAAAAACCAATTGGGAAGAAACTTTAGCCTCATTTTCCTGATTTATTAATGACGTTTGATTAATGTGTTTATTCAGAGGCTGTCCTTAGCTGAAACAGAATGTAAGAGAGCCTCAATGCATTTATGTGGTCTCTTTCTGTTCTTTTAGTTGATATTTTTAACTTTGCTTGGCTTAGAAGTTAGGTATACAATTTTTTTTTAGATTTAAGTTCATTTTGTAAAAAGAGATTCAATTCATAAAAACCTTACATGCATATATATGCATACATATATAACATTCAAAACAGGGCAAGCAAAAAATAACACATCAGTTGTCTCTCTATACCTGCAATCGCTTGCCTATTGCAACAAAAGGTTGTACATCTCCACGTGTGCCAACAATAAGCATTACTATCTGTAATGGGGGTATGTATTGAAGGTCTGATTCTTCAAGTTGATTACCATCAACAACACTATGTACATGGGATTGAGCCCCAAGAGATTCAGGCTCTGCATCTCCTGGAACCTCAAATTCTACAGTTCCGTCATCTTTTACAGTTGCTATTCTATTCAACAATTTAAGCTGCACAGCAGTATCATTCAGGGATGGAAATTTCAGGCGTATAGGTTTAAAAATTAAGATGATAATGATCAGAATATAAATGAAAAGAAGAAAAATTAGGAGAAGATAATAGAAGATGGTTGAATGAAATATAGAAACCATGATCACAATCCTATTTAGGTGAGCAATTGGCATTGCCTCCACCTTTTACACATTACACCTTTTTCCTATTTTCCTACTGATAAAGGAAGAGAAAACTTGAGAGACACTTATCTCTCAATATTGTGACCAACTTCACATGCTTAATTAAGAATGTTATGCTCGCAGAATATGTTGTATTTTCAATAAAGTTGCTACCAGATCAAATGCTTCAGGGTAATTTAAATAATATGGTAGAAATTGCATGCTAACCCCAGGGGGAGGGGGGAGGGGGGTGGAGTTTGACAGACCAGTTAAACTGAAGTCTTGATTTGACAAAAGTACAATGACATTATTCTTCTTTATTCTCAAAGTTGACAGTTTTAAAGAACAAGCAAGTAATATGATGAAACCTGTGTAACAAACATTCTCAATTATTCAAGATTCTTTGATAAACTTTTTATTCCAATTTCTTGTTTGCCCATATTTTCTTTACTGATGGATAATTGAGATCATTTCAAATTCCTATCTGTGAAGACAAGCATCCTGGAGATCAAAGCAAATATTGATAAAAAAAGAGGAAAGACATTTACATGCTTCCAGTTACATATGAAAAGGTATCCATAGGTCTTCACAATACAGTTGCTTTTTCATCACAGATCCTTGATATGGAATAATTTTTTTAAAGTAGCCCATAGATCAAATTTTTCTGCCCCCACTCTCATAATTATATTTTTTGATAGTCGCATGCAATATTTTCCTACATTTCAAGCTCAATGTTCTTTTGTGTGAAGGACTTATGTTAAATATGAAGGCTGTCTAACTTTCTACCAGATAGAGCACAATAGTGTCACATGATCCATCACATAGTGAGATAAGGATTTGTTGTTATTGTAACTGTCTACCAGACAGTTTAAGCCATTTCTAGCAAATGGTGAATAATAAAACTAAAACCTTTTCCACCTATGTAGTCCTGGAATAAGGTCCCATCCAATTAAAAAGTAATCAGCTAAATTTCTTTTCATTAATATAGTTTAATTCGGTTTTCAAGTGCCAATCTAGTTATATGCAATGAAAGTCTCCGCTTGTTCCCTTTGCTTGATATGGCACGTAAAAAACTATTCCTACGTGAGTGTACAAGCCATTGAAAGGAAAAAACAAAGAGAAGAAGATGAAGAATTAATTAGAACATAGCGAGGAGGAATTGACTTCAAGGACAAAAACACAATCATAGATCTACATAAAATACCTTCTCCTTAACAGGAATTTTGTTATCAAAAATCTGAGCTGCCTCTTCAGGCTGTAAATATCTCTGCCTCTCAGTTTTTGCTCTTTCCAACTTAACTTGATCTGAACTTGAATCCAACCTGTCTGCATGTGAAGTTTCTGCTGGCAAGGTGTTCATTTTAGACAAACTCTTGCTAGAAATGCCTGAATAAATAGAAAACAAGACTTCCATTATTATATAGCGCAGAAATGCACAACAAAGTTGAGTTATAAAGCAAAATATTGTGTTTATATTGCTAAAATATTAGGAGATCCTAGCAATAGACTGATAGTTTATAATGGTTCCATCATTAATATAACCATGTCAAAAAAGCAATGTGCTCATTCCATGTTTTTGTATAAGGAAAAGATCATTGATAGTAATTGTTTAAAGATAAAGTTCACAACTAGAGAATCTAGCTCTAGAAAGATTGACTATCTCTATTATTTTATATTAAAATTTAACAATTCAACAATTAGCAGGATCTCCTTGAGATCAATCAGGGAGTAATTATGGAGAAAACATTGAGAAGATATGTTGATTCCAAAATTTGAAAAATAAAGGGAATGTGAGGAGGGAGGCTGTACAGCACTGCGGTTCATGCAGTTAACCTAATCTTTTATGGAAAAAATAAAATCTTACAGACTACATCCCTGGTTCCATCAAGATATTTCCCTATCTCCTCTCCTTTTTTGACAAGATATTTCCCTACCCTTAGATCTGCTTAGATGTTCACTTGATGAGATGCTTCGGCCAAAGAATGTTCAGAGCTTTATTTACAAATTTTGTATATGATTGAAACTTTTTAGTGAAGGAATAAAGAGACACTTTCTGAGTATGTTATTCATTTATTCTTCATTACCCCATAATTCTTCAAGCTCAAAAACTGTGGCTTTTCTTTTTTATTTTTACTCTCTTTCTTAAGGAGTTTTCGCTGGTATACTTAATTCCCTTTTGGTACCACTGATAACAGCAGCATGCTCATAAATAAGGTAAAAAACCAAGCTTCACAAATCAATAGAAAATTATAAGTTGATGGACACATATATATGCACATAAGGAAGCAAAAAGAAAACAAAGTCAGATATTACAATGTACCACTGAATTTCAAATTTGTTGACCACTGAACTAAGATTAAATTGATGAGTTAAATACAATGTCGATTGAAAATGACAGAGGCGGAGGAACCAGAAGAATCAAATAAAAATTCCTTGAACACAAAAGTAATCATCGGCATATTTCAAACAAAAAGGGCGCACAATTGAACCATCCATCTTAGAAGCCTAATGAAATAAAACCCAGAAGTTTGTAACTAAAACATTTTTACAATAAGTCATAACAGAACTAGTAATACCCATTTCCAATTTCTACCTTTCATCACATATATATACCAAAACATACCCATACACAATGAAAAACTTTGGCATCAAAATTTCACTAGTCACAAACTCCCCCCAATTAAATGAAACATAGTAAACTAGTTATCTTCATAAAAGCACTCATGCCACCATGTCGAATGTCTTCATCAACCATCACAAATAGTATCCTCCCATAATTCACTTTTTTTTGCCAACCCAATTCGATTCCCACTTGGCGAGGGTATTGGGGAAGGGAATATATATTAGACAATCTTACCTCTAATTTTTTGCAAAAGGTTAATTCAAACCCACGAGGCCACAACGTTAGACCCCACGGCAAATGAACTTACCGCTGAGCCAAGTCGGTCCTTCCATAGTTCACTACATTAACTTAAATTGAAATACCAACTTTTCTTTAATCCCCCAAGTATTTTCCTAGCCACAATCAAATAAGTCCAATTTCTTTTACAAAAAAAAAAAAAAGAATAAAACCAGTCTTAAACTTAGGGAATATTATAATTCCATTAACAAAATCCCTCATTTTACTAATGTGCATCATTTCCTCGCCAACTTATACCCCTAATAAACCAAACACTTCATTCAATCAACACTAAAATAAAAGATCAAACCTCTAATTCAGCAAATCCACCATTCAATTACAAAAAAAGAAAACATATAAAATAAAAAATCTTTAAAGCAAAATTGTAATTCTAAATTTTGAATACCAGAAGAAGAAATGACACCATTATGAAGTGAAATTCCATTAGCAACATGCGTAGTAGCAATAGGATTATCAACAACTTCCTTTCGTTGAACACTGACAGAGAGATCGCTCGAAGAAGTGGAGCTCGAAGAAGAGCTCCGGCGGATTTCCGGTAAGTCCGCCATTGCCGCCGCCGTCACCTCCGGCAAGCTATCGATTCTGTTGATCTATATATACATATGTATGTATGTATGTATATATAGAGAGAGAGAATAAGAGTGAAAGGGAAGTTAGTGAAGAAGGAAGGAAAGAGAATATATGAGGGGATTTTACTTTTTATACAACATTTTCCTTTCCTTAAATATATATGTGCTCCCTTCGGTCCTAAATATAAGATCTAGTTAACTTTTTTTGAGATGTTAAGGTTATAAAATATGTTATTAAATTATGACATATTTGATATATTTTTAGATTATCCATTAGTTTATAGGTAAAATAAACTAGTTTAAAGACAAAATTAGATAACTCAATTTATAATTGACTTATTTTAGTTTTTAGGATTTTCCAAAAATGTCAAGTAGGTCTTATATTTAGGATCGGAGGGAGTATGTCGGATTGGACGGTTGGATCGGTCAAATCGTCAACCGCTTCATATTCGTCTCAACTGTTATTAGTTTGATTGTCTGTCTGAGCAATCCGACCGTGTTTGAACCATGAAAAGAAGGTCTGTCCAACTTGCTTTTTGATACGGCTTTTACAACATTGGTTGTAAGAATTGGATTGTAAGGTTGGATCAGGCCCACGGTTGGTTGATTGTATTTCATATCGGCTTGATGGTTATCGGTTCGATCGTCTGTTTGACTATTGGTTTGAATGATATGATAATGTAGACATGTGACTCGAAACTCTCACTGACTCGCCTTTTGGTTCGACTTTTATAGCATGAGTGAATGGTGAATACTAAATACGAGTACAAACAATTTTTTATTGTTGAACTTTTTTCCAAGTTTAGTTTTGTTATACTCCATTCGGTCCTAAATATAAGACCTAATTGACTTTGTTTTGGAGATGTTAAGATTACAAAATATGCTATTAAATTATGACATATTTGATATATTTTTAGATTAGTCATTAGTATATAGGTTAAAAAAACTAGTTTAAGGGAGAAATTAGGTAAATCAATTTATAATTGACTTATATTTTGTTTTTTTAGGATTTTTCAAAAAAGTTAACTAGGTCTTATATTTAGAACCGGAGGGAGTATGAACTATAAATTGGTGACTTGAATTTCCTATTAGTTTTGTTTTGATGCTTGAGTTTTAGATAAATTGCTTTGTTTGCTTAATTTTGTAGCATTTATAACCATTGTTCCTTGATATTTCAAGTGTCTTTTGAAGTTAAGCAGCAAGACTGAAATTTCTCGAAAGTTTAGAGGTCAAGACGAAAATTGATAGAAAGTCCAAGGATTAGGAACGTCAGCTTATAAAGTTTAGGGGGCGAGACTGAATTGATTGAAAATTTAAGAATCAAAACAACGAATTTTAAAGTTTAAAGACCGAGTCAAATTAGCTAAAAGTTTTAGGACTAAAACTTGTTTTAACACAATATTGAGGGAAACAAAGTATACACCACAAACAATGTACAATAAATAAATATATAAATAATGGATAGAGAGTAAAATTTTGATAGCCACTTTGTCTAAAGTTTTATTGGGATCAATGCTAACCAAAAAAGTATGAAATTTCAATAATGTGCCTTTAAAAGTCCTAACAAAGGTCATAAATATGAATTGTTTCAGTTAAAATCGATCCTAAAAAAATTGAGTTAAAATGGTTTATCAATATTCTAGTTCGGTCATGTTATGGTGTATGTGACGGTTCCGTGGGTTGGATGTGATATTGTTACAATTTCATATTTCCAATGGTTATTGTTATACACCGTTACACCTTAATGGGCTTGGGCCTTAACAGAGGCCCAATAAAGAAGATAGACGCCCTCAGGGCGTCGAAGATAACATCACCAGCGACAGCAGAGGACCAATAACGAGATAGACGCCCTATGGACGTCGAGGACAATGTCACCAACGGCAGTAAAGCAGATTGACTTGGTCGCCCACCTTTTTCGGAGCAGTCGCCCACCCTTTTCGGAACACGTGCAACGTCTCTTACCCATAACGGCCGCCTATAATTTCGCAACCACCAGGACTGGGCTTTAACTATAAGAAGATCACGAACTCATTGAGAAGGCACAAGCAATTCTCTGCAATCATTCTCTCTATCTCTTTCTCTGTATTCTTCTCTCTGATTATCATTGTACTCTGAGTTTAATCTTTGTGATTAAGGCATTAACGCCCAAGTTTGTAACCACCGTTGCCGGTGACCCCGTTATTTGTACTCAATCATATTATCAATAAAAAGCTTCAATTATTCATTCATATTCTATAGTCTCCTATATTGTGCATCAACATTTTGGCGCCGACCGTGGGGACTCCGGCAACATTATTTCTAAAAGCTTCACGTTCTCTGAGTGACCGAATTGAACTCTAAGATGGAACAGCAACCAAAGCCTGTTTCCAAGCCAACTAGCTCTTACACTGACCTCCAAAAGGTTCTAGAAGCCTTGACCTCTCAGTCTGAACAGATGAAGCGTCTCGAACAATCTGCAGGAATTCAATCTGAGAGGATGAAACGTTTGGAGGAAGAAAACAATGAATTGAAATTGCACTTAGCAGGCTTAGAGTCCAGGAAAAACAAAAGAAGGCAGAGCGGACCTGAAAGGGAGATTCGCCAAGTGCCAAATCCAAATGATCATGAGCGCAATCCTAACGGTGATAAAGGTAATAAAGGTAAGAATACTGACAATAATGATATTCCTAATGATGAAACAGGTAGAGACGACGAAGAGGGATATGATGATTCTCAGTCTTATGATAGTCGAGAACAAGGTGAGCAGTCCGCTCAGAAGTCACAGGCAAGGATCCTTCAAAATCATCCACCAGGAGGACAAAAGAGGGAAGACGAAATTCTGTCTTTTGCCCTTCGAATGGAGAAGGAGGTCGCTGAGATAAAGAAAAAGATGTACTCGATTCCAGGTGTTCAAAAGCCACTTGATGCAGCCCGTCTAGGGAGTTATTCAGAATCACCCTTCATAGACGACATCGCGTTTGCTGATTTACCTGAAAGATTTGCTTTTCCTACTATGCCCAAGTATGATGGCAAGTCGGATCCAGACCAACACTTGGCCCAATACAGGCAGATTATGCTAGCAGCAGTCCTCCCAGCCGACAAACGACATGCTGCTATGTGTCGTGGATTTGATATAAGTTTGATTGGCCCAGCCCTGATGTGGTGGACCAATCTCCCTCAAGGTAAAATAACTTCATTTAGTCATTTAACTGACATTTTTGTTAAACAATTTGCAAGCAGCAGAGTCATGGTTAAGACGTCAGACGACTTATATCGAATTGTCATGAGGCCAGACGAGTCGTATAGAGCTCTTCTGAAAAGGTTTACAGCAGAGATTGTAAGTATCCCAAATTGTGATCCTAACATCGCTGTGCAGGCGTTTAAGAGGGCATTGCCACCCACTTGCGGCCTCTATCAAGAATTGGTTTTGAAACGGGTGACAACTTGGCCAGAAGTCCAATCATACGTGTGGTCCCATATTAATCTTCAAGAGGACGACGCCAGTAGAAATCATGCCCTTAAAATGAATCAAGAACTGGCGACAGCCAGTCTCCCCGCTAATTCAGTGATTGCCACAAATGCGGAAAAGACAGCTAATCAACAACAAAATAATTGGGGATCCACAGACCGCCGTTCTAAACGGCAACGAGGTAGAAATTTTCGTTTTCACCCTTATACTAACAATAATGAGCAGGACGACAAACAGAAGAGGGACCCACCCCCTCCTAGATATGAAGAGTTCAACATGTCCATCGGACCAGCTGAAATGGTAAGTGCATTTGAAAAGATGGATAGGGTGAAATGGCCTAAACCTATGACGACGCCTGTCAATGAGAGAGACACCACAAGATACTGTGACTACCACAAAGACGTCGGCCATCGAACAGAGGATTGTTGGAGGTTCAGAAAAGAAGTAGCCTTCCAATTTAAGCACGGTAACTTACAACATCTCCTTAAGAATAACACTACTAACAATGCAGGTAGAGATCAAAGGCAGAATGCCCCAGCTCAACCCCCGCAGGCCGTCAGAACGATTAACACAATCATTGGGGGGTCGGCAATAAGTGGGATGTCTTATTCAGCTGCAAAGCGACATGCGAGATCTTTGCCAAAAGAATTGGAGTGGGTTAATGGTAATGTGAGTAATGATCAGGTGGTTGAAGGTCCAATAACCTTCGACGACGCTGATATTCAGAACGTCCAGATACACGACGACGCCCTGGTAATATCTGTAATTGTTTGACCAAAAGAATATTAGTAGATGCAGGTAGTTCCGTTAATATTATTTATTTGCAAACTGTCAAAGAATTACAATTAGAATCCCAAATAATTAAGGCTCCAACCGTCTTGGTATTTGGAAATGGAACGCCAGATAGGACGATTGGAGAAATATCTTTGATGACTTTTGCTGCTGGAATTAATGCTTTAGTCAAGTTTCAGGTAATGGACTGCCCGTCCACTTACAATGCTTTGTTAGGACGTCCTTGGATTCATCAGATGAAGGCAGTCCCTTCAACGTTACATCAATCAATCAAGTTCTCTACACCTTGGGGTGTGAGAGAGATCAAAGGCGACCAGAGGATGGCAAAAGAATGTTACCAAGCAGCATTGAAAGGCTTGGAACAATCTCCTCCATCGGCATAACAACTACAGGCGTTCATTCCTATGGACAGGGCGACAAAAGAGGAAGACGATAACTTAGAAAAAATAATTTTAGATTGTTCCAAGCCTCAAAAGTTTTTGTCCATAGGAATGGACCTAGTTCCTCAGGTAAGAAGGGAACTAATTTCTTTTCTAACAAGTAACTTAGATTGTTTTGCTTGGTCCTATGATGATATGACAGGTATAAGTCCGGACGTCATTGAACATCAATTGAACGTCGACCCTACATTCAAGCCGGTCAGACAGAAAAGGCGGAAATTTGCACCAGAGAGGAATAGAATTGTTAATGAGGAAGTTCAGAAATTATTGAAAATTGGGTCTATTCGAGAAGTGAATTACCCTGATTGGTTAGCTAATGTTGTAGTCGTCCCAAAGAAAAATGGTAAGTATAGAGTGTGTATCGACTTCACAGACTTGAACAAAGCTTGCCCAAAGGATTCCTTTCCATTGCCACACATTGACAGCCTAGTAGACGCAACATCAGGACATGAACTGTTAAGTTTTATGGACGCCTTTTCCGGGTACAATCAGATATTGATGCACCCAAACGACCATGAGAAGACTTCGTTTATCACAGATCGTGGAACTTATTGTTACAAGGTAATGCCTTTTGGTTTGAAAAACGCTGGTGCAACATACCAAAGGTTAGTCAATCGCATGTTCGCCGCCCAACTTGGGAAGACGATGGAAGTTTACATAGACGACATGCTAGTCAAATCTTTGAAAGCGGAAGATCATATTTGAACGTAATGGATGCACAAGAGGGGGGGTGAATTGTGCTTCAAAAATAAATGCTCAAATTAAACGACACAAGAGTTATACTGGTTCGGTCTACCTGACCTACGTCCAGTCCTCAACCACCCAGACCGAGAGTTCCACTATATCTCAGGTTTTAAATCGGGTTCACCTGAAACCTTACAACCGCAAGTTTTGCACGGGATCACTTGCAACCTTACAACAAGTTTTACACAGGCTCACTTGTAACCTTTCAACAAGTTTTACACAGGCTCACTTGTAACCTTTCTAACTAGCTCCCCCTCACACCAAGCAAGGGGTTAACCTTTACACTTAAAGGATTTTTCTGACTAAGTTCTCTCAAAGAACAGATGGTGTTACACACTTAAGTACAATAAATGCTCTTATAACAGAAAGAGACTTAACTACAATGAGTACAGAATAAGTAGATGAAAAGATCACTCAAAGTGTTAAATGCTCTTCGCTTTTTCTGGGCAGCTTTGAATGCTTGAAGATGTTCTTAGTTTCTAGCTCTAACTTCTCTCCAGAATATTCAAGGATGATCGTTAACCTCATAAATGAGGTTTGAGTCTCTTTATATAGTCTTCAAGCAATCTGTCTCTTGGTAGGTGGGATAGTCGTTTGAATATGACCGTTTTTCCCTTGTTACCGTTTGCCCATTAAATGCTTCATCAATGCATAGCAGGGTTGACTTGGTTTATCTCTGAAAAGTAGTCCTGACACCTCTGCTCTGACAAAAGCATTCTGACTTCTGAGTATGTGATGTTGACTCTTGTACTCTTGCTGACGGATGATCATCGTTTATCCGGAAGTGGCAGTCTTGCTCTGCAAGTGTTAGGCTGTGAAGTCCAATGCCAAGAGTACTTGCATCCGGAAGCTCTTTTGTATCCGGAAGCTTCAGAAGTCTTCACTTGTTCTAGATTGAGACTTTACAATGTTGATTGTCTAGTATAACCCTTCTTCTGCACGTGTTAGACTCAGAGTCCCAATATGGAAAGCATTTGCATCCGGAAGCTCTTCTGCATCCGGAAGTAAGACTATGGTTCTGCACATAGTGGTTAGTCCAACATAGCAATATATATAATCAAATATAGTAAGAACTATACATGCTGTGGGAAGCTTGTTTGCTATGGGGGGTAATCTTAGGCTTATGTTCTGACTTAATGTATTGTGTACTTTGAACGTTAGTCCTCTTAGTCTATGATGTATCCGGAAGCACTTCTACATCCGGAAGTAAAACCACTGGATGAAGGATTTTGTTTACTATTACTCACTCTCGCTCAGTGTCCTTCAATCCGTCAGTCAGCGCTAGTCACTAAGCTATCGGATGCACTTTCACTTGACGAGGTAGACTCACTGACGCTTAGGGTTACATCTATTCTATCAGTCTGCGCCAGTCTAAATCTATCAGGAAGCAATTTTACTTGACGAGGTGAACTTACTGACGCTTGGGGTGGTATCTATCTTATCAGTCTGCGTCAGTCTAAGTTTAACAAGAGGCAACTTCACTTCCGGTTGAATCATAGCTTAGTCTTAGGTTTTGTATATTTAGCGTTCATGGACTAAGTTAATTCCTAGTGAGTTACTCGCTGCCGCTGGGGGATAAATCATTCATCCGCGTGCGCGAGTCCTAGTCTATCCGGAAGTTAATCCACATCCGGTTGCACTCTTACTTGGGATCCTGTGTTATTCTATTGCTTTCTAAGTTCTTTCATATTATTAGTCTTCATCAAAACTTAAGATTCTAACATTCTCCCCCTTTTTGATGATGACAAACTTAGTTTAACTATTTATCGATTAAGTCCATATGAAAGGGTTTAACAAAAGCAATAGATAAGAACAAGTAATTGAGACGAATATTATTGATAAACATAAGTTACAAGTCAGAGCATACTATTAAATAACATATACATGTAAAGAGCATATACTAGGTAAGTATGAAAGTATGCATGAAGAAGGAAAAAATTTCAAAAAATGTTTGGATTGGGGGTTCAGGATTTTTGTTTCTTTTTTTTCTCTCCATCTCCTCTTGTCTCTCTTCCTTTTGTAGACCTCATGAACATTCTGGTCAATTATCCGCTGAAGCTCTTCTTCATCCCTCAGACTCAATGGATTCCTCAAGAGTCAAGTCTTCAATTTCCAGGGCTAGCTGACATGTGCAGAGTGGACATCACATCTCTCTCCCCCTTTTGGCATCATCAAAGAGGGTGATGAGAAGGTGGGTTTTGGTCTAGGGTTGGGTTGAAAGGATTGGAGTGAGGGGTGGGTTTTGTTGGTTATGAGAAGGTGAGGGTTGGTGGTCATTTTGAGGTGGTGACTGAGGGTGAGATCTTGGTAGGATGATTCTCGACTTGGCACATTGCTGGATTCGTTCCCAGCGTCATACTTAGCACGGGGAGGACTTACCAAGGACTCAGGCAGCCTAAAAGGAAGCTCTTCTTCAAAGGCCCTAACAGAAGCTGGTACTTGTACCATTCATTTCCGGCATATTTGATCGCCGCAGCCTCTTCCTTAGGGATGGACTTCCTCTTCTTATCAAGCTTCTCTTGCTTAGAAACCACTAACTGTTCTGCCACTCTACCAGAAGTTTCAGGCTGACCTTGAATATTTTTATCCTGCCCCGGTGTAGTCTGCCCAGAAACTTCATGGTGTTCTTGATGTTCATTGCGATGTTCTTCACGATGCCCAGATTTTCCAGAATGTTTATGGCTTGATTTCCCAGATTTTGACTTGTGTTTCTTAGATGAGGAAGGTTTCTTTGAAACTGGGTTTGTTTCATGGGATCCGGCCATTTTTGTGCGGGTTTGTGGTAAAATGCGAAGAGAATGAAGAACATAGAAGAAGATGAAGAGTTTTGTATGCAGAGAATTTGTAAGTATAAGTGAAGAGTGAAAGTGAAAGTGAAAATGAAAATGATGTCCTATTTATAGGTACAGTTACTAAGGGTAAAATGGTCATGCTTTTTCACATTTTCACACATTGGGTAGCGTAAACAACTCAAGTTGGAACGACACACCTGATGACACGTGTTGCTTCACATTACCAGAGAAGACATAACGTCTCTTTTGGGAAGTTGAAGAGTTTTCTGAAGTGACGTGTCTCTTGACTAGTGCTGGTGCTCTCTTTGCTTGATCATCCAGTGTCAGTGAGTGATCATCCGGAAGTGGTTTTGCTTCCGGTTGCACTTGCTTAAGATTTAACATTGAGTACCTGCAAGAACATATATTGGCACTCCGATGCCTAAGTTAGTATTGCTGTAAGTGATAAACAATCAAGTATAATGAATAGAATTCACACTTCATTCGGGTTTACCATTCCCAAATCACCTCTAATGAAAGTAAATTGGTCAAACCCCAGAGGCTTGGTGAAGATGTCAGCAAGCTGTTGTTGTGTGGGGACAAACTGCACCTTGACATCCTTCTTTTGAACATGGTCTCTGATGAAGTGATGTCTGACGTCAATGTGCTTTGTCCTAGTGTGCTGAACTGGATTCTTGGCGAGGCTGATAGTGCTTGTGTTGTCACAGAAAATAGGTGCCTCAGGGAACTCCAAGCCAAGATTTCTCAACTGGTTCTTCAGCCACAGCACTTGAGCACAACAACTTGCTGCAGCAATGTATTCTGCCTCAGTGGATGACAAAGACACACAAGTTTGCTTTTTGCTAGCCCAAGACACCAGACAACCACCAAGGAAGGCGCATTGTCCACTGGTGCTCTTTCTATCTGTCTTATAACCTGCATGGTCAGAGTCAGAGTAAGCCCACAAGAATTCTTGGTTGCCTCTGGGATACCAAAAACCAAGTTCCTGTGTTCCCTCAAGGTATCTTAGGATACGTTTAACACATGTTAAGTGTGACTCCTTGGGGCTGGCTTGAAACCTAGCACACATGCCTACACTAAATTGAATGTCAGGCCTACTCGCTGTTAAGTATAAGAGGGAACCTATCATTCCCCTATACATGGGCAGGCTGAAAGATTTACCCTTTGCGTCAGCGTCGAGTGCGGCAGTGGTGCTCATAGGGGTGTCATACTCCTTGCATTCATCCATCCCAAACTTTTTGAGTAGTTCTCTGCAGTACTTAGTTTGGGAGATGAAGATTCTATTCTTCTTCTGTTTGATTTGCAGGCCTAGGAAGAATGTTAGTTCTCCCATCATTGACATCTCAAATTCACCCTGCATAATCTTAGAGAAATCTTCACAAAGCTTCTCGTTAGTTGCCCCAAATATAATATCATCAACATAAATTTGGACAATTAACATATCTCTATCTTTGTGGAGGATAAACAGTGTATTATCTAATTTGCCTCTTGAGAAACCCTTGCCCAGCAAAAAGCTGCTGAGTCTCTCATACCAAGCTCGAGGAGCTTGTTTTAGGCCATATAAAGCTTTCTTTAATCTATACACATGTTTGGGGTGCTTATGGTCCTCAAAGCCAGGAGGTTGTTCTACATATACCTCTTCTTTAATATAACCATTAAGAAATGCACTCTTTACATCCATTTGATATAATCTAAAGCCTTTCATGGATGCAAAGGCTAGAAGAATCCTTATTGCTTCAAGTCTAGCGACTGGAGCAAAAGTTTCTTCATAGTCAATGCCTTCTTCTTGGTTGTATCCTTTGGCTACTAGTCTGGCTTTGTTTCTGGTGATTTGACCTGTCTCATCCAGTTTGTTTTTAAAGACCCACTTGGTCCCCACTATAGATTGATGAGACGGCCTTGGGACTAGTTCCCACACTTGACTTCTCTCAAATTGATTTAGCTCTTCCTGCATGGCAATAATCCAGTCGCAGTCCTCAAGAGCTTGTTCAACTGAAGTTGGTTCGATTTGAGATAGGAATGCTCCAAACTCAACTTCATTTTGAACTTGTCTTCTAGTTCTGACACCAGAAGAAACATCACCAAGCACTTGATCGAGAGGATGATCCTTGTGATGTCTCTTAGCTATTGGCAACTGTGCCTCCTCAGGCATGTGTTGCACTCCAGGTTCATCACTGGGTTCACCTTCTTCTTTGGGATTGCTTGTTGGTGTTTCTTTTGGTGGTGAGGAAGATGATGGTAGTTTTGGAAGATTAGGTGCTTCATCATCTTCTGTGGATTGTCCCCATGTAGGAGTTTCATCAAATACAACATGCATGGATTCTTCTACAGTTTTAGTTCTCATGTTGTATATCCTATATGCTTTACTCCTAAGGGAATATCCTATGAATATACCTATATCAGCCTTTGGATCAAACTTACCCAAATTTACCTTTCCATTATTATGCACGTAGCATTTTGATCCAAATATTCTGAGGTGGCTGATGTTGGGCTTTCTTCCTTTGTATAGCTCGTATGGAGTCTTATCCAAGCCCTTGCGAACATAGGCTCTGTTGGAGATATAGCAAGCAGTGCTCATAGCGTCCGCCCAGAACACTTGAGAAACCTCTTTCTCGTTGAGCATGCTTCTAGCCATTTCCGTCAGAACCCTGTTTTTCCTTTCGACTACTCCATTTTGTTGAGGAGTCCTTGGAGCTGAGAAGTTATGTTCAATGTCGTTTTGCTCACATAGCTCTGAGAAGCTATGGTTCTCAAACTCTCCTCCATGGTCTGTCCTTATGGCTGTGATTTTGAGCTCTATCTCATTTTGCACTTTCTTAGCCAGGACAACAAAAGCATCAAAAGTATCTTGCTTAGAGGCAAGAAACATAGTCCATGTGAACCTTGAATAGTCATCCACCACTACTAGAGCATATAGGTTTCCACCCAAGCTCTTTACTCTTGCTGGCCCAACCAAATCCATGTGGATTAGTTCCAAGGGCCTGCTGGTGGAGACTTTCTTCTTGGTTTTGAATGAGGACTTTGTTTGCTTTCCTCTTTGGCAGGATTCACAGATAAAATCATGCTTTACTTTAAATGATGGAATACCTATAGCTAGCTCCTTTTTAATAAGCATGTCGAGTTGAGTAAAATTAACATGAGCTAATCTCTTATGCCAAAGCCAATTATTCTCATCACTAGATATTAAACATTTTTCTTCTAGTTGTTGGCATAAGTCTAAAGTATATAGATTCCCATTTCTATTTGCCTTAATCTTGCATTTTAAGTTGGCCTTATCTATATTCAGATCCTGTTTATCAACTATTAAGCACTCATTTGAATCAAATATTACCCAGTTTCCTCTGTCCGTGCTCTGGCTCACGCTCAGCAGGTTGTGACAGAGACCGTCCACTAGATAGACATCTTTGACTGGTCCAACTTCTCCAACTCCAGTGATCTTACCACTTTGATTCCCTCCAAAGGTTACTGTGGCTCCATCTTTGATCACCAGAGATTTGAACTTGTCTCTGTCTCCAGTCATATGTCTCGAGCATCCGCTATCAATATACCATTTCTTGTTCTTGGATGCCTTGAGACACACCTGAAAAATCAAACAAACTTAGGTACCCAATTTTTCTTGGGTCCTCGATCATTAGTTTTCAATGCCCTTGGTTTAGAGTCATCCTTGACCTTGGGCTTGTGATTATTTAGAGCCTCTGGCCAAGTGCTGGCTCTGGACTCTTGGGTTTTCCCTTTGGAGTAACTCCAGGCTTGGGATCCTTGTCCTCTCTTCGTCTCCTTTGCAGGAGGAGGATCCTTTGTTGCCTTGGTTCCTTTAGGGACCCATTTGTAGGAGCTACTCGCTCCATGCTTCTTAGCATTACAGGTGGACGTGGAGTGTCCCTTCCTGTTGCAATAGTTACAGAAGCTGAAGGGTGAGGAGCTATGACTAGAGGCTTTATGGAAGAACTTTAAGTAGGGCTTTACTTTTGGTTCCACCCACTTCTTCCCTCTAGGAGTATATCCTAATCCAGTTCTATCCCTATATGCCCTTTGGTTCATTAAGAGTATATTTAGCATTTCTGAACCATTGGTAAACTTCTGCAGGGCATTTTGCAGCTTGTTATTTTCCTCTGAGATTTTGCTGCAATTAGGGCAGCTCTCAGGTGTTGGGTCGTTAGGTTCTACTTGGGGAGAACCCTGGCCATCCACTACCGGAAGTCTTCTAGCTTCTACTAGTTCCTCACTTAGTGAGTCCACCTTGAACTCAAGTGATTCCTTTTTAGTTTTCAACACCTTATAGGCTTTACATAGTTTAGAGAATTCTTCATGAACCTCATTGTAAGCCTCTTGTAGTTCAGGAAGAGTTACCTCATGATCTTCGTTGGTGAGGTCAAGATCTGAAGATGCTTCTTCATCCTCTTCTCTAGCTACCAGGCAGAGGTTGGCAACTTCTTCTTCATCACTTGCTTCCTCATCTGAGCTATTTACCCAAATGGAGCAAACAAGAGCCTTTCTTTTGTCCTTGCCTTCTGACCTCTGCAGGCTGGGACACTCAGCCTTGAAGTGACCAGGCTTATTGCATTCAAAACACACAGGGACCTTTTCTTTCTTGTATCCCTTCTTCTGGCTGGAATCACTCCTCTGATAGCCTCCTTTCTTTCTGAAGAATTTCCTAAATTTCCTCACCATCATAGCCATCTCCTCATCGTCCATCTCCTCCTCATCATCCTCATCATCCTCTTCAGTCTCCTTGTTGGGTGCAACAAGGGCAAGATTTTTGGCTTTGGATGAGGCTTGAGGGGCTCTCTGAGCTAATAGTGTAGGCTCATACTCAGCCAGGGAGCCAAACAGGGCAGTGATTGAACTAGTTGATTCACCCTGGACTTCCTGTAAGATGGTCACCTTGGTGATCCAGTCACCTTTCAAGATTTTCAGAATCTTACTTACTTGTTCCCTTTCAGGAATGTCCTTACCCAGCGAGGCCAAGTTGTTGATGAGGTGAGTGAATCTGAGCTCCAATTCTCTAATAGGCTCAGTGGGACTGAGCATGGCAAACTTGTGGAATTCTTCCACCAGCATCTCAACACGTCTTGCTTTCACTCCCTTGGTTCCAGAGTGAGCAGCCTCAAGTGCCTCCCACATATCCTTTGCATTCTTGTGATGGCTGATCCTATGAAACTCCTTAGGGCTGAGAGCACACTGAATGTAATGCATGGCCCTAAAGTTTAGTTGGACTAGAGCATAGTCCTCACTGGTGTACCTGGATCGTTCCTTTGCAAAACCATCATCGTCTAGGGGAGTGTGATCTCCTCGTTCGATTACATCCCAGAGTCTGAGGTCGCTTGACTTGATATACGTCTCCATTCGAAATTTCCAGAATGGATAGTTGTACCCATCAAACCCTGGAGGCTTGTTGGGCTGAATAGAGACGTCTGGTAGAGAGTAGTCAGTATCCATTACAAGATCTTTGCTTTCTTGATTCGTTGGAATCTAGTGAGAAAGACCCGCTCTGATACCAAATGAACGTAATGGATGCACAAGAGGGGGGGTGAATTGTGCTTCAAAAATAAATGCTCAAATTAAACGACACAAGAGTTATACTGGTTCGGTCTACCTGACCTACGTCCAGTCCTCAACCACCCAGGCCGAGAGTTCCACTATATCTCAGGTTTTAAATCGGGTTCACCTGAAACCTTACAACCGCAAGTTTTGCACGGGATCACTTGCAACCTTACAACAAGTTTTACACAGGCTCACTTGTAACCTTTCAACAAGTTTTACACAGGCTCACTTGTAACCTTTCTAACTAGCTCCCCCTCACACCAAGCAAGGGGTTAACCTTTACACTTAAAGGATTTTTCTGACTAAGTTCTCTCAAAGAACAGATGGTGTTACACACTTAAGTACAATAAATGCTCTTATAACAGAAAGAGACTTAACTACAATGAGTACAGAATAAGTAGATGAAAAGATCACTCAAAGTGTTAAATGCTCTTCGCTTTTTCTGGGCAGCTTTGAATGCTTGAAGATGTTCTTAGTTTCTAGCTCTAACTTCTCTCCAGAATATTCAAGGATGATCGTTAACCTCATAAATGAGGTTTGAGTCTCTTTATATAGTCTTCAAGCAATCTGTCTCTTGGTAGGTGGGATAGTCGTTTGAATATGACCGTTTTTCCCTTGTTACCGTTTGCCCATTAAATGCTTCATCAATGCATAGCAGGGTTGACTTGGTTTATCTCTGAAAAGTAGTCCTGACACCTCTGCTCTGACAAAAGCATTCTGACTTCTGAGTATGTGATGTTGACTCTTGTACTCTTGCTGACGGATGATCATCGTTTATCCGGAAGTGGCAGTCTTGCTCTGCAAGTGTTAGGTTGTGAAGTCCAATGCCAAGAGTACTTGCATCCGGAAGCTCTTTTGTATCCGGAAGCTTCAGAAGTCTTCACTTGTTCTAGATTGAGACTTTACAATGTTGATTGTCTAGTATAACCCTTCTTCTGCACGTGTTAGACTCAGAGTCCCAATATGGAAAGCATTTGCATCCGGAAGCTCTTCTGCATCCGGAAGTAAGACTATGGTTCTGCACATAGTGGTTAGTCCAACATAGCAATATATATAATCAAATATAGTAAGAACTATACATGCTGTGGGAAGCTTGTTTGCTATGGGGGGTAATCTTAGGCTTATGTTCTGACTTAATGTATTGTGTACTTTGAACGTTAGTCCTCTTAGTCTATGATGTATCCGGAAGCACTTCTACATCCGGAAGTAAAACCACTGGATGAAGGATTTTGTTTACTATTACTCACTCTCGCTCAGTGTCCTTCAATCCGTCAGTCAGCGCTAGTCACTAAGCTATCGGATGCACTTTCACTTGACGAGGTAGACTCACTGACGCTTAGGGTTACATCTATTCTATCAGTCTGCGCCAGTCTAAATCTATCAGGAAGCAATTTTACTTGACGAGGTGAACTTACTGACGCTTGGGGTGGTATCTATCTTATCAGTCTGCGTCAGTCTAAGTTTAACAAGAGGCAACTTCACTTCCGGTTGAATCATAGCTTAGTCTTAGGTTTTGTATATTTAGCGTTCATGGACTAAGTTAATTCCTAGTGAGTTACTCGCTGCCGCTGGGGGATAAATCATTCATCCGCGTGCGCGAGTCCTAGTCTATCCGAAAGTTAATCCACATCCGATTGCACTCTTACTTGGGATCCTGTGTTATTCTATTGCTTTCTAAGTTCTTTCATATTATTAGTCTTCATCAAAACTTAAGATTCTAACAATATTAACCATTTGCAGCAGACGTTCGATCTTCTGAGGAAATATAACATGAAACTCAACCCTGAAAAATGCACTTTTGGGGTACAGTCTGGTAAGTTTTTAGGATATTTGGTGTCAAAGAGAGGGATAGAAGCAAACTCATCACAAATCAAAGCTGTGTTGGACATCCCATCGCCCAAATGTGTGAAGGACGTCCAGCTTTTGACGGGCAAGATAGTTGCTCTAACCAGATTTATATCTAAATCTTCTGAAAGGTGCCAACCATTCTTTGATATATTGAAGAAGAATAAGGAGTTTATATGGAACGACGCCGCTGAAAAGGCGCTTCAGGATTTGAAAGAGTATCTCACGAGCCCCCCTTTGCTTTCTAAGCCAAGTCCAGGTGAAACCTTATATCTATACTTGTCTGTCGCCTCTAATGCTGTGAGTTCAGTGCTTGTTAGGGAAGAAGATAGGCGACAGAACCCAGTATATTATGTTAGCAGAGCCTTGCTAGATACGGAGACACGATATTCAATGATGGAAAAACTTGCTTTGCCTTTAGTAGCGTCTTCCAAGAAGTTGAGGCCGTATTTTCAGTGCCACCCAATTGTGGTCGTCTCAACCTACCCTTTGCGGAACGTCCTCTACAAGCCTGATTTATCTGGGAGATTGGTGAAATGGGCGATTGAGCTGAGCGAATTTGATATCTCTTATGCTCCAAGAACAGCTATTAAATCACAAATCCTAGCCGACTTTTTGGCGGAATTTAGCCCCAACCTCCAGGTAACAGCTAACAATGAATCTTTTTCTGTTAAGAGACAGGTGAACTTGTCGCCCTGGACCCTCCATGTGGACGGGTCTTCCAATGTGAAAGGAAGTGGACTAGGTATCGCGCTTGAAACCCCCGAAGGCGAACAAATTGTCCAGGCGATAAGATGTGGTTTCAAGGCGACGAATAATGAAGCTGAATATGAAGCTCTCATAGCTGGACTTAAGTTAGCATCAGAATTGGGTGCGAAAGTTCTGGAAGTAAAAAGTGATTCGCAGTTAGTTTCGAAACAAATCAATGGTTCTTATCAGGCAAAAGACCAAAGAATGAAGAAATATCTAGATATAGTATCTGATTTGACCACACGATTTGACGCTATGAAGATCACCCAAATAGGTAGGGAAGACAACCGGAAGGCCGACGCCCTTGCCAACATTGGGTCGTCCATAGAAGTTGTGGAGACAAAACAAATCCCACTATTTTATCTGAAAACACCGGCGATCGAGGTAAATAACAGAATTGTATTGAATAACAGTTTGACGTGTGATTGGCGATCCCCTTTGCTTTCATATCTGTTGCAGGGTAAATTGCCTTCAGATAAGAATGAAGCGCGACGAATAGTTGTTAGAGCTGCTAGATTCACTACAATAGGCGATGATCTTTATAGACGTACTTTCACTGGTGGACCTTTGCTGAAATGTGTCTCTCCATCTGAGGCAAATTATGTGTTAAGAGAAATTCATGAAGGTGAATGTGGAGACCATAAAGAAGTCGATCATTGATAAGAAAGGTGACTAGAGCAGGTTATTTTTGGCCGACTTTGCAGAAAGATGCAGTAAGTTTGGTGACTAAATGTGAACGTTGCCAAAAATTTTGCACCGTGGCGAGACAACCCTCTGAAGAGTTGCATGTAATAGTGCCTTCATGGCCTTTCCTTAAATGGGGAATGGATATTGTAGGCAAGTTTACCCCAGCACCTGGACGACTAGTCTTCTTGTTGGTCCCCACAGATTACTTCACCAAATGGGTAGAGGCAGTCGCCCTGAGCCAGGTTCAAGAACCCCAGGTAATTGATTTTGTTTGGAAGAATATAGTGTGTAGATTTGGTTTGCCCCGGGAAATTGTATGTGATAATGGATCTCAATTTATAGGAAGAAAATTTAGAAAATTTTGTGATAAATGACATATTAAACTTAAGTTTTCCACCCCTAGAAATCCACAATCAAACGGGCAGGCTGAAGCTAGTAACAAAACCATAGTGACGTCTTTGAAAAAGAGGTTAGATAAAGCTAAAGGCAGGTGGGCTGAAGAGCTGCCCGCCGTCCTATGGGCGTACCGAACGACGTCCCGCACGTCGACTGGTGAAACGCCTTTCTCTCTAGTTTATGGATCTGAAGCTATGATACCAGTAGAGGTAGGAATACCATCTTTAAGAAGACAATGGACTAGAGAAGAATCTAACAATGAACATTTAGCCCAAGATTTAGATCTATTAGATGAACGTAGGGAACAAGCTCGTATTAGAGTTGCCGCCTATCAGCAAAGGGCGACAAAGTTTTGGAACAAAGGTGTTAAGGAGCGTCATTTCCAAGTAGGAGATTGGGTTCTTCGAAAGATTTTTCCTAATACACCTGAGCATAAAGATGGAAAGTTGAATGCTTCATATGAAGGCCCTTATAAAGTGGTAGAAATCACTGGTCCTGGAGCTTATAAGTTGGTTGACGTCCATGGTAAAGACGTCCCAAGGAGTTGGAACGCAATCCATCTTAAGAGATATTATTTCTGAATTATTTCATTATTTGATTTTAAGAAGGATGATACTGACACGATTATTCGAGAAAGAATGCAAATGATGAGAAACGCCTGTAGGCGACGAACCCAGCTAGAAGACTTAGTGTCTGATGATATGTTCGGCTGTGGTCGTAATAATCTGATGCTACTTAACCCTATATTTTGAGATTTTTTTTGTTGTGAGATGTCATCAATCAGATAATGTGATGAACTGACATCAAAGTAACTTGGTGATAAGACGACGCCTTGATAGCATAATGATGTGACGCCCTGGGAGGCCGATTTGGGAGAGGTATATATTACCTGAGTTATATTGAGTGATTTTTATTCGATTGATTGATAGTCGACGCTCAGACTAATGATTGATAATTCCTTGGCAGGGTCACCAACGTTTGATTAAGGTACGAGTGACCATATTGTGAATTGATATTTGATTAGTATAATTTAAGAGATTCCTTTATTAATGGATGGATTCTTTTCATTTTGGTAGGTTGCTACCCACACCTGTTGGAGGTGTGGGTGCTTAACGGAGGAAATAATATGACGAAAAATAAATGAAGTAATGCGAAGAGTACTAAACATGAAGATAGAAGACAAGATTTGCATTAAAGAAATAGTACAGTTTATACAAAACGAAAATGAAAGTTTTTAGAGGTAAAAGATTTAGGCGTCGCCGTCGCCATGCTCCTGGCTGGTTTGATTGTCATTGCCACCACCATGCTCTTTGCTAGTTTGGTTGCCGTCGCCTTGATTGCCCTCTCCTTGATTGACGTCCTGAGCCCTCATCTCATTGATCGTTTGATTATCCTCTTGAGAAGGATTGGACTCGGACTCTTCTTCAGGGAAAAGCTGAAAGTAGTCGTCAATGACATCGTCAGGCTTCCAGTTTACATGCTCGCCGCTCTTGTATTCCTTCATGAGCTCCATCCGAGCGCGAGCATCAACTTCCAAGATATGAGTCTCATAATTCTCAGCCATTTGACGCATATCTTGTTCCTGCTGGCGATAGGCAGCTTCCCATTTATCCCTGGCCGACTGGAGAGCCTTGATCTCTTCATCCTTGGCAGACGATTCAGCTCGAGACTCATTGACGTACTCCTTCAGTTTTTCGACGTCATTATGATGATCAGATTTCAGCTTTTTAATGAAAGCCTTCAATTCTTCTTGTTTTCTATCCGATTGCTTCATCAGCTCTTCCGCCCTCCTTCTGTCTTCATTAGCTTGTTTTTTGAATTGGAGGGCGGCCTTCAAGTCGGCCAAGATTTTCTCTCTGTCAGCCATGGCAGCATCCCTTTGGGCGACAAGCGTCGCCGTGTCATCTTCATTCTCCTCAGCATGGTGGAGAAGAACTTGTAAGGACTGAGAATAAAAAGAATGAAAATAATTAGAGACATTCAATGTTAAAATGACAAACGAACTTAATAAATGATTAGGTGAGGATACCTTCATTTGGTGGCGAACGGCTTTCTTGAAAGCCTCTTTCCTCCCAAGAGATTCTAGGGCAGCCTTGTCGTACTCGAATTCTAATTTGCTTAATTCAGAGTAGACGTCGTCCCAACCTTCTTTATTTCTGACAGAGGAGTTGGGAGGAAAGGATAGAGTGACCTCGCCAGAGTCCTCTTTGGCGCCTTTGGCTTTGATAGATTTGGAGGACTTAGAAGCCCTTGATTTCTTGGCGACTGGCTCTTTAGCAGGCGCCTCTGCAGGCCTCTTTCCCACTGCAACGACTTCCTTGTTTGCAGGAGAAACAGGCTTCTTATTTTTGGATTGAGGAGAGGGAGCAGTAACGGATTCAGGATTTGGGGGGGACGCCATGAGGATCATGTCCTTCTTTTCTTGCCACGGCGTCATACTCCCCCCTCTTGGCCTTGAGTTTCTCCAGCCGCTGAGCCCTGGCTCTGAGAAGAGCTTCTTTATTTATTTTTTGTTCAGAAGCTTTGGGGATCATCTTCTTTCCTGATTAACATAAAAAAAAAAGAGTAAGACGACTAAGGTGAAAACACTTGAATAAAGCAAATAGAACATAGGCGTCAAGTGACTTACTTTCCATCATGGTTTTGAAATGACGCTGGTCCGCTGGAATTTGGAGGATTTGCTTGATTTTCTTTTTGGTGTCGCTATTGGCGTGCGGAGAAACCCTCAATTCATACGCGCCTGCAAAATAATTAAGATATTATAAATCAGATGACAAATGCAATAAGAAAAATATTGTTGAGGCGACGACTTACTTAAGCGACGCCACATTGGAGATACATAGTCCTCCTGGGCGACGGACTGGAAGGGCACCATTACAAACCGAACATCCCATTGACGATCATTGGGTAGTGACCCAAACGTCCAAGTTGGTAGCCCTTCCTTGGCTTGAATGAAAGAGTAGACGCCCGTCCTAATTTCTTGAAGCTTATAGGAGCCAAATAGATCAAACATATCTAAGTCGACTCCTATTTCATGAAACATTAACTCAGCCATAGGGATGAGACGCCAGGCATGAGGAGAAAGTTGAGAGGGAGAGATTTCATAAAAAACACAGAGATCTAAAGCTATGTTTGGAAGAGGAAAGGGGTTGACATAGCGGAAACTTTCAAAACTTAAGGAAATGGTGTCGCTAGACCAAGAATCAAGAGCTTCCCCTACTTCAGGCAACCTAAAGGGTACTCTAGGGTCAAAATAGTAGAGTGATGGCATCTTCGAAATTTCTAAGACCCTAAGATGAGTTTCTTTGACGTCATTTAGGATGTTGGCCCTAGACGTTGGTAAGCCCCCAGTTTTGCAAGCATACGGGGCATTTTTGATTTGGGGGTTAGATTTCCTCCCAGAACTAGTTGAGGGCGATGAACCAGCATCAACCCATTCTTGGTATCGACTATCATAAATCTTTAAGTATTTACCAGATAAAGAAGATTTTCTACTACGTAAGGGTTTCTTCCCTTCGGAAGGATCTACAAAAGGAACAATATCTAGGTGATTGCTATCAGAAATTTCTGTTTCTAGGTCTATTACATTATCTGGGTTCCTAGAAGATGAAGAGGCGCTAGAATGGGAATTTTCAGAAATATAAACTTGATCAGAAGCGGTTTTTTCAGAATCAGAAGGCGATGACATGACTACGAATTTACTCATGATAATAGTAAAAAGATAAGTTTTTTGTAAGAAGATACCTTCGCAGAAAGTAGGATGACGCGTTGATGCAAGCAGATGAACAAAGTTTCGATTTTTCTAAGTGTTGGAGGAACAAAGAAGAAGAACGTCTACGAAGTAAAATAGGAAAATGAACAGTTGAAACAAGTATATGCAAACCGTCAGACGTCGTTAAGTTACGGTGTTACTTTAGTGAAACGATCCAGAACGTTGATTTAAGTGGGAAAATATAAGTAAGGATCTGGGCCGTTGGACGTGGGATAACCGCTACTTCCCAATACTTGATGACATCAGCATTGAGAAGTGGGGGACTAATGTTATACACCGTTACACCTTAATGGGCTTGGGCCTTAACAGAGGCCCAAGATAACATCACCAGCGACAGCAGAGGACCAATAACGAGATAGACGCCCTATGGACGTCGAGGACAATGTCACCAACGGCAGTAAAGCAGATTGACTTGGTCGCCCACCTTTTTCGGAGCAGTCGCCCACCCTTTTCGGAACACGTGCAACGTCTCTTACCCATAACGGCCGCCTATAATTTCGCAACCACCAGGACTGGGCTTTAACTATAAGAAGATCACGAACTCATTGAGAAGGCACAAGCAATTCTCTGCAATCATTCTCTCTATCTCTTTCTCTGTATTCTTCTCTCTGATTATCATTGTACTCTGAGTTTAATCTTTGTGATTAAGGCATTAACGCCCAAGTTTGTAACCACCGTTGCCGGTGACCCCGTTATTTGTACTCAATCATATTATCAATAAAAAGCTTCAATTATTCATTCATATTCTATAGTCTCCTATATTGTGCATCAACAGTTATATTGTTAAAAAAAACCTTGACATAAGACCGATGCCCTATGAAATACTTTTGGAATAAAATTAATGTCATAGCAAAAACTAAACACTACTAGTGTTCATCATATTTTGGTTAATCAAAGAGTTGTCAAGAAATTCTTAGTTTTATATTATTATGTTTATAAATGATTTATAGAATTTGATGAAATGATATATTTGCACAGGCTTTTAAAAAGAATGATTAATTTGTAAGACCAACAGGTTGAAAATGTAAACTGTGATTTGCTGAAATTTTTCTATTTTTACTGCTTTTCTTATATTATTAGAATCATAAAGTCATTTATTTTATTCTTCAAAATACATATGTGGTTATCATTGTTTTTTGGAAGAATATATATAATGTAAATAGGTAGTTTCAGAGTATTACTTTACGGCACGGGTGGATCTGGAATAATATTTGAAAACAGGAATAAAAATCATTCAACTAAGCCTGGAAAAGAATCTATACAGATCATGCGTCATTGTCTCAAGCAAAAATAGATGGTGTTAGGCTGTTTTCTTCGATTCTAGATTTTTCTCGATCAACTATTGCTTTATCTACCAGGCTCTTCTCCATTGCATAGACACCCTACTTTCTCTTTACTTTCTTTAATATTGTTCCAAAAACATGTCTACTTTCTTTATATTTAATAGGCTTAGATTTACTCAGTTCAAAAAAAATATCCTTAGATTTACTTTCAATTTCAAATTTTCAATGGTACAAATGTATTACAATTGTAAAAATGTTAACAAATCAACAATAAATATATAGAGTAACAGTATGGGAGAATATCAATTATTAAGCTAATTGATTTAAAAGAATGATTAAAGTACTATAAACCAGCACTTAAATCTGATTTGGGTAAATTGAGGTTAAATTGCCAAGGTAATAGATTTTAGGGACAATTTGCACCTACATCCTAAATAAGAGACTTAATTTTAAAGAGAACTCAATAAATTGTCACCACTTATTAATGAAAGCTAATGCACTTGTTAATAGTAGACGTTAATAACTCGAGAAGTACAATTGTTCCGGACTTTATATTATGCTTGTGCACAATGGGAAGACAAGAAAAACAAAGGAAAAGGGAAAGCCACGGCTATCCCATGTCCAATATTCTGACGAAAATCAAGACCCATGTCCACTTCTCCTCTCCACCCACAAATCGAAGACCCACCGTCATTGCTACCCACAACCAGAAACAATCACACACCTTTGCTCCTAGTATATAGGGTTTGTTTAACCTATAAATTATTCCAATGTATAGTGTCTCTATCTTCTATACTACCGTGTTCACCGATGACATTCAAACGATATTATTCCAACAACATTCAGGTGGGGCCTTTGACCCCAACCTAGATTCCGCTTGATATTTGGCACCTTTTTGTGAGTTGTTGACTTTGTCCAACTGGACCAGATAACGCAAATAAGGTTATATGGTAGATAGACCCATGCAAGATGTTTTACATCAAAGATGGGCAACCCCTCCTCCTAACAAAGACTTCCTTAAGGTTTGAGTTTATGTTGGTCCGAAGTAACTTGTTTACCACTGCACCCATGCTTGTTGCTTATTTGATCTAATTTCAATATGGATTAAATGAGAGAGAATGGGGGAGGAGGGGAGGGAGACTGAATTAATTACCAAAAATCACTCGCTAAATAGATCAAACTTTCAATATTATCTTCTTATACCAAACAAAGCTCATTAAACTCCTTCATCTACAATGCAATTGAATTTCGGTGGCTTCCATCTTCAAGGTGAAAAGCTTCCTCCTTTTCTAATTTCCTCGTGAAAGGCTTCTTTTTATTTCTCTCTCAATTACAATTTGACAAGGGCCTTTTGGTCTTATTCCACAAGAACTTAATTTTATCTAAGAATCCAAGACATGTAGTAACATTTCACGAAGTTTTGCGGCTGAATATGAAATTAATTAATTAGCTACAAGCCTACAATAGTACTTAAATGGATACTCTAGAATAGTATTTTGACGTTGTAATATATCTCTACCATTGAAAGAAATCCAGTGGTAAAAATACTATATGGATATGTTATACAATGGAGAGACCAAGAGACCTGTTCGTACCGCAAATGCACGGGTATCGCCAAGTAATAAAGTGTAAGTAAAAATCGTTCCCACGAGGATTGGGATACAAATCCGGTCAAGCAAGAGGCTTTGTCATTTAATTAAGTTGAGCTAATCAAATATTGGTTGAGAAATCAACAACTAAAACTATTGATTCAAAGTTGAAAATAGATGCTAAAAGTGATTCTTGACTTTAAAGTTAAAATGCAACATAGGATTATTTATCCCCCTTGTATCTTGTAACCTTTAATCAACTCCTCCCCTAATTGTTCTAATGTTTATATATGTGTTAACCTAGGGTTCTAACATACTTGTAAACGCTCCATCGAGTCAAGAACAAGTGTTTAATTCTATTAATCATGCAATGTCTTGTCACAATTAATAAAATCCAATTTCTTAGTTTCAACCCTAATGTGGCTATGTGAGGCTAATAAGTATATGTCTATCTTATTAACAAAATCATTCATTTGTCATGCAAACTTCAAGTTCCCACACTATTTTACTCAAGTTCTACACTCAACCTAGCTCTCTCAAGTCTCAAGTCAAAGGAACATATCAACTAAATGGTGATCAATCACTTAGAGGCATTAGGGCTAGAGTAAAATAAACACATATATACATTAATCACAAAAGGATATGAGTTTTAAAGAGTTACTCCATACAAGGGTTCAAAATAATTCTAGATAAATGAGTTTAGCTACTCATAGTCAATATGAAAGCACAAATACCAAGTGAAAGTATAGCCATAAATGACATGCGAAAGGAAAGGAAGATGAAGAGAAAGAAAACCAAATAGTTGGAGCTACAAATCTCTTCCAAAGCTCCAATCTTTGCTTCAATCTCTTCAAAGACACAAACCCTAGCATACCCACAAGCTTTCAAGTCTTCAAAAGTCAGAACCCCTTTGCCCTTTTCGTTTTCTTCCTTTTAAATGCTCATTTTCGAGTGAAAAATGGTGATGTGGCAGTTTTAATGCGACCATGCCGCGGCTCAATAAAGTGGACCAAAATCATGCCGCGGCATAGTTTTTCCTTGTAACTGAAATTCAATTTGGGCCGCGGCACAGAAGTTCAACATGAAATCATGCAGCGGCTCAGTTCTGTCTTGATGAAGATTGATTTCTTCTCATGCAAATAAGTTGCTCCAATGTGCTTTGACATCCTTTCATTCATCTTGACTTCTCACCTAACCTGACTTTAATTTCCTAAACACATTTGTCTTGCAAAACACTTAACTTTAATGATTAACTTACCAAAATATTCAAAACCACTTAACAAATGTGCTACCAAAAATCATGAATCAATTAGCATTTAAACTATGTATAATTACTTTAAAAGTGTATGCAAAAGAACATGAATCATGCTAAAAAGCATGAATTCCAAGATAGTAACAAGACCGCACATCTTTGTCATAGTATAAACCTACCAAGATATAGTTGATGATAGAGTAAACTACACTGCGGGTTAGATTTTCTCTAAAAAAATAAGTTATTATAATTAAAGGTTTGATTACCATGAAATCAAATGCAATAGAAACTAGATGAATCCTTTGGGCATCAATAGAATGAATAGTTGATTTAGAAAATGTCTAAATTTAAGGGTTCATGTACATCAAAGAATTGATTCTTATGAAAGGAAAATGGAAATATAATGGGCAAAACTTTATAAAACGATATTGGGCTAGATAATTAGAATTATGAAAAATGGTTTGATAGGTAAATTTATGTTGTCAAGATAGGTCTGTCAAATTGGTAATGAAGTTGACATTATTGATAACTATAAATTCGTGAGTTTAAACTTCACCAATATAAAATCTCTACTCATACATTTTTATTTATTTATTTATTTATAATAGAGTATCATAAGGATAATTTTGGAGAAAGTTGAGAATAATAAAAAATATATATATTTCATATTTAGCACAAAATTCATCTCCTTAAAAAGTTTTTTGTTTAGGATTGGGAGGGAGTAATTTTTTTTGAACGACCTTGAGATACCCATACCACATTTGGTCAAATACACTTCCTCAATAAATAAAATTTACATGTTTAACTACATGCGCCTTATAATTAACTTATGATGATTTTACAATAATCAACTAACTTTTCTGCTAGCAATGCAATGTTTGACATGCTTAACCATACGCAATTGACGATTAAAACATGGCTACGCAAGATTAACAAATTCTCCATGTAACCATGACATCCATCTTCCGTTAAAATGCACATGAGGATTAGCGCATGGTTGTCTGATGTTTAATTTCTTTGTCCCGTTATATTCCTCTTGTCTTCTCGGCATAACTCCCAAATTTTGGCTCAGCCTCTTTGGTAAAAGTATTTGCTTTGAAGTTTAATCATCTCTCAATGTTTTAAATTACATCAAAAGTATATTGTAGTAGTCAACAATCCATTCTTAAAAATTAAAATATAAAGTGTGCCATTCAACTCTTTTTTTATCAGAAATCCATTTAACTATTTAATAAGTCTTGGTTGTGAATGTAACAAACCAAAACTTTAATTAAACCATTTGATTTTGGATTGATTTTCTTACTGAATTGATTCCATTCGGTGTAAAGAACAGTTCTGTTATTTTGCTTTTTTGTTTTACCAAAAACAGTTCTGATATGGTAACACTTTATAACTGATCATCTCCATAATTCCGGACAAGGCGACAAACAAGACACGTATACAATCCCTCTGCAGTTTTTTAACTACTTTTTCCTACGCAATGTATTTAATTTTAATATAAGATGTTGGGAGATTAATAAATTTTGTTCAAATTATAATCAATGGTACGTACCTTCTTTGATATATATCCTTATTTTTTTTTGGAAATTTATAAGTAATACAAAATATTTTAGAAAATAAAAATATAAATCTTTTAGTTTAATTTATTTAGTTTGATTAAATTTCCTATAATTGGTCAACTGCTGTACTTTTTTCAGATTCGGAATGTAAGGTGAATATATTTCTACATGGGTATGGTTTTTTACTTTTTATAATAACCTAAACTTTTCATTTTCATTTGTTTCATCATTCCATGACTTTTTTTTTCTTTATATTTATTACCCCTACCTAATTATATATCTTTTCTGCATCTTTCTTTTCACTCAATCTCATATAAATTTTGATAAAAAAAAAATCTCATATAAAGGTATCCTGATAAAAAAATCTCATAAATAAAGGGGATCATTGTATTAAGACAATACGTTGCATTTTTTCACATCTTAAGTAACTACTCCTATTTTTAACTAATTTAAACACCTTTTACCCTTTTAGACATCGTTCTTGGCCTTTCATTCATAACAGGATGGAGCATTGATTAACCAGAGACATATTCTATCGTGGGCCCCACACACGTGGCAAACTGAACACTTTTTACTTCGCTACCATTGACAAATGACAAATCTGATTCAAATCCGACAAGAATTGTCCCTAACCTATTCAACGTTAATTACAGTGATGACTTAAGAAGTAGTGGAGTACCATGATAGTCTACCCCGTGACTGTAACATCTCACTGTGACCAAATGACATTATCACATTAATCAAACCATCCAAATCATATTACATCATCTCTCTTAACTTTTCAGATAATGTGTCTATTAACTTCCACCATGAACTAACTTTTGTTTGGTATGTCTAAACTCTTAACACATTTTCAGATATTGTGTTGTGTCTATTAACTTCCACATTACCCTTCTACTTTTACACCATGAACTAACTTTTTTTTTGGTATGTTTAAACTCTAAACACATTTTCATTTCATTAAGAGTTGCAATTTCATTTTTTTTTTCATGTGGGGTGGATAAAAAATTGGTTTTTTGTGCAGTGTGGTGTGTTTTTGTGATGGGTATGGTGTTTGTGTTGGTGGGGTTGATTGTGTTGGCGGTGGCCGGCGGCGGTGTCACGGCGGAGAATGATGTGTCGGCGGTGGGAGATCCGGGAATGCGGCGAGATGGGCTGAGAGTTGCCTTTGAAGGTTGGAACTTTTGCAATGAAGTTGGCCAAGAAGCTCCTCATATGGGAAGCCCAAGAGCTGCTGATTGTTTTGATTTTTCCAAGAAATATAGTAAGCCCAAAATTCATATATTCCTCTATGGTTAACACTACATTGTTCTGTTCTGTGTTAATTGTGAATGTTATGAAACTATGCCTGCTGAATCTCATTGTTGTTTCCCTTCATTTCTGTGTTCACCCCTAGTTTCCTACATTGAACTTGTTTATTAATATGATATTTCTTGCTTTTTTCCTCGTACTTTTCCTAAATTATCCCTATTAATGAACAAGCAAGATAAGGAGGGCTGAGAAAGAATGAATGTGGTTAGGGTGTTTTGGTAATACCATAAATTTACATCCTTAATCTTTATATTAGGTGAATAGGTCTTATATTTACGAAGGGAAAAAGTTTCTCTTATTCTGTTGTTGAAAGTCGTATTCTGGGTTGTATTGAACAGAGATCCTAATTGAATGTGGTTAGGGTGTTTTGGTAATATCATGTTTGAATTGACTTAACTTGCATCCTTAATGTTATCTAATTAGATAAAGAGGTCTTATATTTAGGAACGGAGAGTGTTTCTCTTATTCTGTTGTTGAAAATTTGAATTCTGGGTTGTAATGAACAGATGCTGTGAAACATAAAGTTACAGAAGATGATAACGGACTAGGGGTAGGGGAATCATTTCCTGGTTTGAGTCCAGGAGATGTAAACAACCCTGATTTATATGCTGCTGAAAAGGAACTGTATCTGGGTTCTTTGTGTGAGGTGAATGATAGTTCAGGGCCTTGGCAATTCTGGATGATTATGCTTAAAAATGGAAATTATGACACAAGGTCTGGTTTATGTCCTGAGAATGGGAAAAAGGCTCCACCTTTTAGGCCAGGAAGGTTTCCTTGCTTTGGACCTGGATGTATGAACCAGCCTATCTTATGCCACCAATGGACCCAACTAAAAGAAGATGGTACATTGCAAGGAAGTTTTAATGGTACCTATGATTTAGATTCTGATTGTTGGAAAGAACATGATGGCCTCTCTTACTATGAAGTAATCTGGGAAAAGAAGGTCAATGTTGGGAGTTGGATTTTCAAACATAAGTTAAAGACTTCAAAGAAGTACCCATGGTTGATGTTGTACCTCAGAGCGGATGCGACGAAAGGATTTTCCGGAGGTTACCATTATGAAACAAGAGGAATGCTTAAAATTGTAAGTAATAAAGCAAAAGCCTGTTTATTCAGATTCAATGTTTAATATTTTGCATTTTTATGGTTGATTGAACAATTGTGTTTGTGACACAGCCTCTAGATTCACCCAATTTCAAGGTGAAGTTGAGTTTGGACATCAAACAAGGTGGAGGACCAAAGAGTCAGTTCTATCTCCTAGACATTGGAAGCTGCTGGAAGAACAATGGCGAACCGTGTGATGGAGATGTTGTTACAGATGTTACCAGATACAGTGAGATGATTATTAACCCAGAAACTCCAGCTTGGTGCAGCCCCAAGGGGCTGGGGAATTGCCCGCCATACCACATTACACCGGACGACAGAAAAATATACAGAAACGACACTGCGAATTTCCCATACTCGGCCTATCATTATTATTGTGCCCCGGGGAATGCTCAATACTTAGAAGAGCCTGTGGACACTTGTGATCCTTATAGCAATCCATATGCACAAGAGATAGTTCAGTTGCTTCCTCATCCAATATGGGGTGAATATGGCTATCCCACTAAAAAGGGGGATGGTTGGGTTGGGGATGCAAGGACTTGGGAACTTGATGTTGGTGGACTAGCTAGTAGACTCTACTTCTATCAGGTCAGATTATTAGCTAACTCCCTCTTCTGCTATTGAAATCCCTCAAAGGAGAATTACTATGCAATCCCAGTTAAAAATTTAATCACTAAAACGTCACACAACAAAGTGAGTAATGTGTTTGTTGTTAATTTTGCTGCTCACTTGTTATAAGACTTTTAGTAGTTAAAATTGCAATCCCACATGAGAAATTTAATCACTAAAACACCACACAACAATGTGAATAGCGTGCCTCTTGACATTCATGTTGCTCACTTGTTATGAGACTCTTTAGTGGTTAAAATTGCAATCCCACTTAAGAAATTTAATCATCAAAACATCACACAACAATGTAAATCGGTGGTGGTTGTCATTTCTTGTTGCTCACTTGTTATGAGACTTTTTAGTGGTTAAAACTACTTAAATGAATCTTTAGATAATTCTGCTATTCTTTATCAGTTGAAGTTTTTTATTTTTTATTTTAGGTGTTTGACAAGGATGAAATTTGTTTTGATTGGTACAGGATCCAGGAACTCCTCCGGCCAGAAGAGTATGGACCTCTATTGATACAGGCACAGAGATATTTGTTAGTGACCAAGATGAAGTAGCAGAGTGGACTATCAGTGATTTTGATGTTACTCTAAAACAACCAAATCAACCAATCTGATTTCCTTTATTTCCATAATTATAGCAATTCATATTGCCAATCTAGTTGTTGTTCTGGCTAGGCAAGTCTAAATGCAGGATCAACTCATTCCTGTAAAGCATAGAAAGGGCCCACAATGTGGAACTTGGCACCTAAATCTATTGGCTTATATGAATATAGTCAAATTACCCCCAATGGCCTTTTTGCCATCTGCATTATCTTCACCTTAATTTTTTTTTATAACAATCTTTACCTTAATTTTAGTCCATTCGTAATCCATAGTTCTCAATTTTCAACTTGTTACTTTTAGATCCACATTATATTTCTCGGTGGTGGAGTGATCATAATCAATCAAGTAAAGGGTGAGACAATCGATCATGGGGAATTGTTTGGTGTCAAGATAGTTTCACATTTGCAATGATGCCTATAGTGGTGAGTACATTGGTTTGTTGATGTTGCACATCCAATATGACTTTTGTCATATTGGTTTGGTTTGCCTTGTCCAATGTGTTTCATTTTTTCATTTTCAGAAGATTAAAAATTATACCATCGGTTTAGGCAGGGGAAAATAACATCTAGGAAATAATATTAGATTTTTTTTAAAAAAAATAGTATTGCATTTTTATTTTAATTGTCAATTATAATGTTAATTATTAAAATATGATAAGAATTTTTAATTTTAAAGGTGTCAAATTTTTTTAAATAATGAAACATATTTTTCATTTGTTAAGAGTTATTGTCTATGTATTGGATCTGACAGCACCACCTAATTTCTTGTAAAAATCGTATTATATTAATTAAATTTTATTAAAACTAAAAATAAAGATATGATAACATTTATATTCCAATTGTATAATGTTATGGATAGCCTATGTAGGAGTACATATTTTCATTTTAGTTAGCACTGCTTTAAAATTCATAATTCTCTGTCTTTTGTATTTAGTTCTTAAATACAAAGCCAGACTTTTGTGGCATGCTTACAATTATAGATGAGTGAGAGTTTGCCTTTTGACTGTATACAGCTCAAATTATCTGAACTTAAACATGTTAATAAGATGCATTATATTATTTGGAAGTACCTTCATCAATTGCGTATATGGATGAAAATTACAGACTGGCATGGCAAGGAGCCTCTTAAAAGATGTGTCCAACTATCCTCTTAAAAGACGTTCCCAATAATGTTGATGCATTGTTGAAATTTCTTCACTAGACAGTGAAGATGATCCAAATTCATATTTTTTTAGGAAAATGAAACCAACAAGTAGTGTTGGATCCTAACTTGGGTTACTTAATTTGGATTAATCATGAAAAGACATTATACTATCATTAGTTCATTACCAAACCTACATCTCTTGATACCAGGACCAAACCCAAAACATTTGTTTTGTTATCGTTGTTGTTTGAAATATATGGTTGGACAGTTGAGTTATGAATATTTTCTTAAATTCAAAAATTCATAAATAAAAATATGAAGTTACAAAGTTATAATAAACTTCCCAAATTTTAGGATAATTTTACGTCACTAGGTCATAAAAAATTATTGTCCGACTTGGATGTTTGAACTTAATCTTCTCACATCATCACCCTAATCAAATTGCTTAAGCTCAAGATTCGTACATTTAAATCTCTTAGTACTATAGGCTAAATGATACTTTGTTTTTTTAGACAACCATGCAATTAGAATGTTCTCTCGTTTATGTAGGAAACTAGAGAAGCAATCAAATCAAACAAACATATAATTAAAAACATGGCTTCTCTTATTTTAAAGACTGTAGTATGTAGGGCATTGTAAGGAAAGTTAGAGAGAGAAGTCTCTAAAACTTTTCCTTCTTCAGTACCTCCATTTGTGAGGGTGTGTCACGCCTTAGTGCGTGTGGTGGTCGCGGCTGATGGCGGCAAGTGTAGTGTGGGGTGCGCAGGCGGGGGGAGGACAATGGCAGACCGGCGCCGGCGTTGGGTGTAACATACCGTTACTAATTTCCTGATTAATTCAATAATACCGTTACTAACTATGATAGAAAAATGATTTCCATAATATCAATAAATCTATCATAGTTAGAAAAAGAATTTCCTAATAATAATCATTATCCATGATAGAAAAGAATTTCCTAATATAACCTGAACACTATCATGGATAATTAATAGCTAACCATGTTAGAAAAGAATCACCTAACATGGTTAGAAAAAGGAGCAACCTACTACAATCCTCCAATTAACCAATAATATCAATACAAATAAAATTATGCGGAAGCGAATGCAGACCTATACATTTTTGGCAATATACATGTCTAAATAATCTAAACCACCTTTGAAACTTAATTCTCTTTCCTGTTGCTCGCGCCTGTGCATGATCACCTGCAAAAATGTAAGTAATCATAGGGTGAGACAACTTGTCTCAGTAATCTACTACTTAACTCACTATAATAGTGAGATGTGCGGTAGTAAGGACGTCTAAAGGGTACCACATTTTAAAATCAGTAATATGTATATAACCCAAGTCTTCTTTCATTTAACAATCCAGTCCCTGTGTCACGTCCAATTCAAATCAAGTTTATCATCTCTACTTTTCAAATATCACTTGAAATCCTTCAATCAATTTCCTCATCAACTAAACTTCACCATCCACTCCTCAATCCATGCTTTCCTTACTGCAATTCTCATTCGTGCCTTTCTCATATCCCATTTCTCGGCTCACACGCATGTACAATCCCTGGTGCTCTACTCGTGCCATCCCGGAGGCACTACACTCGAGCTCTATATATATTCTAAATGAGTTGACACTGTGCCCCTCTCAAAAGTGAGGGGGTAATTTCCCTCTCTGGTAACCTCATGAGAGGGAAACCCCAATCTGTCTCCAATCAGAAAGGGAGCAGTCCCTGTCTCCAATCAGAAGACTGTTGGTCACAGTCTCCAATCTGTTGACCATTGGTCACAGTCTCCAATCTGTTGACCCGTACAAATAACCGTTGATTGGCCTATCGAACGGTTATCATCGCGCGATGGTACATATATCTCAGTGTCATGCAATGATCACAATACCTTTCAATATACCAATCCCTTTCAATTTTTCAATATCACATCAACGTCCAGAACTCTCACAATTCCCTTCAATATTTCAATGTCAACATTTCAATATTTTCCCCAAACTTACTCCCCAACATCTCAAATCCAACATTTAATCCTCTTATATCTACATAACCTTTCCGATGTCACTATCAGAACACTCCACATGTGTAAATGTCACACCATTCCAGGATTTTCACCACAACTAAACAGGATACTACATATATAATGTGTCAAAATTCTTTATACGAAAATAATCGTGTTTAAAAGGCACCCGATAGCCTATTTTGTATAAAAGTAACTTTAAAGATTTTGAGGGCTAGAAAGGATTTTGAAAATCCTAACTAACATCACCCTCAATGTTATAGCAAGGTAAGAGTGATTACCTGCGTCACTTAGCGCCCCATTGCTTTTCCTTACCCTTCCTTGAGGATTTCCGAGTACTTTCCTCTTCATCCCTCCTATTATTACACAAAGTAATAATAGTCATAAACAATTATTCTTATATATATGATTAATGACTAACGTCGCTCTCGAACCTATATTCTACCCAAACCCCTTCTTTACTTTATCCTAAACATGCATTTCAAACACAATTCAAATTCATAAACATTAATTAACATCTTGATGTTACTGCCTACTCTATCCTCCCAACCAATAAAACATAAATGAAACATGAGAATCCATGAACCAGTTTACTACTCAATTAGTCAGCCAATACAGAACCTAGAGGAAGAGAATCTCAAAATTTACATGCAAACATCATAACATAACTCATCTTGTTTCTCAATCATCACCAACACAGAACAAAAACCTTTGTTCCTTTCCAAAAATCAATTAGTCATGGTAGTAGGAAAAATGCAGCAAACATGCATCCAATGCTAACCAAATCATGGATTACTTTACCATCATATATATAAATTAATCATAAGTCCTTTGACTTTGTAACTCAAACCATTCTAAATCCTAACAAGGCTTTTATTCCAAGTCATGTCAATTGAATCTCTTAACGTACAACATTAAACAATTAGTGATCACTTTGTCCTACTATCAAAAGTCTTCTAAAAGAGTAATCACAAATCACTTCACAATTTCATTAATCAACTTCCTATATACCCCACTTCATAAATGTGAACTTTCAGGTTTATAACCAAACAACAACCCATCCAATTTCCATTTAACTTTCCATGTTCTTTTCTTTTTCCACGTCATAAACTTGCTAACCTTAATTCCTTGAAAACTGTTCAGATTTGCAGTCATTCTAAAACATCATTTTCATCTACTAAATCATGCCACAAAACAGATTTTTAAATTAGAGCACTAAACTTAATAGTTTAAAGCTTAAAACTGAAACTATTTCCTTCAATTCCTCAATAATACAACATTGCATTCCCTCATGTTTTAATTAGAATTTGAGCCATAAACATATAAATACCAATTCAGCTGAAACAAGAAAGATGAACTTTAAGAACTTTCAATCAAAGCACTGATCAGACATTAAAGCACCTAAAGATTCCAACTCTCCATCACCTTGAAAACTAAATCAAGTTCAGAAATCTCCTATCCAAAGGGTTCATAAAATATTTACCACTTTAATCCTCAATCACCCACATTAGTCAAAATAGTCTATACCAATCATCCAAAATCACTATAATCTGAATTACCCCAATCATTCACTATTTCATCATTCTATACTCACCTCTCAACCTCATCTAACAATTAAAGGTCACCATTTTATCACCATTGGCATAAATTTCGAAATCCCCTTTCAATTCCTAACATTTGGCACTTTAATTGCTCAAATCATCATCCTAACCCAAAATCAAGTAATCTCAACCCATAGACTACTTAGAAACTACCTTAATTTGGTTCCCAAACAACAAATTTCATATCTGAAAGTATAGAACTCAATATGCACAATAACCCTAACCTCAAAAAAAAACCCTAAATTGTTCCCCAAAATTCTAAAATAATTTCCACTTCAAACAAAATCAAATGAGTGCACAATATTTTCAATTAATGACTTATTATTCATTATTGTAACTTGAAAATTCCAAAAATCCCAAATCTACCCAAAATCCTCACTTCAAAGAGGCAACTTTATCTCAAAATCTACATCACAAAGGGGTAGAAAAGGCTTACGGAAGCTCATAAGCGAGGAGAAGTGTATCACCACCGTCAGCCGCCATACTCCTCGCCGGAAAATCGGCTATTGAAGGAGGTGGGTGAAATCAGAAATTCAAAGGAAAAAGAACAATGAGAAAACCAACATTGGAGGGAAGTAAGAGCTTGAGAAACAAAGGAACATGCAAGAACTCTCACCTCGTCGTCGGCCGCCGCTGCTCGCCGGAAAAACTCGAGCTTCGCCGGAAAACGCGTGAAGACGATGGAGACAAAGAGGCAGCGAGGAAGAGATCGGAGATGGGAACTCGTGAGGGGAGGGGAAAACGGAGGAAGCCACGACGGCCTAGCCAACTTTGGTCGCCGCCGCCGTCGATCGGCCAGAGAGGGAGAGAGAGAGAGCGGTCGAAACGAAGGGGAGGGGGCGGAGCTCGACAGAGAGAGAGAAATGAGAAGGAAGGAAAGAGATGATGATGTATTTATTTATAATTTAGGGAAAATTACAATTAACTACCCTAAGGTTTATTCGTAATTACATTTCTAGCCCAGAAGTTTGTATATATTACTATTTCTCCTTCTTTTCATCATAGCATGGTCCAAATTCCAATTTACTTTTCATGGAAGTTTCTATCCCTAATTAATTCTTCTAACTATATTTCTTTAAATTCAAATTAAATCAGATTTAATATTCATGAATTGCCCATAATATCTTAAAATTCCTTTCTAAAACTTTAAATTTCCTAAATTAAACCTCAAGACCTTAATAAATTATTTATTATCTCTAATTTAAAAGTTGGGATGTTACATTGGGCGAGGCAGTGGTTGGGTTTTTGACCCATGGAGGCGAAGGCTTCATATCTGGAACTAGGTTGCGCCGTCGGTGAAGGTGGCTGCGGTGAAGAACGCGATGGTGGTGGGTGTGGCGGTGAACGTCGCGGCGGAGAAGATCGCGACGACGAAGGGTGTGGCGGGGCACGTCGTGGCGGTGAAGAACGCTCCGGCGAAGCTTATGGAGGTGAAAATCTTGGCTGTGAAGGACTATTCTTCAGATCTATTGGAGCTGGCTATGTTTCCAGATTTGCCGGGGTTGGTGATGGTCTCAGATCTGGCTGAGGTGGGGTTTCGTGGTGCTCGTGTCCTGGGTCTTGGTGGCTGGTCCACAGCCACCGAGCCACCATAATGGTCCAGCTAGGGATCTATCCGGGTGTGGTGGTTTGATGATAGAGTTGGTAGTGTCCTGGTCACCCCCTGTAGGTCTTAGAATTAGGGTATGTGTCTTGTTTTTGCAATTTCTTTTGGATGTGTCCTGTTGTCTATGGATTTGTCTGCTCGTGTGGGTTAATTTTGGGAGTGCTGGTTATTGGCTGTGTTCTAACTTGATCGGTACGACAATGTAGTTTGGTAACAAATTTCATTGGACTCTTCACCTTCCTGAAGGTGAGAATGGAGCTGCTTATATGCAGCATTTGCATCAAAGTCGGTGGGCTCGGGAGAGCATGTCTATGGACAACCACCTTCTATTGCGTTATTATTTGATCATGATAGAATGGAGTCTCAATACCTTCACCTTCTACCTGCAAGTGTTAGGCATCGGCATTAGTATCTTGAGTCTGTTTAGTTATTGTTTGTGTTATCCTGTTATTTTGATATTAGCTGGTTTGTTGGTGTGTATGTTTTTGTCCAGGGGCAATCATGTGCCCTTTGGATGTGGAGTGCTTAGCGCTGGCAGTAGTATGTGTGCGCTATGTGTTTATAGTTTTATGTGCTCTGTTTTGAGCTTAGTATGTATTCTGTTTGATTAATTAATGAAAAATTATCATTTCCGGCCAAAAAAAAAAGACTGTAGTATGTAGAATTGCCTTGAAGGTTCACATTTATGTAGGGCAAGTGCCTTGGATTTGGATGGTTTGTTATATATGAAATAGAATCATTATTAAAATAAGTTGGGCCCAAACCCAAGCTAAACAGACATACATATATAGTGTTCATATTATCAAAATAGTAGTAGTATAAGAATATTTTATGGCAAAAAAAAAAAGTAGTATAAGAATATTGTCAGTGAATGATCCATATAACCATAACACTCTTGGAAATTTAGACGAGTGTTATCACTAATACAAAAATGGTTTTTAATGTCACTTTTTTGAGTAAGCAATGTTAAAAATGAGGTAGTGACATTTTTGATATTAAAGTAAACAATTTAATATCATTTTCAAAATAAAAAGCGACGTGAAAAGTGAAACATGTTATCCGTATAAATGCAGCTTAAAAAGTGACATTGTAAGTCATATAAAAACGACGTTAATGAGTGGCATGTGATCCTAATGAAAATATGAGAATCAACTCACTAGAACTTTTTTTATTAAAATACCCAACACATAACACATATACTGTTTTAAAACCCATTTCGGTAATCTTTATCTTGAAAGGATTAACCTATAACTATCGGGTTGGAGGATAATGCGTGTAATCTTAAAACAGAAGACCAACATTTAGGTGGTTCTTACCTACTCAGCCCATTATAAAAAAAACATATATAAGAAGCTAGAAGGAAATTGCAAACTTGTTGAACTGGAAGGATCTGGTCAATTGGAAGCCTTCTTGTTTCTACACCGTAGCTTCCCAAAAGGCACTTTATTATACTTTAATTTCCACCACTGGCTCACCAAATTATCCTTCGTAATCATCTATGACTTGTCATTATCAGTAAAAGAATAAAAGAAACACAAAATAAACTAATAAGGTTCTCTGACTCTCACCGACCATTGTGCTCTAATTCCGACCACCTCGTGAAAGTGTGAATCATCACCATTTTGTGACTTATTCTTCAAATCTATCTATCTTTATCAATCACTCATCTTGAAGATATTTAACCTTCATTAAACTTCCGGAATCCGGAGTTACCATCTTGTCACATAATACCTTAAATTTAACGCTTCCATTAATATTATACAATCTACATGCTAAAAATGTTAATGTTCAAATAAAGTTTACCTCTTATATGGGTGCCACAAAGTACTCCCTTTAGTTCCAAATATAAGATCACTTTGAATTCGTTTTGTGGAAGTTCATCAAGCATATTAAACCATTAAATAATAAATTATGTTACATGCATGTAATAAAATTATAGAAATTTATAAGTAGAATAAATTAGTTTTGAAGAAAAAATTAGTAAATTACAACTATAGACGATGTGAATTGATTATTGTATGTATTTTTAATTTCTTATAAAAAAATGATCTTATAATTAGAATAAAAGTCATATAATTAAAACCAAAAGAAGTTTAAGATCTACGTTGTACTCATTGAGTAACTTAAGTTGCCTCAACTTTACTTCCGTCCCTGAACAAGATCAAACATCAATCCAATAAAATGCAAATAAGGAATCTGTTCATGAACAATAGTAGTCTCATTCATATAGGTCTTCATGTAAAAAAGAAAAAAAATTCTTATAGATCTCAACGTAGCCTTAGAAAAATGTCCATTCACTGCGTCAACCTTTTTATAGTCAATCCTTCTACAAAATTGACGTTTTATTAATCACCTCATCCATTAGGCGCGATTATATCAAATTTTAATTGTATAATTTTCTTCATTTTATAAAATCAATAATCAATTTTTGTTATAAAAAAGGAGTCCAAAAAATAATTCTGTAACAACTAGTTTTCATAATCAGCATTGGTCTTCATTTGGTTGTTAAGCTTCAACTGTGGAAAACGTGGGGTATTTCCACCAAAGTCAACGTCACCGTCAACTTTTTCAAGTCCAATAATGGCATCACGATTCACGGATGAGTTTGTTGTTGAGGGTGTGTTTTACTTTAGCTCAAGGAAAATGGAAATGTGACTAATTTTTAATTTGATTCATTAAGTCAATTTAAAAATAAGTCAGATTGTGTAATGAGATATATATTTGTATTGATTGTGAAAATGACTTATAAATGATTTATTTTTCAAAAGTCACATTTTGTATATATTTAGATTAGTTGTGATCATTGTTATCAAACTCGCGAGTTAATACTCCGATTTTATCGTTCTTATGGCTCTACCTAACCACCAAAACATGTCACGAGTAACTTAAATTCCAAGTGAGAATAAATTTAGTAAAAACTTACATGTTTACATGCTAAATTCACCATCTTTATGTTTCCACCTTACAGAAAATTGTGATAACTTGCCCATAAACTCATTTTAATTATTTTTATTTGACTGAATTCAATGAATTTTTATATCAATAAATTTAGTAATTTCTCTATTGAAGTTCATAAAGTATAGGTGTTGATATATATTTAATATCAACTATTTATATTTAAAATATATTGAGTCAAATTATTGTTAATTTTTACTAGCAACACATTTTATTAATAAACATAGATTTTTACTAGTTTACGATTTGAGCCTACAATCCGATTTTAACTTATTTCCATGAGTTTAATTAAACCCACGAGTTTGACAACCTTAATTGTGATTGAATGTGTAAAATAAGTAAGAGTTTGTGGGGTCCACATGATAATCATAAGCTAAAACAACCTACTTTTTCCACATCATCATAAGTATCTCATATTTAGGATGACTAGTATATAAACAAGTACTTCTCATCATTTTTCTAATGACCATGCAAGTCAATTTCATTGTCTTTCTCTGTACTTCCTCTTAGTTGAAGACTTTGCAATTTTCGACAAGTGAGGAAGGAAGGAAGTAAGTAAGGAAGGATTTTCATTATGGAGAAAGCAATTCATAGACAACAAATACTTCTTCAACATCTTCAACCAGCTTCTTCTATTTCATCTTTTTCCCATCAATCTACACATCTCTCTGTAAGTTCATCATCTCTAACTATCCAAATATACTAATTTATCCTTTTTAGTTAATGGGCTGATTTCCATTCCTTTTCTTGTATTGTTATATTCATAGTTTCATTATCATGATCATTGGTTTTCTTATCTGATATCGTTTTGACTTTTTTGTGGAGACTAAGGAATCAAAATAGAATACTTAATTTTAACATATCTTACGTGTAGTTGTATTATACGGTAGTATATAAGTAAGGTAGATTAGTTTTGATGAAAAAAAAAATATGGGCATATTAAAGTAATTAATTTTGCATCATTAATTTCTCAGAAAAAAGTCAAAGTAGTAGTCAATTCAAGCATTGATGTAAATTCTTAGCTGAAGTTTTTTTTTTTTAGGCTTCAATCTGTTCTGGTGAGAATTTGTCCAATGGGAGACCACATGCATCTGAAGATGACGTTGTGATTGTGGCGTAAGTTGATTGATTTAGGAATTTGAGTGTTGACTTGCTCAGTATTTCTTGATTTTTTATTTTGTTAATCACAGTATTGAAAGATATTATATGTTTTATAAAATTTCCTGCACAAAAAAAAAAACAGTGCATACAGAACTGCAATTTGTAAAGCAAAGCGTGGTGGCTTCAAGGATACCCTTCCAGATGATCTCCTTGCCTCTGTGTTGAAGGTAAAAGTTATTCCATATTTGAAAATTTTGATTGACTATAATACTTTATATGTACTTTCACATGGAAAATAGTGGTACTTTAAAGGCTATTGTATATAGAAAAGTACTGGTATTAGAATTAAGGTACTCATGAGTCATAAAATTTCCAAACATATTGGACATGTCCTAACCACCTCAAACAGTTTCCTATAATTTCATTTCAACTCATGAATAATACATCCAAAGTAATACCAACGAGTAGTTAGTAACCTGTAAGGATGAGAACATGTGTTCGAATACAAGGAAGCGCTTTTATTGTGAGAGAGAACTACTCTGCCTATGTGGGCATCACTCCTAACCCTTGGGTCTGGATTAGTCGGTTGCCAATAGGTGCCAGATTACTGGGTAGTGTTTAACAAAAACATTTTCCAAAGTAATGATACTAATAGAGTACAATGGCATCATGCGATCTGTGTAGCCAACCCCACCTAGTGGGATAAGCCTTTGTTGTTGTTGTTGTTCTATGCATGTATTCATGAGACAAATAATAGGATTTATGAGGACATTTATAAGGTTGCTGGTAAAATTTACCTCAATTATGAGTTCTAAATTTCTAATGTAGGCTGTGATAGAGAAAACAAATGTGGACCCAAGTGAAGTAGGAGACATAGTTGTTGGCACAGTGATTGCACCGGGATCAGAACGAGCGATCGAGTGCAAGATGGCTTCCTTCTATGCTGGTTTCCCTGGTAAATTTCTGTTAATCAAATTAAAATAGATACCCTCAAATGCACCATTTTTACATGACAATGGTTTGTTTGGATTAGCTCTTGAGAATATATTTTGGAGGAAAGTGATTAAAAGTGATTTTGGAGCATAGATTTTGTGAAAAAAGCGATATTTATAATTGAAAATGTTTGAATCATTGTTATTAAAATTACTTTTTTATCTGTAAATTACTAAAACTATACAAGTTAATTTGACAATTATAAAGGAAGAGGAGAGTTTGCAGTTGAATGGATGGTATTTTCAGTATATTGCCTTTCAATATTGTCTTTATTTTTCTCAAAAGATGATCACTCAAACCTCATGGAAAACCATGGTCTGAGCTTATGAAATCATGGTTCTATCATAATTATCAGTGTTAAGGTGTTCAATGTGTTTGGCTATTTTTACCAGAAGCCATGGTTTATATAAAAGAAAGCCCCTTTTCCGCTCCATTCCATTGCCCATTTACTAGAATGATTTCAAGCATGGTTTATGTGAAACTACTGACAGATTTTTCTAGTATATGAATTCACTTGTTTATTCATTGTTACTTAATGCTTAGAAGTACAATTGCTAATGTATCCTCAGCTTCAATATATGATTTAACACTTTTTCATTCAAACAGAAACAACACCACTCAGGACTGTTAATAGGCAATGTTCATCAGGACTTCAGGCAGTTGCTGATGTTGCTGCTTATATAAAAGCTGGTTTTTATGATATAGGTAAGAGTGAATTCTGAATGTCATTAGTTTAATCTAAGATCCTGTTTTTGTCTTGACCTTCCTATCATTTGATGCAGGAATTGGAGCTGGATTAGAGTGTATGTCTCAAGATTCTGTCACAAGGCCTGGCAAAATTAACCCAAAGGTGCATTTACGATTTATTCTTTGAAGTTCATATTTTGTTTTTGGCAATGAAACATGGTTTATGATGTTTTACCTTTATTTTCTTTAACAGTTGGACACTTTTGAACAAGCTCGGGACTGTCTTCTTCCTATGGGAATTACTTCTGAGAATGTTGCGCAGCGTTATGGTGTCACAAGGCAGGAGCAGGACCAGGCTGCTGTGAGTTTGACAAAATTAAATACGCTAAGAGTCAATCGCCGATTATGAGATGGCCAAACTGAATGAAACTCTTTTAATTTGAATGAATAGGTTGAGTCTCACAAGCGTGCTGCAGCAGCAACAGCATCTGGTAAATTCAAAGAAGAAATCATTCCGGTTTCTACAAAGGTAAGTGGCAAAATCACAGATGAACTTTCTAATAGTAAAATTTGATATAAGACAAAAATATGTTGATGATGAGGCTTAAACTTATTATATCTCTCAACACACAATATGGTAGCCTCTCTGCTCTTTATTTGTAATGAAATGAAGGTAGTAATTGAATTTGATATAAACTTGAAATGATAATGATGAATAGCTTAGAATCTTGCATATGAGTGAACTTCTGGATTCTAAATATTGATAAGCTTAAACTATAGATGAAGATATAGTCCTAATTTATTAGGAGTTTTACTTGAATAGGTTTCTCAACACTTATTCTAACACTTATAATAAATTTCCATAGTTTGTGGACCCAAAAACTGGGGAGGAAAAGAAAATTATAGTGTCTGTCGATGATGGAATCCGGCCGAATACGAATTTGACCGATTTGGGCAAACTAAAGCCTGCCTTCGAGAAGGATGGATCCACAACTGCAGGTACTTTAGGAGATTTGTTCTTGTTAATTTTATTACTTTGGCTTAAACTCTTTAGCTGTTTGTTTGTTTGTGCTGCATCTCACTATATCTTTGAATTTCAGGTAATGCAAGCCAAATTAGTGACGGTGCTGCAGCGGTTCTCCTCATGAAAAGAAGAGTAGCTGTGCAGAAGGGACTGCCTATTCTTGGCATATTCAGGTACAACTCTGCATATATACTGTAAAAAGTGGCTGACTGGCTTGTCCTTCCAATTCTTGTTATCTCTTATAGTTAATCCTCCCATATTTTTTTTTTGAGCAAAAATTGAATCCTCATATCTAATTTTTAGAAAGTAGTATTTTAAGCAGTTTAAGTTAACCTCCTCATTTTATCACTAAATTACAAAATGAAAGACTATATTCCTGAAAGCAATTATCTGGTAAGTATGAACCTATGTATGGAAGAAGCATACATTATCTCTTCACCTATTCATAAATGAATTCAGGATCTCCAGGAAGACCCACTTGTTAAATTGTATAAGAGTGTAGATCACTTTTGAAGCTTGAGACCTTCCTCTTTGCAGTGTTCAAAATAGTGTGGGTCTAGTTTTCAATGAAAAATATTCTGTATTCTATAAATACTTTGAAATCTTATCAATTAAGGCCAAAATTGCAATCAGGCGTCAGAAGAGGAACTCGTCCCAAATTTTACGTATAAATACATCATGTCAATACAAAAATTGATGCACAGATGAAATCAAACTTTCTTTGTAGCTTTGGCATCTCATTTTTTTATTTCTGCAGGAGTTTTGTTGCTGTTGGAGTAGATCCTTCTGTTATGGGTGTTGGTCCAGCCTTTGCTATTCCTCCTGCTGTGAAATCTGCTGGTCTTGATCTAAATGACATCAATTTATTTGAGATTAATGAGGTAAAAGTTATGCCTTTCTTTCCCTAAAATGTGACAATTAGAACATTATAAGTGCTTCTCATTAAGTTTGTCACTGCAATTTGTTGATGGTCTCGAACACAGGCATTTGCCTCTCAATACGTTTATTGCTGCAAGAAATTGGCACTGGATCCCAGAAAGGTCAATGTCAATGGTGGAGCCATTGCTCTTGGACATCCTTTGGGTGCTACAGGTACTCAAAAGTTGAGGAATTGTTCTGTTAAAAGTACATATCTCACTAATCTTTGACTTTCCTCATATGAACCTGTAGATCTACGGTCGTCAATTATTCATTTTTCTTTCTTCAATCTTTGTTATTCTTTAATTTTTTGCGCTCAATCAAATATTCTAGATACTATATTAAATTTTTGAGATATAGCTATATATTAGAGTTGCTTTCTCTCAAATGAGCTAATACTAATTTGATAAGGCTTTCTTGAACATTATTACTTTAATTCATTTTTTAAGTAGTCTATAGTTAATTTGATATATCCCAATCTAATAAACAGGACAGTTTCTGTTCAGTTTGCATGCTGAAACTGAGATGATTTATTGTGAAAATATTGGCTGCCATTTTGTGTCAGGTGCTCGATGTGTTGCTACACTCTTAAACGAGATGAAGCGCCGTGGCAAGGATTGTCGCTTTGGTGTAATATCTATGTGCATAGGTATTATTCTTCTTCTGCTGCACCTGCAATTCAAATACATTTGATTATTATTGGAAGATGAAAGATAATACATAAAACACGTATATGCTCAATCTCCACCAAGTTAAATCAAAGTAGATCTTTTGTTGAAATAGTATATCGTAGGAAACATGGTGGAATGGTTAGAGCTCTATCTCAATGTTCAAAGGTAATCTTATGAGACCTTTTTTCTGAAAAGGAACCTTACAATTGGGAGATTCATCACTAAAAGACACTTGGGAAAACTTGATGCTCCATGTTGGATTGGATTTTCCTGTGATAAAATTCATGCTTGGATTTTTCCTAAAAATTATTCTTCTGGATCGAATTGGTTTGGCTTTATAACAACTTAGTATAACACACAAACTGGCTTGATCATGAACTTGCATGATTTTCTTAGAAAAATAGACTCATTCAATAGGAGCAAAACTTAAAATTTCTATGTGGGATGTTTAATTTGTAATATTAATTCATGAGAAAATTAATCTTTTTGTTTGTATAGGTGTTGACTCATTTATAACTCAATCTCTAAACTTTAGCTTCGTGCAACTCAGCCCATATAAGTTTTGAGCCGCTTGTAATTCGCATTTTAAATAATATCCACGTCATTTTAGAAAATAAAACTATAGATTTTGTGAAACTTAGGTGTTAAAGTTTTGAATGGTTAAAACTATATAAGGACTTGGTTATGAGTTGCACAAGAGTTAATGGACTAAGTTACAACAAGTCAAAACGAGACCAAAAGTTCAATTGTCCATTGATTCCTAAAGGGTAATTGTCCTTTGATTCTTCAACTCCACTATTAGCTATTGTTAATTGTTTATAATCATTGCAGGGTCTGGTATGGGAGCAGCAGCTGTATTTGAAAGAGGGGATTATTAACAGATTTCAACAATTACAGAATGGTTAGAGATTGCGACCAAGTAATGTCTGTACTCGGTCATGCTAGGAAAAGTTAAACAATAAAGGTGCCCCCTTGCAAATAGCAGAATATATATGATTGCATCATTTAAACTGTCAGGCCATTTATTGTCTCTTTGATTTCCTATTTGATATATTTTTCTCCAAGTAAATGTGGTTGTTGATAGAGTACAATGACGCCACGCATCCCATGTATTGTCTCAACCTAATAAGATTTGGGTTTTATTTTTGTAAGTTTGGTTATACATAGAATTTGGTCTTAATTTATATGAAGTTTTGTATAGTTGTTCTTTTGACTAGAACAAATAAGTACATGATTTTTCACTAATAAAAAAATAAGGGAATGGTTTTACTTGTTAATACAGAGCTTTATAGAACTTATGGTTTGCAACTCCAAGGCCTAATGCCTTACCTGAGTTCTTCAATTGTTTCAATTGTTTGTCTATAATTTTTTCCCCTAAGGGTAAATGCACAAAAACGACTTTGTAATTTGGCCTAGAGTACACCCAACACCCATAGAGTAATTTAGGGACAAAAGCGGCCATGTGGTTATAAAAGTGGGACAATGTAACCCTATTATTAACATTCATTTGACACTGTTACTTTTCAAGGTTACGACAACATGTGGATACTTATTTTTGACACAACTTCATACACGAGAAATTCTTGGGTGAACCTGGTGATGTGGCATTTATATTTATATTAAATTAAAACACTTCTCAATTAATTTATATTCCTTTCCTTATGTGCCCTAATTTTTTCGACGACTCTGCTCCCAAATCCCAAATCACTCTCCGGCGATATTCGTCTTGATTCCATATTCGCTGTTCTGAATGATTCGGAAGAATCCTTTTATCTAGTGTGTTTCAATCCAGAAAGATGAAGGTGAAGCGGTGGCAAACGAGAATGATAAATCTGACATGGTGATCAATGACTCGCTTTGGATCTTGTGAGACTTGACAGGATTTAGGAGGAATCATCGAAAAATGATGGTGACAGGTTGCAAGTTTAGAAGCAGCGTTCTGTTGCGGAGATCACTACGACATTGAAGAATTGCTTACGAGGAGGAAAACATGAATCCAAATCTCTGCCCATAGGAATCTTACCAAGAAAGGTATTAGATTCTATTAGAATAGTGATAGCACCAAAACCAATTGAAGTCTAGCAAAATAAAACCTGTACAAGCACACTATGAATTTGAGTTCTTCTGCTGATGGATGAAGAAGATTTCAGAAACCGCTCATCTAGGATCTGATGAAGGAGAAGCAGTTACAGTTTAAAGGAATTAGGGATTATAAATTAATTGAGAAGTGTTTTAAATTAATATAAATATAAATGCCACATCAGCAGGACAACTAAGATCAGTTTTAATTGATGTGTCAACTTATAATTGGTCAGACCACAAATGTGCTGGTGCACCAGGTTCACCCAAGAATTTCTCGTTTTTTACCTCAACAAATTTTTTAAGTAAATTGCCAAAAATACCCTCCTCCCTTCCATCATCTCAATAGGTTCAAGGTTTAGGATACTCAATAGGCAAATATAACTTCTGTTCTCCAATAGCAAACTACTGGAAATGTTAAGACATATGTCGCCTTCAATTACCATTCTAAAAAATTCAATATTAATTAAGCATCTTGAATGGAATACATGCTCTAATTGCTCATTTTACCTAAGATCCGATCTTCCAAGTAGACTCTTTCAAGTAGTAGTCATCGTTTAGCTTACCGTAAGAGTAGTAAAGAATTAAAATAATGTTGCCATAGGGAGTATGATAGAAACATGTTAATCAATTTATTTATGCATTTAATCAACTTAATTGTTTTAACTGTTATATTTTAGGGAAAAAAATAGCTTTTTAGATTAAAGTATAATGACGGAAGCGAAAACAATAAGCATACAAATAAAAGTGTACCACCCGATATAGGGAAATTGAAGAGAAATTTAGAGAGAGAAAGTTAGAGAGAAAAAGAGCAAGAACCGAAACAGAGAGGTAAGATCTATGGATCATCGTGAGCTCCAACCGAGTGAGAAACCCCCTGATCAGTCCATGACTAATCTGGTGGAAACCATTCCAAGCACAAATCAGAACCTAGGGACTGGACAAGCTGAGCCTCAGCCCTCGAGTGAGGTTGAAAAAGGTGAAGGGGGCAGCCTCCATGGGCCCTCAGAGAAACTAAAAAAAAGGGACGGAATATTCACTGGTGAAGTGTCTCTAAAAGCTAGGGAAGAGGACTGGATGACCAATCATGAAGAAACACAAGAGGACAACACAAAAAAGTCATACAGAGATGCTGTTATGCCCACTAGTCATGTTTGCTACAGTGATGAAGATGACTATTTGGAGGAGGACTGGGACGGATATCTCTTGATCAGGAACGAAGACACAATGAAACAGGGGGTGAGTATCTTGGAAACGGAGCAGGGGCCCCATTTTTGTTTTTCCGACAAAGAGAAGCGTCGATTGGAAAAGAAGTGGGGACGGTCTCTGATAGTTAAACTCATAGGGGGCAATATTGGTTTCATGCAACTTTCAAGGAGACTGAGGGCACTTTGGGCTAAGAGTGGAAAGGTGGACTTGCTCGCCATAGATAATGGCTTCTTTGTAGTGAACTTTCAGGCTATGGATGATTACTTCTTTGCCTTGGAGGGAGGCCCATGGGTGATCCAGAACCACTACTTGGCAGTGCAGACATGGAAGAGGAATTTTAACCCTTGGAAGGAAACGATTCAGAAGCTAGCAGTGTAGGTGAGACTTTCGGGTTTACCGGTGGAATACTATGATAAGAAATTCTTCTACAACCTAGGGAATATGATAGGAACAGCCATAAAGATTGATGAGATGACCTTGCTTAGAGCTAGAACCCTCTATGCACGTATGTGTGTGGAAGTTGAACTTGGAAAACCTTTGCTACCAGCTTACATGGTGGATGGTAATGCCTTGAAGATTGAGTATGAGGGTTTGCACCTTATATGCTTTAGATGTGGTAGATTCGGTCACGATAATGAACGCTGTAGTATGAGGGCGAGCCAAGGTGGGAAAGAAGGACTGAGTGAAGAGAAAGGAGTGGAAGAGAGAGTTCCGCCAGGCCCCGCCGGAGATCCGCCTAACCGGCCACTGGAGAAGTACGGCGAGTGGATGAAAGTGAAAGAACATAGAAAGGGCAAAAAAGTCAATTCCAAAGTTGGTAGGAGTGGAACAGGACAAACTAAGGACAACAAAGCTGAAAAGAAGTCAGAGACTAGCTCCAGGTTTGCCGTCCTAGCAACAGAGGATGATGTGATCGATGTTGACATGGAGGAAAAAGGGGAGAGGATTCCGTTGCAAGACCTTTCAAACCACTCCAATGTGAAGGTAGAGAAGAAAAACGGAAAAGGCCAGGGACAGAGGGAGCGCAGGAAAAGTAAGGAGGGAATGTCAGTGAGAGATATTGGCAACAAAGAGGTCAAAGGTGCTCCAAGTGGGCCCCAGGAGAAACAAGTAGAACGAAGGTAAAGAAGTAGATCTAGAGAGACAAGGTGGGAGAAGCCCAAGTGAGGAACTGGGCCGAGGCGCAACTTCGGACTGTGAGGGGAATTTAAAGGAGCATAGTAGTATGGGCCGTGTTAAACAAGACACTCTTGGGCCTGAGGGTGGATTACAGGTGGCACAGGGGCAGGGAGAATCGCTCGGTTTTAGTGGAAGGCCCCCAAATAACACTGGTGTGAGTTTGGGCCCGCTAAGCGGACAACCCCCCAGATCCAGGTGAGATTACTCCGCTCATGGGGCTGTCTGAAATAGGAGAGCTCATGGGTTTTGAGAAGGAGGAAATGACCTTGGTCGCGGAAACTCCTTTGGAGATCCTTGAGAACCAGAGCCATGCTAAGCAACGGTAAGTTCTTGGTCCCTCTTTATGATTTAGTCTTTTAAGATTAGTGTATGGAATGCAAGAGGAGCAGCCGGAAAAGCTTTCGGTCATGTTGTTAAGGAATTGAATAGGAGATTTTGTCCTAAAATCTTAGTGCTAGCTGAAACCAGATGTAGTGGTGAGGTAGCCCAACAAGCAATTAAAAGGATGGGGTTTAAACGACAACTCATTGTTGAAGCTCAGGGTATGTCGGGTGGGATTTGGATATTGTGGAATAGTCCAGATATTAAGATTAAGGAAATACAAGCCCACAAACAGTTTCTTCATTTTGAGGTCTCTGGTATTGGTAAGGAGTCATGGTTCTTTACTGCCATCTACGCCAGTCCTAGAGAAATGGAGAGGTGGGAGCTGTGGGGGGAGTTACTTAAAATTAGTAAGACTTTGATGCACCCATGGATGCTAGCTGGTGGTTTTAATGATATTAAAGTGGCCGAGGAACAACGTGGAGGAGCTAAGGTGGATGAGAGAAAATGTCGCAGGTTTTGCAATAATATTGAGTCCTGCAAACTTATTGACCTTAGAACTGAGGGTTCACATTTCACGTGGAGAGGCCCAGTGATTAGTTATGCTAATAGGCTGTATAAAAAACTTGACAGAGTCCTTTGTAATGGAGCCTGGCAGAAGTGTTTTGGTGAGGTGGTTATTAAAATTGGCCGCGCACCCAATCGGACCACAACCCCCTCTTAATTGACACAAAACCATTGCAAAAGCAGGTGGGAGAAAGACCATTCCGCTTCGAAGCAGCCTGGCTACATCACGCTGAGTTTAAGGACCTCATTAAGTCCAAGTGGGATTCCACAACGGATGCTTGGCAGGCCTTGAAAAAATTGGAGGTGAACTTAGCTTTTGGAACACTCATACATTCGGCCACATTGCAAAGAAAAAGAAGGAACTCTTACGGCGGATTAATGGGATTCAAAGGTCACTTCAGGAAAGTAGAAACCCTCATCTTGAAATTCTTGAAGGGAAGCTCCAAGAAGAACTTAAGAATACATTGTGACAAGGGGAGCTACTTTGGTTTCAAAAGGCTAGAACAAGGTGGCTTAATGACGGTGATAGAAATACTGCTTACTATCACCTTAAAACCAAAATAAGCCGAAGTAGGAATAGAGTGACCACGCTGAAAAATGACCAGAGTGACTGGGTTGAAGGTAAAGAGGAGGTCGGAGCCTTAGTTCGTAATTACTTCGTGACCTTGTTCAACGAAGACAACATAGAGAGGGGATGGGTAGTCACAAACCATAGCTGGCCACAAGTTGAGTTAGCTAAGTGTGCTCTGCTTGACCGACCAATAAATAATGAGGAAATTAAAGTAGCTATATTTTTTATTGGTGCCCTCAAAGTTCCAGGGGTCGACGGCTACCAGGCCATTTTCTTCCAAAAGTGTTGGGCAGAAGTTGGCGATAGTGTGTGCCATTCGGTAAAAGAATTGTGGTCCAGCCCGGATCGTATGAAGGAAGTGAACAAAACGCTTGTCACACTCATCCCAAAGGTGGAGTGCCCAGAAAAAGTGCAACAATTCAGGCCCATATCCTTATGTAATGTGATTTATAAGTGTATCTCCAAGATGCTAGTAACAAGAATCAAGAGTGTGCTCCCGGAGGTTGTGTCACCGCTTCAAGTTAGCTTCGTCCCGAGGAGGAATATCCATGATAATATTATTATTGTCAATGAAATGCTCCACTCTATGAGAAGGAAAAAATGCAAGCTAGGGTACATGGCTATCAAAGTAGATCTTGAAAAGGCTTATGATAGGATCAATTGGAGATTTATGGAGAGAGTTTTGGAGGAGCTCCACTGGCCTGACCTATTTGTTCAGAGAATTATGAAATGTGTGAACACCACCTCAACTAGTATCCTGTGGCATGGAGAGAAACTGGAACCTTTTCTGCCTTCTCGGGGTATAAGGCAAGGCGACCCAATCTCACTGTACTTATTTGTGCTTGGAATGGAAAAACTCACTCATATGATCCTGGATAAAGTGAGAGATAAACAGTGGAGAGGAATGAGAGCGGGCCGAAAAGGCCCCACCATTACACACATGATGTTTACCGATGACTTGGTTCTATTTGCTGAAGCTAACCATAAAAATTTAAGTGATGTGTTGAATTGTTTGCAGGTATTTGGCGAGCGTTCGGGGCATAAGGTTAGGAAGGAGAAAACAATCATTTATTTTTCCCCGAATGTGGGAAGTGGAATGAGGAGACAATTCTACCAGCAGAGCGGCTTCAAAGAAGTTGATGAGCTAGGAAGATACTTGGGGGCTAATATTTCGTTCCCCCGGAGGAGAAGAAGCAAGTATCAGCACGTGGTGGACAGAATGAGAAGGAGAATTCACGGGTGAGAAGCCTCAACTTTATCACTGGCTAGACGCTTAACCCTCACGGGCACAGTCACAAATACTATGGCAAACTACCCTATGCAGCATGACAGTGTGCCGATAGGGGTGATTGAGGAAATGGAAAAATTACAGAGAGATTTCGTATGGGGGAGATTCGGATGGGAAGAGAATGTGGCATGCCATTGCGTGGGGTACTCTGTGCCAACCAAAAGAGCAAGGTGAGGTAGGTCTCAAGTCTCTAAGACTAACAAATGATGCTTTTTTAAGCAAAATACTCTGGAGACTTCACACCGACCCCACTAGCCTCTGGGCGCAGGTCCTATTTGGCAAGTATGGAAGGGGAGGAGAGCTACATGAACGACCAATACCGAAGAGTAGTGACTCCCAGTTATGGAAGGGATTAGCAAGGGTCTGGGAGAATTTCAATAGTAATGTATGACGACTCACAAATGAGCAAGGAGAGGAGACCGTGAGTTGGCAGCTCACCCACCATGGACAGTTTACAACAAGGAGTGCATACCAGCAGCTGCTAGACCCCCTGTGCACCCTCTTAGAAACATATGGAAGCGGACATGGAAGCTAAAAACGCCAGAACGAGTCTGTATTTTCTTGTGGAGGTGCATGCACAATAAGCTACCAACTATGCATGTTACGAAAAATGGGAAAGTGGATCAGGATTGTGCCTCATTTGTAACCAAGAGGAGGAGGATGTGGCTCATGCTCTACGTGATTGTCGCAATGCATCCCTCCTATGGCGAAGATTCGTCCCTCCTGAAAAAAGAGTAGATTTCTTTGGGTCCTTTGGCCAGCAATGGATTAGTGATAACATGAATACAAGAGGGACAGAGGGGGTACACTTTGACCAGAATTTTCCGCTGCATGCTGCTGGAAAATCTGGGGCTAGAGGAACCAATTCTTGTTCACAAGTCAGGGCGGAATGCCTATATCAGCAGAACTGGAAGTGCGGAAATTTGTTGCCTCCTATTTTCAGAGATGAGAGTATGAACAGGGCTAGGAGAGAAGAGACACACTTATCCTAGTTAAATGGACTCCTCCCCCAGAGGGGTGGTGCAAACTCAATTTTCTGATGGCGGCCGCACAGTGAGCGGGCAGACGAGTTGTGGCGGAGTCATAAGGGGAGATGAAGGGGAGTGGATTTCGGGGTTCTCCAGAAAAATACAAGGAGGGGATGTCCTAGCTGTAGAAGCGTGGGGATTCTTGGGAGGCCTCGAAGCCTATTGGCGCATGGGACTCAGAAGAATTGAGGCGGAAAGCGATGCTAGTGATCTGGTCAACATCATCCAGACTCAGGAATATAAGGAGTACAAGGTGGAGCCTTGGCTGAGCATTAGGAGTATGATGGAGAAGGATTGGCAACTTAAAATTCACCACATCCCTCGGGAAGGGAATAGATGTGCTGACAGGATGACTTGGCTAAGTAGGGGCCAAAGGAAGTTATATGTAGAATGGAGAGCACCACCGAAAGATGTACTGGAAATCCTCTTAGATGACCAGCAAGGAGTAGCAACACCTAGGTTACTTAGTTCCTTAGTGTAATGGGCGTTTGCCCCTTTCTATTACCAAAAAAAAATTGCACCGCCCGATAATTATTTCCTCTATATTTTATAAATTACCTAAAATTTCCTCTCAATTAACTTTACTGTCATTAATTAGTAAATTACTATGCAAGTTCAGTGAGTTGATTTGCAAACTTTAAAAGAATTGATACAAAAATATGAGGACTCATAAAATCTAGGGTAAATCCTTTCATAAGACAATTAAATTACCCATATTTTAAAGAGTTAAAATCCAAAATCTAGTACTAAACAATTAGCGTGTATCGAAAATAATTAACAATTTTGTAGGACAAATGTAATACAGTACCAATATATTGCAAAGTGGTGCATATGTAGTAGTATCAATTAATTATTAGACGGGCATATCTAGTCAAACCATCAAATTGGAGAAAATGGTGTTAATTTTTTTAAAAAAAATTATAAAATAATAGAAGGGAAAGAAGGCAGGTGTCACACTCACATGTCATTTTGTAGTCCCCACATTGTAAAAATTTAACGTTATTTTCTTTAATTTGACCATTTGACTAGATATGCCCTGCTTTATAATTAATTGGTTTTACATGTGCACCACTTTGCAGCTAATTGATATTACACTTGTCCCATGAAATTGTTAACTATTTTTGATGTACCAAGTTATCAATACTTGGTTAATGATATAATGAAATGATGTTATGACACTCCACTTAATTATTAGATTAAAACTCCTTATTATAATTAAATATGGCTTGTCCATATCTTTTTTCCAATATAACCAGACAAAATTATTATCTAAGGGAGGAGGTTTAAAGGAATTAAAAAACAAAGTATTGTTAAGAGAAATATTGCTTTATTTTATCAATTATGGAGTTCGTTAAAACTGATATCATAAGGAAACACCATAACGATATTATTCAAGTGCGTGGCATGCGTGTGGATAATACTATGAAACCAAATTTGCCCAGATAGCTACAGAGGTTCAGAAGATATCCATCTAATGAACATTGCAGAACATTCTTCAGATTTGTCCTCGGCAGCTATGTGTCCAGCACCCTGCATTGAGATAAATAAAATAAACAGTTTAAACTTTAACACTAACAGTAATTAGTCATGTGCACTTAGCTTCAATTATATTCTCAATTCTCAATCTTTCTTCAGTTGTTACAAAAATATATTTCGTTTTTCCTTACTGAAACTTTTTGTTATTTTTTCTTACCTTTACAGTGGCAAATGTCATCTGATTAGAATACGTTCTCGTAAAACTGGTCCAAAGGAAACAAAGTATGTGTGAGAGAGAAGAAATAGCAAAAATATTCAATCTAATTCATGAATGCTACGATTTGGTTTTCAATAACCAAAGTGACAAATACATGTACACCGTTCTTTATATCTTAATTTAATATTAGACATTGTGTACGTACAACATTTCTTTGATTCTAAAAAACAAGTCACTTCATAAAAAAGGATTAATAGCATTAAGACTCATTTGCTTTTACGGAATTGAGACATGGGAAATGGAATTGGAGTTGAAAATGGTAATTTATATATATTCCTAGGCCCACAAACTTTCTCTTTCCATCTCACACTTTTCTTTTTTCTTTTTGGCCAACATCTCACACTTTCCTTAGGCCCCTACAAACTTTACTTTATTTAATCATTTTCTCTACTTTCTATCTTTACCCTTTATACTCATTATATTACTATTTCCATCATCTAAATTCCTCCCAAGCAAATGGGCCCTTAATGTTGTCTTTCCAAAAAAATTACCAATTAACTATATAATAAATTGTTTTACTAGCTAGTTCAATTATATGCAGAAGTTTCAACAGCTCCCCTATTTTAGTGAAATGGTAATTAAGTAGTTAGAAGTTTGCCTGAAAAATAATAATAGCCGTCCATAGATATATATTATGCATAAATCAATTCAATATATTAAGTGTGATATACGCACCCTGCAACTCCACTATTCCCAAGCCAAGGTCTCCAATCTTCAACAATAGAGTAGTTTAAATCTCTGATCCATGCTTGAGTCGAAATTGTTGGTACCGTCGGGTCATGATCACCACTGCATCAACAAGTAAAAATATGTTAAATTATTGTCGTAATATGTTGAAGAAGAAAAGCTACAAAAGACGATAAATAAGGTTAACTTAATAATTAACATTTAATTTAAAAAGTAAACAATTTAAATAAATAAAATCTAAAGAAAAAAAAGGCATGCCTGTAAATCAAAGATCGATAGCCCTTTTGGCTTAGATTTACATGATATGGAAAGGCATTGATGATGTCGTAATCATAATCAAAGCGGTTACAACGATGCCAATTACTTATAGTACCCTGCACCACAACTTATAACTTTTAATCAAGTAAAACTAGCAAATATCAAAGATCTTAGCTCAAGAAATGTGCGTGTGCGCGTACTCGTGCATGTATAAAATAAAATAAAAACCTTTTGGATATGCAGTGCCTCTTGAACCTCATTATTCTCCATCCAATAGTTGAGGAGGAAATATGTATAAGACTAAACGTTAAGAAGAAAAAATGAAATATCACATACATTTATGTTAGAATTTCGAAAATCAATATCAAGTAATTAAAATAATGAAAGGAAAATTAACTTTCAAGTATAAGTATATATAGTAGTTTGGATTTGGCTCTAATATAACACTTAAATTTTAACTATTTGCAACTAACTTTTTATATATGTTTTGACTCAAACAAAAACCGGCCACTCAAATGTTAACTCACTGCCATTTAGTCCTAAAAATCATTGAAAAGTTTGGTCATTATGCTTAAGAAATCTATAATATTTTTTATCAAAATATAAGGACTAATAGTTTATAATGCTTAGCCCATAGAAACTAATCAATTTACAAATTAAATTAGTAAAAAATAATCAAATTGATGAGCCACGCTCAATTAAAACTCAAGCACAATCAATATATAATAAACATGACTAATTTTATTTTCTTTGCAATATAAAGGTTAGTTATAATAGTTTGACTCAAATAAAGGTTAGTTTCCAAATGTTTAATCACTGCCATTCAGTCAGTATAAATCAATGAGAATTTTAGTCATTATGCTTAATGAAATAAATTTTTTATACAATAAAATATTAGGACTAATACTTTACATGGATAATCTGAAGAGACTAATTTACAAACTCAACGAGTCAACATAGAAAAAAAACAGAGTTGTACTGAGTTAAAGTTTAATAACAGCAATTATTTAGTTAAAATATAAAATGAAAATGATTAATTTTCCCGAAAATGATTACTTTGCAATATAAAGGCGGCATTGCAAGGCGAGAACTAAGAGTCAATTTGTCGATGAGAGATCTCTTCCTCCAAAACCCATAACGCCAACGTGCAGTCAACTCACATTTGGGATCCAACGTGGAAAATTCATCAAGTCCGGAAAGGAGCTGAGTGATTAAAGAAAAAAAGTTTACTAACAAGGTATTATGATTTATAACTACAATTCACAACATAAAAAGAGGGTGTGCATGCATGGCCAGGAACCCCTCCTTTTCTCTCTCTCCTTTTCTCCCTCCCTTTCCCCAATCATAACCATTCATCTCATCTAATGGTCATAATGTCTCACTTATACCACAACTCATTTTTCCTTTGATACACACAATCTCACCCTATTCTCTCTCACCATTCTCAGATTAAGTAATTAATCAATCATATAAAAATTGTCTATTTTATTCTTTTTCATTTTTAAATAGGAAATTATTGATTTTTCCCCTTTATTATCTTATTAACCATTAATCTCTCCCCCATGATTTTCTCATTGTCAACCCATCATTTTTGTAAACAATCTATTATTTCTTATACATCTCTTACATGAATTAACCGAAAAACTTATTGTTGTTAAAAAACAAAAATATTGTAATAAAACAACCAAAAATCAAATTTTTTTTATTTTTTATCAAAACTATTCATCATGATTCTCAGTGATATAGTATGATTATAGGTCCAAACGTTAATATTCGATTTGGTTAATATTCTCAGTGATTAAAAATAATATAATTTGGAAATAATACTGATGCTTGTGTATGATTCCAATTAAAAATCAATAATTTCCTATTTAAAAATGAAGAAAGAATAAAATAGGCGGTTTTTATATGATTGATTAAAAATATATAATTTGGTTTTTGAATAAAATAGGAAGTTTAATGTAAAAAAATGAAAATGACCGAAACCATGGTATAAAATAAAATAAGCAGTTATAATCAATGATACAGTGGAAGTATTGATTGAAATAGGAAGTTTTTATATGACTGATAAAAATAATATAATATATTTTTTGAATAAAATAGCAGTTTATGATTAATAAAAAAAAACAATTCCAAATTTTCTTAACAAGTTTTTGTTCCTTCAAATTTCTCTGTGAATTTTTGATAAAATTTTTATCAAAAAAATTTCTCTGTGAATGTCGGAGATTCTTTTCTTAATATCAGAATGGTGAGAAAGAAGAGGGTGAGATTGTGTGTATCAAGGGAGAAATGAGTTATGGGATAAGTGGGACATTATGACCATTAGAGGAGATGAAGGACTATGATTGAGGAAAATGAGGGAGAAAAGGAGAGAGAGAAAAGGAGGGGTTCCTGGCACGTGCATGTATTTGAACTAATAAATTATAATCGCCTGCCTGATGAAAAGTGTTGATATCTCTCAAACATGATTGATTTTCTGGATCTATATTAATGTAATTTCCTTTACAATTTTTCTGCAACGACTGTTCATGAAAAGTTGTTAGAATAGTCTCATTATTAGTAATTAGTATTAGTAATTACTCCCTCCGGTCCTATTTATAAGTCGCCAACCGCCACTAAATTTTGGTCCTTAATATAAGTCGTCAACTACCACTAACTAACTCATTAATTAAATTTTTTCAAATATGCCCCTGTCATTGAAAAAAGAGATCTCTGCATTTACTTTTGCTTGCCTCATTATGACTCATTTAATAGTTGTGAGGATGGGTAAAAATGGAAATGAAAAATAAAACAAGACCAATTTAATGATGTAACCGCCACTAACCACCATTCCTTGGTTTGTACAATATGGGCGGTTGACGACTTATAAATAGGAACGGAGGGAGTATATAGTAACAGTTTCAATTTTCCAAAATGACTAATTAATTAATGATAGAGAAAATTAATTTCAAGTCTCACCCAAGACATAATATTGGAAAGGGCTCACCATTTGACCAAATTAAAGTAGGGTCTCAAGGGACCTTACTTTAATTATGTTAAAACACAAAAAGCAAAGTCAAAGATGGCATAAGAGTCTTTTTGTATTGTAATATAATTAAAGTAAGTTCCATTGGGATCCTACTTTAATTTGGTCTGACCTTTCCAATATTATGTGCCTTGGTGTGATCTGAAATTAATTTTCCCACAATAATACCATATAAAGTTCATCGGGAATAAGTGACATTCCATGAGCAAATGTAGGCAGATAATTGTCTGCATCCACTGCTGTTGTGACAGGATTCCCTAGCACATATCCCTTGAAAAAAAAAATTATCAGAAGAGTGATTGATTAAAACATAAAGTCATAAACTTTTAACTCCACTTTAAACATAGTATATATACCTTTAAAAACAAATATTTGATGAAACCTCGGAACAAATTACTAGCTTTAAGTAAAATGTGTTTGTTAGAATCTTAATAAGTGTTTTTAATGATGTTTATAATAAGTGTTTCATCTAAAGCAAGAAATTAAAGTACAAACTTTGAAAAAAAAATTCAATATAATGACGAACCTTGAGATTTATCCATGGCTGGATTCCTTTTTCGTTTCCTGTGAACCAATATATCTCATGACATAAGAAATTTACATTAATACATATTAGTCAAAACCTTTGAGAGTTTCTCACCATTTGAAATTTCTAGAACAATAGGAGGAATTAGAATGCCGGAATATGAGTCGCCGCCAATATAAACTTTTTTTGACAGAAATCTTGGGTGTTCAATTAGCCACTGCAAATGATAAAGGATAAATAAAGTGGGTGGACTAATGGTAAACCTCAAATTTTACAATTTATAAAATAAATAGCATCAACTCTAATTTACTCTAAATATAGAAATTAATTGAGAGATTGTTTTGCTTTTGATAATATGAAAATTCAGTATATTTAGCCTTTTTTATTTGTATAGTTTTATTTTATTTAACCATGGGTGTGATCCCTTTTGGAGTTTGGAGCTCAAATGATTGTTTTTCACACTTCCAACAATTGTACACACCATGAGAGTTGAATTTGTGTTCACCTCTAAGATAAGATTATTTACCACCTCGACAAAGATTTGTTGGTACTTTTTTCAAACTATTTTCTTTGATTGAGAGAGAGTGTTTAATGATGAAGATATATTTCAAATAGATCATAGATTGGAGGAGATATTTAGGGAAAACCAAAACACACTTACAAATAATTATTTTTGTCCGAAAATTGACAAACAAATTTAACTATCATATACTTGATAATGATATCATTTTTCCAAATCAAAATAGTTCACTAAAAATCCTAAGGATTTATAAGTTTTTACAATGCTTGAAATGAGGGTTTTTTGTTCAAATGAGGTTTTTAATATATTTATGATGCAATATTAGTCCTTGATGACTCCATAATTTTAATTAAATTTTATATATATTTTGGAATGTTTTGGGAGTCATTGAGGCTAAATTAAAAGAGTTAAATAGAATAAACTAAACATTGGCGGAAAGAATAAATAAATTGTAACAATTAAAATTTGTAAAACAAGAAAAATGTTAGTTTTATTTTTTTTTCTATTGTTATATTTAGGAAAAAATTAAAATTTGAAAGTGATATAATATTTAGGAACAAAGAGAATAACAATTAATTGAGATGAATTAATAAATTTTTTTTATTCATGGATTTATTAGATTTTCTGTACACACCTTTCTAAGAAAATGATGGGCATGTTTAATTGTACCCCAATCACCTCGTTGAACATAAGTATTGGCATATGAAAATCCGCTGCCAATAGGCAAATCTACAAAAATTATACTGCATGCCTGAATCAAACAAAAGAAATGAAATCAAAATATAATAGCAAAAGTTACGTAAGCTTGAATAATTCTATATTGAGTATAATCTGGATGTCCTATACAATATAGAAATCAAAATCTGATATAGTAAGAGGGGCCTATCTAATGCATTCATCATTCCACCTCATCAAACTGAGGTGGGTTTGATCAAGTAATGTCCAAATTAAAAGTCACAGGTAATGAATGAGCTAATCTAGTAATCTGATCCATTAAAGCTAACTTTTCTCTACGTGAAAAATAGCAACAGATCACTCATTTAGGAGGAGATATGATTTTTGTAATTAAATCCTGGAAGGGGTGGTTGTGATGACAGCCATCCATGACAGTTGATATTGTTTCAGCAAAATCGCAGGTCACTACATACAATATAATGTCTCTTAGTCTTAATTCTCTTTTAATCCTTATATTACTCTTTTTCTTTCTATCTTTGTGTGTGTGTGTGTGTTTGTGAATCTTGTTATGTTGTTCATTTTCTTGTTTTGTGATACATCTTAAATAAAAGGCTATTTTCTAACAATTTTATTAGGAAGGAAAATCACAATGAGGTCTCTTATAAGACAATTAATCACATTGAGGTCCCAAAAAATCAAATTACGTTGAAGTCTCAAGGGACTTGGGTGATACTAAAAGACTTGTTATTGAGTTATAAATGCTAGTGTTGTCAATATAACTCTTGGAAAATGTAGTAATCATTGACAACCTAATTGGTTGTAATTGACAATTCAATGACTAATCATTTAATATCACTCAAACCCCTTAAGACTTCAATGTAATTTGATAAGACCATAATGTAATTAATTGCCTTATAAGAGACCTTATTGTGATTTTCCCAAATAAAATTCATTTCAGATTTACAAGATTATATAGGCAGATATAACAAAACTTGAAAATTAAGTGGTTTACGACATTTCACCTTTGTCCACGCTTGTGGCCTCAAAACCATTTTAGGGAGGGTATTATTGTATTTCTCAACTTTGAATGCGATTGGACCTATACCACAACAGAAAGAGTCGAGAAAATCTTTTAACCACTAGCTTATGTGATTGTGAACTATGAAGGACCAATATTTACATTTTAATGTTCATGGAAATTAAATATCAAATTATAAAGATAATGAGTTGGTATATTTGGAGTGACCTATTTCAAACATGAGGCCTGAGAAAGATGAACAACCAGGTCCACCAGTAAGCCAAAGCATAAGAGGGTCCTCTTGTGGATTGTTCTCTGACTCGATAAAGTAATAGAACACTTGTCCTCCTTCTTCTCCTGATCCCACTTCCACATACCTACACACACACATATATGGTACGTATAGTATACATAGTACAGTTAATTAATATTTTAAATGAATTTGAAAATATCATTAGGGAATTGAGAACAAACCCAGTTTCAAGGTGAAAAGGGAGAGGACCTTCAAAGCCAGGAAGGTACGGAACATGTGAACCTGTCGAAATTGCAACTTGACAACAAATATTGAACATAACAAGAGAAACAACAAGAATCTCATTCATCTTGCAATTTGAAACTTCTTGCCTTCTACGCATTTTTGTGGTCTTATTCTATGGTAACTTGTTTGTATTTATATGAAGAAGAGTCAAATATATCGCTTATGTATTTGGCAATATAGGAATCATAGGCTTTTGGTAGAAATTAAACGTGTGGCTCGAGCAACTTGGGGACAATATGGAACAATATTTTTATGTTCTTCTCAGGGTTTTGGCATAAACGTGTGGCCCGTGAAACTCGAGGACAATTTGGTTTTTAACAATCTGCTCTGCATGACAGAATCCTACTAATTCTACCCAAACAAAACTTAAAGCTATGAACTAGTCGTTAAGAATTCTGTAGTAAAATTCAACCTTGCCGAGTATAAGTTCAACCATGAAACAGATCGGTACATGGTCATCATTTTTGCACACAAACATTCTATTCCTTATTAGGAAATTTTCATAATCTAAAATCTCCAAAAGTTTCACAAGAGACACCCTCAAACTCTCTTATATCTCACATTTTGTTTTTTGGTAACATTATATCTCACATTTGAAAAACAAATGATCCTTCAACCTTTCTTTTGTTCCAATAATTTTCGAGTTTTAAGATACACCTTTATACCCATTATAAAACCTTTCTTTGTTCCCTTATTATTCATAATGTAATTTCTTTTCTTCCATTAGATTTAACAAACTATAGTTTTATTACTTTAACATTCTCTTCCCATTCACAACATCTCCTATTTATTAGCTCAACAAAATTATTAAGAAATAGCTTCATCACTATCAACAAAATTTCCAAAATCTATGTTGTCTTTGGTTTCATACCTTCCCAAAATAAACTATGCCTATCTCACTTGAACCATTTAAGATTCTCATGTTCCACCAACCATCTCAAAATCTTTATGATAATACCAGTTCTTGACTCTAGGAAATAACTTCCACTTTCAGAATTTCCTGCAGAATTTGGGACTACCAAATACATAAATAAACACCACATATATAAAGTTTAACACACAACCTTGTTCCTTGAACAACAACCTACAACATAGTTTATAAAATCCCAAGAAATCTATGATAGAAATGGCTATAATAACATATACCTACTCTTTTCTCATACACAACTTTAGATTTTCAAAGCAAAACATTTTAATATCAAGTTCCAAACAGAACCTACAATCCGTCTATTAAATTCTTAGAGCACAAAGAGCTGTTGTTCATCAGTTTATAACTTAATAACTAGCTCCTTCAATGCTTTAGTACTCAGAACTTTGCTAATTACCTTTGCTAATTACCATTCAAGGGAGAATTATTCCCCATATTCTAATTAACACTTCAATGTATAACTTCTCAAAGCATTGTCTAAACTTTATCAAAACATTCTCATGCTCATTAAATAACTTAAAAATATGAATCAAGAAACAAATTCAAATCAGATACTTAATGCCAAAATTTCAGAAATTTCAAATTACCCATTAAGCTTTCTCATCTAACCACCATAATCAGTATGTAACTTCTCTTAGTCAACACCATAGCATTCAATTATAACCCTCACTAAATGTATAGATACCACTCATTACAAATTAGTTCAATTAATTTCTCTCTACAATCTTTCACTCAACTCTGTTATTTTCTTTCTACAAATTAACTTTGATATTCCTACTTTGATTTCATTAACTCTCTCTTATTACTTTTAAAGTTTCTCTAAACCCCTTAACTCATTAGGTTTTTCAATGATGTCTTGACTACGACTATGTCCGGATCATAATTATATTCAAGCTCTAAAGAAGAATTCTTATTCCGTCAATTTTCTCCTAAAATTCTTATCCATCTCTCAATATCTACTTATTATTGTGTTTTGACTAAATTATATCTCTATTTCACTATTTATCTAATACGTTTACGTGTAAATATTTTTACTATCATTTCTTACGAATATCACTTCTTCCAACTTCAAAATATTCCACAAGATTATCTATAGAACAAGTTTTAAAATTTTATTTGTCACTAATATATAAGAGTACTCCTAGGCCCTTGCAACCTCATAATTGTATAATACATACTTTCTCTTTGAATCCACATCTCCACTTATTTATCAAATAAAAGATTTTTGAAGTTTCATATTTCTAAATTCACATGATCATTAAATCACTACTTTGTCTATCAAACTCTATAATGTCTATAAAATTCCAACGGTGTAAAGTCCTACATCCTATCAACATGAATTAACACTCTCTTAGTCATTGGGTTCCTCACAAAACTCTTCTACTTCCTCTCTATCTATTATTATAGTGCTGGATCCTAAGGTTTTCTAAATGTGTCTTACTAGTATCCATAATTATGGGATGTACGACCAAGGTATTTTAGCAAATCTATGTCAGAATCCTTGCTCTGATATCCAAATGTAACACCCAATCCTTTTACTACTATAGTATATCATTTTAATCGATTTTTAAATAGTTTTCCTATTTTGAAAAGCCCAAAAATACCAATAACTTAAAACTTTTCTTTTCAAAATATTTTCCTAACATTTCATTTCTCAAAATAGGTTTTTCAGCTAAATTAAATTGTAAATATAGAGGTTAATTAATTAATTATTATATTTATTGTTGTTATTATTATTACAAGCTCAACTCAAAGTATTGGTTATCTCAGCCGACAATCCCTCTATTAGGGGTGTTGTTCTATTTTTAAGTTTAAACATTTACATAATAATACAATTACTATGCAAGCTCATGCTCACTTTAGTTTGCCTATTTTCACAAAAAAATATTTCTCAAATATATACAGACATCAAAATATCTACGAATGATAGGCGTTTTGCTATCCCTCACGTGTCCTCCAAAAATAGTCCACCTTATAACCTCCATCTCACCAGCTCCAAGAGCCTCTGAAAAGAGGCAGTTGTCAAATACAGTTTAATTCGCATACAAGCATATAATAATATTAAAACATAAATATACTTTCTTCATGAAAATGATAATAATAATCCATCCAGCCTGTGTTGGGGCCTCATTTGCCTCAATGACCTACCACTAATAACAAAATATTCGCTAAATAGTTGAGGTACTTTTACCTGCAGGATATAATGTAAGCTCTGATATAGGGGTGAAGCTACCCACCTATACCTTGGAGTACTTCACTCAATGATTCCTCAAATATTCCTCAATAACATTCAAATATTGCTCAATATTCCTCAAAAGATTATATATTATCACGATCATAACATAAAATAATTCTCATGCAAATCTACGGACTTTTATCATATAATATGTATGAAGTAAACTGCTACCTTTTACTGTAATTGTTCTTGAACTTCTCATTTGTCTTCTCATTGCTGCCAACTAGTAGTTCCACTTGATTCTCCTAATCTCACATAATTAAAACGATTCATCATTCCTCTGCATATATATATTTGACGTCTCTCACACTCATATGAAAGTACTTATTTCTACCATTCCCTTTCTCCTTTTCCCAATATACACGTATTATGATAATTTCTAACTCAATCAATATATTTATAACCAACATCACTCAAAGATCATCAACCAACTTCACCCAGTTTAATTCTTTATATTCTGAATTCATACTCACAAACAATTATTTCAACGAAGGATTTCTTCTTTAAAATCTCAAACGTCAAAATCGACTTATGTTTCCTACACGACCAAACATTTACATTGCACACAAGTGTCATTTATATTCCTAGAACTTATTAACTTCTATATTTTGAATTCAAGCCATTCAAATATTTGAAGAGTCATACTAATATCCTAAAGTTTCAGCTTAATAAAATAAATTACACATCCTCAATAATTCCCATTTCCTAATAATTTTCTTTCTATAGATAACTTCCATGTTAACTAATAATAACAAAATCTTCAATTCAACAACTAAAAATTAACCTTAGGGTCTCAAATCCTAGCACAAATTTCAACCACAAAGTAATTATCTAGACTCCCTCCAATTCACTTTTATATTGGATTTGTCCTATGACTTTGAAACACAAGCCTTTCTAATGATTTTATTCCTAATCATGCCAATCCAATCCCTTAGCTACTAGCAGTAACCATACAACTAGTGATCACCTTATCCAACTATCAAAAACGACAAAACAGCCACCAAAGATTAATTCACAAACCTCAAAAATCAACCACCATTCTTTCTAAACCTAGAATTAATTATCCAAACATCATGAAAATCAGAATCAATGACAACCATATATTTCCAAGATTTACACTAAATCATCCTTGTTCAATAAATTTTAAAGTCAAAGAATCATTCATTTAGACATCCAAGGTATTTCACCAAATAGATCAATTAATCCATTCAACAAATGTGAAATTCACTTATCTTGATAAACATATTTTTATTCCCATTTTAGCTTGTAATAATTCTTAGTCCTACCAAACTAAAAATTCGTTCACCTAAGCGTTCCAAACATCATCATCCTAAATTCCTAAGCTTCTCATCTCTTGAACTCCAATCTTGGCATAACTGAATGTAAAGCAGAACACCCCTTTCAAAATTGCCAAAGTTTCTAAACTCAACAGAACCCCAACTTTCATAGTCATATACTAGTTCTAGGCTAATCATATCAGTATCTTCACAAAAAAGTACTACAATAATCAACCAATCATTATAATACAACCCATACATACTTCAATTTCTCACACAACTAATCTTTGCTCATTTTAACTTATTTTAATTCAATCCTTAGTCACAACAGTCTCAACAACATGAGTAACCTATAAATTCAAACACTTTGTTCTAACCTGCTTTTATTAACATTTACTTTCCTCGAAGTCCCCTTGGATTCCTTGAACTCATGCCAAACAGAGGGAGCACAGGAAAATTCTGAAAATTAGCTCCAACTTTAAACTACACTTCTAATAATCACAATACTCATTTTATGTCCTCATAATGAAGTTCCAACTCAAGTTGGATACCAATAAATCCTTCCCTCACAGGGCCTAGCCGAACAAAACAGAGTAACAGAAAAGAACGAAATTTCATATAAAAATAGAGGTCCATCATACACCATAGCTATCAATTTATACACTCCTCAATCATGCCAAGGAATCATATGACACAAAGAATGTACCAGCAGCATCATACACTATCAGTGTCCAAATTTGGAGTTTTTAAAGAAAATAAGTCAAACCCAAAATCAACTCTAAAACCATCTTCAACAACATCAAAATCAAAGCTCAAACTTCATTTTAATGGGTGTGAGTCCATAAAATTTCGTTTTAATCAAAACCCTTTTCGGCCTCCCCCTCTCCACTTGCACAAATTGCAGAAAATAGGAAGGAATAAGAAGGGAAAAGTCACGTGAGCTGAGCTGGGTTATGGTCATGCATATACCATAAGAGCCTTCCTCCGCCGGAAATCGGTACCGTTGCCGTCGACGAGGAAGAGAAAAACAGAGTGTGAGAGAAGGTGGGAGTAAAACAAAAATGATAAAAGGAAGGAGGAGTGTCAAGCTAAGAGAGATTTGGGAGAGTGATGGAGAGATTAGAGAAAAGAAAGTGAAGATGAAGTGAGTATAAAGTGATGGAGAGGGTGAGTGATGAACTGATGATGATGATGATCCAAATGGAAAAGGAAGAGTTTGAGAGTGAGTTATGAGATGATGAGAGTGGTGAGGATAAGGACAGTAAGAAGTGTATGTGTGTCTAAATTAATGGGTAAAAAAAATTAGGGGGTCAAAAAAATTAGCAGGTATAGTTAATTGTGAGTGATAAATATGAATTAAAAGGGAGAAAATATTTTAGAAAGAATAAATGGATGAGATTTTATTGAGGAAGATAAGGTAAATGGGGAAGAAATGATAAGTTTAGAAGAATATTTGGATCCAATATAATTTCCCCATATATGTTTTAATTCCCAATTTCATTTCTAAAATTTCTTAAATACTAAATAATACCCCAAGATTATAAATATTGTCTTATTTATTCTTAAGAAATTTGGGGTGTTACTGGAATGATAAGCAACAATGACTCCTCATTTACCACGTGTTTGATTTGAGGAAAATCTAAAAAGGCTTTTTAGAAATCCACCTACTAAACGTCACAAAGCTCTCTTCTTGTTTGTCTTCTGGAGCTAGATGTCCTCCACCATGAAATTTATATTGATCAATTAAAATCCTCAAAATTTGCTACTCCCTTCGTTCCTAAATATAGGACCTAGATGACTTTTTTGAAAAATCCTAAAAAAAGCAAAAAATAAGTTAATTATAAATTGATTTACCTAATTTTTTCTCTTAAACTAGTTTATTTTACCTATAAGCTAATGGATAATCTAAAAAGATATCAAATATGTCATCATTTAATAACCTATTTCGCAACCTTAATCTTTCCAAAAAAAAGTTATCTAGGTCTTATATTTAGGAACGGAGGGAGTACTATTTCATTTCATTTCCTTTTAATAAAAATGAAATTAAATAATTTGTATCGATAAAATAAAATATTGTGGCCAAATGAACTATATATTCAAGAAACAGTGTTTAATCTACCTTTACAGTTGCAAATGTTATTTGATTAGAGTAAGTACTTGTGTATCTGCTTCAAGGGAATTTGTATATATAAGAGATGCACGCACTCATTATTACAGGTAACATATCGTAGATGTCAGTTCGTTAGAAAATGTACCGTCTATAATGTAAAAACTTCATAATAACATATGTATGTGTGTGTGTATTAATTATTCATATTGTAAAAACATTCCAAAATATGTACTCCCTCCGTTCCTAAATATAGGACCTAGATAGAGAGTTTATTTTGTTCATAAATATAAGACCTAGATATATTTTTGGTCACATTTTTTCCTAAATTACCTTTCTCCTCCTCCTCCTCCCCCTCCCCCTCCCCCCCAGGACCTTCGTAACTATCACCAAGCTATTACTCACAAACCCTATTACTCATGAAGAGGGGTATTATTGGAAAGAAACTAACTTAATTGCCTTCCTTAATCTCCCCAAAAAAGTCATCTAGGTCCTATATTTAGGAACGGAGGGAGAGAGTATTATTACTCCTGTGCTTGTTATAAGGCACATTTAAACATATATGGATAGTTATCATATTCGCAAGTCATTTCATGTGGTATTAATTAAGTTTTCAAATCAATGAACATGTGAGAATGTAATATAGATTGTAAAAACTTTCGACGTAAATATGGGGAAAATAAAAGTTTTTAGGCATGGATAATTGTTTTCAGGTCTCATGAAAGAGAATTAATATTATTATATAAATTTCAATGAACTGTTAATGACAAAATCTAGAAATAAAATCTCAACAAATGAACAACGTCATCAACTAACAAGTTATCAATACTTGGTTAATGGTATAATGAAATGATGTTATGACACTCCACTTAATTATTAGATTAGTGAGGTAGAACTCCTTATTATAAATAAACATGGCTTATCCATATCTTTTTTCCAATATAACCAGACAAAATTATTATCTAAGGGAGGAGGTTTAAAGGAAACAAAACAAAGCATTGTTAAGAGTGATATTGCTTTATTTCATCAATTAAGGAGTTCGTTAGAACTGATATCATAAGGAAACACCACAATAATATTATTCAAGTGCACTTGTGATGAGTGGCTTGCGTGTGGATAATACTATGAAACCAAATTTGCCCAGATAGCTACAGAGGTTCAGAAGATATCCATCTAATGAACATTGCAGAACATTCTTCAGATTTGTCCTCGGCAGCTATGTGTCCAGCACCCTGCAATGAGATAAATAAAATAAACAGTTTAAACTTTAACACTAATAGTAATTAGTCATGAGCTCTCAGCTTCAATTATATTCTCAATCTTTCTTCGGTTGTCAAGAGAACATATTTCATTTTTCCTTACTGAAACTTTTTTTGTTATTTTTTCTTACCTTTACAGTGGCAAATGTCATCTGATTAGAATACGTTCTCGTAAAACTGGTCCAAAGGAAACAAATTATGTGTGAGAGAGAAGAAATAGCAAAAATATTCAATCTAATTCATGAATGCTACGATTTGGTTTTCAATAACCAAAGTGACAAATTCATGTACACCGTTCTTTATATCTATCTTAATTTAATATTAGACATTGTGTACGTACAACATTTCTTTGATTCTAAAAAAAAGTCGCTTCTTAAAAAAGGATTAATAGCATTAGGGCTCATTTGCTTATATGGAATTGAGACATATATAGGAAATGGAATTGGAATTAAAAATGATAATTTACATATATTCTGGGGACCACAAGTTTCCATCTCACACTTTTCCTGGCCCCTCAAACTTTACATTAATCATTTTCTCTACTTTCCATCTTTATCCCCCTTATACTTATTACATTTCCATTTCCATCATATAAATTCCTCCCAAGCAAAGAGGCCCTTAATGTTGTCTTTCCAAAAAAAATTACAGTGTTAACTATATAATAAATTTTTTACTAGTTCAATTATATACAGAAGTTTCAACAGCTCCCCTATTTTAGTGAAATGGTAATTAAGTACTTACAAGTTTGCTTGTAAAAAAATAATAGCCTTGCAAAGATATATATTATGCATAAATCAATTCAATACATATATGGGTGTGTGTGTGTAGAGCTACTTAGAGAGTGTGATATACGCACCCTGCAACTCCTCTATTCCCAAGCCAAGGTCTCCAATCTTCAACAATAGAGTAGTTTAAATCTCTGATCCATGCTTGAGTCGAGATTGTTGGAACCGTCGGGTCATGATCACCTCTGCATCAACAAGTAAATATATGTTAAATTTTTGTCGTTATATGTTGAAGAAGAAAAGCTACAAAAGACGATAATAAATCAGGTTAACTTAATAATTAACATTTAATTTAAAAAGCAAACAATTTAAATAAATAAAATCTAAAAAAAAAGGCATGCCTGTAAATCAAAGATCGATAGCCCTTTTGGCTTAGATTTACATGATATGGAACCGCATTGAGGATGTCATAATCATAACCAAAGCGTTTACAACGTTTCCAATTACTTATACTACCCTGCACCACAAGTTATAACTTTTAATCAAATAAAACTAGCAAATATCAGACACTTTAGCTCAAGAAATGTGTGTGTATAAAATAAAATAAAAACCTTTCGGATATGCAGTGCTTCCTGAACCTCATTATTCTTTATCCAATAGTTGAGGAGGAAATATGGATAAGACTAAACGTAAAGAAGCAAAAATGAAATGTCACATAAATTTATGTTAGCATTCCAAAAATCAATATCAAGTAATTAAAATAATGAAAGGAAAATTAACTTTCAAGTATATATAATAGTTTGGATTTGGCTCTAATATAACACTTAAGTTTTAACTATTTGCAACTAACCTTTTATATATGTTTTGACTCAAACAAAAACCGGCCTCTAAAATGGTAACTCACTACCATTTTGTACTAAACATCATTGAAAAATTTGGTCATTATCATGCTTAAGAAATCTATAGTATTGTTTACCAAAATATATGGACTAATAGTTTATAATGCTTAGCCTATATATAGAAACTAATTTACAAATTAAATTAGTCAAAAATAATGAAATTGATGAGTCACACTGAATTAAAATTCAAGCACAATCAATATAAAATAAACATGACTAATTTTTCTTAAAACAATTTTCTTTGCAATATAAAGGTTAGTTCTAATAATTTGACTCAAATAAAGGTTAGTTTCCAAATGTTGAATCACTGCCATTCAGTCACTGTAAATCAATGAGAGTTTTAGTCATTATGCCTAATGAAATATAATTTTTTATACAATAAAATATAAAGACTAATACTTTAAATGGATAATCTAAAGAGACTAATTTACAAACTCAACGAGTTAACATAGAAGAAAAACAGAGTTGTACTACTACTGAGTTAAAGTTTAATAACAGCAATTAATTAGTTAAAATATAAAATGAAAATTATTAATTTTCCCGAAAATAATTACTTTGCAATATAAAGGCGGCAATGCAAGGCGAGAACTAAGAGTCAATTTGTCGATGAGAGATCTCTTCCTCCAAAACCCATGACGCCAACGTGCAGCCAACTCACATTTAGGATCCAACGTGGATTGTTCATCAAGTCCGGAAAGGAGCTGAGTGATTAAAGAAAAACAGTTTACTAACAAGGTATTATAATTTATAATTACAATTCACAACATAAAAAGAGGGTGTGCATGGATTTGAACTAATAAATTATAATCGCCTGCCTGATGAAGAGTGTTGATATCTCTCAAACATGATTGATTTTCTGGATCTATATTAATGTAATTTCCTTTACAATTTTTCTGCAACGACTGTACATGAAAAGTTGTTAGAATAGTCTCAGTATTTGTAATAAGTAATTATATAATAACAGTTTCAATTTTCCAAAATGACTAATTAATTAATAATAGGGAAAATTAATTTCAAATCTCACCCAAGACACATAATATTGGAAAGGTCTCACTAAATGACCAAATTAAAGTAGGGTCTCCAGGGACCTTACTTTAACTATGTTAAAACACAAAAAGCAAAGTCAAAGAGGGCATAAGCTGTTTTGTATTGTAATATAATTAAAGTAAGGTCCATTGGGATCCTACTTTAATTTGGTCCAACCTTTCCAAAATTATGTGTCTAGGGTGTGATCTGAAATTAATTTTCCCATAATAATACCATATAAAGTTCATCGGGAATTATTGACATTCCATGAGCAAATGAAGGCAGATAATTGTCTGCATCCACTGTTGTGATAGGATTCCCTAGCACGTATCCCTTGAAAAAATTATTTTTATCAGGAGAGTGATTGATTAAAATATCAAGTCATAAACTTTTAACTCCACTTTAAACATAGTATATATACCTTTAAAGACAAATATTTGGTGAAACCTCGGAACAAATTACTAGCTTTAAGTAAAATGTGTTTGTTAGAATCTTAATAAGTGTTTTTAATGATGTTTTTAATAAGTGTTTCATCTAAAGCAAGAAATTAAAGTACAAACTTTAAAAAAAAATCAATATCATGACGAACCTCGACATTTATCCATGGCTGGATTCCTTTTTCGTTTCCTGTGAACCAATATATCTCATGACACAAGAAATTTACATTAATACACATTAGTCAAAACCTTTGAGAGTTTCTCACCATTTGAAATTTCTAGAACAATAGGAGGAATTGTAAGGCCAGAATAGGAATCGCCGCCAATATAAACTTTATTTGACAGAAATTTTGGGTGTTCAATTAGCCACTGCAAATGATACAAGATAAATAAAGTGGGTGGGCTAATGGTAAACCTCAAATTTTACAATTTATAAAATAAATAGCATCAACTCTAATTCACTCTAAATATAGAAATTAGTTGAGAGATTGTTTTGCTTTTGAATATTAAAATACAGTATATTTAGCCTATTTTATTTGTATATATAGTTTTATTTTTTTTAACCATGGGTGTGATCCCTTTTGGAGTTTGGAGCTCAAATGATTGTTTTTCACACTTCCAACAATTGTACACATCATGAGAGTTGAATTTGTCATCACCTTTAAGATAAGATTATTTACCACCTCGACAAAGATTTGTTGGTACTTTTTTCAAACTATTTTCATTGATTGAGAGAGAGTGCCTAATGATGAAAATATATTTCAAATGGATCATAGATTGGAGGAGATATTTAGGGAAAACCAAAACACACTAACAAATAATTATTTTTGTCCGAAAATTGACAAACAAATTTAACTATCATATACTTGATAATGATATAATTTTTCCAAAATCAAAATAGTTCACTAAAAAATCCTAAGGATTTGTAAGTTTTTATAATGCTTAAAATGAGGGTTTTTTTTGCAAATGAGGTTTTTAATATATTTATGATGCAATATTCGTCCTTGATGACTCCATAATTTTAATTAGATTTTATATATATTTTGGAATATTTAGGGAGTCATTGAGGATAAATCTAAGGAATTAAATAGAATTAGCTAAACATTAGCGGAAAGAATAAATAAATTGTAACAATCAAAATTTTTAAAACGAGAAAAAATGTTAGTTTTATTTTTTTTTGTTGCTATTTTTATATCAAGGAAAAAATTAAAATTTGAAAGTGATATAATATTTAGGAACAAAGAGAATATCAATTAATTGAGATGAATTAATTAATTTTTATTTATTTACGGATTTATTAGATTTGCTGTACACACCTTTCTAAGAAAATGATGGGCATATTTAATTGTACCCCAATCACCTCGTTGAACATAAGAGGTATTGGCATATGAAAATCCGCTGCCAATAGGCAAATCTACAAAAATTATACTGCATTCCTGAATCAAACAAAAGAAATAAAATCAAAATTTAATAGTAAAAGTTACGTAAGCTTGAATAATTCTAATTGGCAAAAAAAAAAAGCTTGAATAATTCTATCTTGAGTATAATCTGATGTCCTATACAATAAAGAAATCAAAATCTGATATAGTAAGAGGGGCCTATCTAACGCCTTCATCATTCCACCTCATCAAACTGAGGTGGGGTTGATCAAGGAATGTCCAAATCAAAAGTCAGGTAATGAATGAGCTAATCTAGTAATCTGATCCATTAAAGCTAAGTTTTCTCTACGTGAAAAATTGCAAAAGATCACTCATTTAGGAGGAGATCTGATTTGAGTAATTAAATCCTGGAAGGGGTGGTTGTGATGACATGCAGCCATATTCATGACAGTTGATATTGTTTCAGCAAAATCGCAGGTCATTACATACAATGTCTCTTAAGTCTTAATTCTCTTTTAATCTTTATATTACTCTTTTTCTTTCTATCTTGGTGTGTGTATCTTGTTATGTTGTTCATTTTCTTGTTTTGTGATACATATAAAATAAAAGGCTATTTTCTAACAATTTTATTAGGAAGGAGATTCACAATGAGGTCTCTTATAAGACAATTAATCACATTGAGGTCCCAAAAAATCATCAAATTACGTTGAAGTCTCAAGGGACTTTGGTACTAAAAGACTTGTCATTGAGTTATAAATGCTAGTGTTGTCAAATAACTCCTGAAAAATGTAGTAATCATTGACAACCTAGTTGGTTGCTTGTAATTGACAATTCAATGACAAATCATTTAATATCACTCAAACCCCTTAAGGCTTCAATGTAATTTGATAATTTTTTAGTACTATAATGTGATTAATTGCTACTACCTCCAGTCCTAAATTTAGAACCTAATTAACTTTTTTTTAGAGATTAAGGTTGCGAAATAGGTTATTAAATGATGACATATTTGATATATTTTTAGATTATCCATTAGTTTATAGGTAAAATAAACTAGTTTAAGGGAAAAAATTTGGTAAATCAATTTATAATTAACTTATTTTGCTTTTTTAAGGATTTTTCAGAAAAAGTCAATTAGGTCTTATATTTAGGATCAGAGGGAGTATAAGAGACCTTATTGTGATTTTCCTAAATAAAATTCATTTCAGATTTACATGATTATATAGGCAGATATAACTAAAGTTGAAAATTAAGTGGTTTACGACATTTCACCTTTGTCCACGCTTGTGGCCTCAAAACCAGTTTTGGGAGGGTATTATCGTATTTCTCAACTTTGAATGCGATTGGACCTATACCACAACAACAGAAAGAGTCGAGAAAATCTTTTAACCATTAGCTTATACAACAGAAAGGGTCGAGAAAATCTTTTAACCATTAGCTTATGTGATTGTGAACTATGAAGGACCAATATTTACAGTTTAATGTCGTGGAAAATAAATATCAATGATATAAAGATGATGAGTGGGTATATTTGGAGTGACCTATTTCAAACATGAGGCCTGAGAGAGATGAACAACCAGGTCCACCAGTAAGCCAAAGCATAAGAGGGTCCTCTTGTGGATTGTTCTCTGACTCGATGAAGTAATAGAACACTTGTCCTCCTTCTTCTCCTGATCCCACTTCCACATACCTACACACACATACGTATAATACATAGTACAGTTAATTAATAGAGAAATCACATTTTATATTTGAAAATATCATTAGGGAATTGAGAAGAAACCCAGTTTCAAGGTGAAAAGGGAGAGGGCCTTCAAAGCCAGGAAGGTACGGAACATGTGAAACTGTCGAAATTGCAACTTGACAACAAATATTCAACATAACAAGAGAAACAACAAGAATCTCATTCATCTTGCAATTTGAACCTTCTTGCCTTCTACGCATTTTTGTCGTCTTCTTCTATGGTAACTTGTTTGTATTTATATGAAGAAGAGTCAAATATATCGCTTATGTATTTGTGGTGGCAATATAGGAATGATAGGCTTTTGGCAGAAATTAAACGTGTGGCTCGAGCAACTTGGGGACAATATGGAACAATATTTTTATGTTCTTCTCAGGGTTTTGGCATAAACGTGTGGCCCGTGAAACTCGGGAACAATTTGGTTTTTAACAATCTGCTCTGCATGACAGAATCCTACTAATTCTACCCAAACAAAACTTAAAGCTATGAACTAGTCGTTAAGAATTCTGTAGTAAAATTCAACCTTGCCGAGTATAAGTTCAACCATGAAACAGATCGGTACATGGTCATCATTTTTGCACACAAACATTCTATTCCTTATTAGGAAATTTTCATAATCTAAAATCTCCAAAAGTTTCACAAGAGACACCCTCAAACTCTCTTATATCTCACATTTTGTTTTTTGGTAACATTATATCTCACATTTGAAAAACAAATGATCCTTCAACCTTTCTTTTGTTCCAATAATTTTCTAGTTTTAAGATACACCTTTATACCCATTATAAAACCTCTCTTTGTTCCCTTACTTATTATTCATAATGTAATTTTTTTTCTTCCATTAGATTTACCAAACTATAGTTTTATTACTTTAACATTCTCTTCCCATTCACAACATCTCCTATTTATTAGCTCAACAAAATTATTAAGAAATAGCTTCATCACTATCAACAAAATTTCCAAAATCTATGTTGTCTTTGGTTTCATACCTTCCCAAAATAAACTATGCCTATCTCACTTGAACCATTTAAGATTCTCATGTTCCACCAACCATCTCAAAATCTTTATGATAATACCAGTTCTTGACTCTAGGAAATAACTTCCACTTTCAGAATTTCCTGCAGAATTTGGGACTACCAAATACATAAATAAACACCACATATATAAAGTTTAACACACAACCTTGTTCCTTGAACAACAACCTACAACATAGTTTATAAAATCCCAAGAAATCTATGATAGAAATGGCTATAATAACATATACCTACTCTTTTTCTCATACACAACTTTAGATTTTCAAAGCAAAACATTTTAATATCAAGTTCCAAACAGAACCTACAACCCTTCTATTAAAATCTTAGAGCTCAAAGAGCTGTTGTTCATCAGTTTAACTTAATAACTAGCTCCTTCAATGCTTTAGTACTCAGAACTTTGCTAATTACCATTCAAGGGAGATTATTCCCCATATTCTTATTAACACTTCAATGTACAACTTCTCAAAGCATTGTCTAAACTTTATCAAATCATTCTCAAGCTCATTAAATAACTTTAAAATAAGAATCAAGAATAAACAAATTCAAATCAGATACTTAATGCCAAAATTTCAGAAATTTCAAATTACCCATTAAGCTTTCTCATCTAACCACCATAATCAGTATGTAACTTCTCTTAGTCAACACCATAGCATTCAATTATAACCCTCACTAAATGTATAGATACGATACGACTCATTACAAATTAGTTCAATTAATTTCTCTTTACAATCTTTCACTCAACTCTGTTCTTTTCTTTCTACAAATTAACTTTGATTTCATTAACTCTCTCTTATTACTTTTAAAGTTTCTCTAAACCCCTTAACTCGTTAGGTTTTTCAATGATGTCTTGACTACGACTATGTCCGGATCATAATTATATTCAAGCCCTAAAAAAGAATCCTTATTCCGTCAATTTTCCCCTAAAATTCTTATCCATCTCTCAATATCTACTTATTATTGTGTTTTGACTGAATTATATCTCTATTTCACTATTTATCTAATTAATAAGTTTACGTGTAAATATTTTTACTATCATTTCTTACGAATATCGCTTCTTCTAACTTCAAAATATTCCACAAGATTATCTACAAAACAAATTTTAAAATTTTATTTGTCACTAACTCTATAAGAATACTCCTAGGCTCTTGCAACCTCATAATTGTATAATACATACTTTCGCTTTGAATCCACATCTCCATTCAAATCTTTTTCATCAACTAAAAGGTTTAACTAAGTTCTCTAAAATCACTCAGTCCCATATTCCATCTTCAAGGATCAAGAAACTATTCAGATCTATTCTATCAAATAAAAGATTTTTGAAGTTTAATATTTCTAAATTCACATGATCATTAAATCACTACTTTGTCTATCAAACTCTATAATGTCTATAAAATTCCAACGGTGTAAAATCCTACATCCTATCAACATGAATTAACACTCTCTTAGTCATTGAGTTCATCACAAAACTCTTCTACTTCCTCTCTATCTATTATTATAGTGCTGGATCCAAAGGTTTTCTAAATGTGTCTTACTAGTATCCATAATTATGTGATGTACGACTAAGGTATTTTAACAAATCTATGTCAGAATCCTTGCTCTAATACCAAGATATTACATTCAATCCTTTTACTACTATAGTATATCATTTTAATCGATTTTTAAATAGTTTTCCTATTTTGAAAAACCCAAAAATACCAATAACTTAAAACTTTTCTTTCAAAATATTTTCCTAATATTTCATTTCTCAAAATAGGTTTTTCAGCTAAATCAAATTGTAAATATAGAGGTTAATTAATTAATTATTATATTTATTGTTGTTGTTATTATCACACGCTCAACTCAAAGTATTGGTTATTTCAGCCGACAATCCCTCTATTAGGGGTGCTGTTCTATTTTTATGTTTAAACATTTACATAATAATACAATTACTATGCAAGCTCATGATCGCTTTAGTTCGCCTATTTTCACAAAAAAATATTTCTCAAATATATACAGACATAAAAATATCTATGAATGATAGGAGTCTTGCTATCCCTCATGTGTCCTCCAAAAATAGTCCACCTTATATCCTCCATCTCACCAGCTCCAAAAGCCTCTGAAAAGAGGCCGTAGTCAAATACAGTTTACTTCGCATACAAGCATATAATAATATTAAAACATAAATATACTTTCTTCATGAAAATGATAATAATAATCCCTCCAGCCTGTGTTTGGGCCTCATTTGCCTCAATGACCTACCATTAATAACGAAATATTCGCTAAATAGTTGAGGTACTTTTACCTGCAAGATATAATATAAGCTCTGTGTTAACGTCATGAAATTCATGTCATTTTAACACATTTTCCTATATTTCCTATATATTTTGGATAAACTCATACTTGTTTTGAAGTGCTTATAATATGAAAATGTGTCAAGTTGACATTGGACTAAAATCATGGAATTATTGATTTACATGTGAATATTTGACCATCTATTTGTCAACTTTGGCTTGGTATAGATCTTATTGTTTTACAGGTTGTTGATGCTAAACAAGTAGACCGCATTTGAGTTTCATTTGGAGGAGACTTGAGGTGGAAGGATAGAAAAAGGAGCTAAAGAAAGCTGAAAATGGCATCCGGCTACAACCAAGAATCTCATGCAAAAATGGTTGGCTGCAGCCAATTCATGTCAGAATGGATCTAGCCACAGCCAAGAAAACAAACAGACTTTCTTGGCTACAGCCAACACAGTGATAAAAAATGAAGCACATTTCAGCTCAAAAAATCAGATATAAATAGACCCAAAAACACAATCAAAGGGAGCTCTTCGACCTAGACTCAACTGGGGGCGATTTTTAGGGCACACAACCACATTCTTCTTGGTTATTGGCTTGGGATTTGCTTGGAGTTTGAAGATTTTGAAACTTGGGAGTTTTGTGGAGAACATTAAAGACATTTAAAGCTTCTCCATTTTGGTTTCCTCTTCATTTTCTTCTTCCTATCTCGTGAGCATTTATGACTCTTTACTTATTTTGGTATTGTAGTTTATATTTGATTATGAGTAGCTAAATCCATTTATCTAGGATTATTTTGAACCCTTGTATGGAGTAACTCTTTAAAACTCCTATTCTTTTGTGATTAATGTATATTTATGTGTTTATTTTACTCTAGCCCTAATGTCTCTAAGTGATTGATCATCATTTAGTTGATATGTTCATTTGACTTATGACTTGAGAGAGCTAGGTTAAATGTAGAACTTGAGTAAAATAGTGTGAGAACTTGAACTTTGCATGACAAATGAATGGTTTTGTTAATAAGACAGACATATACTTATTAGCTTCACATAGCCACATTAGGGTTGAAACTTAGAAATTGAGTTTTATTAATTGTGACAAGAGATTGCATGATTAATGGAATTAAACACTTGTTCTTGACTCGACAGAGCGTTTACAAGTATTCTAGAACCCTAGGTTAACACATATATAAACATTAAAGCAATTAGGAGAGGAGTTGATTAAAGGTTACAAGATACAAGGGAGATAAATAATCCTAGGTGCCAATTAATCCTTGAAGAAAACAAAAATATTTGATAACATTTTACCATTTTAGTTTTAGAAAATAGCTTTTACTTGTTTGACCTTCAAATCATTTTATGGATAGTTCAACTTAATTTAATCATTAAGCCTCTTGTTTGACCGGATTTGTATCACAATCCTCGTGGGAACGATTTTTTCTTATCACTTTATTACTTGGCGCGGTCTGTGCACTTGTGGTGCGAACACTCTGGTATAGGGGAGCTACCCACCTATACCTTGGAGTACTCCACTCAATGATTCCTCAAATATTCCTCAATAATGCTCAAATACTGCTCAATATTCCTCAAAAGATTAAATATTTTCACGATCATAACATAAAATAATTCTCATTCAAATCTACGGACTTTTATCATATAATATGTATGAAGTAAACTGTTACCTTTTATTGTAATTGTTCTTGAACTTTTCCTTTGTCTTCTCATTGCTGCCAACTAGTAGTTCCACTTGATTCTCCTAATCTCACATAATTGAAACGATTCATCATTCCTCTGCATATATATATTTGACGTCTCTCACACTCATATGAAAGTACTTATTTCTACCATTCCCTTTCCCTTTTTCCCAATATACACGTGTTATGATAATTTCTAACTCAATCAATATATTTATAACCAACATCACTAAAAGATCATCAACCAACTTCATCCAGTTTAATTCTTTATATTCTGAACTCTTACTCACAAACAATTACCTCAACGAAGGATTTCTTCTTTAAAATCTCAAACGTCAAAATCGACTTATGTTTCCTACACGACTAAACATTTACATTGCACACAAGTGTCATTTATATTCCTAGCACTTATCAACTTTTATATTTTGAATTCAAGCCATTCAAATATTTCAAGAGTCATACTAATATCCTAAAGCTTCGCCTTAATAAAATAAATTTCACATCCTCAATAATTCCCATTCATTTCCTAATAATATTCTTTCTATAGATAACTTCCATGTTAACTAATAATAATAGAATCTTCAATTTAACAACTAAAAATTAACCTTAGGGTCTCAAATCCTAGCACAAACTTCAACCACACAGTAATTATCTAGACTCCCTCCAATTCCCTTTTATATTGGATTTGTCCTATGACTTTGAAACACAAGCCTTTCTAATGATTTTATTCTTAATCATGCCAATCCAGTCCCTTAGCTACAAGCAGTAACCATACAACTAGTGATCACCTTATCCAACTATCAAAAACGACAAAACAGCACCAAAGATTAATTCACAAACGTCAAAAATCAACCACCATTCTTTCTAAACCTAGAATTAATTATCCAAACATCATGAAAATCAGAATCAATGACAACCATATATTTCCAAGATTTACACTAAATCATCCTTGTTCAATAAATTTTAAAGTCAAAGAATCATTCATTTAGACATCCAAGGTATTTCACCAAATAGATCAATTAATCCATTCTACAAATATGAAATTCACTTATCTTGATAAACATATTTTTATTCCCATTATAGCTTGTAATAATTCTTAGTCCTACCAAACTAAAAATTCGTTCACCTAAGCGTTCCAAACATCATCATCCTAAATTCCTAAGCTTCTCATCTCTTGAACTCCAATCTTGGCATAACTGAATGTAAAGCAGAACACCCCTTTCAAAATTGCCAAAGTTTCTAAACTCAACAGAACCCCAACTTTCATAGTCATATACTAGTTCTAGGCTAATCATATCAGTATCTTCACAAAAAGTACTACAATAATCAACCAATCAATATAATACAACCCATATATACTTCAATTTCTCACACAACTAATCTTTGCTCATTTTATCTTATTTTAATTCAATCCTTAGTCACATTCAATCCTTAGTCACAACAGTCTGAACAACATGAGTAACCTATAAATTCATACACTTTGTTCTAACCTGCTTTTATTAACATTTACTTTCCTCGAAGTCCCCTTTGGTTCCTTGAGCTCATGCCAAACAGAGGGAGCACGGAAAAATTCTAAAAATTAGCTCCAACTTTAAACTACACTTCTAATAATCACAATACTCGTTATATGTCCTCATAATGAAGTTCTAACTCAAGTTGGATACCAATAAATCCTTCCCTCACAGGGCCTAGCCGAACAGAACAGAGTAACAAAAAAGAACAAAATTTCATATAAAAATAGAGGTCCATCATACACAATAACTATCAATTTATACACTCCTCAATCATGTCAAGGGAATCATATGACACAAAAAGAATGTACAAGCAGCATTATACACAATCACTATCCAAATTTGGAGTTTTTACAGAAAATAAGTCAAACTCAAAATCAACTCTAAAACCCTCTTCAACAACATCAAAATCAAAGCTAAAACTTCATTTTAATGGGTGTGAGAGTCCATATAATTTCGTTTTAATCAAAACCCTTTTCGGTCTCCCCCTCTCTACTTGCCCAAGTTGCAAAAAATAGGGAGGAATAAGAAGGGAAAAGTCATCTGAGCTGAGGTGGGTTGTGGTCTTGCATATACCATAAGAGCCTTCCTCCGCCGGAAATCGGTACCATTGCCGTCGACAAGGAAGAGAAAAACAGAGTGTGAGAGAAGGTGGAAGTAAAACGAAAATGATACAAGGAAGGAGGAGTGTCAAACTAAGAGAGGTTTGGGAGAGTGATGGAGAGATTAGAGAAAAGAAAGTGAAGGTGAAGTGAGTATAAAGTGATGGAGAGGGTGAGTGATGAACTGATGATGATGATCCAAATGGAAGGAAGAGTTTGAGAGTGAGTTATGAGATGATGAGAGTGGTGAGGATAAGGACACTAAGAAGTGTGTGTGTGTCTAAATTAGTGGGTAAAAAAAATTAGTGGGTATAGTTAATTGCGAGTGATAAATATGAATTAAAAGGGAGAAGATATTTTAGAAAGAATAAAGGGTAAAGGTGCAAAAATGAGTTCAAACTATTACGCCAAGAGCACATAGGGGTAACAAGTATTTCCGAGCTCAATTTTGGGACTGAAGAATAAATATTGGTGCAATATAGGGAACGCCGTTTATGTTGACCAACGTTGACCGTTAAACCCTGACGTGGCGGGGGAAATGAATTCTTTGCTGACGTGACACGCTTATGTGGCAATTTTTGCTGACGTGGCGTTCTTATGTGGCAATTTTTTGCTGACATGGCGCACTTATGTGCCATTTTTTGGCTGACGTGACGCCCTTATGCTGCGTGCCACGTCAGCAAAAAATTCATTTCCCCGCCACGTCAGCTTTTAACGGTCAACATCGGTCAACATAAACAGTGTTTCCTATATTGCACCAATATATATTCTTCAGTTTCAGAATTAAGCCCGGAAATACTTGTTACCCCTATGTGCTCCTGACGTAATAGTTTGAACCCATTTTTGCACCTTTACCCAAGAATAAATGGATGAGATTTTATTGAGGAAGATAAGGGTAAATGGGGAAGAAATGATAAGTTTAGAAGAATATTTGGATCCAATATAATTCCCCATATATATTTTAATTCCCAATTTTATTTCTAAAATTTCTTAAAAACTACTGTAAATAATACCCAAGATTATAGATATTGTCTTATTTATTCTTAAGAAATTCGGGGTGTTACAGGAATAATAAGCAACAATGACTCCTCATTTACACATGTTTGATTTAAGGAAAATCTATAAAGGCTTATTAGAAAACCACCTACTAAACATCACAAAGCTCTCTTCTTGTTTGTCTTCTGGAGCTAGATGTCCTCCACCATGAAGTTTATATTGATCAATTACAATCCTCAAAATTTGCTACTATTTCATTTCATTTCCTTTTAATAAAAATGAAATTAAATAATTTGTATCGATAAAATAAAATATTGTGGCCAAATGAACTATATATTCAAGAAACAGTGTTTAATCTACCTTTACAGTTGCAAATGTCATTTGATTAGAGTAAGTACTCGTGTATCTGCTTCAAGGGAATTTGTATATATAAGAGATGCGCGCACTCATTATTACAGATTTACAGGTAACATATTGTATATGTCAATTCGTTAGAAAATGTACCATATATAATGTAAAAACTTCATAACCACATATGTGTGTGTGTATTAATTATTTATACTGTAAAAACATTTCAAAATATGTATTATTATTCCTCCTGTGCTTGTTATAAGGCACATTTAAACATATATGGATAGTTATCATATTCGCAAGTCATTTCATGTGGCATTAATTAAGTTTTCCAATACCAACAGTGTTCAAAGTAATGAACAAGTGAGAATGTAATATATATTGTAAAAACTTTGGACGTAAATATGGGGAAAATAAAAGTTTATAATCATGGATAATTATTTTCAGGTCTCATGAAAGAGAAGTAATATTATTAGATAAATTTCAATGAACTGTTAATGACAAAATCTAGAAATAAAAATGACGTTATCAACAAATGAACAATGTCATCAACTAACAAGTTATCAATACTTGATTAATGGCATAATGAAATGATGTTATGACACATCAATTAATTATTAGATTAGTGAGGTAAAACTCCTTATTATAATTAAACATGGATTGTCCATAACTTTTTTCCAATATAACCAGACAAAATTATTATCTAAGGGAGGAGGTTTAAATTAATTAAAACAAAGCATCGTTAAGAGTGATATTTTATTTTATCAATACTATGAAACCAAATTTGCCCAGATAGCTACAGAGGTTCAGAAGATATCCATCTAATGAACATTGCAGAACATTCTTCAGATTTGTCCTCGGCAGCTATGTGTCCAGCACCCTGCATTGAGATAAATAAAATAAACAGTTTAAACTTTAACACTAATAGTAATTAGTCATGAGCACTTAGCTTCAATTAATTATATTCTCAATCTTTCTTAAGTTGTTACAAGAACATATTTATTTTTTCTTACTGAAACTTTTTGTTATTTTTTCTTACCTTTACAGTGGCAAAAGTCATCTGATTAGAATACGTTCTCGTAAAACTGGTCCAAAGGAAACAAATTATGTGTGAGAGAGGAGAAATAGCAAAAATATTCAATCTAATTCATGAATGCTACGATTTGGTTTTCAATAACCAAAGTGACAAATCCATGTACACCGTTCCTTATATCTTATCTTAATTTAATATTAGACATTGTGTACGTACAACATTTCTTTGATTCTAAAAAACAAGTCACTTCATAAAAAAGGATTAATAGCATTAGGGCTCATTTACTTCTACGGAATTGAGACATAGGAGATGGAATTGGAACTGAAAATGGTAATTTAAATATATCCCGAGACCCACAAACTTTCTCTCTCCATCTCACACTTTTGCTCCCACAAACTTTACTTTAATCACTCTCTCCGCTTTCTATCTTTACCCCTTATAATCATTACATTTACATTTCCATTTGCATCATCTAAATTCCTCCCAAGCAACGGGCCCTTAATGTTGTCATTCCAAAAAAAAAATTACCGTTTTAACTATATAATAATTTTTTTATAAGTTCAATTATATACAAAAGTTTCAACAGCTCCCCTATTTTAGTGAAATGGTAATTAAGTACTTAGCAGTTTGCTTGTAAAAAAAATAATAGGCGTGCATAGATATATATTATGCATAAATCAATTCAACACGCACACACATATATATAAGCTACGTATAGAGTGTGATATACGCACCCTGCAACTCCGCTATTCCCAAGCCAAGGTGTCCAATCTTCAACAAGAGAGTAGTTTAAATCTCTGATCCATGCCTGAGTCGACATTGTTGGAACCGCCGGGTCATGATCACCACTGCATCAACAAGTAAATATATGTTAAAATTTTGTCATAATATGTTGCAGAAGATAAGCTACAAAAGACGAACATAAATCAAGTTAACTTAATAATTAACATTTAATATAAAAAAGTAAACAATTTAAATAAATAAAATCTAAAGAAAAAAATGCATGCCTGTAAATCAAAGATCGATAGCCCTTTTGGCTTAGATTTACATGATATGGAACGGCATTGAAGATGTCGTAATCATAACCAAAGGGGTTACAACGTTGCCAATTACTTATACTACCCTGCACCACAAATTATAACTTTTAATCAAATAAAACTAGCAAATATCAGACACTTTAGCTCAAGAAATTAAATGTGTGCGCTCGCACTTGCGTGTAGTATAAAATAAAATAAAAACCTTTCGGATATGCAGTGCCTCCTGAACCTCATTATTCTCTATCCAATAGTAGAGGAGGAAATATGGATAAGACTAAAGGTAAAGAAGCAAAAATGAAATATCACATAAATTTATGTTAGCATTCCAAAAATCAATATCAAGTAATTAAAATAATGAAAGGAAAATTAACTTTCAAGTATATATAATAGTTTGGATTTGGCTCTAATACTATTTGCAACTAACTTTTTATATATGTTTTGACTCAAACAAAAACAGGCCTCTAAAATGGTATCTCACTACCATTTTGTATTAAAAATTATTGAAAATTTTGGTCATTATTATGCTTTAGAAATCTATAATATTGTTTACCAAAATATATGGACTAATAGTTTATAATGCTTAGCCTATATATAGAAACTAATTTACAAATTAAATTAGTCAAAAATAATGAAATTGATGAGTCACACTGAATTAAAATTCAAGCACAATCAATATAAAATAAACATGACTAATTTTTCTTAAATCAATTTTCTTTGCAATATAAAGGTTAGTTCTAATAATTTGACTCAAATAAAGGTTAGTTTCCAAATGTTGAATCACTGCCATTCAGTCACTGTAAATCAATGAGAATTTTAGTCATTATGCTTAATGAAATATATTTTTTTATACAATAAAATATAAACACTAATACTTTAAATGGATAATCTAAAGAGACTAATTTATAAACTCAACGAGTCAACATAGAAAAAAAACAGAGTTGTACTGAGTTAAAGTTTAATAACAGCAATTAATTAGTTAAAATTATAAGATCGAAATGATTAGTTTTCTCGAAAATAATTACTTTGCAATATAAAGGCGGCATTGCAGGGCGAGAACTAAGAGTCCTTCGAAATTTGTCGATGAGAGATCTCTTCCTCCAAAACCCATGACGCCAACGTGCAGCCAACTCACATTTGGGATCCAACGTGCAAAATTCATTTAGTCCGGAAAGGAGCTGAGTGATTAAAGAAAAAAAGTTTACTAATAAGGTATTATAATTTATAATTACAATTCACAACATAAAAAGAGGGTGTGCATGGAGTATTTGAACTAATAAATTATAATCGCCTGCCTGATGAAGAGTGTTGATATCTCTCAAACATGATTGATTTTCTGGTTCTATATTAATGTAATTTCCTTTACAATTTTTCTGCAACGACTGTTCATGAAAAGTTGTTAGATTAGTATCAGTACTAGTAATTAGTAATTAGTAATCATATAATAACAGCTTCAATTTTTCACAATGACTAATTAAATAATAATAGGGAAAATTAATTTCAAGTCTCACCTAAGACACATAATATTGGAAAGGTCCCACCAATTAACTAAATTAAAGTAGGGTCCCAAGGGACCTTACTTTAATTATGTTACAACACAAAAAATCTATATGCCCTCTTTGTTAAATTAAAAAAAGCAAAGTCAAAGAGGGTATAAGAGCTTTTTTGTGTTGTAACATAATTAAAGTAAGGTCCCTAAGGATCCTACTTTAATTTGGTCTGACCTTTCTAATATTATGTGTCTTGGGCGTGAACTGAAATTAATTTTCCCATAATAATACCATATAAAGTTCATCGGGAATAAGTGACATTCCATGAGCAAATGAAGGCAGATAATTGTCTTCTTCCATTGTTGTGACTGGATTCCCTAGCACGTATCCCTTGAAAAATTATTTTTATCAGAAGAGTGATGATTAAGACATAAAGTCATAAACATTTAACTCCACTTTAAACATTGTATATATACCTTTAAAAACAAATATTTGGTGAAACCTCGGAACAAATTACTAGCTTTAAGTAAAATGTCTTTGTTAGAGTCTTCATAAGTGTTTTTAATGATGTTTTTAATAAGTGTTTCATATAAAGCAAGGAATTAAAGTACAAACTTTGGAAAAAAATTTAATATAATGACGAACCTTGACATTTATCCATGGCTGGATTCCTTTTTCGTTTCCTGTGAACCAATATATCTCATGACATAAGAAATTTACATTAATACATATTAGTCAAAACCTCTGAGAGTTTCTCACCATTTGAAATTTCTAGAACAATAGGAGGAATTGGAACGCCAGAATATGAGTCGCCACCAATATATACTTTATTTGACAGAAATCTTGGGTGTTCAATTAGCCACTGCAAATGATACAGGATAAATAAAGTGGGTGGGCTAATCGTAAACCTCAAATTTTACAATTTATAAAATAAATAGAATCCACTCTAATTTACTCTAAATATAGAAATTAGTTGAGATATTGTTTCGCTTTTGAATATGAAAATTCAGTATATTTGCCTTTTTTATTTGTATAGCTACGTGTTATTTTATTTAACCATGGGTATGATCCCTTCTGGAGTTTGGAGCTCAAATGATTGTTTTTCACACTTCCAACAATTGTACGCATCATGAGAGTTGAATTTGTGTTAACCTCTAACATAAGATTATTTACCACCTTTGCAAAGATTTGTTGGTACTTTTTTCAAACTATTTTCATTGATTACAAGTATGAGAGAGAGAGAGTGTCTAATGGTGAAAATATATTTCAAATGGATCATACATTGGAGGAGATATTTAGGGAAAACCAAAACACACTTACAAATAATTTTTTTTGTCCGAAAATTGACAAACAAATTAAACTATCATATACTTGATAATGATATAATTTTGCCAACTCGAAACATTTCAATGACCAATTCTAGGATTTGTAAGCTTTTACAATGTCGAAAATAAGGTTTTTAATATATTTATGATTCAATATTAGTCCTTGATAACTCCCCAATTTTAATTTCATTTTATATATATTTTGATATATTTGGGAGTCATTGAAGTTATATTAAAAGAATTAAGTAGAATTAGCTAAACATTAGGGGAAAGAATAAATAAATTATAATAACTAAAATTTGTAAAACACGAAAAAAGTGTTTTTTTATTATTGCTATTATTGTTATCTTTCCTTTTATTTTCTTTTTTTTCTCTTTGCATTGGCAGGTGAGCCGCGCAATTAAATTTGAAGACTTGAATCAATTAGAGAGCCCAAAAGTCACAGTTTTAATAGAAAAATAAAAAGAAAAAAAAGGAAGCTTATGCGAAAAAGCCACAGACGAGGGAGGAAAAGAAAGGGAGCAGGATGCGAACTTGAATTTAATTAATTAGCCTAAATCATTGTATTTCAGTTCCTTATACCTTCAGTTCAAAAATAGTCCCTTATACCAAGAAGGACAATGACTCTAGTTTACCCTTCAAGTAACCACCCTGGACTACTGGTCACCCTAAACTAACACCGGTACAATTTTACCCTGATGTAACTAAAGTGATCCAATTGTACCCCTGAAGTAACCAAAGTGCATGGCCCAATTTTACCTCTGACAAATGTAATGTTGACACGTATCGTCCAAATGTCAACATTACATTCGTCAGAGGGTAAAATTGGACCACTTTGGTTACTTCAGAGGTAAAATTGTACCCAGTGTTAGTTTAGGATGTCCTGTGGTCCATGGTGGTTACTTGAAGGGTAAAATAAGCCCATTGCCCTATCAAAGAAATAATAATTAAATTAGAAACAAGTGATGATTAGATCTTTAAAATATAATAACGGCAACAATTTGTTAATATATAGTTCAAATATAAATACTTGAAATAAAATTTTCCACTATTCCTTGATTATCAAACCCAACAAACAAATTTATATATATGAAATTCGTGTATAAAGTTATTAACCATAATCAAATAGAGCTAGTAGTATACAGAAGCACTGGGTGAAAAAATACTCCCTCCATTCTTAAACATTAGACTATTTTACGTAATTTGATTAGATAAAGGATGTAAGTTAAGTTAATTATTGTCACATATATCATCAATTTATCCTAACCATTTACATTTATTTTCACTCTATATCTTTTTTTATATTATTATTAATAAGTCCTAGGAGGATTAATTTTGGAAAATTCGGAACAATTAAAAAATAGTCTTATATTTAGGAACAAATTAAAATTTTAAAGTGGTAGTATTATATTTAGGAATGGAGGGAGTATAAATTAATTGGTATTAATTGATGATATTTTTTTATTCAGGGATTTATTAGATTATGCTGTGCACACCTTTCTAAGAAATTGATGGGCATGTTTAATTGTACTCCAATCACCTCGTTGAGCATAAGGGGTATTCGCATAAGAAAAGCCGCTGCCAATAGGCAAATCTACAAAAATTATACTGCATGCCTGAATCAAACAAAAGAAATAAAATCAAAATTTAATAGCAAAAGTTACATAAGCTTGACTAATTCTATTTCGACTATAATCTGGATGTCCTATACAATAAAGAAATCAAAAGCTGATACAGTAAGAGGGGCTTATCTAAAGCCTTCATCATTCGCCACCTCATCAAATTGAGGTGGGGTTGATCAAGGTATGTCCAAAAGTCAGGTAATGAATGAGCTAATCTAGTAATCTGATCTACGAAAATTAAGTTTTCTCTACCAAAATGAAAAATAGCAACAAACCATGCACTCATTTAGAAGGAGAGATCTGATGAGTAATTAAATCTTGGAACGGCTAGTTGTGATGACAGCCATTCACGACAGCTGATAATGCTTCAGCAAAATCGCAGGTCACTACAATGTCTCTTAATCTTAATTGTATTTTCCTCTTTATATTACTCTTTATTCTCTCTCTCTCTATGAATCTTGTTATGCTGTTCATTTTCATGTTTTGTGATACATATCAAATAAAAGGCTCTTTTAATTTCTAACAATTTTCTTAGGAACAAGAATCACAATGAGTGGTCTTTCATAAGACAATTACTCACCTTGGGATCCCAAAGAATCATCACATTACATTGAAGTTCCAACGAATTTGGATTATACAAAATGACTTGTTATTGAGTTTTAAATACTAGCATTGACAATGAAACTCATAAAAAATTTAGTAATCACTGACAACCCAATTAGCTGAGATTGACAACTCAACAACAAATTATTTAATATCACTCTAGTCTCTTGAAACTTCAATATAATTTGATGATTGTTTGAAATCTCAATGTGATTAATTGTCTTATAGTGAAGTTATTGTGATTTTTCTAATAAAATTCATTTCAGATTTATAAGATTATACACGCACATATATAGCTAAATTTGAAAATTAAGTGGTTTATATTTCACCTTTGTCCACGCTTGTGGCCTTAAAACCACTTTTGGGAGGGTATTATTGTATCTCTCAACTTTGAATGCGATTGGACCTATACCACAACAACAAAAAGTGCGAAAAAAAATCTTTAAATCACTAGCTTATGTGATTGATTGCGAACTATAAAAGGACCAATATTTACATGGGAAAATCCCAAATAAATCCCTCCCAATACCCAAAAGGGCAAGTGAAAAACTTATAAACTTCCAAAAGGACTATGCATGAAGGAACCAGCACCTACCTGCCATTTTAAAATTTTGCGAAAACACAAAATTGTCTCCATCCTTCATAGTCCTTTTGGAAGTTTATAGGTTCTTCACTTGTCCTTTTGGTATTGGAAGGGATTTATTTGAGATTTTCCCTATTAAATTTTAATCTTCTTGGAAATTATATATCTATGATAGAAAGATGATGAGTGGGTATATTTGGAGTGACCTATTTCAAACATGAGGCCCGAGAAAGAAGAACAACTAGGTCCACCACTAAGCCAAAGCATAAGAGGGTCCTCTTGAACATTGTTCTCTGACTCGATAAAGTAATAGAACACTTGTCCTCCTTCTTCTCCTGATCCCACTTCCACATACCTACACATGCACATATATGGTATACGTATAGTAAATAGTACAGTTAATTAATAGAGAAATCACATTTTAAATAAATTTGAAAATATCATTAGGGAATTGAGAACAAACCCAGTTTCAAGGTGAAAAGGGAGAGGGCCTTCAAAGCCAGGAAGGTACGGGACATGTGAACCTGTCGAAATTGCAACTTGACAACAAATATTCAACATAACAAGAGAAACAACAAGAATCTCATTCATCTTGCAATTTGAATCTTCTTGCCTTCTTCGCATTGTGGTCGTCTTCTTGACTTCTTCTAAGGTAACTTTTCTGTATATATATGAAGAAGAAGAGTCAAATATTATGATCGCTAATGTATTTGTGGCAATAGGAATACTGGGCTATTGGCAGAAACGTGTGGCCCGTGCAACTCGAGGACAATATCGAACAATATTTTAATGTTCTTCTCACTCTCGGTGCATGTTACAACGAGCGCGGAATATATATCTCTATTTAGCATTTGGTCCATTTATCTTAAGGACTTGTTTTAAAAAAAATAATACAAAAACCTTCCTCTATTGATAGAATGAACTCTTCAGTCTTCCCCGTGGGAAGAGTTCTTAAACGCTGCCGTTTCATTTAAATGGAGATATTTCATGGGGAAATTTGCAGTTTAGTCCCTGGTAAGGGAAATTAATACTGGAAGGTCCCAATACATTCCAAAATAATTATAAAGTCCCAGGGGCCCTTTCCTACAATTGTTTGCTTATCTTCAATGACCATTTTGCCCTTATAAGATGAAAGCATAGTCCCCTGTAGGGACCAGTGAGATGACAACCATCTTTAATGAGGGCAAAATGGTCATTGAAGATAAGCAAACAATTGTAGGAAAGGGCCCCTGGGACTTTATAATTATTTTGGAATGTATTGGGACCTTCCAGTATTAATTTCCCTTACCAGGGACTAAACTGCAAATCCCCCTATTTCATGCCCCATGTTGATACACACAATTTAATTGCAACTTCACGTGGCACGTTTCATTGGAATTTTGAGAATTTTGAGGGCGTGTTTAGTTAGAGCGGCGAGAGTACTTGTTATCTTATGCAAGGTAATTAGTCGGGAACCGAGACCATACATGGTCTGTAGACACGAAGGTATTCTAAAAGAAAATATTTTTCTCTCATAATTATTTTCTAATACTATTTCCTAATAATGCCTCAATATTCTTCTACTACAAGTATTTCTTAATACTTTAATTTATAATTATGACAAGATATTACAAATATTCTTGTAATATAAAATAGGAAATAATAATATCATTCATAATTCCTACACTCCCACTTAAGTTGGTGTTTGCAAAAATGTCTACCACAAGAGCACGAATCAAGTTTAAATTGTACAATGGAAAAGTACAGTGTCGATCTAAATTAAAATATTTTTCTTTTAATCATATATAAAATGAAGAAATTATTATCAAATCCCCGATTTCATGCAACAACTTTATCAAATCTTAATAAATCCATTTATTTATTTATTATTGACTCCTCAAATATATTCAAAATATATATCAAATCTTTATAAAATTGAGGAGTCATCAGTTGGACTATAGACACTTAGCATATCCAACTTGCTCATAGATCTTTTGAAAGCATCTTCAGAGAAGGAAAAACCTATTGGTGGGACTTCTCTGAACAGAGAAGGAAAATGAACTTGACCAATCGAGGGACGGACTTAGACGAGGACATGCAGTGAGTCTGCCCACTAGGACTGGGCTATGGCTCGAGTTGGATGGGAACAACAAACTTGGACTCGACAAACTCTTTTGTCATTCCCCAACCTATAATAATGAAGCTCTCTCACATCATGAAGCTAATGCTTGCATGTAAAATCAATCTTTTAGCTTTTAAGGTTCACAACCATTAATTTTCTTTCTCACAAAAGAAATGTTCGATGGATAATAAGCAAATAGCGACTTTATATAATTGTAGTACACAAATTAAACAGAGAACAGACTTTTGAGGGCTAACCGTACAAAAATGGTCTAACTCAGAAAAACATGTCATCAAACATGCTCACTGAAAAAAACATGAGCTCGATGCAACTTGAATCCAAACTAATTAATGTCGCAAGCTATCAGCTGCTCATTCCACAAATTCCTCTACTTTCATTAGGCATTGTAATCTTACAACATCAAAGATTAAATGACATAAAAGCATTCGAATTTAGGCATATGAATCCTTATTAACCAATGATTGATCAAATCACTAAAGAAGAAATAATTGTAAACCGCGACATATATATATACCACTTTCAACCTCTTAAGAATATTATCAAATTGAGTAGTGTCAAAAGCCCAGTTGTTAGGCTTCTCTAAACCAATAATATCATGTTTATTTTGAACTCTAACATATCCTTTGATGCCTTTCTTGTCTTTGCCATGGCCTTCACCTTCTTGCCAACCCTAAACTGTAAGGAAAAAGCTAATCATAAACCCAAAAAGAAGCTACACGAATGAATTCAAGAGAACATCACGAAAGAGAGAAGAGAGGGACCATTTGCTTCATGAGGTGGAAAGCAATGACAACAATAATCTCTCACATCCTACAGTCTGGACCTTCTTCGTCTTCGCAACTCCTCCTTTTCGTATTTGTGTATGAGGTTTCATAAGAAGACGAATCAAATATATGTTGCTTAGCTTGACCACACACATATGTATATGTGTGTATATATGTTTGTGTGTGTGTGTGTGCTCAGGTGTTTGCGGCACATTGCTCGTGCAAGTTGAGGACACCACAATACGAATATTATATTTTATTGTTCATCACGTGGTATGCTTCTTTGCGTTTTTAATGTCTATTATTATTGGTGTGTTTTTATAGTTCACATAATTTTATGAAATATTTTCCCTATTCAATAAAAAGGATGGGTAGAAAAAGTTAGGTGAAGTTGCATGTTGAGCTGAAATTTGCAATAAAAAGAACAACTGAACTTAAACATCTCAATAAATTAAAACCGCCGATAAGCTAAGCATATGATCTCCACCATATTTTCAATCGGCTCATCATGATAGCCGTTCATATGAGTTTTAATCTAAACGGAAAAAGATCATTTAATTTTTTAAACTTTAGATAGGAGATGTTTGATCATTCGAATAATTATTCAATAAATAAAAACTTACATTCACAATTCTACATTTTTCTATTTGAAATTCAGGAACTGAAGTGATATTTTTATTGCACTTTTCATGTAATATATATAAGCTATCAGACTTCGTGTACTTTTTTTTTTCAATTTTATTAAACTCTTAATAAAGGGTTTTCATAATTATGAAAATCAATTTATTAAGCTGGTAAACATCTCTCCGTCATTTCTCATCTCTATTTCTTCTATTGGTTTTTTATTTTCTTGCTTCTCTCTGCTCGAAATTGTGTATTGCTGAGTGGATCTGGTTTGATTTGGAGTTTTTGGCATTCTTGCATACCTTATTGATTGTCCCTGACCGATATGATGTATTTGACTGGAGATGAATTTTTGGTTTATTTTCTGCAGTGTTTTTGGGGTTTCAAGATCGAGAATCATGATTCTGTCTTAGGGTTTGGTTGGAGTATTTGTAACACCCCAAAATTTCTAAAAGAATAAATAAGGCCATATTTGGAATCTTAAGGTATTGTTTAGTATTTAGGAAATTTTAGAAATAAATTTGGGAACTAAAACATATGTAGATAAATTATATTGGGACTCAAAATATCTCAAGAAATTACCTCTCTTTTCTCATTGTTCTTATCCTCACCCAACTAAACCACACCATTCATTTTACTCATGCTTATCTTTTCCTTAAATCCCTCTCCTCCATTCATTTATTCATTTATTTATTAAAATACCCATTTAATCCATCTTCATCTCTATCACTAATTCACTCTCACTCTCTCTTTGCCGACACTACTCCCTCCCTCACCATTATCTTCATCACTTTATCCCTCCATCATTCTCCCTTTCACTGCCCATCATCTTCAACGCTTCTCCTTACTTCAGTTTCACTTTCTCTCGTCTTCTTCCGTCTGCTTCCTTTTTGTTCTCTGCTCGGCCGACCATCACCCGCCACGGTGAAGCCGAGAAATTGAAGGCAACTTATAGTAGCTAGGGATGACGAGAAACCACAAGGAGTTTGGGTTAGTCTTAGGTGAGTTTCTTTTTCTCTGTTCTTTTCACTTTAGCCGATTCAAGTGAGATTTTGGGGAAGGTTTTGTGTAATTCGAAAATCATGGGGGTTTCTTATTTTGGGGTTTCTGGGAATGCTATGTTTGATTTTCTGATCTATTTGTAATTTGTTAATCATTAAATGATTGGAGGTATGATAAAACTTATATATGGTTCTGTGGGTTTAACTTATGATTGGAATGTGAAGTTTTCTTTTTGATTCTTAATGGCCTTGTGTTCTGGTTGTTGTGTTGAGAAAGAGTTGAAGTGGTATGATTAAAGCATGATGTTTCTTTTCTCTGATTATGGGTTACACGACAGGGGAAAAAAATGTTTTGTGACTTTAGCCCTGAAATTTTCAGTTTTATAAATATGGTATTCAAATGACTTTATATAGTGAGCATAAAAGAAGTCTGTTGGGAATCAGAACAAGGGAGAACCAATTTCAAAGTTTTAGAAACTGATACATTTTGCTAATTATATGGTGAATGAATTTTGTGTAAGAATGTGAAATGATTTGTAGTTAAAGAGGAAGCAAATAGGTTCAGATGTTCCTTTGAGGGCTAAAGGTTGAATACTATTTAATTATAAGACTTTTAGGTGTTAATAATGATCAATAAATATGTGTACTGTAAAGAGGTAATTAATTATTAGCTGTCAATTGGGATACTAATGTTAAGTAAGAAGTTGCAAATGGTTTGTAATTGACTTATGATAAGACAATAGCTTACGTTGGATATGTTAATTAAATTGTGTCTAGAAGTGTATGATTCTTGCTAGTATGGTTTTAATTCAAAAGATACTATAAGAATATGGAGACTTTATATTGTAAAAGGATTGGTGCTTGATGTTTTAAAGTTTGTTTTGCATATATAATATTAGGTTTGAGAATATAAGATAAGTAGTATGACTATTAGAAGTATTATGATGCTTAAGAACTAAATGGGCTTAACAAAGTGGGAGATGTACTGTTTGAAGACTTTAGAAATAATAAAAGTGCTGTTTGGATATATTATTGGGTTTAAAGAGCTGTTTTGTTCAATCTTTCAGATTGGAGGTTTTTGATGGTAGTGTAATGTGAATAACAGTTGTTTAGTTTTATATTGGGAATTTGTATGATGAATTTTCTAATTGAAATTGACAATATGGATGTAAGGGAGTTTAGTTGAGAAGTTAGAAATGAAATTGTTAATGGAAAGAAGATATTGTTAAGATTAAGATTAAATTGAGACATAAGGTAACTTTGAGAGAGGGAGTTGAAAGTATCTATTGCAGAAGAAAGTGATTATAGTTTTGGTCAGTTAATTGAATGTAGAAGCTGGAGACTTAATATTATATTGACGTTTGATTGTCTAAGTAAAAGAAAAACTTATTTGAGTTCTTGAGAATGATGATGCAGATTTTTATATGTGAGAAGAGTGGTCTAAAGGTGTGACTATATATATTATATTACAAGAATCAAAGTTTCACATCTACTTTAGTGATGATATTGGATTCTGTTATGAACTAACAATGATTATAGTGACAAGTCAAGATTTTAATAGAGCTAGATAGTTACATTATGGTTCATGTAAGTTCAAATCTTTGCATATCTTGAAAATAAGCTTGGAACATAGAAAATGAGGTTTCTTCTCTTTTCCCTATTTGGGCAGAATGAATAATAAGATAATTGGGATTATTTTAGTTTACTTCTTGATTAATGTATGTGATGTTTGATATCAATTTAGAATGATAATTTAGGTTGTTGTAAATAAAGTATGGGTGTTGAAGAAGTTCTATAAACGTACATGCATGAGTGTGTTTTGTGAAGTTAACAAGTGTTAAAAAGTTATTGAGAGTATAGTAGAATATACTTTCTTTTATTCATTCCCTGTTCTGGTTTGTTCTGGTTTCTGTTTTAGTGATGAAGCGAAATTATATTCCCTAAAGACATGTATGCGTGCATGGAGGTTTAATTGGATGAAACTTTGATGTTATGAATGTTACATAAGTATTTGCTATTTACTTAAGGTTGTTTGTGAATGGTGAACTTTCAAATTGACAATTTCTTTTAGTTGGTTTATTATGGGTGATTATGTACTAAATGTCTTAAAAATCTTAAGAGGTCTTAGGTCTTATGGTAGTCAAGCTTTGAGAATTGGAAAAGATTAAGTAAAAAGAGCTTAATTAGAGAATGAAGAAGGTTTAGTCTAGAAAGAAAATTGGGTAGTAATATAGGTTCGAGAGAGACGTTGGTTATTATATAGAATAGTCGTTTATTTCTAATACATTATGCAATAATAGGAGAAAATGTTGGAGCAGCAGACAGACAAGGAGAAGGAGTAACAGTAATGTGCAAAGTTGAGGTAGCAGTTTACTTCATATATTATGATAAAAGTTCGTATATCTGCATGAAAAATTATTTATTTTATGATCATGATAATATTTGATCCTTTGAGGAATTGAGGAATATTGAGGAACATCGAGAAATATTGAACATTATTGTGGAATGTTTGAGTAATGTTTGAGTGGAGTACTCCAAGGTATAGGTGGGTAGCTCCCCCTATACCAGAGCTTATATTAAATCCTGCAGGTGAAGGTACCACCACTATTTAGCGAATATTTTGTTATTAGTGGCTGGTCATTGAGGCGAATGAGGCCCCAGCATAGGCTGGAGGGGTTATTATTATCATTTTCATGAAAAAGGGTATATTTATGTTTATTATTATTATTATTATATGCATGTATACGAAGTAAACTGGTTTAACTGCTGTTTTTCAGAGGCTCATGGAGCTGGTGAGATGGAGGATATAAGGTGGGCTATTTTTAGAGTGCACATGAGGGATAGCAAGAGGTTGATCGTTCGTGGACATGTTAGTGACTGCACCTAGTTAAGAGAAATATCTTTGGTTCAAATAGGTAAACTAAAGCGAGCATGAACTTGCATAGTAATTTGTATTATCATTTGTAAATGTTTAAAATTAGAAATAGAATGACATCAAAATTCAGGGATTTATCATCGGGATAACTAATATTTTGATTAGAGTGTAGTAATAGTGATAGTAATGATTTGTAAAACATTTTGAAAAGAAAAGTTTTAAATTATTGGTATTTTAGACTTTCTACAATAGGAAAAATATTAGAATATCAATTAAAATGATATAGTATAGTAGTATAAAGATTAGGTGTTACATTTTGGTATCAGAGCAAAGTTTCTGGCATAGTTTAGCTAGATACTTTGCTTTGTAGTTAGATATTTATAGATACCATCAGAACACCTTTAGTAAACCTTAGGAAGCACCATGATAGTAATAGATAGAGAGGAAGTAGAAGTTCATTGGTGGAAAATCAAATGACTAAGAGTGTTAGGCGAAGTTGATAGGATATAGCATTTAAGTATATAGTAGCAGATGAGGTTGAAAGAGGGATGTCTGAGAAAATATAGTAAGCAAAAGGGATAAATTGAGATCCAAGATAGTTGAGTTAAAAAAAACAAATGAACGAAGGTAAACAGTGTAGGAACAAGAAGATTATTGAGTTTAGACTTGAGACTTCAAAATTGTTGAGTTGATAAAAGGGTTTGAAATTCAAATTTTGGAGATATGAAATTCAAAGAGAAAGTATATGTTATTGGATCATAAAGTTTTAAGGGCCTAGAGGTATTCCGATAGAATTATAAAAATATAAAAGTTTGAAGTTTTAGTTATAGGTAACCTTGTAAAGGTTATTGAGATAAAAGATGTGGCATTTATCAAGTATGATGCCTAAAGAAGATATTTGTAAAGTAGTTAATTGACATTCATTATAGAAGATGCCAAAAGATATTCATAGAACTGTTATTAGGCAAGGCCTAAACTAGAGACAAAGTTTAGAAATTAAGATAATTATTGAGAGGATTGGAGTAATAAGGATACTTCTGTGGGGTCTCGAATATAATTATGATCCGGACATAATCTTAGTCGAGGCATCATTGAAGACCTTGTAGGTTAAGAGGAGGAAAGAAAGAAATATATAACTAAGGAGAACATTTGGGAACTTTAAGGTTAAAGGGGAAGTATTAGATAATGTTAATTTTTTTTTAGTTAAAAATTATAGGAATAATTTTGTGGATGTGAAAGATTGGAATGTTTTTGAGGATAATGATTTATTTTTGTTATTTTAATGATTTGGTGTATTATGGAGATTTGAAGAATAGAGAGTTAGATGTTAAATGAGGAATGAATGAGTTATTTTAAGAATTTGAAGGATTGCATCAAAGTAAGTACATTTGTGGAAATTGGATGGTGCTTTGGTTGATATATGCTTGTAAAAATCATATTGATTGTCATTATGCTGTGAAACCATGAAAGAAGATGTGTTATTGAGAAATATTAAGTATAAGATTAGATGTAGAAATGTGGATTTGTATGTTTTGTTTCTGGTACGATATGAAATTTTAATATTCTAGTATTGTTAAATTTCCCTTGTATGTTATTTTGATTGGATGTTTAAATAGGTTTGAATATTATTTGTAGTTCAATGATGCAAATCAGATTCGTTTCTTGAGATCTAGACTTGATACTAGTAATGAAGTGCATTAAATTTGTGATGGCTCTTGTTTCCTGTTGATATCATAAAAAAAAGGGGAAATGTAAATATTTTGTGGTATGATGAATAATGTTAGCTAAAAAGTTTGGTTTAGTAGGGCAAGTAGTTTATTAAGTTTAATATTCTAAAGTGATACTGATTGGTACTTGATCCACATAAGTGAGAAAGGTTATGGGGGTTAAAAAGTGAGAGTGATAGGTTTTAATTAAGAATTTGGAAATTGATAAATATAAAGGGAGTTAGGTGTATAGTATTAGAGATTGCTTAAGTTATGTAATGATCTAAATGCACAAGTTTGGAGCTGAATTATAATTTTAATTTTTCATGTCATAAGGTTGTCTTAGTTGGAATTTGATGAGTAAGTTAAGGGAGATGATTGATCAATTTGTGGGAAGATGAATGGGAAATGGTGTTTCTCAAATTCAATGCACAACTGGATCTATGGTTTGATGTAGGATTAGCGAGTTTTATAATTGGAAACAGAATTAGAAATGTAAAAGTTATGTAAAAGAGAGATGGGTGTTGTTTAAGGTTTTATATGTATTTTCTTAGGATCTGATAAGATTATTTTTCAGAATACATACAGGTTTGAGTAAAGAACACAAATCTTAAAGTTATAGAGATGGGTTTGAATGGAGAGTATAATATTTCATTGAAGGATTTGAAATTTAGGAATAGTCACAATTTTTTTTATAAATTGCGATGAAATTTGGTGAGACTTAGGACTATATGATAATCTTGCATATTTCCATTAAAGTGTGAAAAGGATTGGGTATTAGTTGAAATTCAAAGAAGAGATTTAGTTTTTAGAATATATAATAGTGACGATTATTTTGCTTAAGAAGGGGAAGAGTAGGACTATGAATGTGAGCTAGGTAGCTAATAATTTAAAGAATTGTGAAAGACATTATTCAGTGAGGTAATAGATAGGCCATTTTAGACTTCAGAAGTGATAAAATTGACAATCAGGCATTGAGGTTAGATAACTTCATAAGTTATAAAACCCTATCAAGGATTGTTGAAAGAATTCCCATACTTTATGGCTGATGTGACAAGTGATGGATTTGATTTAACCTAGTTACTATAAAAGTTTAGGAATTTGAATATGATGTAAATTATTATTATTATAACGTGTGTTCTTGAAGTATTGGAAGAAAGGTTAAAAAAAAAAATCCTCATTGGTTCTTGAATGGGAGATATAAGAAGTCTTGTGGTATTCTTGTGAAACTTAATTGTGAAGAAGGAATTGAAGATGTAGTGGATTGTTCATTGGTATGGATATGATTTCCAAGGAATTGAGATATGGTTTTTTTTTGTAAGTGAATTTTTTTTAATTATTTAATGAGTTATTTAAATTTTGTATTGTCAAAAGGTAGGTTTCAGACTTTTAAGGTGGTTGATGGTGTTTTTGAATTGATGAAAAATAGCTTTTGGAGGGATGGTATACTAGGAAATTTATTATTGGTGCTTTATTATTGGTGCTGATTCAGATTTCAAAATGGTTAAGCAGGAGATTCTCACTTGTAAAGGTATGGTTAATGGTCCAAATATGATGAACTACCTTCTCAAACGACAAATAGATGTATTGAAAATAAAGGAAATTTGTGTGAAAATGATGGAATGATAATTTAAATTTAGGAATTGAAGATTGATGATAGTTTAGTTATGTAAGAAAGATATAGGAAGTCTAGTGATTTTAAATGACAAGGATACTCTCAAGTGATTTAGTGGTATTTTATGTCAATAATTTATTGTATTTAAGATATTATGGAGGATTATTTAAGACTTGTGGGAAAATGGGAGATTGATATTGGTTATTTGGAAATTTGAGGGTGAAATAAGTGATTGACTTACATTAAAGAAATTTAGTTGAAGTAGTTTTGGTTTTAAAAATGAAATTAAGTATTGTTTGATGTTTCCAAGTGTTGAATTAGAAGATGGGAGAATAAGTAGGAGATGTTGTTGACGGAAAGAGAATGATAAAGTAATAGAATTAATAGACTGTTAGATTTTATGGAAAAGAAACTATATTTTGAATAATGTACAATGAAATGAAGAAGTTTTAGAATTGAAGTATAAAGGTGTGTCCTCAAAACTAGGAAATTTATTGGGCCAAAGAAATGTTAAAAGATATATATGTTTTTAAATGAGAGATGCAAGAGATTTTTGGGTCTCTTTTCAAAACATTTGGAGGATTTTGGAAGTTGTTGAATATAATTATGGGTGTGGAGAATGAATTAGGTGTTTTGAATGGATTTGAGATTGTGGTTATAGATTAGTATTGAGGGTTTCATATGTTTTGAGAAACATACTCTTGAATTAGAAATATTAGAATGAGAATGAAGAATATGATGATGGACATAATTGGGAATATTAGGATGAATAGGAAGAAAAACATGTTGAATGATAGAAAATATAATATACGAAGTTGGAAAAAAAAAAGAGAGAGAGAGAGAGGAAGAAAGATCATCATTGGTATATGAATGGGAGTTATAAGAAGATTTTGGGGCACTTCTGAAGCTTTGGGGAAGTATTTTTGCATTGGGAGATTTTAGATCGTGGGAAATTCTGAGGAAGATTAGACAGTTATGTATGTTGCTGTGAGTTACAAAAATAAGCATGATTTGAGTAATATTCTAAATTGGAAGTAATTTGAGCATCTAAGGAAATTATTGAGGAGGGGATAATAATGTTATGGTTTGTTATTATTATTATTATTATTATTTTTATCTTGATTATGGTTTGTTATTTTACTTATAAGTGGACCAATTAATAATTAAAGATTTTGGTAAGGAAGACTTGAATGATATTAGAGAGCCAAATAGTTATATGTTGGACTAAACTTTAGAAATGGGTTATGATTATCATAAGTATTTTAAGAAGTGTATTATGGCTAAATTCTTTGTAGGATTTTGATGGTGAAGCTGTTGATATAAGGATTTTGTGTGAATCATTCATAATCTATATGGATATGTCATATGATGAAATTCAAGCATAGTTTGATGATAAACAGGGGATAACAGTATTGTCATTTTGAGAAAATAGTGGTTTAACCATATGAAATGAATGCTTCAAAGATTTGAGGTTAGTTGACTTGGTGTTAGAAAGATAACAAGAAATTTAGTTATTAAGAATAAGCATGATAAGGATACTTTATTTGTATTTTAGGTTGATAAAGGTTTGATTTTAAAGAGGATATTATGGTGATATTAGATTGATTAAATGTATTGATTTGTTTAAAAAAAAAGAATTAGGCAAAGTAATGTGATATTAGAGAATATTTAAGAGATGGAAAAAAAAAACTTTGAAAAAGGTTATAAAGTCACCCATTTTCTATTTAGAAAATGGTCATTAACAAGTTGTTAGGTACATCTTAAACTATTGATGGAGTTTAAGCAAATATAGTTTTCAATATATTAGTATTGATTTTCCCTGAAATAGAAAAAGATAGACAAAGGCAGGAAAGAAGCAGCCTAGGCAATGCAAAAGGGGTAGAATTGTATCCTAATGTAGAAGATAAGATTAGCCAAGAATGATAAAGGTAAGATCTTGGATTTCCAGTAGACCTACATGCTTACAATGATGTTGGTAACCTTAAAGTTAAGTCATCATGTACTGTGAGAGGAGTAACTTTCTCTTAATTTCGAGGACGAAATTATTTTAGGGGGAGAGAATTGTAACACCCCAAAATTTCTAAAAGAATAAATAAGGCCATATTTGGAATCTTAAGGTATTGTTTAGTATTTAGGAAATTTTAGAAATAAATTTGGGAACTAAAACATATGTAGATAAATTATATTGGGACTCAAAATATCTCAAGAAATTACCTCTCTTTTCTCATTGTTCTTATCCTCACCCAACTAAACCACACCATTCATTTTACTCATGCTTATCTTTTCCTTAAATCCCTCTCCTCCATTCATTTATTCATTTATTTATTAAAATACCCATTTAATCCATCTTCATCTCTATCACTAATTCACTCTCACTCTCTCTTTGCCGACACTACTCCCTCCCTCACCATTATCTTCATCACTTTATCCCTCCATCATTCTCCCTTTCACTGCCCATCATCTTCAACGCTTCTCCTTACTTCAGTTTCACTTTCTCTCGTCTTCTTCCGTCTGCTTCCTTTTTGTTCTCTGCTCGGCCGACCATCACCCGCCACGGTGAAGCCGAGAAATTGAAGGCAACTTATAGTAGCTAGGGATGACGAGAAACCACAAGGAGTTTGGGTTAGTCTTAGGTGAGTTTCTTTTTCTCTGTTCTTTTCACTTTAGCCGATTCAAGTGAGATTTTGGGGAAGGTTTTGTGTAATTCGAAAATCATGGGGGTTTCTTATTTTGGGGTTTCTGGGAATGCTATGTTTGATTTTCTGATCTATTTGTAATTTGTTAATCATTAAATGATTGGAGGTATGATAAAACTTATATATGGTTCTGTGGGTTTAACTTATGATTGGAATGTGAAGTTTTCTTTTTGATTCTTAATGGCCTTGTGTTCTGGTTGTTGTGTTGAGAAAGAGTTGAAGTGGTATGATTAAAGCATGATGTTTCTTTTCTCTGATTATGGGTTACACGACAGGGGAAAAAAATGTTTTGTGACTTTAGCCCTGAAATTTTCAGTTTTATAAATATGGTATTCAAATGACTTTATATAGTGAGCATAAAAGAAGTCTGTTGGGAATCAGAACAAGGGAGAACCAATTTCAAAGTTTTAGAAACTGATACATTTTGCTAATTATATGGTGAATGAATTTTGTGTAAGAATGTGAAATGATTTGTAGTTAAAGAGGAAGCAAATAGGTTCAGATGTTCCTTTGAGGGCTAAAGGTTGAATACTATTTAATTATAAGACTTTTAGGTGTTAATAATGATCAATAAATATGTGTACTGTAAAGAGGTAATTAATTATTAGCTGTCAATTGGGATACTAATGTTAAGTAAGAAGTTGCAAATGGTTTGTAATTGACTTATGATAAGACAATAGCTTACGTTGGATATGTTAATTAAATTGTGTCTAGAAGTGTATGATTCTTGCTAGTATGGTTTTAATTCAAAAGATACTATAAGAATATGGAGACTTTATATTGTAAAAGGATTGGTGCTTGATGTTTTAAAGTTTGTTTTGCATATATAATATTAGGTTTGAGAATATAAGATAAGTAGTATGACTATTAGAAGTATTATGATGCTTAAGAACTAAATGGGCTTAACAAAGTGGGAGATGTACTGTTTGAAGACTTTAGAAATAATAAAAGTGCTGTTTGGATATATTATTGGGTTTAAAGAGCTGTTTTGTTCAATCTTTCAGATTGGAGGTTTTTGATGGTAGTGTAATGTGAATAACAGTTGTTTAGTTTTATATTGGGAATTTGTATGATGAATTTTCTAATTGAAATTGACAATATGGATGTAAGGGAGTTTAGTTGAGAAGTTAGAAATGAAATTGTTAATGGAAAGAAGATATTGTTAAGATTAAGATTAAATTGAGACATAAGGTAACTTTGAGAGAGGGAGTTGAAAGTATCTATTGCAGAAGAAAGTGATTATAGTTTTGGTCAGTTAATTGAATGTAGAAGCTGGAGACTTAATATTATATTGACGTTTGATTGTCTAAGTAAAAGAAAAACTTATTTGAGTTCTTGAGAATGATGATGCAGATTTTTATATGTGAGAAGAGTGGTCTAAAGGTGTGACTATATATATTATATTACAAGAATCAAAGTTTCACATCTACTTTAGTGATGATATTGGATTCTGTTATGAACTAACAATGATTATAGTGACAAGTCAAGATTTTAATAGAGCTAGATAGTTACATTATGGTTCATGTAAGTTCAAATCTTTGCATATCTTGAAAATAAGCTTGGAACATAGAAAATGAGGTTTCTTCTCTTTTCCCTATTTGGGCAGAATGAATAATAAGATAATTGGGATTATTTTAGTTTACTTCTTGATTAATGTATGTGATGTTTGATATCAATTTAGAATGATAATTTAGGTTGTTGTAAATAAAGTATGGGTGTTGAAGAAGTTCTATAAACGTACATGCATGAGTGTGTTTTGTGAAGTTAACAAGTGTTAAAAAGTTATTGAGAGTATAGTAGAATATACTTTCTTTTATTCATTCCCTGTTCTGGTTTGTTCTGGTTTCTGTTTTAGTGATGAAGCGAAATTATATTCCCTAAAGACATGTATGCGTGCATGGAGGTTTAATTGGATGAAACTTTGATGTTATGAATGTTACATAAGTATTTGCTATTTACTTAAGGTTGTTTGTGAATGGTGAACTTTCAAATTGACAATTTCTTTTAGTTGGTTTATTATGGGTGATTATGTACTAAATGTCTTAAAAATCTTAAGAGGTCTTAGGTCTTATGGTAGTCAAGCTTTGAGAATTGGAAAAGATTAAGTAAAAAGAGCTTAATTAGAGAATGAAGAAGGTTTAGTCTAGAAAGAAAATTGGGTAGTAATATAGGTTCGAGAGAGACGTTGGTTATTATATAGAATAGTCGTTTATTTCTAATACATTATGCAATAATAGGAGAAAATGTTGGAGCAGCAGACAGACAAGGAGAAGGAGTAACAGTAATGTGCAAAGTTGAGGTAGCAGTTTACTTCATATATTATGATAAAAGTTCGTATATCTGCATGAAAAATTATTTATTTTATGATCATGATAATATTTGATCCTTTGAGGAATTGAGGAATATTGAGGAACATCGAGAAATATTGAACATTATTGTGGAATGTTTGAGTAATGTTTGAGTGGAGTACTCCAAGGTATAGGTGGGTAGCTCCCCCTATACCAGAGCTTATATTAAATCCTGCAGGTGAAGGTACCACCACTATTTAGCGAATATTTTGTTATTAGTGGCTGGTCATTGAGGCGAATGAGGCCCCAGCATAGGCTGGAGGGGTTATTATTATCATTTTCATGAAAAAGGGTATATTTATGTTTATTATTATTATTATTATATGCATGTATACGAAGTAAACTGGTTTAACTGCTGTTTTTCAGAGGCTCATGGAGCTGGTGAGATGGAGGATATAAGGTGGGCTATTTTTAGAGTGCACATGAGGGATAGCAAGAGGTTGATCGTTCGTGGACATGTTAGTGACTGCACCTAGTTAAGAGAAATATCTTTGGTTCAAATAGGTAAACTAAAGCGAGCATGAACTTGCATAGTAATTTGTATTATCATTTGTAAATGTTTAAAATTAGAAATAGAATGACATCAAAATTCAGGGATTTATCATCGGGATAACTAATATTTTGATTAGAGTGTAGTAATAGTGATAGTAATGATTTGTAAAACATTTTGAAAAGAAAAGTTTTAAATTATTGGTATTTTAGACTTTCTACAATAGGAAAAATATTAGAATATCAATTAAAATGATATAGTATAGTAGTAAAAAGATTAGGTGTTACAGTATTTGGCATTCTAGTATACCTTATCTATGCATGATTCTCTTTATGGCTGGAGCTGATAACTTAGAATCCAACATGTATGGTAGAAAAGAGCATCAGGATGATATTCAAGGAGAGCACGATTATGTGGAAACTGACCCAAGTGGTCGATATGTCAGGGTATGTTCTAAATTTTCAATAGCATGTTTTTTATATCTTTCAAAATTTCTCTTTCTCTTTTGGCATTATTATGCTGATTTGAAATAATTCAAATTTTATTTTTTATTTTGATAAACAGAAACTCTTAATTTGAAAAAAAAACAAAATGATCAACTAATGACAAAGATTCAAGGGACATATAATATAATATCTCCTCAAAGCCATAACTCCTTTACCGACGAGCCCAGGATTAATCCAACTAATTAACCAAATCTATCCCGAACCAGAGAAAATAGAAAAATTACAAAGAAGTATAAAATTTACTTAACATGAAGCAAAGAGAAAGATAAATTCTGAGAGAAAAGAGCTGAAGGAGCATTGACAGTGTGAATGAAAGGGTTCCGGTGAATATACATAATGACTTGAGAGTGCATTTATAAACAAATATTATTATTGATTTAAGGTGAACAACGTGGTAAGAGTCAATATTCAAGTGTTATTTTGCTATTAAAGCAAGTATTTCTAGCTCCCACATGGTTATGAGTTTGAATCAATGAACAACGCGGTTCGTGGAACGAAATCAGTACTACTTTTCAACAGACTAGTTGTGAATGGAATATATTATATTCATAAGGGCTTATTAGATATCCACTTGATGAACATAGCAAAACCTTCTTCAGATTTGTACAAAGGAACTATATCTCCTGCACCCTGCAATTTATATTGATTGAACGAGTACTTTAAACCTCTATTAATTAATATATGCACACTTAAATTATTCTCCATTAAACTCTAAGAGTGCACATCACCTAATTAGAGAAAAAAGATCGATCAATGGTATGTAAAACATATGGCATGAAGAGTCATTTCATTACGGGTAGATTTGAAAATAAGACAACCACTTATTGAAAATAAGTAAGCCCTAAAAGACCTATTGTCATCACAGCCATTTGAAAATATGGTTTTGTTGCATCAAATTAGTAAATTCCAGAGCTGCCTCTCCTTTTATTTGTGATTTCATTATCAAAACAGGGGTAAACTGGAATTTTATCAATAAAAGAAAAAAGTACACTGGAAAAGCAAGACATTTTCGACACATAGGGATAGATGGTTATTGTTTGCCTATTGTTACATAGTGAGTGAAGCAACATTAAGAACCAACTTTTTTGGCACAATCAGATGGCAGCCCTGTGCCACGTGACAGCTTTGGTGGCCAGTGGTTGTGGGGGCCATCGGGCCGTGGGCCCACAGTGGTGGTGGGTCCCACGTTGGCAGTGGATGACCTTTGAAAAAAATTAGCAGGGGCATTTTGGTCTTTTTCGTTAAACTTTTGTTAGACAAATTAAGACATTGTATTGATTAATTCTTTGTGTAATATAGGGTCGTAATTTGTCCAAACTAAAATTCAACAGTCTTTATAGGTCTTTTTCCCAAAAAATGGATCTTTTTCCCAAAGAAAATGTGCTTCCCAAACAAACATTTTATGCAAAATTTCTTAAGTCCATTTCAGAAACTACATGTGATAACATTGGTTATTCCCTTATTTTCACCCACTAGAATTCAACAAATCGGAAATATCTTTTGCGACTAGCCATTTTGGATTCACCACAAATAATCACAATTGCCCTTTATGAAACAAAATTGTTCTAAAGGTAATAAAAAAAAATTGTTCTAATACCAACAAACAAATGGTCAAACTAGTAAGAGAACCTCTACTCGGGGTAAATATGATAATATATGTTTGAATCCTAAGAAGCGGTCTAGTTCAAATGGTATAATTTTGTCTATGACAAGTTGACAACAACACTCTTACCCTTTGAATCAAGATTGTTGGCTGTCAATGGACTCCATATGATTTATTCTCATAAATCTAGGTACAATATAAAAAGGCTTAAAATTAACTAATTTCACTAGGTATTACTTCCCATACACCTTCTACTGACATATTCAATCGTTCATCTTTTAAGAAAAGATCCAAATTAAGATCCTTTTTGTTTAACATTATAAAACGGAAAAATAAAATAAAGAAGCGTCATTTATTTTAAACAATATAATATACCAAAATTTGTAAAGTGAGTTATGGTTTTACAAGGGACAAGTGTACAGAATATGAGTAAAGTGGGAAATAAATACATTCCTACAATTGAATGTGTTCCTCTCAAACAAATATTTTTCAAGAAATTCTTTGGGTCCATTTCAGTAGCAACATATGACATTAATGGTTCCCTTATTTTCACCCACAAATATTCAACGCTTAACAAATATCTTCTGCCATTCTTATACCTCCCACATGTTCTACTGTATATCCAGACCCAAGATTAAACTTCTTCGCTTTTTGTATATTTTTTGGTTTCTGATGGATCTATTAGGGATAAAAGTCATGAATGTGAAAACATATAAACAATTGTTTTGGCTATGTGCACCCAATATAATGATGTTTTGTTGTGTGTAAAAATAAATATAAATTGTTTAAAACAAAGAAAAATGGCAACCTTGTCAACTAAAGCAAAACTTCTGTTTCTTTACATATATGTGGTCTATAAACTTCCATTATATAAGCATTCATTTTTTTCTCTGTTTTAAAAGTTATCTTTAATTTACTCATCAAAACATTTTTATTTTGGGTGCATATAGCGAAACGTTAGTTATTATTATTAAATTTACACGTATACTGTATAAAACATCTAACCCATATAAATAATATTCTGTTCATAAAAACAGAGAAAGAGTGTAAGTGTAAGAAACAGAGTAGCATGTGGAGCTTGCTTTCATCATTTTGTTCTTTAAGTTCAAAATTTATTGCATAACGCCATAACTATAGCAAAATTAGCTGCGTTATCCATTTATTTGATGCATTACTTAATAAATTATTTTACTAAAATTCTGATAGATTAACTGTCTTCATTTCTATTTCAATGTAAAAAATAAATTTTGGGGTGGGGCTGGGGGCTAGGGGGTGCCCTTACCTCTGTTCCTTTCATTAAATTAATTGCAAACAAATTTGGTCCTTTGCTTAGGCACTTCAATATTATTCTTTCAAAGTGTTGAACATGACTTTTGTGATATTTTGAATTTATCTTAGAGCAATCATATTCTTACTCGCATTTTTGTTGTAGATTCCAACACCAACAATAGATCTCAAGAGAATTCTGCATTGAGACATGTAAATTTCAAAAGAAAATGATCTATGAGATTAGAACAAATCACAAGCATACACGTGTATGGTCAAGAACAATGCCACGGAGGCTTAAAGATATAATCTCTTTCATATAAAATCAATTAATATATTATAGCCTTATATATATAACAATTCCCCATACTACTAAGAATTGTAAGCCAACTCTCTCTATTGAATGTACAATCTTCTTTGTCTTCTTGTCACCAAAATTCAGCACACACAAAGTATACATACAAATTTCAGGCTTGAATTCATCACACAGACCTACAATACCAATAAGAAAAGTGAAAAAGTGATCAGAAGTGTCAAACACTAGATATGCAGGTATGTATATATTATTCAGTATTCACATTTGCACATTCAACCTCATAGATTTCTATTTTGACATGTCACATCAGCTTCTTCAATGGCTATGTAAAAGATCACATGAGCAAGAAAGAAAGAGCACCACAAAGAGTCAACAGTTCATTTGTAAGAAAAATACTTTTCCAAACTGCTCAGTTTTAATTTTGTATAAAGTATAAAGATGGATAATTCTTAATCCTCTGCATGTATTTTACTATGTGGTTTTATTTTCCTTTTCAGATAAAAATGAGGAAGAGAAAGATATAATTCTAGTCAACCCTCAAGAGTTGTCTGAAAGAACAAAGAAAAAAAATGAGAGGAAAGTTGGGTGCAAGAATATGAAGATATTTTCTTTCATATGCAAAAAAGATATCCCAAAGGCATGCTTTTACAGCAATCTCAACTTGAAGAGGCTTGCAAGTTTTAATAGAAGATTGAATATTGTGTACCCTATGAAGATGAAGAGAGAAGAATTATCCATAGCAATAGGAATAACTAATAATAAGTCAGATTCAAATGATCTTGTGAAGAACAAGGTTTCCCATGTGACTGATACATCATTGCCAAATTCAGAAACTAAAAGTGATAAAAAGAAGGTTTCAAAAATGAAAGAACTTGTTAGATGGTATGAGAAAGGAGGAAAGTTCAATAGACGAAGGGTAAATTCTGAATTAAAATTTATTGAATATGTGTTTATAATTACATTTTCATGGTGATCATCAAATTATGAACAGGTTGTGCAGTATAGAAGGAGAGGAACTGTGAAAGCAATTGATGAAGATGATAAAGATTTTAGTGGCCGTATCACTTGCTCATCTGTAACCAATGATCACATGCATCGCAGAAAAGGAAACTGGATCACCTCTGACTCTGAATGTAAGCCTCAATCACTACTTAAAATGGTACTAATTATAATATTACTTTAATTTTTTTTGAGAAAGTAAGAGTGTTAAATTAATCACTTTAAATTGTGTATAATTATATTTTTTCTCAAAACAAATTAATTTTACTTTTAAACTAACATAAAATCTAATTATAAATTATATATGCTATAATTTATCAGATTGATTTGCTTCCTTAACTTCCAAAGAAAAGTCAAAGAGATCCTATATTTAGGACCAAAGGGATTATGTATCAAAGTAGTGAATTAAAATTTAGTATCTATGATCCACAATAGACAAGTTGATTTCTTTTTTTTTTAAGATTGAAGAATTCAAATAGGCCACTTAATTATAATATATGTTACAATTAATCAAATTATACCCCCTTAGTTCTAAATATATGACTCATTTCTAATTCTTACAAACTTTTCCCCAAATTATTCTTATTAATCTCCCCAATAATATATAAATAAGAAAGGGAAGGTGGGGATAAAGGTAGATTGATTATGATATATTGATAATATCATGTTATTTTAACTAACTTAACTAACATCTTTAATCTAATCAAATTAAATAGATATATAGATCATATAGTTAGTATTAGATAGAGAGAGTAGTTAGTTTATGAGTATAATGATCAATTTTAGAAAAATGATAGATATGAAATATTTTTAAAGTGATTTATTTAACATCTTTAATTTTGTTGAACAAATTAACTTAATCTTTTATATTTAGTACAACTAGAATTGATTGTTATGATATCGTCCTATCACACATACTACACTATCTAGATGACTTACTTTTATGTATAGCACAGTTTTAGATTTACTCAAAGAAACAGAGACTACAGGGGGACACACTTGATTAATACATGTATAAAAATCTTCACCTCTTGATTCAAGACCATGAATTTCTCTAATATCTGTTCTATGATCAGTTGTGGTGCTGGAGCTTTGAAGAAATGGTTGTAAACATGATATTTCATGGTTGTGTCGAAAATCAACTCTACTGTTGTTTGAAAAGACTCTAAGGTTTTGTGGGAGATATTTTAAGTGATTTATTGGTGAACTATAAATACTTAATTGTCTGACAGAGATGCGCCTAATGACAATGTTTGTAGAATTTATAATGATATAATTCGAGTGAATTCGAGTCATAGAATTGATGATTCTGCTATGTGTGTGTGTGTGTGATTCATAGCACACAAAGTAATGTTGATGTAATTGAATGTGTAACTGAATGTTTGTGCACTACGTGTAACATCATTACTGCATCATCTTTATTTGACCAAGATAGCATTCTTTTTAACAGAATATTTATTTTGGTATGTGTGAGTGTAAAGAAAAAAACTATTTATTTTGGGGTGTGTGTGTAAAGAAAAACCTCTCCAAGGCCATAATATGTCCCATTAGATCATGAATCCAAATTGTATTGATAATTCAACAAGCCAAATAATTAATGAATTGGGTATTCGACTGTATAAAGGGAACTAGCTTCATAATACACCTTCTAGGAGAGTTATTAACAAAAAATAAATTAAATATGAGTATTCACATATCATAATTACCGAAAAACGAACATGCATGAACTCAATTATAAAGTCAGAATAAACCTTTACCAAGAAATTCAGAAGAAACGCATCTAAAACCAGGAATTGGCTGAGGAAGAAGTAGAAAAAAGCACAGGAAGATTAGGGGTAGTTCACCAAATGTGTGCAAATGGAAGGACGACAAACAGAAGGATGTCAAGTTAGAGAGAGCACAATGGTGTCATGTGGTCTTATAAATATATCAGGCTAAGATATATTAACTGGTTTTCCTGACAATTATTTTCGATAAACTATTTTCTGCTTTTTTTATGTTTATAAATATAATTTAAATTTTCTAAGACCAATCATTTTAGCAACACGTCTACCAAATAAAATTATTATTCCAAAATTATTTTAAATACTTTCTAAGGCAGGTGTGATCTAACTTGATCTAAAAGTTTCGAAATTCTTTACTCATCTAACAGCCCTCGAAAATCCGCCTAAAGTATTGATGAGACAAATATAAAATTTAAGTTATAAAGGAATAGGAAAAAATATGGTTTTTATAAAATATATCACTCTAAAGAATTGAGATTACAAGTTATTTTGACTAACAAAAAATTACTTAATTATCAATTTGTAGAACAAACAGTAAAGTGTATCTCCCTCTCCATTACAATGTGTCCCTTCTCTTCTTCTCTCTATTTCTATCTTCTCTTTTTTGTCCTCCTTCTTCTATTGTTTTAAATTAGTATGTATAATTATTTTCTATAATTGTAGAGGCCTTAGTGAAGGTTAGTTTGTTCATTAAATTATTGTACTTAATTATATCTTTTGTTGTTTTCTTCTTTTTTAATAATAATTTCTATGTCCAATATCATTTTGTTTAATTTTTGTGTGCGAATATAATCTTGTATATGTCTATTCTTCCCCATTTATTCTAATGATATTTTAAATTTATATACTCCTATTTAGCTCCTTTTTTTAACGTTTCAAGTGTTTAAATAAGGTGCTAAATAGAACTTTTAAAACAAATTATATCTAGAAATAATTTCTATGGACTTAGCAGCAGTTTTAAACCACTGCTAAGTACATATATTAAAAAAATATTATTTTTCCGACGTTTATTTGAAATCTCACTCCATAATTTTTAGTGCTTGGCGGCAATTAAAAACACGAGTAATAAAAGCCGGAAACTTAATTATTTGGCGTTTAAACTTGCACTACGCTGTTTAAATAAATTAAACGTCGGGTCACAATGAATTTTCCTGCGTTTGTTATATATGTAATAGTCCAAGTAAACTTGAAATCATATCAATTACTATTGCATTACTACTTGGCTCACAACATTGTTTATGACCAACTTTGGAGAGTATTATTGCTCAAGTCAAAAAGTTAAGTTTCAATATTATTTTAGGGAGCCATGGGAAAATTTGGTTTTGGAGGGTTAGAGGATGAAGTTATTTTTATAAATGGGGGTTTTGATTATGTCAAGTTGAAAATATTACATGTAATTCAGAGTATTACAATTAAAAGATAATCATAGATATTAATTAGTTTCAAATTTAGATGCTTCTATCATGTTTTGTTTTGTATGCCTAATAAATCTTGTCACAGTAAAAGAAATTAGCAATGCAGTTCTCTAGTGAATGTAATAAAGATAATCACATATATAATTGCAACTGCTTCCCTTGTATTGATGAAAATAAGCATCTACTTATTTAAATGTAAAGGTGCTTGAGACCTACAAGTGAAATAAAAACCGTCAATATTTTCCTTAATCACATGGGATACAATAATATCAGTCCAAAAAAATGAATTCAATAGGAAGAACAAACGAGAGCAAAATTCTTACAGAATCTTCATGTTGTCGATGAGTTTCTCCGAATCATTGAAATACATAGTGACAACCTCTTTCACAAAATCAGGACTATTATCATCTTTCAGCCTTCGAAGCTGAGGGAAATTATCATCGATAAAACCCTTCACAAGAAACCCACTCATGTTCAGAATCAAGCCCAACTTTTGAAATTACCCATGAGGTTCTAAATACTACAAGTCTTGTCAAAACAATTGAAATTATTCTCAGATGCTTCCAAATAACACAAAATCACAAAGGGTAAAAACAAATACACACCGATCACGAAGTTAATACACATGAAGAAAAATCAGGGTCATTATTCCTTTCATCTAGAGAGGTGTTTTAATGAAAAAAAAAATAGAACAGTTTATCAGCATATATTTAAAATCCTTACATAAAGCGTATAGGAAATCAAAAGTGCAGAACTTAAAAGATTATTTACAAAATTTTCCAGACTTCCATGAGTCAACACCACCCCCATAAAAGAAACGTAATAAGGTGCCCAATATGTAATTGCACTGGAAACTGATTTAAACTTAATGTTGGATGCTTTAATTCCCCTTTCAAATTGATTCACTTTGATGCCAAAAACATATTTAGAGTTATTAAATTAATGGTATAAATTTGATTATCATAGTGGAAGCTGGAAATTTGGAGTAATTTATATGACGCTTTAGATTTTTATATATCAAGTAGTGAGTAAGCTACGAAATTATGCTTTGGAATAATGTTTTTGAAAAATTTAGAACTTTCCAGGTTATTTGGTATAGCCACATGTTTTGTGATGAGGTGCAATAGATGTCTAAATGCTTTTAAGATTTTAATTCCCCCAATCTATATGATAGAAAGAAAGAAAGAAAATTAAAGGCAGTGTAGAAACGTGTGGAAATATTGTCTTTTGGGAAAATGACATTTAAAGGTATTAGGAGTAAGATAATGAAAGTGAGTTCGAATCCCGCCGATGTGAGGATCTTATTGGTGGGCGATCTGTAAGTACCTCTGTAAGCGCTCAAAGAGCCTGGAGACCTGTCCTAGCCCTGGTGAGCTCCCGGGACCCAACTCATCTAAACTTTTTCGTATAAAAAAAAAGTAAGATAATGAAAGTGAACCTAAAGATGTGCTCAGTTTTTGAAGATACAAGGGAAAGAATAACTTGGAGGAGCAAAGTTGAGTAGGGCATAAAGTTTTGAGTGTCCAAAATGATTTGCATATGTGCTTTTCCTTATGGGTTGGCAGGCTCTAGTCTTTATTCCTTGCAAGTTTGTTTTATTGTTCTGCATTTTCGTCTTCTTTGAGATTTGACATTCATTGCTCCTAATTCATCAGACTTCAACACTTTTTAATCATCATTTCTTGTTTCATTGTTTCTCTATACTTTCCTGTAAGCTGACAGTGGCCAAATCTTTCCAAAAAAAAAAATCTTTTCAGAGTTGCCTATAAACTTTCTGATTTCTTGTGTATACTGTATATATTTTTAATGCTTGTTATTTCTCAATTTCCTGGTCAAACTCTCGTTATTTTTTAAAATATAATTCGCATTTCGAAAATAAAAAAAAAGCTGTTATTTTTCTGCTTTATATTTGTTACTTTCATTTGCATGATTGCAATTTGAAAAAAAAAAACCAAAGCATATGTTTCTAAGTTTAAAGATCTCTCTGTACCTTGAATATTCGTCTTATTTTAGTTTTAGTGTATTTTCTGTTGCCAACCACACACATGAATTTTTTGAAAATTTAATAAAAAATTAAAACAAATTATGTTCTTTTGTAGTTTTTGTACAGTATGTTTGAAAATCACAATCTGAATTAAAAAGAAAAAAAGAGAACGATTTTGGTCTCTTTGTGCTTCTGAAGTTCAACGTGGAGAGAATTGTTATGTTTGGTGCTGAATCCTTCAGTGTGATCGAGGTAATTTTTGGAACAAACTCCTATTTCTGGATAATAAACATATAATATGTTGTTCACTTATTTTCTCTTTTTTTGTTACCAACAATAGAACTTCGCATGCCCCCTCACATCTCGACTTGCGGAAATTACAGGACAACCCCATCCTCACGTTCATTTTTGCCCTTAGGGTAAGCATTCTTTCCATTGCCTCTGATTTCTGCTATACTCAACATTTTTGTTTTAGAAGACAATGCTTGATCTTTATGCAATCTCATTACCTTATTATAGCTTGTCATATCTAATGTACCCACAAACTTCAACACCATGATAACTTACTTAGCAGTAACAAGATATAAAATCATCTAGATTTAAAAAGTTAGTCTTTACACAAATAACGGTTGACATAAAAGAAAAAGACTTAAAAAAGTGCTCAAAGATAAGATTAAATAAAATAATATATAATGATCAAACATTATTCCACGCTTACACAAATTATGTCCGTTTCCTTCTCTCTCTTATTACTTTGCCAAAATTTGACACACGTTTTCGTAAATGTAATTTCAGAATTTATTCGATAAAATGTTTTCCCAAAAATTTATAGAAAACCATAGAAATTAAATGTAGCCAAAATACCAAACAATTAAATCTTGTTATGTCCGGATTAATTTCAATGTTTTATGACATTTTTAATATGGACGGGCCATCATATAAATCATTTAATGATTTTGGATTTATGACCTTGCATGTCTTTTTTGGTTCTCTAGTTTTCCCCTTGCGCCAGAAATTTTGGTTCGCACCCTTTTTCGGGAAAATATTTCATCGTTTCTCCGGTTATTTTAATTTTTTTTTTGGCAAATTTTATTTTTAATTTACAGAGTATGGTTGATTTGCTGTGGGATCGGCAACTAGTTTTTTTAGTAAAAGACAATTTCATTAATAACTCAAAATGATTACAATAATATGTCTAATTACTTAGTACTACCTTAAAAGACAATTTAAGGGGCAATTGTTAGAACTACGTACATTGTGCTCTAATTGATTTCAATTTTCTTTTGGGATTCACAATCTGTTTATTTCTTAGGGCGAAAGTGCAAAAATGATACTAAATTTTACTTAAAAGTGTGTTTGTAATATTTAAGTTTTACAAGGTACAAAAATAGTACCCAACTTGGGCCCAAGTGCAAATATAGTATTTTCACTTAAGGAAAATAAAATTTAGATATGAAAACTCTTATGCCCCTCATTAAACCTATGAGGGTTTCATATCTAAATTTTATTTTCCTTAATTGAAAATACTATATTTGCACATAAACCCTAAGTTGGGTACTCTTTTTGCACCTCGTGAAACTTTAGTATTAGAAACACTTCTAGGGGCAAAGTTTAGTACTCCCTCCGGTCCTAAATATAAGACCTAATTGATTTTTTCTGGAAAATCCTTAAAAAGCAAAATAAGTTAATAATAAATTGATTTACCTAATTTTTTCCCTTAAACTAGTTTATTTTACTTATGAACTAATGGATAATCTAAAAATATATCAAATATGTCATCATTTAATAACCTATTTCGCAACCTTAATATCTCCAAAAAAAAGTCAATTAGGTTCTATATTTAAGACCGGAGGTAGTATCATTTTTACACATTCACCCTTTAACATATATCAAAGAAGTTTCCACTTTATCGTCATCTTGCCCTTTCAAAACCTAATCGTCTTGGTGTATAAAGTAGCTTATGTACTCTAGCTAGTCATCAAGTCAAGACTTCGAGTAACGTTACCTTTCATTTTTTTTTCTCAGAAGTAACGATACCTTTCTACCTCTTATTTCACACAAAGGTAGGTTTGGATGTAAGGAATTATTAATTGGAATTGGCAAATGGAGTTGAGTTTTTTGGTAATTTCTCTTTCCATCTCACACTTTTCCTGGACCCACAAACTTTATACATTACCTAATTTACCTCTACTTTCCATCTTTACCTCCTTATACTCAATTCCATTTCCATTTCATTATACAGTTTCCGTCGACACAAACCTTTTTTATATAAAAATACACTGAAAGATATACTATTGGGCAAAAAAAAAGGAGGGTGAGATTTCACTTTTCATATAAACTATAGTCTAAGTGACACCTAACACATGCGCATACGAATTCTTATATGTCAATAAACATTTTTTTTTGGCCAACATGTCAATAAACATTTTAAAAGTAATGAAATTGGCCAACATCACTAAATCCCATCAAACACATTAAATGAGCATTTACACGTCATCTTCATGGACCCATCATCTTCATGATTGAATTTATAGATATAAACTGAAACATCTGTTTATAGATATAAACTTCCTATAAAATAAAAATATTTTATCCCAATTTTCAGTGAATTTCTTAAAAATTCTGTAAATTTTTCTATATAGTTTTATAGTCATATATAATTACTTTTTATTATAAATTAATTTTTTCAGTTTTATTAAAAAAATTCTATAACTGATGATTTATATGTATTTCTTTTCATTAGACTTTTTATGCAAGTTGTAAAATTTTATGTATATTTATTTTATTTTATCAAAATTAAAAATTTGTACATTTTTGAAAATCAGAATAAGAATTTAAGAATTTGTTCAAGAGCGATTTAACATTTTAAAATTTATATTTGGTATATACTCCTTTCAAATATTTGAAATTTTTATGGCCATTTCCAAAATCTTATTATCATAACTCAATCCAAGACACTTTATTTTCCATAGACATTGTAATTTCAAAGTTCATTAGAAAAATAGTAAAGCTAATTATATGTAATAAAAAAATCAATTACGTCTCTCATGGAATAAACTTAATAATGATCAGGAGTCATGAAATGCCCTAATCAAATTGAGGTCATGCTGCTATATCCCTTAATTAAACTAACGTATCTAGTTTAGCCCACGAAGTTGTCATCATATGGCTGAAAAAATTGTTATCATCTTACCAAAATTTGTTAGTGTTAAGTGTTTAAAAAGTTGTGAGAGATACTCATAACGACAAAGGTACAAAAAATTGTAATATAGTTAAAAGTTGTTTAAACAAGAGGTTTTTTTGATCAGGACACATAAATTTTTTTTTATTAAACTAGAAAATTAGAATACAAAATAGATCTGTAAAAAAGAAAATTCAAATGATAATACATAGAAAACCTAAAAAGCTAAATATAGTGAGCTTCCGCCATCGCAAAAACCTACCAACTTCTTCATCTTTCCTTCATGAGAATTTGTAGGTAGAAAAGAACTGTCACCGATAGAAAAACTATTGAGTAGTGGTTGTTCAAAGAACCATCCCAAAGATCCACACCTCTTATTCGCAATAAACTAATCAATTTGGTTTTCAAATAAGCTTCATGAGTAGATTTTACAGAAACAAACATACCCACAAACTAATACATAAAATGAAGATTGGGTAGAAGAAATTTTTTTTGTCGTCGAAACTCCTAGACCAACTTATTTGAAAATGAAAGAAACATAAAAACAGACCAATAAAAGTGACGGATGTCTCCTTCCCCGGCATGAACTGGGAAGGGGACGCTGATGAAAAAACTCGTACAACGACGAGAAAAGAGATCCCACCATCACCCAAAAAATTTGAGGGGAGGGGGAGAGAGGATAGAACCAACTCAAGAGAGTCGGCCCTAAAAAGCTAAACGATAGTTTAAACAAGAGATTGAATTATTGGATACTAATAACTTTTGTCTAGAAGATCACAAACTTTTAGGTCTTTATAACACTTACATTACATACATGAGCATGAGTCACAATTATAAATTCTTGGGTTAAAGATCAATTTGATCAACAAACTATTTTCAATGTAACAATTTGACGAACAAATAATAAATTGTCTCATTCTGGCTAATGAACAAAAAAATGTTCATTTTAACCAATGGACTATTGAAAAATACTAAAATACCTCTCTAAAATAAAATAAAAGTTTTAAATTTTAAGTGAAAATATCCCGAATGAAATGCTGTGAATGTGATGGTAGGTCTGGGAGAATAAAGTGAGTGTTACAAAAATGAAACAAATTACGAATGCAGGAGAAATAAACAATCGATCAGCAACAGAGCACGCCGGTGGGCATTCAAAGCAAATCCCAAACTCTAATCTAGCATTACCAACAACGTGCTTTCTTTCTTTCTCTTAACTAATGATAATCAAACAACTAACAGACAATGAGATTAACACTGTATCGCTTGCGTAAGCAGAAGTGAGGTGGAGGCAGGTGTGTGTGGTGAAGGAGGGGGTGGTGTATGACGTGGAGGGGTATGAGTGGGAGAAATTGAAATTCATCCTTTAAAAGTAGTTTGTTGGCTAAATTGATATTTATCCCTAAATATTCTTGGTTACAAACAAATTTTGGCTTGACATAATTTCTTGGCTCTTCATAACAATATTATGATTACAATCACAACTTTTTTAAAATTGTTGTCACTAATAACTTTTGGCAAGTCCATTTTGGTCTATAACTAGGGACATTTGTTTAACTAGGTGATTTCGTGAGACATCAATTTAATTATACTCCCTTCAGTCCTAAATATAAGACCTAATTGACTTTTTTAGAAAATCCTATAAAAAAGTAAAATAAGTTAATTATAAATTGATTTACCTAATTTTTTTCCCTTAAATTAGTTTATTTCACCTATAAACTAATGTATAATCTAAAAATATATCAAATATGTCATGATTTAATAGAGTATTTCGCAATCTTAACCGCTCCAAAAAAAGTCAATTAGGTCTTATATTTAGAACCGGAGGTAGTAGCATTTTTTGTGGGATCTCATATTTATTAAATTCATCCAATAAGACCTATAATTGATTTTCCCTATATTATAAATCAAAATGACAATTTTGAAATGTATTTTTTTTCATATACTTGTCACCTGTAATTTTCAATTTGTTCGTATCACTTTTTTCTTGGGCCAGTAATTTTGGGTGTTGCCCCTGTTTATAATTTTCTTTCCACATACGTGTCACTTATTAAGCTATAATTTTCAATATGTTCATAGGCCTAATTTTTTTTTTGGGGGGGGGGGATTGGCAGAAATTCGTCAGTTTACCAATTGTTCTGATTTTTTTTAGAAAAAAATTTTATCATAACTTTGATCTATATTGAGTACAGTCATGCTGATTATTTAATTTTTCCATTTCAAAACTTTTTCACCACCCAAAATTATTTAAATCCATAAATTTATATTCAAATAAAAAATAAATGATAATTTTAGGAGGCGGTTTAGGCTAAAAAAGAACATATACTCCCTCCGCTTATAAATAAAAGATTAGTTTAATTTTTTTGTGAAACTTAAGGAAATAATTAGTACACTAATTATAACATATGTCACCTGTAATTAGATGATAAGTAAGTTTGTTACGGAAAATGATTTAGTCCTAAAAATATTACCTATAAGGAAGCCTGTATTACAAATATTATTTTTTCAATTGTTATAACATCTTACTCTTTAGATAATGTTTAAATGCATTGGTATTGGCGTCTTTCTTTTCAATTTTTCTCTTACAAAGTGTTGTTGCTTCCTTATAGGAAACAAGAATGGAGATTGTGTTGACCATTGTTGGAAAATGTGTGGAACCAATATTGCATTATACTGTTGAACCAATAGTAGACTATACAGTTGCCCCAATTGCAAGGCAAGTGGGTTATCTGATTTTCTACCAACACAATTTGAAGAATCTCAAGGATCAAGTTGAGGAGCTAAAGAGAGTAAAAGGCACTATCAGTAAAGAAGTGGATGCAGAAAGAAGAAATGGAGGACAAGTTTATGATCATGCAAAGAACTGACTGGACAGAGTGGATGGAATCATAGAAGCAGCTGAGAAGCTTGGTGATGATCCTAGTCATAGCAATGCTGGTTTCTGCAAGGGGCCTTTTCCTGATTTAAAGTCTCGACATCAACTAAGTAGAAAAGCAAAGAAGATGGCAGCAAATGTTTCTGAAGTAATGCAAGGAAAAGATGAAATTCGTCCACTCACATTCTTGCCTAATGTAGATGGAGTTGGCTGTACTTTTGGTGCAAGTAGTGATAAGCTTGAATCAAGAAGGAAAATGAAGGGGGAGATTGTGTTGGCTCTAAGAGACCCCAACTTGAGCAGTATAGGGGTCTATGGGCTTGGAGGAGTGGGAAAAACAACCTTGGTTAAAGAAGTTGCCAAGAAAGTTAAAGATGAAAAGTTGTTTGATGAAGTTGTTATGGCTAATATATCCCAAGCTGCAGATTTTGAAAGGATTCAATGTGAAATCGCAGATCTTTTGGGTCTACACTTTAAAGAGGCAACTATAGTTGGAAGGGCATCTCGCCTTAGGAAGAGGATTAAAGATGAGAAAAGGATCCTTGTCATATTGGATGATCTTTGGGAAGTACTTGAGTTAGATGAGCTGGGAATTCCTATGGATGATCATAAGGGTTGCAAGTTATTGTTGACTTCAAGAAATCTTGACATACTACAAAAAATGGAGTCACAGAAGGATTTCTTAATAGATGTTTTGAATAAAGAGGAATCTTGGAGCTTGTTTGAAGATATGGTGGGTGATGTTCTTAATGATGTTCATTTGCGTGACGTGGCAATCCAAGTGGCCGGAAAATGTGCAGGCTTGATTGTCCTTATAACAACAGTGGCAAGAGCATTGAAAACTAAGAATAATATTGATTCTTGGAGAGAAGCCTTAAACCAACTTAGAGTTGTTGATAGGGAAGGAATGAATGAGAAAATTTATTCTGCTTTAGAGTTTAGTTACAATCATCTTGAGGGTGATGATGTGAAGGCACTTTTCTTGCTTTGTGGATCATTAGGTCCACAAATTAACACTGAATACTTGCTGAAATGTGCTGTAGGTTTGGGAATTTTGAAGAAGACCTATACTACAGAAGATGCAAGGCTTAAACTTCATTGGTTGATTGGTTCCTTAAAAGCATCCTGTCTATTGCTTGAAAGCAATTCAATTGTGGAGGTTAGAATGCATGACATTGTACATGAAGTAGCAATCTCAATTGGTTCAAGAGATCAACATGTTTGCAAAATTGGAAGGAGCGATGAGCTATGGCCATCAGAGGAACTCCTTCAAAGATGCACTCAGATGAATGTTGAAGGGTGTGACATTCCTAAGCTTCCTGAAAGGTTAGAGTGTCCTAATATTAAATTTTTTTACTTGGATAGTGACAATACATCATTATGTGTCCCAGATTCTTTCTTTGAAGGAATGAAAAACCTCAAAGTGTTAAATTTGGCTTACGTGCATTTACCTTCACTGCCCCAATCTTTTCATTCTCTTGTCAACCTTCACACTCTTTGTTTGGATCAATGTGATTTGGGAGATTTGACCAGTATTGGAGCTTTGAGGAATTTGCAAATTCTTGGTCTTCATGGATCATCTATAACTTTGCCTACTGAACTAGGACAATTGACTCATCTTAGAATGTTGGATTTGACTGATTCTGAAATCCAAATCTTTCCTCCCAACATTATATCACAATTGACCAAATTGGAGGAGTTATATTTGGTCAATACATCCATCAACTGGGACCAAGATGATTCAAATGAGGAAAAGAAATGTGTTTCCCTCACTGAACTTAGGCATTTGACAAACTTGACTGCTCTAGAGATTCAAATCAAAGGGGCTTGGCTTCTCCCTAGGGACATAATGTTTAACAAACTAGAGAGATACAAAATAGAGATAGGAGATGTCTGGAACTATTATTGGTATGATAACTCTGGGCCCTCCAAACTGTTGAAGCTCAAGCTTGGTACTGTCATTCATTTGGAGCATGGTATTAAAGAACTTATCAAAGGAGTGGAAGCTTTGTACTTGGATGAAGTAAATGGAATCTCTAATATTCTGGGGGATTTGAATGGAGAAGGATTTCCTTTCTTAAAGTACCTTCACATACAAAATAATGGTAAAATTCAACACATCATCAACTTGATGGACATGAAAGTCTTCCCGAAATTGGAGACATTAACACTTAAAAATCTCAATAAATTGGAGAAGATATGTCATGGCTCTTTTGCAAATGATTCATTTTCAAAACTTAGATCGGTTAAGGCCAACTGTTGTGACCAATTAAAGTATCTCTTCTCAGTGCTAATGGCTAAAGCTCTTTGCCAACTAATTGATATTGAAGTTTCAGAATGCAGTTCTATGAAGATGGTTATGTTTGGAGAAAATACTTTACAAAACTCAGAGACATGTGATGACAATATTGAGTTTGGTTCATTGCGGTCCTTGACCTTACGATCTTTGCCAGCCATTGAGGAATACTACTCTAGTTCGTCAACATCAAGGCAGAGTTTGTTGTCTTACACTAATGTTCCATCGTCTTTTTTTAATGCAAAGGTATTTTCTTTATTCTTTTGTTTCTTTTTCTCTCTGTCACAGTGACCAAGCTTACAATTTTGAGGTGATAAAATAGTATAACAAATAAGAAATTCTTGTGCAGGTTAAGTTTTCTACTTTGGAGACTCTAAAGTTAAGTTCAATCCACCTAGAAAATATTTGGCACCATGATCAACTTTCTGTTGCTAATTCTTTTCACACGTTGGATGACCTGAGTGTCGAGGACTGTAGTGGATTGAGGTACTTATTCGCATCTCCTGTGGCTGGAAGTTTTCCAAACCTTAAGAATCTTGAAATAAGAAGGTGTCAGATGATGGAGCAGATAATTGGTGCAGAAGGGAGAAATGGCACTGCAACACAAGAGGTTATATCTTTTATGATTTGAGCATCTTGCAGTATTACATATTACATATTTTTAAAAAGCGCAAAGGTGCAAATCTGATAGTAAACTTTACCAGAAAGAGCATTTATAATACAAATGTTTCACGAGTTGCACCAAAAGTACCAATCTATTGGATCAGGTGCAATATTAGACTTCGTAGATAAGAGAAATAAAATCTAAATATGAAAAGATCCTTTTGCTCCTTATTACATTACTCTCTCTCTCTCTCTCTCTCTCTCTCTCTCCCCCCTCCCTCCCTCCCTCCCTCCCTCCCCATCTCCATCCTCAACAGTTCTATTCTAACAGATATGGAGGAGGAACGATAGAGTGTATGGTGGAGAGAGAGAGAGAGGAATGGAGAGTGAGGTGAAGGTGAATGGAGGTTGAAGAAGAAGAATAATGTAATGAGGGACATAAGGGTCTTTTCATATTTAGATTTTTTCCCGTTAAGTACAAAGTCTAAAATTACACCTGATCCAATAGATTGCTACTTTTGGTGCAACTCACGAAACATTGGTATTATAAATAGTTTAGTATCAGATTTGCATTTTCACCCTTTAAGAAATTCAGTATTAGTTATATGTATCCTCTACATATTTTGCTCGTCTTAATCACATTGTTGATATGATGTGGAAAACACTTGTTGGAATGATATCTTACTTGTTCGTTCGGGCATTCTTATACATGACAGGTACTTTTTCCCAAGTTAGAAACAATAATAATAAACAACATGCCGAATTTGAAGACCATTTGGCCACCCTTCTTGACTTCAAATTCCTTTAGCAACCTTAAGACCATGCATGTATCTGAATGTGAGAAACTTGAGAAAATATTTCCATCATGCATGGAAAAGGCTTCTGCAAGTTTGGAAACTTTGATGGTTACTGACTGCAACTCAGTACAAGTCATATTTGAATTCAGCTTTGTAGTGGGCAGATCAGAAGATACAACACGACTACAGAATTTAACTCTACTTGGACTACCAAACATGAAAGAAATTTGGAGCGGAGATCCTAAAGAAAACATTTCCTTTCACAAATTGCAACATGTGCATGTTGCAAGCTGCAATAACTTGGAGTACCTTTTTCCATTATCCATTGCATTGAGTGCAATTCATCTTGAAGATATTACCATTAGAGATGCAGAAAGAATGAAGCAAATAGTTTCAGAGAAAAGAGAAATCTTGGACAATCCAGTGAGTTTAATCACTTGACATTGTAGTTTACTTTAAATATTATTGTGGTTCAACAAAGTTTTTATTTTCACATAATACATGAATTCCCAAACAAATTGAGTATGATAATATTTATAAAATGGAAATGAATTGTTGTTTAGTAAAATGAAGATGGGTTTTGTTGGGTTTCTACCAAATTTTTCTCAAAATTTTCAATACTTTGTTTTGATGTAATTGTCTGCACTTAGCAAACACTTGCAAAATTCAACTGTTATAGTTCAGTAAACAAGTTCTAACAGTTTTTTATTGCTTTGTCTTTTGCAGGTGGTATTCCAAAATTTGAAGCTTCTTAAGCTACATCAATGTCCTGAACTAAGAAAGCTGTGGTGCAGCCATGGTGAATTGGGAGTGTTTGGTAATTTGAAAATTTTGACAGTGCAGAAATGTGACTTTTCATCAAAAGTCCTTTTGCCTTTAAATTTATTGAAAGCGCTGGCCAACTTGGAAAAGCTTAAAGTGAGAGAGTGTCATTCATTGGAAGCCTTGATTGAATTACCTCATATGAATGAAGGAAGAATAATGGAAAAGGTGACCATTCATTTGGTAACAATAGATATTTCTTACCTACGTGAGCTCAAGCATATATGGAAACTACACTCTCAAGAAATAGTCAACTTGGAAAGCTTTGGGCAGGTGTGGAACTTTACTTCTTTGTTCAAATCATACATACCTCATAAATACATGAAAATAGTTTTACCCTTGTCAAGTAATTTGGTAACCGATAATTAATAAGTTTTGCACATTACTATATTTTATAATTAGTGCTGAAACTCTCAAGTTGATTGTAGGCAAGTTTACCCAAATTGAACACAATAATAGCAGAAGGCATGGAAAACTTGGAGACTATATGGCACCCTTTCCTTGCTCCAAATTCCTTGGTCAACTTTAAGAAGTTGGTAGTGAAAAAATGTCATAAAATTGAGCATATATTTCCAATGTATATGCATGGGGCATTTGCCACTCTAGAGTATTTGATGGTTGAAGATTGCAACTTTGTAAATCAAATCTTCCAGTTGGGTGCAAATGAAATGCACAGTGGAGATTATACAACTCTGCTCAAGAGTATAAAATTACTTCAATTGCCAAAGTTAAAACAAATTTGGAGCACAGATCCTAATTCAAGTCTTTTCTTCAAGAATTTGAAAGATGTGTGTGTTGAAGAGTGTGGGGATTTAGAATACCTTTTTCCATTCTCCATAGCCATGAATCTACCTCTACTTGAAAAACTTACAATACAACAAGCTAAGAGGATGAAGGAAATTGTTTCTAGGAGAGAAGAACCCTTAGATAATCCTGTCAAATTTGAGCTTAAATCACTGACCGAATTGTTTCTTTGTAATTTACACGATATGCAAGGATTTTGGGCTGAAGATCACAGCTTAGCTTTTCATTCATTGAAAAAATTATATGTCTACGATTGTGTGAAATTGAAGTTGTTCAACACAAAGAGTGTAACTGGCCAAGATAGACTTCTTGATAATAACCTCCAAGTTTCAATGCAACAGCCTCTGTTCACATTTCAAGAGGTATGACTCATTCTCGTAAAAACTTGCTCACTTTAAATCTTCACGTTTGTCCAGAAGTAGACATCAATTATATTCATTTATGTTTATAATTAATCTTGAGCATATTACAAGTTTCTTGATTATATTGGTTGCAAGAAAACTTACAGCACACACATATATTTAGTAGATCACTGAACATTCAATAAGACTGATTTCTTGGTTTAACTTTTCTCTGCATAAGAAAAAATGGATGATAGCTTTTTATTTATTATATTTTCACTTCTAGTATATAAGAAAGCTTGGTTTATGCACTAATTATATGATAAATTATATGATATAGGTGATTGGTAACTTGGAGCAGATGGTCATATCTAGTGAGCACGTCAGCATCACATCACAAGGGCAATTGTCTGGTGAACAATTCAAAAAACTTAAAATTCTTACATGGGCAGATATTCAATATTATGATCAAACGACTTTCCCATATTGGTTTCTGCAAAACATGCCTAGTCTTGAGAATCTCACTGTGGAAATGAGTACTTTGAAGGAGATATTTCCAGAAGAAGCAGCAATCAATCCAAAAGAGAAAATTGAGAACAAAACACGAATAAAAAGATTGACACTAAGAGATTTGGATGAACTACAACATATATGTAAAGAAGGAAGGGAAGTGGATCCAATTCTTGAAGTTCTAGATTACTTATATGTTGAGAAATGTTCCAAACTGAAGCACTTAGTGCCTTCCTCTGTAGCCTTTAATCACCTGACACGTTTAGAAGTTCAAAATTGCAAGGGATTGATTTATTTATTTACTTCTTCAACTGCAAGAAGTATGGTCAATTTAAGAACATTGAAAATAAAAGGGTGTGCTTCAATAGAGGAAATTGTGTCAGAAAACGGAGGTGACAGCAACAGTGAAATTAGCTTCAATAGCCTTACTTATTTGAATCTTGACAGTTTGTCAAAACTACAGATGTTTTGCTCTAGTAACTGCTTTTTGAAGCTTCCATTGTTGCAGAGACTTGTAATAAGTAGATGTCCAAGAATGACAAACTTTTCTGCAAAGCAGACAAGTGCACCATCGCTTAAAAAAATATATACAGGCCGAAACTATTATTGGGAAGGTGATCTTACTATAACAATTAACAAGATGTTCCATGATAAGGTACCTTTTTTTCTATTTGACAGAAATTAATCATAACATGAGGATTGAGAACACTATTTCTTTATTATGTCCTCATTTTGCATTTTCTGTATAAATATTCAGAAAGTTATATGAGAATAGTGGTAGATTTAATGTGTAGACATGGACATAGTATAACTATTCTCTCGATATGAACATTTTTCTCCCAACAGACAACGAGAAAACATGAGTACAAAACATTAAGAAAAGCCAGTTACTATTGTTTAATTTGCTCAAACTTCTGTCCTTAGATATTTGTTTTAGAATTTTAATTTTTCATATTACCCAAATAAAGCATTTTGAACATAAATGTCGAATTTCCATATTAAGTTAAGTTATTTGATTGTACTTAAACGTCAAATAAGAACTAAAAAAATGACTTTGTTTTTTAATTTATTTTTCATTTATAGTCAATAAATTCATTGCTCATGGGATGGATATACATCAATCTTATCCAAGACATTGTTTAATTCATCCTATTACCCTTTTATTATCACTAACTTGATTATCATGTGAACAGATAGGATTCAGTAGTGTCAAACGTTTGGAATTTTCTGAGTATCCAGAATTGAAAGAACTATGGTATGGCCATAGAGTTGAGCAGAAAATATTCTGCAATTTGAATCATCTGGTGGTGTGTAAATGTACATTCTTATCCAACATGATATTTTCATCAAATTTACTGCCAGTATTGCATTCATTGAAGACATTGGAAGTATCAGATTGTGATTCGTTAGAAGCAGTATTTGATATAAAATCATTGGATGGAAAAGCAATGGAATCAAAACAAGTTAGTGGATTGAAAACATTAGAACTCTCAGGACTTCCAAATTTGAAACGCATATGGAACAAAGAAGCAGGAGAAATAATCAGCTTTGGAAATTTGCAAATTGTGAGGGTTGATAAATGCCAAAACTTGAAATGTGTGTTTTTACAATCACAATGTCAAGATTTGAAGAAGCTTAAAGAGTTAGACATTGACACTTGTGGTGTTGAGCAAATTGTTGCAGATGAAGAAGGATTAGATGGGCCTAAGTTTTACTTTCCTCTGCTAAAATTAGTTAACCTGATAGATTTGACACAACTCAAAGATTTCTACCCAAAAAGATATACTTTAGAGTGTCCTTTATTGGAGGTATTAAATATTGGCCAATGTGAAGCATTGCAATTATTTTCATTTGGTCATTTGGATTCCCAGCAGAATGAGGAGACCTCTGTCGACTTGCCAATCCAACAAGCATTGTTTCATATTGAAAATGTATACTTTCTCTTTTTATAGTTATTTGTTTGTTTTTAATTTTAATTCTCTTATAACAAAACCATGGTTGTGGTGATCTAAAAAACACATAAGCAACTGTCATATACCTGAATTAAAAATATTCAATATAACTGTGCATGTTTTTTTTTATAGAAATTAATCTTGAAAATTTATTTTATCTTTTTAGGTATCACAATACTTGGAGGAGTTGTCACTCAATGAAAAGGATGCCGTCAAGATATTGAATGCAGATTATGAGAAAAAGCTCTTTCAAAGGATGGAAACGCTTCGTTTGCAATATTTTCAAGAAACTCCAACAAAATATCTAAATGAACTACTTGAAAGATTCCCAAGTGTAACAACACTTCAAGCACGTTGGAGTATTTTTGGGACACTTTTTCCTGCAGCAGAAATTAATCATTCCAATATTAAAAAGCCCACTCAAGTAAAAAAGTTGAACCTATATCAATTAGAACAGCTTGAACATATATGGAATGATAGCTCTGCATCTGATGCCTTTGTTCCAAACCTTGAAGATTTGTTTATATCGGAATGTTCAAGGTTAAAAATCTTGGCACCACATATGGCATCTTTCACAAATCTAACTTCATTGGAAGTGGAGCTTTGCAATTGCTTAACTTATTTCATGTCATCTTTCACTGCTAAAAGTCTCATTAACCTCACAAGATTGACAGTTAAAAGTTGTATGATGCTAGAGGAGGTTGTGATGACTGATGAAGGAGGATCAAAAGAAGAAGAAATCATATTCAAAAGCTTGAAGTATTTGGAGCTAACTTGTCTATCACGTTTCAAAAGCTTTTGCCTTGGGAAACATGGATTCATATTCCCATCTTTGGTGTTAATAAAAGTAATAGAATGCCATAGAATGCAAAGTTTCTCATCTGGAATTATTGTGGCCCCATTGCTAAAATTAGTGAAAGTGGAAAATGGGGGAAAACACTGGAAAGATGACCTTAACACCACTATCAATCATTTGTTCATTGAGAAGGTATTATTGGCATTCCTTTGATATTCTTGTTTTCACGTTTATATCTCAACCTCTTTTGAGTAATCAAAAGAACAAAATTTAGAAGTATTGTTCTTTAACAAAATACGATTGACTAAAAAACATGTGAAACTTAAATGCAGACAAATCAACACTTAAATGTGGACACTACTGACTCATCAAGCTTCAAGGAGCAAGCAACAGAATCAAAGGCTAATCAGATTGCAGATATTGGAAAGCAAGAAACACACAAGGTTCCAAGTGAATCTATTGACAAAGAGCACAATGAGCAAGTTACATCAGGTATTGAGAGGCCTTTAGCTCAGGTTACACAAAATACAGGTAATAAGATTGAGTTGCATTCTTGAATGTTCCATAAAGCCTGATATTTTATGACTTTGGCTTTGATTTCTTTCACAGCTTTGATTCTTGCAAATATCATGCTTCATTCTTTACTTGCTTATTTTAGCTATTTAGATTAGATTCAAGGTACACATGAAAACATTGAGAGGAGCTTTGTTTATGAAGCTCAAAACAAAGCTCTGCATTTTTTTGTTGATTGATCATCTAATATGATATTATGGCAAGTGAAAACTACTAGAAGAATCGCAAGAATTGAAGAGTCAATCTAGCATGAATCTGTTCAAGCTAGGCCCAAATGTAAAAAATAAATAAAAGTGATATTTTTCTATCTTTCTTGGTATCCAATTTACTCTGGCATTTTAAAAACTACTAGGTTTACCTAAGGAGACTGAAGGGATGGAGGAGAACATTGAAAGGCCATTGGTTGAACCTGCTAAAATTCCTCTTAGCTCCGCAGTAGTTTCTGATGCAGGTACTGATATATTGTTTTAAGATGTGTCAGATTCTCTTAATTGCTTTCTTATACTGTAATGCATGTCCAATACCTTACTAATTGTCTCTAACTTTCTTTTATATGAATTTTAATATATTTGAGGAATAAAAAAATTTAGAAATTCATTCAAGTGAAAGTTTGACTTAATCAACTATTGATCCAGCTCCTTCAAGAGTTTCAGAAGAAACCTCTTCATCAGCAACACCAATAGAATATATTTGCAGTAGCTTCAATGAGATGGACAAGCTGTTGCCATATTTGGAAGCTGGCATTAATCGACATCCTCAAGTCCTTAATTGGCTCAACACAAGGAAACAAAGAGTGTTAGCCTCCTCCACCTTTTCATTATTTGCTGAAGTGACTCGCATTTTGAGGACAACTCGCAGAGGCGAATTGACCGAAGATGATAGAAACTACATCAAAGAGTGTTGCAGCGTGTTAAAAGTGGTTGGTTTTGATGATTCGTGGCTGAGTTATGTGTATAAATGCATTGAGGAATGTGGTCAATCAGAAGACATAAAGAGGAAAGTTGAGGAGACAAAAGATCAAGCTTTTACTCTGGAAGCTCAGCTTGAAACTATCAAGAAAAAGTTAGCATTTTTGCTTGACAAGGCTAGTAAGCTGGGTGACTTCATTGAATCCTAATAATGAAGTTCATGTTCACTCTCCTGGGACTGTTTCATCAGTTGTTGCATCATCCATCAATCGCTTTCACAGTTCCTTCCTTCCTTCCATTTTATCCTTATCCTTTCTCTGCCTATCTCTGTTTTCACTTTTAGTATCTAAATTTGACTGATGCCTCAGTGACATGCAAAACCTTGTTTCACACATATCCATTTGTATTTACCTATTATTAGTGAACCATATTGCTAAGTACAGTTCTTCTATCTTGATCTTCATAGGGTCCACAAGATCCAGTCTTCTATTAAAGCTTGCAAGTCTCTTCAAGTTTGAAATATCTTATTCGATTTGCATATGGAAGCAAATATCTTTTGCACTCAAGATTTTAAGTATTCTATGCTTGTTCTGAAAGGCAAATTCGAATGATTGTCAAAAAATAATCTCATCCCCTAGAGCATTTTGATCTGAAAAGGAAGAGTCCCACATATAGTAAGATTTACAGGGTGAAGGGGCAAAAATAGCCACCGTAATTTTCAAAATGGACAACTTTGGCACCCGTAATTTCGAGAGTGCAAAACCGTACATTATAAACTAAAATGAGACAAATATAGCCACGCCGTTAAGTTGTTTGTAACAGACGTGTGTTTTGGCGTGGGGCCCACATTCATTAAACGACGTGGCATGACAATCAGCATCTGAAGTGAATCCACGTTGGAAGCCCTGCCACATCACCTCATCATCACCGAATCCCCAATCTGAAAATGTAAAACCCTAATCCCAAATCTCTGCACATTCTCACCATACTGATTTTCGAATTCGTCCCTAAAATCGCCAGCCCCACCTCCAGTTGTTGTCGCACTTGATTCCCATACCCCAAACCAGCAACACGCAGCAACCCCAGACCCCATACAAACTCGCGATGAGCATGAGGAGGGGGAAAGAAGCCTCATCATCTACGAATCATACGAAGAACATGGGTTATTTGAAGGGTTTCTCAATGTCCTCCGCATCCAGCACCAACAACTACAAAAGGAACCCAGGTCCAAGAATAAAAAGGGATATTCTTGGACCAAGTAAGTTTTAGTGTTGTGGTTCATGTTGTGGTTCATGGAAGTGAAAGGGATTAACCATATAATTTGGTTTTGGAATGCACTTAAAGGTGTTTGACAAAATGTCCAAAAGGAATTGGCTGAAAATTAGTGATTTGGTAAGGTGATTGTAGGTGTTTGACAAAATGTCTAAAAGGAATTGGCTATCGGATGGAGTTTGGCTACCAGATGGATTTTGGCTCTTATACTTGCTATCAGATGGATTTTGGCTACCGGAAGTAGGAGCTTCGTTCTGCAAACGTTAGTCCAAGTATGTGTAATGTAAAGAATGTTGACTGTCGGAAGCTCATTTGCTATCGGAAGTGAATCTAAGTTCTGCACGCAAATGTTAGTCCAACAGAGTAATATAATTTATAACAATGGGAAGAGTTTTTGCTATCGGAAGCTATTCTACTTAGACTCGGATTAGGCTTAGTGTTCAATTGACTTGCGCTTGGTGATGTGCTTACTTGCTTCCGGAAGTCTAACTGGAAAATAGAGGTTCTTGCTATGGGAAGCTTTTCACTTAGACTAGGTTAACTAGGATCAGACTTAGTGTTCAATTGACTTCCGCTGTGGGATGTGTACTACATCTGCAAGCGCTACTTACGTTGTTTTTGCTCTAAGTCATCCGGTTGTGATTTTGCATCCGATAGTGTTCTAACTTAGTATTTTTAACTTCCATCTAATTCTTCCTAAGTGTTCATTATGTTCTTTCATGTTTTAGTCCTCATCAAAACTTAAGATTCTAACACATGTTTTATACATAAGAGGAATTGGTGAGAGAAATGTAAATACTTATTAAACTATACGTAATTAAATTGTTTATTTAACTACTCTCTTAATTACATATAACACATCTCAATTAAATGGTAAGCGCGACAACAACTGGAGGTGGGGCTGACGATTTCAAGGACGAATTCAAAAATGAGTGTGGTGAGGATTGTAACATCCCTTTTTTTTATGCTTAGAAATTTTGGTGGCATTAAATGTTTTTTATGTTCAAGTATTAGGAAATTATAAAAATTAAAATAAGTAATCAATTGGTTTTCAAAACTTAAAAAAAAATGATAATAATTGGTAGTTTTTGGACGACACTTGTATTAGGAGAGCAACTGAAAAAAAAAATATAAATGGTAATAAGTTATATAAAAATATGAAATATGTATAGTTGAAAACGGGAGGCCCAATTCTAGAAAGCCCAATAGTAGAAACCCTAAACACTTCTCTTTATATTCTCTTTTATTCTCACCCTCACTTTTTCCCTCAACCCTAGCCGTGTCTCCTCTTCTTTTTCAGGTGCTATTTCTGTTTCTCCTCTTTGTTTTTTTTTTCATATTATTACTGTGGGGGAAGTCATTTTAGTGGATTTTATTACTTTTCTTTATCTTTTCCTTTTCTTCACATTACTGACATGTAGTTTAAAACTTTTTAACTTTCCCACTTCTTCAATTTTTTTTTTATCAGAACCCACTTCTTCAATCATTGTAGGTACATGAGTTTTTAGTGTCAACAATTTCATTGTTTCTTTATTTTACTCCATGAAATCTATGACTAACGGGTTTTGCTGTGTCTTTTCCCACATTCTTTTGCCTTTTAAAATTATTTATTTGTCCTAATTTTCTCAAGCTTTAAATCCATTTTTCTCTCCTCTGTAACTGTTGATGCAAGTATAATAATGATCATAGCTTTATTATTATTAATACTAATAATACTAATATCTTCATAAACTTATTTTCTCCTTTTCACACGTTAATTTTCATTTTCAAACTATTAACCTACTAACTAATATGTGCTGATTTTCATGGGCTTTTATTCATTTATAATTGTGATACATTAATTTTTAAAATATATATATTTAAAAAAACACACACACACACGCGCACATGTCATCCTTATATTGGCTATTAAAGTGTGATATTTTCATGAGAATTATTTGATTATATTTATTTATTTAGTTTATTACAAGATTTATTTATTTCTTAAATCATCCCCAATTTGTTATTTTCGTTACTGCCCAAGTTGATTTTTTTATCATGACAAAGGATGTACTTTATACTTAACTCCTATACTCCATTAATATAAGAAGTGGCCTAGAATAAGTATGTATTATAACAGTTGTTCACACTCCTCGCCAACAGTAATCCAATTCAATTCATCCTAAACCATTCTATACACATATCCCTTCTGTTCAAACCGCTTATCGGTGATATTAAGTTTCATTTATATACACTCATCACAAATATAATGTCATCGTGTGTAGTGGGTATGTATATATATATTATAATAGAAGTTTTGTCCAAAATAAAAATTAAACTAATAAAATATACGATTTAAAAATATTTTATCAAGGAATAAAAATGCAAGTATAATTACGGGTAGCTTAAGGTGCAGTGGAGAGAATATCTCTAGGATCCATATATTAATAGATATATATTTGTGATGTTGTAGACTCTTATTAAGGACTTTGGAGTGACTTTGTTTGATTGCCTGTGCGCTAAGGAGCAACAGGTAACTCTGAATGATTCTTTCGTATGCTTGAAAGTTATGGATAATTATAATCTGACTGATTACTGATTACCTCTTAATTTAAAAATGTGAATGATTGATTAGTTTGTTTCTTTTCAAGCATGCTTGTTGTTTATGCTTTTATATGTAATATGTGAATGATATGTGGTTTGATTCTTTTCAAGCATGCTTGCTTATATGATGATATTATATTGTGTTAGATAATGTATTATGGTAATTTAAATTCAAGGATATTTTAATTGTTGGTAAACGTATATATCTGTCATTGCATGAGCATCTGTTATGGGATAGGGATTAGAGGAGGATTATGTGATGATGGATTTTTATACCACCACTCGGTGCACAGTGGTAGTGGTACTTGTCAGGGCCCTTTCTTCTATGCCTTCCCTTGCCAGGATTGCATGGAAGTTATGGGACATGTGACACCTCCTTATATTTGTTCTTTAAGGAGGGGAGCCATAGTCTATACTTGAGCTCTATACCTCGGCAGGGTATATCTCATGTACTGGTGAGCTTGGGATAATCTATTTGATTAGATTTATTTCTGTTTGGACTATATGTTAGCCTATGGCTCCTGTCAGCGGTATAAGGGTGGAGGTGATATAAGGGAGGCATACTGCATTTATGCATGAGTTAAATCTTAATGTAAAGGATCTGTTTTTGAATTAAGAGGTCAATCGATATGGATAAAGAGTTGATTTGTACGAACGATATGTGAATGAACTTTGTATTGTAATTATATGTAACTTGCTTGTGTATGTTAGGAGATTTCGGTAGTTACTGAGATGTCGATCTCACCCCTTTATTAACAATTTTAGGTGAAGGGATCTAATAGCAAGCCGGGGAAGGCACTTGAGGTGCAAGCACACTTTTATTTTATATTTATTTTGTCATCGACCTCAGCTTTTAATGTTTTACTTTGTGTTTATTTAAAAAAAAAAGGTGTATCATCAATTTTTAAATTTGTCACTGACTCGAGACTTTTGGAGTGTAAATGTAATTTTATATAAATTGCATATGATTTTGAAAGGGTGTTACAATTTGGTATCAGAGCAATACGATTCTGATCGGTTTGGCTTATGATTTTGAAATGTATTTTGAAAAAAAAAAAGTGTTTTGAACTTTAGAGGTCATGACAATTTAAATATATCTTGTGCTCTTCCCTTATTAGTTATGCTTTTGAATTGATAGGAAGAATATTGCTCGTAACCTATTAAGTTGGGTGTAGCTGGTAATTCTATATTTAGGAAGGGAGAAAGGAAATTAAAAAGAAATACTTCACAACGAGATTGTTACAAACAATGGATAACATATTAATTCTCAATGTTGGTGTAATACTTGACAAAACAATGATTATGAAGATAGAATATTTTTTTTTTAAAAAAAAACGTGGATTAGAATAGGCAGGGAAAAAGAAAGAAAGAGAGCAAAGTTATTTTTCATGTACATGTCTGTATGCTTAAGACGTGAGGCTTCTCATTGGATAAGATACTAGTTTTGTTTTATGAGTAGAGTGCATTAACGTCTTGTTCAATTATAACATGGCGGTGAGAATTCATTAGGTTGGAAATATTATGCCACGGAGAAGTTTTCATTTCAGTCTTTAAGTGATTGTTGAGACACCCAATAATCTCTACATTCATTTTCTTAGGGTGTTTGTTGATAAGGCTTATAAAAGTAAATATTTCATCCCTTTTAATGTGAATGTGAGACTATAGCTATACCTACAATTTTTATAAACTTGGGCTTGATGTTGAGAATTGTAGAGCATTATTGTATACACGTTGGAACTATAAGCTTAAAAGGAAGTTGTATGGACTCATTAGTTTATTGAAACTCTAGACTTGAAAATGAAGTTTGTATGTGGAACATTGATTGTGCATGTTTGTTACTTAGACAATTAAGTAGAGAAGTTTTAGGATTCAAAATATTATGCTAAGCATAACTTGGATTTTCCTGGAAGTAGTTATTGTGATATTCACTAACCTATACATATATTGACTTCATGTTGCAAGGGTGACTGATTATTGGAATAATAATAGTAAAGATTTACTTCTTCTTAATATAAATATGTGGTAACACTTACAAGTGATATAGGAAAAGTGATCGTAACTTCAGACCTGGATTTGGGATTCCAATAGGATTGTGTATATGTTGTAGGAATTTCAAGCTTAAAATTAAGAGATTAAGTATGATTGTACGATGGTCTGTTGGAACTTTAGACTTGAATTTGAAGGTTAGGTATAATCACATTGATTATGTGTGTTATTAAGTGAGCCAAGTAGAAATCTTTACGTGAGAATGGTTCTAAGGAATTTTTTTTGTTGTTAGCTTGTAAGCTTTGGTCAATTGGTGAATGGAAATCATGGTGATGGGAGAATAGAGGTAAAGCTTTAAGGAAGGAATTAGAACATTGTGAGGTTGTAATAGATTATGGAGATGATATAGTGAAAGAAAATTTAAGGAAATCAAGAGGTTAATTGGTGAATTGTGTGATATGACTTGGAAATGATAAGTTGAAATCAGTGAACTAACAAGTATATAATAGTGGTATTATTTGGCCTGTATTTGTGTCTATTTAGTCATATTCGTATAGGATTGTGATGTGAAGACAAATGTTATAAATGGTTGGAATATGTAATCATTTTCGCTGGTAATGAAGGTTACTATGTAGTTTTTCTAAATTTTGAAGTTGGAAATGTGTAGGAGTGCAATGGTAGTAGAATTAGTGATGTAGTATAATTGATTGAAAAATTTATGAGATCGACGACGTTAGTTAAAGAGGTCAATAAATATGATTTTTGAGGATTGAAGGATTCTGACTAGTTTTGATGAAAAATTTGATAGAATGAGATATCATATTATGCTTTCAAGTATGTCTACATCTCCGGTCACAAGGATTTAATTGAGTATAGAATATTGAGAGCTAATATTTATTAGGGCTTCAAAATCATGAGGACTTTATGTATTCTAATAACTCAGTTAGTTATATGGTGCTTAAGAAGGATTTTAGTTACTTTGATTTATTGATTATTAGTTAACTGAGAGATTCGAAGCAGGAATTTCATGATTTCATGTGGATTTTGAGAATTGGGAGGAATTCATGGTTTCTTAATTTCTGTAGTCTTATTGGCGCCAATGAATGAATTATGTTTGGTTGAAATTTTGAGAAGTGAGCTAGAAGGAATTAGGGTCCTGTATGGAGTAAAAAAAAAATAAGTTGTTGAGTTTTCTAATTTATTAGACATAACTGTCATATTTAAAAATTCCTAACAGTCTAAATTATTGAGGATTAAAATGGATAAAGTTATAGAATTAAAATGAGATCATTTAAACTAAAGTGATTGAGCTTAATTGATTGGAGACATGGATGCGACTTTGGGAAAGAATACATTATAACGGTTGAGTTGTAGAATATATTGGGATGATTTATTTAGAATTGATATTTTAATGAGGATTTATTAATGACTGGATGTACTATATTGGCTAGGAAATTAAGGATAAATGATTGATTAGACTCATAGTGGGATCAATATATTTAGGTAAAATATTACTACGGTGAATAAAGTTGCTTAAATTGATTTGCTATGCATATAGGAAGTTTTTGGTGATATTGAGATTGGATTCTAAGGAAGAATTGAAATAGGAAATAAAGTTTGAGATTGATAGTATTAATCTAATATAAAATTCTCGGTATTATGGTCTAAACATGAGACTAAGGATATAGAGTTTAAACTTTTGTGTGAATATTTATTGGAATATTTTTAAGATGATTAAAAAAAATTGAGGTTCCTAGGAGGTATGTGTTAAAGGCATTGAGTAGTTTTGAAATTTTTTTTTATAGTATGTCTTTTCTCTATTGAAATCAAGGAAATAAGAAATTAGTGAGATAGTAAAATATGATTTCAAAGGCAAAATGTGAGCTTATGAATTATAGTACTTGGATGTTTTTGAGTTAGGATGGACTCATGTGGCTTTAAGACTTGTCAATAGTGGCTGAAAAATGAAGAGTGTTAAAAAAAAAACTTGTGATGATTATTCACAATAATGTTGTCTACCTATATTGGCTTATGAGAATAAAGCAATTTGAGAGTTATTGTGTTATGAAGTATTTAGTTAAAGTTGTATGATTTAGGTAATTTTGAGGACAAAATTCTTTTTAGGAGGGGAGAATTGTAACATCCCTTTTTTTTATGCTTAGAAATTTTGGTGGCATTAAATGTTTTTTATGTTCAAGTATTAGGAAATTATAAAAATTAAAATAAGTAATCAATTGGTTTTCAAAACTTAAAAAAAAATGATAATAATTGGTAGTTTTTGGACGACACTTGTATTAGGAGAGCAACTGAAAAAAAAAATATAAATGGTAATAAGTTATATAAAAATATGAAATATGTATAGTTGAAAACGGGAGGCCCAATTCTAGAAAGCCCAATAGTAGAAACCCTAAACACTTCTCTTTATATTCTCTTTTATTCTCACCCTCACTTTTTCCCTCAACCCTAGCCGTGTCTCCTCTTCTTTTTCAGGTGCTATTTCTGTTTCTCCTCTTTGTTTTTTTTTTCATATTATTACTGTGGGGGAAGTCATTTTAGTGGATTTTATTACTTTTCTTTATCTTTTCCTTTTCTTCACATTACTGACATGTAGTTTAAAACTTTTTAACTTTCCCACTTCTTCAATTTTTTTTTTATCAGAACCCACTTCTTCAATCATTGTAGGTACATGAGTTTTTAGTGTCAACAATTTCATTGTTTCTTTATTTTACTCCATGAAATCTATGACTAACGGGTTTTGCTGTGTCTTTTCCCACATTCTTTTGCCTTTTAAAATTATTTATTTGTCCTAATTTTCTCAAGCTTTAAATCCATTTTTCTCTCCTCTGTAACTGTTGATGCAAGTATAATAATGATCATAGCTTTATTATTATTAATACTAATAATACTAATATCTTCATAAACTTATTTTCTCCTTTTCACACGTTAATTTTCATTTTCAAACTATTAACCTACTAACTAATATGTGCTGATTTTCATGGGCTTTTATTCATTTATAATTGTGATACATTAATTTTTAAAATATATATATTTAAAAAAACACACACACACACACACGCACATGTCATCCTTATATTGGCTATTAAAGTGTGATATTTTCATGAGAATTATTTGATTATATTTATTTATTTAGTTTATTACAAGATTTATTTATTTCTTAAATCATCCCCAATTTGTTATTTTCGTTACTGCCCAAGTTGATTTTTTTATCATGACAAAGGATGTACTTTATACTTAACTCCTATACTCCATTAATATAAGAAGTGGCCTAGGATAAGTATGTATTATAACAGTTGTTCACACTCCTCGCCAACAGTAATCCAATTCAATTCATCCTAAACCATTCTATACACATATCCCTTCTGTTCAAACCGCTTATCGGTGATATTAAGTTTCATTTATATACACTCATCACAAATATAATGTCATCGTGTGTAGTGGGTATGTATATATATATTATAATAGAAGTTTTGTCCAAAATAAAAATTAAACTAATAAAATATACGATTTAAAAATATTTTATCAAGGAATAAAAATGCAAGTATAATTACGGGTAGCTTAAGGTGCAGTGGAGAGAATATCTCTAGGATCCATATATTAATAGATATATATTTGTGATGTTGTAGACTCTTATTAAGGACTTTGGAGTGACTTTGTTTGATTGCCTGTGCGCTAAGGAGCAACAGGTAACTCTGAATGATTCTTTCGTATGCTTGAAAGTTATGGATAATTATAATCTGACTGATTACTGATTACCTCTTAATTTAAAAATGTGAATGATTGATTAGTTTGTTTCTTTTCAAGCATGCTTGTTGTTTATGCTTTTATATGTAATATGTGAATGATATGTGGTTTGATTCTTTTCAAGCATGCTTGCTTATATGATGATATTATATTGTGTTAGATAATGTATTATGGTAATTTAAATTCAAGGATATTTTAATTGTTGGTAAACGTATATATCTGTCATTGCATGAGCATCTGTTATGGGATAGGGATTAGAGGAGGATTATGTGATGATGGATTTTTATACCACCACTCGGTGCACAGTGGTAGTGGTACTTGTCAGGGCCCTTTCTTCTATGCCTTCCCTTGCCAGGATTGCATGGAAGTTATGGGACATGTGACACCTCCTTATATTTGTTCTTTAAGGAGGGGAGCCATAGTCCATACTTGAGCTCTATACCTCGGCAGGGTATATCTCATGTACTGGTGAGCTTGGGATAATCTATTTGATTAGATTTATTTCTGTTTGGACTATATGTTAGCCTATGGCTCCTGTCAGCGGTATAAGGGTGGAGGTGATATAAGGGAGGCATACTGCATTTATGCATGAGTTAAATCTTAATGTAAAGGATCTGTTTTTGAATTAAGAGGTCAATCGATATGGATAAAGAGTTGATTTGTACGAACGATATGTGAATGAACTTTGTATTGTAATTATATGTAACTTGCTTGTGTATGTTAGGAGATTTCGGTAGTTACTGAGATGTCGATCTCACCCCTTTATTAACAATTTTAGGTGAAGGGATCTAATAGCAAGCTGGGGAAGGCACTTGAGGTGCAAGCACACTTTTATTTTATATTTATTTTGTCATCGACCTCAGCTTTTAATGTTTTACTTTGTGTTTATTTTAAAAAAAAAGGTGTATCATCAATTTTTAAATTTGTCACTGACTCGAGACTTTTGGAGTGTAAATGTAATTTTATATAAATTGCATATGATTTTGAAAGGGTGTTACAAGGATGTGCAGAGATTTGGGAGTAGGGTTTTACATTTTCAGATTGGGGATTTGGTGATGATGAGGTGATGTGGCAGGCTTCCAACGTGGATTCACTTCAGATGCTGACTGTCATGTCACGTCGTTTAATGAATATGGGCCCCACGCCAAAACACACGTCTGTTACAAACAACTTAACGGCATGGTTAGATTTGTCCCATTTTGGTTTATAATGTACGGTTTTGCACCCTCGAAATTACGGGTATCAAAGTTGTCCATTTTGGAAATTACGGTGGCTATTTTTGCCCCTTCGCCCAAGATTTATACCTTGGATTCTTGAATCATCCATCTTTATATTGTAGTCTTAAACTTCCTCCGTTCCTAAAATTCTTAAATATATAATATAATTGGTTTTCAAGTAATTATACAAGCTGATATTGAATAACTTAATCATAACCTATTATGTTTATCATTAGATTATATGTTATCTTATAGGGCAAACAAATTAGTGAGGTGACAAAAATATAGTTTAAGAAAATTCTGAAAAATCAATTGATAAGTAAATTATTTATCTTTAAAAAAAACAGTTAGGTTTTGTATTTAGAAATGAAGAGTAAATGTCAACTTATTTATCTTTCATTTTGTGAATACAAATAACAGAACAGTTTTATATAAAAAAAATTAATAGCCATAAAGTTTGCAAAAAAGTTAACTAAACTGCAACAAATTATGTCTATGTAGAGACATTCTTGCGTGAACCCGGTACACCACGTTAGGTTAGTTGAGTTTTTTTAGGGTGTCACATCAAATTAAAAACTACTCGTCAGACCATATGTGTTAACTTGCGATTGGTTAGACCACAAATGACGGGGTGCACTGGATTTACGCAAGAATGTCTCTGGCTCTCTGCCTTTGTGAATCATTATAATTTTCTTACCACTCATATCAAGAGTCTTTATGACAAACTTTTTTTCTTGTTCACATGAAACAGAGCTGTCGAAGAATCTGCTTTGACAAAACAAAACAGAAACCTATGAAGTTACTTCAATATGCAAGATATATATACTTTATCTGATAATGTGTCAAATAAATGAAGAGATTTCGGCCAAAAAAAAATAACAAATGAAGAGTTACAAAACTAATGTGGATCTACCAGTGGTTTCAGTAAACTAATTGCTCAATTAATTTGTTATGAATAGTCAGACATGAAAAAGAACATAATGATGAATGTAATCTTCACATGTTTTTCTGTTTACTCCACAATCACTGCAGTAAAAATAAAAGTTAGACTAATATGTACTCTCTCCTTTCCGTAACATATATTATGTATATTTTCTGAGATTTCCCATAATATATTTTATTTTATTTTATTTTATTTTAAATATGTTTTCTTCAAAGAATTTCTTTTAATCTATGTTGAAAATAAATTGATTTATATAAAAAAGAAGGCTACGAAAAATTTATAGACATATAATTAAGTTTTGAAAGAAACTAACTAATTAAAAATAAGTTTCAAATTATAAATTTCCACCATGAGCAATTTAATCTGCAGGTTGATTTGTTGCAACATTAAGTATACAACCTCAATAATTTCTCAGAGGTATCAAACTAAGATTCCTCTCAGTAATCAAGATTATTAAATAGTTATTAAGCTTTAATATAAAATTAATCGCTTAATTAAATTTAAAAAATTATTATATGAATTGATTTATATTAATGGCTTAGATTTGATAATGGGACAATTGCACACTAATCCTAAGCAAGAAATTTAATTTTAAAGATATTTCAAAGAGTTGTTAGTGATCATTATTAACAATAGAAATAGTCTCAATTAACAAGTGAAGGAGTTGTCAATGGATCTATCTAAAATTACATTACATCTCTTGCTTGGGATATATGTGCAATTGTCCCGATGATAATTGATAAAATATAATATGTACTTAGACCCAGATATAATTTATATAGCATAAATTTAAAGTAATATGTTGTAAAAGTTATTTTAAGTGATATTTTATTTTAATAATTTTCGAATACATTAAAATGAATTATATGTGTGTGTATCATCTGGAGTTCTCTCTCTCTTCAAGACTATGGTCAACTCTTTTATTAATATTTGTATGACTAAGAACTACCACTTCCGGCCCACTCTAAAGCAAGTACTCCCTTTTTTTGGTCAAAATCCCTATCCTTATAGTTATATGACCCATTTCTAGTTTTCTTCCACTACCCAACAAAACAAGTAGATTAGGCTGGGCTATCAAAAACAGAGCCGAACAAACACATGCAACACTGATAATAATGATTATAAACTCTCCAATTGAAGACATTGAATATGGTTGAATGTAAAACTGACCTACACTTATTTAGATCGTTGCTTGCATGTGACTTTCGACCTTCTCCTTCTTCCTTCTTCCTTCTTCCTGGCTCTTCTGGCTCTCACTCTCTTTCTTTGTTCACATTATTGAGAGAAAAAACTTATGAAACTGTATATACTCTAGATTAGGCTCTGTTTGGTTCAGAGGAAGGGAGGGAATAATTTATTTGGTCTTTGCTAATTTTATGTTGAATTCTTCTGTTACACGAATCTATATACAAATTCTAATAATGATAACTCCCTCCTTTCATTAATATCCAACCATTTTTGTTAATCGATACCTTAAATAATTTTAATTTGCAATAAACACCATAGAGTATTTTGAAGAACAATCAGCACAGCTGATCAAAATTACACCCTGAAATTAAATATGTTGCTCTACTAATCCTTTTTCCAAGTAATTGTGTTCCTTCAAATGTCAATTTTTCTTCTACATAATGGTGAAGAAATAAGATACTCTCCATCCCTTAATATAAAACATAGTTGACTGCCTTTTAGAGATAAAGGTTGTTAAATAAAAGACTTAATTAATCACACCATGTGTGACATTTTATTATATTATATATTAACTTCTAAGTCAAACAAATTAGTTTAGAAAAAATTGAATAAATCTATTTTTAAATAACTGATTTAACTTCCTCGTTAAATATGTTAGTGAACTAATAGGTAAATCAATTTTTAAATTAATTTTATTTAACTTTTAGGTAATTTCAAAAAAATCAATTCCCTCTTGTATATACTAAGTAAGTAGTAGAAAAGGCATTTATCAGTCTACTAATGAAGCATGTATGTATTATGTTTTAGGGTTAAGGGTCAAATCTAGCACTGAACAAAAGTTCACCCAACATAAAAATTAATTTCTGGTCTCAAATGTAGCAAAGATCAAGTATAAAGTGGGTCAAATGTAGCAATTCCGTCAATTTTGACAGGGTTGACCGTTAAGTTTGACTAGATTAAAAAATATCATCTTCCATGTCACCTAATTAGGCTAGGTCACCTGCCTAGGTGAGCTAGCCTGATTAGGTGACTGGCAGGTGAGCTAGCCTAATTAGGTGAGATGACAGATGATATGTTTTAATATAGTCAAACTTAACGGTAAACCCGTCAAAATTGACCAAATTGCTACTGTAACATCCCAAATTTTGATTTAACAATAATGAGAAATTATCGAAGTGTCATTTAGGAAATTTAAAGTATTATGGAGGGATTTTATGGTATTTTGGACAAATTTAGGAATATTAAATTTTATTTATTTTAGAATATAAAGAAATATAGTTTAATATTTATTTGGAGTTAGAAACTCACATAAAAGTAGTTTGAAACCTAGATAATATTATGATGGAATTAAGAGGAAACATACAAACTTTTGTGCTAGAAATATGTAGGTTGACATATTGAGAAGTTTTATAATTTGCTTTAAGGTAGGTATATAAAATAGAAAAGTAAATAAGCAAAGTTAGAAGGGTATTACCAAGGGCCTTGTAGCCCAGTGGTATGATATCTCCCCTTTAGATGGGAGGTTGCGGGTTCGATCCCGCTTGTAACCTCAAGCCGTTAGTGCTTGTCCCTTTGAATCAAAAAAAGTTAGAAGGGTATTATGGGAACTCTCACTGTATGCTTCATTAATCCATCAAAATGAATAACAACCAAACACTCCCTTATCCTTTCTCCTTCCTTACCATCGGCTGAACACCCTCCCCCCTCTTTCCATTTTCATTTTTTTCTCTTCTTCAATCCTTACTCATTTCGTGTTTCTCACCCAAAATTCATACCCATTTCAGTTTTCCCACTTTCTTCTCTACAAATCCTTGCTAAAATCGCGTCAGATCCATGCCTCCATGCTGCTTGGTGTCACGCGAATTTCCGGCGTGTTTTTCTGCTTCTCCGGCGGCGGACGGGGGAGGTCGGCGGCGGTGAGAGGTGAGGCTTGCTATTTCGTTGGTTCTCCAAGCTAACACTCATTCCCAACTTCTTTTTCCTCATTTTCTTTATCCCTTTTGCTGTATGTTTCGGCCAGTCCTTTTAATGGCCGTTATCCGGCGATTCACGGCGGATTCCGGCGAGAATCCGGCAGCACGGGATGGCTATGTACTCCGGTGAGAACCTCCTACTTATTCTTACTCCTTTTACTTCATTTTTGGGCGAGATTGAGAACGGGCAGATTTTAGGGTTCTAATGGTCAACTGGTTTTGAGGAAATTAAGGTTCAAAATCTCAAATTAATTGTTATAAGAGCTTGTTTGAGCTATCATATGGCTGTATATGTGGTTTTTGTTGTTGTTTGGATTGAAGGTTCCTTGAGCCTTTTCTTTGTCATGGATGAACATATCCTAGGAAAGAAATGTTCTTGCAATTTACTCTGTTTGGTTAATACTACACTGCTGTATATGTGTGTGTTGTGTTTATTTATAAGGTATGCATGTTAGTGGTTGATTATACAAGTTGTAGGATGGATAAGTTGTTGTTGTATGTTGTGAGAGTGTTAATTGTCTTGATGGTGAGAGAAGTTGAGAAACATTTGTAAATTTAGAAGTATGTCCTAATAAGTTTATCATGGAATCTAATGGTAAAGGTTGACTCAATAGCTAAATTTTCTAGTTCCTGATGGTATTATGTATTGATTAAAAATGTGAGATGAAGTGGTTAATTGATGCTTTGAGAATTTGTGTCTAATGTGCATTTTGAAGGTGACTTGAGTGATTATTAACATGGTTGAGTATGCTGGAAAATTCCTTAAATGAGTCAAAATGGTGAAACATGATCATGGGAGTGGCAAAGTCTAGGTTTGTAAGCATTTAGGAAAGGTTTCATGAATTTCAGGGTTTGAGGTCAAGTTGATTCGGAAAATTATAATCATTCATGGGAGGTACAGAAATTAAGGATTTATGAGAGGGAAGATCATGGTTTAATTGAAATTTTGGGGTAATTTGGTTTACTAAATGATGGGTAAAATCTTAAAGGTTAAGGTAAGTAAAAGAATGTTTTTGGAAGATGATGTGAGGTATGGTATGTAAGGTTATAGGCTTTAAATTTGTGGAGATTTTGGGAGGAATGATTTGTAAATGGTTTGATATAAATATGCCTTCCAATAGAAGCTTGGAAGATGGTTCATAATATGTGGTTTTAAGTGTAGAGATTATATTACTTGAGTTGGTAGAATGGTTTTATAGTTTTAAAAGTATTTATTGGCATTGGATAATGGTTTGAAATGTCTAAACTATTGGTTTGCTACAAATTCAAGTTTTGGATGCAAAGTTTTATATGTTATATGATTATGAAAAAGGGCTTTTCCTTTACTAAGGAAAAGGAAAAGCCCTTTTTCATAAAGCGTGGAAGGAGAAGAACTCGGTACTTTCTGAGAATTATGAACTGAGGAGATCTTGGATTCAATTGTCTCTTGAGTTCCAACAGCTGAAAAATATTTTTTTATAAAAATTAGAAAGTAGAATGACACAACATTTTAGTCAAATAGAACTACTTTTCCATTCAAAAATAAAAACAAAAAATTTGCATCACAATATCTGTAGTATGCATCCATAGTAGAAGATTTCGGTTAAATAAATTTTTAGAGGTAAATATCTAAGCCATCTCATTGTTCTAGTTGATTATAATTAATATAATAAAAATTAATTAGAATCTTTATTTAATCCATAGCTTTTTTTTTTAATATAGCTCTTATGTTGCTTCAAATGCACAATGCTAAATTAATATGGTATATTTAATAAAACCACTACCTTCATTAGCACTCATGGAAGTGTTTGGAACATTTTGAGCTGCTAGTAGTATTCAAGTGATAGTTTTAATATTGTTATTCAAAAATTAAGGAATACCTTAGAATTAGAACCTATAAAACAAATTAAGGAAAAAAGCATCACTTTGAGATTGCAGAACAAAATAAGATTAGAAGTTGCGTCCCAAATTAAGCCAGGTCTTAATGTGCTTAGTATGTGTTTTTTAAGGTTATAATGTGCAGAAGTATACAGTTTTATGTATCTAATAATCACCTAACCCAAGATCATTTGATGAGGTGTATATATCCAACCTTGCTATATTTTGGAAAAGAAAGGCTGCTAAAGAAATGCAAAAGTAAGGAAATAGTAAGCCTGTTCTCTCATTTTAGACTTAAAATCAACCTCCAATACCACAATCCAAAAACAAGCAATTGAAATAGTTTTCATACAATGACACAGAAATTCCAATATTTTTATAGTACAAACATACGAAACAACTGAATGTAATACAAATGACAAGTTCTTTTAATGAGCATGAGGTGAATCACAAGTCATCTCACAATAGATGAAACAAACAAATTTTTACTAGCTACTTTTATTGAGGTTTATGAATTCATGACTCAATAAAATTACGGAGCCTACTTGCCTCCTCTTGCAAAGATACTAAGGATGCCTCAGCAGAAACTAACTCATTTCTAAGAGTAAAAACTTTAGTTTCAGTCTCCTCAAGCTTTCTCTTGACTTCATCTCCATCATTACACCTCTCAATGCAACCATGCACATAACTGAGCCAAGAAGCATCAAAACCAACTGCTTCTAAGGCTGCACAACACTCTTTGATGTTTTTCCGATCGTCCTCTGTCAAGTCACATCTTCGAGTGGTCCTCAAAATGCTAGTGACTTCGTTGAATAAGGCAGCGAATGCTCTTTGTCGCTTAGTATTGAACCAATCAAGAACATGAGGATGACGCTTTAACCCAGCCTCAAAATATGGCAAGTTTTGTTTGGAAATGTAAACAAACCACTTTTCTTCATTATAACCATCGGATTCTTGTGTTGATGAAGTCATTGGTTCTGGTGCTTTTAAAGGTAATTGATATATTGCTGCTTAAAATCAGAAGATATGAAGAGTCATGTTTTGAAAAAAAATGATAAAATAAAATGTTGTCTTGCAAAACAAATACAACTTTGCACCTGCTTCATCAGGAATCATGGCAGAGTTTTGTGCAGTTTGAGTAGTTGAACAAGAAGGCTTGTGGAAGGTGTCCGACTTCTCTTGAGACCCAAGAAATGAATCATGTAATTGTTCTGGTAGATTTTAACAACACCATGAATTAGTTGTTAAATAATCCAATTAACATTTATAAAAACATAAAGCATATATAAGATAAGAACCTGTGTTTCTTATTGTAATATTCTCTGTAACTCCGTCAGTTTGAGTAGTGCTATGTGTTTCTTGAGTTCCTGTAGTAATAAAAACATAGTAAAACAACTTAGACAATTGGTTTATTGTTGTCAATTGTAAAAAAAAGTGTTTTTTATCATATTTTTAAGGACTTCCTTTCTAAACATTAAAAATTTATTACTTGGTTTATTGTGGTCAATTGTAAAGCTTGTGGGTTGGTTGAGCGAATTGTTGCTCGGATGAGCTTTTGAGTCATGTGATTCTTCTCACAAATTTCAATTGACATGGTAACAAAATTGTATCAATTAATTATTCAAGCAAAAGTATCAAGTAAAAAGATCCATTAAGCAAAATTAAAACCTATATCTTGTATTATAAGCCAAGTTATGTGCTTCTTTAGCTTTTTGAGTTGAAGGTTTATCAATAGCCTCATTCCTCTATTGAGTAAAATTAAGCAAACAAATAGGTTTAGAAAAAGGTTAGTTAGAGAACTAAATGCACAAGGAATTGAAAAAAAAAAAAAGTTGATGACTATCCATTTATAACTAGATTAAATTAACTGGATTAAATTGAGATTTCAATAGAAAATGAAGTTGAAGCATGATTTGGTGATTTAGTGATAAATATCTTAGTTTTCATATTAAAAAAATGCTTTTGAAAAAGTATTAAAAATTTAAAGAAAAGCAAGGGAAAGACTTACGAAAGTAGTTAATCTTTATGGCAACGTGGAGACTAAAAAATAATACTATGATGTTAATACCTTTATCATAAAGCGTGGTAGGAGAGGGACTCAATACATCCTGAGCATTATGAACTGATGAGGACATCCTCTTGGATTCAATTGTCTCTTGAGTCTCAAAAACTGTGAAATAATTTCTTAGAAAAATTAAAAAGTAGATTGACAAAATATTTTAGTCAAATAAAAGTACTTTTCCGCTTAAATAAATTGTTAAAAGGTAAATATCTACCCATAAAAAAACAAGAGGTAAATATCTAAGTCATCTTGTTCTAGTTGGTTACAATTAAATTAACAAAAATTAGAATCTTAAATTAATCCATAGCTTTTTTTAGTGTAGCTCTTATGTCGATTCAAATGCATAACGCTTAATTAATATGGTATGTTTAATAAAACCACTACCTTCATTAGCACTCATGGAAGTGTTTGGAATATTTTTAGCAGTTGGTGTTATTGAAGGCTTCTCGATGGTGTTAAATATCTCTTAGATCCCAATAGATGAATTAAATGATTTGTCTGGTCTATTTTAGCAACCCCGTGATAGAATTGTTATCCATCAATCCATTAATACGTAAAACAATAATATATGATAAAGCATAAGATTAGGACCTGTGTTTTGTGCAGAGGAAAGACTTTCTGTGTCTTGGTCATTTTGAATATTGTCATGTATTTCTTGAGATCCAGGAGCTAGACAAATAAAAGACACTCTATGAGACAAGATAACTTTAGTTAGAAAACGAAATACTTTCATTCCAAAAGAAAAAGATCTATTACTTTGTTTCTTGTCTCCAGTCATAAAAGTTGTGGGTTGGTTGAGCAAATTCTCACTCAGACAAGTTTTTGTGCCATGTAATTCTTCTGAAAAAATTTCAGTTAATCGACATAGTATAACGCTATATCAATTATTTGATCAATCAAGAATAGTAAGTTAAAGATCAATCAAAACAAGATCCGAACCTATCTCAAGTGTTGTCGAATGGCTCAGAGATTGAGATTTTACGGATTTATCAGAAGCCTTATTGGTCACTAGAGCCAAAATATGCATAGAAACAAGTTTATAAATAATTTTGAAAATAGAACGCATAAGATGTTGGAAATTCCACAGACAAAAAAGTAAAGGAAAAACTCCAATATAATATGAAATTAATACCTGTACTGTAATCCATGGTTGGATTAATTACAGTTTGAGCATCAGGATAAGATACATATGTCTCTTGAGTCCCAACAACTGAAAAGATAATTTCTTAGAAAAATTAGAGAATAGAATGAGATAATATTTTAGCAAAATTGAAACGATTATCCCTTCAACAAGTAAAATGATTGCATTACTTTCTTTGTTGTCTATAGCCATTGAAGTTGTGGAGTGATCGAACAAGATCTTACTGAGGTGAATATCTGAGTCATATGATCCTTCTAGTTGATTTTAATTAAAACAATAAGAACAGAATAATTAATTAATCAACAGACTTCAACAACTCTTCCAATATAACTAACTGCTCAGAGCGTCAGACAATAGAGTGTTATTAGAAAAATTCATAAAATAATAAATGGTAGAATTGCACAAATTAATGACCTGTGATTAATTGGAAACACAGATAAAGTAAAATGTTAAAACCTGAAATGTCCAACTCCTTTAAGCTATTGAAAAAATCTTCCACATGTGTTGTTGATGAAGCTGAAGCTTTTGAGGTTTGTAAAGGAGCTGAACCAATGGCTGATTGAATAGTCAAAAGGAATTTGAAATCAGTAAATTTGATGACTTAGGTGTCCCTAAAAATATATAAAGAAGAGTTATTTTCTTATTTCTGAAAACATTGAAATGCCTTACATGTCCTTTCTTCAGCTATTTCAAAGTTTGTGAATTGACAGGATAAGTTTTTTTCAGTTATTATTTCTGAGTCATTTGATATTCCTAAACGATTCAATTACACACAAAAATTAGTACCTTCATTTTGGATGGATGAGATCACCACTTGTTGAGGTTGTGAAATTGATGAATTAATAGCTATATAAACAAGTGAAATTCCATTAAGAAAAAAATTAGAATTCATATTTTGCGGGAAAAATTATTGATTCTAAAAAGATGAGATTAAATTGCTCTGTTTTCTGGATACCAGAGTTTTGTAGTCAGATAGGTCAAATTCTTTATGTGAAGTATTTTTGGATCAAGTGATAGTTTTAATATTTTTATTCAAAAACTAAGAAATACCTTAGCTTTAAAACCTACAAAACAAATCAAGGGGAAAAACAATCATAACTGAGAGATTGGAGAACAAAATAATATTAGAATAATGTGCTGATATATACAGTTTTAAGTATACCTCGAACCTCATGAGTAAAAAAAATGTTAGAATGGTTAATATAAAAAATATATTATAGAATGTGTCAAAAAAAAAGAATGATTATGGAAAGTTTGGAGAAATCAAAATGAAAGTTCTTTGAATTAAGCCTTCCTTTTGTACTATGATAATTTCACATGCGATTTTTGTAGCTTGAAAAAAAGGTTAATCAGTGCACTCACGTGACACGAGTCACAGTTCCCACAAATTAGTAAAGCGAACCAAAAAGGGAAACATAATATAATGAGAACATTTTTTGCAAAATGCACATAATTTTTTCCTTCTAAAATGTATTAAGTTTAATAAACAACCAGAAGTTTATAAACTGGAAAGCAGTACAATTACCTGCATCATAAACTGTGCTAGGAGAATTTTAATTGATTGAACCATTTAACTTTCTACACTGATGAATACATTTTGAGCAACAGGAGATAATGTCTTCTCTAAGGCCTTGTACTTCTCTTGATTCTTAAAATATTAAATTTAATTTTTCTTGTATGTTTTAGTTAACACTGAAAAAATTTGATTACTAGTTATGAAAACTTTTGAAGTGACAAAACCATATTCATGAAATTATACCTTTATCATGTGAAGCTTCAATTTAGAAATGAAAACAGCATAGTACCTTCATTTTGGATTGATGAAGTCACTACTTGTTGGGCTTGTAAAGGTGAAGAATCAACAGCTATATAAACAAGTGAAATGTCTTTCAGAAAAAAAGAATGTGAAGCATTTTTGAAGCATTTGACTCTATTTTAAAATTTTTATTCACATGGAACAGAGCTTGAAGCATCAATTGAAAAGAAAAAGAGTGCGTGACAATGAAAACGTTATTAAACACCACCAAATAATGCAAATCAAGTAAAAAAAACTTGAAAATTGGAAGCAATACCTTAGGATCAGAACCTATAAAACAAATTAAGGAAAAAAGAAAATCATAACATTGAGACCGCAGAGAAAAATAAGATTAGAACAATAGAACTTGTGTTCTGCACTAAGCCAGTTCTTAATGTGCTTATTATATGTTTTTAAGGTTATAATGTGCTCAACCATGCAGTTTGATGTATCTCTAGTGACTCAATTAAAAAGTTAGAATAATTAATATAAAAATATATTATAGAATGATTATGGAAAATTTGGAGAAAACAAAATGAAGTTCTTTAAATTAAGCCATTCTTTTGTACTATGCTAATGTCACATGTGATTAGTGTAGCTTGAACAAAAGATTCAGCAGTTGTTTCATGTGTCACATGAGTCCCACTACCTACAAAAATTAGTAAAACAATCCATAAAGTAAAACAAACTATAATGAGAACATTTTGGTAAAATGCAGACCATTATTTACTCCCAAAATATAGTGCACTAATCAACGACCAAAAGTTTATAAACTACAAAACACTGCAATTACCTGCATCATAAACTGTGCTTGGAGCAATTTTAGTTGTTTGAACCTGTGAATTTTCAACGCTGATGAATACATCTTGAGCAACTGGAGATGAGGCCTTCTCTAAGGCCTTGTGCATCTCTTGTTTCTTACATTCTGAATTTAATGTTTCTTGTAGATTTCAGACAAAATTGAAGGCTAGTTAATAAAAAGAATATAATTACAAAGGCCAATCAAAATGATTTTTTTTAAAAAAAATAAGAATATTGTCCTTGAACAGGAAGCAAGATTAGAACATGTGTCCTTAACTATGCTTGGACTTAATGTGCCTTGATGAGTATCTTGAACAAAGTGAGTTTCAATGGTTCCATCTTGAGTTTCCAATATTTTGGTTTTCCATGTTTAGGTTTCCTATGTATTATTTTTTTTGCAGACCTATATTTTGTATTGTAATTTTCTAATTTAATAAAATCTTTATGCTTCCTGATCAAAAAAATCTTGAGTTTCCAATAAATTTAAATAAAAACATATATCCATTGAACACCGTACCAATAAATAACCCAATATATTTGGGGGCAAAAGGAACAAATACATTTCTTTATTTTGATAATTTAAATAATAAATTTGCATTTCTTAACATCAGTTAGTAGTAAAGCTGCTTTTTATTCAATTTCAAGACACACAATTGAAAGTTCACGTCATAAATTAAGTATAAGGATATTATAGAAAAGAGTCATGACACATAACAAAGAACTTCAGTTAATATCATCATTTGTGTAAAATTGGCACCAAAAAGTCATGATAAAAACACACCTTTTTCTTCAACTGAGGTATTAGTTAATGCACTTTCAACGCCCTCATTGATGGCTCCAGTGGCTAAACATAGATATTTCACCAAAGGAAGAAGAAAAGAAAATAAACATACGTATTTTGGCAAATTCAAAGTGACCTTACTTCATAGAAGTAAAGGGAAAAAAATTTACTGTCATTTTTATCAATCACAACAAGACAAGTACCTGAATCAAATTTTGAAAGGCCTTCTGTGCTTTGATTAGCTTCGTCCAGGGATATCTCAGTGATTTCTCCTATCTTTTGAGTGTCCGTACCTAAATAAATAAACACATAAAATGACATGAGGTTGAAGTAATAATAAAATAAGGGTAATGCTGTGACAATAATTAAATAAGGTTAACTTCATAGTATTAATGTAGCAAATTGAGAGTATAATGAATATTTAAGAGTTAGAAAAAATAAGGTCTAAATCAGTAAATGTTTATGTGGAATTGGAAGTTTGTGCATTTCTTGCTTCCCTGTATCAAGAATCTCACCAGCCTTGGATTTCACGCCATGCTCCTCAAAGGTTAATGCTTTACTTGTACACGCAATAATTTGATGCATTTGACTATTTTGCATGTTGGTGCTTGAAGAAGATTCTTTGCAGTCACCTTCAACTCCTCCAATTTCCTGATTTAGCAGGCAAACAAACACCATAGCATTAACAATTTTGCAACGAAGTTATTTTGTCAAAATATTACTCTATAATATTTGCTGACAGAGATCAAAGGATGGCAGCCAAATTCTATCACATTGTGGAAAACAGAAATGAAAGACAAGATAATAGCTTTTTAAATGTATTCGAGTATATATTAATATGCATACCTTTTCTATGAACAATTGGTTAATAGTGGTGTTAAGGTCCTCTCTCCAACGTTTCCTTTCATTTTCCACTTCCACTACTTTCAAAAATGGGGCAATGATGACTCCATATGAGAATCTTTGCATTTTGTGACATCCTGTCACTTCTAATGTCACCAAAGATGGGAATATGAATGTGTGTTTTCCACAGCAGAAACTTTTTAAAGTTGATAAACCAATTAGCTGCAAATCTTTCAACCTTTCAAATCTAATTACTTCTTCTGATTCCCCTTCATACATCATCACAACATCCTCTAGCATCCCACAATCACTAATTATTAAGCTTGCTAGGTTTACAAGACTTTTAGCAGTGTGAGATGTCATGAAGTACTTGAGCCCACAACAATCCTTCACTTCAAGTGAGGTTAAGTTCTTGAAGGATGCAAAAGGTGGTGTCAATCTTATTAAACCAGAACATTCCAAGATAGAGAAATATTCTAGGTTTTGAACTAGGGGATGTGAAACTGAGTCATCATCAATCCATATATGCTCAAGCTGATGTAACTGATACAACCACACTGTTTTAATTTTGTTGGGGCATTCAATATCATAATGACCCGTTTCTTTTGAAGAAAAGAGTTCTTTGAAAGAACTACAACGCACTTGTAGTGTGGTTGTTGCTGAGAATATTTGTTTCAAAGCATTCAGAAACTTTATTGGAGATTCATGAAATTGTTGCAAACGAAGCATGTTGATGTTCTGAAAGAGATTTTTGTCATATTTTCCATTCAATATCCTCATAGTGTCAATTTCATTTAATGGCAACTCCTCCAAATTTTGGGACACCTGGAAAGCCAAAACATAGTTTATTTCCTTCATCATAGAAAAAACTAACAAGTGAAAAAAAAACATTTTCATGTTCATTCAAGTATTCTTGGTTTTGAAAAAATGAAATCAAAGGCAGACAAATTACATCATTAAAAAAAAAGTGCTTACCTTTTCAATGTCAAACAAAGCTTGTTTCACTTGCAGATCAACGTCAGCAGGCGTTCGAGGATTCAAATCATCAAATGAAAATATATGAAATTCTTCACATCCACAAACATTTATTGTCTGCAATGAAGGACACTCTAGAGTATATCTTTTTGGATAGAAATTAGTTAGTTGCGTCAAATTCCAAAGCTCTAGGCTTGTTAACTGAGGAAACTCAAACTTGATTTCATCTAATCTTTCTTCAAATGAAACGATCTCCTCAACACCACAAGACTCAATGTGAAGCTCCTCAAGTTGCCTCAAGTCTTGGCATAGTGAGACAGAAAACAAATATTTCAAGTGCTGGCACTTGTCAACTTCCATAATCTGTAAGTTTCCAAAACTGATTATTTCTTCTGCTTCTCTATTCCATATGTATTTCAAATTTGGAAGCTCAGAGAGCGTTAATTTATTCAACCCACTAACTTTCTTTGATTCCACGGTTTTGCCATCCAATGCTTTTACATCAAATATTGCTTCTAATGAATCACACTCTGCTACCTCCAGTTCCTCTAATGAACATAGCAATTGTAATAAAGTTGATGAAATAAGCATGTTGGATAGGAATGTACATTTACGCACCACTAGATGCTTCAAATTACAAAATATTTTCTCCCCCCTTGGGCCATACCATAATTCTTCCAATTCTGGAAATTTAGAAAGTTCCAAATAATTGAAGTTTCTAAATGCCACCTGTATAAATGATTATCAAGGTAAGTGATAATGAAGGGTTTCAAAGAAATGGCGTGGATAAGATTGACGAATATAACACCGTTCAAAAAGTCAATGTACTAATTGACTACTGAGAAAGAATAAATTAAAAAAAACGTAATCTCATTTTCTTGGTTTATTTTACATGTTTTTATAGTTAAATACTTATTTTTTTTTATTTATTCACCGGTATTCAACTCTACTACCTGACTACTATTGATATGTTTAAATTTTATATTTAAAATCTCATGAAAAATCTATGGGATCCAAATTCCCTATTTAAACAATATCAATGTTTCAAATTTTGAAACATATGGTTAAATTATAGAAGCTTAAGCACTGAGAGTAATAATAACTTATTTAATTTGGATTTGAAATATAATTCTGGACATGTGAAAATATAAAAATACTATACCCCAAAAGCAATTAATACAGACCATTAACAAGGAATGAATGAAAAAAGGTTTTTCATGATTTTTTAATGTTTTAATATAGTAGATAACTTTTAAGATGTGTTCGGATAGATGAATTTGTTTTTTATTTAAATTTTCCACTATACCGAAACAATACGAGGTGACATTTCTAAATGATTTGTAATGAAATAATGTTTAATTTTCTTGTTGTGAAAAATGAGATATGTATAGCGAATTATTGTACTTCAATCAAAACATAACAGGTATGCCAACATCAAATCACTTTGCACAATAAATTTGCCATGAAAATAGCTTTCATAATATGTGAAGAAGAAATTGAGTGCAAAACAGTGCATACAGGCGATATTCTGTCTACTCTCTTCAAGATATGATTATTAATTACACTAAATAAAGGACATACCTTATCACGATATATCTTGTTGACTATTCCAGTGATATCACCATACGAGCACCATTTTCCATCTTCTTCATCTGTCTCAATTTTTCGAAGCTTTGGTGCACTTATCTCCCCTGTAGAAAAGCCAATCATTCTTGGACATTTCCTTATAACAAGTGTCACCAACAATGGAAGCTTTAACGAGCAGTGAGCAGAGCAAAACGTCTTTAGATTTGACAAACTATCAAGTTTTAAAACTAGTAGGCTGTTTAATGTGATTTCATTTACTTTATCACCTTCCTTTCCTGCCACAATTTCCTCAACTGAATCACAGTTTCTAATCTTCAAAGTTCTTAAATTTTCCAGAGTTCTTGCTGTTGAAGAGGTAATCAAACAAGTCAATCCATCGCAATTCTGCACCTTTAAATATGTCAAGTGATTAAAGGTAAAAGAAGAAGGCACCAAGCACTTCAATTCAGGACACCCATCAACCAATAAGTATTCTAGAGCTTTAAATATAGGGTGTATGTGGCATCCTTGTTGAGTCACATGCTGTAGTTTATGCAAATTTTTGAGTGTCAATTTTTTTACACGTGTTGTGTTCTCAAATTTTCCTTCCACATTGATGGGTACTTGTTCTGAAAATATCTCCTCGAAAGAACTCAATTCCACTATGAGATGTTCAAGACCAGGTATATTTTGGACAAACCAATATGGGAAAGTCGTTTGACCATCTTCAATCACTAGTAACGTAAGAACTTTGAGTTTCTTGAAGTGTTCGCCAGAAAAGTGCCCTTGCAATATAATCCTCAAATGATCACTTGATAGGGCCACATTCTCCAAGTTATCCATCACCTGTATCATACAATCAGTGCATAACAACCAGCTTCATCATTCAGAGGAAGTGGAGACATCCAATGTAAAAAACTTACTTTCATTTTTTTCTTGCTTAGAGAACTCTTGAACCAGTAAATAAGTTTATTAATTGTTCTCTTATCTACTCTATATACTTACAGTTCCAAGTTTTTCACTAGCAAAGATTGCTTTTATTCCTGGGCAATGTAATAATACAATTAAATTTGACGAAGGGCGTACTATAATCAAGAACTTTTAGCATGGCAATGATCAATAACATACATAATTGAATATGACTGACAACTTTTGGACGAGCATTAGGATTACACTCTTTTGTTTTGTCAAGAATGATGCATACCTCTTCGAGTTTGAAAAGAGGCTGTTGCATTGAGAGTTGGAGATTACTATCATCAGAAAGCTTTCCTTGTCTACTTGTAATATGTGTTTCCCGCGCCTTGAACACCTTCAATTTCTTACAATTGTATACATCTAAATTATTCACCATTGAACAAGATAAACTGTGGTTTCCAGCATAAAATCCCTGCAAATCTTCTAAATTCCAAAGCACCATTTGGGTTAGTTGATCAAACACAAATTTGACAGGATTATTTAAGGGCTTCTCACTCTTGGAAACAATTTCCTTCATCTTCTTAGCATTCTTTATCAATATTGTTTCAAGTTGAGGTAGGTTCCTAGCTATGGAGAATGGAAAAAGATACTCTAAATCATTACATTCTGCAACAAACACTGTTTGTAGACTATTGAAGCAATGACTTGATTGAGGATCTCTGCTCCAAATTTGCTTTAGTTGAGGCAGTTGAAAGAGTACGATACACTTGAGTTTTGTTGTATCAACTACATTGACATATAACTGAAACTCAAATATCTCTTGCACAGACTCACAATTTAAGATCACCAATGTCTCTAGAGTTGCAAATGTTCCACTCATATATGCTGGAAATATTTCCTCAAATTTTTCACAATTATTTATTTCCAGCGCTCTGAACAAGCCAATGAATTCGAAGCTAGGATGGGATGCCAGATTGTCTTCAAGTTCCGCATGTCTTCTATTCTTATTTCTTCCAGTTTGGGAAAAATTTCCTGTCAATCATTTATAAGGCTAATAATTAATGTCCTTCCATAGAGAAAGAAAAAGAGAGAGACGGTTTTTTACATTGAATTTCAACTACATATAAACAAGGGAAAATTAATTTGAGGTCCCCCACAAGGGACTTAATACTAGAAAAGTCCTAAAAGTTGAAATAATTAATGTAGGGTCCCAAGGGACCTCAATTTAATATATTTGAAAATTGAAAAGACATTTTTGCCCCTAACAACTTAATGGGCAGCCGTGACAACTCGATGGGCGTAACTTGACAACTAAATGGGCAAATGTGACAACTTGTTGGGCATGTGCTTTAAGTTAATTGCCCAAACTCTTAAGTTAGGGAAAAACCTGACAACTTAATGAGCAGCCGTGACAACTCGATGGGCATAACTTGACAACTGAATGGGCAAATGTGACAACTTGCTGAGCAAAAGTGTCTTTTCAATTTTCAAGTATATTAAAGTGAGGTCCCTTGGGACCCTACATTAATTATTTCAACTTTTGGGACTTTTCTAGTATTAAGTCCCTTGTGGGGGACCTCAAATTAATTTTCCCTATAAACAAACAATAGTAAATGAAATATATGATTGCAACTACCTAACAAAATATCTTTTTAAGTTAAAATTGAATTTACCTCTCCTTGTACTGCACCATTTATCTCCTCTGTAGCAATTATCTCCTCCATCATATCACATTTACTTATTTCAAGTTGCGTGAGATTCAAAAATCTGTAAACCATCGAAGAGGAGAATAAATACTTCATGCTACTACAGTCCTCCACAGTCAAGTTGGTTAAACTCTCGACTAAACAGGGCGCATAAGACTGATTGTCATCCCAAAGTTTCTCCAAATTGACTGAACTCAACTTCAAGGACTCCAATTTAGAAAATTTGACCTGTGAAAAACAATTTTTTTTAGTTTCATTGTGTTTGTAGGAAAATAGACAAGGTGTTGATATTGAGAATGTTCATCTAACATAGATACCCAAAGTTGAGGACATTGATTTATCTTTTATATGGGAGTTCTAATAATAATTTTATAAAAGCATCCAAGTCAAATGTCATTTCTGAAATAAAAGAAGTTATCAATAATTGGATATTGCACATCTCGATCCTTCTATACAAAAATAATTATAGAATATACCCTGGCATTAAAAAATGGTGTTGGAATATGAGCCAACGAGCCTTGCTTAGCTCTCGAAGAGCAAAAATTTTCAAAGGATGGCAAATTCTCCAATGTCAATGAGCGCAATGAAAGAAACTCAATCTTATCATCAATAGCTTTGCCACTATCTGCACTTTCTACCGACACAATATGCTTCATAGAACCACATTCAGAAACTTCAATCTCAACTAGTTGAGAAAAAGCTTTTACTATTGAAACTGAGAAAAGATATACCAATTTGTCACATCTTTTTATTTTGACAACCCTGAGTTTGCCAAAAGAGCCATCCATAACTAGACCATGACCTAGCTTCTCCATGTTACAGAGACCGCGTAGTATCAGTGTCTCTAAATTTGGGAACAAAACTAAAGTTTGATTCCCCTCCTTTGAGTCAATAATATGATGAATCTCACCATTATTTTGGATGTACAAATGCTTTAGAGATGGAAATCCTTTACGATTTATTTCAAAAAGAACATTCAAACTGCCATGGATTTCATCCAAGTTTAAATCTTCCACACTTCTAATCAATGCTTTGATCCCTTGTTCCACATGAATGCTTGTATCCAGCTTTAGCTTTAGCAACTTTGAGACCCCATTGTTGCTTGACCATTCCCATTCATCTCCAATAACAACCTTATATCTTTTCAACTTGTCAAACGGTATATCCTTGGGTAAAAGTCTGGCTTCACGGACATGAATTTCTAGAGTGGTCAAATGGCTAAGCTTATCAAGACTAGCATCTCTCTCTTGGTTAGTTGATCCTTCCACCTCCCATTTAACTGTGGCATTTCCCATATAAAGCTCCTCTATTTGGTTCAACTTGTGCAAACTGTTGGGTAAGGTGGCTTCAATTACAGAATTGCTCAGATCCAACATTCTAAGCTTGGTCAACTGCACTACTTCACTTGGGAATTCTCCCATGGAAGAACAGATCAAGCTAAGAATTTCTAAATTTTTCAAGGCACCTATTCCAGCCATGTTTTTCAAAGAGCAGTCATCCAAACACAATGTTTTGAGTTTGGTCAAAGTTTTAAGAGATATAGGTAATGAATCTATTATCATTCCAGTTAAATCTAATGCTTTGAGGTTTCCTAACCCTTCAAAAAAGGAATCTGGAAGTGCTAAAGTGCGATTATCCCTACTACTTATATGGAGAAATGTTAGATGAGGACAATCTAACCTATCAGGAAGCTTTTGGATGCAACAATTCCTCAAGATGATGTGGGTGCAGCTTTTGGGGATATCATCTCCTAGCCAATTGTGCAACTTAACATTGCATTTAGTAAAAATGATGTCTGAGCCAATTGACATGGCTACGTCACAAACACTACCATGCATTTTGATCCAATTCACTCTTGCATCATCATCATCCAACAAACAAGATGCCTTTAGGTTATCAATTATTGTTAAAAGCCTATTCCTTGCATCCTCAGTGGTATTTATACGTTTAAATATACCTAACCCCATAACATATTTCAACAAGTCACTAAAAAGTATGGATCTTCCATGTGCACCACAAAGCAAGAAAACTTGTTGGGCTTCAGATTCCAATTGATCGAAATTGAGCTTCAGAGATGAAAATAGGGTGGAAGGCATGTCTCTATCATCTAAGCTTTGTAGATTGTTCAAGGTATCTTCCCAATGATGAATTCCCTTATTTCTTAATGACTTTGCAATTGTAACTATCAAATCAGGAAAGCCTCCACACCTTGGGACTAATTGGGTTGCAATAGTATGGAAATCAGCAACTTTAAGCTCGTCAGCAACCCAAACTTCAAACAATCTCCAAGATTCTTCAACACTCAAACGCTTAAGAGAAAAGTTTTTTGAGAATCATTCTTCTCTAAAATATCTTTTAGCGTTGATGTCAACAATAACTTGCAAACCTTGAAATCGGCCTTTTGAGAAATTCCCACCTTTTCTGCATCATATTTCCCCCACATATCTCCAGAAGGGATCCCTAATTTCTCCCAATCAAATTCCTCACATACATCATCAAGTATGAGGACAATATTCTTCATTTTTATCCTCTCACATAGACGATTCACTCTGTCAATTGAGCTACTTATGTCCTTGAAAGCATGAAGGCCTAATTGTTCTGCAATCTCATCTTGAATTCCTTCAAGACTTGTTTGGGATACATTTACCATGACCACTTCATCAAACATCTTTTCTTCATTCACTATTTTGGCAACTTCTTTTACCAGAGTAGTCTTTCCCATCCCCTGTATCCCATAAACCCCAACTTTGTTGACCTTGGGGTCTTTGAGAGATGAAATAATGTCCTCCTTCATTGACTTTCTTGACTCTAGCATATCACTTCCTCTGGTGGTGGGAAAGTTGTTTGTAGTCTTTAAATGTGGGGTATACCCCATGTTGCTTGTAGCCTCAAGCCTACATTTTTCTTTCAGTTCAGTAATAATGGGAGCCATTTTACATGCGTTTCTACCGAGTAGGTACCGTGATTTCAAATTAGGAAAAGACCATTTCCAACACCGTACACTAGCATGAGAGCGATCTTCAGAAAGTTTATGTGCTTCTTCCAAAATCTCTTTAACTCTTCTCTGCAAATTTTCCACGTCACCAAAAATCTCTTTTACACTCCTTCTTTCAGCTTCAACAGCAATGTCAATGCGTTCCTTTGTTGTTCGCAACTCCTCTGCTTCATTCTCTAGCTTGTTTAAATTGTCACCATAGCAAAGTAAATACCCAATCTGCCTTCCAATAGGTGCCACAGTAAGCTCTACTATTTTTGCAGCAACAGCAGCAACAGTCTCGCTTATTACCATCCTTACTTCCTGAATAAAGTGACAAGAAAATTTAGTACTTGAATAAACAAATCAAGAACAAGAATGAAGGGATTTAAGGTATGCTGGAAGAAATATCTGTAATGACAAATAAAATGGCATAATTGGTTATGTGGTTAAAAAATTAAGTAGAAGAACCCAAAACAAAGAAATACATTCAATAATCATTTCACGAAAGACCATGGCAAATAAATTCCATTATGATTTACTGGAAAAATATGACTTAGAAGAGCATAAAATTCTAACACAAAAAATAAAAACTGAATGGCAATGGAATCTTCAAAAATGTTCAGCTCTTGTGTTTAACTTGAATAGAGATAAGTTTGGTCGAGTATGAAGCTAATAATGAACTATATAATACTCCATCCATTCCAAAATATAATATCACTTTCCTTGATTTGAGTAGATTAAGGAAGTTAGTTAAGTTATTTATTAACACATAATATTACCAATTTATCCCAACTATATACCTTCATCCCCACTCTTCCTCTCTTGTTTCTTATTATAGATAAGCATTATAGAGTTAATTTGGGAAAATGTTGGGAAAAATTAGAAAGTGATCTTATACTCAGGAACAAATTGAATTTCAAAAGTGATCTTACATTTAGGAATGGAGGGAGTAGTATAATTTTAGAAACTTACTTTGATATGTTATCTTGGGATCATGTCTTAGATTGTGTTCTTTAAAATTATACTAAAGAGATTGTGTTCTTTAAAATTTTAGAAGTTAGTTAAGTCCTTCGCTCTAAATATAAATGTGGGAATCAAGAGATGCCATACGTGACCAAGAAGAAGGTGGCTTCTCATACTTGGCATGGTATGTGTAAGGTTTGGGAAGCTTTTCATGCGGGTGTGAGCCGCAAGGTGAGGGATGGAAAATCCACCTCCTTTTGGATGGACAACTGGTCCGAGATGAATATTCCCCTTGTGAATTTCATACCTGGGCGTGAGAATCTCATTGACTGCAATGAATCTGTGGATTGTTTTTGTGGGAAACATGGGGAATGGGATAGAGCGAAGATGGTTGTCTGGCTCCCAGCTCACATCATTGACCGTATTGTTAGTGTGCACCCGCCTCGGGAGGGGAGGGGTGAAGATAGGTATTACTGGAAACCAGCTTCTAATGGATGTTTTTCTATTAGTTCTGCCTATTCTTTTTTGTCTACAGGTACGAGACGGGAAGCTCATAGCATATGGAGGATCCTTTGGAGATGGCGAGGTCCTGAGAAAATCAAAGCTTTCATGTGGCTAGCTGTTCATGGGCGGATACATACCACTCAGATGCGAAAGGAGAGGGGCTTAAATGAGATGGGGGACTGTCCGATTGGTTGCGGTTTTGAAGAGGATGATCTCCATCTTCTTCGTGATTGCCCCCAAGCGAAGGAGTACTGGAAAACTGTTCTTCTTCCGGAGAAATGGGATCTCTTCTTCTCCATGCAAAGGACGGAATGGATTAAATGGAACCTTACAAATGATGTTGGCATGCCTATGACACACAAAGTCCCTTGGTCTATTTTGTTTGGGTATCTTGTTTGGGATATTTGGGTTTTTCGGTGTAACAGGTTGTTGAACAATCAGGAACAAGGCTCTACCTTTAAGGTGGATCACACAGTTTTCAGGGCATCCTCGGATCAAGACTTCCTACATGCGCATCATACAGTTTTGAGGAGTGGTCCTAAACCTGAGCAAGCTGTGGATATCTCTAGAAACTATGTCGCTCTGGTTGTGGATGGCTCCGTCTTGGAAGATGGTCGAAGTGGATGTGGAGGTTACATACAAGACTATGACAGAACAAGGTTGGGGGGCTTTAGCTGCAAACTTACTTGTGTCCCCCCAGTTTGTGCAGAATTGCTTGGCATAACCTTAGGGCTTAACTGGTGCTGGGATCGAGGCCTTACTGAGATCACTCTTCTGACTGATTCCGATCCCTTGAGGCTATCAACTACCTCCTTAGGGGATGTGAGGAGCAACACCCCTTTAAGGAGCTCATTGATGATGCCCGGACTTGCTACCACCGTGATTGGAGGATACAACTATGTCATGTTTATAGGGAACACATAGAGACTGCTGATAGACTAGCAAAATTTTCTCATAGTTTAGTAGACCCTTTTTATGTGTTCTATCAACCTCCCTCTTTCATTGAATGGAGGGATGTTCCTAGAACTTAGGTTTTGATTTGTTGTTTTTCCCGCTCTACCCTTGGTTTGTACCGTACTATGATATGTAGATCTTGATATCCAGTTCTATGCAAAAAAAAAATTATACTAAAGAATAGCTCTTGATGAAGTAAATGGATAAATCTTAGACATTTTTTATGAGTGTTGTTTTGTGTTATTGATGTGGCTAGTGACAAAAAGGGAAACCAAAGAGTCTGATTGTTCAAGATATCCTTAAACAAGGGCAATGAACCTATTTTGCCCTTCAAGTAACCACCATATGGACCATTGGGCACCTTAAACTAACACTGGGTACAATTTTACTCTTTAAGTAACCAAAGTGGTCCAATTTTACCCTCTCGCGAATGTAATGTTAACACGTGGAATGTAATGTTGACACGTGGGCGACATGTGTCAACATTACATTCGCCAGAGGGTAAAATTGTTCTACTTTGGTTACTCTTCAAGGGTAAAATTGTACTTGATGTTAGTTTAGGGTGCTCAGTGGTTCAGGTGGCTACTTAAAGGGCAAAATAGGGTAATTTCCCATTAAACAATTGGGAATGGTTATTAGCTGTGTAAGTCTGTAAGAAAGGTGTTCGAATTTGGAATACACATTTTAAGAATAAAAATATGAGTTTTAAACTGAATAATTGATATTAAATAATGACAATAATGATGTTGAACTTTTAATAATTTATTAAGGATATTAACTAAAAGGATTGAAAAATTGGATGATTGTGTAGGATGTAGGATGTGAGTATGTTTATTTATGCATTGCTGATGATTGAACCAAAGCTTTTAGTTTTGTTGATAATGGCATCAAATCGAGTGGTGATTTTTAAGGTATCATGGTATGTTGTGTTGTTAAAGATTGGGAGTCTTTAAAAAGAGTGTATTTATATATGAAGTTAAGTTGTTAAAGTTTGAGTTGATTGTTTCTTTTCTGTACTTTGTTGATTCATTCAAGAATTATTTAGAAATATGAGAAATGATGATTGTTAAATGAATGGTTGCAGTCCAAAAACTATTGTAGTTTCTGTTTGATGTTCAATTCATAATTTTAAGTTTTAAATGGGAATAAATGTTTAAGTGAAGATTTGAATTAAATGACTTCAATATAGGAATAAGTTACAGTTTCTACTTTGAAGACCAAAATAAAATGAAACTTTTTTTAATAAAGATAAGATTTTAGGTTTGAGTAAGACCATATAAGAGAAACGTTTTCAAAGGTATTTATGTTTTAAGTACTGAGAATTAGAATGCTCATTTTTTTAGAAATTGCGTTAGAGTGATTTTTTTTTAATCTTAAAGGATCAATATAGTTTTGGCATAGGAAGAATTTCATATAAGGACCTCTATAACAAATTAATTTAAAAAAGGAAGGAAAGGTTTTGAAATGTCACTACCAGATTTTGATCCTCTAATGAAATTAAATTGTTGCATGAAAAGCCCAAAAAGATCATTGCCTCTAACAATCTCTCTCCTCTGCACCCATGCATCTTTCTCTCTCCCATGCACAAACACTTGTTCATATAGGTTTTACCTTTTTTCATATGTGATTTTCCCTTGTTCATTGTTTCACTTATTCCAATGATCATCAGTCGAGTGTGTGTGAGAGAGAGAGAGGGAGAAGAAATAGAGAAAGATTTTTGTATGACAGAGGAAAGATAGGAAAGAGAGCGCCAGCGGAGTGGTATTTTGTGTTTTAAGGTTTGATATACACATAAATCATATGAAGCTTTCTCTTTAAATCATTTTGACTGCTGTTTCTTTCTCGACGTTGACGCTAGATTTTGGTCACCAGCGATGAATTCGAGTCATGGCACTCCGTTTTCTAGATATTGCGATGATCGATGCAATTGTAATATGTTCAAAGACGTTTGCACAACGCTCAGGGGGGTGTTTGAACTAGATGTTTAACTCTGCCAGATATAGTAATATATTTCATTTAATTTCTTGTTGATTGTTAATATATTTCAGTATTTTAGATATGTTTTCTCATATATTAATCATCTTGTTTCAGAGATTACTTATGAGAAACACATATTCTCATACTAAAGCTAAGCTAAGGTATCCATAGGGCAGCTGTTGTTGGCATTCTTGGCTTAGAGAGATAATTTTTTGTTATCTCTTAAAACCTCAAGAGACAAAACACTATGGATAGCAGTTTTTGGGATTGGATCATATATTACCTGATTTATCATTTAGCATGAAACCTATAATCATTTTTTGACAAAGAATTCTAAAACTATAGTACTAATTTTTTGCTCACTCATTGTGTATTTCAGAATCTATCATCAGACGATGATGATTAATTTTGCCAAAGAATGAAAGGACTCTAATTCTTTGATATTGTTGGAGTTAGTCACCAAGCTAAGCTATTATAAGTGTGTGCATATTATATTTATCTTTAACAATAAAGATACTATGTTATGACACAATAGAATAGATCATTTTATGTAATAAAAAAAAGAATAGATCATCTTAATTTTCATTATTTATCCCTTATTATTTCATCTCTACGACTTAGCCGATCGAACACCTTCACTAATCATAATATCCTAGAACTTCATATACACCCACTAAGCCCTTCACTATAATCCATAGTAATTTAAGGGGTATATATTGTAACCCAAACCCTACCAACAAGATGGTTCATCACATAGATGTTCATACCCATGTTTGTTTGGTCTACCATTTAATATTTAATAGACAAGTCTAAGGCACAATCTACTTTCATGAATTTCTTTATAAAATAAAAGAAAAGATTGGGGAAACTAATGTAACACCCCAAAATTATATTAGAGACAATGAGGAATTATTTAAGGTCTTGTGGTGTCATTTAGGAATTAAAAATATATAAGTTGGTGTTTCGATTTAATTTTTATAAATAAATTAAATCTGATTAGAGATTATTTTCGTATGTCATGTAGACCTCTTCAAACTAGAGCTTCTAGCTAAGTGAAAATTGAGTGTGTCATGTTATTTGCTCCAACAAGGGGTACCGGGTTCGAACTAAAATTCTAGAATTCAAACATCTCTGGATCCTTCTTATTTCTGCTGCATCTTCATTTTTGGAGGGGGGTTTTATCTCTTCGATTTTTGGAAGGATGAATGAATGTAAAGAATCTTCACAACTTGCTGGTATTTAAATCAAATTTGGTGGTTGCTGCAAGCTATTTCTTCTTCTTCTTCCTCTTATGTCCAGCGCCTGATTACTATAGGCATGTAGGTGAGAGTTGATTTCATACTTCTTCTATATGTTAAGAACTATCTTTGAGCAAGAATTATTCATATATGAAATGTAAAACAACTTCTTCTTGGATTTGATTGCCGGTTCTGCTGTTTCAAATTTTTAGTCGAGCATGTTTGTTGGGTGAGAATGGACGACAATAAACTAATTTTCTGTCTAGTCTTGTTTTATTTTATAAGGGAAAAGTTGGTTTGAGCATGTGGAAGATCAAATATCTTCCTATATAATGATATCATTGGGTTGTGAGTGCACTCAAAATGTTGTTAAAAAGGTAGAAGAGAAGCTGAAAATTCATTGTAGCATACTTGAAAAACATAAATGAATGCTGAACCATATTGACAAGAAAAGGGGTAGTGGAAAAGATTAATAATAGCATTTGATTTTTGAATGCACCTAACGTGTTTGATAAAATGTCTAAGAGAAGGAATTGTTTGGAAATTATGGATTTTGTTAGGTGACTTAAGGTGTTGCAAATGTATTTGAGATATTAATTGGTTTGGACTAATTTTATTGAAAATGACTTGATTCTTCTCACCATTCATGGTGAAGTAAAAGTATTGCTAATTTTATGGTTGGTCATTGGTTTTAAATTGATTCCACTTTGATTAATGGAGAATTAGGTATTGAGTGATGTTTAAAGGTTAAATGTGATAACTATGAGATGATTATGAGTAAGGTAGTTAAAGGGGGTTTTTCTTTCCGAATGGGTTATTCAAATTCATAGGAGTCAAGTGTAAAAGAAATGACAATGATGGTTTATAAAATTGGTTTGATCTGTGAGATTATGTTGCCTAAAGGTTTCGATTTGGACTGGTTTTTGGTTTTCATCTTTGATTAAATGATAGTAGAAATGTGATTGTAGGTCATGCATATGAATTCTTTGAAGATGTGTTTATTTTGAAATGTTGTATGTGTCATGTTCGATGATGTTCGCTTGCTATGCAGATGTGATGTAGGAAATGGGTTTCTCTGGAGAAAAGATTTTAGTTATAAGATTTGTATAAAGTAAAAGAATGGCTAATGGAACTTGATTATCTACTCTAATTCCTTTTGATGCTTGAGGTTTACTAACAACTAGAAGTTGTGGATAGATTTAGTTTTGGTTTTTTGGAAGATTAAATTTTGAAGTTGAAGTTTGTAATTTGAGTTATTGATGTAAGTATGGTTGAATGGGTGTTTGCAATTGCTGATCAAATGTGATTATCAGGATTAGGATGGGAATGATATATGGTGGTATATGGATGTGAAAGTAATAGGATTTTCTCAAATTAGTTTTGGGAGTTTACCATTGCGTAGAGGTATTTGTAGTAAATTTAGTTGCTATGAATACATGCATGTGAGTTCCGAAATTCTATTATTGCTGCAATGACCGATAAATTTTGGATGTGCGTGGGTTATTTAAAGAACATGATATGACATTTGAATTTAAATGAGTTGCTACTATTAATTGATGAGTATGCAGAAAACTGATTTTGTTTGCCTCAAATTTCAGTAGGGGAACATTAGAGTAAAACTAGTTTATAGTCAAGATTGGGTAATCAGAGGTTGTTATTTGTTAATCTGTTTGAAGTTGCTTGTGACACGTGGAAATGACATTTAATTGGTAGATAAAGCCTATCTAAGTTGTACCTTGGCATCATTTTCAATAACATAGTTTCCATAGCTTTAAATGTAACATGAATGGCTGGAAGTTGATTGAATCTTGGTTAAATTATGATGGTAAAAGACACCGTAGCTAGTCAAGGATCGAAAATGATTTACTATTCTCTTTTGTTTCCTCTTGGCATGGGTGGTGGGATATGGGGTGTCAATTAATTCATATTTTTTTGTTGTATGATTAAAGAATTTATTCTGTTTTTTTATTCTGTACTATATTTGTTCAAAGTATATTTTATACTTATGGATAAAACTGATTTGAAAGTTTTAAAGGTATTGATGTGGAATTTCATACTTAAGTATTTTATTATAAACTATTTGATAAAGAGTTATCTTTTTCTTAGAATATTTGTTATTGATATTGGTATATTGGCATCAAGCATGCTTCAAAACATTTTGAAGTCATATGGAAGATGAGATTTGATATCTGATTTCAAATTGATTTATTTATTACTACATAAACGTTTATTTTTTAGGAACTAGACATAAAGCGCTTGTTTCGTGACTTCGTGTCACGCTTGTTTCGTGGCTTTGTCACGCTTGTTTCGTGACTTCGTGTCACGCTTGTTTCGTGGTTTAACCACGCTTGAAATGTTTTCATAGTCTTGAGCTACACTTGTACTGTTTTCGTACACTCGAGCTACGCTTGAACTGTTTTCGTAAACTCGAGTTACGCTTGACCTGTTTTCGTAGTCTCAAGCTACGCTTGAAATGTTTTCGTAGACTCAAGGTACACTTGATCTGTTTTTGTAATCTCGAGCTACGCTTGTTTCGTGACTTCATGTTACGCTTGTTTCGTGGCTTGCCACGCTTGTTTTCGTGACTTCGTGTCACACTTGGTTATTTACCCTCGTGGACTGTGTGTCCACGCTTGTTTTCGTAGTCTTGAGATATGCTGATTTTCGTGGCCTTGAGGCTATGCAAGACTTGTAGATTTCGAGCTGCACTTGTTATTCGCTTTGTGTCAGTTCCTCTATAGAAAACAAGTTTTTCATAATAATGAATTTTTCATTCTTATTTTGTTATATATGAAAGGAATTATTTTGAATGTTATGCTGCTTTTTGCCCTTTGGTATCTATTATTTTCAGATGGTAGTATTTTCATATTGAGCGGAAGTTTATATATTGTAAGGTAATTTCAACAAAACTAATTTCATTCTTAAATATCACATTTATTTCATTTGTTTGAATATGACTTTGAACTCTTGATAAATGTGACAATAAGCTTATTGAAGATATTATTTGACTTTGCATGCCTTATAGATTAAATTTTCTCTTGTGCTAGAGTTTTGATGTTTTGCTAAGTTTAGATTATGCTGTTTTGGTTTTCTAAGTTGTGTCTTATAATTATTTATGGATGGTTGAGATCTTATGCAATCATGAAGTGAATTTTGGAAAGGATTTTGGAAAGGCTTGGATTTAGGTGTGTGGAATGATGATAAACCATATATAAAACTTGAGAGTTATGTTACTTGTATTTTGGAATTTTTCTCTGTCTGTTTTAGGTTCGTCCTTGATCCTTCAAATGATGGTTATGTTGAAATTAATGGGTGACTATAAATGGAGGTATAAAAAAACTTACTGATTGTTGAAAAAAAAATATATACAGAATTGATGGAGGAATAGTTAATTGAAATGACTTACGAAGTGAGATTGGTCAATACTTCGTGCTGGTCACGCTATAGAATTTTAGGGTGTGACAACTAAACTAGAATTCAGTGACGTTAATGTATAAGTTGATAAGATCAAATAGAAAAGTAGTACATTTAAACAAGTAATTGGCTAAAAAATAAGAAATTGTGAGTTGGAAAAGGCAAATTTAGTAGAACAATAAAACCATTGTTTGTAAAATATTGGCTAGGACATAAAGAACTAGAAAGAATGATATTGGGACAGAAAGAATGATATTGCTTATACTCTTTTCTTTCGTAAATATAAGAGTTGGTTGACTTTTTTAGAAAATCTTAAGAAAACTAACTATATTACTTCAAAATTTATTTTAATAAATTTAAGGAAAATGACAAATAAATATCTCTAAATATCCAAAAGGACAAGTAAGGAACTCAAACTTCTAAAAGGATAAGTAAGGAACTTCAGTAAAGATTAACAATTGGAACATAGTAATTAACATTTGAAACATAGCAATTAACACAATTGTCTAGTTCCTTAATTGTCCTTTTGGAATTCAGAGTTCCTTACTTGTCATTTTGAAGTTTGATTTCCTTACTTGTCTTTTTAAATATTTGAAGATATTTATTTATCATTTTCTCATATATTTATGTCTGAAATAGTTTATTTAACTTGTAAGCTAACATATATTCTAATAGTATATAAAATAGGTTATAATTAAGTAGTTCATTTTTAAATTTCTCCAAAACAGTTAACTAACTCTTTATTTAATAATGGAGAGTTTTTTCGGAAATATACATTGGATGACATAGAACCCAATTGGGTTTAAATTTTACCCACTCACTTTCATTTTTATTTTTGCTCTTCCCCCATTCAAATTTTTTAAAAGAATAAAATAGGTTCCACCGACTGGCTACTGGCTATCAAAGCTCCAATGCTTGTGGGACCCTTACCGGCCGATGGGGGCAATCCCTTTTTGAAAAGAAAATAATTTTACTCAAGAGCATTTTGGTCATTTAAATTAAATTGGAATAAGAACATAAAATGTAAATGGCATATAACTATTGTTTTTCAAATTCAGTCATATTAATTGTCCTTTACATATTTCCCTTAGAGGGGAAAATGACAAATAAATACTTCCAAATATGCAAAAGGATAAGTAAGGAACTCAAACTTCCAAAAATACAAGTAAGAAACTGTGAATTCCAAAAGGACAATTAAGGAACCTAACAATTGTTAATCCTTATGTTCTAGTTGTTAATAACTATGTTTCAATTGTTATTTTTTCTATTTGGGAATTTGAGTTCTTTACTTGTCCTTTTTTAAGTTTGAGTTCCTTACTTGTACTTTTGAACATTCGGAGGTATTTATTTGTCTTTCTCCCAATTTAGAGTGTTTTTTAAATTGAATTTTTTTTTCCCAAATATATAATGCTTTTTGTATTTAAATGGGATAATGATCAAATTTTATTTCTTCCCATCTCGACACCTGGTTGACTATAAGTCAATCCACCAACCTCTAACCTATTGATTACAAGTCACTTTGTTTAATTACCCATCCGATTTTGCCCTTTTCATTTCGCTATTTTTATACCGAACCTTTTCATTTCATCTTGTTTTCTTTTCCAACCAATATAAATAAAGGTCTTACTTTTTCTTCTTGTTTTTTTATAAATAAAAAAATTCCGTTGCTCTGAAGGGAGGGAGGCTATTGTTCATATGGTCATGAATTTGTAACAATGACGAGAAATAACCCATCCAAATACAAGATCTAGATTCTATTAAATATGTTGGGGGGAAAAGGATTATTCCAAATAAAATTAGAAGCTTTTTTTTTGTTAATCACCGCCCGGTTTAATCCGGACTCGAGGGATAGGAGTGTTGCCCACATAGGCAAGGTTGTCCCCTCTCCCAATGAGAGCACTTCCCGGGAATCGAACACGCGTTATTATCCTTACAGGGGTTGTAGCCCACTTACTAGCTCAAACAACTACCCATTGGTAATAAATTAAAACCTTTGGTAAGCTTATTAACTCTCTTTACAAATTGTGTGCCACTATCAATTCATAAGCAGTAATTCAATGCAACCATTCAAAAGATACCTTGCTAGAATGCTGGTGGTTAATTAGGAGTTGACCTTCAAAAGCCTTAGATGCAGGAGTCAGCAATCAAATTAAACTTCTGTAGGTGAAAACCAGAGAAAGAAAAATAAGTTAAAAAGATCAAAATATATTGTTCATATATACAAACTCAAATTATTTCTGACCACCAAGATTAAGATTTTACAGGTACCACTTTATGATCCCCACCACTTTCTTGTGTCTGATAAAGCAGAGATGAAAACACCACCAAAGCTTCTCAAGCACCGACTTAGCTCCTTAGATTTTCTTTTTTTTATAAAAAATCATTGATCGCAAGAAAAAAAATCAACGGTAGTATATGAAGAAGAGTAAAAAGGAATTAAAAAACATCAAACTAACATTTTCTTTTTTTTTTTTATAAAAATAGTTCAGATCTAAAGACTTCAATACATCCAAGCAGTACAAACCTCGTAAAAATTGTCAAGAAAGCCACCAAATTAATCAATGAAAAACAAGAGAAGTGACATCTTCAAAATAGACTTTAAACGATAGCTCCATTTTCCCAAACTTTTTTTTCTTCTTTTCAGTGAGTTCGTATTGAACTGGACAACAAGAAATACAAAATAATTTTTTTTTTATTAAAAAATACAAAATAATTTGAAACACACTTGTTTTCTTTTTGTCTTCTACTTTTTTTGAAAATTTTTATGGTTAAATGATCGACGAGAACACAACAAACTAAATGCGAAAGAATACCAACTTTTTTTTGTTTTTTTAAATCACCAAAACGACTCGATCAGAAAATTGAGAAAAAGAAATCAAATGCAGCGAACTTAAAAACTGGAAACATTTCACAAAACGAGAAGTTTTCCTGAGCAACTAGAACAAGAGAGTGAAGAGACGAAGAGTGAGCCAGTGAGGATTAAAGAGAAGAGGAAAAAGAGGAGGAGAGAAGCGAAGACTTTGCAAGTCAATGTTACTTTTCACCACGTTTATCAGTATTATTGTACTATTACCCTGTATGCCCACGTGCTTGTCATAAAATGATTTTTATCTACCATTCTGTTTGAGACTTGAGTATGAGAGGTGATATGTTGAAAGAGGAAATGTGAAACCTGCAAAAGACTGATCGTGATGGGGACAACACGGTTAAAGAAGGTACAAATTCATCAATGAATGGACGAGCAACATGTGACGGCATTGAATTTATAAGATTAAGTTTTGAAGAATAATTAGTGAGATCAAGTTGTGTTTTTAAAGAATAGATTTTCATTTTCAGAGTGAATTAAAGAAATGCTTTTGGGGGGTCCCTCTTCAAAAACATTAGATCTAAAGGCAGTGACAACTATTGTTCTAAAGCAGTGACAACTATTGTCTTGGATATTGTTCTCATGGGAACCTAACAGCTAGGGCTGCATAAAAGCCCGGTGGTCCGTTTGGCCCTCCACGACCTGACCCGGCCATATACGAAAATTGGTCCGTCACAATGTGGCCTGGAACCAACCCTATTAGGACATGACTGACACGACTATCGGGTAGGACAGGATCCGGGCATATGCTCCATGATCAATCGGGCGGCTCGACCCGATTATTTATTAATATTTTTATAATTTTTTATTATTTATTAATATTTTTTATAAAAGAATGTTTTATTAAATTTTTCTATTAAATGTTTTTTTCTTTGCTTGTTTCTAGTATTATAATAGTTTCAATTCCTATATGGTTAATGTTTATTAATATCTCTAGAGTAAGTTATCAGGTAATGTTAACAATTGTATTTGCATTTTATTAATATTCAGTTAACCATCTTAATATCAAAGTCACTCAACTATCTCTTTAATTTTCAATTTAGAGTAGTTGGTACTATATTCAAAGTGATTTTATTTTGGTCGAGAGTTATATTCAAAGTGAGCACTAACTCCTTTTTGTAGTAGCTATATATATGTGACTCATTATATTTATCATTGCATTGATGCTTCTTAATTGTTATTGATAAATGATGATCAAAATTTCCTTCGCTTTTCTAAAATTGGGGTTGAGTTTCTCTCATTTTGTGCTTAGCATGACCATCATGGTCCGTCATGTGGCCCTGCGGTCATGTCCTACCCGATCTTTGTGTCGGGCCAAACAGGACATGATCGGGTCTCAGGCCAAAAATTTTGGCCCGACAATTATTTAGGATTTAACCAGGGCATATAGGTGGTCCGGTTATGTCCGTCATTTGTGTAGACCTACTAACAGCTATATTCAAAAAATGCACTATAATATATCGAAACATTTTGTATTTGGTTTTCAAATGTGATCTCGACAAATAAGAAAAAATAGGTATTTTCATGTGTAACCTGAAACCAAGACTGGGTAAGACATATATTGCAAAAGGAATGTCTTATTGGTCCTAAAAAATTTAGATTCTAAGAAAAAATAATGTATTAAATTAGAAAAATAAATTATGGAAATGAATTAATAATATATTTTTATATAGTGTATTAAGTAATACTACCTCCGGTCCTAAATATAGGACTTAGATGACTTTTTTTTGAGAGATTAAGGTTGCAAAATAGTCTATTAAATTATGACATATTTGATATATTTTTAGATTATCCATTAGTTTATAAGTAAAATAATTAATAAACTAGTGTAAGGGAAAAAATTAGGTAAATCAATTTAGAATTAACTTATTTTGCTCTTTTTAGGATTTTTTCAAAAAAGTCAATTAGGTCTTATATTTAGGACTGGAGGGAGTAATAATTATATGATGTATAAAAATTAATAATATATTCGTATCAAGTTGGACTATTGGTCCTAAAGTCTATACCCTTATGTTGTCCTGCCTAATAGTCAAATCTTGTGATGTCCTCATTTTTATGGTTTTTTTTTTCTGATCAAAAATTTTTTTATGGTTTCGGGCCTATTTGTTTCAGTACCAAATTGCCTTAGCTTCCTGCTGGAGTGGGGCCGAGCAGACCACTGGTTGTTGTGAAACCCTATTATGTACAATAAATTTAGGTTGGAATAGTCAATATTTATTGCGTGCCAATTGTATACAGCTTTAATTTGGGTCCTACAGCCAGACATCCCATTACGTCACTTGAATTTTTAGATAGTCAGGAAAGAGTAGGGTTTTAGAAAGAGGGATGTACTATTGTTTAAAGATAAAAAATGAGTTTGGATGATTATGTGGCATCCACATGGGATTTCATAATCAAATCATCTAAGTTAATTGTCATAATTAACTTTGTTAATGATGTAGACATTACTACGTTTCTAAAATTCCTAGTGATATTGAGACTAAAAAAATTTTCAAGCGTGAATATATATCTGAGAATGAGGATATACTTTCAGGTTACTATTTAACCCTACAATTAAATGATATATTCACGTTATTGAGGTGAACTATTTAGGAAACAACTTATTTTTTGGAAATTACGATTACAAACTCGATCAGAAAATTGAGAGTAAGGAAACAAATGTTAGAAATTTTGCTTTTACAGTGAGGATTTTAGGGTTTTTCCAAAAAAGAAAAAGTGAGAATTTCAGGGAGGAGAAAAACGAAGATGAAGATACCAAGACTTTGCAAGACTTTGCAAAGACTTGGAGTCAATGGTACCATTCTATGGCTAGAAAAAGGTACCATTCAAAATTATTATACTACGGGTCTGGATTGTTTCCATTTCCCACTTTCTCCTTTTTCCCTCCTTTTCCTTTTAACACATTTGGATCAAACATCTAAGGGTGTATATTTAGTAATTTAATAAAAATGAATATGATTATAGTAATACATACAATTCACATAAATAAATTTAATTTGCCAAAACTTGTAAGAATTCACATCTGTAATTAAAAAATGAAAAGTAAAAAATAAATTTTATAATAGAAATCTACAATTTTAGGTAGTTTACACTAAATTTTAATAGATCAAATTTATTTATAAAATTTTTAAACACTATCATAATTATATTTTGTTTCATTATAACATGAAATCTAAACCATTGGATTTTCAATCCGATGGTGTCTATAAGGAAAATGAGGGAAAATGAGAGGAAAAGAAAAAGAGAAAATCCTCTCCCCAATTATACACCCTGTCTGCAAACGTTATTGTCAAAACTCATAAATTGCTTGTATCTACCGTTCTGATAAGGGTAAGGAGTGTAAAGTTTTTTTTTTATCAAAAAGCAGGAATTTTTATTAAAGTGGAAAATGAAAATACAAAATAGGTCTGCAAAAAAGAAAATTCAAATGATAATACATTGAAACCCTAAAATGATAAACATGGATATGAGGAGCCGCCGCCACCGCAAAAACCCTACCATCCACTTCATCTTTCCTTCATGATAATTTGTGGGTAGAAAAGAACCGTCACCGGTAGAAACACCATTGAGTAGTGGTTGTTCAAAGAACCATCCAAAGGATCCACACCTCTTATCGGTAATAAACCAATCAATTTGGTTTTCAAAGAAACTCCATGAGTAGATCTCACGGAAACAAACATACCAACAAAACTAATACATAAGATGAAGATTGGGTAGAAGAAATTTCTCTTGTCGTCGAACCTCCTAAACCAATTTATTTGAGAATGGAAGAAATATAAAAGCAGACCAACGAAAGTGACGGACGTTTCCTTCCCCGGCATGAACCGAAGAAGGAGACGCTGATGAAGAAGCTCGTACAACGACGAGAGAAGAGATCCCACCACCACCCAAAAAGTTTGAGAGGAGGGGGAGAGAGGATAGAGCCAACTCAAGAGAGCCGACCCTAACAAAAGTCAAATAAGGTACGATTCCTTCAATGCGAGCATGTGACGACGACATTGAGTTTATAAGATTGGTTTTTGGAGAATAATTTGAAGAAACAAAGGTTGAAATTACTTTTAAAGAACATACTCCTTCCGGTCCTAAATATAAGACTTAATTGACTTTTTTAGAAAATCTTAAAAAAGCATTATAAAAGACTTAATTGACTTAATTGATTTACCTAATTTTTTTCTCTTAGACTAGTTTATTTTACCTATAAGCTAATGGATAATCTAAAAAGATATCAAATATGTCATGATTTAATAACCTATTTCGCAACCTTAATCTTTCCAAAAGAAAGTTATCTTTGGTCTTATATTTAGGACCGTAGGTAGTATCATTTACGTGAATAAATTTTGTAATTTTGATAAAGCGAGAGTGTGTAGATTATTGTCAATAAAATACTTTTGAGAGATCAGATTTACAGCTAGATCTCTTAGAAGAGAATTAACCACGATCAGATCCATTGAAACTATATATATCAAATTATATTAGAACCCATATGGATTTACCCATCGTCCGTGGGTTCAGTGGCGAAGGGATTGAACAATGAGCGTCGGGTTGACCACCACGTCGCAAATTTGAATTGGGGAGTGACACTTTGTTGTGTCTCCATCGCGGCGCTTGGGGAGGTATCTCCGTAGCTAAGTGAAGCTGGGAGTAACCTACCTGTGTGGACAGACAGAAAGGGCTTGCTGGTCATGCATCAGAGTCCACAGGGACAGACCCAGTGGATCATGAGTTAGGTGTCGTGGCCTTGAATTGGGTTGAGCCTAAACCCCGTCCTAAAATTTATTTATCAAAAACAAAAGAACCCATATGGATTTAAGTGATATTGAATCAAATGTGTTGGGAGTTATTAATATACTTGAATGAGTTAGTATTAGCAAATCTCCTCAATGAATATATACTAGTGTTGACTTTATTTCTTATCAAAATTCTATTGTTAACTTTCCACACATTTAGTCTAATATTACTTAAATCAATAAGGATCTTAATATAATTTATCAATACATGATTAATTCTCTGCATAAGACCTAGTTTTTATTGTCCCATAATTGTTATTTGTACATTACTAGAAAAAGACACGAGTTCATGTGATAAGGATTAAGGAGAGAGGGCAGCTAGGTTCATTTTTATTGATTATCATGACATTTTTCTGTATTTTTTTTTTAACAGAAATGACATTTTTCTATATCGTACCTTAGGTAAAAGCAAATAGTTTTTGGTTATCTTAATCTAATTTTGAGTCATTAAGACCATGGTTTTCAAGGAAATTTATTTTTCAAAATTTCGCCTAATTGGGCTTTGTGTTATCAAACATTTTGCATCCCACAAGCCACGTGTCATATTTGTATACCTCACTTCACAATTTTTTCAACACATCTATGTTTTAATTGTTGGTTAATGAATTTCCTATATTTGTACCCTTTTATTTGATTGATACTGTGTTTGCACCGAAACGTTATTGATATATTTAATTCAATTTGCATTTGATACTAAATTTGTACTTTAACCCTTGAAAAATTTAGAATAACCAAACAACTACAATTACAAATAAATTAATAGATCTTGAAGCCCAAAGGGCTTCAAATATATAGCTCCAAAGCATATAAAGTATCCCGATAAAAAAAGGCATATAAAGTAATAAAACGATAGTGACATAGAAGTAATCAATTATATTATGAAATACATAGAAATGAACGAATTTAATAAGAATAAATAACATTATGAAATAAGTAAACAGCGTTAGGAAGACATATACAAGCAAGAGAAGATATTGTTGAGGGCGTTATTATGCTCATCATTATTCACTTCTGATAATGATGAATTTGACTTCTCTTTCTTCCTCCTCTTGTTGAACCATAACTTATGTTTTCTCTGCTTTGTCTCTGACTCTTCTTCCCGGAATGGACTATACATGACTAGATATCTCTGTCTATAAGATGCATACAATTCTTGTTCATTCAAAGGCCTCACTGATTCAGATTGCTGAGATCCACTAAAACTAAATAATGATGATGAATCAGATAATAGATCATCTTCATGATGATGACCCTCTTTCTCATTGGTAGCTTTTTGGGTTAGGTTTCTTAAAAACCTTGCATCTGCTGATGCTTGACGAATTAGTTTAGCTTTAGCAATGCCTTCCATTGAAATTTAATTCTTCTCAAACACTCTAGTTTTATTTTCCTCAGTAATAATCTTGTCACTCTCACTACTTTATATTGCTGGCTTTCCTTATATATTGGAACATCACAATTTAGACACAAGAGCAGCTATGGCCAATATCCACTTCTTAGAATCTATATGGTCTTCCTTTACGACAAATATTGGTATTTTAATTTTTAAATGAGGAAGCATGTTTTAACTTGTTCTTTATATCTGGACATACAGTACGTTATACTATAATGCCAATTGAATGTAATCAAAAAAAAAATAATGCCAATTGAAGTTGTAAGTCAGATTACGCGTCGCGTTACTAAATTTTTTTTACCTGAAATAAATAAATAAAGAAAGCGTGTGTGTATATTTAACGCCAAAGGATCGCATTATTATTAGAGACTTAGAGTAGTTCAATTATCTTTTTGGACGGGAAGAAACAAAACGAAAATTATATACTGCGTTTATTGTCTTAAAGTCAAGGCATCTTGAAAGTTGCGCTGTTTCTTTTTTGAAAAGTTAACAAATTAATTTGGTTTTGCTTCAACATCGTGTTTGATTTCATTCATCACTCTCATTTTGTCTTCAGCTTCTCAACTCAATTCAACACCACGTGTAATTCATTTAGCTAACATCTACATATAATCACCTTATTTAAAAAAATAGGCAAGTTAATCTTAACCGTTCGGAGGCTCAATGAATTACACGTGGTGTTTCATGAAAGACCACGTGTAATTAACTACCAACAAAGTTTTCATACATATGGTGGAAGTATATCTTTTCCTTTTTTTAATTGTATCCTAAGTATCCCATCTCTACCTTTAAATAAAAACAAATGGACAATTTAGATTTTTTTACCAACAGATAGTTTAAATTTAATATTTTATTAATGAATTTATTTCAATTTGTTTGATTCGTATTACAGTTTTGAATTATGTAGACTGTAGCTCATATCTTTGAAATCAAATTTATTTATTTCTGTCTATAGTTGTTTATAAAAATATCAAGTTTAAGTCATCAAAGTTTTCTCCAATTATTAATTATTATAAGGTCTATTTGAGATTTTAAGAATAAGATGAGAGACAACTCAAATCCCTCACATGGATGATGCGATCTGAATTTATAGCCTTGTGGACTGTGATTGAACTTATTACCAATTGGACTAACATGTTCACTATGATCATGGCATTAACTTGTTGTACATGATTTCATGAAAGGTTCCATTATTCTTCGGTCGTATGGGGCTTTTTGAATTATTGTGAAGCCTGACCTGTATTCGTAAACTAGTCAAAAGCATCCGTACTCGTAGATGATCTCAGTTTTGTATACTGACCTAGGCCCATATCCTAAGCCTAAACTCAGTCCAAAATGATAAGCCCAAACTAAAGAGGGCCTTAAGTGCATAACTAAAAAGAATATCGTTGGCCCAAAAAACTAAAAACAATATCAACAAGAATTGTGTCCCCCTAATCCTTCTACACAATCATGTATGAATTACTCCATCTAATTGTTCAAATTTAATAGAGACTACACAAATAATGTTAGATTTAGAAGATAGAATGTCAAACCAGTACCTCATAATGTGTTTAACCAATATTTAAATGACCCTTTAAAAATGAGTTCACATTTAGTATTTAACCAACATTTAAATCTCAATTAGGACCTCCAATAGGAGACTACTTATGCTCAACAAAAAAAGAAAAGTTGAAATATCAAAGTGGTCTAATATTTTGTACTAGAGAGAGTATTTCAATATTTTGAAACCATATAATTTTGATTATTAATGTTTTAAATTGTTTTTTTCTTGGAACAATTTGCTTGTTTTCTAATTATGAGTGAAACAACACAGATCAAATAAACATTTCATTGAGTGAAACAACACAGATCAAACAATAAAAAGTTTTTAGACTGCCAATTTTGTTTTGCTTGGAAAGCATATTTGGTTAAAAAAAATAAAAAGTTATTATGTCACATTTGATGTTAAAGAATTAATGGTTTTAGGAATTAAAAAAGTCAAATAAACTAGTTAATTATAACATATAATATATGCAATAAGATTATATGTAGTTTACAAGTGATGTGAATTAATTTTGAGAAAAATGATAACAATAAATATTTTAAGTTATTTATTTAGCAATCTATGTTTCTCTAAAAACTTATAATTGATTTTATATTAAGATTAGAGAGAGTATATTGTTACAATTACCAAATTGGAATTCACTATTGTAGAGGGAGGAAGATAGCTCGTTTTGTACAATATGTGCCCACCAAAACATGTGGGCCTTAGCTTCCTAAAATTTTTCTTTTTTTCTCTTTATCGTGTGAATAATTTTATACTTGCAAGAAATAACTGAAACCGATTACTTAATATAATAATATTGCGGTAATGAATCCACATAGTATAGAAGACATTTGTGTTGAAAGCAGAAGTCATTGGTCCAAAAACTTAGTGTTTGGTTTTTCTGTAAATCTAATAATAAGATCTAGATAACTGTTTAATTGACCATTGATTGTGTGTGTGTGAAATAGAGCAAGCTCCGAAATTTTATGGATGTTTTTTTTTTCATATCATGTGTTGATTCAAATATAGAGTGAAGTTGACAGACGACAGAACAGATCCGTTGGGAAAGACAAGCAAAGATATATTAATGTGTGTGCATGCGTGTGGAAATATATAGCTAAATGGTGGATGAAGCATCGCTGTTCAGCGTTCCCTTGCAAAACAATATAAATAGTGAAAACACAACAAATAAACTACAAAGTTAACAGTAACAAGAATTAATGAGTAATCTTAGTAATCTTATAAAAAAAGAATTAATGAGTAAGCATGCACTCAATAAAGTTTTCAGTCGAGAATAATACTACCTCCGGTCCTAAATATATGATCTAATTGACTTTTTTTTGGAGAGATTAAGGTTACGAAATAGATTATGTTTTTTTTGTAGAGCCTTCGGTGTCCGGCCCCCCTTCGGGGAACCGACTAATCCGAAGTCGCCGCTGGGATTCCCCAATTGAGGGTGACGACTTCCCAAGGGTTCGAACTCATGACCTGGTGGGTACGCGGTGTCTTACCTTCCCCTTTCTTACCAGCTGTTCTACACCCCCTTGGGCTTGTGAAATAGGTTATTAAATGATGACATATGTGATATATTTTTAGATTATCCATTAGTTTATAGGTAAAATAAACTAGTTTAAGGGAAAAAATAGGTCAATCAATTTATAATTGACTTATTTTACTTTTTTAAGGATTTTTTCAGAAAAAATCAATTAGGTCTTATATTTAAGACCGGAGGGAGTAGTAATTTGGAATTTTGTTTCTAGAGCAATAATGTTGCCATAAAACTACTCAATTTATATTAAAATCTTAAAAGAGTATTAAAATAGAGTAATACTATCATTTGTATTTAAAATGCTAATAGTCAATGTAGACTTTTTAAATGGTCCGATCCATGTTAATTTTATGACAGGAGAGGGCAATATCATTTTACCTAAAATTTCTTAGACAGTTTTGATGTTGAGTGTAAACTTATAGAACAAATTTGCGTCTCATAACCCAATTAATGATAATTTAGTCTTGAAAATTACATCCTATTAATTGATTATTAGCCAATAATTTATTTACCTTAATTCGACAAATGTAAAGTACTGTGTCATGTGGACCACCGACTCCGTCCCTAATCCACTGCCTTTGTTGGTATTGCATGGTCGATAAGTGGAAAGCACCTCACATTTAACCCCACACACATATGAAACTGTAAGTAGGGATTTTGATGTTGATAATGAAGAACATAGCTTGCTATTGTAGCCGTAGATGATTGCTTGTACTGAACAAAGATCAACATGGCTACAAAATCAAAAAATAGAGTGCATAATTTTCTTATACAATAGAGTTTTGTCGCTATAGTTGGATGATTTAATTGGACCAAAAATGTTGATGTTTGTACAGGAAGAGTAGGATTTATTATTCGCAAACAATGAACTAGTATATATACCCCCTTTATTTTCTTTCTCTTTTAGCTATCATATATGTGTATCTACCCTGAAGAAAAAGGATAAATAATTCAAATAGTTGTCTAATTCCTTTTTGTTTTAATAATTTATAGTTGTCAAACTCTAACTAATTAAAAAATGTCACATATATTTAGGAACAAACCCACATCACCAAATAGGTTTTATATCAGAAAAAAGAGAATATTACTTGATATTTAATAGATTAATTTGAAAACTTTCACCGTAGATGCATGTGTAGAATGATTGACGAGTTTGAAAAATAAAATGAAAATTCCTTCTCTGCAAGAGATAAATGAAATTTTATTTGTTATATTTGTGCGTTCTTAGTCTATAGGAGTAGTATGATGAGCATGCTCACTATTATTTTAACGAAATTACTGATAATGATTAATTATTGTATGTGGACAAAGAAAGAAACGTAAAACTTAACAATGCATAAAGAATAATTTGTTAATTATTCTGGCTTTGCCTCGTCCACTACTAGGATTGAAGTTACAATTGTTTCAATTAAAGAATGTAATCCAGAGAACTTTTTGAACAACATCATAGCCAAATAGTGTCTGCGGGTGTTATATATTATACATTAAAATCCAGAATGCATACGCTATATTTAATAATTTATATATGTAAGCTTTACAGGTTTGGCCATCAGACAAATTACAGAAAATTTGAACTGTTATTTTGACTCCACCTCCACCGCCTTTCATGTTCCCAAAAGTTCAAAGCCTTCTCGCTAAAATGAAACACGATGCTGTGGAAAAACCACCACTTATCTCTCTAGGGTAAAATGATTTGATCGAGGAAGACTTCTTTTTAAACTATGGATATTTGATCAAGTAGAAAAAGAAAGAAAAAGAAAAAGGTTAATACATTGCTTTCTGCGCTAAAAAGTGACAAATGTTGACCGGACTTGGAGAATGATCAAGTCCATTGAAAATAAATTTGGAATTAACATAAAATTTGAATCATGTAATACTGAGAAATGAATTAATTTGGGCTATGCATTGCAAGCTTTCATCGAATTTTATAAATTCTCCATATAGATGTAGATTAGATCACCTCAAAGTAGAAAATAATAAAAAAAACAAATTAAAATACCAAATATCTAGGCATTAAAATTTTATGAAGTGACAATTTGAATGTTTAAACTTTGTACAGTTATCCAACTTAGAATATCTACAATCCTAAATTTGTTTGGATGAGGGACGGATCAAAAGAATATTTTGAGTTGGAATGAAAAGATTGGAAAATCGGAGATATAATTTTTTTTATTAAAAAATGAAAGATAAAAGAGTAAGAAAAATTAATTGAAAACTTCTAACACATTTACCTATCTTCTTGAATTAAATTCAAAAAATTATCATTTATCTCCAATATCTATATACATACTAAACAGCCCTAATTATGTGACTTAATTACTGGGCATAATAAAAGCAATTTAAAATACAAAATAAATAAAATAGAAAATAAGTTAAAATAAAAAATATCTAGGCATTATATAAAATTTAAGTGACAATTTAAAAAGTTAAACTTTGTAAAACCCAACTTAAAATATCTACACTCCTAAAGTTGTTTGGCTGAGGGATTTGGAGGGGATAGATCAAAAGAATATATTTTTTAAAATGTAAAGAATGCTATAATTTGGATTAAAAGATAAAAAATCAGAGCTACCTATACAAAATTTTTATGATAAAAAAGTAATAAGAAAAATTATTAATTGAAACCTATTTTAACACATTTCCCTACTTTCTTGAATCCAACTAAAAAAAGTTCATTTCTCTCCAAATATCTCTATGCATACTAAACAGCCTTAAGTGTGCCTTGATTACTGGCTATAAAGAGAATAATAATATTCATCTCCACAGAAGTACACTGTTGTTGAGGAATTAATCTTTATATCTCAAACTATTTATAGTAGACATTATATACTACTCCCTTCGGTCCCTAATATAAGAGCCCAAAATTTGAATGATTTTGGTCCCATATAAGAATATAAGAATAACTTTGCGTCTCAGTTCAAGACTTGAACCAATATGATATGTCTCATAGTTTTTGTCATACATGCTTCATTTACAAAAAAAATGATTTTACTGCATGAATTCGGGACTATTATATATATATATATATATATATATATATATATATATATATATATATATATATATATATATATATATATGAGGCCATTGTACTATATAGAAAGGGTACAGGTTCGAATTTGCTTTAGAAGTTTTTTTAAGTGAACTATTTTATCATAAAAGCTTTATGTATTCATGATTGCCTTGAAAATATCATAATGTAGCAATATTTCCTCCCACATTATAAAAGAGCCAATGTTGCAATAAAAAAAAAACAGAACCAATGTTGATTGTTAACAAATCAGCATTACCGTTTATAGTATAATTGCAAAGGGCAAAATTGCTTCGTTTCAATGCTTCCAGGCTATATTATTGTTGTTCAAAAACCTTACAGGACAACATTGCTCATTAGCAAAACAATTCGTTGCATCTCACTACAAAAAACTCCTAACATCTCAACGGGTGAGAAACAGAACGTTTCAACGGTCTGGCACCGAAGGAAATGCACTACAGCGCGCGCCTCAGCCGCTGTATTTTGATCCGTGTCAAACAACGTCCCAACGGCCAAACACAGTCGTTGTAGTGCTGGTCAAAGCCGTTGGAATGCGCAGCCACATCCCATCCCAACGCGACCGCTGAGTGTAATTCCGAAAAAAAAAAAATTAAAATTCATTCCAACGGCCGGTGCGGCCGCTGGGATGGAAAAAAAAATGTAAAATGCATTCCAGCGGCCGCATCGGCCGCTGGGATGTAATACCCAATTAAAAAAAATAACAAAATTGTTAAGTGAGAAACGTATAATTAATAGAATTTTCAGAAAATGATAAAAAAATGTGAAAAATTGGAGAAGTAATGTGGTTCTGGCGATGTAACAAAGATGAAAGGAGAAGTAAAAAAATGTGGTTCCTGGCAGAAGATCAAGAAAGAAAGATGTGGAAATGAAATGAAATGAAAGGAGAAGTTACTAATATAAAGGAGTACAAACGAAAAAAAAAACGAAAAGAGAAGTTACTGATATAAAGGAAATGATAGAATGCATATGGAGAGAAGAGAAAACCTGGAAAGAAAGTAGAAGTTAACATATATTAACATATATTAACATTAAGAATTGAAAGCAGAAGTTAGAGAAAGAAAGTAGAAATAGAGAAACCTGAAAACTTTGAATGACATTTGAGAGAATGAGAGTGAGAGAAGAATGAAATATGGACGCCAGAGGAGAGAATTGAAAGCATATGGAGAGAAGAGAAAACTCAGAACGCCAGAGGAGAAGGAGAGAATGGAATATGGACCAAGTGAGGGAGATTGAGGTATTTATAGGAATCAACTTTATATTCATGTTGTTTCATATCTGCGGTCAGAGTGGCCGCTGGAATGGGTGTTTGGCAAAAAAAACGAAAAACAATATATATATATACACATTCATGCGTTTGGCAAAAAAAAAAAAAACTCACATGCATGCCAGCGGCCGCTTTGGCCGCTGGGATGCTTCTTCATAATAGAAGTTTGCACCCCAACGTTCACAGGTCATTATTATAAATTTGATTTTTTCTTTTAAATTAAGCATACTTGTGTGTGTGTGTATAAATTTTAAAAAATTATAAATTTTAAAAAACATCTCAACGGTCACAGTGGCCGTTGAGATGTAAATTTAATTTTTTAAAAAAAATAAAGCACACGTCCCAACGGTCACATTGGCCGTTGAGATGGTGATGTAAAATTTTAAAAAATACATTTCTATGTCCTGCAGTCTTTTTTTAAAAAAAAAACAAAAACTCACACCGCAACGTTCAAAGCGGCCGCTACAATGTAAGTGTAATTTAAAAAAATAAATAAATCACACGGCAACGTTCACAGCAGCCGCTGGAATGTGGTTTTTGTGGGCAAAAAAAAAATCTTCGTTGACTCGCGTGTTATTTCCAGCGGGCGGCTTTAGGACGTTGAGATGGTAGCACATGCCAGCGGCCATTAAGCTGACCGCTGAAATGGGGCCGTTACAAAGAAGGCTTTTTCTTGTAGTGTCTTAACCCTATATAAAACCCCAATTTAATCGTATCATTAAAATTTTAAATATTTGAATTTTTAGATTTATTAAAAATATAATCTATTTTGAATAATAGCTTGATTCCCTGTATTGGAGGCTACGGATGTTTAGAGATGGTATGACCATGGCATAAGGCAAAGCTAATGTTGAAAATGAGTTAAATAAATAAGCTATATAATTGTTCTCATTGACAATTATTCTGTTGAATATTTATTTTCGGAGAGGAGGAAGAAACAGAAGGAAAAGGTAATAATAACACGGATGCTTCAAAAAGTGATTCCTTGTATGGAAAGCAACTTTGAAATTCCTTTCTCACAAGACAGTGATGATTGGATTATATAATGTAGTGGTTCAAGAATAAAACATACAAGAAAATGAAGTATCACATTGATAGGTCACCAAAGTTTGTAATCCAATATATGTGTGTTTCCCGGGGAAAAAAAAAAGTAAAACATAGTATATGTGTGTATGCACACCTGTATATCTGGAAAAGAAATGCATGCGCACACCATTACAACATGCATACGCATATTTTTCTGATTTATCCATTTAGTTTTTTATGACTAAAAAAATTCTTTGATTCTACCACGATTGTTGGAAAGCAGTAGTTAACTAATTTTACATTAGAGTTATCCAATTAAGAGAACATAACTTGAATTTTTACGCCTTAAACATGAGATAATAAAATTTAGCAGTTCTTGTTCATTAAATATGTATTTTTAAGAGTCATCCAATTGGCTGCTAGAAACTTAAATTTGGCCCGAGCTACATATGTTAAAAAATGGTAATTTTACCATGCCTCCTATAAATGGTAATTTTACCATGCCTCCTATAAATAATAATTTTACATTAGAGTTTAATTTAACAAGATTAAAGAAATCTTAAACCTTATTACTTATGAGTTTGAAAACATAACTACAAACTTTATATTTAACTATATCTGAAAAAAAGGTTGAAAATCCTCTTCCCTCTTCCTCATGTAAATGAAACAGAGGATGAGAGGAAATGAGAAAGCAAGGAAGAAAATTTGGGGAAATATCGGCAGATTTTTAAATTTTTATTGTTGACTTTTAATTTACATCAAAAATTAGAAACAGAGGATGAGAGGCAATGAACACTGATATGTTTAGAGGCTGTCCTTTCATTACAGTATTAAAATCTTACCTTATAGAATTAATGTATGGCTGTGAGCAGCATAAGACCAAAATTGCGTCTCTAGGGGTTCCCTACTTCATTGACTTTAAACACAAATTGGCAGGAAACTTTAATTTGCAAAATCATCAGCACATGGAGCCTGCATTTCATTTCTTGTTCATTTGTAGAAAATGATCTGTCGGGTGGTGTTGTTTATATCTATATAAAAGAGATTTCCATTTTTCAAAATTGTTTGGAATATCGCAAGTGATGTTTACGTGTACTCTATTTTCAACACATTTAATTTAGATTTATAATATTATTTCTAGTTTTTCCAGGGAAATCTCATTCATTCAAGTATAGTCATCAAATTATGTCATTTGATGAGTTTCTAATTTTTGATCGCGTATTTAGGTTTGCTTTTGAACCATAACTCTTGCAAAAATATGAAAGTAATTTTAGATTATAGATTTAGGAGAACTTCTTAAAAATAGAGAAAAGAAATGGCTTGTGTAAAACCATAAGTTCCATCACAAATCTTAGGATTTGTAAATTTTACATACTAATAAAATGAGGCTCTAAACACATTCAAGATTTGATTTTGGCCCTTAATCATTAATTGATATTAAGACCTTTTTACTTGAAATTGGTTGGGAAACTTGTTTAATTAGAAAACTTATGATTTGAATGTTGTGATTGAGTTTTTAAAAATCATTTGACCTTGTTTCCTTTTTTTTATGTTTAGGGTCACAAGGACCGAACCGGAGGAGCCTAAGGCAACAAAATTGAAAAAAACCCTTCACCATAAAATTTGGTCACGTTTGTTGCGGCCAACACTTTTCTTAACTGCAGTAATTAAAAGCAAATGGAAAGCATGGGTTTTGGGCGGCTAGAAAACAACAATATATTAATAATCCTTTTATTATTTATACGTTAGTATCTGACTCTATTATATAACAATAGACAAATTTGATTTACGAGAATATAGGTCAACAATAAAGAAACTTCACTACCTCCTTAATAACCTATTTTAAAAATAAACTTGATCACTTAATTATGTAATTTGGGGTCAATGTCAAATGAAGAGCTCTTTTCTATACTTGCCAAATTGACGAGCGTTTTTCAAAGTTATTATATATACATATTTTTTAATGAGGTTTATATATGTATTTATTAAGTTTCATTGAATTTTACAACTTAGTCTAAAAAACAGTTTTAAAATAAACTGTTACAGAGGAAGTTATTGAACAAAGTTGTTTTAGTTAATAAACTGAAAATATCCAAACTAGACAAACGCAAACGCTTGGAGACTGTGTGCGTTAATTTGGTTTCAAATAATGCATTTATAAATCTCGGTAAAAAGAAATCAAGAAAAAAAAAACAGCGTGGCGTACCATCTACACACACAAATAAATCCAGTGCAGGGTATAATTTTTTTTTGGTTAATCACCAACCAGTTCAATCCAGCCTAGCTCAAGGGTTAGGAGTATAGCCCATATAGTCAAAATTGTTCCCTCTCCCAATGAGAGGACTTCTCAGGATTCGAACACGCACTCTCGTCCTTACGTGGGTTGTAACCCACTTATCAGCTCACCAACTACCCATTGGTAGGGTGTAAAATTTTTTGTAGAATAGAAAAAGCTTCATATTAGATATCATTTCTTTGATGTTGGAATTTGTCCCTAAAATAGTTTCCGAACTTATCATGGGTACACAATCGAACTTGTTGCCATAAATCTAAAAAGTTTATGCGAAGAAAATAAATGAAAGAATACAATCTAGCTTTGGCAATTTTTGTTTGTAAGGAATTAATTATAGAGGCATTATTAATGATAGATTTATAAGTTCTAGCCCGCCCATACTACGGCCATACCACTACACTGTTCTTTTGAGTCAAAACATGGAACACAAAACTACCAGTATCACTCTCATCATTAGTCATAATTGTTACAGTATATATTGTTTTGTCGGGAGTGACGTAAGCCTGATATTGCAAGCGATGATTAATTATATGCTTTTTGATTAATTAAACAAAAAAGGTAAATTACTATACTAAATTTTTAATTAGTGGGAACAAATAGATTGAATTTCTAAACAACGAATAATCAATAATAAAGTTGGTGGGCAGTTAATATCAGAAAGATCTCATGTTAATTGGAGCCACATCATGCTTTTTAAAGCTTCTTTACTTGTTCCAATTTAATGGGTATATTTGGCTTAAATTTTAATTATTTTAACTTTTTCTTATCTGCTTCACTTGGTTTGGTCGTCCATTGCTTAAACATGCACTAGCATGCATCAACTTTTGAATATTTTAAAATTAATTGAACTTCTTTCATACCACACCTAAATTATAGGCGTGATATAATATATAGTATACCGTCTAAAAATATAAAATGTAAACTTAGACGTGTGCGAAATAAATTATGAGCACACATAATCAAACTCCACACACAAGAGTGTCGAAAACAACGTCAATACCATTATTGAGTTTTTCTATATATGCGTGCCTTTGATTAGGACGTTATCTGTTCTTTATAATTAAATCGGTGGACATATTTTATTTGATTTTAATCAATTTTCGTAACAAGTGATTATTCATTTTTAGATACTTTTCTCTTTTATATATGTGTGTGTGTTAAAGAAGCTTACTTCGAACACAGATATTATATGCATATTTAATAACCTCATGGAATATACTACTAATATTTAATTATGTCTCTCCAAGAAAATTACTTAAAATTTGTATTTCGGTCCATCTAGTGAGTCCTTGGAAAAGTTTTCATCCTCAATAGATATAAATTACTTTTGAGGGGCACTAAGCTCCAAATAGAGTAAATATATCTTATATTTAGGACTAAACAGAGTATTTCTTTAGGTACATAATAAGTGGTAGCGTCAAAAATGTCACTAAGCTGCAAAAATGTGTTCATGTCATTTTGTCTACCACGGAACTAAGCGAAAATTTTAGTTTACGAGTGGATTTGACCGAAGCTCTAACTAAAACCGGCACTAAAATTTACTCACAATTATCTTAATGATGTATCTTTTTGACGATCATTTATGTGTTAGTTATGATTAAAACCATCGCTAATGGCATATTTCAAACCGTCATTAATCAACTTATTTTTTTGTTGTGCATAGATATACTCCTAGCTAGGAATCTAGATAAGCATAAACATAATATAAGGAGGAAGGATTAGAACTAAAAACTCCTCTAATAAAGTCCAAAGCTCATCCCTTTGCTCTCACCATCAAAAATAAATGAATTACTTTTTTGTGATGGAGGAAAAACCATCGACATGGAAGAGGGAGGTGAAGGATTCATGGTGGATTTGGTGAGGAAGGTGAAGAATGAAGATGGAGAGAATTGAGAGGATTAGGGTTTGTGGAAGAGAGAAGAGATCTAAATCTAAGTATCCAAGCTCAGTTTTTGACCTAAAATACGTCAAGAGTTAGATCATATGATTGGGTTCAAGTGGGACATGGATTTGAGGCCCAAAACTTGAGCTGCAACATTCTGATTGGATGTGTTCGCTGCAACAAGTACAATTTGAATCTGTTATTAGATTGAGTCATTCTCCGTTTCTCTTCCTTTGCCTTCCTATGTGTTTGAACTCTTCCGGCTTGGTTCTTAAGACCCTACAAATGAAATAGGAGAAAGAGAAAGATCAAATAGTCTGAATTTCAATCAATTACAAAACAATGCAAAAACATACATGGATAATATTCCAACTCCTAATCTAATTTTCGCTCTAAGGTTCAATTTTATTAATTATGCACACTTGGGACCAACATTGCATCTTCGATAATGGTATGTTAATAGCCACAAATATACATATTAAAATACTACAAATCCAAGAATTTATAACACTATGTTTGAAGACCCACATATATATCAAATCTGATTTTTCTCCTTACCTTGTTCAAAGCTATGATTCCCCCATAAATGAAGATCTCCATTTTGTTCAAATATCCTTAAATTCAATTTTTTTTTCTACACTCTCACTTGTGAAAGCCCATTTTATGACAAATAACCAATCAAAACGTTTTTACCTACTTTTACACTTTTGACATATTAGTTACTTGGGCTAGTTGGACTAGGCTCTTTAGGGACGATAAACCGGGACAGTTCACCGCTAAACCTTGGCTTTTGATTCTTGAAGAGAAAATGCAAGGGTGTTACTGAGCAAGCATGGCTCTTCAGCAATGTATCTGTAAATGTCAAAGTTTTACTTTATCTATATATCAACATACATGAGCGACGATGGTAATAATTTTGACAATTGCATTATACTTCTCTTCGTGCAGGGATAGCAGGTATAATTATTTGGTCCTATATATTTATTTGGTTCTATTTTAGACTTGTTACTCATGTGGTTTAGTGGTTAAGTAGTGGTAAAATTGAAAAGTTTTTAAGTTATATAGAACTAAAATAATGAGATTTAATTAAGGTTTTCGGTGATACGTTTCAAATATACTAGAAGAACCTGAAAAATCAGCTTAGAAGAGTATCACTTTAAAGTCCTTTAGGACTTGATAGTTATTTTGAGCTTTCATGGGTCCTTGTTCCATTAACTTTCCCTCTTTCAGATTTGAATACATTTTTTTTTTAAAATGTTTCATATTAATGTGTTGCAGTTTTATCCTTAATGTATTATCTGTCAATTATTTTGTTCTTACTAAAAACTTTATGCATTTATAATATTTTATATTTACTATATTACATGAGAATGCATAAAGCTATAACAAAATTAATCAATGGTAAAATTTTACATTTATGTAATTATTGTTACTAATTTTTTTATATTTTACAAATCACTGGTTTAAGTCATATTTATATGCCAAGAGAGAACTAACTAAAAAGTAAACATCATAGAATTATATATAGCATTAAATACATAAATTTTATGGCTTATTGTAGTTGTCAACAAATTATATTACTCAAACTTGACGGGTTAATGTGAGTGGCAAGTACTCTCATCCCTTAATAAGTAAATGGTTGGGAGTTTGATTCGCAACTCTTGTGAATGGAGCAAACCTACAGGTTAATTGATGCCTCCTATATGGTATTTCAGATCAGCAAGGGATAAGTCTCACTTTATACACATGTGCAGAAACCCTTGAAATAATTTGAAAAATATTACCCAAAGTCATAAATGGAAGAAAATGAAATGCCAAAATCCATTTCACTTTCATCACGTACGACGTGCTTTAACTATTTCTCATGAAAGAAATATAGTGGCAAAAGGGGAAAAGCCTAAAAGCTATGAAACATAAAGGAAGAAGGGTGTCATTTAAAGTGGTGGATGAATGGTGAAATCAGTGGACACACCTTGCTCAACGTACTATCGCTCTCTTCCTCTCTCCAACAATTACACCTTGTGAGGTCCCACTATCCCCCTTCATGGCAGGCACACATATCTTCCCCTCACTTTAGCCTCTTCCTCTCTTTGATATATATACAACCTACACCCCAATATGCATTTTTTTAGAAAAAGGCAAAATGAGATTAATTAATGTAAATTTCATAGTTCTAGCAACATTATGAAAATGAAAAGGGAAAGCGGAAAATTGATCGTTTGCAAGCAAATTAATAGAAATAAAATTAAAAGGGCGAATTAGAGAAGTGATATTTCTGGCAAGGACATGTGAAACTGAAGAAGCCCAGCAATTGAAGTCAATGTTATGCTTACGAACATTTCAAATATTGAGATACTGCTTTGGTAAGCCCGACTGATGTATCCAATTGAGAGCAATACGAAAACAACCCGTAGCAAAAAGATTGTCAGACATGGTATACTGCCTCCAAGTGAAACTTTGAAGAAGAGACCCTTCAAAAAAATTAGGATCCGACAGTAGGAAGAACGCTGAAGTTTCCACCTCTTGATCAAAATATTCCACTAGTTTGTCTGCGAGAAATTAGGTGTGGTTGATGCTTGATCACTGGCCGACACATTGGCCTTTGACAAATCCTTGAATTTGTATGTTTTTAGTGTTCTAAATTGAAGTTATTAACATTTGAAAGATGCAATATTGAATTAAAATGAATTGATTATAATTTAATTGAATTAAAAATGGTTTTGTGTGAAAAGGGGTGTTTTGTGTGAAAAGGGGTCAAATAAGGGCATAATCGTCACATTTAATTGTTTATCTTAAGTGATTAATTTTTGGGATGAAAGGTATTATGTTGTTGTAATTTTTCCCTTGCAGAAAATGACAAAAATGGGTTGAAATGGTGATTTTGGACATTTGGCAGAAATTACAGAAACGGCCCAGAATCCTGAAAACACTGCAGAACAGTCCTGAGAAAATTACAGAATCAGACCCCACAACTTTCAGACTTTGCAGACAGGTCCCTGCGCGAACTGATACAGATCAGACCTGTTTTTGCTGACTTTTTGACCATTTTGACACCAATTTGGACCCAAATTGAAGCCCAATCATTGACCCAACTTCCATTTGATATTAATTGAAGAATTAGGCTTAGAAAACTTAAGTTTTGGGGGTTAGGTGCTCCCCAAAACCCTAGTTCCCTCCATTCCCTTCATCCTCTTCTCTTCACTTCTCATCCCATTTCTTCAATCTTCCACCTTCCTTCCTCTTCCATGTCTCAATAAAGTTCCTCCTTGCTCTTGGAGTTGATGGGAAGTGGCTTGAGCTATGGTTCTTCAAAGGGGAGTCCCAGTTCCTTTTCTTTCTCTTTATATTTTTGATTGCCTAGGTTTAGGTTAGCATTTATGTTTTGAGATTGGACTGGATTTGGTTGATATTGTGGGTGTTTGTGATTTTGACTTGTAATGAGGAATTTGGACTCAACAATATGTATGGTCATACATATGTTCTTTATAATTCATTAGATATTTCTATTTACTCATGGTATTGGTAGATAGTTTATTGAATTGAATTGTAATTGAACCATGCATTACAAATCACTAATCACACTCTAGGGTAATTAATAATGTCTATTTGAATGGGTTCATGAGACTAGGCATTGAACTTACCGGTTGGTGAGGTTTGGTATTTTAGAAAACCTAGAGAAACTCAAAGTGAACCTATTAATTGCTTGAGTAACATTAGACTTCAATCCTTAGATTTTATTTTATTATGTGGGGTTCCAATAGTGAATTAAAATCATAGGATTAATTAAGTGGCGATTCGGGGTCCCGGTCGTAGGATTAATAGTTCCTTACAAGTAATAGGTCCACAAGCACTAAAGAGCTTAACAATGCCTAATTGGATGAGGTCTCAACATTTAGGTATTGAACTCATGGGTTCATGAGGTTTGGTAAATTAGGAAATTAGTGCATTCAACTCCCAAAAATCCTTAGAGAGCTATGATAGCCATTGAAAATCATTTCCAAGAGCAATTCACTTTCATTTCACCCTTTTATCCAAAAATACCAAAAATATTTATTTGTTTCGCATCCATCATTCCATCATTAAAAAATCAACAAAACATATTTTCTTTACCTAAATTCATCTTGCATTGCATTAAATTTATTAGGGTAGTTTAATTAAACAAGGCTCCCTTGAGAACGATACCCGGGGTAACTTCCGCTTACCTTGAGGTTCTAAAATATTCTTGAAGGACTAGACCCAAGGCACACTACACCGACCTCTAAATCGGTGTCCTTCAGCCTTCTTTGGAAAAGTTAGTGCAGAGAAAGCAACTAGTGATTGAAAATCCCCAATGATGTCTTGTGGTTGAGGAATACGACCCCCATGGGCAGTTAGATTATGCTTCCTCCATTTACATGCACACAATGTGGTCAACTATTTTTAAAAAATTAGGAAATAAAATGAGTAATTATTTATTTGTTAAGTTAATATGGTTTTCCAATTTTACCCTTATATAGTTTATAATGTACAAGTGTAAAAATGGAAATCAAATAATTATTATCTTAAATATACATGTTATAATATGTAAAAAAATTTCATGTTACCTTTTATTTAAGAACTGTTGGATATATTTTCCTACACAGTTCTAAATCAAAGAAACTAAATGTACTCCTGTCTATTCATTTATAAAAATATAACTAAGCTAAAAAAAATTAACTATCTCATTCTATGGAACAAAAGAAAAATTATTGATTATTGATTGACGATTAACTTTATCCAAAAAAAAAATTATTTTTCGAATTGTGAGAGTAATTCAAATCATAAAAAAATACTACTTCCTTGGATCATAGAGAAATACTACCTAAAGACCCAATTCATAGTTTACTTCCTTATGTATATAAAAAAAGATCCAATTCATAGTGAATATATTGCACTACAAATTGGATTCTAAGTAAAATGTAGCGTGTAGTATTTTTTTTAATCTCTATAAACTAATCATCTAACTCTATATTTCAAATTGAGAAAGTGTGTATTATCTTACTTAATGAAGGGAGTATATATTTTCCCCCACTATAAGAAAAAGAGAGGTTAGTCGTGCGCATTTTGTGTATACAGACACATGGTGTGATGGAAAATTTTTTTATATATGTGTTTGTCACGCCTTTGGGCGCGATATGCATATATAGTTTGTATAAATTTGTTTGTCATGCCCTAGGGTGCAACATGCCTTTTAAAAATATTATTCATGGGTGCGGCATGTGACCGCATAAATGAAAATAAAAAAATATATTAATAAAAAATAATGTTGCAGTTTGTCGTAGTTGGGGTGTGTCATACATCAAATTTTACGGAACATTAAGCGAAATTTTTTTAAAAAAATATTTTTGACGCACTTCGATTTGGGGAGACATTTTGTGCGATTACCCCTTCTTTTTCTTCTAGTGAATGTCTTATAAGTGGATGTGTTTTTGTGTTTTATTTTTTATAAAATAATTGAAGGAACTTTCATTTCCGGCTACTCTATTTTTAGATGTTTTTGAATTCTATATTACTCATAAGTTATTGCAATATAGGAGTATACAGAAATCCCCGCATCAAACTTCAAACGAACACACCCCCTTTTGGGAATCGCTTTCTCTATTCTATAATGTTAGTTTTTTTTTTATTTTCAAACTAATTAGTATGTCTTCTCAATCTTTCCCCAAGGAGAAAAAATATGATGAGACAAAAAATAAAAAATAAATTAAAGTTTCTAATCTCTTCAAATTCAGATTCTCTATACCATGATTGTTATTTTATTCCCATTATTTACAAAATATATATATATATATATTTTAAAATAGAAAATTCAGATTTTCGGAATGGGATGTGAAAGTTTATATTAAGAGACAAATTATATTTTTAAGACAAGATCATGCATATTAACTTTCTAATATTGCTTCAGAAATAAATATTTAAAAATATGTACTTTCTGTGTATCAGATGGATGCCATCGAAATTTTTAATCATGGTCGAATATCAATGGAATATTTTCCCTCCGCCTTTCTCATGTGGAGAAGGAAAACATCATAGAAACAAAAATAACAATTGCGAGGGAATATGAGATCGAAAGAAAAAATATTATATTCGAGTCTTACAGGTAAAGCAAATTACTATTACCGTTGCTTTTCTGGGAATATTACTGCTCTGTTTTCTAAAGCAAATCGTATTCCTTTCATACCATTATTGTCCGTTAATAGTGTATAGCATGCGTGCCCGTCCTGTTGTGCTTGCTCTTCAATCCTTATAATATAATGTCTTCTGATCTAGAATAAATTTATAGGTCCTAATGACATAAGTCGCCTAAGAAATTATAGTATCAATTTTAATATTTTTGAATTATGTTTATTTTACAAAATACTAACAAAAAAATTATTTGCATTGATGTAATAAAAAAAAATTTATTTGAATTCAGATTCTGTGTCACTTGTTTAATATCGTGTATTTTTTGTGTATTTAATAATGAAGTTTAAACTTTAAAAAAATTTGTGACAATTTATGTATTTTTTTTATACTGAAATTTAATGGATTACCTATACTTCTCTTCAATTATTGTTTTAGTGACTTATGATAAAAAAAAATTAGAAGTAAATGATAGCCTATATATACGATACCAATTTGTAGTTGGTTGAATTAATAAGTGGATTACTACCCTGTAAGGATAAGAATGCGTGTTTGAATCCCGGGAAGTGTTTTCATTGACAACCTTGTCTATGTTGTTAACACTCATACCCCTCAAGTTCGAATTAAATCGGGCGGTGATTAACAAAAAAGAGCCTATATATACATATACGAACAAGAAATAAACCAATGATCATAACTTAATGAATTGACCATTTTTCATTAATTATGGTGAAATGGCTAAAATTGAATATTGTGTGTGCGTATGTGAAGAAGTAAGTGATAGCCCATGGGGCATATGCAAGACGTAAAAATTGGATTTTTTTTTGGAAAAACACAGCGAGTTATCCATTTGGATAAATAATACCTAAAATGTTCAATTAGATCTTTGATAATTTAAAAGTAGTCCTGTAAGATCTAAGGGTGAAAAATGAAATATAGCCGATTACTCAACTACCCTCACTATAAGAATATTAAATGTACTTTTTCTTCATTATTAAAATGAATATTATTTATAGTGATTTTCCCTATTTAAAATATAAATAAAGGATATCTGGCGATATCACCCCCATTTTATGATGAAAACATGCTAAGAGAGGAAATCCAATTGTAGTTCACTTTCATCATCATCACTGGTCAAAATATGAATTCATTGTGCACATGGTTACACACCCATTAGTTTATGCATGTGTTTTATATAAAGGTGTTATCTTCTCATTTGAAGAGAATTATGTCTCGTATATATTGTTGCTCCTAATTAGTGTAATTTTGTTGTGAAAAGGCAAAGCTCAAATAATATTATAGTTTATGTCTCAAAAGATAACCATTCTTTGCAGTAGAGAAAGGAAGACTTATGGCAGTTAAGATTAGCTTAGAGAAGGCTTATGATAAGATCCATGTGCCCTTTGGCAATTAACTAATTATAGAAGCAGTTCTCATTATTTTAAATTAAGCGGGTACGTATTTCATAATTGACATTTTTTTATAAATTTCTTACCCTTAAGTTCGATGGAAACTCTCAAATTATTTGAATGTCTAATGGGACCTTTCAGTTATTATATAGGGATCTCACTGTGATTTTCTTCTTTCTTCTTTTTAACCTTGTGTGTAAGATCAAAGAACAGAATCTACACAAACATATATTCGTACCTTAACGTATTCATAGTCAAAGAAACATTTCCTTAATTTCTTAAGGAAGCAGCCATATAAGAAAAAGTAACCACACCATCCTTACGCCACTTCATGGACTTCTTTTCGTGAAGCCAATATGGCTGTACCTTTGGAGATTCTTTTTTATAAAATGGATGTATTTATTTAACAAAATTAATTAACCATGCAATAATAAGAATGCCTTTACTATATGATGACATCCATGTCCTTTTTTATTTATTAACGGAAATTTCTCCTTGTCATCAAAGAAATACTATAATAAAAATAAAATAAAGTAATTGTACAGATGCTTAATAAATAATAATCTAATTAAATATCTAATGTGAAACTTAACTGAAAGATTAGAGGATACTGATGAAGAGGGGAAAATAATTCTTAGTACTGTTATTATATTTAATAAAAGGGTTAATTCAGTTCTAGTCCCATGGTGTCGGTGTTGTGGAAAAGAATATATTAGGCAGCCTAACATTTTCTTTTTGCAGAATGACTGATTCAAATCCACGACCTTAGATCCCACAGAAAGCAAGCTTAATTACCGTTGAGCTAAGCTGGCACTTCTTGTGATTATATTAAATAATTTATTAGAATTATTCTTGTGCCATACATTGGGATTGGGTTTTTTATTTTTAATTACAATCTTGTTGAACAAATATTATTAGGCTAGGCTAATCTCCTTAAGAATTTATGGTTAACTTCAGGAGAATTCGGCACTTTCGAAAGGATTGAAATGAATAATAATTGTCTTAACAATTAAAATTTCATTATTTTTTTTAAGAAAACAATACTATTATTATCCCTTTCCAACTCATGTTTAGTACTCCCTCAATCCATCCAATTCATTATATAATGTATTTAATATAATTTATTTATTTATTTTTTCATTTTGAAAGTTTTATTAAGTGGTATATAATTAATCCCTACATATCCGATCCATTAAAAAAAAAGGGTAATAAGAGAGATTAAAATTATATAAAGTTGTTTGACTTTAGTGTAGTTAATAGAATTATTATTGAAAATCACTTGACTTCTTTGACAAATTAAATGATTTCAACTATTTTTATTAATATAGGTCAGGGCTCTTGTAATTAGAAGTTGAAGGGGTGTATATTATGATTATGAAAGTCGGGAAAAACAATATTTCTAGATTTCATCTGAACTGTTAGAGTGATTTTAGATTTTATTTGTATATTCTTAATTATTTTAAATATAATCAAGTTTAAATTGTTCAAATGATATGTAGGCATACAACCTAGATATGGCTGATTCTCCCTTATCGTCTTTTTTTAATTGAATCACCGCAAAAATAGTGCTACTTTGTGTGTCATTTAATTGCACTCCACCATTAATAGTGAGGGGCATTTTGGTAAATTTAATTAATGAGATTTTTGTTCAGAAATTCAATTAATCAGCTAAGCCCACACAAAAATACAAAACCTTTAATATAGAACTTGAATGTGAAGTTGGTTTTGGTTTTCTCTCCCAAATGTGCATAGAATTTAAAACCCTACTTTCCAATCACTTTTGCTGAAGCTTCTCATTCCTCCCTTCTCTCTCCCCCCTCTCCCTCTCTCTACCCTCATCTATCTACCTGCTGGTTCATGGATATTGATCTCTTGTGGGATCTTGGGGGGTGGTGTTTTCTTCTCTACTCTAATTGCATGGCTGAAAACAAATCTTCTTTTTCACCAAATCTCTCCCCTAAATCTCTCCCTATTATTAACTTTCTTCAAATCCTCTTTGTCCTCCTACTTCTCATCAACCTATCTCATAACCAACAACTAAACCCTTCTTCAAAATCACCTTCCTTGGCATCCTCTCAACACACCACCTCATCAGCTAAATCATCATCATCACCTTCAGAATTTACCACAAATTTAAACCCTAAAACAACCCATAATTCTCATACTTCATCATCATCACCAAAAGGTAGAGAATTCGGTTCTGACGCTCATGAAGTCCCAAGTGGTCCAAACCCTATCTCAAATCGGTAAGTCTGAAAGCCATGATGATCACATATATGTAGCAACCTAGATATAGCTCTAGCTTGCTATCTTGCATTGAAGAAGATGAAATGGAGATTTAGGGGCAACTTCGTATTGTAATTGTCACCCTTTTATTTATTGCTATCCAGTTTGATCTTCAAGAATATTTATTTCTGTGAGAGGCTTGTTATAATAGTTAAGTTCTTATCATCCAATTCTTAACTAGCTAGCTTCGAACTTTTGCTTTATATTTTTTCCTTTTCTTTTTATTTTGTTTTTTTTTACTTTTGGGCTGGAAATGTATAGCGAGAGACACTCTATAATTTTGCTGTCGTTTATGTTTGTTTGTATGTAACATCCTATTTTATTTCATATTATATAGACTGCGATAATATATATGGTGTTGGTGGCGATTCGTATCTAAGCTCATATCTTCCTCTCGATCTATGTGCAGTTTAGTGTTTTTTCTTTATTTCACATTTTTGTCCCTCGAGATGTTAGATTGGTTGATAAAACAAGAGATTAGAGTACAAATCATTGTAGTTGTGCTTTTCGAAAATGGTGCTATATAAATCTTTTCCTTTCTTTAAATAAATAACTTAACAATTTCTTTGCAAGTTTTCTTTTACTTTTACTTTTACTTTTTCGTTCTGATCTTCTCCATATCTTCTTTCAGCTTCTTTAAGCACATTAACGTCTTCTGCGTGAAAGTGAATTTGTATGTGTAAGAGACCCTAGCAATCCCTAAGGCAAATTAATAGTGCCAGATAACACACTTGGAATCTATTGCATAGAATAAGAGATGAGTAAAATAAAAATACCATCATATATAGTTAGTCTAGCAGTATAGAATGTTGTTGATATATACTTGAAGTTTTGATTTGAAGCCTATAAAAAAGACACTTGTAGGTTTAAAGGGAAGCTACAAACCCCAAAATTTGAGTAACTAATTTCCAAAGTACTTTGTAGTATCTGGGATACTTTGTTGTAGGATTTAGAAAAAAAAACACCGATCGCGATTACATGTTGATGAATGAAGTAAAAGAAAAACTTCTTAAAAGAGCGATGGAGATAGGTTACAACAGAACTTATATTTCTGGGAGAAAACTAGAGAAAAGATGAATGAAGGAAAGTAGTAGAGAATCGGTCTATCATAAAAGAAGAAAATATTTAATCATTACTTTGTGGAATTTGCTTGCATGGCTTTCACTGCATTGGGTTTAGAAGGAGGAAGAAGAAGGGGAAATGAAGAGGGAAGATAAGAAGGGAATCTAAGAAATATTGGCAGTGAGGTGAAAGAAATTAAAAGCAGTGGTGTCAGATCTGAGTGATACAGAAACAGTGAGAGGACTTGGGACCTTTTCTTTTGCCGGACAAAATTAATTATTTTGAATTACGTCTTTGGAACTTTGCTTGTGTCTTCTCAAATCACATTTCCCAAGAAAGCTGACTGACACCAACCAAAGGTAATGAGTGAGCCCATGATTTGATAATTATAACTGTATCATTTCCCTATTCTTACTACAACTGCACTTCTTATCTTTTATGCAAAACAAAAATAACTTTACCATTTTATCTCTACAATGATTTTTTATTTGACAAAAAAGGCTTAATGTTAGAGAGAGGAAAAGAGATTTGGATAACCTATCATAGAAGCTTCACCATTCTGTTTTTTTCTCTTTACCAGACTCTCCAATCTTTACAAGCTAAGGATTTCATATTATATAACTTTTTTACCTCTCTTTAATAACCTTCTTCTACTTTCTTCTTTCCACTTTATTGTCTTTTAAAATTTCTTCATTCACTTAAATAAAAATATTACGTCACCAATGTAATCTCTTGTTTTGTCGAAGTGAAATATTATGAGATCAATAATCTTGGAATCGCAGCTAAACAACCCGTCTGACTTGTTGGATGTTACTCCCTCCGGTCCCTAATGTAAGAGTCCAAAATTTGAATGGTTTTGGTCCCTAATGTAAGAGCTCACCCCATATTCTCTCCTCATTTAATGCATTTTTTCCTACTTTACCCCTAGCTCTCTTTCATATTTATTAATGCTTCTGTATTTCTCTCTCTTAAAAGTACCATAATAAATATGGGCAATTTTGGAAAAGAAGCATTAACTCCAGACACCCAACTAACATTCACATGTTTTCTTAAGAAGCGTTTTTTTGACGGCTAGCTCTTACATTAGGGACCGGAGGGAGTACGTTGTATCGAGTCAACTATATAGTTACACTAAAGAGAAAATTTAAATAATTCACTTCAAATAAATAATTTAATTAAATTAATTCAGTTACCAACCGGGATGTGCTTAATAAAAATTAAAGACCCTATACTTCAATGTATGTTAAATTAATGTTTGAGAGAATTAATTAGATGTCCCATTGAAGAAAATAATAAAGATGAGGTCCTATAAGTTTTAAATTACAACTTCTAGGGGCAACAATAACAATATAATAGCCTCACATAATAACTTGTGAGACCTCATTCATGTTTTTCTATGAGATCTCTAACTAATTTTTCCTTAATGTTCTAAGTCCCAAAAAAAAGGTGCATACATTTAATCTTCAAAAATTCTTTTACAAAATTACCTCTGACAAGAATATATCCATCATAAGGGAAAAATGGTTGTACAAATACGCTAATCTAACACGCAATATAATATATTAACCTTTGTATCTTTGAATGAATCAATCAATCCCCTTTCAAATTCATTTGGTGGTCCTCACAAATCCCAAAAATGGTGTGACCACACCTGGCAAGAAAAAACAAATATAATATAAAAATATATAATTATTAGTGACATCTTTTCTGAAGAAAAGGAAAAGCATGACTGTTTTGCATTCAAAATTACCTTTTTGTAAACTGCTCCTTTTGACTTGTGTCGTTTTCTAATGCATAAACCCGGACGTGGGGCTTATTTGCATTGTATGGGGCATAATTATTGCAAAATGTAGATGACCAAAATCTCAACCAGTGCTTATTTCTTAGCACAGATTCGGCGCGTTAGCTTGTTGGAGCCATTATGAGAAAGTATATACTTTTAGAATCGGATCAATCCACACAATCAAGTTTCAAGAGTAGTTATATGTGTGTTGCATCGGTTCTAAATATAGGACTAATTTAACAAATTTGATTAAATTATATTAGTATATTGTATCTTTTCTAATATAGCTAATCATCTTTCTTTATTCTATCTAGCTCAAATCTCTTATTTGATCATTGTTAGAGGAACATAGATCGATAGAGACAATTTGGTTACAGATTAATAAAAATTAGATATATGTTGTCATATATTTAGGTTCAATATACCAATTCTTTCAATATATATAGTAGGCCCTTAATTATGTAAATATATATGGTTTTTCTAATTGATGGTATTAGTCATAAAAATTATCATCATGTTTAATTTGATAAAGAATTATCGATGCGATGAATCTTATATCGAAGAGCCTTTGAAGTAAAACGTGGTTTTATTAGACCTAACACTACAAAAAAACCTTCAATTACCCACGGAATAAAAGCTTGGGACAATAGGAACTTCCCTGTTCATCTCTAGTACGAGTATATTTTTTACTTCCTCTTTCACCATCGGTTTCTTTTTCTTAAGAAACAGTTAAATAAATTTTGTTCAATTATGTTGATAAATATTGTTAAAATTAGTTAAATGATAATAAATATATGAAATTGTAATTTCTTGCCAATACCATTAATTTCCTCATGCCTATATCTTTCACATACCAGTTGAAGTATTTTTTTAAAAAAACATATAAAATATAATGAATGCTTTAAAATATACAAGGAGAAATGCGAATTAGTAAAAAATTTGAGACAACATTTAAATGTCTCTTATAAAAGGGAATATGTCTTTCTCATAAATGACCTCTTATAAAAAGAAATATCGGGGGGGATTTTATAAAACAACAAGGTGAAATCATGCCTCTCGTCATATTAATTTATAAATAAATAAAAGATGTATTTAATTAATTGAAAGGTTTATGTCTGTTTAATAATTGATAATTTTTTTATGAAAGGCTGATCATTTAATGAATGTTAACATTACCAAATACTCTCTCAGGTCCCAATTTAGTCATAATTTAAGATCCTTTTAATTCTGTTGAGAAGTGAAGGATGCAGAATCAATTCAAAAAATTTTATATTTATATCTTTTTCTGTCAAAATTTATTTATCTTTTTTTTGTTAGCACAAAATTTATTTATCTCATAAACTATCAAATAATATATAATAACATATAAAATATGTTAAAATTATGTGGTCAATTTAGATTTATTAACCACCACAAAAAGTTAAAATGATCTTATATTTAGGATTGTGGGTACTACAAGAGTTTTTAAGGCACATATATATTTATCGGAATTTTCAAAAGCTATATATTTTTCATTTTTATGGAAAACCGATGATTGGAGCTTAGGAAAGCTATACTTGACTTGACACAAATTAGAGAAACAATACCTTCTTAAGCGCCTTCTAGTAATTAATGAGAATTTACATCTTCTTTGTCATTAATTAATTGTTTTTTAAGAATGATCTATATATAGAATAATTAGGGGTGTTCAACATTTTCCCATTCTACGTCATGGAATATGATACTCCTCCTGAACATAAATAATGCATGTCCATATTTTGTGTTCAAAAGCAAATACATGTGTCTCACTCTTGTGTGAGCATCTCACACACACACATTCAAAAGCAATGAATTTGGAATCGAAGAGTGCGTTTATATTGGCCAAGGCATTGATTCAAGGTTTACCTGTGAAAACGTGGCCAGACATTTTTAATTTAGTTAATATAATTCAAATTTAACACATAAAAACAACAATATTTTTCCTTATATTTAGCACTTATGTCAAATTTATAATTACCAATCTTACCAACGTTATAATGGTAAAAGTTAAAACTACTTATTTCTCATTTCAAATAAATCATCAAATATATATACACAATTAATTTTCCAAAAAATATATTAAGCATAGTTTGGGGTGACTGGAAATTTAATAAAAAAAATTAATTCATGACCAGGTTTGGATTTACCGTTTCTGTACCATAGTTTCTTTCTGGGCAGTTATGGCATTATTGAGATGATCGGACCAAACGCTGATCCTCGAATTTTCACAACCATTTTTCCTATAAAATTTAAGGCTTTAAGGCTATAGTTGTGAATCTGGCCATAACCTTTTTTAATAATTAGAAAAACTGAAGATTTCTGTTAGAAAAACAGCTCTTTGACTTCAAACAATATATGAAAAATTGATCTCCTATTTATAGGAGTTAAGGAAGTTCCCAACAGTTTCTTTTAAATATAGATGCATCATTTGACTACCAGCATTTCCTACAACATTACTCCAATCACTTCCTCAATTTTTTAAGTACTATATTATGTTTTCATGTAAGGACAAAAAAATAAGCGTTGTGTCTAATAAGCATATATTGGTCAAATACTAAACGTAAGAATCTTATAAAAAGAAGTCTTAATAACTTTTAATATTTAAATGGTTGGATTAAAACAAATAGCATGAGTAGTTTCTTCTCTCTTTAATGGTCAAGATGGCAATGTGATCTTCCATGTAAGAATCTTTAGAGATAATGCAAGGAATACATCTTATTTACATAATCTGAATTTCAACATTTTATGTGTTTTCATTTTTTTTTTTATTTTTAAAATTTTGAAATATTCAAATCCGCTTTGGATTTTAGTTTAACTAGTACATGACCTGCACATATGTGTGGGTTCACTTGTTTATCATGTAATTTATACTCCATTCACTATGACTTTCAATCACTTGTTTAAGGGACAATAGTACTTACCACGCACTAACGTCAACCCGCTAGCTTCCTTCATTAGAGTTTTCTAAAGCAAATATGTGATCATCTAATAATTGAACATATTATACAATCAAAATGTAACAATTACTAATGAATGAATACATAGCACAATGTTTTTTTTAATCATGTTCTCATAGATTTTTTTCATGTCTAGTTTTTTTTGATCAAATTCATATGTTTTGTTGAGAGTAAGATTTTTCAATCAGAATATTTTGATAGAAAGTGTACATTCCACCTTATTAATACAGTTAATTTATTATATTAATTGGAAAAAATATTGAGTAACCAAATGTAGAGTTGGTGTTAGTGGGTAGTTATTTTTGGGCAAAGTGTTAGTGGATGTGTTGGTAGTTTCATAAGTTACTTTCAGTTGATGTCAAAAGTATGAATAGTAGGAGAAATAGTAGGTTATCCAAATAGTTTATAATCAAAAATAAATAAGCAAAACCATAAGAAGTAAGATAGAAAAATAATTTAAAAGGTCGTGAAAAAAAGTAAATTTTGATTATTTTTTAAGGAAATAAAGGAGAGAATTTATAGGAGATATTTAAGGAGAGATTATAAATTAGAGAGAAATCTTAACAACGCACTAAAGAATCAAATGTCATTTTTTTTATCTTAAAATATATAAGCACATTTTTTGTAAAAGAAATTATAGGAGATAATGAAGGGGATTATAATTTAAAGAGAAATCAGAAAAGATTTAATAAATAATTATATTTCAATTTTTTTTAACTAAAAATAGATGGAGAGAGAATGTGGTTATGTGCAGTTTTTTTTCTAAAAATAGATGGAGTGAGTGAGTGGTTATGTGAATGTAAATAGATGGAGAGAAAAAGTACTTACGTGGCTTCTTAGAATTCCTGCTTTTATCTCTCCCTTTATATATAAGATAGATATTTAGCACTTATGTCAAATTTATAATTACCAATCTTACCAACGTTATAATGGTAAAAGTTAAAACTACTTATTTCTCATTTCAAATAAATCATCAAATATATATACACAATTAATTTTCCAAAAAATATATTAAGCATAGTTTGGGGTGACTGGAAATTTAATAAAAAAAATTAATTCATGACCAGGTTTGGATTTACCGTTTCTGTACCATAGTTTCTTTCTGGGCAGTTATGGCATTATTGAGATGATCGGACCAAACGCTGATCCTCGAATTTTCACAACCATTTTTCCTATAAAATTTAAGGCTTTAAGGCTATAGTTGTGAATCTGGCCATAACCTTTTTTAATAATTAGAAAAACTGAAGATTTCTGTTAGAAAAACAGCTCTTTGACTTCAAACAATATATGAAAAATTGATCTCCTATTTATAGGAGTTAAGGAAGTTCCCAACAGTTTCTTTTAAATATAGATGCATCATTTGACTACCAGCATTTCCTACAACATTACTCCAATCACTTCCTCAATTTTTTAAGTACTATATTATGTTTTCATGTAAGGACAAAAAAATAAGCGTTGTGTCTAATAAGCATATATTGGTCAAATACTAAACGTAAGAATCTTATAAAAAGAAGTCTTAATAACTTTTAATATTTAAATGGTTGGATTAAAACAAATAGCATGAGTAGTTTCTTCTCTCTTTAATGGTCAAGATGGCAATGTGATCTTCCATGTAAGAATCTTTAGAGATAATGCAAGGAATACATCTTATTTACATAATCTGAATTTCAACATTTTATGTGTTTTCATTTTTTTTTTATTTTTAAAATTTTGAAATATTCAAATCCGCTTTGGATTTTAGTTTAACTAGTACATGACCTGCACATATGTGTGGGTTCACTTGTTTATCATGTAATTTATACTCCATTCACTATGACTTTCAATCACTTGTTTAAGGGACAATAGTACTTACCACGCACTAACGTCAACCCGCTAGCTTCCTTCATTAGAGTTTTCTAAAGCAAATATGTGATCATCTAATAATTGAACATATTATACAATCAAAATGTAACAATTACTAATGAATGAATACATAGCACAATGTTTTTTTTAATCATGTTCTCATAGATTTTTTTCATGTCTAGTTTTTTTTGATCAAATTCATATGTTTTGTTGAGAGTAAGATTTTTCAATCAGAATATTTTGATAGAAAGTGTACATTCCACCTTATTAATACAGTTAATTTATTATATTAATTGGAAAAAATATTGAGTAACCAAATGTAGAGTTGGTGTTAGTGGGTAGTTATTTTTGGGCAAAGTGTTAGTGGATGTGTTGGTAGTTTCATAAGTTACTTTCAGTTGGTGTCAAAAGTATGAATAGTAGGAGAAATAGTAGGTTATCCAAATAGTTTATAATCAAAAATAAATAAGCAAAACCATAAGAAGTAAGATAGAAAAATAATTTAAAAGGTCGTGAAAAAAAGTAAATTTTGATTATTTTTTAAGGAAATAAAGGAGAGAATTTATAGGAGATATTTAAGGAGAGATTATAAATTAGAGAGAAATCTTAACAACGCACTAAAGAATCAAATGTCATTTTTTTTATCTTAAAATATATAAGCACATTTTTTGTAAAAGAAATTATAGGAGATAATGAAGGGGATTATAATTTAAAGAGAAATCAGAAAAGATTTAATAAATAATTATATTTCAATTTTTTTTAACTAAAAATAGATGGAGAGAGAATGTGGTTATGTGCAGTTTTTTTTCTAAAAATAGATGGAGTGAGTGAGTGGTTATGTGAATGTAAATAGATGGAGAGAAAGAGTACTTACGTGGCTTCTTAGAATTCCTGCTTTTATCTCTCCCTTTATATATAAGATAGATTTGGACAGCAATATCAGATATAACATCCCTAAAACTGTGCATAATATCAGATTTGTTGTGATTATGGTTTTGATTTTAGTTAGTTTACTGTCCATTGTCCACTGTCCATTATTGTTCCTCTCCAATTTGTTCGGGAACAACCTCTTATTAAAAATGGTGACACCAGTTTTTGTTCCTTTAACTGACCTAAGATACAAAAAAAAACCTTCTCATATAATTACGTACATATTCTTCTCTATGCCAGGGTTTTTAGTGTTGGGTCAATTGAAACCAAATAATATGATGGAAAGCTAATTACATCATATAGCTAGACATGAATTGATGGCTTTAAATTTTGACATCATCTTCGATATGGAACTTCTCTTGAATTAAGGCTTCATTAATCATCTGTACGTACAGTTTTAGAATTAAAATCAACATGCGTGTATTCTTTAAAAGTTGTTGAATTGGAATATGTAAATGATTAATTCTGATAACTTTTATGATGTATCTCTCATTTATGTGCACGTATAGGTACAAGGTATGGGCGCTCAATAGAACAAAGAGATTTCAAGGAATTGAAATATTCGTGCAGAAAATTGTAATTAGACTTCCGATTTGAAGAAAAATTTACTAAATTTAATGCACAGATGAGTTTGTTCGCATGTTTTTCTTCACACCCAGAAAAGAAAGCGTCAAGGAAACCCCACCATGGAAAGAATAAAGAGTGGTTTCCATCTACATCTACTGGCCCATTCTTTAAAGGTAATTCTTTCCATCGACAAACCCTACCTATTCAAATTGCATGTGAAATTGATCTCTACCTCCAGCATATAATACGTTTTGGCCAATATACTGCAGGGCAGGGGATTACAAACGATTAATTTATGGGAAAATGGCAACAAGATCCCTTAAATGGGAATTAATTACAACTAGATCCCAAATAATAATCAAATTTAATTTAAATTCCAAGAGACTTGTGTTATATCAAAGTACTTATATTATTGACTACTAATTATTAACTGTAAATAACAGCTCCTTAAATTGTCAATTCATCTATTTATAAACTCAATAATTATTGGCAACTCATGGATCCGGTATTAACAACTCGTGAGTTATTTAATTTTATTCAGGTCCAATAGAGAACTTTAATCTAATGTAATGATTCTTTTAGAGCCTATTTATGAATAATTTCCTTATACATCTAATGGCAATATTAACGATGATGTTCATTACTTATTTTTTCAACTTTATAATGTGCAGCAGAAGCTTATAACTTCTATCGAAAGCTAATTTCACAGCCGACAAAACCTGAAACAAACAGCGATCCTACCAATAAAATTGCTTCACAGAATTTCAGTTTCCGGGACCTAGCAGTGGCCACAAGGAACTTCAGGCAAGAAACCCTGATTGGTGAAGGTGGATTTGGGAGGGTTTATAAAGGGAAAATTGAGAAAACCAACCAGGTAAATAACAACATGGATTAAACTTTTTGTTATTAGGATTTTATTTGTTGTTGTTTGAAAAGTTTTGAAGAGGGAGATATATCTTTGTAGGATGTAGCTGTGAAGCAACTTGACAGGAATGGGTTTCAAGGGAATAAAGAGTTCCTTGTTGAAGTGTTGATGTTGAGCCTCTTACATCATGATAATCTAGTGAATCTAGTTGGATATTGTGCTGATGGAGATCAGAGACTTTTGGTTTACGAGTACCTGCCAACTGGATCTGTAGAGGATCATCTACTTGGTATCATAATGATCTATCGTGTTTTCTATCTTTTTGCTAAGTACATATTACCTCCGGTCCCAAATATAAGACCTAGATGACTTTTTTTTTTTAGAGATTAAGATTGCGAAATAGGTTATTAAATTATGATATACTCCTATTTGATATATTTTTAGATTATCCATTAGTTTATAGGCAAAATATACTAGTTTAAGGACAAATTTAGGTAAATCATCAATCTATAATTAACTTATATTGTTTTTTTTAGGATTTTCCAAAAATGTCAATTAGGTCTTATATTTAAGACAGGAGGGAGTATTTTTTTTATTGGAGGCAATTATGTTTCAAGCACGGTCTAACATAAGATGTGAACACTTATTTTAGCTAAAATTTAAAGATTATTTTGTCATACTTTGAGAGACCAATACATTCAATCAGAATGCCCGAATCCTTATTGGTGGATCAGATTTTGTAACCTAAAAAGCCAATTTCAAAGTCCAATAGCTAATTAATATGAGCCCAATCATTATATTTGGACGATTATTTTCTTTTTGTCACATAAGTTGATCTAAAGTCACATTTCTTTGGAACCTCTGATGCTACAAAAGCCTAATGGGCATTCAATTGACATTTATTTCAAAAAAAAAAACTATTGCCTAATATAACCATATTACATCATTTACATTTTACCCTAATTTTAATTTGCAAAATATTTTTGACATAAAAATTGTTTCTACAAATGTTAATTGAATCAAGCCCAGACTTTCAATAAAGAAAACATAGATAGAGAGCCCTGCATGCATCTATATATAACTAATCTGGTGATTGAATTGAATTTTCAGATGTGCCTCCTGATCAAAAGCCACTAGACTGGAATACAAGGATGAGTATTGCATTGGGAGTAGCAAAAGGATTAAAATATTTACATGAAAAGATCAATCCACCTGTAATTTTTAGGGACTTAAAACCAGCCAACATCTTGCTAGACAAGGATTTCAATGCCAAACTTTCAGATTTTGGAGTACTAGCCAAGGTTGGACCTACGGGACACGAGTCCCATGTTTCCTCTAGAGTTATGGGTACTTATGGATATTGTGCTCCTGAATATCAACGAACAGGTCAACTCACTGTAAAATCAAATGTTTATAGTTTTGGAGTTGTCTTGCTTGAATTGATTACTGGAAAAAGAGTCATCGACACCACAAGATCCACAGGAGAACAGGACATTATTCCTTGGGTGAGTCCTTTATATATTTCCCTCATTTTTCTCTTGATCTTTCCAATATACAATAATTTAATAAAAGTACTCAGCAACAATTTCTCATGCTCATATTTCTTCAACTTAAAACTTAATTATATATCTAGATGGCTTTTGTTTCTTAAATCATGTCATGTTTTTTGTATGCCTGCATGCCATTTACTTATTCAAAAATGATATTACCAAATATTATTTGGAAGCAAAACATTAAGGGATAATTACAATGTAAGAGTAAGACTTTCTAGTTTCAACTAATTTTTAATCAAGTTTTATAGTTTTGTTTTCTATTTGTTATATATTGTTAGTTTCACTTACTTTTAACTATTATTCCAGTAGTTTTCCCCCTTTTATCCGAGCCTTACAAGTAATGAAAAGAAAAAATGATAAAAATACTCTAAGGGCCTAGTTAAAACTTCGGTGCAACTGTTAAAACCTAAAATTAACTGAATAAACTTGATTAAAAACAGAGGACACAATAATTAGGATCTGACGAGAAGAAAGTAATGTGACAAATCGATTAAAAATCAGCTGCATTACAAAGTTTCAAACTACTGATCCCAAACATTAAAGCCCTATAAGAAGCTAAAACTTTTCATTTTGCAGGATTTTCTAATAATTCAAGTTTTTGTTTTTGATCCCAATAAATCAGGCACATACAATATTCAAGAGTCCTCATAGACATCCTGAACTAGTGGATCCTCTTCTGAAAGGAAAATTCCCTTTGAAAGCACTCAACCAAGTAGTGGCTATGGGAGCCATGTGCCTCAATGAGGAAGCTGCTGACAGGCCATCTATGAGCGAAGTAGTGAATGTCCTTAGCTTCCTTGAATATTATAATGATGATAAAGGTGATGATGAAGATAAAGTTGAAACATCATATGAAAGCCAACATACTCATGATGCTAATAAACAAGCCAGCACTACAACAATTCTATGGGATCTAATTAATGCAAATTGAACACAGGTTTCATAACTGTGTAAAAATTGCTTGTTCTTCCTTCATTGCAAGTGTCTTGTGGTTTGTTGGTAGTATTAGGTCAAACGTATGTATATTCATGTTTATAGAGTTGCTACATATAGGGATTACCAAGACCATCCAGAGAGGATTTGTATAGTGTGAACACAGTTAATTTGTCTATATTTTATTTATGAAATTAAGGATTCATGAATGCGGACTACACATAACAATGTTCATATCCTTGGGGCTCAGCCTTCTATCTATCAATACATATACGATAACAAAGAGCATTCAACCAATCCCCAACACTTGGTTAAGCGGGTTAGTGAGCCGATCACTCAACCAACCCAAGTTGGTTTATAATGTTCATATTCTAATATATAGAGCATAGACCAATATAAATACATGAAAGTAGAAATATTGAGATTTTTTTGGGCCATTTTAGGCCATTACGGAATATACATCTTGTTAAAAGTTCTTATCATGCAATGGGGAATATTTTAAAACTTGGCTAATATGGATCAAATAAGAACTAACTTTTCTAGGCCTGTCCCAAATCAAATCTTGCAAGAAGTTAAAGTGGGGGTTAGATTTTTTACATAGATTTTAAGAAAAAAAGTTTGGCTCACCAACGATCTAAAAATATGCCTCCTAATTCATGATCCATTGAAACATGCATGTCCCAAAGGGTTCTATAGCATGAAAAACAAGTCGACTCTCTTAATTAATGTTATCAACATAGGTAATTTTGACTTTATTTAGCTGTGGTATTGCTTCCCTAAGTGTTGCTACTAAAACAACAATTGAGGTGGTACTTCTTAAGAATAATTGAACTCTTTCCAAAATGGTGGAATGTCCAACTCATTCACTAATTAAACCAACAAACAATCGGGGTAGTTCTTTAATAATAGGATGAATACTTGAAAACCATAAATAGGAAGAGAGGATAAATATGGAAAATTTGTTACAATTAAATCCCAAATAAAAGAATTAATCATGATCAAATCCCAAAAAATTAAACCATTAAATTACGTTAAAATCCTTAGGAACCCAAATGATATTGAATGACTTCTTATTGTAACAGCTAAAAAGATGTCAATTGCACTTCAATATTAACAAGTTAAAGAGTTGTCATTGACAACTCAAGGACTTACATTGAATGACTAGTCTTTAATATTATCAAGCTATGGACTTCAATGTAAACTTGATACTTTTTTTCCGATCAGGTATGGATTCCTTTATTTTTTGGTTGAGGGGTAGTGTTGAGGGGGTTGAGAGTGAAGGGTAAGAAAGTGAGGAGTTTGATGAAGAATAGAAGGAAATATTAATAAGAAGAATGTATGGGGCACATATGCAATTTGACATTGTTTTTTAATAGTCAAACGTCATTGATCGTCAGGTTAAGACAAAATTATACCATTTTGGTTACTTCAAAAGTGGAAATGTATCAGTTGTTAATTCAAGATGTTAAATGGTTTAGGTGGTTACTTTAGGGGCAAATAAGGGCCCTTGCCGTAGGAAATTTGGACACTTGATGCATACATGGGTGCCGAACTAAACTATCTAATTTTTGGTTTAACTCTGTTTTTTAATCAACAGTAATGCTAAACTTTTGCTGAAATAATTTTGAATTTTATTCAGAAGATTCTAATGATCCTGACTTGTCAAGAAATAGCACCAGTGGTGATGTTTTATCTATTTTATGGATGACATCCATCATATAGGTTTTAGTAATGTAGGATATTGGTACATTTAATTGATGTAAATGAATTTAATTATTACTCAGATACTGCAGTTGGCAGGATTTCAAGCAAATGCTCACGTTTCTGTCAAACCTAAAAAACCTTTAAAAGAAATGAATTAGAAGTTGCTTTCATATTTTCAAGGTACTATTTTGCCCTTCCTTTTGTCTATATTGGTCATATGACAAGTGGCCAGTTATATTTATCTCAGAGTGACAAAGCTGCAGGCAATTATTTTCTCAAACCGAGAAGTATGAAGCAGTTTATGCTAAGTGATCGATGAACAGAACTTTGTGCTGTGCGTAGATATATAGAAGATTGGGACTATAAAGAAATTATCATTTGCAATAGATAATATGGTCACTCATTATAGTGGCGATTTATTTCTCAACATTTGTGTCTTCAAGGCATAATGATGTGCTGGATTAAAAGTAAAACAAGTTTTTGCATGTATAAAGGTTTGTTCTTTGTAATCAGCAACATATTATAATTATTTGTGGATATTAACATATGATGTTAGATGCACCTTGGGTCCATGTTTCTGCATATGTTTGAAGTTTAAGAATACGTAATTTGAAAAAACATAGGAGTATTTATTTTAAGAATAGGCAATGGTCTTTCAGTATGAGATAGCCTTTCTCTGTTTCTGTTTGGGTTCATTATTTTTATTTATGGTGAAAGTTGTCACTTTGATTTACAAGTTCTTCTCAATGATTTGAAACTAGAGAATGCCATACTGATATTGCAGACTCATTTATGGCTCTTGAGCATTACAACTATGCATTAAGTTATTATATGATGTTGGAAGGGAAAAAAAGAAAACTAATACTCCCTCCGTTCCTAAATATAGGACCTAGATAGAGAGTTTATTTTGTTCCTAAATATAAGACCTAGATACATTTTTGGTCACATTTTTTCCTAAATTACCCTCCTCCTCCTCCTCCTCCTCCTCTTCCTCCTCCTCCTCCGCTCCCCCCCCTTTACTCATGAAGAGGGGTATTATTGGAAAGAAACTAACTTAATTGTCTTCCTTAATCTCCTCAAAAAAAGTCATCTAGGTCCTATATTTAGGAACGGAGGGAATAAGTGATACCGGCTGCTAATATGTTCTTTAACTTATTTTCTTAACCTGTCACAGTCCTATGGTGGATTTATTATGATATAGTTTAAAACTGACAAATGTTTATACACACACACCTATCTCTGTAAACGCTGCGATAGATATAACTAAAGCGCTGGGATAGGCTAAGACATATAAGAGCGCTTTCATAGCGCAGGGATAGGCTAAGACCTATAAGAGCGTTTTCATAGCGCTGGTATAGGATTCTTTGTACTGACGTGATAACTGTCCTTAATTTAAGTCCAATGCAATCTAAAGAATTAAGTATTTCTTTTTCCTATTAATAAGTGAGACAAGATATATAACCTTTTTTTAATACTCATGAAATAAAGATATACTAAGAAAGATCAATCAGTTTAAGACATACCAAATGTATATAAATTTTCCGACCAAATAAAATGTCTATAAATTTCCTTTTTAAGTTTATGTATGAGTTTTGGTAAAACTACTTTAGTAAATTCACAACAAGGACTACAGTGATGAGTGATATATGCAACATGTAGTTGGACAAAAGGATTTAATAATAACACAAGTTTGAGACATGCTTTAGCTTGCAGACATATAAATTAATTAATCAATAATTATCCAGTCAATAAATAATCCAGCCATATATTTTTAATCTAATATATAGGTGATTGTATCAAATGCCTATTTTTTATGTCGAAGAGAATTATGCTTCATCATGCTAATAAAATTTTAATGATGCTTCTCGATCACGCCAAAATAAAAGTGAGCTCATCATACTTCATTTTGATGTGATACCTAAAATACTCTCTTTGGAAAAGTCAAACCTCAAAACTGGTCATTATTGTTATATGCTTTTCCATTATGAATATATACATATATAATTCTATAAAAAATATATACTATATATAAAACCACAAGCACCTATTGGATGATGTAATGGTTAAATTTTATTTGGGCAATTGGTAACTGTATTATACATAGGTACTCACTCAATTAGACATCTTCAACGGGTATTTTAGCAAAATTAATTTAGTAGATATAATTAAGTCATTAGTTTTATTTGAAACAGAAGTGATGTTTTTTTTTGCTAATCTTACAAGTACACAAAATCTGGATCAGGAAGCATCTATCATTCTGGAGGACATTCTTTCACTCTTACGGTTATTTTCTTAGCTTGTACAAATGTTGAACTTATTAGCTCTTTTCTTGCATATTTCTATAATTTATTTTCTTATCTTGCTACTCGTTTTTAATTAAGACTTAATTTATAATATTTGTCTGCTTATCAATATCATATGACAATTTATAAAAAATATAAATTTTCAAATATACACATTTAAAATTACGATTGGATTGCATTTGAAAAATCAAAAACAGAGATTGCACCAAGGAAGTTATTTTTTTAAAAGAAAATTTAGTTAATATCATATTTTATGCTTACGTCAAGAATATATATCTGACATAGACGACTTGGCGGATGACAATAATGGCTACTCATAATTTTGAGATAAAGTAATTTATAAGCTACATGAAGAAATAATTATTTCATTACAAATACAACCAAATTAAATCAAGAGAAGCGTGATCTCAAATCTATAAACAGTCCTTCAATACTAACATATCACAAGAGAAAAAAAACCAATACCATAGTTGACATTGCATGCCAGGTAACTTTCCAAGCCACCATGCACTAAAAAGAAACATCATCTTCTTCTTCATGGCTTTGAATCATCTCAACAACTTGACTCATACTTGGCCTTTGATCTTTGTCTTCCTCAATGCACTTCAAAGCCACACTCACTAAAGTTTCTACCATTTGCTTCTCAACAACCTCAAACTCTGATCCTAATGTTGGATCAATTATTTGTTCTACCCAACATGGTGGTGACAATGACAATGACCCTCCCTTATCTAACAAGGACATCTTTCTTTTCCTTTTCTCTCTCACCCATGTCACAAGCCTCACATTCCGAGCCTCTTCTTCATCACTTTCACTTTCCATCATCATCATCATCGAATTTCTACCTGTTATCATCTCCAACACAACAATTCCAAAGCTATAAACATCAACCTTTGACGTGATTGGCTGGTTAATAATCCATTCTGGCGCCATATATCCTCTTGTTCCTCTTATCATTGACATGCTTCTAGCGTGTCCATCACCTCTATTTAAAAGTTTAGATAAGCCAAAATCTGCCACCTTAGGTTGAAAATTTGAATCTAGAAGGATATTTTGAGGTTTTATATCACAATGAAGAATCCACTCCAAGCATTCTTCGTGTAAGTAGGCTAGAACTCTTGCTATTCCAAGAGCAATGTTGTATCTTTTGGTCCAATCCAAAGTGTTTGATGTGAGATTTTGAGCTAAAGAACCATTCTCCATGTATTCATAAACCAATAGCCTATGATTTCCCTCAGCACAATAACCCCACATTTCAATCAAGTTCATATGGTTAAGCTTACCAATTATGCTCACTTCAGCTAGGAATTCTGCTTCATCTCGTTTGGTTCCAATGTTGTCATCACGAAGCTTCTTTATTGCACAAATTCTTTGATCCGGCAATTCTCCTTTGTACACTATTCCACCTCCTCCTCTTCCAATTTCTTCACTAAACCCTTTGGTTGCTTGGTTTAGCTCATAGTAAGTATATTTTCTGAACCTAAAAGGTGAGAGAAACTTGTACCCATGTTGATGCACGTCCGAGTTTTCTTTGCTTCTCATCACACAAAGCCAAGTTATAAAAATGAAGAAGGCTTCAAACACCCCAATTGCAATCGATAACCAAAGAAAGAACCTCACAAAACTGCTAGCCTTGTTCTTCAAATAGGCCCTTTCAAGTTTCATCGTCATCACTGGACAAACATAACCATTTTCTTTAGAAGATTCTCTATCTTCAAAGAACATACCATTCTTAGGCAGCCTCAAGTAGGTTGTTCCTTTAAAACTAGATGATCTCCGACCATTAAGTAGAATTCTCTTCGTATAACATCGAAACAAACCATTATCTTTATTAAAAGAATATTGAAATGCCCTACACCCACAATCTTGCAAGCATTTATTCTCACAATTACCATATGTGATATTCTCCTTATACACATAGTCATACCCATAAAACTCAACATCTACCAATTTCAACAAGCTAGACTCATTTGCATCACATGAGAGTTCAAATTTTGGTTCACACCCATAAGACCAATCACTTTGGTTCTTCACACTATACCCCGGAAGACACGAACACTTCCTTCCTTCTCTTGGATCAAACACACACGTGCTATAAGCACCACAAATTCCATGAACATCACAACCATTAGCCATGGCTTGCCACGTCACCATCCATTTATTGTTATGTAGGCTATAAACTCTAATGTTTCCATCCGAATCAAGTTTCATCATTCTTTGTATCACAACACCAAAATCAGAAGTATTGAATTTATAGTTATCCGTGGAGTTGAACCTTCCAAGGGAATTCAACATAGCAATTCTTTTACTATTGAATGTCATTCTTCCTGCATCCCAACTCACAAGCCATGGGGAAGGCCAATATTTACTAGACACATCAGGGCCATCGTACAAAAGGATAAGAACATTGTCATCATCAAATAAAAGCTGGTAGAATCCAGAGGAATGGTTGGTTTCACTTCTAGAAGAGACAAGTTTTGTGAACCTTGTGAGTTGTTGTAGAGGAAGAAGAGTATTTGTTGGGGAATCAAAGCTTTGCCAAAGGGTATTTGTGTCATTTGAATTGATGAGTTCATAGAGAACTAGGTTTCCATAGTTGTTGAGAGTTAATTGTGTTGGAAGAAACGATGTCGTTTTGGAGGACCCACTAGTGCAAAATACTATATTTGGCTTCAGTTAAAATAGCATTTTCACTACACCAAAGAGAGTGTAGTAGAAATAGGTGTAGCGGAAAATAAACTATTATGGCTTCAGTTATATCGACATGATGCCGTAATTATATTTATTACGACTTCAGTTGTTAAAGAACTGAAGCGGTAATTATATTTATTTTGATATCAGTTGTTAAAGAACTGAAGTGGTAAAAAATCTATTACGTCATCATACAAAGTCCAACTGATGTCATATTTGTTTATTATGGTGAAGTCATTTTAGGCATGTGTGTGTGTGTGTGAAAAAATCATTAAAATAACTAGAATGAATCCTTTGAGAATCAACAATCATATATTCAATGTACCACCATTAAGTTAACATAAATTCATCAAATACTCAAAACAAACAATGTTGAACCAAAATAGAAGGTTAAACAAGTAAATGTCAAGAGTACAAAAAAATAAATAAATGCCTCTATATATTTTGACAAGTTATTTACAAAGAATAATCATTGAATACTTTTCTTCTACTCTAATTTTGTTAAATCTGAAAAATACTCTAACCAAAGGTTGCGTATCTCAATCTTCAAATATGGCTTCAAACTTTGATAATGCTGCAAATTAAAAAAGAATTAATAGGGAATAAACAATATTCTTAAAAAAGTGTAAACTAAAATTATGATTATCAGAGCACATGTATATGCTACATAATTCCTTCAATGAGAGCTAAGAATAGAATCAAGCAGCCACCAGAGATTAAAACATTACGTAGAATTTCTAAACAAACATTATTCACAGTCACATACAACAACACTGTAATATTTTCAAAAACCAAAGAATACTAACCTCCTTTGATATCAATTAGGTCACTGCAACATATAATAAAAAATTTCCAAAATCCATCATGTATCCCTTAAATACTTCATGTTACACCAGGATAAATAAAAGAGATCACAAACTTTCATATTCCACTTAAGGTTTAACTACTTTCAAATACTTATTAAGTTATTATAGACAAATATGTTTGTGGGGCGTCTAAGACAGGCAAAATAATGAAAGACTATCAGGATTACAAACTATATGTAACTTTATGATATATAAAGACTTCTAGTCCATGATAAGTATGTAAAGGTCCTTATATTCAGAAAATTACAGAAACCAGATTCAAGTCTACATTAAAATGAAAATTTTAAACAAAGCAAGAACAACAACGCAGGGAACATATTCATTCAAAATGTAGAATAAAAACCAGATTGTTCTTCTTCTTGAACATCTGACATGAAGATTTCGCATATCAGTAGACAAAATATCAAGCACACAAAATACAATCCAATAATGCATAATTGGCAGCCAAAAACTGTACAAAAATCCAAGATTGCATGAAGGGGGTATTTTGGAAACTTCCATTTCATCAATGAGGGAGTGTGTGCGAGTGTGTGTGCGAGTTTATAATAAAACCAACTACATAAGATTATTCAATTAGAGAGCAAACATAAACATAGGAACAAAGTGGAACACAAAAGTAAAAGCCCAGAGCTGTAAATGAATGGGAAAATTAAATAATGGGGTTTAAGTGGAAGAAGTAGCAAGTAAGAAAATGAAGTTGTTGTTTTGAAAACAAAAATACACTTAACACCTGAACGGAATAGGGAAAAATCCTTTTACAGCATCACTTAATCCTTCTAAAGATTTAAAAGTAAAACCAAAATTTCATGTCATATTCCAAAATCGTTTCATGCACTTTATACCAAAACAGAATAGGGAAAAGAATTTAGAAACTCATATTCATGGCAAAGTCATAATTCAATTGGACAACAACATAGGAAGAAGCTCCGCAATTTTCCAAAACACCAACCTAAACATATCAAAAGAATAAGACAATAATATGTATAAATCCTCTCTGAGCTTTTTGGTTAAATTAAACATAAGTATCTTCTCTTTATTAACCAAAACAGAGTTGTCAATGAATGGAAGAGAACAAACCGCATTCCCTATTTTGTATGAATAGATAGACAGACAGAACATAAACACTTCAAATCCACCGAAGGACAAAACATACATGCATATAAACAACTACAATCCTCCATTAACATCCCTGGCCCAACAGAATCGTGAAGCAAGAAAATAGAACAACCGAGTTACACATACATACTACAAACAACCATAATTTATCAACAATATAATTTTGAATCGAAGTTTAATAACAGGCCAGAAACCATTTGAGTAGAAGAAAAGAAGCAAAATACCAACACTTGAAAATCAACAAACCTCAACCAAAACTCAAATTAAAGATCAAATCCTCTTACAACACCAAGAATGGAGGCTCATACATTTATTTTGGATGCTTACTGAACCCACCTATTAGAATCCCAGAAACTCTTGTACTTGAATCAAATCCCTCTTAAATCGCGCCCAAATTTGAAGGAAAGGAGTACGAATCGGGGAAGAAGACTCACCTTGCACCGACGGACTCCCACGGCGAGAGGCGGGCGGCGGGCTGCAGACGGCGTCGGCCAAACTTACTGAGGCAGCAAAACAAGGGAGACGAGAGAGAGAGAGATAGAGAGTGGAAGTGAAAAGTGACGGTGAGGAGAAGAGACTGAGAACAAGAAGACAAAGAAAACGGAGGAAGAGGAAATGTGGAATCGGAGAAGTGGGGGCTGGGACGAAGTGAAGAGACGAAGAAGAAGAAGATGAAGAAGGTGGGGAGAAAGAGGCCGACGGTTTGGAGTTGTGTAGGTTATGTTGCATAGTACTCCCTACACTCCTAAATGATAAGACTAATTCACTTTTTTGGAAAATCTTTAAAATTTAAAATAAGTTAATTATAAATTGATTTATCTATTTTTTCCTTTAAACTAATTTATTTTACCTATAACTAATGGAAGATCTAAAAATATATCAAATGGAGTATATCATAATTTAATAACTTATTTTGCAACCTTAATCTCTTCAAAAAAAAGTCAACTAGATCTTATATTTATGACAGTAGGTAGTATACATTTTTCCCATTTTAAAGTTTTTTCAAATATCTTGTGTTACAAAAATATTATAAATGTAAATATTGCTTCAGTTGCCTATTTAAGTGATGTGGTAATATATATTATGGCTTTAGTTCCATATACAACAGAAGTGAAAATATGTTAACTTAATTATTACTTCAGTTGCCTATTTAAGTGATGTCGTAATATACATTATGGCTATAGTTCCATGTACAACCGAAGTGAAAATATGTTATATCTATTACTACTTCAGTTCCTTAAGGAACTAATGCGAAATTATGTAGCGAAATTAATATTTTCCACTAGTGACCATATGTTGAACTGTCCAGCATCGGAGATAATAAGGTTTCCAGTTTTGTGGAGGGAAAGCGTTGACCGTTTTCCGTTGACTGGTTGGTTACGGTTTGCTGTCCAAACTATGGTAGGGTTTTGTGTGAAGTAAACGGAGAAGAGAAAGGCGTTATCTCCAACGGCGAAGAAGCCAGCAGAGAAAACGCCGTTAGGTGACACAAGAACATCTTTTGGTTTTTCAACTGAAAGAGAGGATCCACTGCTTAGTGATGATGTAGAAGATGAAGAAGAGTGGAAAGATAGAGATAAAAGGAGAAGAACATGAGGGAATATTGATGAAATAGTAGCCATGTGAACATGCATTGGCCAAGCAAGAAATATGAGATTTACATGTGTGTGTGTATTTGTGTTTATATAGAGTAGTGTGTGTTTGAAAACAAAAAGAGTATTTGTGTGTGAAAAAGATAAGGAATTAGTTGTTTTTTGGGTTTTCTCGTTGATTGGTGGATTTTTCATTTTATTTAGGCGGCTGGGAATTTAAAATGTTGTGTCCCATTTATATATAGCCAATGACAATCAGCAGTTGGACTATTCATTCATATATGATATATCAAATGTGTTTGCTTTTTATTATTTTTTAAAATTTATACTCCCTCCGGTCCTAAATATAAGACCTAATTGACTTTTTTGGATAAGTTAAGGTTACAAAATATGTTATTAAATTATAACATACTCCCTCCGTTCCTAAATATAAGATCACTTTGCCTAATTTGAGGAGATTAAGGAAGACAATCCAATTAGTTGGGATTACATGATCTTCCAAAAATACCTCTCTCTAAAGAGAAAGATTGAAGGGAAAGAGAGAAAAGTACTGTCCTTTTGTGTATAGGGATAATTTAGGCAAAACTTGGGACAAAATAGAAAGTGATCTTACATTTAGGAACTTATCCACTTCTCTAAAGTGTTCTTATATTTAGGAACGGAGGGAGTATTTGATATATTTTTAGATTAGTCATTAGTTTAGAGGTTAAATAATTTAGTTTAAGGGAAAAAATTAGGAAAATCGATTTATAATTGACTTATTTTGCGTTTTTTTAGGATTTTCCAAAAAAGTCAATTTGGTCTTATATTTAGGACCAGAGGGAGTATGTAGTTATCCAACACTAACAGTAATAGACTAATTTTATTCGTTGAAATGTAAGTCTATAATGGGGGAAACCTCATTACCTCCAATTAATTATCATGGCTGCATACACATGCTTGAACTCGAGACCACTAATTTATACAATCCCAATCAGTTGATCTAAGCATATGTGTTTGGTTTTCCTCTTCATGTTTGTTTTATTCCTTATTTGACATTAATTAAAGTTGGGACCGCACTTGCAGTATTATGATACCATTGTACTAGGATATGCTTAAAAGTATTTATTTGTTTTGCATAAACAATCATACTTTTTTATACATAATATTTAAGAAGTGATTAGGCTTACTTAAAATTTTAAAGGATAGAGACCCTAACTCATGATTAAATTGGGTTTACTTTAGTGGTGGGCTACAAAACATGACAAACAAGTCATTTGTTTACATAAGTTCACAAAAAAAATTACTACATCCGGTCCTAAATATAGGACCTAATTGACTTTTTTTTGGAGAGATTAATGTTGCGAAATAGGTTATTAAATGATGACATATTTGATATATTTTTAGATTATCCATTAGTTTTTATAGGTAAAATAAACTAGTTTAAGGGAAAAAAATTAGGTAAATTAATTTATAATTAACTTATATTGCTTTTTAAATATTTTCCAGAAAAAGTCAATTAGGTCTTCTATTTAGGACTGAAGGGAGTATTATATATGTATGTATGTGTTTATAAAGGTCACAATAATCTTACTTGTTAAGTCCTGCTGAACTAGCCAAAACTCAAATCAAAGAACGTTTTTAAGAACTCTTATAAGACTAAAAATTCTATCCAGAATTTTAAATTTTTACCATAATATAAAAAACGAAATTGAAAGGATTTGAGTAAAACTTTTTATAAATTTGCTATTAACTCATACTCACTATGGTCCATAATATATGAGTTCAACTATCAAGACATATTTCTTAAGAAAACTGTGAATATTAGTTGATTTTTGAAATTAATTTTTTTATGACATTTTTCACAGAGTAAAATACATAAGCATTAATGAATATGAAAGAAAGTTAAGGGTAAAATAAGAAAAAAATACATTAAAAAGAGAGAATATAAGGTGGATTTTTATATTTCATATTAAAATCATTCAAATTTTTTACTTATATTAAAAACCAAAGGGAATATATAAATACACAAACAAAGCCAATGCAAGCTACTATGAATAGTCCAACAACCCAAACTTGCTCTTTGAATACATGGATATTAACTGGGGCCGGCCAACCGAGTGTCGTCCTTGGGCATCCTGCTGGGCGTACACATCTTCAATTAGCATCGTCTAGGAAATCCGAAATTGCCAAATCTGATGTTCTAAACATATCATTTTAAGTAATTGGTATACTTTGATTAATTAAAAAAAAGTAATTGGTATACTATACATTCATGTTTTCTGATCTAATGCATCAATATATATAAGACTCTATTGGACACTACATATGGATATTGAGGAAGTTAAATATGTTTTTAAATTGCGCAAAGATGCTTCCAATATAGTATACGTAATTTCTAAAAGGCGCACCTAGTAGCATGATATTTTAAAGGTGTAAATTAAGCACTTGTAATTTAAATGGGACACCCAACAACATAGTAATTTCTAAAAGGGTCATCCAGTAGTATGAGAAAACTTAACTTCAATGGAAGAAAAAACAAATTTTTCCATTTTGAGTTACAAGTGGCAAATTTACATCCTCAAAATTGTCATGCTAATAGGTGTACCTTTTAAAAATTACCATTCTATTGGGTGTACATTCACCCTTCCTAATTATATACAAATAATAATAAGTTTGGGTTATACAAAAATTATAAGTCAAACAAATTATGTTTCCTTTAAAATATGTCGTAGTATTATATAGTCTTATTGCACAATGATCACTTAATGATGTAATTTATTGTGATAATTATAATACTTCAATTAATTATTTGACCCCTCCAATGATACTATAATTTGAACCATTCAAAACAAAAAATGATGATATCCTTGCTAATGGACTTTTTGGTCAAAACAAAGAAAGTCAAAAACCAAAAGAGGAGTAAGCCAACCTGATATTTAATTATAAGCACATTCCATTTACAATTTTGCTTTAATCCATTGATGGCGACTCAAAAGTGTGAAACGCAGAATCTAATATTGTTTCTATTAGATCTTAACTACAACTAATAATTAAATTTAATACATGAAAAATTAATTGGCAGGTCCATATAATTTAGTTAGTGTCAATATTGTTTATTGTCTCCATAATTTGATTTCTTTTCAAAGTCAAATTCTTAATCAATTAAAATTGTTGAAAGGTATGTTAGTTTTTGGGGTCAAATATCATTCAGGCAAATAAACTATTTCGAAAGTATCAATTTGGTCAACAACAACACAAATTAAAGTCTCATCTCATTCTTTCCAATAGACTTGAAGGACACCGATTTAGCGGTCGGTATAGTGTACCTTGGGCCTAGTCCTTCAAGAAATTTTAGGACCTCAAGGTAAGCGAAAGTTTCCCCAGGTATCGTTCTCAGGGAGCCTTGTTTAATCTAACTATCCTAGTAAACTATATGCAATGTAAGATGGATTTGGGTAAATGAAATTTTTTTTAAGATTGAAATGGATACTATTATTCTTGATGGATGGGTGCTTAAGAAATCATCCTCACTTCAAAATATTTTTTTGGGGGGGGGGGTTTAATGTTGTTGGCTTCCAAATTAGACCCTAGAGGGACCCCTCTAGGCTAAGCTTAGATTAATTTAATTAATGTCGGAACCACAAACATTAGTTAAATTAATCTAAGTTGACTAAGTTCTAAACCTAAAGATTGATTAATTATGAAGGACTTATAATCCACAACTTGGGCCACCCCACAATTGCTCTAAATTAACCTTGTAACTTCAATTTATTAATGGCCACCCAAATAATAAATTGAAGCTAGTCAAGGTTTATGTCCAAAGCCACAACATAGTCAATAAATCCTATTATTATTTCATGAATGCAAATAACTTGACTCACAATTCCACTAGTCAAGCCACCTTGTACTAGCCCAAAATTTTCACTAAGAGAAAACAAAATCATGAACCCATAAATTTCATTAATCTCAAAGTTAAATAGCACCAAGTCAAGTATTTAACAAGAACAAAATGACAATAACAACATAAAAGTAGTTTCAATCCCTAATACAACATAGATCATATGAAGTATTCAACCAAACATCACAAGTGTACTCCTAGAACCCTAGAAAAGCATAAATGTAAGAAAGGAAGAGGGATTAGAACTACAACTCCCCTAATGAAGATTCAAGTTCCTTCTTTGTTTGCTCCCACTATCAAGAATTAGGGATTAATGGTTGCTCATGGAGAGAAGGATGGAGGAATTTGAGAGGGATTGGAGAGGAATGAAATTAGTATGGCTTAGGAGGAAATGGGGAAGCACCTTTCGGTGCCTTCCTTCACTCCCGCCCCTCACTTCCTCTCTGCCCAGCCCGCCAAATCGTGACAGCCCCCACCTCTTTTTCTCTTTTTCTTGGACCCATCTTTTCTTCCTTTCTCTTCCAATTCAGCAGCAGCCCAACTTCCTCCCTTTACTCTGATTAGCAAGCCCACTTTGTCCCTTCTTTCTTTTCTTTAAGTCATGGCTTTTCTTTCTCTTTTCCTTTTCTTTGCCAAGCCCAAACAACATGAGATTTAATTCAATTCAAAGAACATGTTGACAACCTAAAGAGAAGGAGAACAAGTATGTAATATCTTTTTCATTTTTTTCAATTCTCAATCTATTATTTATTTTATCTAATGATTTATCCAAGATAAAACTCATTTGTCTTAACTCTAAAATAGGCATAAGTGAGATTAAAATTGCATCTTCAATATGTTAGTAACCTCAATTTTAACATAATAAAATCATACAAATCTTATGATTTGTCAAGACTATTGAAAAATACTAAAAACCCATTTTTTTCAGCTGAGAATGCCACACACAACCACAAGTTTTTTTTACCATACACACAACTACAAGTTGAAAGGAAAGTATTTTAGTATTTTCCAGTAGTCTATTAATTAAAATGGGTCATTTTTCGGTTCATTGGTCAGAATGAAATCTTTTATTGTTTGGTTGAGCAAACTGATATTTCCGAAATAGTTTATTGATCAGAATGATATTTTTAACCCTAGTTTTTGTTAATAGAATCCTTTACCTTTTTTAAGATGTGGCAATAACGTCCCTGCTGATATGTTAAAATTAAAATAAATTATTGAACATATTTCATCTTGCAGCATCACTAACTCCTTTGACCTCCGTTGCCTCCATTCCACGGCAAGCTAAGCTAAGGTTGCTGTCTCCAGCCCTTGCTCATAACCCATGAATGTGGGACCTGTAATTTATGTGTAATTTATGATTGAAGTCTTTTCAATTAACAGGCTGGTAATCTGTTAAATATTTTTTTTTGTTTTCATGGTGGAATCAGTATATTGTATTCCTTCATATTCATATTATAAAATCCCTTTTTGATATTTTTTTTGTGCATGTATATGTTATAAGATCCTTCACCAGTTTTAATAAGCATTCATTTTTTTCAATATAGGATCATATTTAACTAGGAAAGTAAGAGAGTTATATTAATATATTATATATGTTGGAATTTAGTAAATTACAGTTAATAAGAATTATAGCAGAAATCATTTGAATTTTCAATTCTGACAAATTTATTGCTTTTATTTAAATTGTTGGTATGCGTAAATTTGGAGAAGAACTCCTCGTTTTCCCTCATATCCTCTTTCTTCTTAACCATTAAAATCTACTTTTAGTAGTCTAGAATGGAGTAAACCTTCGCCGGCCAGTCATATTAATATATATATATATATATATATATATATATATATATATATATATATATATATATATATATATATACACGTAGAACTAACTAATAACAGTAACACATTTCAATAAACATTCGCTCATACATGCATGTCTAAACGGGAATACAATTTTGTTGCTAAGATTTAAATAAAAACGTGAAAAATTACAAAATTAATAAGGATAATAGGTAAAAATACGTGCTTGAAAATTTAATTGAAAAAGAGACATAAATTCAAATATAAGTACTATATGTATATAAAACCATGTAGAGTACTGTGCTAGTACTTTTATAGAAAAGAAAAAAACACGAACAAACGACAAATAAAAAACAGAATAACGCGTCACAAAAAAAAAACAGAATAACAAAGAAACAACTACATTCTTGAGCCAACTGCACGGTCTCCTTATGAGTTACCAAGTGAAGTTCTAATTCGAAAGATCAATGTGTCACTCCTATTTTAAAAATGCTTGAACAGATGCAAATAAGTCATAATTTTCATGCAAATATGATACCTCATTCTTCAGTCCCTCCCTATGCCATAAATATAAAGTCACTTTTAAGATACAACAAATTGTATTCTCCACATTCTCACCCATTTCTAATAATTTTGAAATAATAGAGGCATTATTGAAAAACACATAAAATTATTTAACTTAACTATTTTCCTTAATATCTCCAAATTAAGCAGCTTTATACTTGGGATGGAGAGAGTATATATTATGTTTAGTATCCAAGTGAATATAATTTTAAGGTACACGCTTGGCGCATAATGGTCCTATTTGTATAACTTCTTTTGAAGTATATACATATCGCAAGCAGTATTATTATCTCAAAAAACAAGTACGATTTCAGTCAACCAAAACGTAAATAAAAAAGTAAATACAAGGCATAGACTAATACACTAGTTTATATACAGTCTATATACACTATTAGTCAAGGCATCACAAAAAAAGGTAAATTCAAGGCACAGACTAGGACACTAATTACTACTCCTATTAACTTATTAAAACATCACAAGAAATAACCAATACCATGGACGCAATTATTGCAATTATATTCTTCAGCCGCCATTCATGACTAAGAAGAATTGGCATCATTATCATGACTTTGAAGTATCTCAACAACTTGGCTCATAGTGGGCCTAGCTTCCCTATCTTCTTCCACACACATCAAAGCCACTTCAGCCAAAGTACCCATCATCCTCTTCTCAATCTCAAACTCTGATCCAATGGCTGGATCAATTATCTGCTCCACCCAACAAGAAGATGTCGCTTTCTCCCTTTTCTCTCTCACCCATGTCACTAGTCTCCCACTTTGTGTTCCTTCTTCCCCACTTTGAATTCCCATCATTGTTGGATCCCTTCCTGTTATGATCTCCAACATAACAATCCCATAGCTATACACATCAACTTTTGAGGTTATTGGAAGATTGAAAACCCATTCAGGTGCCATATAACCCCTTGTTCCTCTTACCATTGAGAAATTTGGAGTGTTCAAGTCACTTCTATTTAAAAACTTAGATAATCCAAAATCTGCCATCTTTGGTTGGTAATTAGAATCCAAAAGAATATTTTGTGGTTTTATGTCACAATGAAGAATCCACTCCAAACATTCTTCATGTAGGTAGGCTAGAACCCTTGCTATACCAAGTGCAATGTTGTATCTCTTGGTCCAATCTAAAGCATTTGATTTGAGATTGTCTGCCAAAGAACCTTTCTCCATGAATTCATACACCAATAACCTGTGCTTTCCCTCAGCACAATAACCCCACATTTCAATCAAGTTCATGTGGTTAAGCCTCCCAATTATGCTCACTTCAGCTAAGAATTCTGCTTCTTCTTGTTTGGATCCAACCATATTACTATTAAGCTTCTTGATTGCTACAACTCTTTGATCAGCTAATACTCCTTTGTACACTGTTCCACCTGAGCCTCTTCCAATTTCTTCTTTGAACCCTTTGGTTGCTTGTTTTAGCTCACTATATGTAAACCGTTTGAACTGAAAAGGAGAGATTAATAAGTTATATCTTCCTTGCTGATTTCCACTACTTGAGTTTTGTTTGGTCCTAAACAAAGCACACCAAACTGTCAAAATGAAGAGAACCTCAACCACACCAATTGCCACAGCAAACCAAAGAAAGAATTTCACAAATTTGCTGACGTGTCTCTTAGTGTACACTCTTTCAAGCTTCACCAAACAAACATGACCATTCTCTTTTTCTTCTTCAAATAATAAAGAGGCCTTGTTGGTTGTGTTTTTTGGGAGTTTCAAGTAGGTTGTTCCTTTCATGCTTAGTGATCTATGACCATTAAGCATAACTCTCTTCGTAAAACATCGAAACAAACCATTATCATTCAAAGTGTACTGAAACGCCTTGCACTCACAATCTTGTAAGCATTCATTCTCACAATCACCATATGTGATATTCTCCTTATAAAAATAGTCATACCCATACAACTCAACATCTTCCAATTTCAAGAAAATCGACTCATTTTCATCACAAGAAAGTTGAGACATAGGTTCACATCCATAAGACCAATCACTTTGGTTCTTAACACTATACCCAGGAAGACACAAACACTTCCTTCCTCCTCCTATAGGATCATATTGACACGTGCTATTGGCCCCACAAAGTCCATGCACAATGCAACCATCAGATATGGCTTGCCAAGTCACCTGCCACGTGTCATTATGTAAGCTATACACACGAATATTACCATCAGGATCTAACTTCAACCTTCTTTCTATGTCTACCCCATAATCAGAAGTACTAAATTCATACCTATCTGTTGAAATGAAACCGCCAAGAGAATCCAACACTGCGATTCTACTACTATTGTAAGTGCTTCTTCCAACTTCCCAGCTCTTAAGCCACGGGGAAGGCCAATACTTGCTAGACACGTCAGGTCCATCATACAAAAGACTAAGAACATTCTCATCATCAAACACAAGCTTGTAGAAGCCAGATGATTGGTTTGTTTCACTTCTAGAGGAGACAAGACTTATGTACCTTGTGAGTTGTTGTGTGGGAAGTAGAGTGTCCGTTGGGAAGTCAAAGCTTTGCCATAAAATATTTTTGCTTCTATTAATGTGAAGTTCATAGAGTACTAGGTTTCCTTCATTGGTGAGATTTAGTTGTGTTGTTGAAGGTGAAGACGACGTCGTTTTGGAGGACCACACGTTGGATTGTGCTGCGTCGGAGAGGATAAGGTTTCCGGTTTTGAGGAGGGAAAGTGTTGACTTTTTTCCGTTGACTGGTTGGTCACGGTTTGCTGACCAAACAATGGTGTGTTGTTTGGAGAAGTACATGGAGAAGACAAAGGCATTGTCACCAATGGCGTAGAAGCCAGCAGAGAAGATGTTGTTTTGTGAGATGATGATGTCTTTTGGGTTTTCTACTGAGAGAGAGGAGCCACTGTTGAGGGATGGTGATGAAGATGAAGAATAGTGAAAAGAGAATGATAGGAGGAGAAGAATATGTAGGATTGATGAGAGGGCCATTTCAATATGTATGGTTGAATTTAGTATTAGGTTGCATAAATATGTGTGTGTGGAAGAAGAGGGTATTTAAAACGAAGAAGCTAGTTATCAAAAAAAAAAAAAACGAAGAAGCTGATGAGGAATTTATTATATGGTGGTTGAGTTGTTAATGTGTAGAGAGTAAGATTGTTTGCTTATAAAGAGAATGATACCTATGAGAAAGAAATATTTTAATTTAGATATTCTATTTAGGTATTGCTCTTATAAAAGATTGGAATTTATTGTATTTTATATTTTGAATAGAAATTATGTTAATTAGGCTAATTTTTATATTTAGGTGTAATTTATGATTTTTTAAATTAAATTAACCTTAAGTTGTATGTCTAGATCAAAAAAATGAGGGGTGGGGCGGGGGCGATTGTTGGGTGTGGTCGTGTGGGAGTATATACTTCCTCCGGTCCTTAATATAAGAGTCAGCTGCAAAAAAAAACGCTTCTTAAGAAAACTTGTGAATGTTAGTTGGATGTTTGGAGTTAATGTTTATTTTTCAATATTGCCCATATTTATTATGATACTGATAAGAGTAAAATACATAAGCATTAATAAATATGAAAGAGAGTTGAGGCTAAGTAGGAAAAAACACATTAAATGAGGAGAGAATGTGAGATGAACTCTTATATTAGGAACCAAAACCATTTAAATTTTGGCTCTTATATTAGGGACCAGAGGGAGTATGTGTTAGTAGTCAATGAGTGTATGTTTATCTATTAAAATAATATTTTTTGAAAAAATCATTAACATTTTTTTAAAAAATGTAATTTCGGATTTTTTAAATGTAGTTGGAGATATACTTAAAATTAGCAATGAAATTATGCATAAAAAAATTAGTAGTGAAACTGCGGCGAAAGTGAATGCTAGTTGCTTGTAAATAAGAACCCACGAAGAAAAAACAGTTTGGATTCATATACAGACAAATCACAATGAAGCAATGGACACTCATGGACGAATAATTACAGAGTATTGTCACCATCTTGGTGGCTTTGAAGCATCTCAACAACTTGTCTCATGGTAGGCCTGGCATCTTTGACTTCTTGCACACACTCCAAAGTCACTTTAGCCAATGTCTCCATCCTCCTCTTCTGAGCCCCAAACTCTAGTGCAATGGAAGGGTCAAAAAATACGACGTAATTTTCTTCCTCTTATATTTCACCCAATTATTTGCAATGGAAGGTTAGGACCCTTCCTATTGCATTTTTGGTCCAATCCAAAGTGTATTTGACTTGAGACTTTGAGCTAAGGATCCATTTTCCATATTTTCCCTCTTTGAAATTGAATATCTTATTTGGGACCCAGGTGCAATTGTCCCATTAAAGAATAACGATGTATATACACACTCTTTCCAGTATTTTTCTTATATGAACATGTTTGTGAGTTCTGCAGAAAGCTCATTATATAAGGAAGGCAGTACAAGGGAGCTAAATGATTAAAGCTTACAAGGATATATGGTTTGAACTTACCAAATTTTAGGCCAACTTTTTATCAATTGGCCGAACTAATTAAGTTTCTTTCCAACTCCTGCCCTTTCTTATAGTATATCCTTGCAACTTGTATGGCTTTTAATATTCAGAAAAGCTGACTTCTAGAAATTTGTATGGCATTTTAATTTGAGGCCTCACATTTTACCCTCACATACACGTTGGATAGATATATACACACACTCTTAGCGACATGTGCACGCCAGTAGCAGTATCTAAAACTGTGTATGCTTATGGCTCGTTTGGTACATATGAAGAAATTGAGATGTATGTATTGGATTCCACATGTGATTGTATATCTGATACAATTTGCCGGCTTTGAATTGGGTTTTGAAGGTGTATTAATCTAAATTATGCCAAGCCCATTAAATGGCTTCAATTCAAACATGTTCAATGTTTTAATTCCGTCTTTGAATTTTCGTACACTATGCCCTTGTTATACGAATTTGGGTTGGACAACATGAAAGTCATCTTCTCCATGATTTTGATTTTTTAGTACCAAGATCTAGAAGTTTGATGTATGGAGAAAAAAAAAATCTTAACAGTTTGATGGGTGTTGATTTCTCAGTTTGATAATTAGAATTGTCAGGGATTAGTGACTTAACTTTTTGAGAAAAAAAAAATTCTCTGGAATTTCCAAAGCAATCCTAATAGAATTTTCCGTTTGTAACAATGCATTTCCATCAGAATTTGCAGACGGATTTTTCTAATGGAATTTGCCTACGGATTTTTCTATCTGTCAAGTTATGTCGCATTTTTGTAAAAAAAAAATTATTCTAGTAAAATAAAGAGCTACGCTAAAGTTGGGCCTAAAAATATTATTAGAAATATGGTTGCGCAACTAATCCACCAGAAACAATCACGTTAGAAAACGAAATTATGTTTACGTACTTCCTTATATATATATAAAAAAAAGAAATAAAAAAAGAAAACTGAAATTATGTTAATGATTCCATTAAAAATTAGTTATGCGTGTTTTTGTAGTACACTCAAATGCACCAAGTAGTGTACATGAAACCAAATAGTTTATTAATTAGAGATTAAGATTTAGAATATGAATGAAAATGAAATAGAAAATGGGGTACAATATGGTTAAATTTGATTGAATAAAAATATATCAAGAAGTATTGCAGAGGCATATATTTTTTCTTGTTATTTTTCTAATGCATTGCGATCGAGACTAAGACTTGGACTACTTGCTTCAATTTCAGGATGGTGTATCATTTATGGATCTTTATTTGCATTTGGGGTCTCAGATGTAATCATCTATAATGGCTTTTCAATTTGAATTTTCTCATTTGCCCGCACTCACACGTTGGACAACGCATGATGGACCACTAATTAATTAATTATAGTGGTCCATTATACGTAACCTTCAAATTAATTGCTTAAGGGGAGCTTTGAAAACACAGGTATAGGAGCAGTAAGTGTATTCCAGCAATTCCCAGTAGTTCAGGTAACACTTTTTTTAAGTCATATATATTACCTGGTATCCAAGTACAGTATTTATCATGATACAAAAAAAAAGTTCCAGACTTACTTAAATTGAGTATATATTTGTTCTATCTATCCCTAAATCAATTACCCTTTGCTAAAACATATATCAATTAGAGGATGATTATTAAATAGGAAATAATTGCAAACATTGATCTTCTTCGTATATATGGTGATCGATGCTGATAAGTCTGTGCACAATCAACATGCCATTACTTTTTTTTTTTGGGACAAAATCAACATGCCATTACTGAAACATGAAAATGTAAACACGTTATTAGTTGTGTTGTGAAAAAATGTGATCCAACACCCATTTAATTAATACATAGACCAATAATCAAGCTTTCATCCACATTCATAGGAAGCAATATTATTATTGAAGATGCTAGCATATAAATTTATGAGCAGTAATGACGATTAAGAAGCACCATCATCATCATCATCATCGTCGTCGTCATCATCATCATGGCTTTGAAGCATGTCAACAACTTGGCTTTGAAGCATCATCTCAAGAACATGGCTCATAGTTGGCCTAGCTTTGAAGCATGGCTCATAGCATCTCATAGTTGGCAATAAATAACTAAGAAGCATCATCATCATTATGGCTTTGAAGCATCTCAACAACCCGGCTCATAGTTGGCCTAAATTCCCTATCTTCTTCCACACACATCAAAGCCAAATTAGCCAAAGTCTCCAACTTCCTCTTCTCAACCTCATACTCTAATCCAATGGCAGGATCAATTATTTGTTCCACCCAGTAACTTGATGATGTTGCTTTCTCCCTCTTCTTTTCAACCCATGTCACAGGCCTCCCACTTTGTGTTCCATCTCCCCCACCTTGATTTCCCATCATTGTTGGACTCCTTCCTGTTATGATCTCCAACACAACAATCCCATAGCTATACACATCAACTTTTGAGGTTATTGGAAGGTTGAAAACCCATTCAGGTGCCATATATCCTCTTGTTCCTCTTATCATTTATATGCTTTTTGCATGTTCTTCACTTCTATTTAAAAGCTTTGACATGCCAAAATCTGCCACCTTTGGTTGGTAATCTGAATCCAAAAGGATGTTTTGTGGCTTTATATCACAATGAAGAATCCACTCCAAACATTCTTCATGTAGGTAGGCAAGAACCCTTGCTATTCCAAGAGCAATGTTGTATCTCTTGGTCCAATCTAAATCATTTGATTTGAGATTGTCTGCCAAAGAACCTTTCTCCATGAACTCATATACTAATAACCTGTGCTTTCCCTCAGCACAATAACCCCACATTTCAATCAAGTTCATGTGGTTAAGCCTACCAATTATGCTCACTTCAGCTAGGAATTCTGCTTCTTCTTGTTTGTCTCCAACCATGTTACTATTCAGCTTCTTGATTGCTGCAATTCTTTGATCATCCAATACTCCTTTGTACACTGTTCCACCTGAGCCTCTTCCAATTTCTTCTTTGAAACCTTTGGTTGCTTGTTTTAGCTCTGTGTAAGTGAACCTTTTGAACCCAAAAGGAGAGATAAAGTTGTATCCTTGTTGATTTCCACTAGACTTTTGTTTGGTTCTAAACAGACAACACCAAACAATAAAAATGACGAAGAGTACTTCAACCACCCCAGTTGACACAGAAAACCAAAGAAAGAACCTCACAAAACTGCTGACGTGTCTCTTGGTATAGGCTTTTTCGAGTTTCACCAAACAAACATGATTCCCATTTTCTTGAGCAGCTTCTTTTTCTTGTTCAAGGAACAAACCATCATTTTTTACCACATGTTTTGGTAGTTTCAAGTAAGTTGTTTGTCTGATGCTTGGCGATCTACGACCATTGAGCATAGCTCTCTTGTTAAAACATTGGAACAAACCATTACTATCAAATGAACACTGAAACGCCTTGCACTCACAATCTTGTGAGCATTCCTTCTCCATATGACTATAAGTGATGTTTTTCTCATAGTTAGCATCATAACCATATAGCTCAACATGGGGTAATTTCAAGAAAGTAGAGTCATTTTGATGACATGAGTGTTCAAACTTGGGTTCACAACCATAAGACCAATCATTATGGTTCTTCACTCTATGTCCAGGAAGACACAAACACTTCCTTCTTCCTTCTCTAGGATCATACTCACAAATACTATTGGCCCCACAAATTCCATGCACTTTACACCCATCAGGTATGGCTTGCCACGTCACCTCCCACATGTTATTGTGTAGGCTATACACACGAATGTTACCATCAGGATCTAACTTCAATCTTCTTGGTACCACAATCCCAAAATCAGAAGCTGTGAATGTAAAATTATCTGATGAAATGAAACCTCCTAGGGAATCTAACAGTGCCACTCTCGTACTATTAAATGTCATTCTTTTTGCAGTCCAACTCAAAATATATGTGGGAGGCCAATATTTGCTAGACACATAGGGACCATCGTATAGAAGGCTAAGAACATTATCATCATCGAAGAGAAGCTTGTAGAAGCCAGAAGAATAGTTCATATTACTTCTAGAAGATACAAGATTTGTATATCTTGTGAGTTGTTGTGTAGGAAGTAGTGTATCTGTTGGGAAATCAAAGCTTTGCCACAAAATTATTTTGCTACCATTAAAGTGAAGTCCATAGAGTACTAGATTCCCTTCATTGGTAAGATTCAGTTGTGTTGTCAAGAGTGAATGCGACGTCGTTTTGGTGGACCACACGTTGAATTGTCCTGCGTCGTAGAGGATAAAGTTTCCGGTTTTGGAGAGGGAAAGTGTTGACTTTTTTCCGTTGACTGGTTGGTCACGGTTTGGTGTCCAAACGAGAGTGTGTGTTTGAGTGAAGTAAACGGAGAAAATAAAGGCGTTATCTCCAACGGTGTAGAAGCCAGCAGAGAAAACGGCGTTAGGTGAGAGAATGACATCATCTTTTGGTTTCTCTACTGAGAGAGAGGAGCCACTTTTAAGTGATGAGAATGAAGATGATGAACAATGAAAATAGAGAGATATGAAGAGAAGAATGTGGAGGATTATTGGTGAAATAGTCATATAAACTATGGGTCAATGGTATGTCCAAAAAGGACAAAATATTAGAATGGAAAATATGATGAAATGGAATGGGGGGTTTGATTATGTATGGAGAAGTAGATGAGTCATTTTGATCAGTGTCTTGGTGGTTTTTCTACTTAACTTGGAATGATATATATGTTGTGTATATGCTTTGAATTCAGTGTCTTAGTGGTTCTGCATGCTTCTTAGCTTGGAATGATATATGCTATATAGGCTCTAAATTTATTGGAGATTTGATGACGGTCAACTTGTAAACTTGTAAGTCCATGCACGTCGACCTCAAAACTTTTGTTCCATGTGGTCTTGAGTTATTTCGGGACCACACAATTAATATTTGACATATCTATAACCTAATCAGATTTTTAAGGTTAACAAATTCTTTGTTATGCCAATCAGCTTCATTCTTAAAAAACAGAGATATCTTAAAAAGGCTTGTACAGTTGTACTCATCATCTCTAAATATTGGCTTTTAATTAATGAGATGTCATTATTATGGATTTATATATTTTCTTCATATATATAACGGTCGAAATGAGGTCAACCAAAGAAAGCTATTGAGGATTATGGCTGGAGGAGTTGACCAATACTAGCTAGTTGTGGAGAGGTGATAAACTCTATAATTTCACAGATTTTCATCTCTATTTCCCTCTAGTTCACACTCTTTTTGATGATACATAGACAACAAAACACACAAATACTAATAGAAAGTGATGCAAATAGGAAATCATTCATTTGTGTGAAATTTGGAGTTTAATGATTGTATATTTGAGACATGGAAACTCTTCAACCCTCTTTCTAGCTTGTGTAGGAAGAGGTGGACAGGTGTTAGAAGCTCTATGAAACCCAAGTGCTACAACAAAAGAGGAAAAAGGAGCAAGGGAAAGCCAATTTTCAATCTTTAGGGAAGCTGCATGCCAGTGGCGCGCCAACTGGCGATCCACTGGCTAGTCACAAAGCCAACTGGTAAGCCAGTGGCATGTCGTCTCTGGAATCTCTCCAGTGGCACGCCAACCGGCGAGCAACTGGCGAGAGTACGTCACAGCTGCGCGTTTTAGCCAAAATTCTCAGCATATAAAAGGGAAAAATGAGGGCATTTGAGGGAGACGGGAAAACTCGACTTGGCACACCTCTAGGGCACTTCTTGAAGGCTTGAAGAGCTTGAAGAACCTTGGGATCTCTTGGGAATCGAGTGGGGAAGCTTGGAGAGATTTGAGTATTCCTCATTTGTGGTTGTAATTTCTTCTCCCTATTCTTCACCACTCTTCAATGCACTCTTTCATAGTTTTAGGGTTTGTTTTATTTGCATTTATGTGTAACTAAAACCCTAATCTAGGGTTGTTATGAACCTATTTATGGATTGAACCATCTACTCTCTCTTTCTTTAAGTAATTAATGAAGTATATGTGTAGTTTTTATCTTGCTCTCTATTTGTTTTAAGTGCTTGATCACCACTTAATTAGTTAAATGAAATATGACTTGGGAAAGTGTATTTTGTTTTAGAACTTGGATAAGAACATGTTAGACTTGAAGTTTATGGTTTTAAATGGAAGGTTTGTTGATAACATAGGGATATAGTTATTGACCTAGCATAGTCATAATTAGGGTGGTTAAGGAAAAGAGCTAGCATTTATTGTGACAAGAGATTGTGCATTAAATGCTAGCATAAATTTGATCTTGACTTGGGAAAGCTTTTTCAAATGATTTTGAACCCTAGACTTGCTCATATTTTCATTTAATCACTTAAAGAAAAGAGAGAAACTTTGGTTCATGAAGTAAATAGGGGATTAGCAACCCTAGGCCTTAATTATCATTGTTAAATCGTGTTTGAACTCCAACTCTTTTTACACTTATTTTCCAAACTCTTTTCTTAATTGAACAACAACTCTCAATATGTTTTTATTTAAGGTAATTGGGCATGCAATTAGTGCTAATCACTTTGTTTAAACTATAATCTCTGCGGAACGACACTTTTTCTATACTACACTTGACGACCCGTATGCTTACGGAAGCGCACCAAAATCCGCGTTAAGTCAAGAGGATATCTACAAAAGGTTGTAATTTGAAGGGCTTTTAGCAAAGAGCTGAGTAAAACACCAACGTTTACTATTTATTTCAAAAGCTCACACACACACACAAACAGGAACTAGCAGATAAAATATTTCAATTTTCATGTTTTCAATGTTTTTTATTTCACAATATAAATAAAAATATTTTTCAAAGTTAGTTGGGTTTTTTTAGGGTGCCAAGTCAAATTAAAAATTCCACTTCATACCGTATATGTCAACTTGTGATTGGTCAGACCACAAATGACCTGGTGCACCAGGTTCACGCATGAATTTCTCTGCCCTTTCTACACGCCGCTAGTTATAAATTTATACCAGTGTTTCCGTTCAGGGAATTCATGTCACAAATTTAACAGAAAAACTAAATAAACTTTTAAATCAATCATGGTGTACTATTTTTTAGAATTTATGTCTCGCTTCATTATAAATTTCAAAAGCTTGTTTGAAAAAACGATCTTAGACAACATAAGATTATATATACTATAATCATTATTTTTTCAATTTTTTTATTAATTTCTTTTTTATCAAAAAATCAAGGGATAAAGGGTAAAAATACCCTGGAAGTTTCCACCAAGGGGCACTGAGTACATGGAAGTTTTAAAAGGAGCAAAAATGCTATGGAAGTTGTAAAAATAGAGCATTTTTACCCCTGTCGTTATATATACTAATGGTAGGGGCAAAAATGCTCTATTTTTACAACTTCCATAGCATTTTTGCCCCTTTAAAACTTCCATATACTCTGTGCTCCTTGGTGGAAACTTTCGGGGTAATTTTGCCCTTTATCTCTTTTTTAAATAACATAGTTTGAAATTCGGGTCGGGCTGGCCCGCTTCTAATGCTGGTTGGGTCGGGTTGTGATATTTTCAACCCGTCTAGAACGGTTCGGGTCGGACTGATCCGTTTAAAGCGGGCTAACCCGTTTTCTCGGCTCTGGCCGAGGTCATGGATTTATTTTTTACATATGAGGTTTTCCACGTGGAATGAAAAAAAGTGCAAAAAAGTCTTTTGGCATTATAATATGTTATATATATTTTAACTTTGTTGTTAGGTAACAACAAAAAAGACAAAGTTAGATATTATAGAGTATATAGTTTTTTTTTAACTGAGATTAAAGAGTATATAGTTTAATGATTAGAAAATTAGATGAATAATGTTAAGGATCTTTGAATGTCATAAACTCTTTTGAATTTGTTTACACTATAGTCTTGAAATTTAGACAAATAAATTAGGGCAAATGTGCAAAAATAGCCATCGTAAATTTAAAAATGTGCAACTATAACTCTAGTAAATTGAAGGGGGCAAAACTGTACACTGTAAATCAAAATGGGGCAAAATTGGGCAAATGTGCAAAAATAGCCATCGTAAATTTAAACGTACGTTTTCCAGAAGTGGCCCACCATCAGTAAAAGATGTGTCATACATTTAAGAGTGTAATATGTTGATGAGACTTTAATTTTTTTTTCATGAGACTTTATTTTTTCAAATAATTACGTAGAAGTAAGGTGAATTTCACATTATTTGGGGTTTTATTTGGTTTCTTATTGAAATGATTTGGGGGTTTAGAGTTCGTTTTTAGTGATTTAGATTCAACTGGATGCATTTTAGCTATCACGTTAGATTTTGGAATTCACATGTCATTTACTGATGGTGGAGCCTAGGTCTGGAAAATGTTTGTTTAACTCGGCCTAACAGAGAGGTCACTTTTGCCTCATTTGGGTTTACAATGTATGGTTTTGCCCCATTTTAGTTTACAGTGTACAGTTTTGCCCCCTTCAATTTACCAGAGTTATATTTGCCTTTTTCTCAAATTTACAATGGCTATTTTTGCACATTTGCCCAATAAATTATTCATTTAATTTGTTGGAAAATGATGTTGTCACAAATTTTTTATGTTTACTTTACTGATTCAATATTCAATTTTATTTTTTTCTAGAGATAAATGGCAAAAATACCCCGGAAGTTTCCACCAAGGGGTACTTAGTATATGGAATTTTTAAAATGGGCAAAAATGTCATGGAAGCTGTAAAAATAGAGCATTTTTGCCCATGCCGTTAGTATATATAACGGCAGGGGCAAAAATGCTCTATTTTTACAACTTTCATAGCATTTTTGCCCCTTTTAGAACTTCCATATACTCCGTGCCCCTTGGTGAAAACTTCCGGGGTAATTTTGCCCTTTATCCCAAAAATCAATTATGTTCTGTGATAATTTACTGGAACACGGGATTCACGAAGTCTTTTAAATTTGAACGTTATCATCTTTAACTATATTTAAGGTCCTATTTTTCCAACTAAACTTAAAAAATGGCTACATGATACATGACAACATATTAATGAAGTATAATAACAACACTAATACAAGTTTGTTTACTTTTTTGAACTCAAATTTTACTACTTACCTTTATGCGAAGTACCTAGGGAAAAAGTTCACTATAAGATTAAAGATTAACACAAAGCTAATTCAAAAGCATTATATTTCTCTCAATTTTTATGACATGCATTTTACAAAGTATCATTGACCCCAATTCATGTTATATCAATAATATAAGCAATAAATTATACTGTATGAAAAAGGAAAATTATTTGTGTAATAACATTGACCACTAGTGATGAAATATTGAAAATCAACCTTTTAGGAGAAGACTTATCCTAAAAGAAAGAAGCTTAACTTCTTTAAGTTTCATAATTATATATTGAATTTGCTTCTTATTTAGGTTCCTATTCTTTTAGTCCATTTTTGTTGCTTCAATATTTTCTATTAAGTTGCTTAGAAAGGAAGAAATAGAGATTTAATTTGGGAAAATTCATATGAAGTCCCTCACAGGGGACTTAATACTAGAAATGTCTCATAAACTCCTCATATCAAAGTAGGGTCCCTAGGAACCTTACTTTAATATATTTTAAATACCTAAAGACCATTTTACCCCTCATACTATAAACATACAAAAGTAACAAAAAACGAGTCATTGAACAACAAAAAATGAGGCAATGAACTAACGTGACAACGTAATGGGCTGTCAATAACAAACTCATGAGCAAGCCTAACAAGTTCATGAGTAATTCTCTGATAGGTTAATGAGCAACAAATAACGAGGTAATGAGCTAGTGCTACAATGTAATGGGCCGCGCGTAACAAGCTCATGAGTAGAGAAGGAAGGAAATGAGGGGCAAAATGGTCTTTTGGCATTTGAAATTTATTTAAGTAAGGTCTCTGGGGACCCTACTATAATATGAGAAGTTTATGAGACTTTTTTAGTATTAAGTGCCTTGTGAGGGACCTCATATTAATTTTCCCTATAGATTTCTTAAAAGAGAAAACCCCCTCTATAAATATCTAAGTTCTCTCATGTATTTTTATACTTTTAAAAATGAAATGATTAAGGCTTAATTGTTTATTTCCCTCTCAAGTTCTTACCTTTCACCTCTTTCTATTTTGTCCTCCTTGTCCCAAATAAGATACTTAATTTCAAAAAGGTTCCAAATAACCACTTGTTACTGAAAGTTATTGCAATTGTTAATATTAATTAGTTATTAACAACTTCTTAAGATCTCTTTAAATTAAGTCTATTATTTCGGACCTAGTTGCAATTGTCCCTTCTTGTAACTCCATTTCCAAGTACATCCGCTAATAGTTTAAAGGGCGAAGGCCCAAAAATGATACATAACTATTGACCAAGGAACAAAAATAACACATAACTATTTTGAGGTACGAAAATGATACCAACTTTTATCATGTGATCAAGAATGATATTTTCACTTATATGACAATAAAATTAAACATAAAATGAAAGTAGAAAATGCCCTTATAAATAAATAAAATCACATTCTTCTCCCTTTTTTCTTTCTCCAGCTTCCTTCTTCCTTCTTTACCCTCACCAAACTCTATAGCAGGAAGCACGATTTTATGAATTCCACAGACACAATCAAATTGCAGAAACGAGGAAATGTTGATGTTTGTTGATTCATGGGGGAAAATTGAAGTAATCTTACTGGGAGACTCATTGGGTCCTCTATATGCAGACTCTTCGATTTCAGGTAAAGCGAACTGTTGCTGAGGAAAAGGTTGGAATTTATAGCATCAGATTTGAGTGTTGGCAGATGGAAGTTTAAATTGAAATAAATAATTGGAGGTTAAAGTAGAGACAAAAAGAAGATCCAAAGATTGAGGGGTTAAGGTGCATTTTTAGTACTCTAGAATATAGCAAAGTGCACCTAACATAATACACAATATTGTGGTCCATTTGTGGTAACCAAAAATTATTTTCGTGGCTTATTTAGTAACGACGTTAAATAAGTTAAGTTTGACCGTTATGTGTCAAATTTTGACCGTTAAATTGTGGGGTAAAGGAGCATTTTCAATATTATAGAATATAGAAGGAGCACCAAACATAATATACAATATTTTGGTCCATTTGTGATAACTAAGAATTATTTTCATTGCTTATCTAGTAATTCGTTAAGTAAAACTCACGTTTGTAAGATAAAATCTAATGTGACATAATGATGTAATATATGTATATTGAAATGAAAATTTAACTAACATTATTTTAAGTTTATAACTATGTAATCAGATAGAAGTAACTCTTCTTCTATTATATTATAGGGTCATTAATTTGGGTCAAGCCAGTATGACTAACCCGTTTTAATTTGTGTCGAGCCAGTATGACCAACCCGTTTTAACTCAGTAAGGCCAACCTGTTTAGTTTATGATTCTTTGCTTAAATTTTTTTGTATATGTAAAATACTAATGACTTATTAGTTTATACATGCATGATACTAGGATAGTCTATGGGTCTTTATAACTTTGCGGTGTTTAATTATTTGACACTTTGAATAATATTGTAATTTAGTTGTTTATGGTGTTTAAATATTGTATATTATGTTTGATGCCCCTTCTATATTCTAGAGTACTGAAAATGCTCCTTTACCCCACAATTTAATGGTCAAAATTTGACACATAACGGTCAAACTTAACTTATTTAACGTCGTTACTAAATAAGCCACGAAAATAATTGTTGGTTACCACAAATGGACCACAATATTGTGTATTATGTTAGGTGCACTTTGCTATATTCTAGAGTACTAAAAATGCACCTTAACCCAAGATTGAGATATAAAATAATAGTAATAGGTAGGATAGCAGTAAAAGCAATAAGTAATTTATGGCGCGAACGAACAACATAGCAGTAAATAAGTTCTCACTCGCTGACACTGACGGTGCTGATGGTGGCCAAGGAAGGTGCGGTGGCTATGGTGTTTAGTGAGGGTGAAGAAAAAAGAAGGAAGCTGGAGGAAGAAGAAGAGGGAAGAATGTACCCATCGTCTGTGGGTTCAGTGGCGAAGGGATTGAACAATGAGCGTCGGGTTGTCCACCACGTCGCGAGTTCGATCCTGGGGAGTGACACTTTGTTGTGTCTCCATCGCGGCGCTTGGGGAGGCATCTCCGTAGCTAAGTGAAGCTGGGAGTAACCTACCTGTGTGGACAGAAATAAATGGCTTGCTGGTCATGCTCCAGAGCCCACAGGGACAGGCCCAGTGAATCATGAGTTAGGTGCCCTGCCCTTGGATTGGGTTGAGCCCAAACCCCTTCCTAAAATTTTGTAACCAAAAAAAAAAGAAGAGGGAAGAATGTGATTTTATTTATTTATAAGGGCATTTTCGACTTTTCATGTTTAATCTTATTGTCTTATAAGTGAAAATATCATTCTTGATCACATGTAAAAGTTGAGTATCATTTTTGTACCACAAAATAGTCATATGTTATTTTGGTTCCTTGACAAATAGTTGTGTATCATTTTTGGGCATTCGCCATAGTTTAAAATAAAAGTTTTCTAGTGGTCTTCTTCTAGATAAATTTTGTAGTAATGGATTGTACCGCTTTGGAAACCCCAAAAACAATTTAAAAAATTTATTTGAATATGGTTTGATTCTTTTTGCTTGAAGGTGCATATGCAAAATGTGTATTTAGATGTTTGAGCTTGGTTGATTATTGAATAATATTGTTTAGAATGAACAAATTGCAACTAAGTTTATTACCTTTTAATTTCTTTCAATTTTGAGGAGGAAACTATTTTATTGGGAGATAATTCTAATTGCCTAAATTTGAATTAGAGATAATATGAAGTCAATTTAAGTAACAGGAAATTATTAGGAAATTTGAGAGCATTATAATTATAAATAAATTAATAATGATTAAATGTATGTTTAGAATTTTAAAGCTTATTCCTTTAGAAATTTAAACAAGGGACGATAATTATGTTGACTAACAAACAATTGTGTAACTAATAATTTGATTAACAAATAATAAATGATACCCCTTCTGTTCTAAATATAAAACCTATTTCTAACTTTTACATTTTTTCCCAAAATATCCTTACCAATACCCCTAATAATAGACAAAAAGAGAGGGAGGGTGAGGTCAATGCTCCTTAACGGTAGACAAGAGGAGAGGGAGGGTGGAGTCGATGCTCCTTAATGGTAGACAGACAAGAAGAGAGATAATGTGGGGTGAATGTGGATAGTCAGGGTATATTGGTAATATCATGTCATTTTAACTAACTTAACTAACATTCTTACTTTAATTAAATTAGTTAAATACTCCCTCCGATCCTAAATATATGACCTAGTTGACTTTTTTGAAAAATCTTAAAAAAAAGCAAAATATGTTAATTATAAATTGATTTACCTAATTTTTTCTCTTACACTAGTTTAGCTAATAGATAATGTAAAAAGATATCAAATATGTCATAATTTAATAACCTACTTTCACAAATTTAATCTTTCCAAAAAAAATTATCTAGCTTATTTGGTACTGGATAGAATATTAAATTAAAATATTCTAAAACCATTCATTAATGTATCTTCCCTCCAAAAAAAAACCCACTTTTGGAGGGAAAACTCCTCATAAGTCATAAACCTCTCACCATTCTTTCCGCCGCCGTTGGTGAGATTTGGGAGAGAAAATCGATTTCAGCTTCTGGGTAATTAATTAACTAACTAGGGCTTAGTTACTTGTTTAATCACTAAAAATTAAGTTCATACTTCATTCAATCGTTTTTGGGAGAATGACATTGAATCGTTATTCCTGCTTCTTCCTTTTCGGTGGTTTGATTTTCTGTGCTTTCTTCATCTGTGGTTTTTGACTTGCTGTGTGTGATGAAAATGGAGTGAATGTTTGATTTTGTTGTGTTTGATTCCAATTGGAGATAGTAATTATATTCATTTGGAGTTATGTTTGCTTATTTCTCTAAAGAAATTGAAAATTGGTTATAATCTGGGAATTATGTGCTTGATTTCTTATTGATCAGTGTAATTTTGGAATGTGAAGTTCTATGCTTTGTGTATGTGTACTGATGATTGAAACAGTGGGTTCTTATATGTTTATGAGTTAATTGATGCTTAATGGAGCTGAATTCTTGGTTTTTTTAACTTGTGAAGTTTTTAAAATTGGAGAAAATGTTGTTTGTAAATTCTGTATTAAGATTGCGCTTATATGTGTTATTGGAAACTGACTTTTGGAAATATGGTATGAGAAATCTATTAAGTTCAAATCTGAGCACACAATTCCAGATGTGACTTTTATATTGATGGGATGTTTAGATGGTTGAAATCTGATTTTATTATTTGAAGTTAGTTGGAAGAATGAAATTATTCATATAAGAATTATTGATTTAGATGAAGGGATTGGGTAGTATAAGCCTTTAGGATCTGAGAGTGACACCATGTATAAATGTGTAGTATGAGTATTAATTTGATTTATTTATGCAGATGTGCAATATATGCCTGAACAATAGCATAAGGTTTATCAAAGCAATGGAAAGGAAAGGAGCTGATTCAGGATTATGTGCTGATATACAGGTAGCAGGTTACTTCAATAGTAATATGATAAATTTCATAGATCCGCATGAATGATCATACTCTATATTATTTCAAAGCATGATAATGTTGATTCTACCAAGGTGTGTGTGTGTGTGTGTGTGTGTGTGTGTGTGTGTGTGCATATAAAATATTATCATGGAAGGAAGAGGAGTACTCCAATGCATTATGTGGATCGTCCCCCCTATGCCAAAATTAAATTATTAAGAAATCCTGCAGGTGAAAAGGAAGGGAGGCCCCTAGAATAAGCTGGAGGATTTAAATTTGGAGAATGAGAGGATTGAAAATTTGCAAGAGTCATATGTAGAAGCTAATTATATTTTTAGTATTGTTTGACTTCCAAAGCTACTGTTGAAACAATGCTGATGAAATTCTCATTTTGAGTTCTTTCTGCAGCAATTTTATGTTCTTCATGAAGCTCGAGGAAAAGATAGAAGATCAACGGGACAGGAAAAAAAGAGAAGGAAGAAAGAGGCACCTTTACCTCTGCAAAGTCCTAAGAAACTTGAAGGGAATTTTGCGGAAGTACATGATAGCCAACATCTTCAGCAACTTCAATTTGATGCATTTCACTTTATTTGGTCAAAAATTGAGTCTACTATCAAGGTCCTTTATTTATCTTCTCTTATTTTTGGTGTGTTAGAACCCAATAGATTTACACACACTTACACAGAACTACAATTAAAAGCTGATACTTTATTGGATTAACGGACAAAGCATTACAAAGAACATTGCACAATATCAATACAAACATAGAAACAAGGGAGTGACGATTACAGATGGACAATGACTACAAAAACACTCAATACAAATCAATTACACAGACACAACACTCACAAGACGATATAAACTCACACATATACACAATACAACAGATTGCCAAACATTCAAGAGGTTGGCACACTCTCCCTCTCCAAAGGCCTCAGCCTTTAGCCTTTTCTATTTCAAAATTCTTCTCCACCTCCTCTCTGAACCAGAAGATTCCATATTTGAAGACCTGAAAGTTACAGTGGACACACCCTACTCCTATCTACACCTAAACCTATACCACTTTTCTTTTCACTTTCAGCTATGAACCATTGGATAACTTGTTAAACCAATAGTAAGAGTTTGGGATCTTATCATTTTTATGTTGCAAATTATTTCCTTTCTATTTTATATAGTGTTCAAGCGATATATACTGTCAATTTATTTGGGCAACACAACTATGGGGCCTTTGTCTTTTTATTCTGAAATTTTTTAATATAAGATGTTGAAGGGTCATATAATCTTTTTTGCAGGATGTTCTGAGAGACATCAATGCTGGTGTTTTTGATGAAATACGACAATGGGTAATGACATGTTTCGATGATACTAGATCAACTGGAGAACCTAGCTTTGCCAACTCGATTGGATCCTTTCCTGTTCTGAATGAAAGTACTCCAAGACAGCTATTCACTGGGTTGGTCATTACAAGTAAGCTTAACTACCTAATTTCTCTGATTTAGTTATTTGATGTTTTTGCACTATATATTACTATGATTGCTAATATAATTAAAAGTGAAAACAGATATCTATCAATTTTGTTAGTTGAAATTTATGTTAGTTGCTTTTGTTCATCATATTAGTTAATCATCTATCTCTTGAAATGGATTTCTGATAAGTCTTTGGTTTACTGATGAGTTGCAGAAAACATGGAATTTGTTGACGATATTTTAACATTTGAAGAGCTTAGCCTCTTTTTGAAACTGCAAGGTTGCCATGTGGGTATGCTATCATCCATAGACTTTTCAGTGAAAAATGGGATTGCTGGTTGTGTTAGGGCTTTGTTGCGAGAGTTTATGGACACCACTTTGGATGTAGGTGCTTCTGCTTCTATGTAATTGTATTTAAGTGATTCTATCTACATATTTTTGGCTAGTAATTTTTTACACTTTAATATGCTATCTTTTGGCAGTCAGCTGATATATCAAACTTAGCATCATGGTATAGAGAACAGGGAAACTACAAAAAACCCCTGATTCTAATAGTTAATGATTTGGAAAGATGCTCTAGGACAGTCTTATCTGATTTTATCCCCTTGTTGAGGTATGTTTGAGCATCTATTGAGTGTTGATTAACAAATATGTATCCTGGTTTTTTTGTAATATGTAGTGCATATTGATATGTTGAATCTTAGTTCAGTTATCATTTCTCTTATCTTGAATCCGATATATGCCTCATTTTGTATTCGTATGTCTTTGTATACGAATTCTTGCATCTAATGATTGAATATTTTTATACAATGGTACCTTTCACATGGGTGATTTTACAGCAGCCTTCATTTCTTCCTCTGTTTCTACCAGTGAATGGGTAAACAGGGTTCCAATTATCTTAATATTCGGAGTTGCAACCACGGTAGATTCCCTAAGAAACATTCTTCCATCACATGTTCTTCACCATTTGTGCCCATGTAAGTTTATGCTTGGACCACCGGCTGACAGAATTGATTCAGTTATTGAGGCTGTTCTTGTGAAGCATTGCGCTATTTTCAGTATTGGTTACAAAGTGGCGCTATTTCTTAAAAACAACTTCTCAAACAAGGATGGGACATTAACATCTTTTATCCGAGCTTTGAAGGTAGGTCATACGCTTTGGGCATACTGATTTTTGAAGATATTTATATTTTTTCAATTTTTCACGCACTACATCTTCAATAATAGGGATATGACTTCCACTTTTGCTTATCATGTCTTCTGAATATATCTTTCCAGATAGCTTGCATGTTACATTTCTCTATGGAGCCTCTAAGTCTGGTACTTAGCCAAGCACTTGCTGGAGAAGACCAGGAAGTAGGATGTGTAATACTGTAATTATTGAATTGTTTGTTCTTTTCTCATATAGTTATGATGGTAATCATAGTCATATTTGTTGGAAATATGAAAAGGCATCCTTACCTATTAACTGAAAGGTTAAACTTTTAGGTCAAGTCATCTATTGATATTTTTATAGTCTCTTTTAACCAAGTGGTTTACAGTTATTTTGGACTTTTGGTCCTATTTTTTAGTATTATTAAGTTTGACATTTCAATATATGGAGTGGTAAGCTTCTGCTTCTGTCCAAGCTTTATCTTGCTGGCTGTTTTATCAATTAGCATGTTGCTGATGTGGAATTCTCTAGTGATAGCGAAAGCAACCAATTTAGTGTTTTTTGCTAAGATAAGTTAATTTACAGTTGTTCTAACACTTGGATTTGTATTTAAGGCCAACAGATGTATAATTATATTTCAATAAAATTTTAAGATGTGTAGATTAGAAAAGGGTAAAGGTGCAAAACTAGCCACCGTAAATTTCCAAATGGACAACTTTAGCACCCGTAAATTGGATGGTGCAAAACCGTACATTATAAATCAAAATGGGACAAATTTAGCCACGCCGTTAAGTTGAAGCTAACAGACATTTGTGTTGGCGTGGGGCCCACCTTCATTAAATCAAAACGTCTGTTAGCTTCAACTTAACGGCGTGGCTAAATTTGTCCCATTTTAATTTATAATGTACGGTTTTGCACCATCCAATTTACGGGCTCCAAAGTTGTCCATTTGAAAATTTACGGTGGCTAGTTTTGCACCTTCACCCATTAGAAAATGTTGAAGTGTCAATTATTTCATGGGCAAACTTAAAGAGTCAAGCCTTTGACAAGAATGTGTCATTCAAATTTTTAAAATTAACAAGAGAACAAAGGCTTATTCCATTATGTGCAGTTAACTACATATATCACACCACTCTGTTGTGCTTTATCAATAACCAAATCTATAGATACATTATTCACAAATAGATCTCGTTTTATAAGTTCACCGAGTATTCGCCTGGGTCTCCTTCCTCTTTTAATTAGACTGCAAACTATTTGATCTACCCTCTCCACCGATGCATCTAATGACATTCTTTAGACATGTACAACATAAGTAAAATGGAAGCTAATGATTGCTAATATAGCTTTGGCAAACCAAGATTTAATATTGATTGCATTTTCTATTATTGCTAATGGCCATGTGTGCAAACCACATGTCATTTTTTATTGAACACGATGGTTTTTCAATCTTACTACAATTTCTGCCATTATTTGTTTCAACTTTTTGTGGATCAGATCCTTTTCTTGAAAAGTTCACTTTTTATGACTTCTGAAATTGTAATTGTTTTTGCTTCCATTTCTTGATTGTTTCTTCATAACTGAGTTCTTAGGATGGAAAATTGGCACTACCACCTGATACAGTATTGAAGTATGTGAATGAACTTCCATCATGTGCAAGGTGCCACAGATATTTACCGTTTTACCTTTCTAAATCTCAATTTTGTTAGGTGATGGCTAGTTTATCTCCTTTCCATTTAATGCTAGGAATCAAGTAACTTCTGAGTCTGGGAGAGATTTAGCTCAGGGCTTGTCAAATTTGGTTACAGTAAGTAAGCTTTGGAGCACTGCAGTCTTGGTAAGATTTCTATTCTGTTGTTTGAAAGCAAAGTTTTGAGCTTTTCTCACTTTCATGTCATATCTATTATAGATAGTTTTATCTCTATTGTCATATCTATTATAGAATTTGATGTTTGTGATCTTCATCATAAAGTTATCGTAACCTGCTTTCCTAGTAAATTTTGGTAATCAGTTGATGCTAATAATTTAGAGTTTGTATATAATTTGTTCAGTGCCTGCATGAAGCTGGAAAATATAATAGAATTCGACTGCTGGACTTGTTTTGTGGAGCTTTAAATCCAGAATTGCTCCCATCTAGAGGTTCAGGTTGTCAGGTGGAAAGTAAAAGTGGTTGTGGTGTGTCCTCGTCTGATTCCTACCAACAGTGTTCAACTCAAAAGGGTGGACTTATTTCCCAGATACTTCGCAAAGTGAGGTGGTTATTATGTTTTTTTCTTGTAAGAAAATCTTGCCAAATAATATTTTCACTTGGGGCTAGTTAAAGCTATGAAGAGGAGAGTATAAGGGAAACAAAAGTGAATTGTGTTGGAACGAGAAAATGGAGCATAGGCATAGAGATGTGAAGGCAGTTTCTGAAATTCTGTAATTTATAAATTTTCTCGAGAAGTATTTATCTAGATACTATAGCTTACCTTACTCCTATTACAGGAAATTTTGGATTGATTTGTCTTGCATGGTGCTTGAAGACTGGATTTTATGGGAAAAGAAACTTAAGCTAAATCTCCCCCAAATGATAAAGCAGAGTCACCTGTTATAGATCACAAACTAAGTATGTATCATGAATGGTCAAATTAACCACAAAGTTAAATCAAATACAACAACAAAGTCTCATCCTACTTCGTGGGGTCGGCTACATGGATCATATGACGCCATTGTGCTCTGTTAGTTACCAACTCTTTGGATAAATCATTCACCAGTATATCTCTTTCTATAAGCTCACTGAGTGTTTGTCTTAGTCTCCCTCTTCCTATTATAATTGGACTCCAAGTTGTTTGATTTACCCTCATTGGCACATCTATGGACCTTCTTTGAACATGTCCAAATCACCTCAACCGATTTTCCACCAATTTCTCAGTAATGGGAGTCACTTTAACCAGTTGTCGTATATGGTCATTCCGTATTGTATCCTTGTTTGACCACACATCTATCTCAACATCCTCATTTTAGTTACCCCAATTTTATGCTCATGTTGTCCCTTCATAGCCCAACATTCACGACCTAACTAAATCAAACAGTTCTTTGTTATTTATTCACGACCCCCATTTTATGTTTGATATGGAACAAGTTTGCTAATAGAAAAGCTATTCATTTGGTCATTTCACTCAAGCTATCAATTACTTTTAAAATTTAAATATCTCCAAACTTTGATTTCAAATTGGACTAGGGATCTTCCTCCTACAATGCTGTTTCAGTTGATTGAGGGCTGGGAAAAGTATACTGCAGGTGTTGTCGAGGTATGATCACTCTACTGACTTGTGACCATGATTTCGTTGCATAATTTTCAAGGAAAGCAAGTGTTTTAGTAGACAGAGGTATCAAAGGGTAATGTATAGCATTGATTTTTCATTTTTCTCATTAATCAGTGATAAGAAAAATGAGAGAAAAGGTACTGAAAAGTGTGAACTGACTCATGTTATATTTATTCAAGCCAACCAATTTGATAAATTCAATTATTATTGCTTCTGATTTCAGTATTTCGTAAAGGAACCGCTTTTGGTTGATTGTCACTATGTGAGAGTAAAGCCTTTGCGAACCTTGATCATGATAGTTTGTATTATGTGCCAGATAGAATGTTCAATTTGCTGATTTATTGAATTAGTGTACGAGGCTTTTTGATCAAATACATGTGCTATCTTGACCATATGGGACAAATACTTTATGTTGAGGATTATCAGTGATAGTTCTTACTGAGAAGTTATTTCTTATCTGTATCTGTGTCTGTGTCTGCACTTGCTAGCTGTGTTTAGCATATAGGAAGTGTGAAAAATGAAAAGGGAATGGGATTTTATGAGAAACGGTTCGTTTCAGAACAAAACAGTAATAAAAAGAGACAGATACTGTTGAGTAACGACAACACGGATACAATAAATGTATGAGAATGTATCTTTTACTGCAATTCCCTCTCCCCTGCCTTTCCTCCAAACTAGTCTGGAAGCCCGTATCAGAGTTCAACTTTATTGTTTTAAATAGTATAAATAAAATAGGGCTCAAGGGCTAAAGTACCTTAGTGTAGAAGTTCTGTAACTTTTCTCATGAGGTAGGATCTGGTTACATTGTTAACTTTTGCCATTTGATCTCTTTAACAGATCAGCTTTATCAATCTTCCACCCATGTTGATTCACTGCATCAATTCATTCTTGAAACGTATCTCATAAAATCTTGACTGTTATTTATTTGCTGAAGTGACCAGTTGACTTATATATGGTTTATTTCAGATTCATGATAAATTGAAATCGTTGCAATCATCACTTCGATGTGAAGATGGAAAAAGGCCAACCAAGAGTTCTAATATTTCAAAGTAAGATTATATTCTTTTTCCTTTCTTAATGTTGGATCCATTTTGAAATTTCATGACAGAGATTTTCTGTCTCGCCTGTTTTGATTTATTGGTGAGTTCCTCTGTGTTTGGAGATTATTCCTTATTAAATTACATTCAATGTATATTATTGATCAATATTAGAGTTTAGAATCATGTGTAAACAATCAGTTCAACTGATTTCATTGTATTGGATAGTCAAATTAAATGGATATTTGTGCTAGTAGGGAGATACTATTAGGAAATAAAATAGAATAGAGAGACAAATCCCTAACAATATATGATGTAGATACCAAATATGGATGCTAACTTTGCATATTTTGGTCAACCATGTTGACCTTTATGGTTAGTTATTGGAGTTCCAAATCGCCCTTTTTTTAAACTTATAAGACACATTTGGCCCTTAAAACATCCTGGTGCCTGACTCTCATACCCAAAAGCTTCTGGTGCAAATGCCTTTTAACCCTAAAAAATAACTTTATGATTTCTTCCATTCTATGGTGAAAATTAAGAGAGGAAAGTGAGGAAATGGGGCTCTCAAGACTGAGGAGGGGAAGGTCAATTGGTGGAAAAATGAGAGATTTTTACGAATCGGGGGAATCAATGTGGTTTCCTACCCTTTAATGTTTGCTTAAAGCTCATGTATGGGGACACAGTGGTCTTCATTTTTGTTTTTCGTATAATGTCATTGAGGCTTGTTAACCGACCCCACATAGTTGGATAAAATTTTGTTATTATTGTTGGTTTCATTGAGGCTTGTTCTTTTCATGTGTTTTCAGCTATCAATATCTTCAAGTGCGGCTAATGAAGGGCAACTTCATTTCTTAGTAATAATTGCTGCTGTTTATTTTCAGGAAACAAGCAACTAGGATTGCAATTAATAGTGAAAAGGACTCTAGAGTTTCAAATTCACAAGTAGTTGCATTCATGAATGAGTTAGTCTGGTAAAATTTTTTATCATAACTGTGGTCATTATTTATGTCTATCCAGTATAATTTTGTTTTGATTTGTATAAGTCTGTATGACATTCAAATAATTTAAAGACATGAATGACTTAAGTTACGCTTGAATACAGTTTTGATTGAGTTGATGGAAGAGTGAAATACCTTAATTTGTTTTATGGAAATGGGCCTAAGTTCGTGTACTATCCTTTAAATTTACTCTTTATCCTTTAGAAAAATTAAAATTGGTCACAGATAAATAAAAAATTATAATTTAGGCAGGAATCTGATGAGAAAATCGGTGTAGAATAATTCCAGAATCAAAAGTTATAGGGCCTAATGTGCAATTCTAGAGGCACACACTTTCCATAACTCTCTCAGAATACAAGCATAAGTCTCTTATTACTCTGCTATCTCTGTTTCTACAGCATATCCCCGCCCTATCCCTACTTACAGGCTAAACAGACTCGCTACCTAACTTGCTGAGCTGTCATAAGCTCCCTGCTGTTATTTCCTAATCTCTGCCACTTGTTGGGCGTAAGTACAAGCCCACTCTGTCATAAGCCTACTTACTTATTCCTTCTCTTATAATATGCAAAAGATGGCCCTGGTTCATCAGAACCATCTGACGTCAAATCATCAACTATTTTATTCTTTATGTACTGGAATACCTCTAACACTAAAAATTGAGGTATATTTCAGTTTCTTTTTCTTAGCCAATTCAAAGAAGGTGAAGAACTGAAGCTATAGCTGAACAATTGACATGGTTATGGTCAAAGATCAGACATAATTAGCTAACTTCAAGTTGAATGTAATGGGGCAATGTTGATTTGTCTTAGTTTCACTTTGTTTTGTTAGTGTGCTCTGTATCTTGTAAATTAAAAAGTAGTTTTTGCTAGCCGCAAATCATTCTTCAATTGATGTGGGATACATGTGATAATAGTCAAACTTCTGCTTGATCGCACAGGCCCAGTTTTCAATGAAAATATCAAATTATTAATTTAGATTATTTTTGTATGGTTTAAATCTTAAAATAATTTGGCATCTTATTATCATTCTGTGTTATTTGCTCATAGAAACATATATTGTGACTTGTTTAATCTAGTCATTTATAGCAATGCTATGAATGAATTAATCAATTTTATAAGTTTGGCACAGGAGTTCAAACAAAAACAGAATTTACCTTTGTCATTCAGCTAAAGTGGCCTTTTCTTCTTTGGAAACGATCCTTCACTGATTATAACCTTTTCAATGAAACAGGAGTTATATGAGGCCCATTGCATCCAAGCCTTTTCATGAAATTTCCTGTTTTGATGAAGTTGAGAAGCTACAACTAGTAAGGCCTCCAAACTTCTACAATAACTTTTGCAATATTTAAATCATAATCACTGGACCCAATTATATTTCATTCAACGTGCCTCCTACATTCAAACTTCTCAAAGTGAACTTTTTAGTACCTTCTGGCTTGTCACAGGCTCTAACCGGAGATCCAAGAAGTAGAATTCAGGTTGATCTTTTGGACACCAATAAGCTTTTGCGATGCAGTTGCTGCAAAAAGAGTAGCTCTGCACTACTTCCATCCATGCATGATTCCTCAATTATGTAAGTATGAGATTTAGATTATATTGTTATTTTCAAATGATTGTAACTTGGGCTCTATAGATATATCTCAAAGGTTTTTTTTTTTTTTCAGATTCTACACTTTTATGAATAGAATAAAGTTTAGAATTTTGTGTTCGCCCTCTCCCTCACGTTCTTTTCTCTGTTGATTTCTCTCTATTTTCTCCTTTGGCTTTTTTACTTCTACCTCATTCTATTCCCCTCCTTTCCCTTGTTTATATCAATAGGTTGATCCATTCGAGACTCGTGAGTTCTTCAGTTTCATTCCCATGGCCATGCATCAAAATATTCTTCCCTTGTAATCCTGATTATTAAATCTGTGCAGATGTCTATTTGCTGGTGGATATAAATTCTTAAATCTTGAATACATAATACTAGTATGTTCATATGTATAATGCGTGCATGCATACATATATATCTTTATAATGTAATGTCACAGGAGCGTGGGAAAGTTCTCTTGCAGTTAGCCTTGATTCTTCTACTTGAAGGCTACAACCAAAGTTTTTTGTTATAAACAGGTATTCCCTAGCCGAGGAGCATGGTGATCTAATCAACCTTTATGACTGGTTCAAGTCCTTTAAAACAATTATTCTTGACCACAAGAATAAGCGCAAACAAAAGTTGAAGCAATCTCCAAATAAAAGGAAGAGGAAAGATTCAAATGAATCTAGTGGTCCATGTGAAGCATCAATGCAGTATCCTTTAGATTTTTTTGTAAAACTATGTTAGCTTTCTATTATCAACAGGTGGTTTCTGTTCCATCTTCATCTTAGCCATTCAATTCATTATTTACTTTCCATTAGCTATGCTCACTTTTCTCCCCTGAAGTTGCACAATATCAAATTTCAGATATCTTTGTTCCATCTGCCTCCTATATTCACAAGTTGTGCTCTTAAGTATTCCTGTTGATTGCACTGGTCAAGGGGGTTTACATTAAGATGTAGTTGGTAATTTAAAGAAATAATATGTTTATTACAAATAACTAAGTTAACTAATTTCCTTAATATCCTTAAACTAGTTATCTTAAGTATAGAAGGTAGTAATTCATGATGTTTCTTTCAAGGATTCCGTGGTCGTATTACGTTTACTGGCCTACTGTTTATTTAAAGGTTTATTTTGACCACAATTCATATCATGATCTTCATTTTGAGAAAATCAAGCTGCATGTCAATTTCTCTGTTCCTATTATATATGTTATGTGCATATGTTGATGCTCGGTACTCAGTCTTCCTGTTGCCATATTCCCTTTGCATTTCATTTACATCCATTGAGATCCTTAATTTTGAATTTTACTAGAGCACGTTTTTGCATTGCAGTTACAGAGTTGCAGATCATTGGCTTACTAAGAATGCCTGGCAAGAGGCGCCCTGATTGTGTACAGCGAGTGGCCTTTGGATTTTAGCTACAAGAGGGTGATTTGTTTTCTCAAAACTTATATTTTTATTGACTTAAGTTATATTTTTTTTGAATTAAGGAGTTATGTACGGTTTAATGTTGAATAGATTTTTGCTACACCTAATCAAATGAATTTTGTATTAGCAGAACAACCAATGGCACCAAGTGTATGTAGTTCTATGGATGCATTCGTTTGGGCAGCAGCTTTAATTATTGACAAATAATCTAATGGAATAGCGTAAAAAACTAACTGTTGAAATAACAATTTCATGATTATTAAGCTAATGGAGTATTTCTTTTCCTTAAAGCTTATCTACCTCAATATGTACGCTCAAGCATAATTCTTCGGATGTATTGGATAAGATAAGGCGTTGGAATAAGAGAAAAGAAAAATTGAACTTTTTTAATATTTATAATTTAAGAATATGATGTGTGAAAAGAAGTGATGTTGCATGATACATGGCAGGCCAACTCATAATTTTTTTTGTCAATAATGTTAACAATTAAGGTTAGTTAAGAAAGGGTTCAAATTGCTCTCATTTCGAACTTCTAGGGTATTTTCACCCCTTCAAAAATTTCTAGTGTTTAATGTCTCAACCTGCAAAACTTCCAAGTTAAAAGTACTGTTTAACCTTAACTTTTTTTTTGTAGCAAAAACACCCGTGCATTTTTCCAAAAGGTGTAGAAGTGCCTATGCCGTTGAATTGAGCTAACAAGTGGGTCTCATAACATATTTTTAATTGATTATTTTATTTAGAAAAAACTTTCACTCTCCTACTCCACCCTTGCCTACCTCCACCCCTCCACTCCCCCTATCTAAGTTGTCACATTCAACCAACAAGTAATGGGTGCAGTAGTAAGACAACTAATAAACACCAGGCGAACTTGAATTCGAGCCTTGGAGAAGTGCTTGTTGGGAGGGGTTATGCAACTTCAGTTCAAAACATTTTACATAGGTGTTCCTACTAATATAATCTCGCCAGTTGCAGAGGGTTAGGGATCTAGAAAAAGACATTAAAGGTCCCACCTGCTGGATGTAACTCACCTTCATGTCTTCTTCACCCCCAACCAAACCTTAACTCTCCAATTCCATCAAAGATCCCAGACTCAACTTCCACTACTTGACGGTCTTGCTTCACCTTTGTCCTTTATTATTTCCTGTCGCTAAGCATCACCTTCTTTGTTTGACTATTCAAAGTTCAAAGGAAGTTGAACAAAGAGAGCAGAAAAGTTAAAATGGATTGAAAGGTAAATACAGAAGTGAGAGTAGTGGTGATGGTAGAGGTCGTGGTCTTTAAAACTTTGGTTATATTTGAAGGACCACACAATCTCTCTATCTTACAATGTATAATGGTCAAGACTATAATTAACGATGATATATAGCCGCTGGATTTCATGGATGTTTTGCCTGTTATGCACGACACTAAACTTTCTTGATTTGGCCTATATACTTTTGATTTTTTAATTTGAATGAGTCAAATCATATGACTGGCAAAATGAATAGGTAAAGCAAGGCCGTCAATTAAGGTTTGGTTAGGGGTCAGCTTAGAGAGGAGGAAGGAAAAATTACGGTGAACTTGGATGGAAAGTGGGAGGAAAGAAAATGAAGAGGAAATAAAATTTAGAAGAAAATACCAAGAAAAAAAAATCAAGAGTTGGATGGATGAGGGAAAACCAAGAAAAAAATGTAATGATGAAAATACCGTTATTATGAACACTTAAGAAAAACGGATTTTTTAGAAAAAAAAGGTTATTTTATAAGTAAAAAGTGGAACATCTTTTGAAATTAATTAAAAGCAAAGGAAGTAATTATAATGACATATTATTCACATTATTAATGATTCATAATATTAGAATAAAATGGATAACTATAAAGAAATTCAGCAGTTAGCACAATGCAAAAAGGCTCTACACTTCATGTACTTGTTGTCCCAATAAAATTTAGAAGCTACAAGAATGAAGTCCATGTATGGGTGGCACAAGATATATAAGAAAACAATAATGGGCGCTCAATGGAAAATGCTAAGGAAGTGTAGAAAATATATCAATGGAACAATATCAATGCAAAAATTAGTGGAAAATAAGTGAAATCTGAGGTAACATGTCCGTGGAAAACGCCAACTAAATCCAAAAAAATCAGTGGAATGAGTAGACCACTCGTTATGCCAAATTTGAAAAAAAATTAGTGTTGATGATCCTACATGAAGAAGAAAACTCTAATGGACGGTAAGAGACAGTGCTCTAGCACGCAAGACTTGTTGTACAAAACTTTCCCATCCAAGGGGAAAAGTTATATTCTCTCCTATTTTCGTCCTCATTTTCTTCTATCCAGGCAGACTCAATCGAGGACAAAAGGTAGGCAAGGATGTAGGGAGGCTAGAAAGTTTTTTTAAGTAAAAAATCATTCAAAAATATGTTGTGTACTCATTTAAACCTAAAGTAATTGTTCAATTTAATGAAATAGGCAATTTTGCACCATTTGGAAAACTTCATTGGTATTTTGCACCTAAGAAAAGTTTATGGTGTTAGATGCACTTTTGAAAAATGTGTATATGTATATTTGACCCTTTACCCATGATTAAATATGTGCATTTTAGTATCAAAATGATAAATTACATATTTATGTACCCTAGATTTTACACTCCGCCCGACAAATAGGACAAATATTTTTTTTAACCTCTTCTATTAAAATTTTGACTAGATATTAAACTATTTCAAAAGAATATTAATATGCATGGAAAAGAAAAACTCACGACCACCTGCAGTTAAAAGTACCCATGTTTACTATCAATCTATGCATGTAAACATGGGACTTTTAATTGGAGATGGTCCCGTGTTTACATGCATTGAGTCTTAATTGCATTGACTTAGAAGTTTACTTGTATCAAATCTCCCATATATATTACTAATATCATTCGAAGGCATAATCACACCACCAAGACTAGAAGCTGATCAAAATGACTCATCCTCTCCACACATAATAATCAAGCACCCCATTTCTTTGTATTCTATTTCTCCTTTCTAATTCTATCATTCAATATTTCACATGGCTACTCTTCCATCATCATCAATAATGCCACACATTCTTCTCCTCTTATTTCTTTCTTTTCACTCTTATTCAATATCACTTAACAGTGGATCATCTCTCTTAGTTGAGAAACAAGAAGATGTTATTCTCTCACCTAATGGTGTTTTCTCTGCTGCCTTCCTCACCGTTGGAGATAACGCCTTTGTCTTCTCCGTTTACTTCACCAAAAGCCCTACCATAGTTTGGATGGCAAACCGTGACCAACCAGTCAACGGAAAACGGTCAACGCTTTCCCTCCTTAAAACTGGAAACCTTATTCTCTCTGATGCTGGACAGTTCAACGTGTGGTCCTCAGAAACAACATCGTCTTATCCAACACGTTTGATACTCAACAACCATGGAAACCTTATTCTTTATGAACTCATCAATTCAAATGACACAAATACCCTTTGGCAAAGCTTTGATTCCCCAACAGATACACTACTTCCCATGCAAAACCTCACAAGGTACACAAATCTTGTCTCATCTAGAAGTGAAACAAACCAATCATCTGGCTTCTACAAGCTTCTCTTTGATCATGAAAACATTCTTAGCCTCATCTACGAGGGACGTGACGTGTCCAGCAAGTATTGGCCTTTCCCGTGGACTACGACTAGCTTTGAAGTTGGAAGAAGCACGTACCATAGTAGAAGATCGGCAGTGTTAGATTCTCTTGGACATTTCATTTCAACAGACAAGTTTGAATTTAGGACTTCTGATTTTGGGGTAGCAATGGAAAGAAGATTGAAGTTAGATCCTGATGGTAATATTCGTGTGTATAGCTTACATAATAACACATGGGAGGTGACGTGGCAAGCCATATCTGATGGTTGCATTGTGCATGGACTTTGTGGGGCTAAAAGTATGTGTGAGTATGATCTTAGAGAAGGAAGAAGGAAGTGTTCATGTCTTCCTGATTATAGAAGGAAGAACCATAGTGATTGGTCTTATGGGTGTGAAGCCAACTTTAAACTTCCATGCCATAAAAATGAGTCTACTTTCTTGAAATTGGCAGGTGTTGAGTTTTATGGTTATGACTTTTCTTATGAAAAGAACATCACATATAGTGATTGTGAGAATATATGCTTAAATAATTGTGAGTGCAGGGTGTTTCAGTACTCATTTACTAATGATGGAATATTTCGATGTTACACGAAGAGAGTTTTGCTGAATGGTCATAGATCACCAAGCTTCAAGGGAATGACCTACTTGAAACTTCCAAAAAACTTAACCAACAATGCTTTGTTCCTTGAAGAAGAAGAAAAAGAAGCTGCTCAAGAAAATGGGAATCATGTTTGTTCGAAAGAGCCTATACCAAGAGACACGTGAGCAGTTTTGTGAGGTTCTTTCTTTGGTTTTCTGTGTCTATTGGGGTGGTTGAAGTACTCTTCATTTTTATTGTTTGGTGTTCTTTGTTTAGAACCAAAAGAAAGTCTAGTGGAAATCAACAAAGATACAACTTTATTTCTCCTTTTGGGTTCAAAAGGTTCACTTACACAGAGCTAAAACAAGCAACCAAAGGGTTCAAAGAAGAAATTGGAAGAGGCTCAGGTGGAATAGTGTACAAAGGAGTATTGGCTGATCAAAGAGTTGCAGCAATCAAGAAGCTTAATAGTAATATGGTTGGATCCAAACAAGAAGAAGCAGAATTCTTAGCTGAAGTGAGCATAATTGGAAGACTCAACCACATGAACTTGATTGAAATGTGGGGTTATTGTGCTGAGGGAAATCATAGGCTATTAGTTTATGAGTCCATGGAGAAAGGTTCTTTGGCAGACAATCTCAAATCAAATGCTTTAGATTGGACCAAGAGATACAACATTGCTCTTGGAATAGCAAGGGTTCTAGCCTACCTACATGAAGAATGTTTGGAATGGATTCTTCATTGTGATATAAAGCCACGAAACATCCTTCTAAATTCAGATTACCAACCAAAGGTGGCAGATTTTGGGTTATCAAAGCTTTTAAATAGAAGTGAAGAACATGCCAAAAGCATATCAATGATAAGAGGAACAAGAGGATATATGGCACCTGAATGGGTTTTCAACCTTCCAATAACCTCAAAAGTTGATGTGTATAGCTATGGGATTGTTGTGTTGGAGATCATAACAGGAAGGAGTCCAACAATGATGGGAAATCAAGGTGGAGAAGATGGAAGGCTTGTGACATGGGTTGAAAAGAAGAGGGAGAAAGCAACATCATCAAGTTGCTGGGTGGACAAGATAATTGATCCTGCCATTGGATCAGAGTATGAGGTTGAGAAGAGGAAGATGGAGACTTTGGCTAAAGTAGCTTTGATGTGTGTGGAAGAAGATAGGGAACTTAGGCCAACTATGAGCCAGGTTGTTGAGATGCTTCAAAGCCATGATGATGATGATGCTTCTTAGTTATTTATTGCTGCTCATGAATTTACATGAAGTCGATCTCCTCTGTGATATCAGTGCTTCCTATATGTGGTAAGCATCATACTATTAGTATATGAGTATATAAATTGTGTGGTAGGATCGAATCTTTAATTTTCACATCCCACACAGGCACGTGTGTGCATTTTTATAAGTTTCAATAATGGCATGTTAGTTGGTAGGTAGTTCAAATTAAGACTTGTTAGCATGAGCATATAAATATAAATAACACTTTTTTTTTTGGTCACATATAAATAACACTTGTTATTGTTTAACATTTTGGAAGGTATTATGTTTGAGATTTTAAGTATTTTTCATTTTTTATTGGATCAACTACGGATTGGCCCACTAACTCTTAACTCACAACTTTGAACAACTTAGTCATAACTTCCGGTTTAATTATCTTAGTTATGCCAACTATTTAATTCACTACACTAGCCTTGATGTCTCCGTTCCAGACTCTACCAATTTGTTTTTTTTTTGACAGACTCTACCAATTTGAATAGAGTTAAAAAACCATATTCTCTAGCTTGCAGTTACAAGTTCCAACCCATGTTTTGTCATGCCTGCTTCAATATCCACGTGTACTATTGATATCTTGGCTTATACTCCCTCCGGTCCCTAATGTAAGAGCTAGCCGCCAAAAAACGCTTCTTAAGAAAACATGTGAATGTTAGTTGGATGTCTGGAGTTAATGCTTCTTTTCCAAAATTGCCCATATTTATTATGGTACTTTTAAGAGAGAGAAATACATAACTATTAATAAATATGAAAGAGAGTTAGGGGTAAAGTAGGAAAAATGCATTAAATGAGGAGAGAATGTGGGGTGAGCTCTTACATTAGGGACCAAAACCATTCAAATTTTGGACTTTTACATTAGGGACTGGAGGGAGTATTTGATTATGAGAAGAGTTGGTCAGCCTTTTTATTGGATCAACTACGGATTGGCCCACTAACTCTTAACTCACAACTTTGAACAACTTAGTCATAACTTCCGGTTTAATTATCTTAGTTATGCCAACTATTTAATTCACTACACTAGCCTTGATGTCTCCGTTCCAGACTCTACCAATTTGTTTTTTTTTTTTTGACAGACTCTACCAATTTGAATAGAGTTAAAAAACCATATTCTCTAGCTTGCAGTTACAAGTTCCAACCCATGTTTTGTCATGCCTGCTTCAATATCCACGTGTACTATTGATATCTTGGCTTATACTCCCTCCGGTCCCTAATGTAAGAGGTAGCCGCCAAAAAACGCTTCTTAAGAAAACATGTGAATGTTAGTTGGATGTCTGGAGTTAATGCTTCTTTTCCAAAATTGCCCATATTTATTATGGTACTTTTAAGAGAGAGAAATACATAACTATTAATAAATATGAAAGAGAGTTAGGGGTAAAGTAGGAAAAATGCATTAAATGAGGAGAGAATGTGGGGTGAGCTCTTACATTAGGGACCAAAACCATTCAAATTTTGGACTTTTACATTAGGGACTGGAGGGAGTATTTGATTATGAGAAGAGTTGGTCAGCCTTTTTACTTACACTAATAAAACATATTCCCTTATTCCTAAATATAAGATCATTTTCTTAATTTAATTAGATTAATTAGTGCTAGTTAAAGTACTTATTAGCACATGATATTACTAATGTACTCTAAAGTCTAACCATATACATTTATTCTCACACACACACTCTCTTACTTGTTCATTATAGATAAGCATTATTAGGTTTTATTTGAGAAAAAAGTTGAGAAAATTAGAAAGTTGCTTATATTTATGAACAAATTGAAATTTGAAATTGAATTTAATAACATTTTTCATTTTTAAACTTACTCATTTAACATACAAGTACAACACTTAAAACATGCATTTATAACTTTAAAATGTTAAAAAAAATACAATTATTACTTTAACTTTTGCATGGCCACTTCTTACTCCCTTTGCTCCTAAGTATTACCTCCGGTCCTAAATATATAGGACCTAGATGACTTTTTTTTAGAGATTTAGGTTGCAAAATAGTCTATTAAATGATAACATATTTTTAGATTATCCATTAGTTTATAAGTAAAATAAACTAGTTTAAGGGAAAAAATTTAGGTAAATCAATTTATAATTAACTTATTTTGCTTTTTTATAGGATTTTTTAAAAAAGTCAATTAGATCTTATATTTAGGACCGGAGGGAGTATAAGACTATTTTAGGAGATTAAATCGTTAGTCCTAAAGATAATACTACCTCCAGTCCTAAATATAGGACCTAATTGACTTTTTTCGGAGAGATTAAGGTTACGAAATAGGTTATTGAATGATGACATATTTTGATATATTTTTAGAGTATCCATTAGTTTATAGGTAAAATAAAGTAGTTTAAGGGAAAAAAAATAGGTAAATCAATTTATAATTAACTTATTTTGCCTTCTTAAAGATTTTCTAGAAAAAGTCAATTAGTTCTTATATTTAGGACAAGGGGGAGTAATACCTTTTCTAATTATATGCAACATTTATCTAACTTAACCCTAACAATGCGCATCAATAAGTGAGAGTAAAAATAGATAGTTAGAGTAAATTGCTAATATCATGTAATAATAACTAACTTAACCAACATTCTTAATCTAATCAAATTAATTAATGTGACACCATATAAAAGACGAAAGGAATACTATAGTTTGGGGTAATTATAATTACCTATTATAATAAAACTCTCATTGATAAAAGATTTGACTCATAACTATAAGAGTATGAATTCAAATAACATCGATATATGGAACTTGTTGGTAAGCAATCTCTCTAAGATGAGAGGTCTGCTTAAGCTAAGCCTTGGGCCATAGCCAACTCAGTTAAACTTTTTGGGACAATTGCACAACAGTCCCAAGTAAGAGATTTAATTTCATAAAGGTCCCAAAGAGTTGTTACTGACACATATTAACAATTGAAATAGCCTTCGTTAACAAGTGAATGAATTTTTACTGAATCTATCTGATATTAAATCCCTTGTTTGGGACCTTTGTGCAATTGCCCCAACTTTTTTATATTAATAAAAAAGAGTCCGGCACATTTATAGAAGGGAAAAATACAAATAAAGTCTATCCAATTGTTAAAAGGACAATTGAGGTTGCTAAATTGTTAAAATGATAAGTTGGGTCATAGGAACCTAATACATATTAACAAATTTGTGAGAAAAGACTCAAACGCCCTTAACAATTTGAGGTAGGAAAGGGTGGGGTGGGAATCGAATTATGTGTTTTGTTTTGTCAGGGTGAGGTAAGTGTGTGTTTTTAAGGGCATTTGAATCATTTGCCTAAATTTGTTAATGTGTATTAGGTGCCTATGACCCAACTTGTCCTTTTTATTTAGCAACTCAATTGTCCTTTTATTAATTGGGAAGATTTTATTTGTCTTTTCCCTTTATAATAAATTTAGGGATAAAGGCCAAAAATACCTCGGAAATTTCCACCCAGGAGCACTGAGTATATGGAAGTTTTCTAAGGGGCATATATACCCTGGAAGCAATAAAATGAGGCAAATTTGTCTTTCCGTTAAAAAAATAACAGTCAACCGTTTAATTGTGGGCCCACCTCTTTAATATTTTTGGTCAACTAAACGGTTGACTGTTAGTTTTTTTGACAGAATGACAAATTTGCCCCATTTTGATTGCTTCCAGGGTATATTTGCCCCTTAAGAAACTTCCATATACTCAGTGCTCCTGGGTGGAAACTTCCGGTATTTTTAACCTTTTATCCCATAAATTTACATATAAAATTTTTTGGTTATTTGAGTTTGTGTGGAAAGATCTTGCGATCAAATAATTTAAAGAAACTACCACCTTTTATATTTTTTTCAATTTCAATTACAGTTTTCAGAATCTCATCTTAATTTCTCTAATCCTCAAGAATTACCATTCTCTCTGTCTTTTGCTCCCAAAATATGGCCTCGCAGGGAATAGAGAAAGCAAGCGAAGATTCAAATCTCACAAACAATGAATCTCAAGAATTCTCCGATTCTTTTGTATGTTGCGTTTGTCTGTAAGTTTCTTTTTCGTCCGTACAATGTCATTTTTCGTCAATTTAAGCCTCTGATGATGATTTCGGAGTTAGATTCTTTTTTATATTGCTGGATATTGTTAATTTAGTGCTGGTTTGTGAAATTCACTAGATTGTAATGATTTTGATATAGTGGAAGTTAGAATTTTTCTTAGTTTTAATTTAATGCCGTGTTTGGAAATGAAGAAGTTTTGATTCACAGCTTTGATGACAAAGAATGGTTATGTTTGGACTTACTTAGGTTCTTCCAGTATTAGTTGATCACTTTTAATTTATTGATATTTCCTATGCTTGTAAATATAAGGCCTATTTACGTGATTTGATTAGAGAAATTATGTTAGTTATAAAAAGGACCAACCCAGGCTTAGCTCCCACTTGGTGAGGGTGTTGAGGAAGGGAATATACTAGGCAGTTTTACCTGCTTAATGCAGAAAGTCTGATTTGAACCCACGACTTCTTACCTATGCAATAGAGGAAGTATGTTAGTTAAGTTGGTTAAAATCATATGATATTACTGATTTACCCTAACCTTTTTCTCTTTATAACTCTACACTCCCTCTATTGGTTGATTATTATTGAGGAGCATTCATAGGGATAATTTGGGGAAATAAAGGACAATCAGAAGTAGGTCTTATATTTAGGACCAAACTTACCCCCAAATAGGTATTATATTAAGGAGCGGAGGGAGTATCTTAATCTTGTAAAAGCATATGGATAGAAAGTAAATATAACACAATGGGTGGCTTGTTTTTGGCTTGATTCAATTTTAGTTGGTTTTTCTGGCCTTTTAAACTCTATTTTTAATGCTAAATATACTGAATCATAGTGTACTTGGATCATGCAGGGATATATTATACAAGCCCATTGTATTGTGTAAGTCAAAATTACTTTCATTAGGGAAATATTAGTATTGTATTACCCTGATTACAAGCCAAATTTTGAACTTTTGTTTTTTCATTTTCAGCTTGTGGTCACATATCCTGTTTCTGGTGTGTCCATTATTCAATGAGCCCCCTTTGTGAGTCTCATTGTCCAATATGTCGGAATCCATATTATCACTTTCCAACAGTCTGTTGGGTGCTTCACTTTTTGCTTCTGAAGATGTATCCTGTTGCTTACAAGAGAAGAGAAATTCAAACTCTTGGTATGCTTTTATCTGGTGCCTCATACATGGGAATGTTAATGTGTGTGCAGTTTGTCATTTTTAGTTGTTCCTTCTTTTACTATCTTCTCTGGGAAGGGAAAAAATCATCATTAATAAATAAGAGAAAAAATTGAAGTTGCATATGAAAATTATAGCATATTTGGTGCTATATTGTTATGATGCTTGCACCGATTAGAGTTAGTACCTTGAGAACGTAGCACTCATATGTGATATGTTCTTCCTCTTTGGAATATTTTGCATAATACTTCAACAAACTATATTTGTATGGAAATTTTTTAAGGGCATAATTTGTTACCTTGTCCGAAATAACTTTGAGTTCATGATAGTTAATAGTAGCCGTCAGTGGCTACAGAAACTGCTTTGCATATTGTGGTTATTATCGAAATGGAAACTTAGAATGTACTTTTGCTGGCAATGTTTGATTTTGCAAAGTTTTTACTTCATGCTTAACTTTACGCTACCAATTAGTTCAAATTATGTTTAAGGAGAATATATGGGAAGAACCCATCTTGCATGCTAGATTTAGCACATTCTGTTTCAAAAAACGACCATGTCATTGATGCTGTGCCTGTGACCCTCTGGTCACATATTGAACATGTGTTCAGTAATGTGGTGTGATTTTTTTAATTGAAAAATATGTTTCTGCACTACGTATAATGAACCTTTGAATTTTGACTTGGCTGTAATTGGAGGTCAAGAGGCTATTGTGCAAAGCGGCATCTTAAAAATTATGATGTTGACTATTAGTTATACTTTCATTCGACATCTTAAACTTGTGAGTCAAAAATAGTTCTTGGCAAATAAAAAAATATTTTCTTTTGCACTCTCTGGTATGCAGTAAAAGGGAAAACATCAATTCATCACGTGTTTGAAGTAAATGTATGTGACGACTGTAAATTGTATTGAAGAGAACTTTCTGGAGGTCAAATTTCTCAAGCAGTGTGATGATCCATAAGTTACTGCTGCACTGTTTATTTGAGGCTTCTTATTCTCTCCTTTTGGCTAAACATGTAAAAGTTGTGTTATATGTCTACCTGTTTGGTTTATCATGTAAATCCTTTTCTGTATTGTTTGTGAACTTTGGTTTTGTCTGTTGTCACTTTCTATCAAGTACATTTGCATTTGCATATACTTAAAAAAGATTCGTTTTGTTTTTGTCTTCTTCTGGCAAAGTTTGAAGCACTGGTTTGTCTATCTCCTTTTTCCAGAGGAAGAAACGAAAGCGGACTGCTATTCTCCTCAATTTGATGGTGATGATCTTGGTTCTTCATCATCCTGCTATTCTGGAAATCCAATTTCCAACCCACAGAATGTAAGCCTTTCTGCAAGTAAGGAGCAACGTAGTGCTGAAACTCAAGAGAAACATAAGGTCATGATCTGTTCTAAAGATGTTTATGGGGTAACTCCTGAAGCTTTTGGGAGTTCTGGTCAAGTAAAACTGATGCCTCAGAATCATAGGGAACAGAAGATATCAGTTGCAGATGTGATGTGTTCATCATGCAAGCAACTTCTTTTTCATCCTGTTGTTCTGAACTGTGGTCATGGTATTTATATACAACATTTACCTCTCATTTCTAAAATATTAAGATCATTAATAGAAAATTTAATAGGTTGATATATGATTTCTCTGCTTTTTTCCTTCGTTGTACACAGTATTCTGTGAGTCCTGTACCAAGAACTCAGCTGATGAGATGCTTAGATGCCAAATTTGTCAACTTCCACATCCAAGGGGATTTCCAAAAGTTTGTTTGGAGCTTGATAACTTTATAAATGAACAATTTCCTGAGGAATATGCAAAACAAAGAGATGCTGTTCAACTTATGCATACCCATGTTAAATCCGAGACCCCTTCTTGTATGTATCTATACCTACTGGTTTCACTATATTTGTGCAATGTTGAGTGAAATCATGAGGAAAAACTTTGGTTAAGTAACTTTTAGGATAGTATGATTCATCATGAATACTCTGGATTAATTGGTTTGGATTTCTTGGTGAACCTATGGTGCCCTTCACCTTGAATTATTTTTCTTACATCAAGTTTTTAAGGTTTTGGTTTGAATAAAGAGGCCAAAATTGTGGCAATGTGTGCTTTTCTGACTCTTTTGGTGTGGTTTGAGGGTATGAGATGATTATATCTGTATGTATCAGTGTGTGTGTGTGTGTGTGTGTGTGTGTGTTTGACTGTCTTTTGATTTTATGTTTTCAGAGTATTTTTTTACCTTCTCCTATATGTAACAATTTTCCCTTTCTTCCACATTTGAATTTTGATTCACTTTGCTGTTTCTTTAATAATATTGGTTCCATCTTATTGGTACCTCCTAGTTACTCTTAAGCTTTTACTTTCAGGTTCTGCGAACAAGGGGGGAGGAAAAGCGGCATGGTGGTCTGATCCTCACTCAAAAGTACATGTTGGAGTTGGTTGTGATTTTTGTGGGGTAAAATAAAAAAAATCTAATCTTCTTTCCTGATTTTTTTGTACTTTTTCGTGATGTTTATTTATATTTAGGGCTGTTATGGACATGGGCATTAAACATTTGTAGTTGTAGAAAGTAGAAACCATATTTTATTGGGTCTGCATGGTTGTGGTTTTTTAGACTGTATCTTGTTCCTGCTTCCACCGTGGAGTTGTAATTTCTTGATTAAAGTTTGTGATGAGGCCTGTTATATGTTATTTTGGTAATCTAAATATTCATTGTTTGGAGTCAAATAACCCTAATCAGTTAAATAATTTGTATCGTGTCATGTAAATTAATTATGGTTCATCAGTTAGACTCTTATTATTGGCATAAATCATGCATATTTAGAGTGTCAAAATGGTGTATATAGCTGTGAGTTGGCTCATCAAAATTCAATGACATAAATGTGGAAGTGTAACTATATAGGCTGAATTAGCACACGCCCACACGTAGGTTTGTATGCATGTGTGGCATTACCAATGTTTGATGACAAATTTATAAACTAAGATTAAATTAAAAATTCAGTGAATATTATAGGGATCAGAAGAATAATTTAATCAAATATTTGCATAACATTCACATACATGATACAGTTAAAGACCTTTACCTGGGAATAGATTTGATAGAATTTGAGGAAACATATACAGACATAGGGGAAAGAAGAGAGAAGAGAAGAAGAGTGAGAGAAACTTTAGACCAGAATCTGTAATTCTAGAGGGGGAAGGGGACTAGAACCAGGATCTAGTTCTAGGGAAGAGAGCACAATTTGCTACATAAATTCTTTCATCATTCCTATCAAACATAACTAAATATAGATTGACTACATAAATTCTTTCATCATTCCTATCAATGAGAAGATACATATAGATTGACTACATAACTAAAAATAATTTCCCTAAACATAAACTGACACCATTTTTAACCAACATCAACACTGGACACTTGTCACAATATACATAAGACATATAATAAATCATAAAACTAAATAAATCCTTCCTAAAATAAAATATTAAAAAAGGACCATTGGTTCCTATCAAGATTTCAGTATGATCTTTTGTTTGTACTAAACCTTGATCATTGAGCTACCCTCGTGTGGCTTTGATTTTGGTTTTAAAAATATGATTTATATGGTTTTAATTGGTTGTTACGATCAAGTTAAAGCTAGATTTTCATATTATTAAGGTTGTGATATTATCTTCCCTTGGATTTCTCTGGTCTTGTGTAATTTATAAGTCATATTTAATCTAATTTGACTTCCTGGCAAAGCTAATTTCTCAATATTCCTACTAGGAAGATCAGATATGATGTTTGTTTTTTTGGAATACTGAAGCCTTGGGAAAAAACTATGCAAATGTAATAAAATCAAGACATCAGAAATCAAAATACCCCCACGCCTTGGTTTCCCTTATTTTTGTTTTCTGTCAACGTTGTTGTCAGTTTCTTTGATGACTTTAGTATTCTAGTGTGATAATATGTGCATTTATGTTTCAGATGTTTCCAATTGTTGGGGATAGATACCAATGCAAAGACTGTACGGAGAGGATTGGTTTTGATCTTTGCGCTGACTGTTATAAAATTCGCAGCAAGATTCCGGGGCGGTTCAATCAGCAGCACACTCCAGATCATGAGTTTGAGCTTAAACAAATCAACATTATCCATAACATAATGAGGTTGGTTACTGGACAGTTAGGAGATGTTTCCGTTGAAAATTTTCCTTTGGAAGGCATAGAATTCAGCACCGAAGACTCCAATTTGGTTGTTGAGGGTGTTGAAGAACATCCCCGGAATGAATCTGAAGGCACCGATTGAAGAGTGGGATTGATAAATTAAATTCTTAAGCTAGTCTGCTGCTGTTTGGAAATCAGTCCGTAGTTTATTTGGAAAATGGCAGTTGAGGAACCTGTGAGTGATCTTAATGACAGATAAGGGCCATAAAAATCAGAATTACTCCCAAGAACCAATAAAATAGGTTATCAATCATTTTCAACATGATCTTATGCATGCTACAAGAGTGTTTACGTTCAATGGTAGTGAAGATCTTAAACATTCTTGTGAGAATTAAGGTTGATAAGATCAGTTTTTAATTCAAATGGTTCTAGAAAAAAAATTAGGTTTTCAATTAGTATCATTTTGCTTCATGGCATTCTGCAATAGCAGTCCTATACCTGCGTGACCTATTATCACCTGTGTGAAAGTTGAGATCTCATTTGGCCTTATTTAAGATTCCAGATGAACTTGTTCTCCATAAAACATTCTCAGGATCGTCTATGATCTCAAGATGATTTATATTGTAAATTTCAGAGGAACATTAAATGAAGGATACATGATTGATGAGTATTGTTTAAGAGGTGGGAATCCAAAGTTGGTTATGTTTCTCTTTTCAAAATTTATTTGAAATGTGAGAATACAAATATGCTGTCAAATTTGTTAGCTTAGACCTGGATGGTGAACTGAACATTAGTGTCCAATCTGGTTGTATATTGTGAGAGACAAGTATTGGGGATTTGATGTTTCACTAGGTTTGCTCAAAGTGGTAAGTAATGTTGAAGAGTTATCGTATGTTTTATCTATTATGTTCTGTAGGCTTCTATAGTCTGGTATCTTTGGATTCTATCAATTTCCAAATAACTATTAAAGTATCTTTTTTTCATTTGCTGATAGAATAACTTAAGGAATCTGTTGGTTTTTGTTGTTAAAAAAAGAGGAAAGAAATCTGTTGGTTTTGGTTTTGACTTCTGACCAAAATCATATGACACTTGCTTGACCAACTAATTCCAAACTACTTTCAGTTTAAACTGGTGTTTACCTTGTAATTGTCATAATCTTGTGTTGATGACATGATTTGAACTTGAATTCCCATAAGCACATGCATTCCTATATGTAGGGGTGTGCAAATTTTTTCTTTCACAATTTGTCTTGCCCACCCTATCGCATCTTGTGGCTTTTTGGGATAGGAATTCTCGTCCTGTGACTTTTTGTCCTTTTGTATATTCAGGGTTTTTTCTTGAGATTTTCCCCAACTTTTCTACCCCAACAAACTATATTTTTGGGTCAAAAATTTTGTTTAATTTTATCACTAAATTTCACATACAACTACTGGCACTTTAATTCATTATGGTAAAAAATGGTTCAATTTAAATTTTATGTGATTTTTCAAATATTTAATGAAATAACTTAAAAACATACATAACTGTAAGTCTATAAGCATTAAATCATTGAAAACTTGTGTATAATTCTAAACTATACTATCTTTTCATGCATATCAAAATATCACTACTTTTACGTTGAATCCCATGATAAAATTAAATAAAAAAATTTTTCCCCAAAAATTAAATTTTATTGTAGTAGACAAGGAAAGAGGATGAGAAGTGGTAGTGAAGGGGATTCACCCAAAAAAATTAAGATTAGAAAATGAAATAGTGCATGCGTGTGGTGTCAAATCAGTATCCAAATTGAGGGTAAACAAACGCAGAACATAGCAGTGCGTGCTTTCAAGATGACACAATAAAAAAAAAGGAAAAATCTCAAATAAATCCCTCCGAATACCCAAAAGGACAAGTGAGGAACCTAAACTTCCAAAAGGACCATGAAGGAACCAGTACCTATCTGTCATTTTAAAATTTTGTGAAAAGACAAAATTGCTCCCATCATAAAACATAAATTGCTAGAAGAGGGTGGGTGTTAGGGTGAGTTTAGGGTGGGGTGAGAATTTGTGTTTTAGGATGGACGCAATTTTGTCTTTTCGCAAAATTTTAAAATGACAGATAGGTGCTGGTTCCTTCATGGTCCTTTTGGAAGTTTAGGTTCCTCATTTGTCCTTTTGGGTGTTCGGAGGGACTTATTTGGGATTTTCCCAAAAAAAATCTGCATTCTGACGTGGCTAGGCAAAAATGAAAAATCCCTCCATTGCTTAATGATATTCATGCAAACATATATCTTTAAAAAAAAGTTTCTTTAATAAGATACTCGTTTCAGCTTATTTTGAGCTTTATAAAGCGTGGAGTCTTCCTATCCCTTCAAGTTAGTATGTCATTATATATGTGTATATCCCTTCTGTTAAGAGCTCTTTTGTTGGTATGTATATATATTCATTAATTCTTAAGTGCAATTTAGTGGGACGTGTGGTCAAGAAATGGAAACTCTAACAATCCTCCTACTGTCTCATCCTGGTATATTTTGAAGCATCGTTTTTTCAAGCCTTCTCATGGAAACACGCTACCATTTTTGGTGAATTTTTTGCCCTCGAATGCTTCCGTCATACTCTGAACTGGATACATCAAACTGACTTACCTATAGAGCTTCTCGCCATTTGGAACGTCTGTAAGCGTAACATTGACTTCAATTGTTGGGCTCCTCGGTCAAACGTACGATTGCTACGAATGTTGCCTTTTTAACCTATCCATTTACTTTTCTTTCTTTCAACTAGCTTTCTGTTGATCAGTTACTGTTTTTCCTTTTTTTTTCATGATGTTGTTAGAATTATGCAATCATTTTTAATTAATATCATTTTATCTCATAACAAAAAAAATATATTCATAATAATATTATTGTGATATTAACTCTATTTTAAATTGTTTACAATTTCATCAAGTTTTGATTTTATTTTTTGATTTTTTATCATGAATTTCTATAGTTTAAAACAGTTTTTTTTTTTGCAGTTGTAGTTTCTTATTTTCAAAACATTACTACAATCAAAACTTGTTAAAAAATGAGATGCAAAATAAATTGTAAAGGACCCTTTTAGTTGTGTACAACATATCATCAATCACGCGTAAACAATTTTCGATACAAAAGGCAATTGCATATAATTAAAAGCATGTTGCACAAAACTAACAAAAAGAGTCAAACCGATTATTTTCTTTTTCACAATCCTGAATTATTTATGTTGTCGTTTGTATGCATACTTTTGATGATAAGTTTTAGTCCCGTCTATATTTTGGTCAAAAAAAAGTCCCGTCTATATACTTTTATGAGTTTCATTTTCATCTATATATATAGGAGTATTTTTTAACAAGTTTTAGTTATGACTTATGATTGTTTAATCTTCATTAATTTAGCTGCTTTAATTTAGGTAACACCATAATTTCAGATTAACTATTTCTTAAACAATAGGATTAACATTTTAGACTAAATAGATACAAAACAAAATTACTATATATAACATAAAAAAACTACCATTCTATATAACTACATTTGAGCAAAATCAAGATTTCATCAAACTAGCTATAATACATTGTATTTAACTGATTCTTTTTTCTAAAGTATTTCACCGGCGTGCCAAATATGACTAATCTCTTACTGATCTGAAGTCTCATATAGAAGTAAATAATTACATGTGTATAATTATTTGAAATAAATTTTTCTAACAACATCAACAAAGTTTTATCCCACTAGTTAGATAGGGTCGGCTACATGAATCACACGACACAATGCGTGGATACATGTTCATAAGATTCGACATATTGTTGATTAACGAGGCTCCAAAGTATATTGTTAATCTGCTATTACACTCATGTCCCCTTACCAACTATGCTCTATAATTTGACGCATATCGACCACCGAAAAATCCGAACTAAAACTATAGAAACACAATCCCCTTACCAACTCAAGCAAGTGCTAGCTATTACACTCATGTCCCACAAAAACCAGAAAAGAATTAGAAAGAAAGAGAATATACCAAGGTGCCTACTTCTACTTGTAATAAAACCCAGACATTTAAAACTATACACAAATAAAAAAATAAAAATAATTGTATATATTTATTTATAAGGGTGCCTGTCCCTCATTCATATGGCCCCAACCCTAAAACACTCTCACAACTTCTTCCTGTGCCCTACCTTTTTTCTCTTCTCTCTCTTACATCAACTTCTTTCTTCTTCTTCTCACTCTCTTCTTCTTTGCATGAAACTTCTTCTCTCACTTCCACCATGGGAAAGTACATGAAGAAGCCCAAAATCTCAACTAGTAGTGACGTGGCACTCATGAAGCAACCTCATCATCTCTCTTCCCATGGCGTCCGTACAAGAGCCAAAACTAATAAACTCATCAATTCTGATGATGCTTCTTCTTTTTCATACCTCCAGCTCCGCAGCCGCCGCCTCCCCAAAATCTTCGCAGCCGGCAAGTCTCCGGCGCCGGCGCCGGCGGCGGAGGGAAAGTCTGGTGGTGAGTGCTGTAGAGGAAACCCTAAGATTGAGAATTCGAAGGGGAGAGAAAGTGATGAGGTGGAAAGTGTTGACATTTGTATGGAGAGTTCGTTTGGAGAAAATGTCTGTGAGGTTGAAGAAAAAGATAGGTACTATGTATATATATATATATGCTTCTTCTTGAATTTATTTTAATTTTGAAGTTGGAGTTTCATTTTCACTGTTTTTTCTTATGTTTGTTACTTCTTGTTTGTTTTAAGGTTGTTTTTAATTTTTTTCTTTTAAAATATTGTCCATGGCGCCTATTAGCGACTAATAACTAACCTGGCTCGAGATGTAGGAGTGTTGCCTCCATAGTCGTGTTATTGTTTTATCTACTTACAATAGAACTTTTATGAAATTTGAACATACCTTCTCATTTTAAAGGGTAGTCCAATTATCAGCTCAACAAATGGCTGGTTAATTTGTATGTTTGAACTGTTAGGTTAATTTCAACTAGAAGGAGAATAATAAGGGAAAAGAAAAGAGAATGAGAGAAAATATGTTTGATCTTACTACCTTAGTTCCGTAATATAAGAGCTTGTAGTCACACACATTTCTTAAGAAAACATTTCAGAGTTATTTGAGTGTCTGTTTTTTTTTCAGATGTTGTCCATATTTATTATGATAAATACATAAGCATTAATAAATGTGAAAGAGAGTTAGGGGTAAAGTAATAATAAACACATTAAATGAGGAGAGAATGTGAGATTACCTCTTATATTTTGGATCAAAACTATTTAAATTTTGAGCTCTTATATTATGGATTAGATTGAGTATTATTTAAAATGCGCAGTGAATAAGTTTATTATGGATTTTTTTCCATTTGTAGGTTTTTTGGCCATTGATTATTAGCTCTTTTTTTCTTGAAGTTCGTGAGTGCAAATAACGATAAATAAAGGGGGAAAGGGGAAAAGGACTTGATGAAGATTATTGATGTTTAGATTTACTTGCATGAAGGCTTACTATGAACTTTTTTGTGTATCTCATGTGTGGGCTCAGTCTGAAAATTTGTCTTATGTTATTTCGCTTTCATTTGATTACTGCACTCTAAAATCTCTGTGACATGAGCACGAAGGAAAGTGACAGTTGTCACAACTCACAAGGGTTGGTCAAGTTTTTAGCAATTGTGACCTGTGAGAGAGGTTTTGCAACAATAATGTACAATCCCCATAAGGGTTATTTATTGCTGCTAGATGCATCTTTCCCTTATTATTCATTGAAAGTTCCATCTTTTCCAATGGAATGGAACCTGTGAAATTGACCCATTTAAGTGTTACAATTACTATCTCTAATCATACTTATAAAGGATTGAATTAGGAGACTTGTGTTATGAAGGACCAAATGATATTTTTTCAAAGAGTGAAAGCAATAATTTAGTCAAAGAAATCTAGGTAATTGTTTCTGACTTTCTGTTGTGATTCCATATCATGTTTTTCACCTTGATTGTTGATTGTCCTTGTTGTTTGCAATGAATGAGAAAGATTTTGGCCGTCTCTTGCTCTGCATATTTTCCATAATTTTATGAGCCCCACTGTGTCAGACCCTGTCTCATTAAATGCTAGCTATACTTTTTTAGAATAGCTACTTGTCTTTAGTTTCAACTTGAACAGAGTTTGTAGGGGAAAGATGTTCACTTTTTCAATTTTCATCAACATCAAGTGACTTGTTATGCTGTCAGCTAGCATCACACGCATTTCTGGTGCAGAAACTTTTGGTTTCTCTTGGCCAATAATTTTATTTATAATCAAAGTCATATATTACAATTTAACTAATTCAAATCCCTATATTTAGCTGAAAAAAGAAACATTATTAGTACACAACAATGAGTATGAGATTGATTGGAAGATTCACTTAATGTTTTTTTCTCTCACTATTTTGTTTTTCTCTTATTGGTATTGATTTTTGGCTGGCTTTTTTTATGTGGTTAAACAGAAATACAGGGGATAGCCATCCTTGTAGTTTCACAAGGGATTCTTATACTATGAGCACCCCTGCATCATCCACAAAGAAAATTTTATGTGAACACGTGCCAAGGAATATTCCAATGGCTTACGAGATTGAGGAGTTCTTTGCTTTTGCAGAGGAGCAGCATCACAGAATCTTTATGGAGAAGTATTTTATTCAGTCTTTATCACTTTTTTTCTTTTAAAGAAGTAGATTTTATTTTATTGTTTTCAAATTACATCTTATATTCAATTACATTATTTTTTAAATGAAAATAAAAAAAGTTTCTTGACAAGAACAATGTTTGTCTTATGGAGTTATGGTATAAATATATTGTGCTAATTATAATTACTACTGTTTTTCTTTTTGGTTGCCCTTTATCCCATGCAAGTGTTGCCTTGTGTGAATATATGCAATTAATATGGGTTTTATTTTGCAGGTACAACTTTGACATTGTAAATGATGTACCTCTCTTAGGTCGATATGAGTGGGTCCAAGTACTTCACTAGGCCAATTCTATTGGCCATTGGGGCTTGTTTGGTGGGAAAATTGCTCAAAGAAGTGGGATTTGTAAATTTTATATTAAATAATCTTAAAAACTATAAATATTATTGAAAATGAAAACTATTATTGAATTTTGGGGGAGTTACTCAAAAAGCATGTAAATCAATCAATATGATTTACATGAGATTTAAGGGTAACTTCCTCTTAGAATTTAATAATATTTTGTTTTTTTCCAAGGAAATAACTATAGTTTTTAAAATCTTTTGACTTAGAATTTACAAAATCTGAGTGATCTTTGATGTAATTTTCCCATCCATACATTTCAAGATGTAACTTAGCAACATGTAGTAGGTTCATATATATGTAGTTGCATTAGGACTAAGGAAGTGAAATGCTAACCAACTAGATATTTGAGGAAGCCCTACCTCATCAGAATAAAAGGGAAGGGTGTGTTGTACGTTTATATCGAATTTGTAGGGGCTTCTTCTGCATATGTTAGGCTGTTGTCTTTAATGTAATTTCTCAACTTGTATGTTCATAATTAGGAGTAGGAACGAACCTTTTATGAAGTAGAGAATTCAATGACAAGACTTGTTATCTTTCTTTTTTTCTTTTTTGATAATTCAAGACTTGTTATCTTTCACCTGTGCCTTCATTTGGAAATCTGGCACCGACTACTTATAAAAGATAAATATGACATTTTGCCTAAAAACAAAATGAAAAGATAAATATAGCAATAAGACTACAAATTATGATTTATAACCCATTCAGACATACTCAAATTCTAGAATTTGTATTTAAAACATCTATGTTTATGAGGGATATTATCTTCAACTTGGAAATCTAGCACTTGCGTTCGAATCTTGTCTCAGTTGCACTCAGTGATTACCTTTAATATCAGTCTCCTAATTTTTAATCATGTCATATATTCTCCATATTTTTATTGTTTTTAAATTGTCTTGAGTGAATATAAAATAAATATGACAAACGGTATTCTTTCAAGTCAATTCAACTTCACCTGCCATAATGGTAGACACTAGCTTCTTTTTTTCGTCAATAGCTTCTTTCAATGCTGTGCAAGAGGTTTTCACTAATACTCGTAAATAAAAAAATTGATGGACCAGGATTTTTTATCGACTCGTGAAGCTTGTTGAATGAATCATCAACTTAATATAGAAGATCATATCAGTGCATAGCACTAATGCATTTGACAAAAAGAAAAACAATAGCACTAGTGCTAGTCTGTTTATATCTTTGGGTCTTTAATTCTTTGTCAAGTTTCAGCTTACCCTTTCATTTTTTCAACAAAAAAAAATGCTGTGATCATGAATTGAAAAGTCAAGCCACTAACCTAGTAAATTCAAGTGTCACCTTTCAGTGCCAGACATTTCATAAGATAGAGTACAATCAATTGATCAACATGCTTGAGAACTATTTACCCAAAAGTAAAACCTGATTATTAGTACACAAATATTATTCATTGATGTCAAATCTGAACCAAAGAGACTATGAAAAGGCTCCCTGATATACCCATCTGTTTTTTTTTTTTTTGCAACCCCAGCTGAATGTTTTTATTTCTTTTATTTTTTTGCAGCCCCAGCTGAATTCAAACTGATGAGCTTCTCAAAGAACTAAACCTCATGCAATATACAAGGTCACATTTGAAATATGCTATCAAAGAAAAGCGGACAGCTAGCTACAAAAATTCTCTTGAACAAAAGACAGTATATGGAAAAATGCTACAAAAATAGCACCAGAAAGTTGCATCCGAATGTATATGCAAGATTACAGAGACACACTTAAATTCAATTCTATGTTTCTGAGTCTGAGAAGGGGGTAGCCTAGGAAGTTCTCCAAGCTTTCTCACCCAAGCTTTGGCTTGTCTTTGTATCTCATAAAAATAATAGTTGTACCAAAAAAATCATTACATAAGGTCAAATATAAACTTGTGAGATAATATTATTAATTCAGATCTGCTAGAGTAGTTCATAGCTCTTTCAAAAGAATCGGCTGATAGAGATAATGAGGCATCCACATTTGGTCATGGAAATATAACGTCGTTGGCCGTAAACTATAGTAAATAAGGATGATACTATAAGCTACTTAGCAGGCTTTTCAGAAGAAGATGGAGCCTTATCAACCTTGGTAGAAGTAGCAGAAGATTCTTCAGCTTCAACAAGCTCTTTAAGCCTTGCCCGAAGAGCTCGAACTCTGTCCTCAGTTTTGCGGAGCTTTCTCCATCGATAAGCAGTCCAAAGACCAAAGCCACCGTATACAACAATATATGAAGCCCATACGTAAGGATAAGTTTCTGCATGCTCTTTAATATTGTGATACTGATTTTCTATAGTTTCCATCAAATTGGTAGGAGAAGGGCCTGCAGCTCCATGGTTCTCATCAGTTTCCTGGCCAGGCATGGAATTTGTTGCTTGCTGATTTTCATCTTTTGGTTTTGTTGCCATGCCCCTCTTTCAACGAAGTTCTGTCATTGATTATAGAAGATAATTGCATGAGCAATCACCATTTCAAACATTCAATTATTCAAGAACAAATGAAATGGCTACTCTTAACAGCCAGATACAGAGGTGTTGTTAGAAATGCATGTAAACAAATGATGTAAAGTAACAGAGAGAAAAACAAGCTAAACATTTCACAAATGGAATCTGTATACAAAGGCTTATTATACCCCAAATCTCTGTATCTATTCTGCAACTAACTAAAACAAAATGTAATAACAAATCAATTACACCCACATGGCTATTATCTCTTATCTCTACTATACTTCTAACTTCCCACATATCGAAATACATGTAAACAGAGAAGTTAAACTAAAATTAGAAATATCATTGAAAGCAGAAATGAATCAATAAAACATCTGTGTACATGAGAATTGCTACCACAGCATGAATGCTTGTGTAAACATGAGGGGGAAAGGACATCTTGACGCTTCATAAAATTGTCCATACAGGGATTTCAAATAAGCATACCCACTACTTTCACATGTTAAATGATGCTTCCTTCACTGAATCTATATATGCATACAAGTAACGATACATAAGTGTAAACACTAAGCTTAATCACTAAATTAACAAATATATACATTACAGTCGCGTGATATTCCAAAATCGTATAGTTATTGTCAAACACGAAAAAAAAACACAGAAATTTCATACAAGCTATTGGTTTTTCCATATCTCCAGGAACACTAAACAACAATAATGGGAAAACGACAAATAAAGACTTCCAAATGTCCAAAAGGACAAGTAAGAAACTCAAATTTCCAAAAGGACAATTAACAACTGGAACGTACCTATCAACAACTGGAATATACCAATTAACAATTGTCTGATTCCTTAATTGTCCTTTTGGAAATTTGAGTTCCTTACTTGTCCTTTTGCACATTCAGAAAGTCTTTATTTGTCATTTTCCCAACAACAATCCCAATCTTTTTCATCATCACCATCATCAACAATAGTCAATATCATCAAAGAACATTGAGTCATCATTATGAGTAAGTTCCTCAAAATTTGTTGACTGAATCCTTTGTACTTCTTTTCTAATTAGCTTTCACTCTCTATTTGACAGTATAACAGAATCTTGCTTCTCCCCAATCCATTTATCATCACATCACAGACAAACAACATTTACTAGGGCTAATCAAACACAAACTACCATCATGAAGCATTAAGCCAAGCAGAACGATATTAATTTCCAACAAACCAAACCTTATCATTTGTAAATTCACATAATCTAAAGCGTTTTTCATGTTTCAAAGTAAGTACAACATGTTGACATTTCCTGAATTCAAAGAAGCGTATTTACATATCAACATAGGCAAACTCTACATATCAAATGCAACCACAGATAACATTTGAGAAGCTCACAGATTATAAAAACCAACGATGAAAAACGACGGAGACAACTGCAAAAAGAGGCACACAATATTAAAAATTTCAACTTTGAGTTCAAGAAAAGATTGTGAAAGCGAAGGGAAAAGAAGAGAGAAAGCGCAGTACTCACAGGTGCAATGAGAAACTTCAAGAGGAGAAAGAAAGTGAACAATGGAGAAGAAGAAGAAGAAGAAGAATGCAAAGAAGAAGAAGAATGCACAAATCTGGGTTTAGGGTTTAACTCTATTTTATTTTATTATTTTTTTTTTTAAAAAAAAAGAAAACTAAAGATTAATTTCTTCTTCTTAAAAATTCATAACATTTAACTTTACTAAATTACTTTTTTTATTTGTGATTTTTTTTGCCAAAGCTTATTTGTGATTCGACAAGTTTCCATTCCTGAATATGATATCACTTTAGTAAATTTGGAGAAATTAAGGAAGACATTCCAATAAGTTAGGATTACATGAAATTTCTAAAATACCCTTCACATAAATTTTAAAAATATCACATTCTTCAAACCATTATTTTTTGGGTGAGTGGAGTATATGAGTAATTTGGGGAAAATTTAAGTCAAATTAGAAGGTGATCTTATATTTAAGAACAAGCTCTCCTCCCTAAAGTGATCTTATATTTAGGAACGGAGGAAGTATACAAGTTTGAGGTGTAATTTTTGATCAAATATGTCACCCTAGAAAATGAACTAACGTATGAAACTTTTTTCATATCGTAAAATAGAAAAATGAAAATGATAGTTAAATGTTTTATTTGCTAGTTATTTTAATAGGTGCCAAGTCAAATTAAAATTTCACGACTACCCTTAGGTATTTAGTTGTGATTGGTTATAACACAGATGATGTTAGAATAATTGATACAAGTATTCCTTAGGTGTATGAGGTGATTGATTATTTTGGAGATTAAAGAAGTATTATCTAAAAATAATATTTAGAAAAAGTAAAGATCACATTATAATTTAAGTGATGTAAATAAATAAGGGAAAATTTCAATAAAGTGACAATTGAATATTAAAAGAACGAAAATGGGTCACAAATTTGCGAAAGAGTAAAAAAGGAATTGTTCTTTATTCATAATAAATATGTAGTTATTTGCAATCCACGAGTAGCTGCTTGCATTACTAAATTTGTTAATGTAATTTCAGAGAAACTAGCTTCTTCAAAGTAGTTATAAAATAGTAGTAAAACAGTTATAAGAGTAGTTATTAAAGCTCCACTTGAAGTTATTTACGTTAATGAAATAAGGACCTTACTTAGGTCAAGTTCCTCCATCCAGATTCTCCATTTCTCCAATTAAAAAGGGATAGCTGGTCATTAGATTGAATGAATGGTTGTTATAAAAGGACACGTGTCACTCTTATATTAAAAGAACTTGAGAATCTGGAGAAAGGAACTTGATGTAAATTTTTCCATGAAATAATCATAGCAGAAACCATTTCCAATAATGTCTCCAATAAACAAGTCCTTTGCTTTCTTTAAATATCTTGTAACATTCAATCATGACTCCCTTACAACAAAAGTTTAAAGGTTGTGATGCAATTTTGATATCTTTAATCTCCTATTAGAGGTAACCATGTCCAACAATGTCTCCAATAAACTAGCCCTTCGCATTTTATTCATAATTAGTTTATTTGATTACTAAAAGCACTACTCGCTATTGTTTGTGGTTACCAACACATTTCTTGGATCTTTCTTTTTTTGGACACTACACATTTCTTGGATCTTATCATAACCTAGAACATTGCACAATTTATCAATACTTTTTTTCCCATTCAATTTCACATTCATGTAATCCAATCATATCATTAGCAACAAAGAAAAACCACACTTGGTCTGCCATCTCAAACATTTCTTTACATCTAGTATTAAAAAATTATGAAATGTGTACAACATGATTAAACCTCCAGCAGTTATTGGTCCTAGTAGAAGAGACTGTGACCCCTTAAACATGACCTCTACAACTCGAGTCCAGGCGAATGCAAATGTCATACGGAGAGCTATCTTCAATTGTGTCAGAAAATGTTCAAACCTAATCAAATCAGATAGCCACATGAAAATAACACGATAAAACTTTACATCATACACAGATACTTATGGTTTGTTTAGTACAACAAATAGAATGGATAAAAGCAAATATACCATAATTATAAGAATACTATCTTTGTCAATAAAAAAAGAAAAGGAAATCCAGTTCTTTCCCCTTCTACCACACATTAGACAAAAATAATAAAAGGGTCAACCCAGTTCTAGTCCACACTTGGTGAGGGTGTTGGGGAAGGGAATATAATGGGCAGTCTGGACCCTGCTTGTTGCAAAGTGGCTGATTCAAACTCATGACTTTAGATTCTACGGCAAGCAAACTTACCTTTGAGTCAAGTCAGTCCTTCACATTAGACATAAATAATAATTGAATAATATGAGCAGGAGGTATGATATATAAAGCAAATACATTATATATATATATATATATATATATATATATATATATATATATATTGATGACAACATAGAACAAAACATATTTTATATGGACATGGCGACTGGTCAAATATGAGGTTTGCATTGTATTAATATTTGTATAACAAGTACAATTTTGTTTTTAAAATACCGATGCTTTCTTAAATTAATTAAAAACAAAGTTTGATACTCACCTACTCTGTTCATGCAAACAAGCAAAAGTCAAGGCTTCCTTCTATGACTGTGGGGACTCTATCACTTCTCCATGTTTTGTTTCTGACATCTCAACTTCAATTGCATTATTATCAGAAGACTTCTTTTCCTCCATCGCCATCCTTTTTAGTTTCTCACGTTGTATTGCGCGTAGCTCGTATTTAATTGACAGTAAAAGAGATCTTACATCTTTGATGTGGACACCTTAGTTTCTTATTCCCCACTTAATTGGTGATGTAGAGAGCACCAGTTGCAATAAACTCTAAAGCTATCATAAAAATATCCACTAAGAAGCAAGAATTTTCAGAACTTACTCGATTACATGTGTCCTCACAAGCTTAAAGTATATACTCCAGAATTGTTTTTCCTTCAAACGGCCAGGGCAGAGCTTATATCTTATATGAGAGAGTTCCTGGAACAGAATTAAGGAAATTTAGATGCAAGTTGTAGGTGATTGTTGCAAGATTTTTCAATAACTTTATGATCTAGGATATTTTTTTTTGCTGTTTTTTCACAACAATCAATGTTATAAAGATTATTGAGAAAAAAGAATCTCTGTGCTAACATTTTCATTCAAACATCCAAAGAACTTGCCTCAAGTCTATCATTTATATTGAACCTTTTCATTTATTGGTATCATTTGGGTGACTTTCTGTGTGTTTGCTATCAATCTTAAACTAGTTTACAGAAGCAAGAGGTAAAACATATATGGATCATCCTATCAATATATATAATATGCTTATAACAAGAACTTCACTCTCAGCATTATAATTGAAAAAGTAGAAATATTAGTTTTCTATCCTCTACCTGTGTACTGTCCTATCAACAAAGATTTAGAGAAAAAGTTGACATATTTTGCCAGCTACTATTTCCCCCCAATGAACATTGAAGAAACACAATAATAGAAAACCAGAAACAAGATTATTAAAGAGGCACAATATTGCCTTATCTGCTGCTCAGCTTCCAATTGAAGGCATTTTACTAGAGTCTGAAATGATACCTGCAGTTGAGCCTAGACATCTATTGCACAAGTCTTATTTTGCAGCAGAATATGAAAATCTGAGGTATAATGTTCTTCCACAAAAAACCCTAGAAAAACAAAACCCCTAAATTTCTTTTATAAACATTGCTATTGTAACATTCACACATGTATCAAATCAAAACAAGCACCGTACCAGACAAATATACAAACATTATGTGTTCTATTTTCTTACATGATTGTTTTTGGTACCTTACTAGCTGCGTCATTGCCCCAAGCGCAAACATTATTTGTTTTTTGTACAGATTACAGATCATTTTCTTCTTTCCATAAAATGGGGGGGAACTCTATCACATCAAAAATGCTATATAGATATGTAAACCAGCTTAAACAGATGGCAATGGCAAGAAGTACGGAGAAAGCACAGCTCAGAGCTAAAATCACTGTGACACATCGGATTCAGAAGTAAAATCTAACTTTTCATTTCCACTATTTCTACATAAGAACATCATCATTCACTATCCAATTACTCAACATCATAAGAAAGAATGTTACAAAGAAACCTCAACACCACGAAGAACAAGAGAAAACGAACCTTGACTCTTGAGAGTATGAGGGTGGCATGTCTCTCTTGCCACTGAGAGAGATCCTTCCTAAGCCTGGCTGAATTCATTGGATTGTCTTCAACACTTGGGGCTTCATCTTCATCTAAACAACATACAATGAGTACATAAAAAAGGCAAACATCATCACACAATTCTATAATAACAGTGCTACACTACATCCATTCACTTGTTAAACAATCAATATAGTCCCTCCGTTCCTAAATATAAGAGCTAGTTGACTTTTTTGGAGAATCCCATGAAAGCGAAATCAACCACTAAATCATAACATTTTTGAATATCATTAGATCATATGTTAATTTATGAGTCAAATAAACATGCTTAGAGAAAAAATTTAGCAAAAATTAATTTTTAATTACACGATTCTCCAAAAAAAAAAACAGTCAACTAGTATATTTAGGAACAGAGGGAGTATATAGATATAGCCCATAAAAAAATTGTCCTAAATCTCCAATTTTTCCCCTTCTTTCTATACAGTGAAGCAAACCAGTAATTCCCAACAAGGAAACTAAACAACTTTTGCTTTTTTACATTCTTGAAGGGTGGTAGATAGTGAAAAATATCAAAAATAACACCCTAAAAAATGTCTTACCTAAAAACATGAATACCCAGATAGAAATTTAAAGACAATGAAGAAACCCCACATGATTTTGTTTATTTGGGAAGTGAATTGAGGTGCAGGAGATTGAAAAGGCAGTACCTTGAAGAGGGAAATTTTTGAAGGTATCAATGGTGAAGGACTTGGTGAGATTGATGAGATGCTCAGTGATCCCATAATACAATTGGTCTTCGTGTTCCTCTTTGGGATTTGATTGTGATTGTGATTGTGATTGAGGATATGGGGTTTTGGTATTCCATGTTAGATTGCGAGTGAACCAGCTCATGTTTCCACCCTTTTTCTGAACAGTGTGTAATCAAAGTGATGAAACTTCATTGGATGCATGTTAATTGCAATTGAAAATGGTAATTAACATATGTATCCGGGGCCACAAGTTTGTTTTCTCTCCCTATCTCACACTTTTCCTAGGTCCCACATACTTTACTTTCTCATCATTACCTAATTCACCTCTATTTTTCATTTTTACATTTACACTCAATTCCATTCTCATTTTCATTTCCATTTCCATTATACACTTTCAGTTCAATCAAACGGGAAAGGGCCAGTTTGGTTGCCTTGAATTGGCAAATGGAATTGTATATGGGAAAGTAAAATGGTAATTTACCCACAAGTTTTCTCTCTGGGCCCACACTTTTTCTGGGTCCACAAACTTTACATCTCATCATTACTTAATTTACCTCTACTTTCCATCTTTATCCCCTTACACTCATTTTCATTTCCATTATCCACTTTCCATTCAACCAAACAGACCCTTAGTTTTTTATCAGGTAATTAATAAGAAATCTTTGGGAGGAGGACATAATATAATATATGAAAAGTCTCACTAACTAGAGAAATTAAAATAGAGTGCATTGGGACCTCACTTCTAAAGATGTGGGTCCCACGTTTAATAATAAGGAAATCTCCCACCCCACGCCTCTAATATTTTGGCTGATGCCGCCCTCCTCCTCTGGCACACCATAATCACCACTTCTAAGTAATACATGATGGCTTAGTCTCATGTCTTAAATTGGATTCAAAATCAGCATCATCCAAATCAGGCTATCCTATGTTCAATGTGCCGATAAAGGGAGTGGATTATGGCATACATGGTTTGATAGAGATTTGAGTGTTGATGGAATAGTCACTGTGAGAAGCAGTAGTTGACACATTTCAAATTACCTTAGCCTCAATCAGTTGGACCTATAGAAGTGGATTACGGCATATATTACTTAGAAGTGGTGGTTATGGTGTGGTGGAGGAGAATGGTGGAGGGGACGGTTCCAAAAAATATTAGAGGGTGGGGTTGAGAGATTTTTTATTATTAAACATGGAATTCATACTTTCAGAAATAATATTAGTTATGTCACAAGAGAGTTAAATTTAATTTCTCTAATTAATAAGATTTTTCCTATATTATGTCTATTCTCGGGGACTTGTAATTAATTACCACAATACTATAGGTCAAACAATTCTGTTACATAATAAATAGTTCAGTCAAAGGAAAAGGGGGGGATGTATATGCAAAAATTCATTTCAACTTATTTCGCAATTATTTATAACTCATTAACACTAAAATTTAATCTTTCAATGACACTGTTATTAATTGAATAATTGATTCAAGGAAAAGGGGTTGAATGTGTAAATTGTTTTCCACACCTATTTATAAAAGCTCTTCAAATTTACACAAATCAATACTCCATCTCATCTTAAATTAAGGAGTAACAAAGTGTCAACTCTATTCTAAAGCAAATGGTCAAATCTTGTAAATGAAGAAAAGGTCACGTTAAAAGGTTAAGTTGCGAATATCATATTCATTTATGACTTCTCAATATTGAAATTTCACAAGAATGAAATGGTTTATTCAAAAGAAAAAAGGGGATGAATATGGAAAAATTCCTCTGCAACTTTTTATACATATTTTCAACAATTTTCCAAAATAATATTTCCTCTAGTACCAAATGTAGAAGCTAAATAATGTTTTAACTTTAGGGTTAAAGGTCACTATTACCTCGGAAGTTTTTAGAAAATATCATATTTGACCTCAGAGTTTTTTATGCTTATATTTTCCCTTGAAGTATGAAGTTGGGTCGCATTTGCCCTTGATAGATGGAAAAGTTAACACCGTTTGACTCGTCACTAAAAATGCACCTCACTCAGGTTGTCCAAGTGGCAAAAAAAAGTCCAATTATTCATTGACTCTTATATCCCCAATAAAAACATCAATGGATAAAAACATCAATGGTGGGCTACACCAATTTGCTTTAATCTTCTCTCTTCTTCCTTACTTTCTCTAATCCCTTTACTCCCCTTCCTTAGTTTGCTTTATTCCCCTTTCGGAACCAACTATGTATTCCATTTATGTTTAATGATCTTTTATAATCCCTCCAGTCCTTATTATAAGTCACCAACTACCTCTAATTTTTGGTCCTTAATATAAGTCACTAACTGCCACATTAAATGTTTTTTTCCCACTTTACCCTTGTTATTTATGGAGATTTAAAATTGAAAATGAGAAACACATCATTTAATGAAAGGTGAAGTTGGAAAAAGTGGGAAATTGAACATGAATTTTATAACACAAATATTATTCCTTGGTATGTGAGAAATGGGTAGTTGATGACATATAATTAGGACCGAAAAGAGTACAAACTTAGGGGGCAATGATGACCTTTAACTCTTACACTTTATTACAGTGTAATGAACATAATTAAATCTTATAAATGAAAACGTCCCACCCATCAAGAGTGTTGTCTATGCATTTATGATTAGTTAAAGTTAATACCCAAACAGTATTAATCAATGGTGCCATTATGAAATACATAGTTGGTTCAATGGAAAAAAATGGGGGAAGTACAAGCGATAATTCATTTGGAACTACTCATTCATTGCTTCCACCTTTATTCAAATTGATATACTCTCTCCGGTCCTTATTATAATGCACTAACTACCAATTTCTCACAAATCAAGATATGGTAGTTGAGTCTTAAAATTTATGTCAAGTTTGCCACTTTTTTCAACTTCAACCTTTATTAAATGACATGATTTACATTTTCAATTTTTAATCTCCATTAATTAAATGGTAATGGTAAAGCGGGAAAAGAGCATCTAAAGCAGTGCTTAGTACCTTATACTAATTACCAAATATTGTAGGCAGTTGGTGCCTTATTATAAGGACTGGAGAGAGTACCTTCTAGTGTTAAATATTAATGGAAGATTTAAATAAAATGTTTAAACCATCAAACATTCCGATCAAATATTTGTCGCATTTTTTATCTTAACTATTGATCTTGAGTTCGAATCCTAGTTATGCCTCCTCGATATTTTCTAGCAAGTAGTGAGTGTCCCTCATTATAGGCTAGTATTCTTGTGAATAATATTAGTTGGTCGCTAGTATAATTAGATATTGATGGATAAACCCATAAAAATAGAGGTTTTACTTTGATCACTACAAATTATTGAAAATTATTATTGAGAGAAATTAACACGCTTTCCAAATGAAAAAATTAACCAATCTTCTAAATATTCACAAATTAATCATCAACTTCTTATATTTAGGACTAAAAAGAGTAGCATGCTCATATATTATATGGAATTGGACTTTCTAATACCATAAGAAAAAAGGGATTAGAACAACAGAGTCAAATAAAGTAAAACCTTTGGAACCCTATATCTCGACTATTTATATGCATCGTTTGAGCTCCTTTTCTCCATAGCCTCTGAACGTAATCTTTTCTTCCTTTTCAGCTTCTTCGATATCTATATCTCGACTATTTCTGCTTCCATGGCTGGAAACTTTATATCATATTCTCCGATATTATCTGAACAATTGTCAAGGGGAGAAATTCAACAACGACCATCGCTGATTCAAAATCAAATTGATAATATTTCTCAATGCTTGAGAGAACAAATTTCTGTATGTGATAATTTTTGTAATTTATTATTGGATTCTCTCACTATTCGATCTCTTGTAAAGAATATTTTTCATATATTACATCTTTTTCTAAATCATGCACACAAACTTCCCTTATAGTGTTCTCCTAATTAATATTTGGTTTTATTACATATATTCTAACCTTTTTCAATCAAATGTAGGAATCAATCAAAACTATGAAGGCGTCAAGAACTCCTGGAAGAGGTTATGAATCACCCCATGGTCAATTTCTTATGCCATTTCCAAATCTTAATGATGCTCCTGTTGAAGTAAGTTCTCTATTAATGTTAATCAAAATCTAGACAAATGATTATATGCTATGGCAATTTAAAATCTAATACCATCCCAATTGAAGTGTCAAATTTTATAAATTAAATCAATGTTAAAAAGTAGATCCTCCTGTGTCAAAATGGAAGGGTTAGTGAGCTTTGACTTTACTTCAGCTAGGGGTGTCAATACGATCCAATCTCGACTATTCAACTCGAGTCTAACCAATAAATTCAGCCAAAATATCAAACGGTTTCTGATCTAGAGTGAGCTCTACCTTCTAATGAATTCAACCCTGCTATTTAATCATTTTATATGTTAACAATGTTCAAAAATGAAAATTATATATAAATTCATCTTGTTGTTTCAACAATATTTGTCTTCTATGTATGATCTAATTTCAACATGGGTATGAACATTTTTATCTTTGCCCTTTGTCTTATGCATGTAACTTAGTTTTATAATTCTCTCACTGTGTCTATGTCCTGCATCTTATTTATTTTTATCATGCTCATATTATTTATCTCATGCATATATGACTTGGTCTTGTTCCCAATTTCCAAGCCCATACGGATTACTCCCTCGGCTCAATTTTTGTCTCATTTTTAATGCAACTACTCCTCTTTTGCCATTAATTTTGGTTACATGAATTAAATTGTTGGAAAATAATTATGAGGATAGAAGGGGAATAAATGAGAAGATGGAAAATCATCAATACTCACTCTCATAGAATGCATTAATTCTCACCCTCTTATTAGAGATATCATAATACTCCCTCCGGTCCCTAATATAAGAGCTAGCCGCCAAAAAAACACTTCTTAAGAAAACATGTGAATGTTAGTTGGGTGTCTGGAGTTAATGTTTCTTTTTCAATATTACCCATATTTATTATGAGAGACTTTTAAAAGAGAGAAATATATAAGTACTAATAAATATGAAAGAGAATTATGGGTAAAGTTGGAAAAATGCATCAAATGGAGAGAGAATGTGAGATGAGCTCTTATATTAGGACCAAAATCATTCAAATTTTAGGCTCTTATATTAGGGACCACAGGGAGTAACTTCGTGCAATATTGAAAAACAATCAAACTTTAGACACTCAACCTAACTTTCACATATATACTAAGTGTGTTTTGGCATTTTAACTCTTTATAAATGGGCGAGTTGCCAGATGCCTAATGTCATGCCCCTTTAACAGCTCCTTAAACTAGAAGCACTTCTTGCATTTCTTGTGTTTTTAAACGATTATATCATATATTAAAATGAAGGGTAAAGGTGCAAAAATGGGTCCAAACAATTACGCCAGGAGCACATAGGGGTAAGAAGTATTTTCAGGTTCAATTCTGGGTGTGAAGAATAAATATTGGTGCAATATAGAGTACGCCGTTAATGTTGACCGACGTTGACCGTTAAACGCTGACGTGACGGGGGAAATAAGATTTTTTGCTGACGTGACATGCTTATGTGACAATATTTTTCTGAGTGCGTGGCCCACATTATTAAAATTAAAAGAAAAATATTAAAAACACCCCCCACCTCCCCCCCACCCCCTCCCTCTTCTTCTTCCCCGTGCGCCCACCACCACCACAACAACCAAAAAAAATCTCCCACCACCCACCCACTTCACCCCCACCCACACCTGCCCGCCGCCGCCGCCGCTTCTCCCCCGCCCCAAAACACCTCCACCACTTTGGCCATACACCGTCGTCGCCGCTTCTCGCCCGCCCCAAAACACCTCCATCGCCGCCACCATCCTCCACCACCCTCCCCCATCTTCACTATCATCTTATCCGTCTTCACCATCCATTCTCTGCTCTGCTTCGTCCTTCCTCATTTCTAGCCCGCGACGGCCGGCGACGAGTGTATGTGTGTTGGGGGTGTGTGCGTGCGTGATGAAGATGACTGGGGGTTGTATTGTTGGCGGTTGCGGTTGGAGGTTTGGGACTGGAGGGGGTGGGTGTTGTGGGTGGTGGGGCTGTGTTTCGTGGTGGTTGGGGGCTGAGATTGTGGTGGCTGTTTGTTTTTAGGGGGAGGTAGCGGCGGCGACAGTGTATGGCCAAAGTGGTGGAGGTGTTTTGGGGCGGGGGAGAAGCGGCGGCGGCGTTGGGCAGGTGTGGGTGGGGGTGAAGTGGGTGGGTGGTGGGAGATTTTTTTTTTGGTTGGGGGGGGTGGTGGCGGGCGCACGGGGAAGAAGAAGAAGGAAGGGGGGGTAGGTGGGGGGTGTTTTTTATATTTTTCTTTTAATTTTAATAATGTGGGCCCCACACACTCAGAAAAATATTGCCACATAAGCATGTCACGTCAGCAAAAAATCTTATTTCCCCGCCACGTCAGCGTTTAACGGTCAACGCCGGTCAACATTAACGGCGTACCCTATATTGCACCAATATTTATTCTTCAGACCCAGAATTGAACCCGAAAATACTTCTTACCCCTATGTGCTCCTGGCGTAATTGTTTGGACCCATTTTTTCACCTTTACCCTAAAATGAATGAAGCACAACCGTTTTGTGCTCATACTGTATCAAAATGTTACTTTTTGAATATAAAACATAATGATATATGAAAAACAAAACAATATATTTGAGAAATGGTTCAAATTTAAGGGGCAACCAAGAGGAGCAACTGACACTCTTGTATTTTTTTATTATTTCACGTTGCTAATAGCACTTGTCTTCTATACATTATATAATATTTTACTTTTGTCATGGCCACAATGTTTTCTTTACTATTCCATCTAATTTTACTTAGATCATCATCTGCAACTAGATCCTAATAATGATTGTTGTTTTTAACTATTTTCCATGTTTTTTTCAGTTTCCAAACAAGAGAAGGAAAATGACAACTACAAAAGTCGTCGCATTACTTGACTTAGCATATAAGGTCCCTTCTTCCCTCGAGGAGAGCGGCCCAAAAATTATGGACAACGTATATGTTACATGGCTTTAAATCTCACTTTTCACAGATAATTACATTTCACTTTTCTACATATTTGTTGTCTTTGTATATAAATTTTGATATGTATACTCTCTATTAAGTGAAAATGAATAATTATGTGCAGTTAGCTTTAAATGATGATGGCGTAACTTATTATTCTGGCAAGCGTAATCAGTATTCCTTCATTGAGCGACTTGGACATTGGAGTCTTCAGGAAAGGGAGCGCAGCAATGGGAAAATGCGTGATGTTGTAAGCTTTCTTTTTATTGCTATAAATATCAATATGATGCCATTCATATAGCTGACTTCATTTGATCAACTAGAGTTTGCATTGTTGTTTGTTGTTTATTCATCACACTTTAAAATAAAGGTAAATGATAATTTAATTCGCACAGGAAACTTTTTCATTTTAAGGGAATGGCATGTCACTAACAAAGAGTCTGGAAAACATTTACTAAAATACTCCCTCCGGTCCTAAATATAGGATCTAGATGATTTTTTTGAAAAATCCTAGAAAAAAGCAAAATAAGTTAATTATAAATTGATTTACCTAATTTTTTCCCTTAAACTAGTTTATTTTACTTATAAACTAATGGATAATCTAAAAATATATTACATATGTCATGATTTAATAGACTGTTTTGCAACCTTAACTTCTCCAAAAAAATTATCTAGGTCCTATATTTAGGACCGGAGGTAGTATGTTACTCCCCCTTTCCCTAAAGGGCAATGACCATATTTTGCCCTTCAAGTAAATATCATGTACCATTGGGCACCCTAAACTAACATTGTGTACAATGTTACCATTGAAATAACCAAAATGGTCCAATGTTACCCTCTGGCGGATGTAATGTTGACATGTGTCGTCCACGTGTCAACATTACATTACATGAGTCGTCCATGTTTCACAATCCATATATCAATTATTATCCTTTAGAATCAACTAAGAACAATCAAATCTAGAGGTTGTTGGATGAAAACTTCTTGAACTCCTTAAAAACTTGAACTTCACTTCACATTGGAGAAGAATTGGAGAATCTAGTCACTCATCCTTAGCTTGCTGAATTAATTAGAAAGGTTCTTTGCTTGAGAATCAATGGAGGAAATGAAGGAATTTGTTGGAAGAATGGTGGAAAACTGAGAAAGATGGAAGAAGATGAAGGCGAGGGTTGAGAGAAAATGTATATATATGGAAACAAGAAAATGAGAGAATGAAGGGAATGAGTGAAAAATGATTCAGGTCTCTATTTATAGCCTTCTCTTCATAAAAATTAGTAACTAACTCCTGTAATGAGTTGATAATCTTAATGCTCTTGTATCTTGCTACAATCCAATCCAGATACATCCTTTTCAACATACCTTAAATCTTCGAACATATTACCAAGCATAAATATAAAGAAAACCAAGCGAAGCAAGTGAGGACAAAGATGTATTTTCGCAATAAAAACTAGAAAAACGAATAAGAGTTTTCATTTGTTGTGGGTTTGCCAAGCGACAATGCAAACAGGTGGCAAATAGGTAAAATTCGTTTACCAAATTGTGTTCGTCGCGTGATGAACATGTGACAAACAGGTTTAATATCGTGAACCAAATTGTGTTTGCCACGATTTGTTGTGCGACGAACAGGCAACAAACGCCACTCTGAAAATTCCTTCATCTTTTCTTTCAATTATGTGCACAATCTAACTAATCATCCTATAATGCAACTTTTACACCATTAATCCACTAAAATAAACCACACATGCACACTTTAACTAGTCCAATTCTTACTTTATTAGAGGGAGTATGTTAAAAGTTATAAATACTCATGCATATACTTGTTTCTTGCAGTATTATTACCATAAGCTAGCTAAGCGAACATTTCGTTCAATGAAGGAAGTCGTTCAATTTATGATCTATGAAATATATCCTCAGCAGAACAATGGCAAAAATAAGAACGTGGAGGTTGGGGTGAGTAGAAATACAAACTTTTCTTAGATCATCATAAAAAATAGTTAAAGAGAATTCAATTTAGAAATAATATCAATTTAAAATATTTATATATAAGTATGAATATAATGTTAACTGTGTTTGCTATTTTTCATCTTACATATATAGGAGGGAAGTGGTGCCGGCAATAAATGATTATCGAGGAAATAAAAGCGAAAGGGCAAGTATGTTGAAAGATTGAGTAGTATGGATAATGAATAAGGTGGTCATGTTCCTTTCTGAATCAAGTGCTAACTTGATGAACTCGCATCTCAAAGTGATGATTCATTTTGATGTTAGAATAATGTTAACATTTCATATGTCGTTTTAGTTTTCTTTGAAATTTATATGCAGATTATAACTTATTCCAATAAAAGCGTGATGCTTCAACTATTATACCATGTTATTGGATTTTTTTAATTTCCATAAAAAATTAGAATGTAGCTTGAACAGGAGTGAGCATAAATATGCTTGGACCTGTGGTCTTTCTTCAACATAATTAATCTGGCTTAGAAAGAAATTGAGTCCGAAACAATACTACATATATTGGGGTAAACGATTTTTTTAAAACAATTATGAGTAAACCAAATGAATCAGTCAAGGAAAATAAGACTAGGCTGAATCTTTGGTTGAAAAATCTAGCGAAATCATTCTTTTTTTTGGACTGGACTCCAGACAAATACTTAGTCTGATCGTATTTGGTTTTTATATCGATTTAATAGCTTGTACTTCCTATGAAGCCTAAAGTTAATCTAGACTATCTATAATAGTGATCGTTGTTATAAATTAGTCATGTGTTGAAAATAGATTAATTTTCCATCATGCAAAGGCAACACCTGTAATAATATGGCTTTCATAAATGATTTCACAACACACGAAAGCTAACATGGTGTTGTTTTTTTTATTGGTCGGAAACATGTTTGGGAAAATTAATTTGAGATCCCTCACAAGGGAGTTAATACTAGAAAAGTCCCAAAAGTTGAAAATATTAATGTAGTGTCCCAAGGGACCTCACTTTAATATACTTGAAAAGTGAAAAGACAATTTTGTCCCCTCCTTCTTCTTCCCCACTCCTCCTCCCCTCCCCCACCGCGGCCGCCGCCATCGCCTCCCCCGGCCGCTGCTGCCGCCGCACCGCCGCCGCCTCCCCGCTGCCGCCGCATCCCGGCCACTGCCTTCTCCGGCCACACCCGGAGGCGGCGGCGGCGGGGGTGCAGCGGTGGTCGCGGCGGGGGCGGCGGGGGAGGGGAGGAGGATCGGGGAAGAAGAAGGAGGAGGGAGAAGAGAGAGAATGGAGGAGTGGAGAAGAAGGAGGAGGGGGGGCAAAACTGTCTTTTCACTTTTCAAGTATATTAAAGTGAGGTCCCTTGGGACCCTACATTAATATTTTCAACTTTTGAGACTTTTCTAGTATTAACTCCCTTGTGAGGGATCTCAAATTAATTTTCCCAACATGTTTTTGTTAATATACGTCTTCTTTATTTTTTTTACATGTTAATATACGTCTTCTACCTCTAACTAACTTATATTCCGAATTTCCAATCATATTTCAGTTTTTATATAATTTTATTGGGGAATCCCATTTTGAATATTGTTGTACACTAAACGTGGACATCTCTAATTTTTTATAATTAATGTGGGCATCTCTCTTAACATGCATTCAAACTATAATTTGTTATATTGTGATGGATTGATAATTTTTACTTGGATTCCACCCCAGCCTAATAGCTTCTTTTTAGTTTTTTCATTATGTTGAAATGAGTGATTGCCACTAAGCCTCAAATAGGGGAATAAATCAAAACTAAGTATCAAAAAGTCACTAAATCACATTAAGAATCCATAAGACCTTGGATAGTATTAAATGTATTATTATTGACAAATTAGTTGTCAGTGCGCCACTCACTAAGTTCTTAATGGTAACTAAATTTTGTGAATAACAACTTATTAAATTATATTGACAACTTATTGAGTTGTCAACCATTTAAAATAACTCTTTTCTTATTGAGCTTGGGCCTTTGAGGCCTGCCTTCGCCCTAGTGAGCTCTCAGGTCCCAACTCACCTAAGCTTTCTTGGAATAAAAAAATGTGATTTAATACCTTTTTAGACCTGATTATGATTAATTACCTTTTATTTGAGACCTAAATGTAATTCTCACTTAACTCTTTTATGCAATTGGGTCGCCATTTTTTGTTGGGCTAAGTTTTCATTTGAACTGGTCCATCGCGTTGTAAAACCTTACCAAATCGAACTTCTGGTCTGCTCCGACCTCGAGTCCGTGTTTAGGCATATCCGGGCAGCCGAACTTTATGCAATTGGAAGTTGGAAGGAACTTACCTCTGGTTGCCTGATTTCAAAATTCAATGCTCCACTCTATTATTGGTTGCATGATTTATAATGCTAGTGCTAGTATTATATCAATATTAAGGGCTAAAGTGCAAAAATGCTCATGTATTTGTTAAGAATATGCAAAAATACACATGTAAATTTTTTAGAGTAAAATTGCCCATTAAATTTCAAAACTAGGGCAAAAATGCCTTCAACTTCTGTCGATTCATTTCTCACTAAAACATGTGGCAAGTTTATGTTAAAATAGCTTCATATTTAATAGGGTGGATATGATTAAAATGAGTCAAACACACGAACACTCCTAAAGTTGTACATTTATTATTGTTTAAACATTTCTGATAAAAAAAATATTTATTAAACATTATTATGATGAAGAAAACTTACTTGGAGACAACATTACCATTCAGATAATGATATTCTAACTTGCGAGCAGACATGAGGAACATGGCATGCCTTACTGCTAAATAATTATTCGTTGTATATTTTTTTTTTTCAAAGTGTAAAAGAACTATGATCGATATATACACTCAAATCTATAGAACGCGGAAATTATATGTACCACTTTTGTTTTTTAAAAAAAATTCTTTAGAAAATGATTTAGCAACAACCTTTTTCTTTTGAAAATTAATAATGGAAGTATAATGGTCTCTACGAGTTGAACCATTACTTCATGTTCAAAAAATTTAATATATATATTTCAAATTGACAAAGATAATGTTAATTTTTGAAATAATTTACAATGAATCAGCCAGAGATTTATAAATTATATACTATCCAATATATTTCTATTAAATAATTAATTAGCAATGATCATTTTTGTTCAATAACCGAAGAGTTATTTCATTGCAGATTATTCTTTTTCCAATAACAAAAAACAATAATCTTCTTGGATTGTGACTTGTTTAAGTTATACAAATTATTTATAAAAATGTTATACAAAATATATAAATTAAAATTTGAAATCAAAGAAAACCCTACAAATAGCGTCACACATCTACTTTAAAGGCAACGTACAACTTTATTTATTCTCTTTGCTTTTTGTTGTTCCCTTTTTATTATTTGTGGGCATATACAGCCAATTAGTTTCAAATGAATGTTATCATATTATTATTGATTATTTTATGCGAATTCCAACCTTAATTAATTGAATCTTGTCTCATAGGAGGATCCCATTTCATTGCCTCAATTAAGAAATCCACCAACTATAAATCACTTTCTTAAGTTCTACCTTTTTTTGGCCAAATACTTTCTTATGCTGTACCTTATTACAACATACTTCCGTCTAGTACATAAAACGTTTACAACATACCTTGTCTGTGTTAAGTTATCTGTCATAGACCACTAAATAACGTTTAAAATGCATTTTTTCTCTCTAAATGCATACTACATAAGAAAATCTATATCACTTTCATATCCAACATGATATAAAGTGGTCCGTGCACGTAGTAGAGAACCCATAAAATATGTTGGCAAAAAAAAAAAGAACCCCATAAAATATGCTTTGTTTTAACTTTTAGTGTTATTTAGCTTTACAATTGATTATTTTTCCCAGTAAAGAACCACTACAAGAATATTTGAGTTTGCTCGCAGTTACTTCTGTAAAGATTGTGGCGTAAAAAACCGGGAAAACAACACATTCTGTCGGTTTTGATAAACGGGAAAAAATGCTATGTGAAAATATGTTTTTATCTATTTTTCGCGGGTTCCGAGGGAACATGCATGTGTGTTCTCGCGTGATGGTGCGAGAACATGTTCTCGCACCATGACGCGAGAACCTGCTGCATTCTCGCGCCATGGCGCGGGAACAGGTCCTCGCGTCATGGTGCGAGAACAAGTTCTCGCGCCATGGAGCGAGAACTTGCTGAAGCACGTTCTCGCACCATGGTGCGAGAACGTATTCTCGCACCATGGTGCTAAAACGTGTTCTGGCAGCATTACGCCAGAAAATGACTACTTATATCTCTAAACAAATCAGGCTATTTGTAACGCACGTCACGATTAGCCTGCAATTTCTAATGAATCAGCATTAAAATGACTACTTCTACCAAAGTGAAGTTGAAGAAAAATAAGATAAAATGAAATTCAAATCAACCTCCTTCTAGCTCATTAGAACCAACAAGGGAGGGATTCAATGACAAAGAGTTAAGGCGTTCAAATTATGGATCATCATATTTCAAAACAAAGTTATAAATTGGACAAATTAATTAACTAAAGATAAACTATACCAAAAATAAATTCATATGAAGAATTTCATTGCATTTTTGGTGAGCACAATATATGTGCAAATGAGTGGAAATGAAAGAAAGACAAAAAAAGAAGAATGCATTACCGAGTGAGGTGAATGAGAACTTCACTTCATTTGTTTTATAAGTCACAATCAAGTTGATATCTTGAGATACTTTTGCTGCAAAGATAGAGAAACAATTAGTACATAAACAAGCATAAACTCTTAAAGTTGTCCTTAAATAACATTATAATAAGGCACATTGAGTTCAATACTTCAAAAGTAAGATAAAAAAACAATAGTAAGTAAGGTTGAAATAATAAAATATATTAGGAAAATGATTACAAGAGTGATGGCAATACAAAATGGAGAGAGAGAGAGGAAGTGATAATAAAAAATAGAGGAAGAGAAAATAGAAGATAAAAAATAGAAGAATGTGTTACAGTGAGAGTGAGATGAATGAGAACTTCACTTCATTTGTTTTATAAGTGACAATCAAGTTGACATCTTGAGATACTTTTTCTGCAAATATAGAGAAACAATTAGTACATAAACAAGCATCAACTCTTAAAGTTGTCCTTAAACACATTGAATTCAATACTTCAAAAGTAAGTAAGATATATAAAAAAAAGAGTAAGTAAGGTTGAAATAATAAAAAATATTAGGAAAATGATTACAAGAGTGATGACAATTCAAAATGGAGAGAGAGAGAGAGGAAGTGATAATATTTGTAGGAGAAAATATTTGTAGGTAGAGAAAACAATACAAAATGGGGAGAGAGAGAGAGGAAATGATGACAATAAAAATGGGGAGAGAGGAAGAGAAAATATTTGAGCGGGAGACAAGCAAATTGGAGGGAAGGAAGATATTTGTAGAAAAAACTGTGATATGACATATTTTGGCACCATGGTGCGAAAACATGCATTCTACATGTTTTAGCACCATGGTGCCAAAACATGCATTCTACATGCATTATCTTGCTTAATTACTTTGCGAGCCTTGTGAGGCTTTCCTCACCGTTTATTTTTGAAATTTTAACTTATCATCGTTTCCTTCTGTTTAGGTTGTCAGAGAAAGTCTCTGACTATGTAAATCCAGAAAAGAAAGTCCTCTCCGTATTTCCTATTGGATTTTAATACGAGAACCTCTGTAAAATTTAGGGTGGTGTTTGTTATTAATTTGCAAATGAAACACTTCTCTAACTTTATAAAAGGTTTTAATTTATAATCCTAACTCTAATCCTAATTCTATTTATATCAAATGATGGGTTTTTAATAAACAATATTTGTTATTTTGGATGGGAAACATAAAATGTTAAGGTTTGACAGTGTTTTGCTAATAACTAAATTTTAACGTGAGATTTTTTTTTAAAATATGGTAGTATGATCGAAACATTTTTTACAAGATTAAGATACTAGAATGAAATAGTATAACCCATTCATTATATATTTATTACTAAGCATTTGGACTCAGCCTTTTAAGAAACTTGCTTAGTGTTATATGTGGGCTACCCAAGAGAAAAATTCTGCAACATTGATAGAATCAGGAATAAAATATTAAAACCCGGTAAGCAACAGGTCCACTACTCATTGTTCATAGTATTTCATATTTATTTAGTATTATGATATTTATTGTTAAGTTTTTTGAATCATTACCATGCTATAAAATAAGATGAACAAGCACCGATGAAGCAAAAAACAAAGCCATCACTTAATCCGTTTTCATTTCATTCTAATTTCTAAGCTAAGCAACCTTGACCTCAATGGTCCTGGGCTTCTTAGGCTTAGGAGGAGGCAATTTCTGAACAGTAACAGTAAGCACACCATCCTGACACACAGCAGAAACAGCCTCAACATTAGCATTCTCAGGCAACACAAACTTCCTCATAAACTTCCCCACCCTCCTCTCCATTCTCACATACTTAACACCAAGACTACCAAGTTGTACACAGACCAAGACTACCAACAAATATAATAAGTATAAAACCTACAACGTATAAATTCTTTCAATCAAAGGAAGTTCAACAATGCATAATACCAATATAAAACATACTAGTCCTCACTTTCATCGCCATCCTCATCACTGTCGTCCCCATCGTCACTCTTCCCATCATCATCGTTATCTTCATCACATTCACTTTCATCATCGTCATCATCAGCTACATCACGATATACATTACGGTTATGAGGAGGGGCTCTCTGGGGTTCTCGACCCCGGGACGATGTACTAGGAACATTTGGGGCGTGAGGGAATTGTTGATACACAAGTGCATTACTAAAAAAAGGATTTAAACGATATTGTTGTCGCATATATGTTTGCATCATCTCCTGCACTTGTGTATGCACCATCGATTGCATTTTTTGTTGCCATGAAGCTTGTTGTTTCTCTAATTCAGCTTGTCGCCGCTCTACTTCATCTTGCTTTCGCTGTATTTCAGCCTGTTGTTGCTGTAATTCGGCCCGCAATGCTTGAAGTTCAGCTTGTTGATTTGCAAATTTAGTTCTATTATATTGGGAATATTGCGAAGATGCACCCTCAGAATAAGAACCACCGTAAACTTTACTAGGCGTGGCTCCTAACCCCATTCCACGACATCGACCTGGATGATCAGGAGCGTCGAACGATGAGCGAAAGACTGACAATGGATCCGCTGACCCCTCTGATGATTCTTGATGTTGAGTCATAACCTCTTCCATGTGTTTCTTCAAAAATAATATTAAAACAGAATAATAAGCGGTTAAGGAAAAGATGAGCATATTTATGAGACAAGTGTGATAACAATCTTATTATAATAAAAGAACAGACTGATAATGAATGATTAACAATCTTATCTTGATAGTCCCAGATTAACGGAACAATATCAAAGGAAAAAAAAAGCCAAAAACAAGTAAATCCTCCGTACAAGGAAATCCACTAATTCATCAACAAGGAAAGAGGAAAATGAAAACGAAAATGTGAATTGCAGTGCTTAAAGCAAAGCAAGGGAAAGACATTGGCATAGATATGCTTAAAATGGTAAATTCCGAATCCAAGCTAATACAAGTAATTATACTCACAATTTGACGTTCAGCGGCTTCCGAGATAGCACTGCCATCCATGTGCCTGTGAGTTACTTTGTACAACTCAAGAATGTTGGTTTGTCTTCCTTCTTCAGCTGGGAGAAGTGCTCCCCCAGCTGCTGTCAGATTTGTCAGCTGACAAAGCTGACAGCTGAGGGACGTGACGTCATGTTTCCGCGAAAACATGCATCACAGGTTTCCGCGCCAACCGCGGAAACCTGTGATGTATTTTTTTTAAAAAAAAATTTACATTTTGTAGTTTAATAATTTTTTTTAAAAAAAAACAAAATATTGCATATTTTGGCGCTTTTATTATGCGCCAAAAGTTGACCGCGAGAATGACCCACTATTCTTGTAGTGACATAATCTATTTACCTTCATAAATAGAACAATAAAATTTAATCAGCAGAGGTTATTAGGTCAAATTGAAAGGATTTGATTTAGTTTCATTAACAAGAGATAACAAAATTCGAATCTTGTAGATTAAAAACAAAAAATTACATTGGGTTAGTTATTTCTATTTAATTCCAATAATTCTTAAATATAGTATAATACCAATACTGAATATGATATACTTGCCGAGGGTTCAATTTGTAAGAAACATATAAGTATATATAATTACTTATTTAAAATGGGTCTTGAAACGTGTTTTAATTTTGATAAGTTTCAGAGCCTAATTTATCTAAATTTTTTATCACTTCAAATATTAAATATTATCATAGCACGGACTTGGGTTTAGGGATATGTCTTTAATGCACGTAACATAGAGATCATATGTCTAGTACCAAAAGAACATGTCACAAACATTTGCCTCCTTAAAAGCAATGTGACTTTGGACCCAAAAACAACATTTTTGTTTCTATGCTCTTAAAATTGTTAGTAATAGTAAGTAGGTGCCGAGTGGTGGATGAAATGATTTCATATTATTATCACTTTAATTATATAGTATGTTTAGGGACCCGCATTTCGTTATGGTTCACATGAGATGGTGGGTGATCAAATCATAGATCATATATTATAAAGAGTGGCCACACACCTAGCTAGTACCCTATTTAGCCATCGCGTGCACATCTTGTGACTGAACAATAAAAACAATCTCTAATTATTATTAGGGTATAAAGTTGCTTATATACATGAGAGAGAAAAGTAACTATAGTTAATTAGTATCTAACCCTAATTAATATATAATAGAAATACTAACAACTTAAACTTAATACAAAATAATAAAATATTTATTTTATCCTTGACACCCCCCCGCAAGCTGGAGCATGGATATTCTTCATGCCAAGCTTGGAAATGAGATCATGAAATCTGGTTGGATGAAGAGGTTTAGTAAAAACATCAGCAAGTTGGTCTGCAGATCGGATTGGTAGAAGATGAATTGTTTTATCTTGAACTTTCTCACGAACCAAATGACAGTCTATCTCAATATGTTTTGTTCTTTCATGAAAAGTGGGATTATTGGCAATCTGAATTGCAGATTGGTTGTCACAGTATAATAGGGCCGGATCTAGATGGGAAATGTCAAAATCATTGAGCAAGTAAATGAGCCATTGGACTTCACATGTACAAGAAGCGAGGGCACGATATTCTGCCTCGGAAGATGATTTAGAAACAGTTGCTTGTTTCTTAGCTTTCCAGGAAATAAGAGAGGAACCAAGAAAGATAGCAAAACCAGTAACTGAACGACGAGAGTCTACACAGCTAGCCCAATCAGAATCACTAAAACAACGAAGATGCAAATCAGAATTAGCTGAAAAGAAGATACCAGCTCCAGGAGAGGACTTGATATATCGCAAGACACGATGAGCAGCTTGTAGATGTATATCACGTGGAGCTGACATGAATTGACTTAATTGTTGAGTTGCATAACTCAAATCTGGTCTAGTATTAGTGAGATATTGCAGTCGACCAATTAACTTGCGGTAAAGTTGAGGATCTGAAAGAAGAGTCCCTTTATGCATGGAGAGCTTTAAATGAGGATCCATTGGAGAAGAGGCTGGCCTGCATGCCAAATAACCTGCATCCTCAAGTAATTCAAGAGCAAATTTCCTTTGAGAAAGAAAAATACCCTCTTTTGAGCGAGCTAACTCCAAGCCAAGAAAATATCTCAATTCACCAAGATCTTTAATAGAAAAGGCAGCATCAAGCCTTTGTTTAATAATGTTAATTTCAGCCATATCATTTCCGGTAATCACTAAATCATCAACATAAACCAAAATAGCTGTGAATGAAGATGCAGCAGCTTTAAAAAATAAAGAATGATCAGATGCAGATTGGATATATCCATAAGAAGCCAAGGTAGAAGATAACTTGGAATACCATTGACGACTTGCTTGTTTAAGGCCATAAAGAGACTTTTGTAACCTACAAACCATGTTAGGTTGAGGAGGAGTAAAACCTTTAGGAAGTTCCATATAGACCTCTTCATGTAAATCACCATGAAGAAAAGCATTGTTAACATCCAATTGATGTAAATGCCAGTTCTTAGTTGCTGCAATAGACAATAACAAACGCAAAGTAGTCATTTTAGCAACAGGTGAAAAAGTATCAAAGTAGTCAAGACCTTCAGTTTGAGTGTAACCCTTTGCAACAAGTCTGGCTTTATAGCGTTCAACATCACCATTAGCTTTGAACTTGGTTTTATAAACCCATTTGCAACCCACTGTTTTCTTCCCAGGAGGTAAAGAAGTTAGAACCCAAGTCTGATTTTGCTCAAGTGCTTTAATTTCTGCTTCCATTGCCTCCCTCCAAATGGAGTGTTTGACAGCCTGTGTATAAGATATAGGATCGGGTGCAGAGGTAACATTCAAGACAAATGATTTATAAGAAGAAGAAAGAGATGAGTATGAAAGAACCGATGACAAAGGATACCTAGGAAGAGATTTGCTTGATGATGGTTCAGTAGAAGTCATAAGGGCACAATGATAATCATGCAGATAAGAAGGTGGATGATGTGAACGAGTAGAACGACGAACGGGTGCAGGGGATGAATGTGTGGAAGAAGAAAAGGAAATATCAGAAATCGGAGAGGAAGGTGATGAAACAGAGGGAGGCGGAGATGAACTAGGTAAAACAGTGGAGGAAGGTATATCATCTAAAAATGTAGGAAATGATTGAATGGTAGGATCAGATGATGTAACAGAAGGAGAAGTGATACTGCCAATTTTAAAGGGAAACACCAGTTCATGAAAAACAACATCCCGAGAAAGGAAAATTTGATTTGATTGCAAATTGAGCAAAATATAAGCTTTAGACTCAGAAGGATAACCTAGGAAAACACATTTATAAGCACGAGGGTCAAACTTGGAACGATGAGCTTGTAAAGAGAATGCAAAACATAAAGAACCAAACACTTTGAAATCAGAATAAGACGGAGCAGAACCGTTCAAGCGCTCAAAAGGTGTAAAATTCTGAATAATTGGAGAAGGAAGACGATTAATAATATATACAGCATGTTTGACAGCAAATGACCAGTAGGAGAGGGGAATATTAGATTGAAATAGTAAAGCTCTTGCAACATTAAGAATATGTTGGTGTTTTCGTTCAACAAGACCATTTTGTTGAGGGGTTGCAACACAAGATGTTTGATGTATAATACCTTTAGAAGCATAAAATTGAGACATAGAAAATTCTAAACCATTATCTGACCGAATTGTTTTAATGCATGTAGAAAATTGTGTTTCCACAAGAGCAATAAAATTGCAAAGATGTGAGCGAGTATCTGATTTAGATGTCATCAAAAACAACCAAGTGTAACGAGAATAATCATCAACAATTGTTAGAAAATAACGATAACCTTGAATAAAAGGAATGGAAAAAGGACCCCAAATATCAACATGAATCAATTCAAATATTTTATTGCATGAACTAGTGCTTACAGGAAACGCAAGGCGTTTTTGTTTTGCAAAATGACAAGTATCACAAGTAAGGAAACATGGAGTACAAGAAATAGCAGGAACAGTCTTATGTAATCTAGAAAAAGTAGAATGAGAAAGATGCCCCAATCTGAGATGCCATAGAGTAAAGGAAGGATCACTTTTAGTTGAAGTCAAATTGACCATAGAGGGTCGAGGAGAGTGCATATCTGCTTTCAAAATATAGAGCCCCTCAAACAATCTAGCTGAACCAATCATCTGCAAAGGACGGAGTGAGTGTATCTGACAAAAAGTTGAATAAAAAGTGAGAGAACAATTTGATGAAGTTGTAACTCGAGAAACAGACAAAATGTTGAAACTAAAATGAGGAATGAAAAGAACATTATTAAGAACTAATGTGGATGACAACATCACAGTCCCAGAATGAGATGCAATAACATGAGAACCTGTAGGTAAACGGACGGCAATGGGAGATATAGTGTGATATGACGAAAACAAATCTAATGAGCAACAAACATGATCAGTAGCACCAGAATCGATGATCCAAGAAGTAGAGTTTTGAGAAGAAAACAAATTACAAAAACCTGTTATAGAGGAAGAGGTGGAATTTGGCACTGATGCGGACAAATGATTGACACTTGATGAAGCTGAAGAAGAATCTAACAAAGCAAGAAGACGTTGATATTGGGTAGAGGATAATTGTGGAAGCACAGAGGCTGTAGTTGGGTGACCAGAAAAAGGATGCGGAGCGTGAGGATTATGTTGAGCAGGACCAGAAACTTGGGTTGAAACTTGATTTACCGTAGAAGAAGATGAACCAGAGGATCTAAACTTGAAACCAGGAGGAAACCCATGTTTCCTATAGCATGTATCTTCAGTATGGCGTGGCTTATTGCAATAAGTACAATGTTTTCCATTACTAGACTTGGACCCAATGCCAGAACTTGGAAACAAATGTGAAGAGCCCGAAAAATTTCCACCATTACGATTACTCTTAGCCAGCAAAATCTTAGAATCAAGATTAGTAGACATTTCTCGTTCTTGTTGGAGGATGAGAGAAAAAACTTTATTAATAGAAGGTAAAGGTTCCAACAACATAATTTGAGATTTAACAGTGATAAAACGTTCATCTAATCCCTTTAAAAAACGAATAACCTGATCCTCCTCACGGTGGTGAATAGCACTCTCAATAGATCCACAAGAACAAGCCTTCAATGGACGAAGATTGTACAACTCATCCCACAAAGTCTTAAGATGAGTATAATATTCACTTACATTCATACTTCCTTGCTGCAAACTGTAAATTTCCTCTTGTAATTCTGCAATTCTAAAAATATCTGTTTGTGCATATCTTGTTTTTAAGTCATTCCAAATTTCTGATGCCTTATCAAACCACAAAATACTTTTGGCAATAGAAGGAGATAAAGATTTTGTGATCCAACCTTGTACAAGATTATTGCAGCGTTCCCAAGTCGGATACAAAGAATCAGTCTCTTTCGGTGGAGTGAGAGACCCATCAACAAACTTCATTTTGTTCTTGGAAAGCAAAGCCATACGCATGGCTCTTGCCCAACTATGATAGTTTGTGCCATCAAGAGGTGGAGAAACCAAAATCAAGGCTGGGTTTTCATTGGGATGAATGTAATAATGGCTGCTTTGGTCCAAAACATCTTTGGTCAAATCACTTGCCATGATCAATTGAAGAAATCAGAAAAGAAGAGACAAATATGAGATGATAACAAAGCCTCTGATCACAATCTTGAATGGAAAAGATGACAAAAATCCAATTGGAGTTTTAGATGAAGAAAGATGAAGATAAGTCAGAGAGATTCAGAGAAAAGCCATGGCGGCTCTGATACCATGTGACTGAACAATAAAAACAATCTCTAATTATTATTAGGGTATAAAGTTGCTTATATACATGAGAGAGAAAAGTAACTATAGTTAATTAGTATCTAACCCTAATTAATATATAATAGAAATACTAACAACTTAAACTTAATACAAAATAATAAAATATTTATTTTATCCTTGACACATCTTCAACACTGTATCATGTGTATGTTTATCTTTTCGATTAAATAATTTGATTTATGTTATTATTTTCAAATGACTAACCAACAAATGAAAAGAGTCTAAATGTGGGGCACTCCTAAATGGCTTTTTTTAACCTGGCTGATTGTTCATACTATACGAATTATCGCTACGCCTGCCTAAATATATGTGTTTGCATTCATCATCCTTAAATCATATTTTTGATTGTGATTTACGACGATATATGAGATAAATACATGCAGATGTCTTTTGTCTTGACTTATGTGTACATGTCTATCAATGGTGATTGTTCCAAACATGATCAAATAATATGTGAATCCCATGATATAAACTTTAATTAATATGAGCCTCCAAACACACAGTACCCGTTTGAACACTTAATATAAAAGTTAGATAACTCTTTCGGGATCGGAGTTGGAAAGAATAACTTTTTGGGATATATGAATGAAGTTACTTGTTTGCCACAAGAGTCAAGTTTTATGAAATCATCCGTCCTTTTTGAATATAAAGTTTACTTACCTAATTTGAGGAGATTAATGATATTATTTGTTGACTTATTTTAACCACATAATATTACCAAAGTATCATTATACTTTCTTCACTTGCCTTTATTCCAAGGCCCCTATACTCACTTATTTTTCATTAAAAAGTATCAATAGGGTTAATTTAGGTAAAAGTTCAGACAAAATAAAAAATGTCTTTATTTCATTGAAAGGTATCAATAGGGTTAATTCCAAGGCCCCTATACTCACTTATTTATTCCTCAAAGAGGTTTTATATTTATAAATGAAGGTAGTATCATTTTTTCATTAATTATGTCTAAGTTTTGAATGCAAAACTCCTTCACATATGCACTCAATAATAAAAATGTTTCGCAAGAAAATAATTTAAACTTAATGTACAAAATGATCAAAATATTATATTTAATATTAAATCTAACATACTCCCTCCGGTCCTAAATATAGGACCTAGTTGATTTTTTTGAAAAATCCTAAGAAAAAGCAAAATAAGTTAATTATAAATTGATTTACCTAATTTTTTCTCTTCCACTAGTTTATTTTACCTATAAGCTAATGGAAAATCTAGAAAGATATCAAATATGTCATGATTTAATAACCTATTTTGTAACCTTAATCTCTACAAAAAAAAAGTCAGGTCTTATATTTAGGACCGGAGGTAGTATTAACTAACTTTACGTGCAGTAATATATAACAACGCTAATTTGCATGAGCCAGGTGGTAAAACCTGGGTATATACACAACTCAAAACAAGCCTAAGATCTAGCTTAAAAAGGATAAAACAATAGAAAATTGATGATTAACTAAGGTGTGAAGGAGATATTCACCTTTTGACCTTTTGCATCTTTACTTTTCTGTTTCATTTCACGTGGAAAGGGAGATACAATGCACACTGCCCAGATTGAATTTACCTTTCCAATTTAATTAATGTTGCTTTCATTCCCCTTTAATTTCTCTCCTCTCAATCAATTCATCAACCCTTACAATTTTTCATTTTCCTTTTCAATTCCATTAATAATTTGATATATGTGATTGTCATTGTGGGACAAGAATCCGACTTATATGCAGTACAGTGGTCCAAGTTATCCATGAAATAGTTTAAGAAAACCAGTGCAAAATCCTTATGAAGTCTTTTCCACCAATAAATGTTTTGAAGAGTTTCTTCTCATAGTTTTCCAAATAGTTAATCCTAGATTAAGTTTGATTTTTCCCTACATTTGATGGAAGAGAAGGATATTTATAGTAATACTTGTATAAATAACTGAAAGCATGTCTCAAATTAAAATGTATCCATACTTAGCTATATTAAATCCAAAATGGAATTGTTGAGAATAATGGGAAAAAATGAGACAGAAAGAAAAAAGATGAGACAAGATTGTCAAAGCCTGCTACAACTTTCGTTGCTGCTTTGTTTCATGAGATGATTGACTTTTCTGAGCATAAACATTTGTTTCTACAGAAACAATCTTCAGTCTCCCTTTTTTTCCGGCCCTATTCTTGCTTAAAGCATGCGGCAATAAAAGAAAAGCAACCAATCAAGATAATAGGTAGGGACTCTACTATTTTTCCCCCTTAATTTAATGTTTGCTTGATATCTTAATTTAATGTTTAACTTTGTTTGATTTTACTTATTGTAACGTATTTTTATTTTATGCTTTATAAAGTGGAGTAAATATGTAAAACATGAGTTTTGTCTATAAAACATTGAAGAGTTTTCAAACTGTCCTTGAATAATTCATCTAACTCCAAGCAGTTTCATATTTCTTAAATAAGTTTCAGAGTTAATAGAGGTGTCTATATCAAATTAATTTAAGGGATTTTGCATTTGTGAGAAGAAATAAATATCAAATGTGTGTATCGATCATATGTCTAGAGATGCGAAGGAATACTATTACTAAACCTTCTTATCTTAATGGTTCATGAAAAATGTGTGTATCATATGTCTAGAGATGTGAAGAAATCTTGTTCTACACAAAGGAGTCGAATTGTTAGCAATTTAACTCGGTTTACATCCATCTTATGTAAACCTTCATAAGAGATGCATATTATTTTGGGATCTAAAATAATTCTCCAGTTCTCATCAGGTAATCACTATAAAGTATTAACGAAGTGATTTAATCAAACAAAAATTCTGTTACAACTAAATAATGTCTTGATACTTAAGACATATTTTAGTATAAAAAAATGATGACTTGTCTATGATGTTAAGTCGATATTAGATCTATGTTATTATTAATCCCCTTGCTTAAAGCTTCATAGTGATTTTTCATTATTTATTTATTTTTGGTTTTAGTGTACATCATATGATCATCCATATGTTACATTTAGAATGAATTATAATGGATGCCTTTGAGAGGAGTTGATTATATCAAATCTTAAGTTCTCTCATACGTACTGCAATCTCATCGTACAAACAGCTCAAATGCAGTTCAAAGTACACATATCATAAGATAACTTTATTTATTACTAAAATGATTATTCTTATCTTGGTACTCCCTTTTACTTGAAAAAATCGCTTAGTAATTGCGTGTTTATTCACAATTGATTAATCTGGATTCGAGTTATAAGAATGCAACCACATAAGTCAGATTGTCTATCACTGGACTTCCTAGGATTCAAACGCATGTTCTCATCTTTTCAAGAGCAAACTCATTTACCATTTACCACTTTGAGCTACTGCTCATTAGTTTGGTATTCTTTCTTAGTAGTAGTATATCTTGCAACCAAAGAGATATTGATTTTTGAAACAAAATTTTAACGGGAAGGTGACTAAAAGCAAAGTGTGACCCACATCACAGGCGCATGGCTTTGGAAGATTGCAATCTTATGCCTGTTGACAAAAATGGCCAAAGACTTCTCCATCATCACCAACTTCTTCTCAAACAAACACTCTTGTCTCTTTCTTCTCTTTACTTCCATAAACTCACACTACACTTTTTTTCCTCACTCCCTATCTCTCCTTCTTCACATTCCATTTTATCTTTCCTTAGTTTTCTTTCTTTCTTGCTTCATCACTCCCTATGGACCGTACTGACAAGCATCAAGTTCAGCAATTGTCTTTGGCTAAGAGTGCCAGGCATAGATGCAATGAATGGTTTGTGTGTTTTTGTGTTCTGATGTATTCTTTTCTCACTGCTTTTGCATGCTTTTTTTCTACTCATACACTTTGTGTTTTTCCTCACATTAAGGTTGAAAAGTTTGCTTTCTTTGTAGGGTGACTGAGTTTTTCATGTGTTTTTGGTAGCTCTGACAAGTGTTACTTATTAGCTAATTCAACTTGTTACTGCTTTTGAGAGTTACTGTTATTAAACGTTGAATGTTCTTCTCATAAAAGTTACCTGATCTTCCTGCTTGAATGAGATGATCAATGATCTGTTTTTAGTCACTACGTAAGTTTATGCTATAATGCATATTAACCAAGTACTAACTACTGATCTATATTATCAGTGAGTTTCTGACAATAAACTCTGTTGTGAATTTTACTGAAACAAAAAGTTATCGAAAGTTTCATTTAGTTATCTACTTGCTTCTTATTGAATTCTCAAAGTCTTGAGTTAATCTGAAGTTCAATACTGAACTGTTTCTTATGTATGATTAAATCTATTGTAGGATTTTTCGAGATGTTCCAAGCGATATTACTATAGAAGTGAATGGAGGATCATTTTCATTACATAAGGTTAGTGTCTAAATTATGGATATTGAATCAGTTATCATTTTCATTGTTCAAGCCATTACAATTAGTTCCACACTATTGGTGATCTTGATTGTTTTTACTATTTTATATGAAGTTTCCTCTTGTCTCTCGGAGTGGTCGAATTCGAAAGTTAGTTGCAGAACACAGGGATTCTGATATATCTCGAGTGGAACTTCTGAATCTGCCAGGAGGTGCAGAGGCATTTGAGCTGGCTGCAAAATTCTGTTATGGCATCAACTTTGAGATCACATCATCAAATGTTGCTCAACTATGTTGCACATGTGATTACCTCGAGATGACTGAGGAATACTCGAAAGATAACCTCGGTTCTCGCACTGAGGAATATATAGACAGCATTGTTTGCAAGAGCCTTGAGATGTGTGTTGAAGTCTTGCAACAATGTGAGAATCTTCTTCCTCTTGCTGATGAGCTGAACATAGTTACTCGCTGCATTGATGCCATAGCCTCAAAAGCATGTGCAGAGCAAATAGCCTCAAGTTTCTCAAGGTTAGAGTATAGCAGCTCAGGGAGGCTACATATGAGTAAGCAAGCAAAATGTGAAGGTGATTGGTGGATTGAAGATCTTTCTGTCTTAAGGATTGATATGTTTCAGAGAGTCATATTAGCCATGAAATGTCGTGGTGTTCGCCCTGAGAGTATAGGTGTTTCCCTCGTGAATTATGCGCAGAAGGAGTTAGCTAAGAAGTCCAGCTTGTGGAATCCTTCTAGCCAGACTAAAGTTGATTCAAATTTGACAGGACATGAGAAGCTTGTGGTGGAGACAATTGTTAGCCTCTTGCCAATTGAGAAACTTATTGTTCCTATGAACTTTCTTTTTGGGCTTTTACGAAGTGCAGTGATGCTTGATTGTGCCGTTCCTTGTAGACTTGATTTAGAAAGAAGGATTGGATCACAATTAGATGTTGCAACACTTGATGATCTATTGATTCCATCTTTTAAGAATGCAAGTGATACCTTATTTGATGTTGACACAGTTCATAGGATTTTGGTAAACTTTTGTCAGCTAGAGGATGATAGTGAGGATGATTTAGAAGATGCTTCTTCTGTTTTTGAATCTGATAGCCCCAGTTCTCCTTCCCAAACTGCATTAGTCAAGGTGGCCAAGTTAGTCGACAATTACCTCGCTGAAATCGCCCCCGATGCGAACCTGAAGCTGTCTAAGTTTCTGGTTATTGCAGAAACCTTACCAACACATGCCCGGACTACACATGATGGGTTATACAGAGCAATAGATATATATTTGAAGGTAAGATTTTTCATCATCTATTCTCATTTGTCTGTACCACTTTCACTACTTTCCTTAGTGCATTCTCTTTTAAAAGTAATTTTTTCCTAAGAACTTAGCATATAAAAGTCAACTCAGTTCTAGTTCACACTTGGTGAAGGTGCCGAGGAAAGAAATATACTAGGCAGTCTTGTCCCTGGTTTGTGAAGAGAGCCTAATGCACTTAGCATACTAAACTAATTTTGTTTCTAGCACTCCGTATCTATTACCTTCAAGTAGCATCCACTACCTTAAACTTGGTATCTTAAGTTTAAATTCTAGTTACTTTTGAGAAAAATACTTTAAGACCGCAGTTTCAACAAATATTATTTTAAGATACTAGATACTAATGAAAAAACACTTTATAGTGGTGAATGCACCAAAAATTAATTTGGCATTATAAGTGCTGATGGGAAAATATTATAGGGTGTTGGATGTAACTTGACGCTAAAAAAACATGAGCACTAGGTGTCTTATTTTCTCTCAAGTTTGCAAATGGGAGGAATGCCTTCCGAGCAAGTTCCTTCTGTTGTAAACAATGCTATTCATGAATTTGATTGTATGTGTGTAAACTTAATGCTGATTCTTCTGTAAATATATCTTTTACAGGCTCATCAAGGCTTGCCAGATTCAGATAAGAAGAAATTAAGCAAATTGATTGATTTCCAAAAGCTTACACCAGAAGCTGGAGCACATGCTGCGCAAAACGATCGCCTTCCTATCCAATCAGTAGTTCAAGTTCTATATTATGAGCAATTAAGGCTTAGAAATTCTTTATGTGGCTCCTTTGGAGAGGATGATCCAAAGCCAATGCAGCACCAGTCATGGCGCATAGGAAGTGGTGCACTGAGTGCAGCTATGTCTCCAAGAGATAACTATGCATCACTGCGGCGAGAAAACCGGGAGCTGAAACTAGAGCTAGCCAGGTTAAGAATGAGGCTGAATGATCTGGAGAGAGAGCATGTTTGCATGAAAAGAGATATGGCAAAGTCTGGTTCTCGTAAATTCATGACTTCTTTCTCGAAAAAGATTGGTATGCTTAGCTTTTTTGGGCATACCTCTTCTAGAGGATCAAGTTCTCCTTCAAAAAATTCTCAGAGAACAGACTCAAAAGTGATTGAAAGAACCTGTGCTAGCACAGAATAGGTAAATGTGTATGTGTAACTTGACCTCTCTTTTTCTTGTCTCTTTTTCATTGTACTCAGTGAGTAAATGTAAACTATGGTTGTGGTGACATGTTCACTTCATTTTGTTTATCTTTAATTTGTTGTATTCTGGTCCCACCTTGTATATTAATTGTTCTTTTTGCATTTACTAGGAGGGTCTCTTTATTGTAAGATCAGTATTCGAGCGGTTTCTGTAGCAGTTTGCTTTGATTGAATTAGATATGGAGAACCTGTACACCAGCATGTAATATAATGTCCTATGAAATGTGTCCCATATTTGTCAACAACCGGCCATATACCTTCTTCAACCTGTTCTGATTTTATAAAGTTTCCAGTAAAACTGTATGGAAGATTTTAGGAAAAGCTGAAATCCTAAATTAATTTCTATTTTGAGAGGACATAAAATTGATGGTTTCCCAAATATTTCATTTCTATTCTAAGAGGGTGGCCCAAAGCAATGGTAAAGTTGCTGTCATGTGACATAGAGGTCACATGTTCAAATCCTAAAAACAATCTTTCCATTTACATGAGTAAAGCTATGTAACTTTATTCTTCTTGAGACCCTGGTGGGAGTCTTGTACATTATGCCACATTTTCAATCCAGTTCCATTATAACTTGTATACATTGAACGTAATAATACTATAAACTCAATTATTTTCTAAATCCTCATAGTTTCTTACTATTCTCAATGGTGTGTAAATTTGAAACTCAACATTATACATGTTACCTGCGGGATATACAAAAGGGGTAATTATAAGAAGAAGAACAAGAAAAAATAACAAGCAAACAGGAGCAATGACCCTATTTTTCCCTTTAAGTAACCACCTTGAACCACTGGCACCCTAAACTAACAGCGGATACGATTTTACCTTTGAAGTAACCAAAGTGATCCAATTTTATCCTCTAGCGAATATAATGTTGACACGTGTCGTCCACGGTCAACATTACATTCCATGTGTCAACATTACATTCGCTAGAGGGTAAAATTGGACCACTTTAGTTACTTCAAGGGTAAAATTGTAACCAGTGTTAATTTAGAGTGCCCAGCGGTCCAAGGTGGTTACTTGAAGAGCAAAATGGGGTCATTACCCAACAAACAAACAATAGGCACCATGCTTCACCATTAGCTGGTATCACTATCATCACTAATCTCAACACCCAGTAAACTTTGCAGAGTTTCATTGTCCTCTCTTTTCTCCTCATTTTTGTCAGGTAAATTAAAAGATACCTTAAGATTAAGCAACCTGCGATTGCTATCTGGTTTTCTCAAACATGATTTCAACATAGTAACTTGTTCATACAGTAACTCTAAATCAACATCATCTTTCTCAGATGATATTTTCCCACTATCTTCTCTGATCAATTCTATATTTGATTCTTCCTCCTGTAAAAGCTTCTCAGTTTCAAACATATGAGTTTCTCTATATCCAATCCCCTTAGGCAATACCTCAAATCTAGATTGCTTTTCTTCAGTTGCACAAAGATACATTTTCCAATGTAATCTCTTGGTGAATAATTTCTTGTGGGTTTGACAAGTCTTAGTGCTCATATGATAATAAGAAGGACACATGGATGAAGAATAATGATCATGATGAGGAAAGTGTTGGACTTGAAAAGAGGGTGTTTTGGATTTGATCAAGTTATAGATTGTGTGATAGGGAACTATGAAGAAAATTCTACCAGGAAGTAAAACTGATCCTGGTTTAACAACAATCCATGGGAATTGAAACACATCTGGTCTGGTAATGCAGTGTCTTGGGTTCCTTCTCATTATTTCTGCTGCTAATATTGGTTGTCTATGAATCTCAATGTATCTACCAGGATGAACTAGTTTTAGCACACCCTTCTCATATCTCAAAGCTCCCATCTCTCTCTATCTATCTAGCTAATTATCTATGTGTGTGGAAATGTTGTGGAAGGAGAGAGCTTGGTGATAGGAAGTGGTGCATTTATAGTGATCAACTGATCATATTGGTGACAAAAGTGGAGGGAAATACTATGAAGTTGTCATTGGAGAAAGAGAATTTAGTGCAAGGAATTTGATTTGATTCCAAATTTGACAACTAAGTTACCTATAGAGACGAAATTACTTGGGAGATTATCCTCTTTTCTTTGTTGTTTTTAACCTCTTGTCTTTTTCTAGTCCTCTATTTTCCATACTGATACAATATACCTACATACACATAAATAATATCAAAATGTAACTCGGTCATTTGGTCATACTAATGAATAGGCGATTCAGTTTCTTGGATGATTTATTCATGAGTCTTGGACAGGTAAATTGAGTCCCATGTTTTTTTGATAAAAAAATTTAGGAAAGCGGTTGTGTTCACATACAATCCAATGATAGAGCCTCTAATTCATGATTCACTAAGACTTATTTATGTGGGCTCTAGAGTATAACAAACAAGCAAACTTATATATACATTACCCTTTTATCTTGAGATGACCCTAAACTCTCACCATGAAATTGCTTTTGAAACCTTATATCTAATATTTGAACAAAAAAACCTTATATATATATATATATATACATACTTACACATTATACATGTACATACATATATGTAGTAGTATCATGATATTTTCATAAGTAGCAAACATTATAGATAGCGTCATAGTCTAGTTTATCAAGGGTTAAGATCTAATTTGTTTTAAGCTATAAATATCTAAAATGTGAGAATAATAAAAAAACCTTAGAATACCCATGGCTTATACATAAAATTTTTTAGGATAAAATCAAAGATTTACCCTTGATTATAATATATGTACATCCGTACTCCACACGTTTTCCCTCTATTTTAGTAAAGGACATCTAGAGACATAGTCAAGGAGTATTATATATATAAATCTTCTTAAAAGTTCTTCATTCAAATCATAAGCTAATTGAACACGTAATTAGGTCCAAATACTAGCACCAAAAAAATTGCATCAAGAAGAACTAGACAAATTAATCAATGAGTTGAATGATAAGTCGAACTTTCCTGATAGGATCATAGAACTTCGGATTTATCAAAGATAAAACAATCATAGACAAGGTTGAGATTTTCACCCATAGTGAATTCATAGCATATATAAATATTCACTAACTTATACTGTAATATAAAACAAACAAATGACCCTGATGGTATCAATTCTTAAGTTCAAATATATGTTCCTTCTATTTCTTTCTGTGTGTTTTTTGGCTAGTTCTAAGATTCAAGTTCCTTCAACCAACAATGTTATACTTGTTGACTATAATTCGTTACAATTTAAGCCCTACAACAAAGAATATTGAACTCATTAGGGATAATAATTTTTAATTTGTAATTATTAGGACATTGGAAACATTAATCTATAGATCTCTATAATTTCTCTTAATTTTTGATTAAGTTCCTGTAAATTTTTTTAAATCATGTTCTTACATTTTTACTTGATTTTTATTCTAAGTCTATAGTTTCATGTGATTAATAAATAGTCTCATTAGTTTCTATACATATATACCTACTAGAAAATGTACAATAGCACGATTGACGAGGAAACAACTAGCTAGCTTTATGAAATTACATATAAAAAACAAAACAATTAAACATAGAAAATATGTTAAGATCAAAAGTTTTACAATCTTACTCAAAAATAGTTTTTTGTTATTGACCAATCTCACCATGATTGATGGAGAGACTATATCATATTAATCATTATCAACAAAAAGGAGAATTCTTTTACTAAAGGAGAATTGAATGTTTAATTATATGATTGATTATCTAGTGAAAAATGTTAAAATGGTTAGTGATTTATGTATAATAATAATCTATCAATATTTACTTAATTGGCTGTAATCTTTTGAAAGGCTTACTTCACCTAATGGACGTGTTTAATTAATAGTTGAAGGCTGAGCAATGATAAATAGAGAAAGTGAATGTAATGAGAAATCATTATCTTTAGTTCTTGACATTGTGTTTGTAATAATTGAACGTCCATTACGTTCTTGTAGAGTGAGAAGTGGTAAGTGCAAAGATTCCGCATGCAAAACAGAAGCCATGATTAAAGTAGTCAAGTTCATCAGATAGCTCCCTTTTACTTTATTACTCCAAAATTAAAAAAAAAAAAATTTTAGCATGTTTGCATGTGTGTGTGATTAATACAATTTGATATAGATTTTATGTATTGTACTGATTATTGATACTCAAGCTTACATGACTGGCAGGCATTCCATTTGCAAGATCGATTCTTTAGCCCAAAAAGAAGCTTATCTTCCACCTTTGTCAAAAAAGAAAACATAATCCTTACCTAAGGTTCTAAATGATGTTTAGAACTTATCATAAATGACTTTTTTATGAATTGAAATTGAACTAAAAATTGTGTAGTGCTATGTAATTCAATTTTAAACACACTTTTACAAAAGAGTTAGTATCCTATAAAATTGTTTGGATAGTATATAGAAAATTTAGTTTTAAATATTCAAGGATGAAAGATCATTTTCACCTATAAACTATTGGCCAAAACCCAACACATATAAATGGTCTCTCGTATGCCTACAAACTTTTTAAAAGCGAACAAACTCGCCAAAACCGTTAAATCTCATCTAACGTTATTAAATGAGCTCTTACATGTCATTTTACGTAAATTATGTGGCTTTATCTTCTTATAATCTGGAAATTATGTGGTATTTTTTGACATATAAAAGTCTATTTATAAAAATTGACACGTAATTTCTTGATTTTTTTTAAAAAAAAACTAGTACCACATAATTCAAAAAAATGGTGTGTAAGAGTCCATTTAACAGTGTTAGATGATAATTAACGGTGGTGGACTTATATCTGCCAAAGATTGGCTAACCACAAAGAATGCTTGAGTGTGTCATGTAAGGCTGCTTTGGAGCCTTTTTCTGTGAAACGGTTCTGACTCAAGTGGCGAACAAGATTGATGTGAAACAGTTCTGCTTTGGAGCCTATTTTTACTATAATGATTTGTTTGCATTCGCCCTGAACGTATTATAATACTTAAGATTGATGTCACCTGCAATTGGCCTCTCAAAGAGAGTTTGAACAGAGATTTGAGATGATTGTTGTAGTAAAATGTCTACTAATTGCTTGATGCCAAAACAGAGATAAAACTAGTGAAATTTGTAAAGGGGTGTCTTTATTTGTTTTGGGTGCCTATTTTATGTTCTCAGTCTTTCTAGTGCCCTGATTATCACAGTGATATCTAAAATACCAGACAATGCAAAATTTCAAATACAAAAGAATTTTTCAATAGATTTCTTTTGATAGAATTTGAAGTAGCTATACAAATACGTTTGACATAACACATATCCTAAATTTTGTAATACTACCTCCGGTTCTAAATATAAGACCTAATTGACTTTTTTTTGGAGAGGTTAAGGTTGCGAAATAGGCTATTAAATCATGACATATTTGATATATTTTTAGATTATACATTAGTTTATAGGTAAAATAAACTAGTCTAAGAGAAAAAATTAGGTAAATCAATTTATAATTAACTTATTTTGCTTTTTTATAGGATTTTCTAAAAAAGTCAACTAGATTTTATATTTAGGACCGGAGGGAGTATTAGTTTTACGAGCTACAACTATTCATGTACTCTTCTCAGCGGTTAACTTTACTTTTTTCTGATTTGCGACATTGCACTTGACACTTGAGTCCAAGATGTTATGTGGAACACAAAGTTATTTAGATTTTCCTTTCCTATCCTTGGTTTTAACTATCATGTTAGCCTTGTTAAATAGGTTACAAAGATTTGAGCAATGCCTATAGCACGTTAGCCTTTAGTGCCTATTTGCCACAACCTTTATAGTCTCACTTAAAGTTCCAATATGAGGACTCATCACTAAAGCTGCATTTTGTTTGACTCTCAAATGCTCACATACTTGTTATCTTTTTTTTTTGGTCGAGAACTCACATACTTGTTATCATTGCAGGCTTTTAATTATCCAACAAATCAGTGACTCAATTGATCAAAGTGGGGCTAGAGAGTGGAGTTGTTGACTTGCTGTGATATTAATTTTTGTCTATTGAGACACTTTTTTCTGTTTGAATTTAGGAGTTCAAGAATTAAGACTATATGATTTATTTTCTCTGGTTCTCTTTATTGGTTGGACTTGGCCAATGCTGAATGATGCTTTGAGGATTCAAGAAATTGATAGCTTTTGTATGTGTATGGCTAAATCCGCGGCCTAGATACCCGCCCAATTAGTCATGTGCCTGTTAAGCCCATTTTAAAGTAGGCTTGCTCGTGTAATAATATAATACGGGTGGGTACAAGTATGGACATGGGTGGCCCGTACCGACCCATTACTCCTCCCTACCTATATCCTCAAGAGCTATACCAAAGATATATGGGAAAATCTCAATAAAATGACAATTGAATATTAAAAGGATAAAAAGAGGCCACAAATATGTAAAAGGATAATCTGGCGAGTTGGCGTGAGTGGTAAGTACTCTTGTCCCTTAAACAAGTGGTTGGGGGTTCGATCCCCAGCTCTTGCGAATGGAGCAAATTCACAGGCCAGCTGTCTACCCCCTATATGGGACTTCAGAACAGCAAGGGATTAGTCTCACTTGACACGCGGGTGGGGATACCCTTGGGTAACCAAAAAAAAAATGTAAAAGGACGAGAAAGACTATTCCTTATTTGAGATAAGAAGTTTCATGCAATTAACTATGCAGGAAGCGTGAATAATCACCCCCATGACATAACTAATTACTTCTATTTTTTCACTACTTAGAATGAGTCTTGTTTCTTTGAAACTATATTAATTACTTCAGTAACGCAAATAACTACTCATAGAGCGCAAATAACTACTCTTATAGCACGTTTAACTACTTCTATTTTGTAACTACTTAGAAGAGGATTTATTTCTCTTAAACAACATTAACTACTTCAATAACACTAGTGATTACTCAGGAAGAGCAAATAACTACATAACTACTATCATGATGTTATTAACTTCTGTTTTTTCACTACTTAAAAGGAAACGTGTTTCCTTAAAACTGCGTTAACCACTTATGCAAATAACTACTATGGAGCGCGTTCATCCCAAAATAAGGAACAATCCCTCTTTTGTCCTTTTGCAAATTTGTGACCCCTTTTTATCTTTTTAATATTCAATTATCATTTTATTGGGATTTTCCCAACATATATTTCGCATCAACAAACTTTTCTTTTCTCAGCTGACTTCTGAATCTCTCTAACCCTATCCCAAATATCAGCTGAGAAGGGGCTCGGAAATGGCAATTATATAGCATGCAGCAGCTATGGATCCTAACAGACATATAATTTTACAAGTTCATGCAAGATCAAGGATAAAGATTAAACGAGATTCAACAGTGAAGTAACATATCAAAAAATAACCATATAATTGGTCCTAACACACGAATATAGGTATACATGTATAATATATATCCTCGGATAATTCATTCATAAATTGTATTTAACAAATAAAGGCAGGCTTCTATGGAAGCAAGTTTACATTATTGCAAATGTCCATTATAATGCCCACAATTTCTAAATGATTATGTTGATTTTGTGTAAAAACGGACACCAACAGCCACACCCAAGATAAGCAAGGGAACTAAGAACTGGAGCAACTTGATGAAGAAATCTGGTGACTTGTCCTGAGTATGCTGAGCTTGTTGTGGAGGAGTGAACTTAACCTTGCTGGGGAGGGTTGCAGAATCTATGTCTCCAACATACATTTCTTCCATCATTGACACAGCACTAGTACTGTGTCCTACATCTTCAAAATCATCAGTTGCATCTTTCCCTGCATTTTTACAGGTACAAATCTCCAATATTGAATATATCCATATAGTGTTTGAAATTCATATCATACATGGCACTTTGTACTGAGTAACTAGGAGTCTAGGATGTTACATAGTATTGGTGAGACACTAGAAGTATAATCGACCGACAGCAGAGACTCATGTCACCCGAGTGCTAAGGTCAAAGGATAAACCCCTCGAATGAAATCGCTACATAAGAGCCAGATTTCCAAACACTTTCTTAAATGATGAGACCCCTAACTAGTCATCCATTGTCTTGTATACGTGTTAGCGTATTTTCTTATTAGATTTACAGGCATCTTAGTCATGTGAGACCAACAGTTAGAACAAGAGACAAAAGGATATGGCTGGCATACCTGTGGCAGTTATCAAGACATCGTCCCCACCAGGGTGGTCCTCTAAGAATTTTGTCACGTCGTAAACCTGTAAAGGAAAGAATCTTTAAGATATTGGAAACCAATGATAAGAGGAAAACCATGCAGCAACTGTATTAAACTCCAAAGCTACATGTCTCACACTTTCTATCATAATCTTAGTAAATATGATTATGATGTGTGAAAATGAGGTTATTTGGGTGACCATCCGTCCATCCCTGAGGTCTTGTTTCCAGTTTCAATATAATGCGTATGAAGTTTAAGAGAACAATAATATCAATAAAAACATGCCTTGACCCATCAGGTGTGGTCAGCCATATGGATTGCAAAGGATCATTGTGCTCTATCAACAACCAAATATTTTGAATACAACTCAATCTTTTCATTTCAGACAAAAAGGACAACTTGGAAATAGGAACCTCACAATGTGAATTAGATTAGACACTTAGGTGGATAATTTCTTGCAATAAAAGCATGAGTGGTTTTGACAAGTTCAGATTAATACAGCATAAAGTTTTGAAAAGCACTTCGTAAAACAATTGAATAATGCATCCCGGTTAAATGCAAGGTAAAGCAGTTATAATTTGTGTTATACAAAACAATGGTAAACCAGAAATCTACTACATTCCTTTGTTGATCAGATTCATCACATACTTATTAGTTACACACACACACACACTATCAAAACTTGTGCATAATTGAGATGATTTCCTGTAACACAACAAAATAACAGAAAAATCAATGACTATGATGTAAGACATATAATCTACAATTCTGAACTTCAAAATGTGAGACATAAAGAACCATGTTTGAGTTTGAGCTAAATGAGAACCAGGTTTTAGATGTTCTGATAAAGGACAATATTTTCCAAATCATCTAACTCAGCAAATAACTTCTAACAGAACCTATTTAAAGAAACAGGTCCAGATCAGTTGCAAAATGTATGTTATGTCTTAAAAGTTTATGGATAATTTACAGAGTAACCAAATTATGACTCTGCACTCAGAACATACAAAGTGACCAATATCACTATCCCTATAATGATCCAAAGAGAAAAAGACCATTTCCAGCCTAAACGCTCAACAAATGCAGCAGTCATGTAGATCCAGAAACCTCATCAAGAGATAGCTCAAAAGAAAAAGAAAAAAACAATATCACAGCATACAAGCTCTAATCCAATTTCACCAAATGTTCAACAATGACATCAATCTTCCAATCATCAAACAAAGCCATTTCAATTTCACCCCAATTAGCTACCAACATTTCAATGATCCTAAATCTTTTTGAGAAGTTTACCTATTAGAACACAAAAATTAAGGGAGAATAAAATAATAGATTGATAATATACTAAACCAATCATAATGCCAACATAGATTGTAAATATTCACTCTTTCACCTCTAGTACATCATTTTCACAAACAAATTCATAATTTGAAGAAAAAACATAAACAATCCATCCAAAAACTCATCACAATAATAAAAAAAATCAAAATTCAAACCAATTCTAAATGCCCAACATGAAAAACAAAAGCAAATCAAACCCACAAGCCACAATCAATCCAAACAACACCAGATCTACCAAAAAATTCATCCACAACCCAAAATTCCAAATTTCCCATAATTGATAAAATCAAAGCCAAAACATAACACATTAAACAATATTCCAAAAACCCATATCAAATCTTCACAAACCAACCTTGTTATTAATAACAAGCCAGCAATCTTTGGCATTGTTGTGTTCAGAAACCTCAGCTAAAGTGAAAACCTTGCGCTCTCCAGCCATTGAAAAAGGAGAGCAAGAGAAAGAAAGCTTCAAAATTTGACCTCAAAAATGAAAATTGAAGAAATGGGGTGGTGCCTTTAAGTGAAAAGGTCACAACTTTAATAAACAAACAAGATCTGAGAATGAAAGAAAGGATAAAAAAGGAAGGTTTTGAATGAGAAAGAAACAAATGTGAATTAATTATAATTAGGTGGTGATTGCAATTTTTGGGTGGCAAATAATGGTGAAGAAGATGAATTATTTTTATTTTTTGCCGGAAAAAGAAGATGGTATTTATTGGTGAAGAATATTAGAAAAATGTTGTTGACCAATGAATGAATGTGGGGTACGAGAAAATATTGGTTTAGGTAATTCCCAACCAATCACTTCTCCACGTGGTTTGTCTTTAATTTTAGCCTCAAATTTGTCAACTTTTTCTGTGAGTTTTTTATTATTTTCAAATAGTTAGGTTCACACTTCATGATTTATACTCCCTCCCGTCCCTAATATAGGAATTCGGCCGCAAAAACTCACTTTTTAAAAAAACGTATGAAAGTTAATTGGGTGCTTGGAGCTAATATTTTTCCAATATTGCTCATAATTATGATACTTTTAAGAGAGAAATACACAAATATTAATAAATATGAAAGAAAGTTAGGAGCAAAGTAGGAAAAATTCATTAAATGAGGAGAAAATGTTATATTTTTTAACTGAAGGAAAAAATGTTATATGAGCTCTTATATTTTAGACCAAAATCATTCAAATAGTTATTCAAACTCTCTTTGGTCCTAATTATAATGTCAGTTTGACATTTTTTTTTTCAAAAAATTAAAATTGCGAAATTGATCACTTTAGGTTGTGTGTAATTATCTTTCTTCCTGTGATAAAAAAAATAATTACCTTTTTCAACTCAAAACTAGTTTATTCTACTGGTAAGCTAACATATATCCCAATTATATGTGACATATATTATAACATAGTGGCATAATTTGCTTTATTGACTTTCGTAAAAATAGTTAAAGTGATTTTATATTTAGAATCGAATATGGTATTATGCTAGATTGAAATTGCAACATTTTTAGTTAATATAGGATTTTATTGGACTCATTACTATTTTAGGTGTTAATCCCTCTTCAAAAATAGTTTAAGATGCAATACTTCGATGTTGCAACTCAACCATGCATTAGCTGCTTTATTTTCAAAGCTAAGTTAAAAAAAAGATATATTTTCAAAGCATAATTTTTTTCTTTTGAATTTTATTTTCAAACTTCAGAATTTCAGGTTTATATACATGAAACGTTAGTTTCATCATGATGGATCTCTTTAAGTTACAGGTTTGATTGACTTATCATACATGGTTCTAACATCGAAGGTGACATAGATCATTTTTGAATACATTTTTCGTAACACTTTATGACATGGAATATAACATCAACAAATCAAATCGTCCAAATTTGACAGTCAAATAACACTCATATATAAGCCTTGTTTTCACATATTCTATCCCCTACCAAAACCAAACTCTTGGGTCAACATAATTATCAGTGGTGTCCTCTTTCTCATCGGCACCTTCTTCAAAAGCGTCACTGAAGCCGTCTGAATGCTTACTGGTAGTCGGAATGCTTATTGTCGGTCGCATATTGCTTGGTTTTGGCGCCGAATGTGACAATAAGATACCGTCCTTTCCAACTAAACAGCATTAAAACATGTAACATGTGCTTTTATATAGAGACCAGGAATACAGTAGGTGTGAGTTTGTGTGACTTTATCCCGTTATCATCCTATCTCCAATTTAATTATGACATTGTTGATACCAATACCACGTAATTATGTTGGTCTCGAAAAATTTTGGTCCCAACAAGTTCAGGATAGTCGGACATGATATTTTTTAACAACCCTACTAAGTTTCTTTTATTTAAGGTCGTTTGTTTGCTAGAAATGAAGTCCAAGGAAAAGGAAAGTTGGTCCTTTCCATTTGTTTCGATAGTTTGATGAAGAATTATTTTTCTACTACTTGTAAGAAGGCTAATATTTGCTCTATCGTTTTATCTCAATAAGATACTAACTATCAAACTTAACATTGGAGATAATTAGGACGAAATTACAACTTTTTTGTAAACTTGTAATATCTTTTTAACTTCAGATATTCACCATCAAACTTAACATTGGGGGTCATTAAACGAAATCACTACTTTTTTTAAACTTTTACTGTTGAGTTTGGCCTTAAAAAATGTTATTAACATCCCACTCCTCTCGCGGAAAACTTCACAGGAAAAACTCAAGATATCTCAGTCAAATAAATGAAATGGAATAAACCTTAAAGGAAGTTAAGAACTTAAGACCTTCAAAAATTAGAGGAAAATGACATTCTAATAAAAACTTTGGCAATACTTAAATCTAACACATAACATAGAGTACTGGCCAAAAAAAACACATAACATAGAGTTATATTTAAATATATTTTAAAATTGGGTATGAAACTCTTCTCAAAATGATGAAACAAGGACTTAAAACGCAAAGAAAAGGAATGAAAAGAAAAGGCATATTAATCTCTACAGAATATCATAATGTCAAGAGCACAAACCGTTAAATCCCCTACTAAATTACAAGACACGCCCATTCCTTCAAACAGCAATCCACTCAACTTCCCAATATAAATGCCATTACTCAATGACCTTAAAATTTCATGAAAACATGTCCATGGTTGTTAAAATTGTCTCATGCGCCAAATTTCAACAGTACACTCTAAGCCAATCATATTGGTTTGATCTTGAAGTGCAGCGAAATGAGAGAAAAAACAAAACACTTCAAATCCTGCAGAGAGACGAGAAATTTCTGATTAGAACAAGCACAGCATAACATTAAAGGATGTGTGCCTTTGAAACGTGGGCAATATTCGTTAGGTGCCAAACCGATTAGAAATAACGATAAATACTCTACAGCCTACTGCCTTTAACAATAATAATGATGACACACATCAATCGTTATATCAATTATCACATCCAAAAGAAAAATAAATTATGATGTCAATGCAATGACTGGTTCAAAAAGTACTTTGCAGGAAGGAGAGCGTATGAAGAAGCTTACATGGAAGTTATGCATTGATAGACAAATCTAAACAATAGAAGTATATGGAAATTATCTCCCACACTATATTTCTAATTTAAAAAACCAAATCATCATATAGATGCACTGAAGCTGATCAATCTATCAAATTCAGTCTTCAAAATGAAATTTTTTTATATTTTCTTTGACTCTTGTAATTGAAGCGTCTCATGTTTTAGCTAGTGGAGCACTTTGCAATACAGTTCAAAATCATATTACAGTAACATCAAATTTCGATACAAGATCAAACTTCATATACCAGCTTTTTTTTATTAACACGGATCAACTCCATAGAATACCTAATGAAATTTGATCCCAACGGAACACATTAGGCTTGCTTTGGTCAAATGGATGGCGCTGAAGGGGAGGTAGGGGTAAGTGCAGTGGGTTATCAGTGTTGTTCGGTTGAAAAGAAGGGGGAGGGAGGTAAGATTTCTTGTTTGATACAGGAGAGGGGAAGGAGCTATTGCTAAGTTGGCAACTATGCCCTTCCATAGTCTTTTATACCGGAAATATATACAAAATATTTCTAAAATAATTTTAAATGACAATTTTATTATCATAGCATAGAATATAAATAATATACCCCTCTGTTCCTAAAAATATAACACATAATTACTTAACATGATTAGACTAAAGGTGCTATTGAAGTTAGTTAAAATTACATGATGTTAACTAGACACCATAACCACATTACTTTGTTCCTACCCTCCTTCTCTTGTTCATTATTGAAGAGCATTAGGGAAAATGTAAGAAAAATAGAAATAGGTATTATATTTAGGAGCAAATTCACATCAGCAAATAGGTCCTATAATTAGGAAAAGAGGAATCATATATAATAAAGGAAGTGAGTTAAACATGAAAGAGAAAGAAAAAAGAAACTGAAACAAGGGAACAATGTTGGCAAACAAAGGAAACAGAACAAAAAACCTCACCTTGATTTCCATGAAGAGTGAACAAATTGATTTAAAGTAAGAGGGTGATAATGGAATACTAAAAATATGCCGATAAAAAGTTGTCAAGATTAAGAAAAAAGATTCTCTCCCCTCAGAAAAAACCCCAATATTGGGGGAAAGGATGGGGAGGGGAGGCATCTACTTTTGCACCAAAACAATTCTTATCCCCACCCCTCCCTCCTCTTAAAAATCCCAACCAAACAACGCATTACGTAGCCTAACTTAACGACATTAACATACAGGATCTGCATATATCTAGATTTAGAACATTAATTCGCTGAACTCAATATCTAGCATTCGGAATTTTAGTCTAAAAAGAAAGCTTTCCAAAAATATTTATTCGTCTGTTGTCAATTTAGTTGGAATGTTATTGGCCAGAACATATCCACCATTCATTAAATTGACCAGCCCAGAAATATCCACATCAAAATTATGCAAGAGCAGAACCAATTTCTCCTTCCATCTATTTCTTATAGTCTGCTTGTAGCCCAAATATAATTTTATGGCCAAAGCTCCTCCAAGTTATCACAGGGAAAAATAATGTAGGAGAAGATGAATAGTGAAGACATGGTCTGATATGAGGTTAATTTTCCAGCCTCATGATGCCACAATCCAAATCCTATAAAAACTAAGGATATAGCACCTATGGTAGCCATGCTTGTAAGAAAGCTGTTATAGCTTTTAGAAGTTGGGCACTATCAGGATTGTTTAAGAGTTGAGTTTGTTATGCAACTTAGGATAAAATTGGTTATACAACAATTGCCAACTAGTGCCGCATGAGAATAATGAAAAGCAATAGAAATCAAAGGCAAAATATAATCACTTTAGAGATTATACATGAAAAGATGAGAAATCAGACAAAACCAAATAGAATATCAATAACCAGCTTCATCCATAAATAAATTGACTCACCTGAACAAGGTAATAAAAGATACGAAGACCTTCAGGATCTGCACTACTCTGAACGTCCACAAGAGATCCAATCTTTGATGTTGTGAAGGAAATATGTTCATTCCCCATAACAATTTCCAGCTCCTGCCGTCCAACTCGATCAGGTTCAGGCCAACTATTGTCATCTTCCTTCATTATCTGAATTAAAGCATAATTTAATAAGAAACAGGATTGATTCATTTAGATCCACAAAACGTTTATAGAATGGAAGTAATACTAGTAAAAACTATATTTTAGATTTTGATTATAATGTAACCATTTAAAGAGAAAAAGGGATTAGCAAGTAACAAAGGCTTCATTTGAGCATGTTGTGTGCCTTGGTCATAGTGTTTTTCATAGCAACCAGTGAAGTTTCAATGCATTGAGATGGAATATGGATAATGGATTCATTCTTCAAACTTAATTTCAGATAACTAAATTTCAAACATGCACCAGGGCAACATCCATCTCTAACACTAAAATTACTCAGAGAGGTCAATGGCTTCCCAGTGGATAATGCTATATCGCTTTCATCTCTCCGACTACTACTAACAACAGTCATGGTTCTTACAATTTAAAAAGAATGCATAAAGACAAAATTTCTGATAGCCAAACTCCTACACCAAGCACTCATGTAACACGAAATATCATTAACTCACAATCATCCTTGGCTCAGCAAATTCCATTTATATCCGAACAGTTAAGACCCCAGAATCAGTTTAACACCTAACAAAACCGTAAAGAATCCATCTTTCAAATTCTCATCCAAAAACCCCAGAGCAGAGTCATTTCCTTTATAGAATGTGTCATTGAAAAACATAAACACACTAAACATCACAAGCTTAAACACCTGTATTTCATTTGGCATACATGTAATGTTCATTTCACTTAGCATTCATGGTGTTTATTTCACTTACCATCCATATAAAGTTCATTTCCTCAGCATCCATATAGTGCTTATTTCATCCAACATTCATATAATGTTCATTTCACTTAGCATTCATACAGTGTTTATTTCATCTAGCATTCACATAATGTTCATTTCGCTCAGCATTTCACTTAACAACAAAGAGAACAATAATAGTAAACCACCATAAATAAACACAACAATATCTAAGTCTTCATGTGATAAAAAAGGCAATAACAATAACAAAATCAGATACAAACCCTAGAAAATCCACTAATTTACACCTTGAAGAAAAAAAAACTAAACCAAAAAAAAAACAAAAAATCCAGCTCCTACTTCACTCAAAACACCACATCAAAATGATTCAAACCATCAAACACCAAAAAATCAAGGAAATCGCAAAACAAAAAAAGAAAAAAATTAACACCTCGCTATCAGCAATAATGCGGCGACACTCGCGAAGAACAGCAGGAGTGAGGTAAACCTCTTTGCGAATGATGGTATCGTTCTTGTAATTAGAGTTATTTGCATACCGAAGCTTCCCATCAGGTCTGAACTCGAATTCAAGAAATTCATGCCCGAATTTTCCCTTGTGTCCAACGTAATATCTCAGGTAAAACTCACCACTCTCTTCTTCGCTTGCCATTTCTGCAACTTCTAGTTCTAGGGTTACACAGAAAGAAACAAGTGAAGAAGAAGAAGAAGACGATGTAGAAAATAGGGGTAGAATTGTAATTTTAATTAGCTTGTTATATACAAGCCCAATTAACTTTATAGCCCTGGGCCTTCTTTAAAAGGGACTGGCCCATCAGATTTTGGGATTTGGTGTATGAATTTTGAAATCAATGGTTATGGTTGTTCAATGTGATGGATGTTACTGAACTTTAAAAGTGAATTTAGAAATGTAGGGATTAATTGTAATGTGTTTAAGACCAGAAAAGTATTTGGTTGCCCAATGCAGAGGGGAAAAGGAAAGTAAGGAAAGTTATGGGTTTTTGGTAATTTACCTAAATCTCTGGACCCACAAGCTTTCTCTATTAATTTCACATTTTTTCTAGGATGTACAAACTTAACTTTCATCATTACCTCTAATTTTCATTTTTAACCTTTTACTTTCCATTGTTCCACTTTCCCTTCTTACAACAAAACAGACCCTTCGTGAATATGTTGTGTTTAAGGCCACAAAAGTATTAGGTTACATTGTTACACATGATTCAAGTTTTTTTAAAAAAAAAAAAAAACTTTAACCATATGTCAGGACAAAATGTGGAAGAGTTTTTTTATTTAAAATCAAAAATGTTATGTATGTTGCACCTAGCTAGACATGTTAATGTCATGCGTTTGGACAGTGCGACAAGCAATTTTGCCACACACGTTTTTATCGCACTTGAGAAACCTGTGACACCTATAATTGAGGTCAAATGTGTGACTAAGTGTCATTTTCAGGCGAGGCAACAGGCTATTTTTCTTGTAGTGATGAGTCTACAAGTTTTTTATGTTGAAGGCAATCATATTTTCCTTGTATTTTTCCTTTGACTTTCCTTTTGGTCAATCATCTTTTATATATACTTCTCATGACATATTTCTTTGTAAGATCCTCCTTTAATAAGCTAATATGATTTTCAAAATTTTTGTTGAACACTATATCATTTCAATTCTACTTTTCCTATTGTGACATAGCGAACTGAGATCCATTTGTTAATTTTTTTTTGTACTTGTATTCCCTTTGAGCTTCTTCACAAAATTATGTATTGGAACTCTTTCAAAGCACCTACCTCTTCAATAAGATCATTTTATTATAACCTTCTTTGAAATATTTATATTTACAACCGATTGATTTCTCATGCTTCAGACATGTCTCATTTGTTGAAGCTAAATATTCACAAATTAATCATTCATTTCTTATATTTAGGGCTAAAAGGAGTAGTGTGCGCATATTAAAAGGAATTGGTCTTCTAATACCATATGAAAGAAGGAATAGAACAACAAAGTGAAATGAATATGGCTAATAAAGCATACATGAATGTAAAACCTTCGGCACCCTATATCTCAATTATTTATATGCATTGTTTGAGCTCCTTTTCTCCATAGCCTCTTAAGGTTAACTTTTCTTCCTTTTGAGTTTCTTCGATACCTATATCTCGACTATTATATATATTTCTATGGCTACAAATTTTCTATTATATTCTCCGATATTGATGGCAATGCCATTTTTACACCACTTTTCAAAGTTTATGGTTAACTTTCCAAAAAAAGGTATAAGGTGTTGGATTACTTAGCTTTGAGTATATTCTTATGAGTTTTTTATGCTTTAGCCCTTACACATATAGTATATAGTTAACCATAGACTACTAGGTAAGAATATAATAAGAATAAAATATATTAATAAAGGATATATTGTTTCTAGTCAATGAATCAATATAAACCCCCATTTCTATATATTCCAAAAGCAAAACTGTTACAAACATTTCAAAATCCCCATGAAACTGGTAATAAACATGAGAACGCGGAACCCGTCCTTTTCTCTCTCTCCTTTTCTCCCTTCCTTTCCTCAATCATAGAATTCATCTCACCTAATGGTCATAATGTCTCACTTATTCCACAACAAATTTCTCCTTCGATACACACAATCTCACCATTCAATAATTATAACTGCCTATTTTATTTTAATCAATAATATAAAAACTCCCTATTTCAATCAATATTTCCACCGTTTCAATAATTATAATTGTCTATTTTAATTCATTTTTTACATTAAACTTCCTATTTTGTTCAAAAACTAAATTATATATTTTTAATCAATCATATGAAAAATGCCTATTTTATTATTTCTTCATTTTTTTTCATAAACAACATCTCTTACATGAATTAACCGAAACTTATCAGATGGATTTGGAAGAGATGTTGTTTGAAGAAATAATATGTTGTTTACAAAAATGATGGGTTGACAATGAGAAAATCATGTGGGAGAGATTAATGGTTGATAAGATAATAAAAGGGGGGAAATTAATAATTTCCTATGAAAAAAATGAAAAATAATAAAATGGGCAGTTTTTGTTTGATTGATTAAAAATATATAATTTGTTTTTTGAATAAAATAGGAAGTTTAATGTCAAAAAAATGAAAATGAAAGAAACATGGTCTAAAATAAATTAGGTAGTTATAATTATTGAAATGAAGGAAGTAATGATTGAAATAGGAAGTTTTTTTTAAACGAAAAAAAAATAGGAAGTTTTTATATGATTGATTAAAATAATATAATTTAGTTTTGAATAAAATAGCAGTTTATGATTAATAAAGAAAAGAAAAATAATTTCAAATTTTCTTGGCAAGTTTTTGTTCCTTCCAATTTCTCGGTGAATGTTTTTGGGAAATTCTTTTCTTTTCTTAATCTGAGAATGGTGAGATAGAAGAGGGTGAGATTGTGTGTATCAAAGGAGAAATTGGTTGTGGGATAAGTAAAACATTATGACCATTAGATGAGATAAAGAATTATGATTGGGGAATGGGAGGGAAAAAAGGAGAGAGAAAAAAGGAGGAAGGAGACAATTGGTTGTGGGATAAGTAAAACATTATGACCATTAGATGAGATAAAGAATTATAATTCCATACCTTACTTGTCCCTCTGCGTTAATATGTGAAATTTAACTACTTCAAAGGATTAGTCTATTTTCTTGGTATGGACCCCTCAATTTATTGTTGCATTCTACCATTATCACAAATCAGGGATGGAAGGAGACAATGCCATGAATGGCAAACAGAGAAGGAGAACCAAAAAGAAGTATCATCAGCAATGGACTACTTGTTTAAAAAGATCCTCTTTGCAGAAGTGGAGCAATTGTCTTAGAAAAAAGTTCTCCAATCATATCTAATGTATATGTTAATAAATACTCCCTCCATTACTAAATATAAGATCATTTTGACGAAGTGAATAAGTTCTTAAATATAAGATCACTTCCTATTTTATCTCAAGTTTTGCCCAAACTACCCTTATACTTCCTCTTTTCATTGAAGGAGAGAGAAAAAAGGAGGAAGGAGATAAAATTGGTTGAAGCTATTTTCCAATGTGGAATCTACTTGGATGGTCTTCAAATGATTTGGCACTATAAAAACTATTTTCTCAGTGCTAAACACATAGGACTTATTTTAGAGCTAAACATATAGAATTTGAACATGCACCATGCCACCAGCCATCCCTAGCTAGCACTAGGAATCACTCAGAGAGATCAATGGCTTTTTAGTGAATTATGCTAGCCATATTTATTTCATTCAAACAGTTCTCATTTTTCAAATTCTTCATCAGTTCCAAAAATGTTTCCCTATCCTTTGAGAAGTGAAGCAGAAGAACACGAATATGATGACTGGTAAAAATAAGATCGTTCGATCAGATCAACGATGTAGAATCTAGAATTGTTTGGCTTGAGAGAAAATAGGGCAAGAATTGTAATTTTATTGACTTGATTAGCGAAACGCCCAATGAATTTTAAAGCCTGGGGCTTTTTTAAAAAGGGACTGGCACATTGATGAGTAAAATCTTGGAATGGTACGGTACATCAGTTCTGCGGTCTAATTTACAATTCGGGTTTTGGTTTATGAATTTTGAAATCGGTGGTGGTTGTGGTCGTCATTCAGTTTAATTTCATGACTTCTATGACCACCGATCACTTAACTTTAAAACAAACCTGGAAATTTTGGGGTTAATTTTCATAAAAGACACATACATAGTTTAGGAACTAAAATTATAAAACCACTTATTTATGACTAACAGGATTAAATAAGTTATGTCATCTTTCTATCAAGTTGTAAAAACTTTTATCACCAATGATTTGCTCTTGAAATTTTCTAAACCATTGGAAACAAATCTAATGTTGAATAGGGGTGAGCAAAAACGAACCGAAACCAAAAATCAAACTGAGTCAAGTGACTTTTGATATTTTGTTTGTTTCGGTTTCACTTTTTAAAACTTTTGGTTTTCATTTTCGGTTTTTTAATTTGGAACAAAAAAAAACTGAAACATTTAAAAATTAAAAAATAAAATTACGCTAAAACCAAACAATCTATATCTTAAAGAAAAAGAAAGTCCAAATGATGAGTACTACTTTTAGTCTTAATTATCTTAATTATAAGACCATTTTGAATTTTTAAATTAATAGTTTCAAAATGTGTATGATTATCATTTTTATTTAAAACTAATTTATTCTACTTATTAACTAACTTAAAATCTAATAATTACATGTATAATACTCCCTCCGTTCCTAAATATAAGATCACTTTAGGATGGAGAGCTTGTTCCAAAATATAAGATCACTTTCTAATTTGACTCAAGTTTTCCCCAAATTACCCCTATACTCCCTTCACCCAAAAAATAGTGGTTTGAAGGTGAGAAGATATTTTTAAAACTTAGGTGAGGGGCATTTTGAAAATTTCATGTGATGCTAACTCATTGGAATGTCTTCCTTAATCTCTCCAAATTTGTGATCATATATAGGAACGAGGGAATATGTCATAATTTAATTGGTAAATCTACTTCATCAACTTCCACAAAAAGGTCAAATGGTCTTATATTAATGACTTGAAGGGGTATTCTAATATGCTTAATAGGCAATAGCTCAAAATATAAACTCTACATAAGTACATGTTTAATTAATTTTTCTTTTTCTTTTTTTGCCAGGAACTACATGTTTAATTGCACTAGATAAGATGTAGCATTTATATAATTTTATCCCTTCTTGCATATTTTGACCCTTCCAAAATCTGGAGAAGGAATAGGAAATCAATCGGTTGAGTTATTGTGTTTTAAATACATTGAGGGTTAATTGCTTATAACATACATAATAATTATTAATTAATAAAAAGTAATGACCCTAATTTGTTTTAAAGTCTGATAAAAAAAATTTTGTTGACCACTGGACACACTAAATTAACAACAGGTTCTAATTTGCCCTTCAAGTAATTAAAGTGGTCAAATTTTACCCTCATCTGACGGTGAATGATGTTTGACCGCTTAAAAACTTCGAGGAATTGCACATTAACCACATATATTATGTTTATTTATATTTTGGTTGGTATAGTTTGCTTCAATTTTCATTTTAATCCATGTAGTTTAAAAACAAAAGGTTTAGTCCCTCAAATTTGATTTCGTTAGGCGTTAGCACAGTTGGTCTCTATAATTTAAAAATGTAAATTTAGATTTTAAAAAGTTTGAAAATTTATATTTTATTTGGTCACATCAATCTCCTATTCATCTGACCATGTCATCGTAATTAACACTATCAGCGACATGTTAGCATATTTAACACCGTCAACACATGCATATTCAAGTCCATATAAAACTATAGGGACTAACTGTGCTAACGGAATCAAATCTGAAGGACCAAAACCTCTTGTTTATTAACCTACAGGGATTAAAACAAAAATTGAAGCAAACTATCGGGACCAAAATATAAATAAAAATAATATATGAAGTCAATTTATATGCAATTCTGTGAAGTTTTCAAACTCTCAAACGTTACTGACCATCAGGTGAGCGTAAAATTTGACCTCTTTATTTATTTGAAGGGCATATTAGGGTCTTTTGTTAATTTAGAGTGATTGTTAATTTAGGGTGACTAATAATGATGCACGATAGTTACTGGCAAATTAGAAAATTACTCATTAATAAATGAATTCGATGTAGTTATTGAGTTTGCAATAATCACGTGTTAGTTTTATAAAAAGTTCATAGAAAACGATTTTTTTCCATGAGTGTATACAAAACAATAACTATTAATAATCATGATATTTCTGGCAAAAAAAACAATAATCATGCTTTTGTTTTTTAGCAATAATAATTATGATTATTAAATTGTAATCATCATGGGTGACTTTTTTCTAAACCTTTTGGGAGATCAAAAGGGAATCTTTCACAAATCGCAAATTTCTAAAGTTTTTTTTTTTGAACTGGCAAATTTCTAAAGTTTGAGGGAAGAAGGAAGAGGAAATGATTTTGTGAAATAGAAAATAGAAAATGTATTAATAGGCGGACTTCTTGCGGTTTAAATAAATTAAGGGTGGCTATACTTGTATCAATTATCAAAGGGGTAAATTACTCTTTTTTTGGACAATAAATTACTCTACTTATTTAGTAGTTTTCACGGAGTCTATATATATCTCTATATTTTATAAATCTAATCCACCCCTTCTTAAGAAATTCAAATTATATGATCAGTCACAAATCAATCCGTGTTTTTCTTTTTTAAATAACTGAATCCATTTTAAGAAAATCAACGATTTGATTCAATTAATAGGTCAATCGAGTTTTCTTTTGTTTTGGTCAGCAGTCAATCGAGTTTTCCAATCAGTCAAAAATTGCAATCAGTGATTTTCTTACAACAAAATCAATTATAAAATAATCAGCAATTTCATTAAATCATTTCACTAATCAATTTTTCAAATCAGCAGTAAACTGATTAACATAATTTAATAACACAATAAATTTTAAGATAACCAATAATTTCATTCAATTATTAAGCCAATCAAATTTTACAATAAGATCTTTTCTAAATTTAACAACCCAAATAATTTCTTAATATATATGTAAGCATAAAATTAGATATGCAAATTAAATAAATGTATCTCTTCTAATTTTATACGGGAAATTATAGCGAATATAATTTTTAATGTCAATGTATCATTACCAAAAAGCGCATTCTTCGGAACCTAAAACTAATATTCTTAGCTACAAATAGGAGCTATAAGGTGTAGGCTACATTCATACATCAGTTTCATCTGTCAAGAGAGTTTAACTTTAAGAAATGGCAAAGTTGGGAATTGCATTAATTCCTTCTGTATTGCCACTAGCGATCATAGTATTAATTATTTCGAACATGGAGACTGCTCTAGGAGGAACAGACCCGCATCATGACCCACAGCAAATGACAACGGGTAATGTAAATTAAACAGTTTTTCTAACAAATATAATGCATGCATGGTTATGATACTTGTTCTAGTTTTGTACTACAAGTTTTAATAGTTTAAAATCATTGTATTTATTTACTTTTGTCAAAACTTTCATAGAAAAGATGCGAGGCTCACTAAGTACGTAACCCACTACAAACAAGCCAGAACTGATAATAAGAATAATTCTTTTGCCATCTATTCACAAGTAATTAAAGCCATGCAATTTTGAGAGAATGAATTGTTATTACTATTATGATATGATTACTGCTGTTTTTATATTTTTTTAATTTATCTTGTATTGAAATTAATAAATTTATTCAATTTATTTAATTTAGAAAATTGGTGGAAACATTACGAAGGGAATTTCCCGAGAACACAATCCAATATATTGTAAGATTAAAACTGCTAGGTCACCATTACCGAGTGAAGAATAGAAAAATAATGATAATTATGAATATTTTGTTGCCCTAATTTTCACATTTTCTTTGAGATTGGGATATTTATTTATTTATATAATGGAAATTACATAGGAAATGCACAATTACATAGGATATTTATTTATTTATATAATCAATAACCACCATTTGGTAGTTAAAGTATTGTATTATAATCAAATGCACAATTTTTATGAATATTTTGTTGCCTTAATGTCAACATTTCCTCTAAGGTTGAGATATTTATTTATTTCATGGAACTTGCTCAGGAAATATCATGAGGAAAGTTCCACAAGGACCGAATCCAATACATAACGGATCACCACTACAATTCGGTACTTAAAGTCCTATATTTCAAGAAAATGCATGTCTACTATGAATATTTTAGCTGTAATTTTAACATTTCCTCTTAGATTGAGAATTTTGTTTATTTAATGGTAATTTCTTAGCAAATATCTTGAGTAAAGCTCCAAAAGGACCATATCTAATACATAATTGACCACCGCCATTTGATACTTAAAGTCTTGTATTCTAATCAAATGCACAATCATAATGAATATTTTGTTGCCTTAATTTTAACATTTACTCTAAGGTTAAGTTATTTATTTATTTCATGGAAATTGCTCAGGAAACAGCATGAGGAAAGTTCCACAAGGACCGAATCCAATACATAACGGATCACCACTACAATTCGGTACTTAAAGTCTTATATTTCAAGAAAATGCATGTCTACTATGAATATTTTATTGCTGTAATTTTAACATTTCCTCTTAGATTGAGAATTTTGTTTATTTAATGGTATTTTCTTAGCAAATATCTTGAGTAAAGCTATAAAAGGACCATATCTAATACATAATCGACCACCCCCATTTGGCACTTAAAGACTTGTATGCTAATCAAATGCACAATCTTTATGACTATTTTGTTGCCTTAATTTTAACATTTACTCTAAGGTTAAGTTATTTATTTATTTCATGGAAATTGCTCAGGAAATAGCATGAGGAAAGTTCCACAAGGACCGAATCCAATACATAACGGATCACCACTACAATTCGGTACTTCAAGTCCTATATTTCAAGAAAATGCATGTCTACTATGAATATTTTAGCTGTAATTTTAACATTTCCTCTTAGATTGAGAATTTTGTTTATTTAATGGTAATTTCTTAGCAAATATCTTGAGTAAAGCTCCAAAAGGACCATATCTAATACATAATTGACCACCGCCATTTGATACTTAAAGTCTTGTATTCTAATCAAATGCACAATCATAATGAATATTTTGTTGCCTTAATTTTAACATTTACTCTAAGGTTAAGTTATTTATTTATTTCATGTAAATTGCTCAGGAAAGAGGAAAGTTCCACAAGGACCGAATCCATTACATAACGGATCACCAATACAATTCGGTACTTAAAGTCTTATATTTCAAGAAAATGCATGTCTACTATGAATATTTTATTGCTGTAATTTTAACATTTCCTCTTAAATTGAGAATTTTGTTTATTTAATGGTTATTTCTTAGCAAATATCTTGAGTAAAGCTCCAAAAGGACCATATCTAATACATAATCGACCACCACCATTTGGTACTTCAAGTCTTGTATGCTAATCAAATGCACAATCTTTATGACTATTTTGTTGCCTTAATTTTAACATTTGCTCTAAGGTTAAGTTATTTATTTATTTCATGGAAATTGCTCAGGAAATAGCATGAGGAAAGTTCCACAAGGACCGAATCCATTACATAACGGATCACCACTACAATTCGGTACTTAAAGTCATATATTTCAAGAAAATGCATGTCTACTATGAATATTTTATTGCTGTAATTTTAATATTTCCTCTTAGATTGAGAATTTTGTTTATTTAATGGTAATTTCTTAGCAAATATCTTGACTAAAGCTCCAAAAGGATCATATCTAATACATAATCGACCACCGCCATTTGATACTTTAAGTCTTGTATTCTAATCAAATGCACAATCTTAATGAATATTTTGTTGCCTTAATTTTAACATTTACTCTAAGGTTAAGTTATTTATTTATTTCATGGAAATTGCTCAGGAAACAGCATGAGGAAAGTTCCACAAGGACCGAATCCAATACATAACGGATCACCACTACAATTCGGTACTTAAAGTCTTATGTTTCAAGAAAATGCATGTCTACTATGAATATTTTATTGCTGTAATTTTAACATTTCCTCTTAGATTGAGAATTTTGTTTATTTAATGGTATTTTCTTAGCAAATATCTTGAGTAAAGCTATAAAAGGACCATATCTAATACATAATCGACCACCCCCATTTGGCACTTAAAGTCTTGTATGCTAATCAAATGCACAATATTTATGACTATTTTGTTGCCTTAATTTTAACATTTACTCTAAGGTTAAATTATTTATTTATTTAATGGAAATTGCTCAGGAAATAGCATGAGGAAAGTTCCACAAGGACCGAATCCATTACATAACGGATCACCAATACAATTCGGTACTTCAAGTCCTATATTTCAAGAAAATGCATGTCTACTATGAATATTTTATTGCTGTAATTTTAACATTTCCTCTTAGATTGAGAATTTTGTTTATTTAATGGTAATTTCTTAGCAAATATCTTGAGTAAAGCTCCAAAAGGACCATATCTAATACATAATCGACCACCACCATTTGGTACTTTAAGTCTTGTATGCTAATCAAATGCACAATCTTTATGTCTATTTTGTTGCCTTAATTTTAACATTTACTCTAAGGTTAAGTTATTTATTTATTTCATGGAAATTGCTCAGGAAATAGCATGAGGAAAGTTCCACAAGGACCGAATCCATTACATAACGGATCACCAATACAATTCGGTACTTAAAGTCCTATATTTCAAGAAAATGCATGTCTACTATGAATATTTTATTGCTGTAATTTTAACATTTCCTCTTAGATTGAGAATTTTGTTTATTTAATGGTAATTTCTTAGCAAATATCTTGAGTAAAGCTCCAAAAGGACCATATCTAATTCATAATCGATCACCACCATTTAGTGGTTAAAGTCTTGTATTTAATCAAATGCACAATTTTTATGAATATTTTGTTGCCTTAATGTCAACATTTACTCTAAGGTTGAGATATTTATTTATTTCATGGAACTTGCTCAGGAAATATAATGAGGAAAGTTCCACAAGGACCGAATCCAATACATAACGGATCACCACTACAATTCGGTCCTTCAAATCCCTATATTTCAAGAAAATGCATGTCTACTATGAATATTTTATTGCTTTAATTTTAACATTTCCTCTTAGATTGAGAATTTTGTTTATTTAATGGTAATTTCTTAGCAAATAACTTGAGTAAAGCTCCAAAAGGACCATATCTAATATATAACTAGCAGTGTGACCCGCGCGTTGCGCGGGAGCATTATTTTCATTATCTTGAAAAGTATTAGAGCTTATAATAATCTCTTATAACCAATTGAAGCATTTTGCATAAACGTACACTGGAAATAAAATAGCTATTCATAAACAGAGTGTTAATGGAAAATCATAATGTTAGGTTATATTAGATGACTAATAATAGTAGAAGAAGTGATAAACAAATAATTTAACACTCTGTTAAACCCGCGCGTTGCACAGGAGCATTATTTTCATCAACAGTAGAGCATATAACAATTTCCTATAACTATTGAACATTATATTTGTGGAGATTCACAATGGAAATAAAATAGCGATGACAACTAAAAGGGTTTTTTTTATAGAAAAACATAATGATAATAAGTATTTTTAGGCTTAAAAATGAAAGGTTTAATAGATGAATAATGGCGAAGACGACTAAAAGAGTTCCTCTCGCTTCGCGTGGTTAAGAGAAGCAAATGAAACACACATTATCAAATATAGAGTTATTACTAAAATAAAGCTAGATTATGCGTTTTTATAAAAAAAGATATAAGATACATGAAAGCATAAAAAGTGAGAAAGATTAGTGTAGTAAGGTATATTTGATTCAAGCATATTGTTCCCCGCGCTGCGCGCGGTTAAAATAAGATTTCCAGACTTGAGCAATTTCTTCAGATGTGCTGATAATCCGGGCTCTGCTTTTCAGATTTGTCACTACAGAATCAACTGCCATGGTGATACCACGCCTCAGGTCCATTGCATTCATTCCAGCTGCAACTGACTTGCACCCCTCGGTGAATATTGCTCGAGTGAGGACAGTGGCACATGTGGTACCTGCAGAATAATCAAGCAAGACAAGAGCTCATTTCCATTGTGACAAAAATCCAAAAGGGGGGAAAACTAAGACTTCCTTCATGGATGCCAACTCACCATCACCAGCTACGTCATTGGTAGCATTTGCAACCTGCTTTACAAGACTGGCTCCAATATTCTTTACTTTATCCTTAAATTCAATGCTCTTTGCAACAGTCACACCATCTTTAGTCACTTTCGGGGCACCAAAGCTTTGTTCAATCACCACATTACGGCCCTACATCCCAACACATAACAAATGAAATTCCAAAAGAAAAAGACCAGCTGAAATACCTTCTATTGCTTCTTGTTTTGAAATAACACATCAATGTATGAATATTAAAACAGCAATACTACAATAACACCATCCAACTTCCACTCCAAGTAAAATCTCACAGTTAAAATTATATCAGTAACTAATCTAGATTCCCACAGCAACTAAAAAACACACATTCAAGTGATCATGTACTATTTAGGTAGACTACCCTGGGACCCATAGTGACTTTAACAGCATCTGCAATATGGTAGAACTATATCTGGTTCAAAGAAATAATGCATAGTAAAAACAGAAAAATTGCTCTATTAGGGTGTTCCAAGTATGTATCCCACTCTTCACTCAATCTATAAGCCTAAAAGAATCTCCAACCAAAAGACACTGTCAAATATTCTGTATAGCCAATGATTCATTCCCAGGGCTAATGGCCTACAAAACTAACGAACTACAATGAGAAGGAATGAAAATTTCAGTGCCCGCATCTCACTTTCATCCATTTCCACTTAGGCATCAAACTAAACAGCACAATCACTCCTACCTTCCCACACTGCCCATTCTATTGGCACAATTCCACACCTACCAACTTTAGAGTTCAGTTTCCTTTTAACAGCAGACATATGAGCAAATAGAGAAAGTGAAAATAATCTAAATCAGAACATGGCAAGAGATGGGCAAAAAAACTTACTCATATAGCATGTATCCGCCCCCAACATTGGCAGCAGAAAAAATAGTTGCATGAGCACTAGATACAGAATCCTTCCCCAGAGAGGGCAGAGAATCTTTTTGATCACCATCCAGCTGAAACAAACGTAATTTACTAAAATCATGTGAGCATAATGAAGTATGTCCTAGAAGCTGCAAATCATATATGTAGGTAAATGAAAAACACTCTCCCAAGCATTTTATCAAATACTTGGTAGGCAGTAGTACATAAAGATATAAGCAAAGGGAAGATACAAGCATTTTATCAAACACTTGGTAGGCATTTTATCAAACACTCTCACAAGCATTTCAACTAATCAAGGTAGATCCACAAGCACTATAAAGTTGTAATCCAAGTGAGAAACCAACAAATGCTTCCCTCACGTTACTCGTTCAAACAGAAAAGGTAGAAACAGAGAAGATGAAACAAAATCACAAAGAACTAAGTACAGAAATTTTTGCCAGTCATTGCTTTTCTTGTACAAAATCACAGAAATGATACAATCAGAGAACTAAGTACAAAATCACAAAACTAAGCATTTGATGTATCAAACACTCTCACCTCCTTATAAATGATACGATCATCAGCCATTGCTTTGTATGAAGATGAGAGGAAGTACTACACGACCAACCAAATGGAACTGCCTTGCAATGAACAACTTCTGCATCATATAGGGAGGCTTAAATAGACCAGGCTTTGCACTTTTCTTGCCGGAAAACACGCGAAGAGACAGGCAGCCCTATGAAGCTCTATGGCAGAAGCTAGACAAGAGGAAAAAGAAGGGATTGGGGAACGACATTTATAGTTTATATGATGGTTGAATAGACAAAATCACCAACTGAACTTGCAAGCTTCTGGATTAAAGGACACTGACAGCGACAACAAAAACCTACCAAGATATTATCAATCTTTGACCTATAGCTAATTAGACCAGAATTCACAATAAAAGAAGTAAAAACCCCAAACCTACCAACAAATGCTTCCCTCACGTTGAAAGTGACACCACACACCTACCAAGATTTCCTCAATCTTTGCCTTCTAGCTCATTTCAAAAAGATTGGACAGGAAAAGCAATATAAGAAGGACTAAAAATAAATCATTCCATCCGGACTAAAAACCATGATACTAACATATTAAAAATAAAAATAAGGACTTGTGTTTTTTTAAAACGAAAATAAAATAGACACTTGAGTCCTAAATAAAGAATCTAGATCACTTTTTTTAAGAAAATTAAGGAATACTTAATTTTAGATGTCTACCGAATAATATCACTCTCTATTTAGTGTAAGTAGTTAGTAGCCTTTCCTACCATATCAAAATTCTTGTTAATATGAATAAGAGTAATTTAGGAGAACCACGACCAAAAATTTATGCAGAACTTATAGTTAGCACCGAAATGAAGTCTATATCTCGATCATATATTTAGTACCGGATGGATTAAAAGATAATATTCCCTCCGGTCCTAAATAAAAGACCTAGATAACTTTTTTTGGGGAGATTAAGGAAGGCTTAATTTTAAATGTCTTTCCAATAACACCCCTCCTTAGTTAGTTTAATTACTTAGTAGCACTTCCTCCCCTATCAAAGTAGTTGTTATGAAGAAGAAAGGTAATTTAGGAAAAAGGTGACAAAAAATGTATCTAGCTCATATATTTAAAACTAAAATGAAGTCTTTATCTAGGTCCTATATTTAAGTCCGGAGGGAGTATAACATTAGCGATTAGACATTAGGCATTAGTCATTAGTCAATGGGAAAAAATTAGATCACCCTACTTCAGTCCTACACAGGACAATATATGAAAGTATATTTTATTCAGTAGACCATTAGACCATCAAAAATCAGAGCACTGCACAGCGAGCTCTTTCAAAGAAAAGTCTAGTTAGAATAGCTCAAGAAGCTAAAAAACAGTGAAACAAAATTTGGGAAGAGGCTTGCTGCTCAAGAAGCTTATGAGTATTCACTTTTTAAAAAATATAAATTTTAAACTAAATACTGTGTTACGCTACTTACAACTTATGAACGACACAAATTTATGACCGCAACAATGTGTATTTATCATTAGCGGTTTTTAAACATTTTACCTTCCCTAAGAGCACAAAGAGGACACTATAAAAATTAAATACAAGCAATGTTTACATTCACTGGTATGTATTTATATTTCCAATAAAATTGAGTGATTAAATACGAATACCTACATACAAAGAAGTACTTATTCTTCTTCCTCTTCTTCATTGTCTTTGACAATTATACTGTATTTGTAATACCACTACGATCCTACTACATTTAAGTTAATTGTCGCATAAGGAAAGCTCACTTTCGTGGCTAATAGTCGTTATAACTTCTTCGAAGGAATGAATAAGCACAGAAATTAGCATATTTAATTTGGAGGAGAGACTAAGCACATTCGTAGGGATCATAACACATATGTATGAGAATCTTAGATGACATTGGACAAGCAAAAATAGTCGAGTTGCAAATGGTCCTAATAATTAATTTTGTGTAAGTTAGCGATAATATCGTAACCGCGCGCGAAGAGACAATTACAAAATTATGTGTTTTACATCATCGTTAATGTTGTATTATGCCTAAGTACATAAATGACGCGAATTTAAATGGGCCTATGATGCTCTGTTATGGTTCAATGAAATATTTTTAAAAAATATAGAGATAATTAATTAGAGGTCCCTCACAAGGGAGTTAATACTGGAAAAGTCCCAAAAGTTGAAAATATTAATGTAAGGTCCCAAGGGACCTCACATTAATATATTTGAAAAGTGAAAAGACAGTTTTGCCCCTAACCTTAAAAAAATTTACCCCACCCCCCACCTTCCTCCTCCTCCCTCACCCACCCCACCCCCACCCCCTCCTCCCTCACCCGCCCCACCCACACCCCTCCACCTCCCTCCATCGCACCCCCACCCCCCTCCCCCTCCAGCCGCCCCCTCCCTCCATCGGCCCCCCACCCCACCACCATTTGGGGCGATGGAGGGAGTGGGTGGGGGGCGATGGAGGGAGTGAGAGGGGGGTGGGGTGGGGGCCGATGGAGGGAGGGGGCGGCTGGAGGGGGTGGGGTGCGATGGAGGGAGGTGGAGGGGGGTGGGTGGGGCGGGTGAGGGAGGAGGAGGGGGTGGGGTGGGTGAGGGAGGAGGAGGAAGGTGGGGGTGGGGTAAATTTTTTTTAAGGCTAGGGGCAAAACTGTCTTTTCACTTTTCAAATATATTAATGTGAGGTCCCTTGGGACCCTACATTAATATTTTCAACTTTTGAGACTTTTCCAGTATTAAATCCCTTGTGAGGGACCTCTAATTAATTATCCCACAAATATATTTTGCTTAAATGATTTATCTTCTCTTAGTCATTATCTATAAACTAATTATAATATATTATACTACCTCCGTTCCTAAATATAAGATCACTTTAGCAAATTTGGAGAGATTAAAGAAGACATTCCAATAAATTAGGATTACATGAAATTTTCAAAATACCCCTCACTTAAGTTTTAAAAGTATCACCTTCTTCAAACCACTATTTTTTGGGGGTGAAGGGAGTATAGGGGTAATTTAGGGAAAACTTGAGTCAAATTAGAAAGTGATCTTATATTTAGGAATCAGCTCTCATCCCTAAAATGATCTTATATTTAGGAACGGAGGGAGTAATTAACAAATGTCAGACCTATTGGTAAATTAACCTATATTTTTGCCTAATATTTGAGCTCTTCACTTTATGCTAGTGTTGTAAGAACTAGATCAAATACCGTCGACCGCTTTATATTTCGACTCAACGGTTATCAGTTTAACCGTCAATTCAACCATCAGTTTGAGCGATCAGACCGTGTTGAACCATGACCTGAAATCGTGTCCGACTCATCTTCCGGTCCGGCTTTAACAACATTGCTTTATCTATCAATATTTTTACTATCATCTTCTATTTGCGACTCTTGTGGGCTTTATATTGTTTTAACTTTTAACAACGATAGTTTAATGTCATGCATGTCCATCTTCCATTTTAAGAATGTGGCCTTCTTGTCAAGATTGGGCCTGATTCTGTTTGCTTTAACAATTATATCTACCTTCAACGTAATCAAGAAAAAAACAAATTGAAGAGGAAGACTAGTCAGAATAGTTAAAAAACATGAAGATTCATCAATTAAGATTGATTGGAAACCACTGATTTATCATTGTATGAGTAATTACATGAAAAAATCATTTACCCTCAGTTAAGGAGGTAAAAGATAAAAATAAATAAATAATAGTCTAAAGTGAATTTGGATGAATAATATAAGCTTAAGTTACTAATTAAAAATTGGAGCCACAAATTTGTTCATTCCAGATATTAATACCATCGTCGTCTTGCATATACAAGCTCTGTGGAGTTTGATTCTCTTCCCACAAGCATGGTCACCTTCAAAATTGAATCTCACTGCATCAAATGTCCTTTCTGTAACACTAATTTCATATTTACTTTATTTCTTATAGAATATATCTTGCCTAATTTTCTTTTCCAATTGAACAAAAAATGATTTTTCTTGGCTTCAGAAACAAAGCAGCCCCTCAAATATTGCTCTTCACTTATCTGCTCAATTTTTATCAATATTCTATTTTAGTGAAACGAGTATAGAATATTGTTCCTCTATTTCCCTTCCCATTCCTATTATAAGGCGTCTTCTAAAATGTGTTCGGTGCCCTTTAATATAATATATTCGTTAATTAGTTTTAACGATTACCATAATTTTGTTTATAAGCCTCATATTTAACTGGTGGAAGGCTAAAAATTTGGATTTTTTTTGCTTAGCCCGTAAATTTCATTTTTTGCTTAGAATCCCATCTTCATTCACCTTTAATCAAAAACTACTTAAAAATAGTTGATGACTACCGACGGAATTTGCATTGATAATTCAATAATTTGAGGTGGATGAACCAAGAAAACGAATTTATAGATGGGAGTTGTTATTTAGCTATTTTCCCCTATGATAAATAATTTAGTGAAGCCACATATTTTCTATGCAATTTTTTAAACTAAATACTGCTAAGTGGTATATGCTTCCACAAATTTTCTTTAATTATGACAGAGGAGACTTGAACCTCCAACCTATTGAGCTCATGAAGATTATGCGTATTTATTTGCTAATTATTATATTTATAGTATCTAAAATCCATTAGTATAATTACATTTCATCTTATATACATTATATATTGTCAATGTTTATCAAACTCGTGAGTAGGTTTATCAAACTTGTGAGTTTAAGTAAATTAGTGGAGGAAAAATAAAATCGGATCGTAGACTTAAATCATAAACTCGTTAGAGTTTACCTTTAATAATAAACACTTTTTTTCAATATATAATTAAATAATAAATGCAAAATATAACAAAAATTGACTTCAATATATTTTAAATATAAATAGTTGATATTAAATAATATACCAACATATATACTTTATCAACCAAAATAAAGTAATTTCTATACAAATTCATTGAAAATGGTCAAATAGAAATAATTAAAATGAGGTTTAAGGCAAGTTAACCCGATTATTTGTAAGGCAGAAATGTAAAAAGCGATCAATTCAGCATGCACACTCATGAGTTTTTACCGAGTATATAACCACTAAATTTTTAGTGACTTGTTACACATTTTACCTAGGTATAATTGTAAAAATGGTAAAATTGAAGTCTCAACTCACGAGTTTGACAATAATGTATATTGTACATTATATTTAACTTATCAATATCTTATTAAATATTTGTTCAGTGTTTAAGCATTAAGGTTTAATCTAATCCATGGATATTTAACCACGTATATATTTCCATCGTTGATTTTATTAGAGTTATTCTCCTTCCAAAATTACCGATGAAATTTTATTCTGCCAGAAATTGACTGCATTTTTTAAGTGAAAGAATGGAAGTAGCAGTTGTTCATTTGCATATTTTTAAAGATATTCGGGCATAAGTTTATTATTATTAATCAGATAACACAATATTATAAGATGTATGAAATCTATCGTGCTAAGAAAAATTCTTATCTCTTTCCAAACAATGCTCAGGGTTTTTAAATGCAATGTATAAATATATAGATGCATGAATTCGAACTTTATGTACAGGATGCACCTGAACTTAAAATTCGACGTATATAATAACATTGTGATGCGTGAATATCATTTTAGCAGATGAAATTACTAATAGAATGCAGATTTAGAAGTCGAATTTCGAGTAATCACCATTCACTGAACATATAGTTTTACAGCTAAAAAAATATTCATAACACTTTAATTTATAAGTTAAACAACACAATTCTTTCATATATACATGCACCATTAGTAGTCGTTACTAAAAAAGTTTAAAATTTGAATGCGATATCCCTTCCCAAGATGCACATAGCTATAAAAATAAAGCCAATGTAGCATTCACTCATAACTTTTCATCAAATAAACAATTGTGAGTGATTAGTGTAATGGCAAACATGCGGAGCTATTATTCTTGTTCTTCGCGTCTATTATTAGCAACAACAGTGATTTCAATACTTATCGCAAGCCATGTCTTTGAAGTGATCGCAGCTCATTCTCGCGGCCCTAACCATGTCCATTTTCAGCAAAAGGACAAGCATAATCTTGAGAATAAGGTACGTATCCCTGAGAAACGCAGGCGGTCAAGGATGTTTTTGGCCAATAAATATAATAAGAAAATACTTGAGGATTTTAAGAGTATTTATGCTGGCAAAGTAAATGGAAGCGATAAATGTAAGGCTAGAAAAAGACAATTACAAAAATTAGGTCAGTTAAATTATCATTAAGGTTGTTGTAATTGTACCATGGAGGCGCGCGACACATATATGTGATCTGAATATATGTATGTAATTGGGCCTATGATGCTCTGTTATGGTTCAATAAAAGGTATTTTTAATTTTTTATATTGCATAGCCTTAATATTTGTCTCGTCTTCATTATTAATATATATGAACTAATGAAAATGGATCTTCGTCTTGAGTTGTGTTAATGGGGAAAATTGAGTTAATGCTATTTTAACAGTAAATCGATGGGGACGTTGTGGCTTCGCCACCCTCACGTTGTCCCAACTATTTGGGATACTTTTCCATGTACTTTTTTGCTTTTAAAATCATAAGAGTTTACATTAAAAAATGAAATTTAAATATATTAAACAATAACAATGTCTTAATAACCTACTACATGAGGTTGGTAATATGGATCATACGATGCAATAATTGTGGTCTATCAGTAAGAAACTCTATGAATTTGTTAAGTATTTGCCTTGGTCTCCCTATTCTTTTTTTAAATGGACTCACTATTTGGTCTACTCTCTTTACTATTGCATCTAATGACATTCTACTTTTACTTTATAGGGTATTTTCTTGTCAAAAAGAACCTTAGTGGTTTTCCGGCCTCCATTAATACCACCCACCTTAAATTTTATGATTGACACCATAATCGATTTCACCATTTTGTTTTATAATTGATCCCAAATATTTAAAATATTGTGCATAGAAAATATTTGGGTTATGAATGTAAAATAAAAATATATAGGAGTATTAAAATATAGGGTGAAGGTAAGTTAGTTATTATAGATCCATCTGACTTTTTGTTAAAAAAAACTACACCATCTGACCTATAAACCTCTAAACATTGTCAGTCGAATAGGGGTGAACATTCAGTTATTTGGTTTGATTTTTGGTAAAATCAAAAAAATCGAAATAACCGAATAACCAGAGAGAGAGAACTTCAAACACCAAATCGAAAATCGAATAAAGGGAAGTGAATTAACTGAAATATTTTGGTTTATTTCAGTTAATAATAACCGAATTAAAATTTTGGATATTATTGTCAAATATAATTTGATATTTTAAATGAAATATTAAATGCATTTTGAATTTAATATCATCATCTACAAAACATTTTATTAATCATAAAAAATATATAATAATGTAATACTACCTCCGATCCTAAATATAAGACCTAATTGACTTTTTTTTTGGAGAGGTTAAGGTTGCGAAATAGGTTATTAAATCATGACATATTTGATTTATTTTTAGATTATTCATTAGTTTATAGGTAAAATAAACTAATCTAAGGAAAAAAAGTTAGGTAAATCAATTTATAAATAACTTATTTTGCTTTTTAATAGGATTTTCTAAAAAAGTCAATTAGGTCTTATATTTAGGACCGAAGGGAGTATATATTATTATATTCAATATTAATCATATAAATATTATTATGTTTTATCAAATTAAATATATTATATAAATTTGGTTATTCATTTTTAACCAAATTATATTTTAAATAACCAAATCAAAAACAAAAAATGTTAAAACTTTAATAGAACGAAATTAACCAAAGTTGAGTTTTGGTTTTTATTTGCTCACCCTACCCTCGATGACTTCTCCCATGTCTCTTTGGCCACAATCTCTGGAATGGAGTGTAGTCAAATCATCACTGTATTTTGATCAAAATAAAAAAATCATCACTGTATTCTAGTCGTTTTGGTTTTTAAATGGAATGTCTCAAATTGAATCATCACTGTATAGGGACTAACTGTGTTAATATAATCAAACTTGAGAAACCAAAACCTCTTGTTTTAAACTACAAGGACTAAAATGAAAGTTGAAGCAAACTATAGGGACCAAAATATAAATAAGAATAATATATGGGGTCAATATGCAATTTTCACGAAGTTTTTAACGGTCAAACGTCATTGACCGTCAGGCGAGGGTAAAATTTGACCACTTTAGTTACTTGAAGGGCATATTAGAGCCTGTTGTTAGCTTAGAGTAGTCCACGGTGGTTACTTGAAGGGCAAATTAGAGTCATTACCCTAAATTAAAAAAGGTTTGGGACTTGTGCTTGCATTTATGAGTCAACAGTACTAAAATTTTACCAGTGAACATTGTTGTTTCAAATTAACTAGTTGGTACAAATGGAAAAATGAGGGGTGTATATACAATATTTATATCTATTTAATTTGTAACAGCATCATTGACTAATAAAATTCGTAGAAATTAATATCTAAATATGAATTGTAATTCACATACATTCCCCCAGTTTTTTTCTTTCAAACCATACTCCCTCCGGTCTTTATTATAAGTCATCAACTACACAATTCTCACATAACAGGGAATGTTAGTTTAGCCTTAAACTTCATGCTAAACGGTCCACTTTTCCAACTTCACCCTTTATTAAATTATGTGTTTCACATTTTAAATTTTGAATCTCCGTTAATAACAGAGGTGAAGTCGGAAAAAACATATAATGCAGTTGTTGATGCTTTATATTAAGAATAAAAAATTGTAAATAGTTAGTGACTTATAATAAGGACCAGAGGAAGTAATTTGTAACATCAATGTTGACCAGTAAAAGTTTAGTATTCATGAATCATAAATGTAATGAAATGGCCGTTGTGGCGTGGCGTGGCGTGTTATTATTACTTGACAATTATGGTTAAAGCAACATGTGCTATGAGCTGACAAGGTTTCAATTAAGTGCTCACCAGTCACCACATTGATGAGAAAACATTTTCTCATCGCTAAGTTGAAATCTAAACTATCTAAAATTTTACATGGATAGTCCAGATTTAAAATTTTTAAATAACTAATTTTTCATAGATAATCTTTTTTTTAACAAATGATAGTTACAAGATTTACTTCATTTTTTATTTTATATCTATCAAAATCAAAATTTTTCAAAAATAAATTTTATTTAAATGAATCTGGACCATCAAAATAATTTTGGATGACACATATAGATCATTATGAGAATTCCATTGCTCATATTTGTGACGAGCATAGGTGACAAGAGAGGTGAAGGGTGCCACATCATCACCCATGTGGCAGTGAGTGATGACTTGGGTTAACTTTCAGCCACTGTCGCTTTCACAGTGATTTAAAGATGTCGGTGCTACAAGTTTTCAATGATGAAAGTCAAATTATTTTTTGTCGTGATTTCTGCATCTTTTCAACCTTAGGTTTATTTAAAAGCTGCCTCTATTGGCAAAAAAAAAAATCTGCCTCGTCTTAAATGTTAAAGTTAATTAGAGTGATTATTTGATTAAAAACGACATTATAGCTTTTTAGAATTCAGATAATATAACCGACTAATTTTTTTAATATATTTAAATTAATCTTCTATTGATTATGTGTAAAACATAAGGAGCAACAACTTCTATTGATAATGGTTGACCATTGAGGAGACATTAATATCAATTAAAATAAATATTGGCATTTTAAAGCTTACGTGAATGTACATACCACGAAATTAAACCTTCTCTTTCGACTATTTATATAAATTATAGCCACTTATATGCTGCATAGCCTCTCAATCTCAAATTCTCTTCCTTTGAATCTCTCATTCTAACTATCAAATACCTTCATTGATGGCTAGCAATAACTCTTCACACAACTTAACATTATCTGAACATTTGTCAAAGAACGAAATGCAGCCAAAATTGCAGAATCAAAATCAAATTGATGAAATTTCTCAGGGTATGGGAGAACAGGATGCTGTAAGTGAATTCCTTCCCTTGGCTATTATGGGTTTCTCTTGCATTTAAGTCAACTATGAGGGATTGTGTTTTTTGTTTAAAGCACCTAATATCCAACGCCCTTTAGGTAACCAACTAATTTGGGGTTCACTTTTTTTTATCAGAATATTTGGGGTTCACTTGAGAAGTCGGGTATCTAGGCCAAAGTTAGGACCTAGAGGTTGTGAAACACCTTATTACATGCCATCAACAAGCCTTAATTTCATTGAAACAAAGCCTATAAGGGATAGTGTATATTTACAGATGCTAGTTAGTTTTTAACTTTATCCCCCTTTAATTTGATGTTATTAAATGATTACTATTCCTTAATCAAATGTAGGAATCAACCACCAATGTGAAGAAGTTGAGCACTATTGAAAGTGAGTCCGATTCACGCTATGCACAAATTCTCATGTCACCACAAGAGTTTAATTCTGCCCTTTATGAAGTAAGCTTGTTCTTTATTTTCATCAAATTCTCTATGAAGATTTGCATATGCAATTGCGGTTGAACATATAATATTGTTTAATCTAAAGTGTTATATTTTATAAAATAATGTTCTATAAATAAACCAGGTAGGATCGGAGATATCGAATTTCATGGTTTAATTGATTAGATCGGCCCTTGAAATGGTGATGTAAGAATTAGAAAAATTGTTAAATGAAAATAATTTGATGCATATTAATATGATTTATTTGAAACAAATCCGTAAATTCAATTAACAACATAATAATACAACAATACATGAAGTTCTCAATGAAATAATGCTACATGGTTACAAATGATCTAAATGTATATCGAGATTTTTTTTTCAAGGGTCTGATGCTAATTCCTCAACTCATTCTATGCCCAGCTCAATACCTGTATGACTTTCTTAATTCAATTGTGGGTTCCATATCTTAATTTAATTCTTACTTAACCGTAACATATATTTTGCAATCAAACAAACTTGCAACGGCTTTGATTATTCAACCATCATATAGCTATAAAAGCAAAAATATTTAATTTATGTAGAATCAAATCAGCAGATAGACGTCAATGTTTAAGTATATAATTTTTCTTATAATTAAAGTAAGAGTTTTGAAATATAATATTTGTATAATGATAATTATGAATTGTTTTTGTTGTCTCATATATATAGGAAGGAAGTGGTTCGAGCAATGAATCGTCAGGCAACAACAACGAGAAGAGAAAGAATGGCAAGGAAGTTGATCAATTTGCGATGGACAAGGAAAAGGTGGAGAAGTTTTTGGCTGAATCATACGCTAATTTGATGAATTGGTTCAAGTGATTAATTGGTCATGAGATGGAAAAATGTAACAATGGCATTGTTTAATTTTCTTTTCTTTAGAAGACCTTGCGCTTTAATTTTCATTGAACTTCAAGAAGATTAAAGTATTTGTCATAGAAGTGTAATGCTTCAACTTTTTATATCATGTATGGTTTGTTTATTTTATTATAGTTCAATCTTTTATAGTTAATAGTTAATATATGTTGGGATTTGCGTATAGCCATCGGGGTTAGTTTGATTTCCAACATTTCTCGGGCTCTACTAGGTGAAAACTCTTTCAAAAACATTTTAGTTTATATCGTGTATTTTGAGATTTTATAGATCATACGAGAAAGCTCATTGCAAACATGTTTGTATTATTATCTGATATTTGACATAACTCTGTATATATAGACACACACACACACATAGGTGATAAGGTCAGATAATGGAAAAGAGTATGTGTTAAGCACTGACAACTAGACCTCCTAATGAATATCCTTATAATGGATCAATGACAATGACATATTGTTATCGCCTTCACCTAAGTATATTATTACAAGGTATGGAAGAAATCTACCTACCTATATTGGGATATATAGTTGCTCCTCTCAATAGAAATTTCTCTTGTAGAACTCAAAGTTGAGACCCAAAAGTATCTCACACGGCATTTCAGCACAAGACCAATTAACAAGAACTTATAATTTAGGATCCAAAGCCTCAACTACTATGACCAACGTCACTTGGTTATCATTTAAAAGGTTCCTTTTTTAACCATCATTTACATGGTTCTGACACCTTGACCAGGTAAGACTTTTGGAACATTTGTTGTGTTTATAACATATTCATGTTGGCTAAATTAGTGTTTCTAAAATATTAGAAAAAGTCAAATAAAACCACAAATAGAAAAAAAACAACGAAAGACTTTCAACAACGTCTATATTGATTTCTATGATTTAGGTTGAGATTTCTAAAATTTCAGCGAAAGGACTGATTTGTCCTTTCCATTTTAAAAGGTACTTTAATGGGTTATTTTCTTGTAAAAATCACTTAATTTAGGACAAAATATTTTTTTTTGCCAAAAGGACAAAATATTATTTGCTTAATCTTTAACGCGATGTGATCCAATATCTATGGACATGCTTGGTCCGCGGCAATGACTTTTGATGGATTGGGAGTAAGATAATTTCAAAATTATTTTTATTTGCGAGCGCATGAAATAATTTCATAAAGTTCCGGTCACCCTTCAAACTAGACCTTCATGAAATGAGCAACAATATCTTCGTTCATGTGACGTTTCTAGAGCTTTCAGCAATTCAGTTAAAGTAGTAACCCTGAACCTGACCAGAAATTCTTTTGAAAGCACACTACCCCGTAACAGCTTGAATGCTTCCAATATATATTCAGATTTTCACTGCAATTTTATCACCAGTGAAACCTCATATCTTTCACTCTAAGTAGTTAGAGATTTGAAAGGCATGGATTGGAGAATGTCCGAGATGATTGTCCATTGAGATCAGAGGGACACCCGATGGAGATGAAAGGATATAGCTATAGAGATTTTCAGTGTTGGTGGTGGGACTGTCTTAAGGTTAATTCTCAGAGGGTGTTTTGGCCAGTTAATTTTCACTCCTAGCATTGAAGCTGCAATATCAAGGGTTAGGTGGGTTTGCTTATTCCCAAATGTGGTACTCTTCAATCCTTAGGTATTCCCAATGGCCAATACCAGTATACCACATTCCCATTCCTTCCTTTTTTTTTTGATAGCACATTCCCATTCCTTCCTACCAAACATATGTATATACAAAATAATTTATCTATTTAATTGGCGCAATAATCCTTTCATAGCTAATAATCAGAATTTATGAAGTTTAGTGAAGTCAATAATGTTAATATACGGAAATTCCAAGTCATTTGTCAATACTTTGATAATTTATCCGAGAAACTGTTATCATTGGAGATTCAAAAATACATAAATTTGATTCTCATAATTAAGTAGTTTATATCCAATAAAGGTGAAGACAAAACCTTTTGCGATGATGCAATTATTGAATGTAAAATATATATAACACCCACAATAAATACCCATAATATGAATTTATAATTTATTTAGTACTTTTTCTTGAAATTTAAATTTATTTTTCGTATAATTTACATTAAATATTATTTTTTATATGCATTTACTTGATATTGAATATTTATGTAACAAACATAAGTACACACGTAAACATTGTCTTCATCATTTCTTGACGGAAAGAACTGTGTCTTCAAAAGTAGAATGGAATATGCATTATACATTTGAATATGCAAAAGTAGAATAGAATATTCAGTGTACTTTTGAATATGCAAAATCATCCACATCTCAATAATATAATTATTTCGTCTTGAAGTCTAAAAACCTAGTAAATCCAAACGCTAAACTTTTATTATAAATATAGAACCCTCTGGTTATAATTTGAATATCAATGGCGTCGAGTAATAAACTTCCCTGTAAAATGTTATTAGTGCTATCTTTCTTAGTACTTCTGGCAAATAATGCCATCCAAGTTGCAGAATCAGTTAATAATTATGAAGATATCATGAGACAGCGGATCGCGGAACCAGAAAGGGCAGCACCAGGTGATTAATTTAGTTATTTTCCAAGTATACTACTATTAATTAGTATTAACTAGTTTTGTTTAAGAAAGGTAGTGGTTCTACTTTTGTAATATTTTTTTTTTCTGAATTTGAAATTGTTATATTTATCTAATTATGTGAAAATTGTGCAGGAAGGATATTGAGAATAAGTCCAGGTGGTCCAAACCCACTTCATCATGGAAGGTCACCACCAGTAGAGGGTAATTTGTAACATGAGTTACTGGCACATGATTATTACAATTAATCATCCATATATAATCAGTCATGTATAACAAAAAATAAATCAAAACTAGTATTAAGTACTCCCTCCGTTTCTAAATATAAGAGCACTTTGACTTTTTTGGAGAATCCTAAGAAAGCAAAATGAACAATTTAATCATAACATATTTTAAATATTATTAGATCATATGTAAGTTCATAAGTCACATAAACTAGTTTGGTGAAAAAATTTGGGAAAATCAATTTTTAATTACCCTATTTAGTTTTCTTAGGATTCTCCAAAAAAGTCAACTTGCTCTTATATTTAGGAACGGAGGGAGTATTAACTAGTTTTGTTTAAGAAAGGCAGTGGTTCTACTTTTGTAATATTTTTTTTTCTGAATTTGAAATTGGTATATTTATTTAATTATGTGAAAATTGTGCAGGAAGGATACTGAGAATAAATCCAGGTGGTCCAAACCCACTTCACCATGGAAGGTCACCACCACAGGGTAATTTGTTGCATCAGTTATTGACACATGATTATCACAATCAATCAGTCATCTATAATAAAATATAAATGAAATGAATCAAAAAAATAATCGATGCTATAAATTCCCTGAACGTTGGTCTTGTTCTCCCTCTTCCTCTTTCAAGTGGACTCTAGATCTGAGTTGTCTGGTTCACTCTCCTCATTAGTGCATCTATTGGTCTTCTTTAGATATGTCAAAACCAACTCAAACAATTTTCTACCATTTTCTCAGTAATTAGAGGAATACCAACACGTTCTCATATATAATCATTTTGAATCTTATCCTTCTACCATAAATATCGGTCCTCATATATATGTGTTCTGAGTATGTTTTTAATGATATGAAAATTTTAGAAGAACTGAGTATGTCTTTTTTTTTCAAAAAACGGCGTCAGTTCGAAAATTGCCATAAAAGAAAGAGTGTGAAAATTGTAATCTAGCGAATCATTGAAAATAGGAAGGATTGCTTAAAAAGTTCTCTTAAGAAAATTTATTATTCAGAAGTATACAAGCTAGGGACTAGATCTTTCAGAGAAAAAAAAACCATCATTTTGTTATTGCAGTGATTGTTTGAACTATTCACAAATTTTCTTGTTATTAAAATATCACGTGTGTGTACTGTGTTTTTCTTTTTTCTTTTTAATTATCTTTTGTTCCACAGGAACCGTCGTAGCAGATGATGATCCAAATGGTCTTCAAGGCTTGTCCAACGGAAAGAAGTACTGACCACCTCAACATTAAAGTGTGCTTCATGTATTAGCAACATAGGCCCCATTATTGAATAAATGTTCCTAGTATATCCTGGAACTATGTATGTATAGCCTTAACGCTTTAACTACATCAGCTTGAAATAACAAAATTAAATAAAATAATTAAGCTTTTGAGTTTTCAATTCCATAACTTTAGTTTTAATTTACCAAGATTGTGAGATGGACAATTGGATAAACTACAATTGGATAAACTTAGAATTCAAGTGGTTATTAGTTGAATCTAGTGATGTTGTTCCCTATTTTATTATGAGGATGATTCCATAAGGAACATACCCATACATTGCTAGCGAGACCCACCAATAAGTAATTAAATCCCTGCTAGTTTAAGTAAATGATCAAGGTTGAAAAACCCGGACTGGATGTCGACCCGGCTAAGACAGAGGGTCAAAGGTCCAACTAAGGGTCGACTCAGGGTCGAACCAGCTACATTAAAATAATAAAATTTAACAAACACTAAAGCCAAAAGGCAAGCCAATTATACCTTGTTACACAAAATTATACGTTCATGATTTTATCTTTGAAGATGCCAATGTCGCCCTCTCGTTGTTATTGCCCATTGGGTTGCATTGATCAATGGTGGGAAGTGGTAGAGTAGTTTTAATTAGCGGGAGCATTTCGGCAATTTCATAAATTTTGTGTCGAGTCTACTACATAAAATAAATAAAGGTGTTAGATAGTGTCTGATGGCCAAGAATTTTCGCTCCCATTTTAGATATAATTTTTTTTTGCATTTTAAAATGTAGAGTTGTAGCCTGTAGGTCTGAATTATACTCCCTCCGTTCTTAAATATAAGATCACATTTAGATTTCAATTTGTTCCTAAATATAAACAACTTTCTAATTTTCTCAACATTTTTCCAAATAAACCCTAATAATCTTTATCTATATAATAAACAAGCAAAAGTGTGAGAGTGAAAATAAAGGTATATGATTGGAGTATATTAATCATATCATGTGTTATAATAATTAACTTAACTAGCATCATTAATCTAATCAAATTAGGGAAAGTCATTTTATATTTAAGAATAGAGAATAGTTAAAAAAGCCCAAATTTGGTTTTATGAAGCTCAATTCTCTGCCAAGCCTACCAAAGGAAACACGTATTATAACAACGATATATCTGGTGAGAATCATTGCTCCCATAATGCTCATTTACTTCCAAGGGATACAAGACAAGAATTACCTATCAGTTACACCAAATCGTGATTTTTTTTTTTGACCAATACACCAAATCGTAATTGACCATGACATCTTCGCATTATGGCATTCATTAATAAATTAATAGATTACATTCTAAGAATTTCAGATTTTCATATTCAGAAATACTTTGTTCTTAAGAAATTATCCTTTCTTTTCATTTTAGTATTGTATTTTGACGTCTTCGTCTTTCTATTACTATTGCCGGCGACCTTGTCACATTCTGAATAAAGTTGATATGTCTTTTATTATTGATTTCCTTTTTTTAGCATCAACAAGAGTGTTATATGCATGTTTGCTTTAAAAGTCATGGATAATTTTGTATCATAAGTCATAACCATATAAAAAATTAAATTTACAATATTTAAAACGCCAAAAAATAATATTATTTATCATTTTTATTGGAAAATATGTCTAGGTTTGCCCTCGATTGGTCGAATTTTCCAGAAGAGGATACAACGGAATAGTTGACCAATCAACAATTAATGGAAGGCACTAATGGCGGGGTCTTCTTCCTCTCCCGTGTTAACTTTAAATAAAGGGAGTTCTCCTCATTTGTTTCTTGAACTTTTGAAATACTTGGTGGTGAGAAGTTTCATTGAGCTTCTCTCTCAACTCTTTGATTGAGCGTTGTGTTGTGAGAATCCTCTCAAGGTTCTTATAACCTAGAAACTCGGGTCATGAACCCAGTTTAAGGAGTTCAGGCGTTCATGTGTTTGGGCACACCCAGGGAATTCATTCATTTTTATTTTTGAACCCAAAATGTACACATTCTAACTTCTTTGACTAAACAACAATTAATAATAAATTATCTAGAGTTAAAAAGGGGAAACTTTTAATAATAAAATAACCAAATCTATCCCTTTAAATTTAAAAAAAGTAAATCACACCTAGCGATAAATTTGGGATACTATATCTTATAAAATGACCACAAAGAACCCTATAATTACTTAAGTTAAAAACAATATATAACTATCAATATCATAAATACTTCCTCTAGTCCATAATATAAAAACCTAAAATTTAAATGCATGAAACTGTAAACGTGGCGATAGGCATTTTTTATATTGAGAAAAGGCCTCCCCGACACTTACAGGCCTTTTTATTTTTAAATTAATGAAGCATATCTCTATACTGACATGAGATAAGCCTATTTTTAAGAAAAGCAATAAATTGCCTGTATTGAATCTAAATTTCAAAATTTTATTGCATATATGGTATCTAGATCCTTATTTCACAAACAAACAAATAATATAACATCTTTGAACTTCTTACTATAATAACATGATCAATAAATAAAAAATTTATATATTACCGATAAAAAGCACTAGATCAAAATGAAAAGGGAATAAAAATCCCATAATTCATGTGTGTATATATTAAAATCCCATAATTTTAACCACTTTGTGTTCACATAAACCTTTTTTTCTCTTCTTAATTATTACATCAATCAATCAAATGTATACTAAAATCCTGCAACTTTAACCACTTTGAGTTCACACATAAACCTTCTTTTCCCTCTTTAATTGTAGTGTGATGTAAATTTTTTTTGGCATTCACACATAAACCTTCTTTTCCCTCATTAATTGTTATCAATAAATCAAATATACTCTTTTAGTCTTATTTATAGGGCAAAGAGAGAAGGTCTTGTTTGACACACACACACAAGTCATTTCATTATGGATGTACAAGTCAACCATTCACTTATTATATGTTTAATTATTTTCATGTGGTATAGAGGATATTAAATATGGGTAGATTAAGAAATATGTATGATTTTAGTTGGAAGTTAATGATATTTAAGGTTTTCCTTGGTCCATGTGAAATATATATAAAATGCCTTATAAATAGGACCAAATGAGTATATAGTAAAATCCTGTGACTTTAAATACTTTGTATTCGAACATAAACCTTCTTTCCCCTCATCAAATGTAGTATAAACTAAAATCCGGCTTTAACCACTTTTCTTTCAAAAATAAACCTTCTTTTCCCTCTTTAATTATTAATGTGATGTATTTTCTTCACACATAAAATATATATACACTAAAATACTGTGACTTTAACCAATTTGCATTTACACAGAAACCTTCTTTTCGCTCATTAGTTGGCAGTTTGATATATTTTCTTTACTTTCACATATAACGATCTATTTCCTCATTAATTGTTATAAAATACATACTCTAAAGTCTAAAATCCCGCCACTTTAACCTTCTTTTATGATAGGTAAGAGACTAATCCTCCGCTGATTTGTAGGCACCTCAAAGGGTGGGAGACAACTATTCTGAGAGATTTAATATTTCTCCATACTCAATGTCAAAGTATTAAACCATTGACAATTGGTTAAAGGTGAATGTGTCATTGTCATTCAATCACACACCCCAGGTTTAGTAAAATTGCACTTTAACTCTTATTGAAAAATGGATAAAGTGATTTTCAAAAGCATTGTGCATTCAATAAAGGTATGGAAAGTCAGTTAACAAAATAAAGTTAAGGGAGAAAATTGCTTTTGTTGTTATACAAGGACTGAATATAAAATAATATACTCCCTCCGTTCCTAAATATAGGACCTAGATAACTTTTTTGAAAAATCCTACAAAAAGCAAAAAATAAGTTAATTATAAATTGATTTACCTAATTTTTTCTCTTAAACTAGTTTATTTTACCTATAAGCTAATGGATAATCTAAAAAGATATCAAATATGTCATCATTTAATAACATATTTCGCAACCTTAATCTTTCAAAAAATAAAGTTATCTAGATCTTATATTTAGGAACGGAGGGAGTATATTAAATAAACACAAGAAATAAATATTTTCTTACTTTCTTACTTTTTATTCATTGTTCTTGAAAATTACATTTATTCCGTATAATCTTTAAACATTAAATATTTTATTCTTATATATACATTTAATAATATTGAATATTTATGATACAATTAAGCATATAGGTATATCGGTAAACACTGTATTTAACAATTCTGGTCCAATAGAACATTATATTATACTACCTCCGGTCCTAAATATAAGAATTAGTTGACTTTTTTTAGAATTTTAAGAAAGCAAAATGAACCACTTAATCATAACATATTTTGTATATTAAGAGATCATATGTTACTTTATAAGTCAAATAAACTAGTTTAGAGGAAAAAATTCGAAAAATCAATTTTAATTACCTTATTTAACTTTCTTAGGATTCTCCAAAAAAGTCAACTAGGTCTTATATTTAGGATCAGAGGTCTTCAAAAATGTTATGCATAATAAATTTCAGGCAATTGATGTTTTCGACTTGAAAAGTAGAACTGAGCACTTTTTGCATATGCAAAATAATCCAAATGTCAATAAAGTATCTGCATCTCATACTTTTGATATACGTATAAATAGAACCCTCTGGTTTAATACGAATATCAATGGCGTTGAATAATAAATCTCCTTCTACAATGCTATTAGTGGTTACTTTATTAATACTTGTGGTGGATAATGCCATCACCGTTGCAGAATCAACTAAAAGGTCTGAACACATCCTGAGACAGCAGGACTCAGAACCGGAAAGGCTAGCACCGGGTGATTAACATACCTATTTTCTAACTAACAACTGCCTTTAATTTGTTATAGACTGTGGTGGTCGATCTAATTTAACAATGAGAGTAAGTCTAGGTGAACCAGACCCAAAACAACCACCATCACAGGGTAATTTGAAAAATGAGTTATTAGAGCATTTATGTTCTAGCTAAAAAGTTAACTATAAACAAACGTTAAGATTAAATAAATAATGACAAAAACAAAATTCGTTGTCTAGATTCGCCAAAAGGTATTGAGATGATTTAATTTTGTAAATTTTCTTCTGAGCTTATTATTGATATATTTATTGAAGTTCTTAAAACTTTTGTAGGAAGGATCATGAGATTAAGTCCAGGTGGTCCAGACCCGGGACGACCACCATTACAAGTAGTTTAAAATATGAGCCAAAATCGATTATTTATATGTTAGGTGTAACTATGAACAAATGTTGAAAAAGGGTATATAAAATAATCAATGGCAAAATGTAATAATTTGATGGGTTTAATGTGAATTATTATAAACAAGAATTGAAACATTAAGATTAGATAAATAATGACAAAAACAAAATTCGTTGTCCAAATTCGCCAAAAGGTATTGAGATGATTTAATTTTGTAAATTTTCTTCTGAGCTTATTATTGATATATTTATTGAAGTTCTTAAAACTTTTGCAGGAAGGATAATGAGATTAAGTCCAGGTGGTCCAGACGCGGGAAGACCACCATTACAAGGTAGTTTAAACTTTAAAATATGAGCCAAAATCGATTATTTATATGTTAGTTGTAACTATGAACAAATGTTGAAAAAGGGTATATAAAATAATCAATGGCAAAATGTAATAATTTGATGGATTTAATGTGAATTACTATAAACAAGAATTGAAATGCTAAGATTAGATAAATAATGACAAAAACAAAATTCGTTGTCCAAATTTGCCAAAAGGTATTGGGATGATTTAATTTTGTAAATTTTCTTTTGAGCTTATTATTGATATATTTATTGAAGTTCTTAAAAATTTTGCAAAAAGGATCATGAGATTAAGTCCAGGTGGTCCGGATCCGGGACGACCACCATTACAAGGTAGTTTAAAATATGAGCCAAAATCGACTATTTGTATGTTAGGTGTAACTATGAACAAATGTTGAAAAAGGGTATAGAAAATAATCAATGGCAAAATGTAATAATTCGATGGGTTTGATGTGAATTATTATAAACAAGAATTGAAACGTAAAGATTAGATAAATAATGACAAAAAAAAATTCGTTGTCCTAATTCGCCAAAAGGTATTGAGATGATTTAATTTTGTAAATTTTCTTCTGAGCTTATTATTGATATATTTATTGAAGTTCTTAAAATTTTTGCAGAAAGGATCATGAGATTAAGTCCAGGTGGTCCAGACCCGGGACGACCACCATTACAAGGTAGTTTAAAATATGAGCCAAAATCGATTATTTATATGTTAGGTGTAACTATGAACAAATGTTGAAAAAGGGTATAGAAAATAATCAATGACAAAATGTTATGATTTGATGGGTTTAATGTGAATTACTATAAACAAGAATTGAAACTTTAAGATTAAATAAATAATGACAAAAACAAAATTCGTTGTCCAAATTTGTCAAAAGTTATTGAGATAATTTAATTTTGTAAATTTTCTTCTAAGCTTATTATTGATACATTTATTGAAGTTCTTAAAAATTTTGCAGAAAGGATCATGAGATTAAGTCCAGGTGGTCCAGATCCGGGACGACCACCATTACAAGGTAGTTCAAAATATGAGCCAAAATTGACTATTTATATATTAGGTGTAACTATGAACAAATGTTGAAAAAGGGTATAGAAAATAATCAATGGCAAAATGTAATAATTTGATGGGTTTGATGTGAATTATTATAAACAAGAATTGAAACGTTAAGATTAGATAAATAATGACAAAAACAAAATTTGTTGTCCAAATTTGCCAGAAGGTATTGAGATGATTTAATTTTGTAAATTTTCTTGAAAATATGAAAGATTGCTAAAAAAAATCTCCTACAAACAAATATTATTATTCAGAAGTTATTTTAGCGAAAAAAACCATTCTTTTGTTATTACAGTGGTTGTTTGAAGTATTCACAAAATTTTCTGTGTTAAAACTAACATGTGTCTGTGTTTCTGTGTTTTTTAAAAAAAATTTGTTTTTCAACAGATGTTGATCCTAATGGTCTTCGAGGCTTATCCATCGAAAGGAAGCATCGACCACTTCAACATTAAAAAGTTCTTCATGTATTAGCAACATGGCCCCGTTATGGTATAAGTATGTTCCTAGTACCGGGACTATATATAACCTTAATCAAGGCTGTAAATCAGCTTGTAATAAGAATATGACGATTGAATAAAATAATTAAGCTTTGAGTCTGACAACGATGCATGAACTTCATTTTCATTTAGCAAGTTTGTGAGTTTGACAATTATTATAGAACATATATTCAAGCGGCTGAATCTAATGATGTTGTTCCCTGTTTTATGAGGATGATTCCAGAAGGAACAAACCCATAAATCATAAATCACTAGCATGATCCACTAACAGGTAAATAAATCACTGTTTGTTAAGAAAATAAATGATTATGATTTTTTTTATAAAAGGATCAAATATATATATTAAAGAATAGTGTAATAGTAACATACTTACATAGAAACTAAGAACACACTAATAATGCTTAACTAGCCTCGAGAAACTATAATTGTTCAAAAGCACACCCAAACACAAGTATACAGTCAAAATTCCAATTTCAGAATATAACCAAACATTACATGTAACACTCCAAAAATTGTATTAGGAATAATAAATGACTAATTAAAGACTTAGGATACTATTAATAAATTAAAATAATAAAAAAATAAAGTTTGAGAATAAATGAATTTTAAGTAATTTATTATCTATTTTCTTTAGTAATTAAAGAAAAACAGTTAGATATTAAATTTTATACTAGAAATTTTGTGAAAGATATTTTGGAAACCTAGGTAAATTAGGTTACAAGAATATTTATTAATTGGGGTATAGATTTATTTTAACAATATATGTATCTTTTATTTGTAATCAACTAGAAAGTAAATTATAGATCATAAAGCATTCAAGTCTATTGATTCAACAACAACATTTGTATCCAATCATATATAGGATAGGTGTTGGTTAATTTCCTTCTTCAGCCATAGAATTTTCAGTTGTTAGCTTCGAGATTGTTTTGATTCTATTTTCCTGCAGTTTTTGTCTTTAATTTTGCTGATTGTATTTGTTGCTACTATTTTGATTTGGCTGATAATAATAGAAGGTTTATTTCTGATAAAAAATGGGATTTAAGGTTTTATTGATATAGTAATAGTCACCCTAATGAATATATTTTCTGATGAACTCCCTCCGATCCCTAATATAAGAGTCAAAATTTGAATGATTTTGATCCTAATATAAGAGCTCATCTCACATTCTCTCATCATTTAATGCGTTTATTTCCTACTTTACCCCCCGATTCTCTTTCATATTTATTTATGTTTATGTATTTCTCTCTCTTAAAGTATCATAATAAATAAGGACAATATTGAAAAAGAAGCATTAAACACCTAACTAACATTCACAAGTTTTCTTAAGAAGCGTTTTTTTGATGGTTAACTCTTATATTAAGGACTAGGGGGAGTATATAAAAATCACTAATGAATAGGTGACTCCTACGGTCTTTTTTAACATTAGACTAACATTACAAAAAATTCGCTACTTGCCAGCGTCCACGTAGCTGCGTTTTTAAAAACAACCGCCGGCAAGTTTTTAGCGTTCCGGCGGTTGTACACAAACGCAGGAACGTGTCACCGAAAACGCCGCAACGCGAGAGAAATTCTTTTTTTTTATTTTTTTTTTATTTTGCAGTACACGTTCCGGCGGTCGTACGCGCCGGCATGTTACATTGTTTTTTATTTTGTTTCCCGCCAACTTACCAGCGGTTATATGCGCGCCAGCGTTTTCAATTTTTTTAAAATTAATAACATGCCCGCGGTTACAAATGCCGCAACGCTGGCAATTAATGCAACAATGGAGACTCTCTACTGTCCGACGGTTCAAAATGCGCCAATGTTTTTTGTTTAGTATAAAGTAATACATAGCGGCGGTTATAAGCGCCGGCTTGTTTAAATGTAAATCACTTACCGGCGTTCCGAACCGCCGCTATGTTAAAATAATAATATATCTTTGCTGCGGTTTTACACGCCGCTAAGTAGCGAACTTCACCTATAAATATTGGTCTTCCCTCATTCCACACTCGCCCTTTCCATCTTCTCTCTTCCATCTTCTCTCTTCTTCTTTCTCTCTACTCGTTTTCCTCTCTTTTGTTTACAGTTTTTAAAAAAAAAACATTTTTAAATGTTTTAGTTTTCCTTATTTATTTTTTCACATTTTGATCATATTTCCATTTTTATTATGATTCATTTTTTTTTAGTTTTACACCCCTTTATTATTATTTTTATTTTTTGTTTCTGTCATTCAAACCTTTATTTTTTTGACTTGATAACGGAACTATTTTTCAATAAACGAATTGATTTTATGGTACAATATTCTTATTTTGTTATTTCTCATTTCTTATTCTCGCATTAATTTTAACCATTATTTATAATGGTTAAAATTAGTGTGAGAACGTTTTTTTTTATTAAAAAAAATCTCGCGTTCCCGCGTTTTTACGGGCGGGAACGTTTTTTTATTTAACTAAGTTCTCGCGTTCCAGCGGTTGCAAACGCGGGAATGGAAAAAATTTCAAAAAACCCGCCAATTTGTTCCGGCGCGTATAAGCGCCGGCAATAGCCGCCAGTACGCGTTCCGGCGTTTGCGAAATCGTTCCCGCTGTTTTATAAACGCAGGAATGTAACTTTCCGACGCTCGATTCGCCTGCATTTGCGATAAACGTTGTAGTGTCATTCCGGCGTTTGGAAACGCCGGAAAGTAGCGAAATTCGTCCTCCGGCATGTCCCATGTCTTTTGTAGTGTAACCGCATCCCTCACATACACGAGTTTCCATTTTGCCTCTCTCCTTGAACACATGCCAAACTTTCCTCTATATATTACTCCCATTAACCCCATTTAATTTAACTTTGACAATGGTCATGAACAACGCTGCCAAGGAGAAGCCATATCAAACGTTACTAGGAACTCTGCTCCATTCTCCCCTTCACCCTCCTCCTCCATGTTCCTCACTTCTAAATTATTCTTATTAATACTCACCAATAAATTTGTAGACAAGAGAGGGAGAGTGGAAGTGAAAGAGATGATTAAGGTAAATTGGTAATATTAAGTTTATTTCAAGGAACTTAACTAACCTTTTTATAATCTAATCAAATTATGTAATTATAGTTCTTATATTAAGGAACAAATAAAGGAGTATCTTTGAAGCATTTTGTTAGATTTAAGTTACAGCCATTCTCAGTTAATTCCAAGGGTGCAAGAGTCAATATTCTTATTTAATCAATAGACTATATATGTTGATACGTTTATAGTTCTGTTAGGTCGATGCTTGGGTCGCCATATAGTGGACTAGCGTGTAAGAGAAATCATATTTGATTCTCCAACGATGGTGCCGCATGAAAATGCATGGCGAATGAAGGAGTCTTGTTTTATCTTTAGTTTTGCCTAAACTACCCTTATACTCTCTCTTTTCATTGAAAACCTCTTCTCGTTTTAAAGTTAAGTGATTGAGAGGATTTTGGGAAGATCATGTAATTTTATTGTCTTCCTTAATCTCCCCAAATTAACCAAAGTGATCTTATATTTAGGAATGGAGGGAGTAACATTTATGTCTTAAAAATGAAAATGACATTTATTCATTGGTGAACTGGATATTCTATACATTCAGTATTGGACCTTATAATTCAATATCTTGTAAAGCGAGGTTAAAATATTAAGGAAAAAATTAAACTTGCTATCAAGGACTCCATTGAGCACTTTCCAATATCTACCATGACACAAACTGAAATATAACATTAAAAGGCTAGTAGTTATTTGTTGTAAGAACCGCATTGATTTTCCATTACCATGACAAATTTTTTTTATCAGAACATTACTATGACAAATTGGAAAAGAAAAAAAATAGTCTAGAGTAGTTTTGGACGAGTAATCATAATATATAAAACTTCATATTTGTTCCGGCCAAGCATCAATAATATCATAATCTTCCATAATTTCCAAATCTTGTGCGATTTTATTATCTCCCACGCGTTTACCATCAAAACTCAAAAGTGAATCCTGCAGCTAATAAGAGGCCTTTTCATGACAAAAAAGTGAAATAACCAAAAGAAACAATACAATCAAGCAAGAGTAGTCTAATAAAGTTATTTTGGATGAATGAAATAAACTAACTTTAATTATTACCTAATTTTATTTGAGCCGCCAGAAATTTGTTCACTCCAGGCATCAATGCTATCATCAACTTCCATTTCCAACTCCTCTGGGGTTTGATTCTCTTTCACACGGCTACCATCATAGGTGAATCGTAGATCAACAAAACCCTTTCTGTGACAGAAATCCCTCATTAAAAGCCCTAATTTCATATTTTTGGGAATCTTATAGTACACATCTTGGTGTTTTTGCATCTGAATTTTTATAATTATTTGCTCTTCGCCTGGACTCTCACCACTACTGAAACAAAGAATGGGTGCTTGGGAAACAAAACAGCCTCCCAAATCTTCCTCCTCAATTATTATGTCTTCCTTTTTCATCGATCTGTCCATCTTCCAATCTATGAGTTAGTATTGAGTATGGACTGGACACACAGATATATATATGACTTGATTTTCTAGAGTTTGCTACATAATAGATAAGCATGATTGAATGTAATTAATTAATCCTTGAGTAGTATTTATTTCCTATTCTATGCGACTTTTTATTTACTTCATACTCTTATTCTCTATATATACATATAGTAACTCATTCTAGTATCTTAAGTTTTCGAATATACCAATATTTTTTTTAAAAAAATTGTATATACAATTTTATTAAATTAGAAAATTGGAATATAAAATAGTTAAGAAAATTCAAATGATAATACTCCATAAAAACCCTAAAAAGGTAAACATGGATAGGAGTGAGACGCCGCAGTCGCAAAAACCCTACCATCTTCATCTTTCATTCATAAGAATTTGTGAGTAGAAAGGAACCGTCACCGACAGAAAAGTTATTGAGTAGTGGTTGTTCGAACAACCAATCCAAAGTATACACACCTCTTATCGGCAATAAATTAATCAATTTGGCTTTTAAAAAACTTTCATGAGTAGATCTCACAAAAACAACCGTACCCACAAAACTAATACATAAATGAAGATTAGGTATAGAAGAAATTATTATTGTCATTCAGACCAATTTATTTCAACATAAACATGCCACCAAACCATTTGAAATAGAAGGAAATGTAAAAGCATACCAATGAAAATTACGAACGTCTCTCCTTCCTCGGCATGAACCGGAGAAGGAGACGCCAACGATAAAACTCGTAGAACGACGAGTGAAAAGATCTTACTACCACCCAAGAAGTTTGACCGGAGGGGGAGAGGTGATAAAGTCAACTCAAGAGAGTCGGCCCTAAAGAGTTTTCCCATATACCAATGTTAATTAGTCGTTTTTCAATGGGAATTAAATGACAAATTAAATTTAATTTGAAAGACCCCCAAATCGCAGTCACACTGGATTATACTCACTATTCGCATACATTCCATATAATGACTGAAGGACTACTAGTGCTCATTAATGATCTGAATTTTAATAGGCTTATATTTTGCAATGAACAATATTGGCATTACACGGGTGCGTGATGTGTTTGACTCGACTTGTGGAAAAATGATTTATCTTTAAGTTGACTTATTTTTAAGTCAGTTAAAAAATAAGTTCTAGGTTAGCTTATTTTTATGTTTGGATGAACTTTGAAAAAAGTGATTTATTTTCACATTTGACTTAAAGACATGTTTGAATTATTTTTTTGTTTAAAATGAGCTTATTTTTAAGTCATGTAGAAAAATAAGCTGACTTTTTTCTGAAATAAGCTACCCAAAGTGGCCTATGAAATAAGCTGACTTATTTAAAATAAGCTGGGTGAAAAATAAATTCAGTCAAACATAAGAAAAAGTCATAAAACCAAAATAAACTAGCTTATTCAAAATAAGCTGGCTTGTTTCTCCAAAAAAGTCCATCCAAACGCACTTAGATCAGTTGAGGTCTGGCAAAAAAAAACAAGAGGTGATTTGAAAGGCAATTAAATTTAAAGTTTTTTTTTGAACTGAATTAAATTTAAAGTTTGAAAAGGCAAATTATGTTGATTGAGTCTGCCAATAGTAGAAAAGCAGAAAAGCATTAATGGGGAATGCCTTTCTGGTTTCTGCACATATTTTCAATCAAGTCTTTTGATTTTCTCCTCCATGATTTACACACCCCTGCCGGGCCCTGCGTAGTTTTATACTGACCTTAATATAGGAGTAATTTAAGAGTTGAAATTAATCCTAAATTTCTGATAAAAAAGAAATTAATCCTAAATAAAGAGGATATCAGTACATTTTATAGAGAGATGAAAGATTGCTGCTAGACCTGCGTGTCATGCTTGGGTTTTAATTATTTCATCCCTCCTATATTTAGGTTCGGCCCAAGAATTAAAAAAACTGATTACTCCTATTTTCAAAACAAGGTTCACAATCGTGCTTGGGTTTTCTGTGGCAAGAAAACCCCAGCCCATAATCAATTCAATTTGTAGTAGAAGAAAGAGATAAAAGATGAAAAGGATAAGAGAGTTAATATTTCAGGTCAAAACTCTATTGTGGGCCGGTTTCTAATGTACTGTACAAATACCATTTTCAAATTTTCAAAACGAATCATTATAAATCGTAAAAAATTAAAATACTAATATATTCCTCACTTCCTAAAATAAGACTATTTCACACAATTCCATTAAATTAATGATGTTAGCTAAATTAATTATTCTCACATGATTATATTTTAATCCGACATTCACTCTATTTTTTGCTTATTGTTAGTAATCATTATTAGTGTTAATTTTGAATAAGTTGAAAATTTAAAAGTGATTGATCTTATACTAGAGAGTAGCCTACAAAGGTTGATCCATTTAGTAAAAGATGTTTGTCTCATAACCATGTGATTGTAAGTTAAATCTCGTCAATGTGAGGACTTTGATGGTGCACGATCTATAAGTACTAAATATAATACCTATTTGAAATTTTTTTAGAAATTAAGATTGTAAAATAAATTATTAAATTATGAAAATTTTCATATATTTTTTAGATTATAAATTTAGTTTATTTGTTAAGGGAAAAAAATCAGGTAAATCAATTTACAATAAACCTATTTTACCTTTTTATCATTTTCCAAAAAATTCAACAAGATTTTATATTTAAAACTAGAGCAAAAAGTAAATTCAAACCCAAAAAAATAGGGAAAATTAATTTGAAGTCCCCCACAAGGGACTTAATACTGGAAAAGTCCCAAAAGTTGAAAATATTAATGTAGGGTCTCAAGGGACCTCATTTTAATATACTTGAAAAGTGAAAAGATAGTTTTGCCCCTCCTCCTTCTTCTTCCCCACTCCTCCTCCCCTCCCCGCAGCATCCAGACCACCACCTTCCCCGGTCACACCCCCGCGGCGGCGAATACGGTGGCGGCGGCGGCGGGGAAGGGAGGAGGAGTGGGGAAGAAGAAGGAGGAGGGGTAAAACTGTCTTTTCACTTTTCAAGTATATTAAAATGAGGTCCCTTGGGACCCTACATTAATATTTTCAACTTTTGGGACTTTTCCAGTATTAAGTCCCTTGTGGGGGACCTCAAATTAATTTTCCCAAAAAAATATATTGGAATTTTCACCTTCATTTAATTGGAAAAAAATAATTCAATAATCCCATCAAAATGGGCCGGTCCGCATACTACAGTGTACAGCCCAGCTCAAAAACCCTAATTCCTTTCCCTTCGTTATATTAACTTCACCTCGCCGCAGACACAGAAATCTCTTCACATCGTTACGCTCAGAGAGAGAGAAAGAGAGAGAGGATTAGGGTTGTGAAAAATGGTGTCGGGATCAGGGATATGTGCGAAGCGCGTGGTGGTGGACGCGCGTGGCCACATGCTGGGGCGGCTGGCGTCGATCGTGGCGAAGGAGCTCTTGAATGGGCAGAAGGTTGTGTTGGTGAGATGCGAGGAGATTTGTATCTCCGGTGGGCTCGTGAGGCAGAAGATGAAGTTCATGAGGTTCCTCAGGAAGCGCATGAACACTAAGCCTTCTCATGGACCTATTCATTTCCGTGCTCCCAGCAAAATCTTTTGGAGGACCGTTCGTGGGTTAGTTTTTGTTTTTGTTTTATTGATTTTTTTTTGCCTTTTGGATTGTTTAATGGTGTTTTTGTTTTATTTATTTTTTTTTGTATGTAGGGTTTTTTAGGTTGTTGGGTTTTTTGGGGTTTTTCATTTTATTGAGATCTGTGTTGTTTCTTATGATTTGTTTTTTTTTCCTAGTGTTTTGGCGGAAATTGATATTAAAATTTAGAATTTTGATTGATTAGTGATGCTTTCTTCATTTATTCAATATTGCTTGAAATGTTGTTTTTCGTTTTTTTTACTGGTATGGTTTTGGTTTTGGTTTTTCAGATGTGATTTTTTTGCTTCTAGGGTAGTCTGTGTGGTTGACATGAGCTCAAATTGATGTCAAAATTTAGAATTGATTGAATATTGATGCTTTCTTCATTCATTTAGTATTGCTTGAAATGTTGTGTTTCATTTTTTTTACTGGTACGGTTTTGGATTTTCAGATGTGATTTTTTTTGCTTCTATGGTAGTCTGTGTGGTTGACATGAGCTCAAATTGATGTCAAAATGACAAATTTTAGAATTGATTGAATATTGATGCTTTCTTCATTGATTCAGTATTTCTTGAAATGTTGTGTTTCGTTTTTTTTACTGGTATGGTTTTGGTTGTTCAAATGTGTTTTATTGCTTCTAGGGAGTTGAGATGCGCTCAAATTGATGTCAAAATTTAGAATTGATTGAATATTGATGCTTTCTTCATTTATTTAGTATTGCTTGAAATGTTGTGTTTCGTTTTTTGACTGGTATGGTTTTGGTTTTACAGATGTGTTTTTTTTTGCTTCTAGGGTAGTCTGTGAGGTTGAGATGATCTCAAATTGACGTCAAAATTTAGAATTTTGTTTGGATTCTTGCTGGGGGTTTTAAAAAAATGTGGTTTTTTGCTTGCTAGGCAGTGTACGTTTTTGGACATGATTATTATTGTTGTCGAAATTTAGAATCTGATGGACTGTAATGTGCAGTGCCTTCTTTGAATGCGCCATGTTTCTTATGTGAAATGCTGAGGATGAATAAGTCTTTCGTAATGTTATTATGCATGGTTTGTTATTAGCAATGAACATGTGTTTTAGTGTAATAGCTGGTTTGCTTGAGTTTCATATTTTGAATAGCAGACATTGTTGTGAGATGGAGCCTGTTTCCATTAGCAACATTGGATACTAAATTTCATTTGATAGTTAGGGGATTGTTAATTTCTGGCTGGCGTTTAAAGTGTGTGTTTGTTTTTCTATGGTTTATTATGTGATGTTAATTGACAATGTTTCTTTCTATCTGTAGAATGATTCCCCACAAGACCAAGCGTGGAGAAGAAGCTCTTGGAAGGTTGAAGGTTTATGAGGGTATTCCTCCTCCATATGACAAGATGAAGAGAATGGTTGTTCCTGATGCTCTGAAGTAAGTTTAGTTGTGTACTTATTTTAACCCTGCTTCATGTTAACAAGCTGCTAATTAGATTATATTTGAAGATTTTGGGTTTCACGTTTTTCTAACAATTTGAACTGAATGCAATCAGAGTGTTGAGGCTTCAGAAAGGACACAAATACTGCACGGTAGGAAAACTGTCATCTGAGGTTGGATGGAACTACTATGACACCATCAAGGTAAAGTTTTTGGTTTGAATCGCATTGTTCATGAAACTTCTCCATACTGTATTTCATGAATGTTTAATATTAACTGCAGAGACCATTTATTAGTCAGATATTTGCATGTATATCCATCATTTACATCTTAAATCGTTTGAAAATTGAGGGGATAATTTGTTTGTATTGGCTGAAGTTTCTGATCATTCTTTTACACACAGGAGTTGGAGAATAAGAGAAAGGAGAGGGCACAAGCTGTTTATGAGAGGAAGAAGCAGCTCAACAAGCTGAGGGTGAAGGCTGAGAAAATCGCAGAGGAAAAGCTCGGCTCCCAACTTGAAATTCTTGCTACCGTTAAATATTGAAGTGTTACTTTTTTGTATTGGTTTTGACGAAGTTATTGAACTCTTCTTTTGTTGCTTAGACCCAGATCTGCTCAATCTTGAAAACTGTTTTTATTTATATGTTAGAGTTATGTTATTTAGAGATTTTATTCTCTTCTACTGAGCTGCTTCTGTTTTTACTGCCAAAGAATGGATTTTTACAACATGAATGCATTTCATTACAAATCTAATTGATGAGGACATGATGTTTCCCTTTCAAAAGAAATATCTACTAACTATTTATTTTTGAATAAAAGCTGTATTTCATGAAGGAAAAAACTGAGGTATATCAGTAGTTACAGTGCAAATCCTAATCACTGTCTAAAGGATCAGCGACCGCTCATCTAGCCAAGGTGGTGGCTGATCCCATATACAAAAATTGGAACCTGAGGTATGAGCATGTCTTGCCAAACATTCCTATTTCTATTAGTATGGACAAATCTGACATGCCATTTCCTATACATAGCAATTCTAGTATCAACAATCAGATCATAAAAAGAGTGATCAACATTACATCCTCTAAGGACAAGATTAATTGCCTCCATGCTATCCGATTTCACAACGCCGAAAATTTCTGCGATGGTTGGTGGCACTTGGATCAGCTTGCAGCAAAAGCCGGCCACCCAATCCCCCTCATGGTTAAGGATAAGACCTCCACATCCACTTTCTCCATTGGCAATAACAGAACCATCAACTTCCAGCACATGCTCATCCCCTTGGTCAGCCATTTCTTCCTCATTGGACTTCCTCTGCTGGAACAATCTACAGGAGGACAAGATTCGCAAGTCCATGCTAGCTCTATGGTAGCTGGAAAGCCCAGTTGAGGCATCACAAATTCTCTGACTTAAACAGCTTCTCACATCTACTAGTCCAAATATCCCAGTAGAGATAGCCGGAGAGAGTAGGCCGATGAACTCCCTTAGTTAGCTGCTTCCCCCCCTCATGCATCTACTAACTATTTTTAGACCACATTTTGTGTGACCTTATAACAGTCTCAAAAATATATGTTTAAAGATTGAAAAAATTGATTCAAAACCAATTAACATTATACATATATACTTATTAGCAACTTTTTATAGATTTAGGGAGAAAATAAATAAAACGTTTTTTGTTAAAGAAAATACTTATCCCAACTCAAACACCATTATACAAATACGTGTACTCTGTTTTACCTCCAAACTTATTGTACCAAACTAAATTAAAAACAATTCTCGATTTTAAATGCCTTGAATTTAAGTAGTATCCGGATTAGCTCTCCCAAATATGACTAACATTAATTAGATCATTCCGCTGAATTTCTCTCATTTTTCCTTCTCTTCCCACCATCTGTCAAAAAACTTAATCAACCAATTTTAAAAAATGCCTTTTTGTATAAACTACTACTACTATTGTTTGTTCAACAAAAGCTTAAAGCTACTACTATACTCTAAATCTAAATGATTTTTTTTGGTCTGAAACAAATCTAAATAATTTTAAACCCTTAAAATCGTATGCTTTTAAATCATAATTGTAATATAATAAACAAATAAATTTTAATTCATGCAAAATTAAAATGACGCTTTTATAAAATATTTAAAGTATTTTTGTTTATTTCTCAAGGACAATTACACCTGAGTCTCAAATAAGAAATTTAATTTCAATGAGGTCTCAATGAGTTGTTACCACTTACCACTTGTTAATGAAAACTATTGCACTTGTTCTTTTTTGTCGAGAAGACTATTGCACTTGTTACTAGTGATTATTAACAAATACTTGGGACCACTTTGAAATTAAGTCTCTTATTTGGGAACTATGTGCAATTGTCCATAATTCTTACTCCCTTCCTTCCTAAATATAAGATCACATTATGGGGGAAGGCTTATTCCTAAATATAAAATCACTTTATAATTTGACTCAAGTTTTCCCCAAATTACCCCTATATTCTCTTCACCAAAAAATAGTGGTTTGAAGGTGGGGGGATATTTTTAAAACTATGTGAGGGGTATTTTGAAAATTTCATGTAATCATAATTCATTGGAATGTCTTCCTTAATCTCTCCAAATTTGTCAAAGTGATCTTATATTTAGGAACAGATCAAGTATTTATCAGTGGAGAAGGGTTAGGTACTCCCTCCGGTCTCTAATATAAGAGTCAGCCGCCAAAATAACACTTCTTATGAAAACATAATGAATGTTAGTTTGGTGTCTAGAGTTAATGCTTCTTTTCCACTATTGCCCATATTTATTATGATACCTTAAAGAGAGAGAAATACATAAGCATTAATAAGTATGAAAGAAAGTTGGGGGAAAAGTAGGAAAAACACATTAAATGAGGAGAGAATGTGAGATGAACTCTTATATTAGGGACCAAAACTATTCAAATTTTGGGTTCTTTTTTTTTTGGCTGAAAATTTTGGGTTCTTATATAAGGGACTGAAGGGAGTACTAGAGCTACACAAAAGCCCGATGCCCCGATTGACTCGTCATGACTCGACCCAAAAATGGTCCATCACAATATGGCCCGAGACTGGCCCGAGTAGGACGTGACTGACCCGACCATCGGGTAGGACAAGACTAGGGCATATGCTCCATGACCAACAGGACGACCCGACCCGGTTATTTTAATATTTTTAATAAAAATATTTTGATTAATTAACACAATTATCATACAATTTCATAATCAATGAATTATTTACTTAGTTTAAAAATAGTTTATTACACTTTTTTATGTTCCCACAAAATTCATTAATTTATTCAATGGTTGAAAAGTGGAATTTTTTTAATTTAAAAAAAACTATGGGACCAACATGGTCCGTCATGTGGCCTGATGGTCATGTCCGGTCTGATCTTGGTGTCGGGCCAAACAAGACATAATCATCTAAAAATTTCGGCCCGAAAATTATTTAAGACAAGATCAGGGCATATAGTTGGTCTGTTCCTCTCCTAATCTTCATTGGTGCACCCTAGGGAGTAGGGAGTACATACCAAAAAAAACGCGTCTTACTTTGTGGAAACGACGCCGTTTGAATAAAAACTGAAAAGGTTGTAAAAGAAAAAGTGAAATGAGTATATATCGGAGAAGACTCGAAGGCACCTCGCAATTCCCAAACTCACACTTTCCCCTTTTCTTCTTCTTCTTCTTCTTCCTCAGCCCTAAATTCACATCACAATTCACAACCTACCCTCCCTCAAATCAACAACAAGTCCTCAATTTCAATCTTCAAACTAGAAGAAGAATCATAAACCTACGATGTGGGCTGCTTCGTGCCTGGCTTCATGTTGCGCAGCTTGCGCATGTGACGCGTGTCGTACGGCCGTTTCAAGCATCAGCCGTCGTTCTGCTAGGATCGCCTATTGTGGCTTGTTCGCCTTTTCTCTCATCGTCGCTTGGATTCTTCGTGTTGTCGCTGCTCCCTTGATGGAGAAAATCCCTTGTAAGTTGTTTTTTCTTGTCTTTTTTTGTTTCTGGGTTTTGTTTTTTTGCGTTTTTGTTTTGTGGGTTTAGGCAAAGACTTGATTTTGTTTTACCTTTTTGTTATTTGGATCATTGGTTTTATTCTGTGTTTGGACTATACTTTGATTTTATATCACCTCCCTAGTGTTTATTAGAATTCCCCTAAATTGTCCCTGTTGATAGTATCAATAATAAAATACTCATCCCGTTCCTAAATATTTCCCTAATTTGATTAAATTAAGGATGCTTAGTTATTAGTTAAGTTAGTTATTAACGCATGATATTACTAATCTACCCTAACCATATACCGTTATTCTCATTCTCCCTCTCTTGCTTGTTTATTATAGATAAGCTTTATTAGGATTTATTTGGGAAAACATTGAAAAACATTAGAAAGTTGCTTATATTTAGGATCAGATTGAAATTTGGAAGTGATATTATATTTAGGAATGGAGGGAGTATTTCAATAATAGAATAAGATTGTTATGGTGCTTTGTAATATCATGTGATTTTAAGTAACTTCTCTGTCATCCTGAATCTAATCAAAATAGAATCAGTATTTAGGACTGTATTTGAGACTCATCGTGAGTATTGGTTCTTTTATGAAAGTATTGGGTTTTCATAAGTCTTTATAGGAAGCTTGATTAGACTATTATTGTGTGATTGAGCTGCACTGGAGCTATGAAATTGAGTAGCTATTTCTATTAGTTAAAAACTCTCTTGTGAAATTTGGTTGTAATTGTTCTTTTGCTTGGCTGTCCCCCTAAATTTTGGGACTTTATTGGTCATGCACTCAGTTGGGAAGTTTCATTATTGAAATCAGTCAGTGTCAATCAATGAAATGTTTTAATCCATATACTTTGTCTTGGCTGCAGGGATTAATCACTTTGCACAGACACCTAGCAGAGAATGGTTTGAAATAGATGCAGTCCTGCGGGTTAGCTTGGGAAATTTTGTCTTTTTCACTATTCTGGCAATTATGATGGTGGGTGTCAGGACCCAAAAGGATCCTCGTGATGGTTTGCACCATGGAGGATGGATGATGAAAATCATATGTTGGGTCCTCCTGGTCATCTTCATGTTTTTCCTTCCAAATGAGATTATTGACTTATATGGTAAGTAGTTCTTATAATATAGTGTAATTAATTTGATTTTTAATTGATTTTGTTTTATCAAGTTCCAAGCATATTCAGCTATATGAATGTGTATTTTTGAGTACTATATGCAAACACATTCAGAAGAGTGAAAGACAACTGTGTTTACACGACTAATTAAATTGTTCTTTTTATGAAGTGTAGGCATATAATGTATTGTTTCAATATCTTGTTGCTTCTGTAAAATGACTCGGATGGTGATCAGTTTTTAAACACCGTGTCAACATGAAATTTAGTTTTATTGTTGGGTTAAATTTACTCTTTTAGTGGGTTAGCCATCACAAGATAGAAATGGAGTCAACCCAGTTCTAGTTCTCACTTGGTGAGAGTGTCGGGGAAGGGATATACTAAGTAGCCTTACCCTTGCTATATGCGGAGAGGCTGATTTAACTCACAACCTCAAAAATCCCATGGCAAGATAGCTTAATGTTGAGCGAAGCCGGCCCTTCATTACAAGATATTTAGTAAAATTGTACTGTATGGAACCTTAAGATTATAGAATTCTAAAGGGTAAGAGAGCATCTTATGCAAGATTTATATTGTGGAATGCTAAAAGGCCTACTGTTCATTGTTCATTGAAAAAGCAGATTAGGAATTGAAGGAGTTCAATAGACATGTTTTTTTATAGTATTCTTTTGGCATGCCAATCTTCCTGTTTTTTTGATTCTGATGAAATTTCTATTGATTGCAGCAACAACATCAAAGTTTGGCTCAGGTTTGTTTCTCCTTGTTCAAGTTGTGCTGTTGTTGGATTTTGTTCATAGATGGAATGATACATGGGTTGGATATGATGAGCAGTTCTGGTGAGTCTAGCCTTTTCTAAATTTATTTGCATGACAAGTTTTTGAATGATCTTCTCATAAATTTTCTTTTGTACAGGTACATTGCTCTTTTTGTGGTTTCTCTTGTTTGTTATGTGGGCACATTTGCATTCTCTGGAGTTCTCTTTCACTTCTTCACCTCATCTGGACAAGATTGTGGCCTCAATACCTTTTTTATTTCCATGACCATTCTTTTTGCTATTGTTTTTGGTTTAGTCGCTTTGCATCCTGCAGTAAGTTCTATACCTGATCTTTTTATAGTTACCTGTATTGAATTGCTTTTGGTCATTGCAAATTTTGTTGGTTATGTTTTTTCTGGTATGAAAGATATTTTTATTTTGGTTTGAGGCCTGGTTGAATACGTTACATCTTTTTGGATAATCTGATATCAACATTTGAGGAACCATATCCATGTTTAATCCAATCATTTTTCTGAACTCTACCCTCATTTAAAGAAAAGCTTACCATTTTAATGATCTTTCTGCAAATATTTCGTTTTGGATTAATTCTTTTTAACACAATGATATTGATAACAGTGCTGATAAAATGATTTTGTTTGACATGACTACTTTTTATGTTCCTTCCTTTTGAACTTTAAATTTGAGAAAAAGATAAAAGGGTGTTGGGGCCGGATAAAGAGTCAAAGTGTGTAAAAATCTGCTTGAATGTTAAACCTGTGTTTATTCAATCTCTTTGCTTGGCCTTGTTGAATCGAGTTGTTTCTGAACAGGTAAATAGCAGCATCCTGCCAGCTTCAGTGATATCCATATACTGCATGTATCTCTGTTATAGCGCACTTGCTAGTGAACCAAGAGATTACGAGTGCAATGGTCTTCACAATCACTCAAAGGCTGTTTCCACCGGCACCCTTACTTTAGGTTTAACTACAACTGTTCTCTCAGTTATCTATTCTGCTGTACGAGCTGGATCTTCAGCCGCCGCGCTTTCTTCACCTAGTTCTCCTCGTGCTGGTAATTGCTAAAATCTCAAGCTTGCAGTGCAATAAAGTGCTACCATCACTGCTTCATAACATATTCTAACACATTGATGCCATGAAAAGAAACCATGATTTGTCATATTAATATTCATTAGAAATTACTTCACTTTCTCTGTTTAACCCACAGATGCTAAGTGCTAACTTATAATTGGTAATCTTGATTTTGTCTGCAGGAAAGCCTTTGCTTCCTTTGGATGCCAAGGAGGAAGAGCAGGAAGAGAAGGCCAAGCCGGTTACCTATTCATACGCCTTCTTCCACTTAATTTTCTCTCTCGCTAGCATGTACTCTGCAATGCTTCTGACTGGGTGGACAACTTCTGTCGGGGAGAGCGGGAAGATAGTCGATGTTGGGTGGCCTTCCGTGTGGGTTCGCATCATCACTTGCTGGGCAACCGCCGGACTGTACATATGGTCTCTTGTGGCTCCTATCCTCTTCCCAGATAGGGAGTTCTAAGTGTCATTCTACTCATTTGCAAGGTCCTGGAGGAGGGTTTAATGTCTTATCAAATGAACTATATATATCTCTTGCTTTGGTGTGCTAGTTCTATCATATAATATGTGCCCTGGAATAAGTGTCGTTTGACATAATGAAAAAATTCCTAGTGGCCAATCCTGATTGTATAGTTAACTGTTTGGTACTCTGAAAGATTTGTTCTCTATTATGATGATTTGGTATTGTCCTCAAGGACTAATGGAAGGCTATTATGAGCGTTGTTTTACTTACCCTGAGGCTTGTCCTATTGATTTATGGATGATCAAATTAGGAAATTGAAGTGACGTCATTTCAGAGAGCATTGCTTCTTGATATAGGCCTATGGGTAGAGAAGCGGGAAGTGTTTAACCTCATGAATTAGTTACCGAATCATTGGGCTGTTGAACAACAGAAGTGAAAATGAGTCAAATGACCACGGAGAAGAGAGAATAATATTGCAAAAAACCTTGAATTCTCTCCGATGTGAACAAATTCCTCGTTTTTTAAAGGAAAAATTTGCAAAAAATTATCGAAATTTGAAAATATTTTTAGTGAAACATATTCCATTTAAAATATGTATGAGGATTTTACCAAAAAAAATATGTTCGAGGATTTGTCCAAGAAAAATATGTATGAGGATGATTGGGTAAAAAAATTAATGAAATCATAGTGTAAGTTTTTATTCCATATTGTAATTAAAAAAGTTTTTATTTCATACATAATGAATATGTTTAACAATGGTTTAACTGTTAATCTAAAGAACATTGTTAAGGATTTGCGAAAAGGGTAAAATTAATTTATGGTATGGGTGTTATTGTCTAGGAAAATCCATTTTAGTCCTTATATAATCTAAATGGTTTCAATTTCACTTCAATCAAACTATCTAGAAAATAGTTTGATAATTTTTTTTTGATTGGGAGCTACCTAAGCAATGCATACCTAGTGTTTATAAAAAAAATGAATATCTAAAGAACTACATTATTTTATTTGAACAAAATTATGGGTGTTATCTTACTGGATAGAGCTCAGGCCACTTGAGACTTGAGAGATACCTAAGCGATGCAATCCATGTAACTAATTGACATCACATATGTTAGCACACCATTGTTATAAACATGTATTTTCTTATTGACGGTAGTGTTGCTTGAGACACACTCAATCACGAAAAGGGTGATTAATTATAGATCCTGTGTAAGAAACTTAATTAAGATGAGATCTTATGAAATCACAAAATTACTTTTACCTAGTACAAAATTGTTATTGCATTGAAATAAAAAAAATTGTTATTGCATGCTCATTAATTTGTTATTTGTAGTTCAAAAATTGTTATCAAACAAGTGTCTAAAAATTGTGTCATAACTCATAAGTTGTTCTTATGGTCAAAAGTTGTAATCTTCAAAGCAAAGTTGTCACCATTTTGTCAAAAGTTGTTAATAACTTAAAGGCCATGAGAACCGTTTGGACGACCAATAACAACTTAATGAGAATGCAATGTTAACTTTTTGTAAGAGGTCTCAAATTAATCTCGTGATTTCATAGAAAATCATCCTAATTAAATTCTTTACATGTCACCTATAACTAATTAAACGGTTAAGAGAGGTGACACTTTTATGTTCAATTTTAAAATCTTAATTTACCACAATGTGAGAGACTAACTCAATTTCATCATAGGATAATAGAAGGTTAGTCCAATCTTTTATTTTTCAAAATTACTATAAAGCGCTTGTAGTAAAAAAAATACTCTCTCCGTTCCTAAATATAAGATCACTTAAGGGAAGCGGATAAGTTCCTAAATATAAGATCACTTCCTATTTTATCTTAAATTTTCCCCAAACTACCCTTATACTCGCTCTATTCATTGAAAATCTCTCCTCCTTTCAAAGTTATGTAATTGAGGGGATTTTGGGAAGATCATGTAATTTTATTGTCTTCCTTAATCTCCCCAAATTAATTAAAGTGATATTATATTTAGGAACGGAGGGAGTAATATATATTATAGTAGGAAGGACCATAAAAATTACTCCATTAATTCAGAAGGATCAAAGGTTATATTTACTCAATCCACCCTTTCATTATCTACTCCTAATTATAAGATCCTTTCACCAATTTTAGAAAAATTCAGTACTCCCTCCATTCCTAAATATAAGATCACTTTAGCGAATTTGGAGAGATTAAAGAAGACATTCTAATGAGTTAGGATTACATGAAATTTCCAAAATACCCCTCACCTAAGTTTTAAAAATATCACCTTCAAAACACTACTACCTCCGGTCCTAAATATAGGACCTAATTGACCTTTTTTTGGAGAGATTAAGGTTGTGAAATAGGTTATTAAATGATGATATATTTGATATATTTTTAGATTATCCATTAGTTTAGAGATAAAATAAACTAGTTTAAGGGGAAAAATTAGGTAAATCAATTCATAATTAACATATTTTGCTTTTTGAAGGATTTTTTAGAAAAAGTCAATTAGGTCTTATATTTAGTACTGGAGGGAGTATTTTTTTTGGGTGAAGTGAGTATAGAGGTAATTTGGGAAAACTTGAGTAAAATTAGAAAGTGATCTTATATATATTTAAGAACAAAACTCTCCTCCCTAAAGTGATCTTATACTCCTATTTAGGAACATAGGGAGTAGTTAAAAATTAATCACTTAAGCTTATTCAATTGGAAGCAGCCAAACACGTCCCACAGGCTACAAGTAAGTTAGGCACAATAATCAAAGCTGCTGATTTGTATTGTGAAGCTGAAAATCAAAGTAACATCAATCTTGGAAGTGTAAGAGTGAGAATCAAAATGGGAGGAGGAATGGAAGCCCACAAGAACAAGTTCATAGAAGATTGGAGCACTGCTCGTGAAAATCTGGAACACAATTTCCGTTGGACTCGCCGAAATTTAGCCCTCGTTGGCATCTTCGGAATCGCACTTCCCCTTCTCGTTTACAAGGGCATCGTCCGAGAATTCGTATCTTCCTCACTCCTTTTCTTTTCATCACTATCACATTTCATTCATTCAATACCCTAATTGTTTTACTTTTTATGTGATGATTTTGTATTATTATTTGAAAGAGTGGTTTTGGGATGGGTAGATTGAAAAATTGACTAGGGTTTTTATGTGTTAGCAACTCAATGTAAGTCAATTAACTAGGGTTTGTTAGTGCTAAGCCTATTTCAGCTTCTAACTAAATGATTAGCTAACAAATCACTATTTACAATTACGTAACATTGTGGCAGATTTTGGGTCTGTGTTTGGATATAGCTTTTGGAGAATAGGTTATGGTGAAAAAGATGAAAAAGCTCTTCTGAAGAATAGATTCTTAAAAAGCTGAATTAAATAGTTTCGGGCAAAACCTAAGTTTTCTGCCTCAAATCTAGACTTTCAGTTAAAAATGTTATTCTGAAGAAGCTGTGAGTGTTTGTCTGATTTAACTAAAACTTAGGTGAAAGTATTCTGAGAAAGTTAAGAGTGCTTGTCTATCCTAATTTCAAAAGTTAGGTTTGAGCTCAAACCTAGGTTGGTGTGCCAAATAGGCACTTTGTTTAAAGATGCTGCCTTTTCTTCTCTTGAATGTGAAATTTTCGTTTCTGGAGTGACTTTCTTTGTGGAGATAGATAGGGCAGAAATGTTGGTTGCAGGAGTGTTTTGTTGGAATGATTGAGGGGCCTTAAGGATGTTTGGCTGGAAAGGTTTGGTGTGGCTTGGATTCTGATGTGGTAGTGGTAGTGTTGCTGGACTTATAAGTTATAGGTTAACTTACCAATGTTTCCATCTTGGAAGGAATGGCTAGTTTGGAGTGATGAGAAGGCTGGAGCATGATGGAATATAGATGGAGTGCTAAGCTATTTGTGCATTAGTTACTGTAGAATTCACTTAGATGAAATTGATTTTCTCACTGGTCCTGAGGACTTGGAACTATTATTGTTGATTTAGCTTGTTGTGGGTTTTGGAAGGGTAGACTTGACTCAACGGTAAGCTCGCTTGCCGTGGGGTTTGAGGTTATGGGTTTGAATTAGCCTCTATGTATAAAACATAGGCAAGACTACTTAGTATATTCCCTTCTAGCTCCCTCACCAAGTGGCGACTAAAACTTGGTTGATCCTTTTAGCTTGTTGTGGTTTTGGATTTTGGAGTCTTGATCTTGCTGTGGCCTTGGCGCTACTCATCCCTCTCCCTTCTCATACATCATTGCATTATGAAAATTGAGCATTTAGTTGTTGAAACTTGAAAAGGTGAATAGGCACAGCTGAGAATTTACAACTGTCTTTTTAATGCAGTTTGGAAGTATGATAGCTTATCTTGTTTAAGGGTTGTATAGCAATTATGTAGATTTCAATTTGTTACCATGAAATGGGTGGCTACTATCAGTTTGAAAATCCAATTATGAAATATGATATAGAAACATCTTCAACACCATATTTGATTTCCTGTAATGATCCTTGTGTATACTGGATTTTTCTGGTTTAGAATGATGTGAGTTTCACATCATGCAACCTGCATAACTTGATCCAAGGGCACACGTAGATTGCTAAATAAAATCGGAGCTTAATTTGGCCCTTTTGTTTAACCTATCTTGTGAATTGTGATACTCCTCAAAATTTTTCTTAATACTTCTGTGCGTCTTACAGTCATTTTGTTACATTTACAGCATATGCAAGACGAAGATGCAGGCCGACCATATAGGAAGTTCCTGTGAGAGTTTTGACAAATGCTTTGTAATAATTGTGGGGCTTATCAAAATTGGACCTTAAGTGAGACCACAAACATGTGCAATTTATTCCTCCACTAGGTGTTTTCCTATTTTCTCTCTTGGAGTGAAAACCTAAGACCGTGTATGAAATCACTGGGTGTTGGATTTGATTACATTGCAGTTTACATTATATCTCATGTTCTGTTGTTTCACTCGTGAAAACAAGCTAGTTGGCTTGTAGCTGTACTCTTCAACTGAATCCAGAAGAGACCTTTTGTTTTGTCTTGTTTTTATAATCAAAGGGATGCTATGGATAAACCATGCAGTAAAAAGGGCTTGCAATCAGAAACATTTTGCATGTTACATTGAACGGCAATTAATAGATTCTTAAATCTTGATAGGGTGACCCCGAGAAAGATGAGGTTTCAATTCATATATCTGGTATCTTGGGCTAGACACTTTACATGCTTTTCCTAGCTCATTGTTAAGGAGGATTGATCTAATAACTACTACCTCCAGTCAGATCTGGTTTCTAGTGCATTTTACTGCAAAATACAAATCAGATTTTATGTTGAAAACTTGGTGTAGTGTATTCTTTACCTCATTGAGGATCATTTTTTTGGGGAGTGTGGGCTCAAATATTTTGTGGAGACAAGTGGTACTGCTTCAACTAAATTAACACATTACAAAAAAAAATTGTTATTGATCACAAATAATCTTATTTTGGGAATACAAGGCCACTTGTGTCCAGAAACACCAAAACATTTGACCCAACCTTCATGAAAAAGAAGCACCTCTCAATGAGATAGAGACTTGAGCCAATGTAAGTTCCCACAAGCTCAACCATTCTTAGCGAAACCAACAGACCCGATATGACAGTTCAGTAGACAAGTAAACATTGCAATATTACCATGCTGTAAACGAATTGAATGCTTTCCTTGATCAAATTCTGAAATTACAAATGAATATTTATGGTGATAAACAATAAAATAACAATATATTCTATTCAAATTCTACATATCCATCACTACGCTCTTGAAAAAAGGCAACCCACTAATACAAGCTCTTTCAATTTCAAATTGTGATCACAAAAAGTAAGTGATCGAGAGTGATTATATTTCAATGAGTTTCAAGGGAATACCATTTTATAAGATCCTCCATATGATTTTTCTCATAACTTGTCACCTCCAGATATGCTACCAATTTATTTTCCTAAGTATTCTACTCAAATTTTGCCGTAATGATCTACCTTTGTATATCTACGTGTCTGTCATGTTCATCAATCATTGGAAATCATGGGTCCAGAATAATCATATTAGATCAGAATTTCATCTTTTTACAATGATGCTACTTTGAAACATGTTATGGAATGATATCCTATAACCACCACCTCAATAAAACCTATAGGTGGATTCACAAGAGTCATATGAATATTATACCGTCCCATTTTGGGTTCACATGTATGAAAATAGCACGTATTCATTGCTTTCCATTTTGCTGTTCTGATTTTTAATTCTCACCGCATGTATGTCATTATCATGGCTCTGCTACGTACCATTATCATCAAATTCTTCCATTGTAAGTTAGATTTGCCGTAGTTATTCTTCTACTCTGCCGCATATAAATACAGATAATGCTTCTGTACTAGTGTGGTGAGTTGCACCGTCAACAATATTGAGCTGCATTAATATTCTCCTAATATTCTCTTATATTTCATTTATTGTTTTTTTATTTGAACAATACCCTTATCTTAATTGTAGAACATATTTGAGTTGAGCCTTAAATGTTTACACCCATTTCTAGTTTGTGTCAATGTTATTTTCTAAACCATCGATTGTGATACTCTCTGACAATGATCAAGAAATAGAGGGGAAGAAAGTAACAGAAAATGATTAGGTTGTTTTAAAAATTAAATGTCATATTAATCAATGTTATTAAAATTATTAATTTAATCAAATTATATAAATAAGTCATATATTTATGGTTAGAAGTAGTGATATTTTTTATTGGTACATTGAAAGCATCAATCCTATTTGAGGAACTAACCCTTTCTAACTCCCGATGGTATGTGAAATAATTTCTCAAAACTAATGTAAGTAAATTATTGCGACACAAATAAACTAAAATAGTTTGTTATATCAGTCAATGACCTGTTTGGTACAACTTACATGCAAAAACATAGTTCCAAGCCATAATAACGGGTTAAAACCATGGTTTAGGTACAAATCATGATTTTGTAAGATGTACCAAACGAGCATTATTTATAGAGAACGCGTACATGAAGATCATTATTAGTAGTCATGGATGAATAAAGGGTCAACCCAGTTCTAGTTTAATCCCCACTTGGTTAGAATATTGAGGAAGAGAATATACTAGACAACTTTACCCCTACTTTATACAGAGAAACTTATTCTAAACTATGACCTCAAACCCAATGACAATCAAACCTACCGTTGAGTCATCTTAACTCTTCTAGTCATGAATTGCTCTTGTCATTGTCCTGAGTCCACTAAAGTAGATTAGAGCTTCCAAAGAATTAGGTACCTTTTTAACCTAGCAATCAGTATATATAAATCTCACCTACTTCATTAAACATACAAGAAAGTCAAATAAATCATTCATAAATTGATGTATATAAATTTTTTCTTCAAACTAATTTGTTAGACTTATAGATTAACATAGAATCTATTAACACATAAAATATGTTATGATAAATGACTTATTTAAGTTCCTTAATCTATTTTAAATTCAACTAAATTTTGTATTGTATTAATTTTTTATCAAAGGAGCAACAACTTATACAACAAAAGGCGGGGTTAATCTTCCAAACATTGGAGCTTACATGTTATTAGGCTACTCCCTCCTATTCCTTTTAATAAAATTTCTAACTAATCCATATATACTGCTAATACAGATAAAAACTTAAAATCATTACATTTGTCCTAAAATTTTCAATGGATTGGTTTGTAGTATTTTTATTGATTATATTGAATTTGAACAACATATTAATTTCATTTAAGCTTCCCCTCACTGACCCTCTTGATACTCATTGAGAGTGAGACTATCCAAACATTCCATAAATATACTTAAACATACCATTTAGACATCTCATCATTAAATTTATAGCACCAAACTTTTGACATTTGTACAAGTTTAAATTCATGCTTGGTAAGGAACTAAATGCAAAACTAAGCATATGAATAAATTTTGCGATCAGTTGCTGCCACAAAATGTATTGCAACATATTCGATCAATCAGTTACCCTGGACCCTACGGATCCATCCACCTGCTTTTGGAATTCAACTCCCAATGGACAACGCCAGAGGAAAAAGTACCACCATAACAACGCCAAAAGAAGAGTAATGAGTAATGAGTAATGACTACATATAACATAAAATATGTAAGCCATGTGTTTAAGGATTGTGTTTTAGCATCCAGTTTTGAAGAAAGTCACCATAACGCCAAAAGAAGAATACTGAGTAATGGGTAATGACCACATATAATATAAAATATGTAAGCCATGTGTTTAAGGATTTTCTTTTAGCCTCCAGTTTGGAAGAAAGTCCTTCCCCATGACATGTGTATAGACTTTTTCAGAAATCACGTGGCATCATGGTTGGTTGATTACTAACATAATATGGGAATGGGGTATTTCTTTGAAAACTGTTTTTGTTTTTTTGCATTATTGCATAGCGTGCTGGAAATTATCATGGTTAGAATCCATTGGGCATGTACATTTCAGAGAGTATGCTAGCACACATTAGGTTAATAGTTGACTATACTGTAAAGAACTTTTCTGCCTAATTTACTATTGCTCTCAAATCTCCATACTTCTTCAATTTATCTCATTAAATGAAAAATTCCACAATCATTAAAAAAATTATGACACTTTGTCCAATGGGCAAAAACCCCATATTACACTATTTTAACTGATTGAGTAGTAATAGTATTACCTAGTTGAATAAAAATATTAACACCTGCAAATTTCATATATAATATTTTGAAATTCATAAGGGAATCTTTTTAAAAATTTCATTTGGCTATATCCAACATTCAATTTTTTTATATTGATTACTTCCATTTCTAAACTCTGACATGCGAGATTTCCTGAAACCAAGATTTATTTTTTTTTTAATGTGCATCACCCCATTTAAAAACACTAATATGCGAGTTTGTCTTTATCCAAGTTTCAATTTTTTAAATGTGGATTCGGCTAAATAACTTTTTTTATTGTGCATCACCACATTTGAAAACTCTAATATGGTCCAGAATCCCACATGAATATTTGTTAGATGTCCACATGAATATTTGATAAATGGAACAAGACAAGTGTGCTCATTTGTTAGACATTGTTGTAAGAAGTGGACTAGACCAGATAGTCGGACCAGTTTAACATTCGATCACTTTATATTTAGACATTGTTTGACCTAGGGGTGTACAAATGACGAACAAGACCGGATCAACTATATGTCTTGGTCCTGTCCTAAATAATTGTTGGGCCAAAATGTCCTGCTTGGTCCGACACTGTGATCGGGCCGGACATGACCATAGGGGCACATGACGGACCATGTTGGTCCCAAAGATTTTTTTTTACAATAAAATTAAAAAAATTTCACTTTTCAACCATTAAATAAATTAATGAATTATGTGGGAAAATAAAAAAGTGTAATAAACTATTTTTAAACTAAATAACTAATCCATTAATTATAAAATAGTGTGATAATTGTGTTAATTAATCAAAACATTTTTATTAAAATGACTGGGTCGGACCGTCCTGTTGGTCATGGAGCATATTCCCTGGTCCTGTTCTACCCGATGCTCGAGTCAGTCACGATCTAATCGGGCCAGTTCCGGGCCATATTGTGATGGACCATTTTTAGCATAGGACCGGATCAGGTCATGACGAACCAATCGGGTCACCGGGCTTTTGTGCAGCCCTACTTTGACCGTCAGTCTGACCATGTTAAACCATTACTTTTTTTTTTATCATTGTTAAACCATGATTTGAAGCTCTGTCTGACTCACCTTTCAGTCCCACTTTCATGACATATTAGTTAGATCTCCTCCTATTATTCAATACAATACAATGTAGCAGTGTTTCTGCCAACATCAAACGTATGGGACCAACCATGCACATAGGTACAAACAATAGGTGGGTCATGCATGGTCCATAACCAGCTAAGTAGTTCAGAGAGAGAAAGAAAGTTAGAGATAATGTGATGTTGTTATTGTGGTACAGCTTTGCCCTGCCTTTTAGACATTCTCTCTTAGATCTTACTTTATAGTTTTACATCTCACTTCATGTCGGTGGTGACTTCACCATTTTTACTATCTTTCACTTCCCGCTCTTTTGGCTTTTGGAGTACTTTATTGTTAAGCCTTTCTGTTTTCAACTTTGTTTGTTCACTATCATTAGTACTACTTACAGTTCATTTATTTACTATTTAAGAACATTTCTTGTGCTTCCAGTTTTGCAAAAGTGAGCTTTGGTTGTTCATTAGCATTTACTTTCTGCCACCTTGGTGGATTTTGTTATTTATTATTGCTTTTGTCTTTTGAGCTTTCATTGTTCATCCAAAAGATTTAAACTTACATTCTCTTGAGCTCATTCCCTTCAAACCCAAGTGTAAAAGTCTTGGAAAGCTCTATTTTTTTTACCAATGTTCAAAATGAGCAACAGTTTGTGGGGTATTAAGTTATGGTGGGTGGTTGTGTTTGTGGGATTGCTGATTATCAATGTGGTAGAAGGTTTGGACAATGTTAATGTTACAGACATTGATTATTATGTTAATAAAAGAGGTTCCAGTTATAGGCCCTTAATGGTGGGAATTAGTCTTATTTATGGAGCTGCTGCCAAAGGCGCAGGTATTTTTTTCTTCTGCATTTATTTTCCATTGCAAATAAGCATTCCTTTTGTTTTGATTATCTTTTGTTTAATCTTTGATACATATACTTCTTATATCTGCTTCTTCAAGTTGGTGGGGGCACCAATAATTATGTAGTGTTATGTTGGCTTTTCTCATAGTATATTATGTTCTCATTTTTGAACATCACAATGGTACCTACGAATCAATGTTTGAACATTAGTAACTATGAAGATTTGATTATTGAGAAGCAACAAATTTCCTATTATTAATTATCACAGTATGACTGGCTTTTCTTGTTTGGGATTACTTTAATGACACTGTTTAATTTAATTGAGATCTTGCATTTGATGTGTCAACTTTGGAAACGTTAGAAGGACTTGCAAGTTACTGCTTTGATATAAATTGAACTTTTTCAGATAATTTACCCAGTTTCATATATGACTTGTATTCTGCATGCGCAGTTTGTCTTGATGGGTCTTTACCTGCTTACCATCTACATCGTGGTTATGGTTCTGGAGCAAATAGTTGGCTTATACAATTGGAGGTATATGTTTTGCTGTTCATTTTATTGCCATATTTTATCTTGAATTCTAAAATAGGGTTGAAGTGAGTGATCATGCCTTGATAAGCTCATTTGCATTCTTAATTGATTCTTAACTACTTAAGTATGCGGTGAGCTCAATCTGGTATAATCGATGTTCTTTTGGTATATTATTCGAGAAATCAAAAGCAAGTAATGAACTTGAAAACTTTTAATTGATAACTTCAGCAAACCTTTTCATGACAGGGAGGAGGCTGGTGTGATAATATGAAAACTTGTAGGTACAGTAAGAGATCACGTCATGGTTCATCCAATTTCATGGAAAAACAAATTCCATTTATTGGAATATTGAGCAACAAGGCTCAAGAAAACCCTGGTCAGAACACAAATTCAGAACCACTAAGCTTCCCATTTCACATGCTGTATGTTCTATTTCCACTAAAAAATTTAACTTCATTATGCTGCTTGATGATTCTATTTGCAGATTTTTACAACTGGAACAGAGTCAAAATTCGTTACTGTGATGGTTCATCCTTTAGTGGGAACAGTCAAAACCAAGTGAGTGGCAAAATGTGTTTTTTTTCAATATAATTTTTTCTGAGACATGCGCTTTGTGAAGTATGGTTTGTAACATCTAGGCGAATACCATATCTATAGCAGCATAAAGTTTTTTCATGCTGTCATCTGTAGGAGCCAGAATTTCCCTTCTAGTTTTGTTATGTTCTACAATTTTTATAAGTTGATGTGTATAGTGGTCTTGCAATATACTCTACAGGCATTACATTCTTTTTTCTTTATTTGTCTCAATTTTCCTTCTTCCTTTATAAGAATACCTATTAATTTGGTTTTTGTTCAATTTTGTATAATATATGTTGCAAGCAAAAGTGAATAGACTACTTGAAGGGTTTGATCTCACAGTAGTATCTGTGTTGGCTCATGATTTAAGGATGCTGTTGAATAATCACTGATTTAGTCTTTGTTCCATAGGCTGAAAATTTGTACTTTAGAGGACAACGCATCTGGGAAGCTGCTATGGAGGATTTGATGTCAAAGGGCATGCGCTATGCTAAACAGGTTTACATGACAGTTTCAACAAAGAAAAAGATTACCTGCTTGACTTCTGTTTAATTTTCATGGATTTGGTTCTTCAATTAGGCTCTTCTATCTGGATGTTCTGCTGGAGGTTTAGCATCAATACTTCATTGTGACGAATTTAGGGGACTGTTTTCTTCATCTACCAAAGTCAAATGCTTAAGTGATGCTGGATTGTTCCTTGATAGGTAAAAAAGCTGTAAAAATCATTTCACGGACTTTTAATTCTAATCCTTATTTCATTGGATTTACGTTATAGGTCACGGTGTTTATATGTGATCTTGGCACCATGCTGATAACAAACTATTTACCTTTCTTGATTTGCAGTGTTGATGTAACTGGCTTTCGCACTTTGAGAAGGACGTTCAGAAATGTGGTTGCATTACATGTATAGTTCTTCTATGCATTCTTGTTGATTTCCTTTTGTTTCCGGTTTCCATGGATCAAGTAAAATATGACTGTGAGCAATTAAACAGAAGAAGAAAAATAATCCGAATCTCTTATCTATTGATATGAAAAACATGGTATTGATACAGGTGGAGGTGAACCTCAATTAAATGACAATTAATAAAACATTCTCTTAATCATAATCCTTGATTGATAGGAATTTGATCTTATTATAATACTCCCTCCGGTCCTAAATATAGGACTAGATGACTTTTTTGAAAAATCCTAAAAAAAGCAAAAAATAAGTTAATTATAAATTGATTTACCTAATTTTTTCTCTCAGACTAGTTTATTTTACCTATAAGCTAATGGATAATCTAAAAAGATATCAAATATGTCATGATTTAGTATCCTATTTCGCAACCTTAATCTTTCCAAAAAAAAAAAGTTATCTAGGTCTTATATTTAGGACCGGAGGTAGTATTATTTTCTAACACTACCCCTCAAGTTAGAGCATAGATATTAATCAATCCCAACTTGTTACAAAGTTATAGCGTAATATTATTTTGGTCCCTTATGAAAAAATAAGAGAAAATCACTGTGGTCCCTAGAAAGGAAAGACATGAGTAGTCTGAACCTGTTGTAATATCTTGAACTTTACAGTGACTTTCCCAATAAAGATATTTTATGTGTTAGCTGGTAGGTTTGACTTTAATTTCACAACACATGTTATGAGAATTTTTTGTGATTCAATGCTTCAATGGGTTCATCTGATTGCTTGAATATTGTTAGCAAGAGGAATAGGTAAGCCAAGATTTACTGAAAATGGAAGTTGATATGTATCTTTCATGGCAGGGAGCGACGGGCAGCCTTCCAAGGAGATGTACCAGTCGCTATAATCCAACTTTGGTAACTATTGTTTTGGTTCTTTCAATATGTTTAAATCATCTGTGTAGCGTTAACACACATCTAATCACTTAAAGATATATTCTGAGAAAATGGGCATCACATATATGAAAATGGCCCTCAAGCTAGTTCTCATTACTTTATGTTTAGCTGTTGTCTTATATAGTGCTTCCGTTCGTAAATGTAATACTTGTTTGACTCTTTTTTAAGAAATTAAGGAAGCAAATCAATCATTTAATCATAATTATTTTTTGTATTATTGGATTATATGTTAGTTTAACTCCATCTATGTTGAACTTTAAGTCTATCTATGCAATAGTCAGTCCTAAGATAGTTTAAAGGAAATTCTAAAAAATTAATTTATAGGTACTTTATTTAGCTCTCAGGATTCTCCAAAAACAAAAAAGTTAACTAAGTTCTATATTTAAGAACTGGGGAGTATTATTTGAGTGTTTTTTGGAAAATTAAAAATTTTGGATGAGAAATACTATTAACAATTAACATGAATCTTCTTAAGGGGGAAAAAGTGGTATTAGAAGAATATAGAAAAGTGCACATTACATAGTGAATGTGTGTATTACTCACTATCTTCTCACATTAGTGGTATTAGACATTTAGAAAAGTGCCCATTACAATGTGGATGTGTGTATGACTCGCCATCTTCTCACATTGTTTGTGAAAAATGAAATTAATCTTAAATTTTGAACTAATCTATTATTAGCACTATTCTCACATTTTCTATTTGTTTTATTTTGTTCTTAGTGTTTCTTCCCTCAGTATTTAATTTCCAGCGTCAGGACGCCACTGTTTATTCTCAATACAGCTTATGATACTTGGCAGGTAAAGTTTTTATAACCTCATCTCTTTTGATTGATAATTTATGAGAAATACCATAGTAGTTTTTATAAAACTTACAATTACTTTAGTCTTCATTAAAGAAAGCACATTGGTGATATTGATAGGATGCTACAAAACTTTTCCAAAACAAAGTCCCTTACATCAATGTATCTCATAGTTTTGTTGGACAAGTTTTTCCTTTTACTTTCTGAATGGACATTATGGTCCCCTTTGTATGATTCCTTTAACTTTCATCAGATTCAGGCCAGCCTGGCATCGCCATCGGTGGATCGTCGTTGGAATTGGGCTGATTGCAGAAAAAATTTTGCACGTTGCAGTTCATCACAGATACAATATCTTCAAGGTGGTTAAGTTGTACTTTAAAGAATATTTATTTCTTGAATCCTATCTCTATTTTGAATGTCAGTAGTTTCACCTTATTATTTGTTCTATTCATATTTCAGCTGTTCTCTTTAATCATGTTAAACTTGTTACAATGCAGGATTCCGGAATCAAATGATTAACTCGGTAAGGGGCTTTTCGAGGGCTCGGAAAAATGGATTGTTCATAAATTCTTGTTTTGCCCATTGTCAGACTGAAAGACAGGATACCTGGTTTGCCTACAATTCTCCCCATATTGGGAATAGAGTAAGTGCATTCAAAATTACTAGTAGTTATCATTCATGAATATTCCAAACTCACCAGTCACCACTCTAATTTTCTCTCAATATGCTATATACATTTGCAATTCAAAAAAGATTATGGATTAGAAATTGCTTCTAAATATGTAAATCATATATTGCTTCAATTCAATTATGTAATTGCAAATATTTAAATCACAATGAGAACTTGTATCTTAGTAGCATGGAAGTTCCCCTATATAAATGAGGTTGTGGCATCAATCCTACTTATAACCTTATATATTTAGTGCCTACCCCTCTAAACATGCCATGTTCATATTTTTCCTCAATTATCTGATATTTGCATTATGGATTTAAGAGCTTATTTTTTCTCTAATACATGGCTAAAATACATGCAGGGGATTGCACAGTCTGTTGGAAACTGGTTTTTTGACAGAGCTGGAATCCAGGCTGTTGGATGTGCTTACCCTTGTGACAAAACCTGCCATAATTTGGTCTTTCATTGAATAAAAGAATAATTAAACGGCCCAAAATATCATTCTTTAAGAATTTTGTTTTACTTTACCATTATAGTGTTGCCAATATATCATTGGAATGGTCAAAGTTAGGACCTTGTTAGGATAACCAAGCTGTGTGATAAAAACCTTATCACAGCTATAGAAGCATTTCTAAATACCCATTCATTTATTTGAATTGGTTTAGCTTTAAAAGTTTGATTATATTACATTATTGTTACATTGTAAGGCCAGAAGAAAATATAGCCTGGCTTTTAATAATTTTTCTGATTATAGTCTGTTGTCTTTATGAGCTTTCCCTATAATTGATGCTGCCTTATTTATGTTAAGTTTTTTATTACTTGGAATTTTGCTTTGTAATCACCTATATACAGAAATGTTGAACCGACATTATATTTTTCTCACTTTAGCCTTGCAAGATGGATATTTTGGGGATTAAAATTACAATGAAGCATGGAATTCTAAGAATGAAAAGAAGTTGATAATTGTTCAGGCCATGGTTGATTTGAATGGTGAGGCATCATGAGTCATGACCAATACAAAGCTGCATTCATTGGTGTAGGTGTCTCCAATCCTTTAAGACCACAGTTTTCCCATTAATGGATTCAATAAATACTGAAATGCACATTACTTGACACGTGTAAAGGATTGAAGGCAGGATTTAAAGTTTTGAGCAACTCATTCTATTCTGTTGGAAAGCACCCAAACTAATCTCTACATGAGCAACTCATTCTATTCTGTTGGAAAGCACCCAAACTAATCTCTACATATAATTTTCCTTTGTGCAGCCATGTTTTCATTTTTATCACTTTCAAAATATCTAAATAGAGTTTGAATGTTAGAAAAACAAATATATGGGTTGAGGGTTATATTCACTCTTTAAGTATGTGTGGGGATCATATCTATCGCGAAAGTATTTTTTGGCCAAATTTGCCTCAGAAGTGTGTATCAATGATCATATTTCCCTTAAAAGTATGTATAAAAGATCATATTTAACCATTAATGTTTCAACTGTAAAGGGCAAATATGACCCTCATTCAAACTTCAGGGCCACCAAATATTGGTCCAAAAATACTTTAAGGCAAATATAATTCTCCATGCATACTTCAAGAGCAAATATGACCCTCAACGCAATACAATATTTGAGAAACTAAGCTGCAATTATCTATCTTTATAGCTAACCATACAAGAAAAATATTACTTTCTCAAACATAACACTTGTTCCGCACTAAGTTCATTTATTTTCTCACCAACGTCTAAATAGTGATCAATACTGCACAACAAAAAATAACCTTGCCATCTCAACGCTCTTAAAGAGACATCTCAGATAAAAAGGAGAAATTACATATGCCACTTTTCAGATGGAAAAACACCCTAACCACATAAAACCTTTCTCCTTGTTTTGAATGTTACACCCAACACACTTGGGTGTACTTGTCATCATTGTCTCCTATAATATTTGCTATCAGGTTTTCCAATAAAAGCATATCATGAGGAGCAAACTTTTTCAAAACTCCAACTATGAGATGCCAAGTTGGAGGAAAAATGATCTAATTGTCATGTTTTTGAATGAGGACCTGATAGCAAAAATACCTAAACACTGAAGCTAACTTTTGGCATTCAATACTTGTGAAGCTTCCTCCGAAACATCCTCTGAAACGGTAGATGCGGATGGCTGGTTCTGATTGGCATGGAACTTTTCTAATTGACGAGCAGCAGAAACCTTTTCTGCTTCAACCTGATCAAGCAAAGCTTGTTGCTCCATTGCTTTTAGCATATCCTCTGAAGTTTTCTCTTTCTCTTCTAGCTGCATTTTCATTATGATCTCAGCTTCCTCGTCAATAGGTTTGAAGTATTCTTCAACAGCTGCTTCCTGAATAAAAGTCACTACATATTTGAGATCCTCATATCAATGAATGACAGTGGAAAATACTCCCTCCGGTCCTAAATATAAGACCTAGTTGACTTTTTTGGAAAATCCTAAAAAAGCAAAATAAGTTAATTATAAATTGATTTACCTAATTTTTTCTCTTAAACTAGTTTATTTTACCTATAAACTAATGAATAATCTAAAAAGATATCAAATATGTCACGATTTAATGATCTATTTCACAACCTTAATTTCTCCAAAAAAATTCAACTAGGTCTTATATTTAGGACCGGAGGTAGTATAATGAAATGCAATCAAACATGGCTGAACTTTTATCAAATAATGGAAAAATGTCTCATTAAAGACAACCATGATAGAATGCGAGTGATGTAACATCTGGAAAACAAGGATCAAATATTCCTTAAAATAGAAAATGCAACTCTTGAAATATGAGAGTGCTAAAATGTAAACCCTATATAAGAATTTCTAGAATGCATAAAACACTTTTTAATTTTTCTGAACAAAATCATAATCCTGTTCAAATTCAATACTGTGCCAGTCAATTGGTCAATGACATAACGGTCACATTTAAACTTTTTAGTTCATTTTGCATAAGAAAATGTTGAGACATTTAGCTTACTGTTTCTTCCAGCTTCTTGTTTAAAGCCTGCATCTCTTCTACCATTCGGCGAACCTCAGATATAATAATCTGCTCAGGTACTTGATTCAACTTTGCCCTCCTCTCTTGTGCCTTCCATAATCAAATGCCATACACACCAAAGCGGGAGTAAATATACCAATTATCAGAAATAAAAATCAATGGCTTATAATAGTTCATATCAGACACAAATTCACATTGGTGCTAAAAGAATGCAGGCTAAAATAATTTTAGTCTCTTGTGATCAGGAACTCAGCAGCAATGAACACTAAAATATATTTAAAGTGAAATCTTCAGTTTGCTCCTTATTCTTTTTTTTGTTCAAAAGTTTGCTCCTTATTCAGATAATTGAAAAACATACACATTCCTATTAATAACACATACTCCCTCCGGTCCTAAATATAAGACCTAATTGACTTTTTTGAAAAATCCTAAAAAACAGCAAAATAAGTTAATTATAAATTGATTTACCTAATTTTTTCCTTTAAACTAGTTTATTTTACTTATAAACTAATGGATAATCTAAAAATATATCAAATATGTCATGATTTAATAGACTATTTTGCAACCTTAACTTCTCCAAAAAAAAGTTATCCAGGTCCTATATTTAGGACCGGAGGTAGTATCACTTAAAGTATAAAAAAGACCCAACACCTCATTTTTGGTGCATTTGAAATAAGACTATCATGTTTAACAGAATTAATAGCCTTACTCCCCACATTAACAATCTTCACACATTTTTCTTAAATGATGAAAGCATACCAAAGTCCTGACGTAAAAAAAAAATGTCTTCTCTTGATTGTTGTGATTCTATCCTTGATGCTTTCTATAAACAAAGATCTAGTCAAAATAGGGAAGCCCCACTTGATTATTAAAATGTGAAGCTCACTTCTTCCCCATGATAGAATTACATCTCCATTTGAACAAAATACCAGTTAATTGTCTATTTTATCTTATCGCTTAGCTTCTAAAAGGGAACAGCAACTGATTCAAGACAGCTACTGATTCATGAACATGATTGTTATCATTGAGATAAGAGAAGAACCCATACCTGTTTAACTTGATTCTCCAGCTGAATCCTAAAAGCTCGTATTCTTCGTTCCTCATATCCAGAAAGCACTCGCACATAAAATAGAGCTTTTCTTCCAAACTCTAATAATTTATTCATGTTCACAAATGATCACAAACTAAATTCACTGTTTTTCCCTGCAAGAACAAGATTTTCCACATCAGCTTTTCCATAACCAAAGTTTGATCAGAATTACTCACATGAAAGCTTTAAATGAATGCATTTACAAGGCTGCCCCATGGAATCAAACACAAATAAACTATCACCACCACCACCACCACCATCAACAACAACAACAACATGAACAACAAAGTCTTATCCCACTACGTGGGGTCAGCTACATGAATCATACGACGCAATTGTGCTCTATCATTCATCTATCACCAAGTACAAATATTGAAATTATAGTAAAGAGTGCAAAATCCACGGCCTTTATGTCATTTCTGATTATCTAAAATAAATTATGTAACATCTATACCCTTTCAGTCTTTCTCTCTTATCTCACTGCTCATATAAAGTCACTACTTGCTACTTAGACAATCCAGTCAGAAAATTCAGTTTGACCAATCTTCATAAGAAATGCAATAATGAATGAGAACATAATTAGAAATTAATGCCAACAATTGAAGTAACCACTTACAATAATGAACTACAAAACTTAATTATATTATGGCACAAACAAACACTGTTCTCCAACAAATTCTTAAATTCAACGAAGTGCTACAATTTGCCATAATTCCCAAAAGGGTATGCACAAAAAAGCTTTTTTTTTTTTGAAAAAAAAATCATTTGGGTTTTGAAGCATGCTTTTATCCCATGATTCAAAGAATTTTTGCAACTCTAACAGATCGTAAATTTTCAAAAAAAAAAACAGAGAGAGAGAGAGAGAGAGAGATGGTACAAGTGTTGGATGAAGTGAACGAGGTGGCGGCGGAAAATGGATTGTGGGTATGAGAAATTCGATGATTTCTCAGAAATGTGAGCGACGAAACGATGAAGTTAGCTCACTGAGCATCACTTCGAATAAACAATAGTCCCCAAAATTTGGATAATTTTATTAATTTTTATATATTTCTCTCTTTTAAAAGTATGATAATAAACATAAACAATAGGAAAAAAACTTACCTCCAGTACTTGACCTCAAGTACATCCAGTAAGCCAATAAGAATTTGACACATGTCCAACTAACCCACACCACTTTCTCCTTCTTTTCTCTCTCCTCCATGTGTTAGTTGTGTATGTGGTTAGTTGTACATGTGTCAAATTCTTATTGGGTATTGGATGTACTGGAGGTCAAGTACTGGAGGTAAGTATTTTCCTATTAGAAAACGCGGTGTAATAACCAAATACTACCTCCGGTACTAAATATAAGACCTAATTGATTTTTTTGGAGAGATTAAGGTTGTAAAATAGGTTATTAAATCATGACATATTTGATATTTTTTTAATTATCCATTAGCTCATAGGTAAAATAAACTAGTGTAAGAGAAAAAATTAGGTAAATCAATTTATAATTAACTTATTTTGCGTTTTTTTAGGATTTTTCAAAAAAGTCAACTAGATCCTATATTTAGGACCGGAGGGAGTAACTTTTACATGTTTTCTTAACAAACGTATTTTTCACAGCTGATTTCTTTGATTACAAAGTGGAGGAGTAGTATAAGATTATTCCATTTGCAATTTGCCAATCCATGGTAATGCCAAGGGAGTATATAAGTTATCTAACTGTATCTAATTTTCAATTTTTTTTAAAAAAATGGTTTTTAAAAAGTTTATATTTATTAGTCACATATGATCCTTTTAAGAAAATTAAAATGATTGTTTTATTTAACTTTATATTTGGACATTCTTTTTGGAAATTTAGTAGACTGAAATTATGTAATTGATATATAATAAAAATATTGTTGAAATATATAATTACTTGAAATAATATTGATTTTAAGATATAGAGGGAACAAATAAATAGAAGTTTTGGTGTCATTCTAGTTCGTACTCTTTGTTCAATTTATATCCAATTATTTGTCAATTTACATCGTAAATTTCATTTGTACATTCTTACTCTACTATGTCACGTGGAATAATGATATTCATATTTGCAAAGATAAAGGATGGATGAGGCTTGATAAATAATCAGAATGGTTTGTGGACTAGAGTCACGAGAAGCAAATATTATCATGGTAATGCTTTGATTCCTTCTATTGATAGATAGATAGATAGATGGCATAATGCCTTGCATTTGGGGAAAGGATCTACTTGGGGTTACATTTAATTGGAAACTAGCATGTGATTGGAAGAGAGGAAGATAATTAGGTAACTTGAAAATCATGGAGACTTGTCTCCACTAAATCAACTCATAACCTTATGAAAGGAGAAGACTTGAGGGAGGATCCTATATGATACCAAATTTCGAAGTTAAATTTAACTTGGAAGTGCAAGTATTTTATTTGCTGAGGTTGCTAGCCAATGTAACAAGAATAAGCTGGGAATTAGTGAGATGACTAATTGCGTTTGCTGTAATCATACTACTAAATGTTTTTTCATATATTATGTTATTGTGCCTAGGCTAGTTTCTTGTGGCTTTCAATTGTTGTGAAAGATTTTTCAATTATGGAATTGGTATTGTATGTTTAGTAAACAAAAGGTAGGACATTGTGATGAGCCTTGAAGAGAGTTCTGTGTCACTCTTGGTGATCTTTTACAGAAACAACTCAAGTAGAAATCTTTAAGAACATAAAATTCTCTCGTTCTTGGTTTTCTTGCAAAAGCCAACACCATCTTAACTAGCAATAACAACACCCATCAGCAGATGGATGGGAGAATATGTATCAATATCAATGGAACTTACTCTCATATCTTAAATCTTAAATATTTTAAATATATGATCTATTTTCTAATTTAATTATACTAAAGATGTTAGGTAAGTTAGTTAAAATCACCTAATATTTTCTAAACACCCTAACCACTCACCTTTATTTATACCCTTTCTCTATCGCTTTATCTATTACTCCCTTCAATCGGTACTATCTGAACTTAGTCATCAACACACGTTTCTGAAGTAAAACATGTAAAACTTAGTCGAGTGTTTGAACTTAATTTTTTCTTTTCTATTGATGCCCTTATTTATCATGATATTATTAAAAGAGAGAAACATGTAAGAAATAACAAATCTAAAAGAGAGCAGAAGAGTAGGAAAAAACTCATTAAACTATGAGATGATATAAAGTAATCTCCTATATTTTATTTTGAAACTATTTAAATTTTGTGTTTTTATATCAATGGAAAAAGGCTTCACACAACATTTTTGAGAAAACATTTCATCAAGGTTGTAGCATTGAATGACACAAGCATCAGACATGAAGTGCTAATTCACCGGATTGATATGAACCCTTCTGATTCAAAGCTTCCTTTTAAAATGAATAGAAGACAATTTCTAGTTATCATTTCCTTTGCAATGATTATAAACAAGAGTTTAGAGACAGTAAGACAAATGTTGGTTTATATTTGCCAAACCCAATTTTTTCACATGAGCAACTATATGTCGCTATGTAGAGAGTTAACTTTGTAGATGGTTTGAAAATTACCATCCTTAAACTCTGACAAGAAAGCTACAAATGTTATTGAAAATGTAGTTTACATAGAGACATTCCAAAATGTATAAAAAGGATGAGACAACACATATACACAAGTCTCTCATGGATTAGTTAAGACAAATTATGATGTTCTTTGAATAATCTTTTATGTTGGGTATTACAAGATTAAATCTATAAAATGCATGTTTATACTTATGTACCTAAAAAAACTTAATTATGAGGTATAAGTCATATCCTAGGTTATCATTATAAACAATTTGTTTTACTTATATTAGATTTTTATATTATTAATTTGTGTTTCACTGATAAACTTTTTATAGGCCTGAAAGTGAGGATGCACAAGAGGGGGGTGAATTGTGCTACAAAAACAATATAAAATAAAGACACTAACACAAATTATTTTATTGTGGTTCGGTCTAACTCTTGACCTACGTCAAGTTCTCAATCCCTTGATTGAGTTCCACTAATTCATAGGTTTTCAACGGGTTCACCTGCAACCTTTACAACCACAAGTTTTACGGGCTAACTTGCAACCTTACAACTACAAGTTTTACGGGCTAACTTGCAACCTTACTCACTCCCCCTTACTACCTGCAAAGGTTCAACCTTTACACAAAGGATTTACTACAGAGTTCACTTAATGAACAGATTGTGTTACACACTTAGGTATAATGAATGCTCTCAATAAATGTAGAGACTTAAGTACAAAGAGTACAAGATGATAACAATAAGAATAACTCTCAAGGTATTAAGTGCTCTTTAGACTTTAAAGCTTTCTGAATATTCTCTGGGTATTATGCTTAAATGCTCTCGACTTTATCTCAAATGACTGCGTGTATTGTTCTTGGTTGGTCGTGCTTCATAAATGATTAAGTTGTTCCTTTTATAATAGTCTCTAATACACCAGTTGCTTGAGTGACAATAAGTCCGTTTGAATATAGCCGTTTAACCCTTGTTACCGTTGTCCTCATTAATGCTCATTAATGCTTAGCAGGGTTGACTTATGCTTTAGTTGCTTTGCTCTAAAAAGTAGCTCTGACAATACTGCTCTGACAAAAGCAATTCTGACATCTGAGCATTTGTACGGTCTCTGACTCTTGTACTTGCTATCGGATGGATTTTGGCTACCGGAAGTAAAAGATTCGTTCTGCAAGTGTTAGTCCAAGTATGTGTAATACAAAGCATGTTCACTATCGGAAGCTCATTTGCTACCGGAAGTGAGAGCTAAGTTCTGCAAGCAAATGTTAGTCCAACAGAATAATATAATCAAGTGCAATGGGAAGCGTTTTTGCTATGGAAAGCTATTCTCCTTAGACTAGGTTAACTAGGTTCAGACTTAGCGTTCAATTGACTTCCGCTATGGGATGTGTACTACATTCCCAAGCGCTACTTACATTGTTTTTGCTCTAAGTCATCCGGTTGTGATTTTACATCCGGTAGTGTTCTAACTTAGGATTTTTAGCTTTATCTAATTCTTCCTTAGTGTTCATTATGTTCTTTCATATTTTAGTCTTCATCAAAACTTAAGATTCTAATAAGGCCAACATGTCATAACCTCAGCTCGGATAACAAATTACCGGCTGGTTATTGAAATGAATGACGTCAAATAGGACGTCAGAGTAGGGATCTATTATTATTAGGCTGAAATTTATAAAACACTGCCTAACACATCCCATGTGTCTCAATTTGTTTGAGCTTACGGAATTATAGTGGAATAATTAATTATGAAAGTAGATTCTGAGAGTTATCTCTACTCATTTGGTGCCTTTTATGAGACACAAGCCGCCACATTAATTTTTGCATTTTCTACTTTACCTTGTCGCTAATAGATCTCTAGAGTTGATAAAGTTGAGGCACTTTCATGACCAAATATGCAAAAGAGTATCGTTTAAATGCTTACATATTAATAATAAATAGGTTTTAATGTAAGAGTGTTTGCTTTTGATATTATTATATTTCCTTGCAATAAAGTTGTTTTGTGTTCTTTGGATGGACAACAATATGGATTTTTCACTGCCATTTATGTGAATCACAAGAATTTTTTTTGATCAAATTAGCTCACAGACAATTGTGATCGATTCATTGGATGCGAAGAGATTTTAGTAGATTTTAGTTACCATGAGTTATTACTTGACTCCATTGAATTAAATTGTGGTTATTTCAGTGTAATTGTGCTGGCGTAAAACTGGTGCTAGTTACAAGTAAAATTGCTTCCCAATATTGGTAATTATTTATCAACATAGTTTTTAATTATACCAAATCTCTGAGCAGTTATATGAGCTTCCTTTTGGGATTTACCAACTCTACTTGCTTTTCAAAATAACTTAAGAGTAAATAAGACATTTCCTTCAAACCTATTAAAGTACAAATAAATCCATATCACTTAATTATCCTTTCAATAATTTATCTACACTAGTGCCTTTTCCATATCCTTAGAGTATATTTCCACATTTCCTCTTAATTTTTTTCAATGCGACTTTTGCAGTTTTCTTGAAGTCCCCCATTTCATTTCTATAAATACCACCTTCACTTCTTCTTCCTCAAACTTACAATGAAACTCCTTCACTTTCTTGTCCTCCTCCTCCCTGTACTCTCCTCCGCCGCCGCCAGCAGCGTTTGGTCACCGATCGATAACCTAAATGATCCTCACGTGATAGACATTGCGAAATACGCCGTCACAGAATGGAACGATGAACACGGAACGAATTTACAGTTTGAGAATGTTTGGAAGGGAGAATCTCAGGTCGTCAATGACAATGAAACAAATTACTGGCTGGTTATTAAAACGAATGAAATGAAAAATGGAGTCATACTAGGGATAAGGTATTATCGAGCTGAAATATATGAAAACACTTCGCAACATCTCATGCGTCTCAACTTTTTTTATCTCACGGACCCTAATTATGGTTTCTGAACAAGAACTATGAGATGATATATGTACTCATTTAAAAAGGCACTAGCCGCTATATTAAGTGTGTTTTCCCACTTTATCTTATAAAAAATGGTGTCCAAAGTTGATTAAGCTAAGGTACACAAATCTATATATGCAAGAGTTAAATATTTATATATTAATAATAAAGAGGTTTCAATGAAAGATTACACTTACTGCTGGCAATAAAGTCGTTTTGTGTTCTTTGGATGGAGAACAGTCTAGATGTTTCACTATCATTTCTATGAATCACAAGATTTTTCTTCTGCTGATCAATTTAGCTCATATACAATTTTGATCAGTTCATTCCGTGTGAAGAGATTTTAGTTACCACGAGTTATTGACTTGACTCCATTGCGGTTATTTTGGTGTAAGGGCGCTGGTGTAAAACTAATGCTAGTTAGAAGTAAAATTGGTAAAATTAGAGATAAATTTTCATTGGTAATTTTTTTGGCAAGTTTTCTTAGTAATTTATTTATAAGTTGAATTAGCTTAGCTTCATTTTATATTAAATGAAGTTGTACAAAAACAACAAAAACCAAGCCTTATTCTAGGTCTGATATATTAATCATGAATCGCATGATGATTCTTTGAATATATTATATATTAACAAATTCACGATAGACACAAAATAAACTTTATATATTTTCTCAGTAGTGCATCTCATGATTTTCTTTAAATATGTCCAAGAATGTCAAATAATATTCTACCATGTTCTTGCTAACAACTAGTACTCCAATTCATCTATTTCATTATTTTTCTTTTACCTTTACTTATAATAATTATAATTTGGATTAAAGATCAAATTTGCCCCGGAAGTTTTAGACAAAGATCAAATGTGTCCCTAAAATTTTTTTAGATCAAATTTGCCCCTGAAGTATACAAAATGATCAATTTTACCCCTATAACCTACATGTAACATCACATCATCCTCCAAGTGCAAGATGTTGCCACCTCATCATCTTTTTCATCTCTTCTTCCTTAACCAGCCTTTAAACTCGTCACCCATTGCCTTCAAACCCACACACAGCCACCACTAATGAACTCAAACATACATACATACATACATCCATGGCTTTTATGTCATTTCTGATTGTCTAACATAAATTATCTAACATCTATCCTTTCAATCTATCTCTCTTATCTCACTGCTAATATAAATTATAAAGTCACTTCTTACTACTTATACAAGCCAGTTAGAAAAATCAGTTTGACCAATCTTCATAAAAAATGCAATAATGAATGTGAACATAATTAGAAATTAATTCCATCAATTGAAGTAACTACTTACAATAATGAACTACAAAACTTAATTATATGGCACAAGCAAACACTGTTCTCTAACAAACTTTTAAATTCAAAGAAGTGCTACAATTTGCCATAATTCCCAAAAGGGTAAGCAAAAAAAACCTTTTTTTAAAAAAAACATTTGGGCTTTGAAGCATCCGTTTTATTTATCACATGATTCAAAGGAATTTTTGCAACTCTAACAGATCGAAAAATTTTCAAAAAGAGAAAGAAAGAAAAAGAGAGAGATCGTACAAGTGTTTAATGAGGTGAATGAGAGAGAATCGGTGGCGGCGGATAATGATGTGTGGGTATGAGAGATTCGATGATCTCTCAGAAATGTGATAGACGTTGAAGCTAGGATTTGTTTGGTTGCCTACGCTATTATGTTTGGTTGTGTGAAAGAAAGTAAATAATTAGAAATGGAAAGGGTAAGAGATGGAAAGTAGGGGTAATAATGAGAGAGTAAAGTTTGTGGGTCCCAGGATAAGTGTTAGATGGAGAGAGAAAATTTGTGGGCCCTGAAATATATGTAAATGATCATATTACCCTTAACTTTTCAATTATTTTCAAGCAACTTTCTTTAAATTGTTGCAACCAAACAAGCCTTCAAAGAATTAGAAACCGTAGAAACTAAAGGTTTTTGTGTAATTTACATATATCCTGGGGCCACAAATTTTCTCTCTCCATCTCACATTTTTTCTGGGCCCCACAAACTTTACTTTCTCATCATTACCTAATTTACCTCTACTTTCCATTTTCACCCTTTCACTTTCCATTTCTTTACTTTCTTTCCCACAACCAAACGGACAATATTCTGAAATTCTGAAATAACAAAAATAGGGAAACAAATGAACAAAACTCTCTCATCTCATATAATTATAAGAGCATAAAATTAAAATGTTTTATACTCCCTCCGGTCCTAAATATAAGACCTAATTGACTTTTTTTGGAAAATCCTAAAAAAGTAAAATAAGTCACATATAAATTGATTTACCTAATTTTTTTTACTTAAACTAGTTTATTTAACCTATAAACTAATGACTAATCTACAAATATATCAAATATGTCATAATTTAATAACATATTGTGTAACCTTAACATCTCCAAAAAAAGTCAATTATGTCTTATAATTAGGACCGGAGGGAGTATACAATATGAGAGTTCATCTTACATTTTCTCTTGATTTAATGCATTTTTTAATTTATCCCTAAGTCTCTTTCATATTTATCAATATTTGTGTAATTGTGTATATGTTGGTTTCTTAGTGGCTTTCAATTGTTAAGCCTAATTTTATGAAAGATTTTTCAATTATGGACTTGGTATTGTATGCATATTAAACAAAAGCTAACAATTAAGTAATCCTTGAGAACATTAAATTCTCTGGTTATACCACTCATGGTAGTTAGAATCTTACGATTCAGGATACATATCCTACGATGCGATTCAAAATTGATGGAAAAAATTCGAATCATGCTGTGTATCTAAAGTATCTGAAATCTCATATTGAATCCTGATATACATTTAGAATCTTATGAATCTCGATACAAGGACGATTCCTTCGATTCTGGGAGTTTCTTTGATGACGTCGATTTGTGGCTTTGTGCGCAGAGTTTAAACCGGACCGATTCGGACGGTTCGACCGGTCGGACCGTCGACCGGAAACTCAGGCATCCCGTTCCAATGGATATAGCCGAACGGTTTAAAGCGCACCAAGAAAAAATGAACAGAGCTCCAAGGGAAAGGGAAGCTATAGAGGAAGGATTAGCTAAATGTTAAATGCTCACCGCTTATATTATTTTTTTGCTTTGATATATTAGGGAAAAAAGTGTGTGCTGGCCGGATTAGAGATGCTGAACTGAGTTGAGAAGATGATGTTTTAGAACAAGGAGACACGAAAAAGAAAGATGAAGATATACAATATCTTTCTTTTACCAATGGTTAGTAAAGTGCATTGTTTTTCTTTTATGTTATACCCATAGGATAAAGAATAAAAAGTAAAAATGCATGAGACAGCTCATCATTTCTTTTTCCTAGGCTGACCACGTGACTTGCTCCTCCCCATTTTGTTTTATTTTGTTTAAAAAAAATAAAAGACTCTTAATTTTATTAATTAAATTAAATATAAAAAAATTGATTTGTTTAATAAGTTTTATTGAGTTGTGATTTTTGAAGTGTGAGGATGACTTCGTTGATTTAAATTTGAGACTTTGTTTAGACTCCCTTATTGTTTATTTTCATATGTACTCTTTACATGTTATTTCTATGAAGGGTTATATGTCTTTTGATATTTTATGCCTTTGGTTTTGAAGGTAAAAATTGTAAATATTTTATCTTCTATATTTGATTGTGAATCCTACGATTCACGATTCAAAAAATGAGGTTTTCAATTCACGATTCGTATCCCGATTTGATAACCATGATACCACTAAGTAGTTGGTTGAGACAGTAAGTGAACTACAAATCTGTAATGATAAAAACATGTATTTGAATCTACGTCAGATTATCGATCTATGTTTAATAAAGAAAAATCTCTCATTCTTGGTTTTCTTGCAAAAGTAAAACTATCTTAACTAGCCATAACAACACCCATTAGCATATGGATGGGTGAATATATACCAATATCAAAGCAACTTACTCTCATATCTTAAATCTTAAATATTTCAAATATATGACTTATTTTCTAATTTAATTGTACTAAAGATGTTAGGTAAGTTAGTTAAAATCACCTAATATTTCTCAAACAGCCTAACCACTCACCTTTATTTATGCCCTCACTCTATCACTTTGTCTATTACTCCTTTTGGTCAATATATGAGTCCAGCCGCCGCCAACAGACACTCCTTAAGTAAACCATGTAAAAATTAGTCGAGTGTTTGAAGTTAACTCTTTTTTTCCAATGTTGCCCTTTATGTATTATTAAGAGAGAACAATATGTAAGAATTAATAAATTTGAAAGAGAGTTAGTAGAAAAGTAGGAAAAAACACATTAAAATATGAGATAATATAAGATGAACTCTTATATTTTATATCAAAATCATTTAAATTTTGTGTTCCTGTATTATAAAACCGAGAGAGAGTACTATAAGGATGAGAAATACTCTAATACTAGAAGGTTTAGTCCTAAATAATACTCCTACTACATATAAGACCTAATGGACTTTCTTGGAGAATTCTAAGAAAGTAAAACAAACCACTTAATCATAACATATTTTGTATATCAACAGTCCATGTGTTAATTCTAGTTTAGAGAAAAAAAATTTAAGAAAATCAACTTTAATTACCTCATGTAGTTTTCTTAGGATTCTAAAAAAAGTCAATTTAATCTTCTACTTGTACCAGACAGAAAAAGAAATGTAGGAATAAACCAATATTGTAAAAGTCAATCCGAAAGACAAGTCAAACAAATCTTCAAGTCATAGTTCATCACTATCAGACCGCTCAAACCGATGATCGAACCAACACTGAAACCAATAACCATCGAGCCGTAATATAAAACAATGAATGGTTTCACCGGTCCAACCATCCGGTCCACTTCCCTACAAGTAGTTGTGTAGAGAGACTAGAGAGTATCGTCATTCCTCACCCTCACTGTCCCCTCCTGCGTCTAACCAAGCGAACCCAAAACCAAACTCATCTCTTTCACCATGAAACGCTCCATCGACGACGTCGTTTCACCCTCACCTTCCGCCGCCGCCGCAAAGCCCGTCTTCCTCACCAAAGCCGACCGCGAAAAACTCGCCCTCCAACGCCGCCAAGACGAAATCGCCCAACAACGCCGCCGCCAACAGCAACTCCTCTCTCAAAACCACAATTCCTCCCCCAAACCCTCCGATTCCGACCGCCACAACCACCACCGCGACCACCGTGACCGCGATCGCGACCGCCGCGACCGCGAACGCGACACCGAGCGGAGAAATCGAGAGCGCGAGCGAGAAGAAGAAGCGAAAGCGAGAGAAAAAGCTAGGGCTGAGAAATTACAAGAGAGAGAGAAGGAAAAAGAGCTAGAGGCAATAAAGGAACAATATTTAGGCTCAAAGAAACCTAAAAAGAGAGTAATTAAGCCTAGTGAGAAATTTAGGTTTTCGTTTGATTGGGAGAATACTGAGGATACCTCTAGGGATATGAATGTGTTGTATCAGAATCCTCATGAGGCTCAGCTTTTGTTTGGGAGAGGATTTAGGGCAGGAATGGATAGGAGAGAGCAGAAGAAATTGGCTGCTAAGAATGAGAAAGAGATGAGAGAGGAGATTAGGAAGAAGGAGGGTGTGGAGGAGAGGCCTGAGGAGGCTGTTGCTCAGAGGAGAAAGGAGGCTGCTGCTGATTTGTATGATACATTTGATATGAGAGTGGATAGGCATTGGAGTGATAAGAAGCTTGAGGAGATGAGTGAGAGGGATTGGAGGATATTTAGGGAGGATTTTAATATTTCCTATAAGGGGAGTAAGATTCCTAGGCCTATGAGGAGTTGGGGTGAGAGTAAGTTGAGTGGTGAGTTGTTGAAGGCGGTGGAGAAGGCTGGGTATAAGACCCCGTCGCCTATTCAGATGGCGGCGATCCCGCTTGGATTGCAGCAGAGGGATGTGATTGGTGTGGCGGAGACGGGGTCGGGGAAGACTGCCGCGTTTGTGTTGCCTATGTTGAGTTATATCACTAGGTTGCCTCCCATGAGTGAGGAGAATGAGGCGGAGGGGCCTTATGCGGTGGTGATGGCGCCCACGAGGGAGCTTGCGCAGCAGATTGAGGATGAGACGGTGAAGTTTGCGCAGTATCTTGGGATTAAGGTGGTTTCGATTGTGGGTGGGCAGTCGATTGAGGAGCAGGGGTTTAAGATTAGGCAGGGTTGTGAGATTGTGATTGCCACTCCTGGCAGGTTGATTGATTGCTTGGAGAGGCGGTATGCCGTGTTGAATCAGTGTAATTATGTTGTTCTTGATGAGGCTGATAGGATGATTGATATGGGGTTCGAGCCTCAGGTTATGGGCGTTTTGGACGCAATGCCTTCGAGTAATCTGAAACCGGAGAATGAAGATGAGGAGCTTGATGAGAAGAGGATTTATAGGACCACTTATATGTTTAGTGCTACCATGCCTCCGGCCGTTGAGCGGCTCGCTAGGAAGTACTTGAGGAACCCTGTTGTGGTAACCATAGGCACTGCAGGAAAGGCTACTGATTTGATCAGCCAGCATGTGAATATGATGAAGGAGTCCGAGAAGTTCTACAAACTGCAACGCCTGCTCGATGAGCTTAACGACAAGACAGCGATCGTGTTTGTTAACACTAAGAAAAACGCTGACATGGTTGCGAAGAATTTGGATAAGGAGGGCTACCGTGTGACCACTTTGCACGGTGGCAAGTCTCAGGAGCAGAGAGAGATCAGTCTCGAAGGATTTAGGACCAAGAGATATAATGTGTTGGTTGCTACCGATGTTGCAGGGCGTGGTATTGACATTCCTGATGTGGCTCATGTCATAAACTATGACATGCCTGGGAATATTGAGATGTACACGCATCGTATTGGACGAACTGGTCGTGCTGGGAAGACCGGTGTTGCTACAACATTCTTGACTCTTCATGACACTGATGTGTTTTACGATCTCAAGCAGATGCTTATGCAGAGTAATAGTCCTGTCCCTCCTGAATTGGCAAGACATGAGGCTTCAAAGTTCAAGCCAGGAACTATTCCTGATAGGCCACCTAGACGAAATGACACTGTATTTGCACACTGAAAGCTTAGTTGTTTGAATAGGTGGTTTCAAGTGACTTGGGTGATCATTAGTTTTTTGGATAGTTGAACAGCTTGCCACTGCAGATATGGGGGCATAATCTGCTTTTTGTAGACGTATTACATTGTATTTAGGTTAATTATAACTATCCTGTAGTCCTGGTAATCTTATTATTGCTTAAATTATGCTTCACAGATGTTACAGCTCTCTTGATTATTTTTCATTTATATTGCTTGTGTTAGTCGAGAATCCTCTATTTTGATGTTTTCCAAATGACCTCAATCATTTTAATCATACAGTAATATGGCCTCTTATGATATTCAATGACTTATGGCTTTATGCAGGGTATGGTTGTAGTATTTTTGCTGTGTACAAAATTGATGGACTGATTGTAAAGAAAATTGGGCGAAATTCTCTCCCCACCAAAAAAAAGAGAAAAAAAATTGGCAAAACCATAGAAGCATACATTTTATCCTTCAATTTTGAGGTCGGTCTGTTTGTTTTTTACTTTTGTCTATTCTTGGGACTTTGATAGCGTTTCATTTTTTGTTGTCTGTTTTATCATTTCATGACTAACCATTCATCTTGCTTAAGCTTGATTTTGTAGTAATACTTCAAATTTTAACTCAAACTACATTACTACTGCTATTATAACAGCTGCAAGATTAGAAATTCAAGTCCATACAGGATGATCTTTTTTTTTTGCCAAGAAGTCCATACAGGATCGACTTTCACGTCTTGAACATTATTTGTGTCAAAACAAAAAATGGACTTAACAGTGAAAAATTTTAGCCAGTACTTCCGCAAGTGCACGGACCAGTACAAGTAAAAAGACTTCATTGCCAGATGCAAAAACTAGTATATTTACAAATTGGCTTTTGCCAATAAAGAATGATTACTATCCCAACTCTGGCAATAAAAGGGAATTGTGTTTATGTGCATATAGGCAAGGAGAGACGACCTGTACAAATCTCTATATTCGTTTCTTTCCCAGAAAATGAACCCCCTATATGTATGTACAAGATCTCAATGACACATGAAGTAACCAATAATGTCTGGCAACACTACTACGATTAGTTTTTCAACAGGACCATCAGAAATCAATGTATATCTTTTTCCAAAATACCAGCTTCATCTGCAAAAAAAAAGCCCCATATAATATATAGCGTTATTTTTACCTGTCATACATTAACCTGGCACTAAAAGCAATCTAAGGGATAAGTGAACATATCAGCATCATCTACTTATGAAAGACATGTCTGCAGGCATTTAGATAGAGTAAAAGCTTAAGATAAATGTTGATGCAGAAGTATTTCCTGTAGTAAACAATGAAGAACAAAAACCTAAATCAGTTGGACCGAGTTTTCTGCAAGGATTAATATTGTTTTGCTTAATAATGGAAGGATGCCTTCTAAAAATTACCATATCAGCTAAAAAGAAAATTTGTAGTAAAAAGGTATGATGACGTTACCAGTCTAACCAGAGTCAGGCTGCAGTTTTTCATCAAAATAAAACCTCAATGATGCAACCAATTTAGTAACAATAGCCACAATTGTCGCCATGTGGACAAAGTGGTCATTTTTAATTACTGGTATGAACATTGAGGATAAGGCTTTATCTCCACCAAAATTTGTTGTTTGCAAGCCTACTGCGTGTAGTGCTGTAATGTTTCTGCAGTCTATTTTAATGTCTCGTATGAAGTCTCTGTGAGTACACGGGTAATGTAGGTTAAAAGTTGTAGCTTAAATTTCCCACAAAGTCACCAAATTTGAATCTGCAACAGTTCAGAAAACTAGAAAAGTAATCCAAAGTTTATATGAAATATTAAAATGACACTCTCAGTTACCAACAGCTCAAAAGTCACCCTCACAAAAAAAAAAAATTGTATAAAGATTCAGCATATTTGTGCAAACAAGGGCAAAAAAAGGCAAACTCAGTTCTAGTCTCCACTTGGTGAGAGTGCTGGAGAAGGGGACATACTAGGCAGTCTTACCTATGTTTTATGCAAAGAGGCTGATTCGAACCCACGACTTCAGATCCCATGGCAAGCAATCTTACCATTGAGCCAAGACAGCCCTTCATTCGTGCATACAAGGGTCTTCCCAGTTCTAGTCCTCACTTGGTGAGGGTGTTGGGGAAGGGAATATACTAGGCAGTCTAACAATGCTTTTTTCAGAGTGGCTGAATTGAACCTACAACCTCAAACCTCACGGCAAGCGAGCATACCGTTGTGTCAAGTGGGCCCTTCCATTTGTGCATACAAGGGAATGCAAAAAAATTTAAAGATACATACATACCTGAAAATTATTGCCATGAGGACACATAAAACTCCAATCCTGACAAAGCCAACTGCTCTCAGGGAAAATTCTCTATTTGATTGTATCATACACCTTCAGAATAAGGACAGACCATAAAACAATAGCTGGTTTTGATCATCACCGAGGTTGACAATCCGAAGTCTCAGGTTTAGGTGAATGTTGGTCTTGGTCCTCTTGATGCTGTTCTTGGAGCTGATATTGATGTTGAGATAGAATAGGTTGAGATGAAGATTGTTGAACAGGAGTTACTGGTGTGCCTGTACTAACCTGAGAAGCATTATGTTCAGGGGGCTGAACAGCTTGCATTGAATCAGATTGCGGCTTTCTTGATGACTCAGAATGCAGTGGAAAATTCAGATGTAACATTCTCTGAACATTTGGCTGATTTTGATTCATACCCTTAGACTGTAGCTGGAGATCGCCAGAAGAACAAATTTTTGATGAAACAGCTGTCTGCGGATGTGACATAATTTTGTCCCCTTTGTCAGCAGTTTGACTCATTGGAGGTATACGCGAGAGGGAGATGCTCCCTCCTCCTATTCCTTTCACAACTGTAGTCTGATGATGGGGTAGAGGATGCTGCCGAGGATTATAATGCTGCCGACCAGGTTGTTGATGCTGTTGCGGCTGGGGCTGCTGCTGAGGCTGTCGATGCCTTTGCTTCACCAATTGATTATTCAACTTTATGCTCGACATGTTAACATTACGTTCACTTCCAGAAAGAGACCCAGATACAGACATGCTAGACTGCTTAACATTTTTGCTAGACACTTGACTGTATTGTTGAACTCTTTGCTGCTCATGAACTGACAAAGTTCTTGGAACACCAAATCTGTGTAACAAAAAACATATCAAGCACCCATCAATTGAGTTGCGAAACAAATTGATAGGACTTGAATTTAAGAAGTAAACAGAAACAACAATAAGAACACTGATGTTAATCTATTTGCAAAGATCAAGTAAGAATCTCACTTAATCTTACAAACAGCCCAGGAGAATCTCCATAATAAACTCTTTTTTACTCTGTAAATTCCTTCCTTCATTCCACAGGGCCAATGGCCTATATATACAGAAAGTTACAGAGCATATTTTTGGTTTTTTTCATTTTTTGAAAAATAAAATAACTGACCACTAACTGACCACACTGAATAACTGAAGGAAACTGACAACAAAATAAAAAACTGACACCACATCCTAAACCCACTACTCCACTACTTACATACATTTGACTGTCTACATACAACAAATAAAATAAAAATAATCAATCAACATAAAACACCTAAAACAATTGCTACTTATTCTAGAGGTGGTGCTGCATGTTTCTTGCGCCTAGAATAAGTCAAATAAGGCTTATCAATACTCCCCCCTTGGAAAGCCAGCTTGTCCTCAAGTTGGAATTTAGGAAATTGCTTGGAGAATAGATCATAATCTTCCCACGTAGCATCTTCAATTGGTCTTTTATCCCATTGAATCAAAAGTTCAAGTTGTTGTGTATTGAGCCAACGATGCTGTAGAACTTTAATGGGATTGAGTACTAGCTCCATGTTATTGGTCAATGGCAATGGTGCTAGTGGTGTACAAACAGATTGTCCAGGTGCTGGGCGTAGTAAAGAAACATGAAAAACAGGGTGGATTGTGGTATTTGAAGGGAGCTCCAACTCATAAGCTACCTGTCCAACCTTCTTGAGAATCTTGTAAGGACCAAAGAACCTTGGAGATAACTTTTCAAACCTTCTTTTTGTTAATGACTGCTGGCGGTAAGGCTGCAAACGTAACCAAACAACATCTCCAGCTTTAAATTGCACATCCCTCCTATGTTGATCAGCTTGCTGTTTCATTCGGTTTTGTGCTTTCATCAAATTATCCTTAAGAAGTTTAATCATAGCATCTCTCTCCTCTAATTGATCTTCCAAATCAGCCACAAGGGTTTCCCCTTTAACATAGGGAATGATGGAGGGCGGCTCTCTCCCATATACTAGTTTAAAAGGTGTAGTGGCAGCAGCAACTTGAAAACTAGTATTGAAAGAAAATTCTGCCCAACAAAGAAACTTGCTCCATTTCTTAGGTTGATCACTTGCAAAACATCTCAAATATGTCTCTAAGCAGCGGTTCATCACTTCGGTCTGCCCATCTGTTTGTGGGTGATATGCCGTACTCATATTCAAGCGAGTGTGGCTTAAACGAAAAAGTTCCTGCCAAAATGTACTTAAGAAAATAGAATCTCTATCAGATACAATGGAACGGGGCATACCATGCAAGCGTACAATATCTTGGCAGAATTTTTCAGCAACAGTTTTAGCCGAAAAAGGATGAGTTAATGCAATGAAGTGGCTGTATTTGCTGAGGCGATCCACCACCACTAAAATAACATCATAACCCCTTGATTTTGGAAGACCTGTAATGAAATCAATGGATATATCCTCCCAAATTCTTTCTGGAATTGGGAGAGGTTGAAGTAATCCAGCAGGCGCAAGTGTTTGATACTTGTTTCTCTGGCAAATCTGACATGTCTGTACAAAACGCTTTACATCATTTTTCATTCCCTTCCAATATAATTTCTCACTTAACCTCTTGAGAGTCTTTAGAAACCCTCCATGGCCACCAATAGGAGTAGCATGTGCCTCCTCTAACAATTGTTGACGAAGTGGGCTGTTTTTGGGAATGACCAACCTGGTGTGATAATACAATCTTCCATTAACTACACTGTAATTTGAAAAAGGATTAGGATGCTGCTGCAATTCTTCAATAATCTTGCGTGTCTCATCATCCTTTAACAATTCTTGGGGTAGTTGTTGTATATCTTTGACCATAGGAATTACTAAATGGAAGAATTCCACTTGCTCTGGCTTTCTGGACAAGGAATCTGCTGCTGCATTGTTCTTTCCAGATTTATAGTGAATGGTGAAGTCAAAAGGGAGTAACTTTACCATTAATCTCTGCTGAGATGGAGTAATAATTCGCTGATCTAATAAATGCTTGAGGCTGTAATGATCAGTTTGAACCTGAAATGGCCTTCCCAACAAGTAATGGCGCCATTTTTGAAGAGACAACACCAAAGCAAGTAATTCCCTGTCATAAGCAGATTTATATCTATTGGAGAATGACAAACCTTTACTGAAATATGCAATGGGGTGCCCATTTTGCATAAGAACTGCTCCTACTCCACTCATAGAGGCATCACATTCTACTGTAAAAGGCAAGTGGAAATTAGGCAACTGAAGCACCGGTGTTGTAGTCAATGCTTCTTTTAACATTTCAAATGCATCTTGAGCCTTTTCACTCCAAAAGAAAGCATCTTTCTTTGTCAAGTCTGTTAAAGGCCTAGCAATAATTCCATAATCCTTCACAAATCTTCTGTAGTAATTAGTTAATCCAAGAAAACCCCTTAACTCCTTTATTGTTTTAGGAGTGGGCCACTGAATGACTCCCATAATCTTTTCTGGAACTACTTCTACACCCTTAGCTGATACAATATGCCCCAAATATTCAATTTTCGCTTTCCCCAAAGAACACTTCTTCTCATTTGCAAAGAAACAATGTTGCTTCAAAATCTGGAAAACAGTCCTAAGATGTTCAATATGTTCCTGTGAAGAGGAGCTATACACCAGAATATCATCAAAGAACACCAGTACAAATTTTCTCAAATAAGGACGAAACAAATCATTCATGACTGCTTGAAAAGTTGCTGGTGCATTGGTCAAACCAAATGGCATAACAACAAATTCATAATGACCGGAATGAGTGCGAAATGCAGTCTTCTCAATATCAGAAGGAAGCACCCTGATCTGATGATACCCAGATCTTAAATCAATTTTTGAAAAATAAACAGACCCATTCAATTCATCCAGAAGCTCATCAATGTTTGGAATTGGGTACTTATCTGGAACTGTGATCTTGTTGAGGCGACGATAATCAACACAAAGTCTCCAGGAACCGTCCTTTTTACTAACTAATAATACTGGGCTTGCATATGGACTGATGCTGGGGCGAATGAATCCTCTTTCTAATAGGGCAGCAATCTGTGACTCAAGCTCATCCTTTTGGTAATGTGGATAACGATAGGGTCTTAGATTTGGTGGTGGTGAATTTGGTAGAAGAGTGATGGTATGGAAATGGTTTCTTGAAGGAGGTAGAGAGGTTGGTTCATCAAAAATAGAAGAAAATTCCTCACATACACCTTTTATTTGCAAATCAGCAACTCTTTCCTCTGTTTCCAGTAGCATGCTTTGCAAACAAACATAAGTCTTGGTCTTTGAAGGAATTCCTTGCAGCTTGTATTTCTTCCCGTTCATCCAGAAAACCATGAACATCTTATTCCAATTTGCTTCAATAGTATTTAGTGACGCCAACCATTTAACTCCAAGCACCAATTCTGACCCTCTTAAAGTGAAAGGATAAAAATCCTGATTAATATTGAGATCAGAGATTTTTACCTCCACATTCTTGCAAATTTGAGAGCACCTGACCATCCTGCCATCTCCAATTTGAACTCCAAAAATAGGTAATTTCTCTACTGGAAGTTTCAAATCAGAAACTAAAGCTTGTGAAATGAAATTGTGGGTTGACCCACTATCTATGAGAATTAAAACTCGCCTCCCTTGAATTTCCCCTTCCAATTTCATGGTAGAAGCCGATGATCTGCCCACAATTGCATTGAATGAGATCTCAGCCAAGGGTCCTACGTTTTCAGCATCTTCTTCTTCGGCTACGGGACTGACAATTTCTTCTTCTTCATCAACAATTTCCATTAAAGAAAAATTTCTGTTGCATCTATGGCCAGGCCGAAATTGCATACCACAACGAAAGCACAACCCTTTATCTCTCCTTCTCTGCCTCTCTACTTCAGAATTGGAGTTTGGCCGAGATTCACCCATGGGATAAGGAACACTTGATGCATTCACAGAAAAGGAAGGATTTGATGTTGAAGAGGATGGTTTTGAGATTTCTAATGAGGCTGTAATTCCCCCTTTCTGTTCACGAGCAGAATAGGCATGGGAGTTTGGGTAAAATGGATTGGGCCGAATTGGCCCCTTTTTTGTCCCAGATTTATATCCATGGGTTTGCTCCACTTCTTTCTCAAATTCTAGGGCAAGAGATGATGCTCTAAACACTGTACGTGGTTTGTGAATACGGACTTTAGTCTTCAATTCTTCCTTCAATCCACCCATGAAAACCCCAAGAAGACAATGTTCTGGCCAGTTTGTAACCCTTGCCACTCTTCTTGACCATTCATGGCGATATTCTGCCACAGTCCCTTCTTGCCTAATTGTGCTGAGGTGTTCATCTGGATTTTGGTACTCTGGAGGCCCAAAATGTTCTTCTAATGCCTTCACCAAATCTTCCCAATAAAGAATGGTGCGATTAGAATTTAACCAAGAGAAAAGATCAAGTGCCTCATCTTCTAGATACATTGAAGCAATATCTACTTTATCATCATCCGGTGTAGCATAATACCGAAAGAATTTTTCTGCTTGTAAAATCCAGCCCCTTGGATCCCCTCCTTTGAATTTCGGAAATTCAATCTTGGCTTGGGGAGGCCTTAGTCTGTGAAATTGCCTTTCCTCTTCTTCACATTCATCTGCCCATCTACCAATTCTTGATTTCTTCTTTTCATTATTCTTTGACTGTACTTCCAGCGCTGCTACCTTGTCCCTCAATTCATCTAGGGTTTCCAACCTAGAAGCAATTGCAGCCAAAGGATCCTGCCCAAGAGAAGTCCCTTCTCCAGGATCATGTTGTGATGATCTTGTAGTAACCATTGAAATGAAACCTGCTCTGATGCCAATTTGATAGGACTTGAATTTAAGAAGTAAACAGAAACAACAATAAGAACACTGATGTTAATCTATTTGCAAAGATCAAGTAAGAATCTCACTTAATCTTACAAACAGCCCAGGAGAATCTCCATAATAAACTCTTTTTTACTCTGTAAATTCCTTCCTTCATTCCACAGGGCCAATGGCCTATATATACAGAAAGTTACAGAGCATATTTTTGGTTTTTTTCATTTTTTGAAAAATAAAATAACTGACCACTAACTGACCACACTGAATAACTGAAGGAAACTGACAACAAAATAAAAAACTGACACCACATCCTAAACCCACTACTCCACTACTTACATACATTTGACTGTCTACATACAACAAATAAAATAAAAATAATCAATCAACATAAAACACCTAAAACAATTGCTACTTATTCTAGAGGTGGTGCTGCATGTTTCTTGCGCCTAGAATAAGTCAAATAAGGCTTATCACAAATGCAACACATTTATAGCTGCAACACAAGAATCTCCAGCTGTATTAAGATAATACCTGGAAGAAGCACCAGCTGGGCCAGAAGGCGAAAACAATTTGTTCAAATGAACCATTCCAGAAGACCCAGGAAGTGAGGAACTCGCCCCAGATGTAGGAAGAACTGATGGCACAGAACCTTGATTTGATAATAACAAATCACGAGCATGAGAACTTTGATGCCCATGAGGAAGGGAGTCTGCAGCTGGTGAATTTATATCACAAAAATCATGTGGCCTTCACAAAGAAATCAGAAAATTAAAAAACTTGTTCAAAGTTACATAAAAAAAGGAAAAAGTGTATAACAGACCAAAAATGTCAAAATCACTCCGTGAAATTATTAGGTCCCAACAGATTTACACACAGTACAATTAGAAGCTAAAACTTTATCACATAATAGATGGGACAATACACTGATACTATAAATAAGCTATAAAACAAACAAAAACACTGTTACAAACACAGAGTTATAACCTTACAGATATGCTTAACTTTCAAAAAGTTTGCCCTCTCCACTCCAAAGGCCTCATGCTCAGCCACTTACAAAAACAAAAAGAACCACCACCACCACTACCAAGTCTTATTCCACTAAATGTCAACTACATGAATCACACAATGTCATTATGTTCTATACATAACCAAATCTTTAGCTATATTATTCACTAAAAGATCTCGTTCTATATAACATTCCAACGCTTCGCTCTCGAAATTGTCCGCTTTGGGAAATCCTCATCCCTCAGACACACAACTTTTGTTAGGAAATCCTCATCCCTCAGGCGTCAAAACTGACTTGCACAACCCCCAACTAATTATGGCTTGGCTGGCGACTATTTTTGAGGGATTAGATAGGAGATTCATCTCCTTACCTTCTCTATATGCTTAGTTACTTCTCAGTCAAAGTTCAAATTCTCTGAGCTTCCATAACTAATACATAAATATTTCACTACAATGAAAAAGAACTTACGTTAAAACATTGCCATTCAGGTTATTTGGGAAGACTTGAGATAGAGCAACGAAATGTGAGTTATCGACAATATGTATTTGTTTGATAGCCTGATTATTATTCTGCAACAAAACAAAACACGCCAAATTAGCATCATGTTCTGAGACCCACAGGTTAAAAGGACAGCAAAGTTGACTTCCTAAGCCCTCCACGGCCCCAAAGAAACTCAAAACTACACACGTATAATTCAAATAATTAGATAATTACAAACTTAAATCGTTGATGAACGGTTTATCACAAACAAAATCAATCGGATAATTAAATGAAAATCGGTTTATCCCAAGTTATCTTCAAAAAAAGTACTGTTATGTACACAACCGCATTTTAGAACAAACATAATAACTGAATCAACTGCCTAAATTTTTTCTTCTCTGGCAGTTTTTGTAATTACCTAGCAATGTACTAGATACACATATAGAGATGGTTGGAGCCTGGGCCCAGCTCTCTAATTCAAACAACAATGAGAGCCAGGACATGATAAGACACAAAGGTAAAAGAGCAAAGACAACAACAACAACAACATAGTCTTGTCCCACTACGTAGGGTCAGCTACATGGATCATAAGACGTCATTGTGCTCTATCAGGCTATCAGTAACCAACTCTTTGGGTATATTATTTATCAATAGGTCACGTTCCATAAGTTCCCGAGCATTCGTCTTAATCTCCTTTTTCTTTTTGATTGGACTCCAAGTTGTTTGGTCCACTCTCCTAATCGGTGCTTCTATTGGCCTTCTTTGAACATGTCCAAACCACCTCAAACAATTTTCTACCATTTTCTCAGTAATGGAAGTCACTCCAACCAGTTATCGTATATGGTCTTTATGAATCTTATCCTTTCTTGCATAGCCACACATCCATTTCAACATCCTCATTTCATCTACCCCAATTTTATGTTTATATTGTCCTTTTACAGCCTAATATTTACTACCATATAATACTAAGATCTTATAGTAGTACGATAAATCTTTCCTTTTACCTTGGTATTTCCTATCACAAAAAACTAAAAGCTTTCTGTTGAATCTCACAAAGTATTATTATGAAATCACAAAGTATTATTCCCACAGAAATGATAACTATGGAAACAATGAACAGAGAAAGCCAATAACAAGTGCATTCGAGAGCACTACCCTCCCAAAACAGCTCAATTCTCACATACCCCACTCTCTCCCTTAGCTTTCTATTTATAGTCTACTACTACTTCTGTAACTAACTTGCCACATCAGCACATACAGCTCACATACAGCTCAGCGCAAGTAACTAACATACACTCATATACTAACAAAATATCACAACATATGAAATACCCATACTACCCCTTCTATTATTAATTGTTCCCCACGTCACTTCTCTTCCTTCGAATATACGTGATCCCAGTAGCCTTATGTCCAACATTTCCCCCCTCATCAGATAGCACCTTGTCCTCAAGGTGAAAAGTTGGAAATTGCTCCTTCATCTCCTCCAACGGTTCCCATGTATTCTCTGACTCGGGCAAGTTCTGCCACTTCACCAAAACCTCCATGGTACCATCTGCCATCTTCCTCTGCCTTAGTACATCCTCAGGAAACACCCTCATTTCCAAATCTTCAGTCAACATTGGAGGGAAAGGGTGTACAGATGCATAAGGTGATACTGACTTTTTGAGCTGCGAAACATGGAAGACTGGGTGAACTCTAGCAGATTCTGGTAACTTCAGTCTATAGGCCACTAATCCCACCTTATCCTCAATCTCAAAAGGCCCATAAAACCTTGGAGATAACTTCTCATTAGTCCTAACAGCCAAAGATTTGTGGCGGTAAGGCTGTAACTTCAGGTAAACCATATCCCCTTTCTCAAAATTCACATCCCTTCGCTTAGAATCAGCTTGTGCCTTCATATATTCCTGAGAACGTAACAGGTTTGCTCTCAATTCCTCCAATATAGCATTCCTCTCCTTCATCTGATTTTCTACTGCATCCACTGTTGAAAAAGACTCCTGAAACCTATGTAAGGCCGGAGGATCTCTTCCATATAATGCTTTGAAAGGTGTCATTCCTATGGAGCGGTTATAGTTGGTGTTAAACCAATACTCAGCCCAACTTAACCATTTACTCCAAGTGGACGGCTTAGTGCTACAAAAACAGCGCAAATAAACTTCCAATCCCCTGTTAGTTACCTCCGTCTGCCCATCACTTTGAGGGTGATAGCTGGAACTATAGCATAGCTGAGACCCAGCCAACTTAAACACTTCCTTCCAAACATGACTCACAAATACCTTGTCTCGGTCAGACACTATTGATCTAGGAAATCCATGTAACTTCACCACTTCCTTAACAAACAAATCTGCCACAGAAAAGGCAGAATAAGGGTACCTCAAGGGGAAAAAATGACTATACTTCGTGAAACGATCCACCACCACAAAAATGGCCTCATAAGAACTTGATTTAGGCAAACCCGTGATAAAGTCCATTGATATATCAGTCCACACAGCATCAGGTATGGGAAGAGGTTGCAATAAACCCGCTGGACTCAAAGCTGAATATTTGTTGCGTTGGCATATATCACAAGCTCCCACATAGGCTTGTATATCCTTCCTCATGCCATCCCAATAAAACAAATCAGCCAACCTCTTATACGTTCTCAAATACCCTGAATGTCCTCCTATAGGTGAGTCATGAAACTCCTTCAGAATAGCAGCGATGTAATGAGAGGTCTTAGGTAAAACTAAGCTCCCCTTATACAATAAATGTCCCCCTTTCACTGTATAACCTGGAGGAACTTGCTGCCCTGTCAACAATTTCTGCAATATTTCTGATAACCTTTCATCCTTCCTAATCTCAGCATCCAACACATCCACATCCGCTACATAAGCCACCGATACAGCATTCAATTCCATTCCTTCCTCTCTTCTAGACAATGCATCAGCTGCTGAATTAGTTGAACCGGGTTTATACTTTATTTGAAAAGTATATCCCATCAACTTGGTCACCCAACCTTGTTGGGAATCATCCAACACTCTCTGTTCAAGGAGGAATTTCAGAGCCTTCTGATCTGTTCTGATTATAAAAGGGCGCCCTAACAAATAAGGCCTCCATTTACGCACCGCAAATACAATTGCCATCAACTCCCTTTCATACACAGAACACAACTTCTTTCTACTAGATAGAGACTGACTAAAATAAGCCAAAGGCCGTCCATCTTGCATTAAAACAGCCCCCAATCCACAACCCGAAGCATCTGATTCTACAACAAAGGGTTGGTTAAAATTTGGAAGGGCCAATACTGGTGCTTTCACCATGGCTGTCTTTAGCTTGTCAAAAGCTTCTTGAGCTTCCACAGACCAACAGAAGGCATTCTTCTTCAAAAGAGCTGTTAATGGTGCTGCTATTAGACCATAATGTCTAATAAAGCGCCTATAATATCCAGTTAATCCCAGGAACCCTCGCAAACTCTTCAGAGATGATGGTACAGGCCATCCTACCATACTCTCAATCTTCCCGGGATCAGCCATCACTCCCTCCTTAGAAATAATATGCCCCAAGTATTCTAGTTGTCCTTTAGCAAAAACACACTTCTTCAAATTTAATACCAAGTGATTCTTCTTCAACGATTGAAATGCTTCTCTCAAATGTTGTAAGTGTAGGTCTCGGTCTTCACTATACACCAAAATATCATCAAAGAAGACCAATATAAACTTGCGCAAATAGGGCCTAAATACATCATTCATGAGGGATTGAAACGTTGAAGGGGCATTCTTAAGCCCAAATGGCATTACTAGAAACTCATAATGTCCATCATGAGTTCTAAATGCTGTCTTATGCTCTTCACCCTCTCTCATCCTTATTTGATGATATCCCGACTTCAAATCCAGTTTTGAAAACACTTTTGCAGCTCCCAATTCATCCAATAACTCTTCTATAGCTGGTATAGGGAATTTATCTTGAATTGTGAGATCATTCAATGCCCTATAATCAACACAGAACCTCCAGCTACCATCTTTCTTCCTTACTAACAATACTGGACTTGAGAATGGACTCTTACTCGCTCTTATGATGCCCGCTTCCAACATGTCTTGTACCATCTTCTCAATTTCAGTTTTCTGAAAATAGGGATATCGATATGGACGAATATTGGGAGGTATTGCCCCTGGTTTTAGGTCTATCACATGATCAACGGACCTAGTAGGAGGTAACTTAGTCACTGCCTCTTGTACCTCAGGAAATTCAAGCAAAAGTTGCTGCACATCCCTTTCTAAATCATCATAACATATCTCAGTCACCCTTAGTTCAGAAAGTTCCACCCAATAAGCTTCCTCCTTCCCCTGTACTACTCTTCTCAAGGACTTACAGCTCATTTGAGACCTCTGCAACTCAGGATCTCCCCTCAAACAAATCCATCCCCCTCCCATATCAACTTTCAAAGTTGATTTCTTCCAACTTACCAACACTTCATCAAGCACTTCCAACCAATCCGCCCCTAAAATCACATCAGAACCCCCCAAATGAAAGGGGTAAAACGAATGCACAATTTCCAATCCTTGCACCAACAGAACTACATCTCTGCACACCCCATTTCCCTTTACATTTCTTGCATCTCCCACTTGTACATTAAAAATGATCTTATCATCTACTGGAAGTTGCAGAGCATCCACTAATTCATGGTGAATGAAGCTATGAGTAGCTCCACAATCTATCAAAATCACCACTGGTCTTCCCTTACACGTTCCTTTCAGCTTGATAGTCTTTCCTCCTGTATAACCAGATAATGCATTCAAGGACAAAGTCATCAATTCACTTTCTTGGTCCTTTAACTGGTATTTATCATTCTGTCCATTCTCCAGCTCATATGGTGGTTCATTTTCATCATTTTCCTCAGATAATATGAGTACTTGTAACTGTTTCTTTTTGCACCGATGGCCTGGCCTGAATTTCTCATCACATTTGAAGCATAATCCAAGCTCCCTCCGCCGCTCAATTTCTGCATCCGTGTATCTTCTAGGTATTACTTTGTTAGCAAAACTAACTGAGCCACTCGATCCTTTACTTTCCTCCCCAACTTTAGACTCAGTCAATATGTTCTGCACTGAGGAATTGGAGTTAGCTGCTGTCATCGATCCTTGGGGTTCAGAGGAGTTTCCAAACCTCAAAGAACTAACTCTGTTACTAGTGCCATAACCTTCTGACCAACTCTTTCCAAAACCACTCCCTCTTGGCACTTTACCCTGAGCCTTCACACTATCTCGTTCTTCAATCCTAACCGCCATATCCATGATCTCAGCCAATCCACTCAACTTCATGAGTCTCAAGTCCGCTTTAATACTCAAGTTCAAGCCATTCATGAATGCCGCCTTCATCATTTCCTCTTCGCAAGAATCTAAAGTTGCAGATAACAACTCAAATTTCTCAATATACTCAGCGACTCCACCGGTTTGCCTCAGCGCCATTAACATTTCATAGGCCGTACCACTTTGCGACGGATGGAACCGTAACAATAGCTCCTGCTTCAACGTCTTCCATGATCGAATTGGCGATCTCACTTCGCGCCATTGAAACCAATTCAATGCACGACATTCAAAACAGAGTACCGCTGCGTCTAACATCTCCTTCTCAGTGACGCGATTGACCTTGAAGTACCTTTCCGCCCTAAAAATCCATCCAATCGGATCTTCACCTGAGAATAAAGGCATATCCAGTTTTCTGAAACTGGAAACATCTCCACTCGAATGTTCTTCATCGCGATCTTCTTTCTCCTTCGCATCTTCTTCGCGATTATGGTGAAATGCGAACTCGTCTCCACTTCGCGACTCCTCCGTCCTCTTCTTTCCTCGAAATTCTGACATGAATTCCGTGAGAAGCGTCTTCATCGTCACAAACTCATTCTTCATTGCATTAACATCTTCGCCTAAATTTGCGATGTGTTGTTCCGCCATGTTCAATCGCGAATCGCAACCATCAAGTCTGGATTCCATCTTCTTGTTGTTAACCATGCCCTAGATCTTGCTCTGATACCTTTGTTGAATCTCACAAAGTATTATTATGAAATCACAAAGTATTATTCCCACAGAAATGATAACTATGGAAACAATGAACAGAGAAAGCCAATAACAAGTGCATTCGAGAGCACTACCCTCCCAAAACAGCTCAATTCTCACATACCCCACTCTCTCCCTTAGCTTTCTATTTATAGTCTACTACTACTTCTGTAACTAACTTGCCACATCAGCACATACAGCTCACATACAGCTCAACGCAAGTAACTAACATACACTCATATACTAACAAAATATCACAACATATGAAATACCCATACTACCCCTTCTATTATTAATTGTTCCCCACGTCACTTCTCTTCCTTCGAATATACGTGATCCCAGTAGCCTTATGTCCAACACTTTCCTCCACTTACACCACCCAACTTCGATTTTATAATTGACATCATCATCAATTTCACCATCTTGCCATATAATGGATTTCAAGTATTTAAATTTCGTCACTTAAGGTTAAGGGATTATTTAATCTCTTAGTTTAACATCTAAATTGTCTCTAAGTTGTCTATTTGCAAAATTGCAATGCATATATTCTATCTTACATCTACTTAGACAGAAACTATTCGACTTTAAAGTGTTTCTCCATATCTCTAATTTAGCATTAATAATCTCTTCTCTTGATTCTGCCAAAAGTACTACTCCCTCCGGTCCTAAATATAGGACCTAGATGACTTTTTTGAAAAATCCTAAAAAAGCAAAAAATAAGTTAATAATAAATTGATTTACCTAATTTTTTCTCTTAAACTAGTTTATTTTACCTATAAGCTAATGGATAATCTAAAAAGATATCAAATATGTCATGATTTAATAAACTGTTTCGCAACCTTAATCTTTCCAAAAAAAAAGTTATCTAGGTCTTATATTTAGGACCGGAGGTAGTATATCATCAGCAAAACACATACACAGGAATCTCCTCTTTGATAGTCTCGGTTAAAGCATCTACCACTAAGTTTAATAGATATGGGATTAAAGGTGATCCCTAATGTAGACCGATCCTTATAGGAAAGTCTTTTGTTTCATTGTTTTAACCATACTCAATACTCCATCATACATATCTTGCACACAGAAATTAAACAAAATGTCAAGTCTTAAAATTTTCCAAAATTACTGAATTCCATTAAACAATACATGGCCAAAAAAAATACGACAAGTTGCAAATTCATTTGAGCTTTAAGTACAATCATCAATAGCGAGAAATAATAATACAAAAGGCACATCTCTCAATATTGTTAAAATCTTAATATCTATTAATATGATTAGGAGAAATCAACTTTGATTATGCATTTATATCTCTAATTGTAATTACTGATTTTACCTCCTCTCCTCTATATAATGTAATCTCACTGTTAATCATAGAGAATAGTAAGAGAATACATTCTTCTCCAAATTTCTCTCTCTTCTCTTATTCCACAAATAAAATCATTGTAATAAAAAATTTGCATGGAGATGGCATTGACAGGAAATAACTGGGAAAATACCTAGGAAATTAAGAAATTCTACATCCTTTCAAAGCTTATAAAGGCTAACGTGCAACTCAACCACAAGATCATGTGATAGAAACTAAAGCGTACCTTGCAAAGTCTCCATTCCCACCAGCCACAAGATAACACATAGTATATAGATTGTAACCAAGTAACAATATTCATCATAAGCACAACTCCTTAGATTAGCAATTACAGACCACTTAACATAATTATGCAGCACATAACAAGAACACAACTAACCCTAAGGAAGCAAACATAAAGCATGACTACGTAAGTAAAAAAAGTCCCAGGATCATGGCAACTATACCTGATTCAAATGGTGATCATATTTTTTTCCAATCTTAATAATTTTCTCTAAATGAGACTTGATTGTGTCCTCCTCCATAGGCCCTAGGAAATGATGAAACACCTGTCTTTCAAACTGCAAAGGCCATAACAAACCTAATCAATCAAGACCTCAAAGCAGTTGACGCAAAAATGGAGCTGTAAAACTCAAATAGTTAAACTTGCTACATATAGTTACAACATTACAAATTCAATCACTGTTAATTTTTTTTTTAAAAAAAAAAGAAATTTGATAAAAGATTCTTGCCTTTGGAATTCCACATATCAATGAAGGACAAGGATAAGAAGATTCCGAATCTTCAGCACTATCTGCACCATCCCCAGCATTATCATCCATTAAAAACTTATAATGCTCCTTGCACTCTTTTGGCTCTCGAAAGATATACTAGAAATGCCACACATTTATATCTAGTAAGTGAAGAATCCACTGTAGCCTCAATCAAGTCCAAATAAAATTAAAATAAGAAAAAAGTTCAACAATTAAATCTTCAAGAGGGAGGTATCTTATATCTTTAATATATCTTGCTACGCTGGATGAAGAGCAAGTTGTGAGGAAAAAATCCTGAGACGAACATTTGCAGCAGCTTCTTCTGTAGTGCTTTTATTCATAACTTAATTTGTCAAAACCACCAAATGAAACTGATCCCTGAAATTTCATTTGTGGCTTGGTTTTCTTAAACAAAAAGGATCCATATTTTTCATCTCAACAGTATATTTTTTAATTAATTTTAGAAAAACTAGCATACCCCACAACCTTATACAAAACTAGTAATCTTACTTCCGCATGCAAGAATTTTTTCCCATATGAAGATACACTAGAGTTTCCCAAAATCTTGTAATCTTACTTCCACATGCAATAATTTTTTTTTGGTGGAAAAGCAAGATTATTTCATATATATTGTTACCTTCAACGGGAATATGCTATTGATAGCATCACTTATAAGCTCCCAGTGTGGACCCAAATTATGGACCAAGAGAAGAACTGCCTGCAATAAAAAAGAGGAAAGCCATTTCAGGTTAACCATTGTCATTGTACTCAATTATAATTATAATTGTTATATATATTAGGGAGTTAGTTAGATCCAAGGGGAAAGGTGCAAATTTATTAGCCAACATGCAAATCCCACCAAACATATATAACAATTTTGAATCGCAAATTCAATACCAATCAAATATAAATGGTGCAAACATAGGAAAACCGCTCCAGTGCAGTTAAAACCGTTAGAAATTGGGAAAGTATGGCCCACAATAGTTTATATCATATAGGGTATAAGTTCAAAAATACCCTGTACTATATTCTAAGGAGCATCAGGCACCATATACTTTACATTCCACATGCCACCTGTCATTTGTAGGGTATTTTGATCATTTTAGGATGATGTATCCATCCATTTTGCATTCCACATGCCACCTGTCATTTGAAGGCCCCACTTCATCATTTTTCAACAGTTCTAACGACTATGAAGCTCGTAAAAATGGCAAAGTGGGGCCCACAAACATGAGATGTGACATATGGATGCAAAATGGATAGAATCATAATCTTACAAGGACCAAAATAACCTTATAATTGATGAAATAAATCAAAGGAAATTGTTATTGTTGTTTGGTGCAATTGGCACAATTGTTGCTAACTAAACCTGCACCTTTACCCTATATAATATAAAGAATTGTGGGCCAAACTTCTCAATTTTTAATGGTTTTCACCGTAGGTTAATGGAGTTCCTATATTTGCACCATGTTTACTTAATCACTACGATAACTGCAACTCGAAATTGTTAATATTTAGTGTGATTTCCACAATTGCTGGGTACACTTTACCCTAGATCCAATTATCTCGGGTGGATCCAATTATAGGGATTAGACAAGAATATCTAGGTATGTTTCTCCTAATATTTAGATCATCAGGAATCTAGGTATGTTTGGGGCAACCTAGTATCACAAAGTCAAAGAAAGAGTGGTATCCAAGAGTAGTGCAAAGTCTACAAAAGCAGGCATTAAATATGGGTCTGAACTCTGTTCTGAACAGCAGAGCAAAGCATGTTGATGAGGACTTACTTCATCCAAAAAAAGTGGAAGGGATTATCTACCTATCTTATGAGCCAACCAAGCAGCAGCTAGCCGATGTCCTCACAAAAGGGATTGCTTCTATTAGGGAGTTAGATAGATCCAATTATCTAAGATTAGATGAGAATATCTAGGTATGTTTCTCCTGTTATTCATATCCATAGGAATCTAGGAGTTTGTTGCCTATCTTTCCTCACATATAACTCTATTTATCTGACCATTGGTTATGAATAAAGAATTAAAGGACTATTCAGAATCTAATCAGCTCTACAGTTTTAGAACCAAAACTAGAAATAGCAATTTGGACAAAATCCAATATAGATTAGGAATTTACAGGTAAAAAAAATATAGATTAAGAATTACAACCTGCTCTTCAAATGACGACCAAGGACGTCCAGAGACAGATTGGCCTGAAGATATCTAGATGAAAAACAGAATAAGCAATTCATCAGATTCATATCAAGAGAAACTGCTAGAAAATAACTATTGAGGTCAACATTAAAGTCACCTTAAAAGTTTTTGCGTTCCGGCCCTTGGCTGTTTTAAAGGATTTACTGAGATTAGACATGTAACTCATTTGTGATGCAGCTAGGGAGGGAATAGAATTAGTCATCAGACTAGCATTGTCTAAATTGTTATCAAATGATGGCTTTACTATCTTCAGCTTCTTCCCATTATGTTGTCGATACAAACCTAAAAACAAGAAGTTGAGTTTGTAAAGCTCAAAGAATACTAATCATGATACAAAGATTTCTAAAATATAACAATTTGCAAAGTGAAATACCACTGCTTCCATAAGACCTCTTCTGGGAAAGACCTCTCTGCATTGCAAAGAGACAACATGATAACTATATAGGAAGTCTTAAAGATAACTAAGAAGAGTGAAGATTAGGTTAAATAAAAATCTCTTAAAATATGATTACAAAAACAGCGAGGAAGACAAATACCAGAAATTAACTGTTTCAGTCAAACTGTCTTTTATTTCACTCTTTGATTTTCTGACTGTTTGCGTTGGATAAAATAAAAAGCTATACCCATGGAGCCTTTTCAAACCAATTAACTCCCTAAAATCTAACTTCACCACAATTAATTTGCAAATGCAAGTACAAATAACAGGAAGAGTAAGAGAGAGGTCAAAATCAATTTTTAAAAATCCATTCAAAATCAAAGCACCAAATTCATTCATCTACAAAACTAGCATAAAAAATCCTAGTATATTGATGGATTAGCCCATAACAACCAATGAGTAGATAAAACTTAAATTGTGCAACATTATCTACAAGATCTTTTAAAGTAGTTTTCCAAAATAGAGTCTTCATTTAACAGTAAAAGAATGTTGAAATAAACGAAACATTTACCGAAATACACCCTAATGCTGATATAATAACATTTTTCCTATTTATGACAAGTTCAAAGACAGAAGTTTTGATTTGGCTACATGATCTCACAGAGGAACATTGATATCATAACAAGTATTTATTTCACGAGAAACTACCTGTTCGCTTAGAACAGAATCCAGCTTCCATCTCTGAGCATATGTAGGAACCTGCAGACACACTTGTTAAACAACTAAAGCTGACGTATGAATACAACAGTTTCTTCATATACTTTGGGGGGGGGGGGGGAAGGCCCATATATCCCTAAATTGAGCCTGCATTGTTCCAGTGACTACAAAAGGACTTACAACTCTCTGCCTAGAAGCCATACGCCTGCGTTTTCCTTTCATTGGAACAGACCCAAAATTTAAACGATCACGTTTTCTTCCAAATTGCATGGATGGTCGAGTTCCAGCAGTATACTGGTCACGGAATTCTTGAGCATAAGACTTCATAGTTCTATGTTTCTTCCGGGCATGCAAGTAATACGCATCACTCTCTCCTTCATCCTCATCATATGCAATCTCTTCAGAATCCGCATCTACATTGAATTAAAACTAGAAAATTGTAAAAACTCACAACTGACCAAAATTGCATTCAAACACTAAAAGATATGAATATTGTTGGAAACCACCAAATACTTCAACTAGCGTTTCTGTAATTAGTTCACTATTTACCCATTATTTGTTGCTTACCATATTTCTGTTCTATTTTGGCCAGATAAGATTAGATAACTGGTCCTTCTCATGCAAATAAATATCTACAGAATCTGATCTAGAACAGGTTAGAATCATACATTGATATGTAAGCCACCTATTGATGAAATATGAGAAGATAATTTTAAAGAATATAAGATTAAAATCAATTTAGGTTTTGTATTTAATTAGTTAATGTTTTTATTATAGAAAGTTGTCAAGCGGTCAAGTTGAGTTGTATTTTGTATTTTCCCACCTGTTGTCAACTTGTATTTTGCTACATAGCAACTTGTACTACAGGTTGCAAGAGTCATATTTCCCCTAATAGGATAGCCTACCTCTTGTAATAGTTAGACTTGATGAATGAATTAAAGATGTGAGTTGTTAGTTCTCCCCCCCCCCCCCTCTCAAGTTTTCAACTCCCCCACCTTTCTCTTTCAGCTCCCCCACCCTCCTGATTCTTCTGACTTCCCCCTCTATTTCTAATCTATTTCTCCCCCTTAATTTCTGTTTCTGCACCCCCCCCCCCCGGTTTTGTCACTGTTTCTTCAATTCCTCCCTGAATCCTAATTTGTCCAGCATTAAATCTGAGAATATATGAGTGTTCTAAACTTGTTTCACATCACCTATTTACTGAATCAAATTTGGAGGACAACTTTTGAATTATGTTCCATATTTATCTCCCAACATTACCTGCTGATGGATCATACAAAGATGTCTCAACTTCCTCTCGAGTGCCACTCCCTGATTTCTGTAAAAACAATAATTTAATTAACCCTAATGAATGCAATCAAACACTAAATGACTATTAGACGCAATCAGTTTATAATATATGGAAAAAATTGTCTCTGCTATTAAGATAGTACAGTTGAAAAAAACAGTAAGCAGAGAATCTATGGTCATAATTTTACCTCCCACTGTAGAAAATGAGATTCAACAGATTTTCTATACGTATCAAAAGCCATAGGAGGAACTGTATAGAAAAGATTCTCCTGTAAAATCAAAATGACATGGGAAGAGTTACTTGCTTTAAGTCCATAAAATGAATGAATCATGTAAAAGAATTCGCCCAAATCCACAAATAAGTCATCCAATATATGAGGAGCATCATCCAATGGGAATCAACTACAACGTTTGACAAAACTAGCATGTCAGTGCCAATATACAGGTGATGGAGAGAGAAAGAGTGAGAGAGATGGGTCACTAACATCAACAATAACACGTTAACCAAAATTTAGAAGGTAACTTGGCCCATACTTCCGTATGAAGCTCGTCCCATGACATGTCCACATCGCTAGAGACAGATACCCTTTCAGGTGTTTGCACTGCATATGGATGAGAGGAAATTCCAAGAGAGTTGTTATACTTCAAAAATCTCGAAGCATATGCTAGCAGCTTAAAACACACTATGTTTCCAGGGCATTGTCCTTCCGAGTCTTTGCTCAACTCCTATAAACATCAGAAGAAAAAAGGTCGTAATGCAAAACAATTTAGAAAGCAAAAGATACATACAATTATACATAACATATATCATTCTATGCTATTATAGATTTCCATAAATTCAAAACCTCCTATGAGTCCAGCTACCATAACAGAACAAGCTAATGTCAAACAAAATAACATATTAGAAAAGGTTGACAACAGTCTAACAAGTGGCTCCCAAAAAGGAATATTTAAAGCCAAAATATCATTTGCCAACAATTCTCAAGCTAGATTATGATTTCCAATTCAGAAATGATAACAACTTGTAAATGACAACATAAACCATAATCAAACTAACTTGAGGTATAATTTTTAAAATAACAGGGTTCAACATGTATACAGTTCATTCAATTTTGCAAATGACCTTAGTCTCCGAATCAGTAAATGAAAGAAGAAAGATTTTATACACCAATGACATACTATTGATCTAGTGTCCTGACATAAAATCATTTGACTCTTAACCAACAAATTCTCAGAAAGTAATGAATCGAAATAAAAAATCTAATTAGAATTCTTAAAATCAATATGTTCAGCCTAGAGCAGTGGCTAGCGGAGAAGGTCCAAGAAAATTTTCTTTTTTAATTTTCTCTTTTTCATGGATAGAGTGAGAGGTGCACATTAACAACCAGCATCATATTAGAAATTCTGTCCTTATCACTTGAAGCATCGTTTGAATACACTTACTTTCCCAGACTCAACAGAAACACTAATCTCTACACAGCCAGGATCATCATTGTCCACAGAGTGCTCAACCGAATGCCAAAACTGCATTATAGCCTTTGCCATGCTGTGAGCCAGATTTTTTGACTCCCAATGTTTATTTTGCTGGCCACATCTTGGTTGAGATCTAAAAGCAGCTAAACGACAGAATTGGGCGGCAGCAGATATCTTCCAAAGGTGCTCCTACAAACTCATTTAATAATTACATCAAATTTCAAAATATAAAAATAGCCAAAAAAATTCTAGTCCAAAAATTGAAAGACTGTAAACGGGGAGAGGCGGGAATATCTAGATTATTTAGGAATTGGAACCTGTGCAAAATCATTGGCCAACCACACCATTTCCTCAAGGACAAAACCCCAGTGAGATATCATGTGGTTTTCTGCAGGACATTTCTGAATTGATAGTTCTGCTATCTTCTTTTGTTTGACCTGTATATCATCATCAAATAATGTCGTTTTTTATAGCTATGCCCATATAAAAAGAAAAGAAATCCCAAAAATTGACAAATAGAACTTCAACTGCAAGACATTAAGCACACACAAGTACAAAAAAAAAGACCTCTATAATCCGAGCCGCTTCCAAAATAAAATCTACGTTAGCACTGTCAATGGGAGTATCAGCATTTTCCTCCAGAGCAGCCTGGGGCCCTGAAATCGACACACCCATAGGATCAGAATGTCTTCCACATCTACCGTCTCTGACAGGGCAACATTGATCCACCATGGAATCACTACCCTTATCAATATATGATGTAGTTTTATCACTATGCTGCACTACTTTACTATTATTGCAAGAATCATTACTGCTGATGTGCATATCTGCCTCATCCCTAACCATACTAATAGCACCACAATAGTTTTGATTACTAGCATCATAGTTATAGCAAACAGAAGCATTACTTTCACCATTAACGTCTTGCTCTTTTCTTTTACAACTGAAAGGGTTAAGTTTAGTTTCTTCTCGTGTTCTGCTGATTGTTTAATATCACTTCCAATAGTATCAACATTCTTTATATTGATATATATGTCACTATCATTACTTACGTCTCTCCCTGAAGAGATTTGGGTGCAGGAAGAATCTGAATCAAAACTTTTCATACCTAATATATTTTTCCTGTCTACTTTTAGGTTGCCAGAGTCATCGGGTTGACAAACTTCATTCTGAGTTTTTGTAGTATCTGAAAGAGGGGGAGGCTCATGGTTATCTGAAACTGCTGGTTCCCTAACTTCAACCGCATTAGCCTCCCTTGAAGCCATGGTGGCTGAATTTTGTGCATTATCATCTTGACACGGGGAAATACATTTATCATCCCTATCACTTTGATGAGGCGAGTTGTCTGGCTTGTTGAGAGGGTTGTGTTCTTATACACTAGGAGGGTGGTGTTCTCATACACTAATTGTACTTTGCTGTGATTACGTTTTCTGTATTCCTCTATCAGATTCAATCTGAAGAGGCGAAACTTTGATAAGAATCAATAATATTGTTGTGATTTCTTAACAAAGGTATCAGAGCAAAAGACCTAGGGCATGGTTAGTACAAGAAAGATGGAAACGAGGATTGAAGATTGTGGTTCTCGCTTGAATTTGGCGGAGAAGCACATTGAGAAATTAGGATCAGATGTTAGTGTGATGAAGGAAGAATTTTCGACAGTGAAGGAATTGCTTATGGATTTCATTCGCGATTTCAAAGGCAAGGAGAAGGACGACGAGAGGAAATTTGGCGAGTCGTCGCATGAACAAGGCGATCGCGATGACGAAGGAGATAGGCGGAAAATCGAAGGCGAAGGAGAAAACAATGATTTTTCTAGTTTTCGAAAACTAGATATGCCATTGTTTAGCGGCGAAGATCCTCTTGGCTGGATTTTTAGGGTTGAACGTTATTTTAAGGTGAATCGAGTGAGTGATAAGGAGAAATTGGATGCCGCTGTTCTGTGTTTTGAGAATCGAGCCCTGAATTGGTTTCAATGGAGGGAGGTTCGTTCGCCGATTACTTCCTGGAAGGAATTGAAAGAGGAAATGTTGTTGCGATTTCATCCTTCTCAGAATGGGAGTGCGTATGAAATGCTGATGGCCTTGAGGCAAACAGGAGGTGTCATGGATTATATTGAGAGGTTTGAACTTTTGTCAGCAACCGTGGATTCAGGTGATGAGGACATGATGAAAGCTGCGTTTATGAATGGTTTAAAACGAGAAGTGAAGGCGGATTTAAGGCTGATGAGGTTAGGTAATTTGGCGGAGATCATGGATATGGCCGTGAGAATTGAGGAGCGGGACAGCATTAAAGCTCAGGTTAATGGTTACAAGAGTTTTGGATATGTGAAGAATTGGTCGGATAGCTATGGTTCTGGAGTAAGAGTAGCGCCGATCAGGTCAAATTCACTTAGTGACACTAATTCTCTGAATTCACAAGGGGTGAATGTAACACAGGACTTTAGATCTAAGGAAGAGTCTAAAGGCAATTTGGTATCTACTAACAAAATGATACCTAGGAAGTATACAGATGCAGAGATTGAGAGGAGACGTGAGTTAGGTCTATGCTTTAAGTGTGATGAACGTTTCAAACCGGGGCATAGATGTAAAAAGAAACAACTCCAAGTGTTGATTTTGTCTGAAGGAGTTGGGAATTCTGAACCTCCTGGGGATCAGGAAGAAGTGAGACCTAGTAGTGATGAAGAGCATGGGAAGGAGGAGGAAGAGAAAGATGGACAATTGATGACATTGTCTCTAAATGCTCTTTCTGGATTTTCTGGTGGTAAGACCATTAAGCTGGTGGGGACTTTGTTTGGTCAGAGAGTGTTAATTCTTGTTGATTGTGGAGCTACTCATAGTTTTATTCAACAAGGATTGGTTGAGTCTTTAGCCTTGCCAATTGATGAGAGAGTTACATTTGTGGTTCAGGTGGGAGATGCTAGGAATGTGAAAGGGAAAGGAGTGTGTAGGGATGTACCAATACTTGTACAAGGATTGGAGATTAGACATTCTTTGTACCCTTTCAGGTTAGGAGGATCTGATATAATATTGGGGGCTGATTGGTTAGAGTCTCTTGATGAGATATTGGTGAGTTGGAAACGGTCGACTTTGAAGATTGACATGGGAGATGAATGGATTTGCCTACAAGGAGATCCAACCCTACAGAAGTCAGAGATGAGTTGTAGGGAGTTGAGGAGGTTAGGGCGTGAAGAAGATGAAGCCTATTGGGTTGAGTTTGCGGAGTTGAAGATGACAGAGGTGAGGGTACAGGAGGCGGATGAGGATATTCAAGAGGTGTTAAGTCAGTTTCCTGAGGTACATTCCCCTGTTACCATGTTACCTCCAAATAGGGCAGTAGATCATGTGATTGATCTTAAGCCCGGGGCTATACCACCCAATATAAGGCCATATAGATATCCACATTTTCAGAAGGCTGAGATAGAGAAAATGGTTCAGGATATGCTGCAGAATGGCCTTATTCAACCAAGTAAAAGTCCATTTTCAAGCCCTGTTTTGTTAGTTAAAAAAAAAGATCAGAGTTGGCGTTTTTGCGTGGATTATAGGGCTCTAAACAACTTGACTATACAGGATAAGTTTCCTATTCCAGCTATAGAAGAGTTGTTAGATGAACTGGGAGGAGCGCAGGTGTTTACTAAGATTGACTTGAAGTCGGGTTACCATCAGATTAGGATGAAACCAGGGGAGGAACACAAGACCGCTTTTCGCACTTATGACGGGCACTATGAGTTTAAAGTCATGCCTTTTGGATTGAAAAATGCACCATCCACATTTCAATCCTTAATGAATGATGTGTTCAGAAAGCATTTACGTAAGTTCATCTTAGTCTTCTTTGATGATATCCTCATTTATAGTAACAATAGAGAGTTGCATATGGAGCATTTGAGGACAGCTCTACAATTACTTAAGGATAATCATTTGGTGATTAATGTGAAAAAGTGCATTTTTGCTCAGACTCAGTTAGAGTATTTAGGACATATCATCTCAAAGGAGGGGGTGATAGCTGATCCTAGTAAGATTGAGTGCATGGTTAAGTGGCCAACGCCAACCACTTTGAAGAGTTTGAGGGGATTTTTGGGTTTGACTGGTTACTATAGGCGTTTTGTGAAGCATTATGGGCTTATTGCTGCCCCTTTGACTGATTTGCTCAAGAAGAACGCCTTTATTTGGTCTGAGGAAGCTAACCAAGCTTTTGAGAAGCTTAAGAGTGTAATGACTACTGCACCAGTACTTGGATTACCTAATTTTGACCAGCCATTTATTGTAGAGACCGATGCTTCAGGGAGTGGAATAGGTGCAGTTCTGATGCAGGGGAAACGGCCATTAGCTTATTACAGTAAATCCCTTTCAGGGAGAAAAAGGTTGAGCTCGGTATATGAAAGGGAATTAATGGCTGTGGTGTTTGCCGTGAGGAAGTGGAGGCCTTATTTGTTGGGAAGAACCTTTATAATAAGGACTGATCAGAAGGCTTTGAAGTACCTATTAGAGCAGCGCATTTTGGATGAGTCACAACAAGGGTGGGTAACCAAGTTGATGGGATATGACTTTCAGATCCAGTATAAGCCAGGATCTACTAATTCAGCTGCGGATGCTCTTTCTAGAAGAGAGGAGGGAATGGGGTTAAATGCCATTTCAGTGGCTCATGTTGCTGAAGGGGATAGGTTGGATGGTGAGGTTAAGAAGGATAGTAAATTGGCAGGGATTCTACAAGATTTGTTGCTGGAAAAACAAAATCACCCTGGTTATTCAGTGAAAGGGGGTCATCTTTTGTTTAAGGGAAGTTTGGTTTTACCAAAATCTTCCACTTATATTCCAGTTTTGATGAGGGAGTTTCATGATTCTCCTATTGGAGGTCATTCTGGATATTTGAGAACATATAAGAGGTTGGTGGGACTGTTTTATTGGGATGGGATGAGAAGGGACATCCAGAATTATGTTGCAGCGTGTGAGGTTTGTCAACGCAATAAATATTCAGCTTTGAGTCCTGCTGGTTTATTGCAGCCTTTACCAATACCGGATAGTGTGTGGTCAGATATTTCGATGGATTTCATTGATGGATTACCTAAATCGCAATCTTTTGATACTATATTTGTAGTGGTTGATCGTTTTACAAAATATAGTCACTTTATACCCATAAAACATCCTTATACTGCCCTTACTGTAGCTGCAGTATTTGTCAAGGAAATTGTAAGATTGCATGGGTTTCCTAGATCAATAGTGTCTGATAGAGATAAGGTGTTTACAAGCCATTTTTGGGAGGAAATGTTTCGCTTGGCTGGTTCTCAATTGTGCTATACCTCGAGTTATCACCCTCAAAGCGATGGTCAAACTGAGGTTACTAATAGGGGGTTAGAAATTTATTTGAGGTGTTTTTGTAGCATGCAGCCTACTGTTTGGAGCAAGTGGATGTGTTGGGCTGAATATTGGTTTAATACCAATTTTAATGGTTCAGCTGGAATGACACCTTTTAAAGCCTTGTATGGTAGGGATCCTCCGGCTTTATATCGGTTTCAGGAACCATTATCAGTAGTAGAAGCTGTGGAGGTCAGAATGAGGGAACGAAATGCTATTTTGGATGAACTTAAAGCCAATTTAGTTCGTTCACAGGATAAGATGAAGGAGTATGCGGATGTGAAGCGAAGGGATGTTCAGTTTGAAAAAGGGGATATGGTCTTTCTGAAATTACAGCCTTATCGATGTAAATCATTGGCTAAAAGACCCAATGAGAAACTCAGTCCTAGGTTCTATGGACCATTTGAAGTGGAGGACAAGATAGGGAAAGTGGCGTACCGGTTGTTATTACCAGAAACGGCAAGAATACATCCAGTGTTCCATGTTTCTCAATTAAAGAAGTCCTTGTCACCTTATGTTGTTGTGCACCCTTTTCCGGTGGGGTTAACTGAAGAAATGGAGATGCAAGTTAATCCTCAAAGGGTGATTAAAAAGAGGAAGATGACGGATGGCACTATACAGGTTTTAGTGCAGTGGCAGGGTTTGGATGAAGCTGACAATACCTGGGAATCTGAGGAAGTGATGAAACAACAGTTTCCTTTGTTTGACCTTGAGGACAAGGTCCTTTTTGAAGGGGAAGGAAATGATGAGGCGAGTTGTCTGGCTTGTTGAGAGGGTTGTGTTCTTATACACTAGGAGGGTGGTGTTCTCATACACTAATTGTACTTTGCTGTGATTACGTTTTCTGTATTCCTCTATCAGATTCAATCTGAAGAGGCGAAACTTTGATAAGAATCAATAATATTGTTGTGATTTCTTAACACACTTCTATTATCGGTGATTTTCAATTTGCCTTCACGGCCACTAATTCTGCCATCATCAGTTTGATTTGGTTTTACATGATCCAATTCATTGTCCAACTGAATATTAGATGTTAAATCTTCAACAACCAAGTCATCATTCAAATGCGCAGACTTTGGCTTGGAAACAAAAGACAAGTTGTGGACATTTTGGTTATTTGTCTCAGATATTAATCCTTTCCCATCTCTTGAAGCACCTCGAGGACCATGATTTGGTCGGGACCTGTTCTTTCTAGCATATGAGAGGAAAATAGCAGAATTTACTGGTACCTTAGCATTCTGACTCCCCACAGTTTTCAAAGGCTGTTCCAATAAAGTGACAAGATCCCTTCTATTCGAATGTAGAGGTCTCTTTTTACTTTCAGCTAACTCATTCTCCCGATTGAAAAGTAAGATATTATCAGCAGTATCAGGTTCACTAATGGAAGCAACCACTGGTTTAGCACTACTATCGACTAAGCCACCGTGAGGGGAAGCAGCCACTGCAAAACTACCTTTTGCTTCACTGACATCATAATACAAGGATAGAAAGTGAGAAAGATGCAACGAAATATCAGTAGGCAATCTATAAACAAAAGAGATTCATAAACAAGTAGCACATAGGTCAAGGGGTTAAAGAAAATACAATCTTGTAACAATTTGCTTATGATGTTGTTCCTTAAGTGAAGTAGACTGAACACTAACTGAAGCAGCATTACCAGGCTTAAACTCCAGGTAATCTCTACCCTGCACTTGCAAGATGCAAGTAATCATCATTTAAATAGAAAAAATATGGAAAAATTAGTTCAAAGGATCAAAACACCATACCTTTTCAAGAAATTCTATCTCCTTCTTTCTTTCCTCACGAAAATCGATCTCATGACTGTTATCAACATTCAACACTTACTCAGCACATCCAAATAATTTTACACTAAAAAATTTATGAAGCATAAACCACAAAAAGGATATCCCCATCACCTGATATCTGCCAGAGCCTTATCAATAGCTGCTTGGGATAGAGAAGCTTTCAAAAGTTTGTCATCTCCACAATCAACAACTCCTCTCATGGAATCAACCTCAGCATTTACAAGGAAAGTGGGTCCTGAATTACATCCATGCATTCCCCGCACTACCGTCTACAAGCTTCAACTTCCATCTATCATTGAATCAGCTCATTTTCAAGGCAAAGGGAGTGAAAAAAGGTAAAAAACCAAAAGCCACAAATCCATTTACAGAACAATACCTAGTTATATAGGCACCATATGAAAAAATTAAGGTATTAAAGTTCCAATATCACCCGACATTTTTCTGAAATATGAAAGTCATTCCAAAATAAGAAGCATACCATTCGGATGTGGTTTTCAATAAGGTTTAATCACTATCAGGCAAACACCCTTCCAAAAACAAAACAGTGGACTCTCTACACATGACTCAACTGATATATGAAATCCAAAAGACTTCCGACAGCCAAGTTATTGTTTGCTTGCAAACCATATTTGTTGTTCAACATAGTAATGCTGTCACTCTATTGGTCGCATCAGCAATAGTGGCCACATCAGGTAATGTTCCATAAAAATCAACCATAAGTAGAAAAGGACAAGGCTTGCAATGCATTTGCAAGTTAAATATGAAAGAAGTAAAAGGGAATAAAATCAGAAAAGTAGCACACGTTATTTAGAAATTTCTATGAAACAAGTGCTTATCAAGAACCATGAAAATATGAGAGGGTTCACATAGCTAATATATTATTGATTTATGGGTTTATAAATGTATAAGTAAATAAAATCTCGTTTGGAGATACTATACTAAGATATCCATGCAGATAAGTTTCAAAGATATTCACTTTTCAAGTAAGTTCTACATATTTATTGTTATATAATTAAATAATAAATATATAAAAAGTCAAATGACTAGTGAACTTATAGCTTCTCTCAAACTCCATGCTTTTTGTCAATGCTCACTTCTATAATAATTATTATATTTTCTTTTTGGACAATACATTAACTACACCTTTTGTTTTTACATTTAATTTAGTTGTGTATTACTTCTCAAAGTTCTTTCAAGCATTACATTCTCTCAAGTTATCATCTCACCTCATGACACAATTAGTTAAAAATAGTTTCTTGAAAATAAAGTAAATTTTTTCAATGAAAAAATCACCTTTAGAGACATATTTTAAAAAAATTGAAAAATAGGGTGGTCAATGCATTTATTACACATGCAAACTTTAGTCAATCCAACATGTTCACCAAATAGTAGGGGACCTTATCACCAAAAAGGAGCAGGGGGCCTTTAACTAGACATTAGCAATTCTAACCTAAGTAAAATGAGGACGAAACCAGGGAAAACAAATCCTGGAAAGCCTTGATAAGGGTAGACTTTTGATACATACAGTTAAAGTAGAACAGGGGCGCGTACTTCGGATACACTATAAAAAAGAAATAAGGTGGAAACATATATTGGTCCCACTATAACAACTAAACATTTAACTAGAACTCTTATGCTTTGGCATGCAAATAAAAACATCATTAGGCCTCATAAACTAAACATTTCTACACATAAATAGTTATCACCATAAAATTTTTTGTGAACTATTAAATGAATTGGATGTTAACTCTTCCATGAAAACTAAAATTTAGTGCTTCTAAATACTTCAATCTCTTCCATGAAAATTAAAATTTAGAGCTTCTAAATACTTCAAAGAAACCTGTTAGAATTATAAAATTAATATTAGAATTTTCCTATTTTATATTAGTAGAATCTAAGTCATAATTATAGATTATAAGAATAAGGAAATAATATGATTTGATAGAATTAGGGTAGAATCTTTTTTATTTTATGTATCACTCAAATCCCCACAATCAAGGGATAGATTGGGTCTCTTGTACTATAAAATGGAAGCTAATAATCAGATCAATACATCAGACTTTACCCATTCTCCTTTGTTCCCACAAAACCCTTACTTACAGAAAGGTTGAGAAACTCTCCAAATATCACAATTATGTTTAGGCCAGAATAACCAAAGAGGAAAAGAGTAACCCCTATCGTTCACCAGGCAAAGGATCCTCATCTTTGAACATTCAAATACATGTTTTCTCCATAGTTTCTACTGATCTAAGAGAAAAGATGTCCATACCTCAGCAGTTTATATTATTTAATCATGAGGTTAAAAATTAACTAAAGTCTTACTGAAGCGGAAATGCATAACCTGACACAAGAATAGAATTCTTATTTTACCTAGACGAATATAGTACTCCCAATGTTCCTAAATATAAGATAACTTTTAAATTTCAATTTGTTCCAAAATATAAGACCGCTTTCTAATTTTCCCCAACTTTTCCCAAATTAACCCTAATAATGCTTATTCATATCCATAATAAACAAAAAATAGAGGGAGAGTGGAGAATAATTTATGGGGTTAGGGTGAATCGATAATATCATGTGCTACTAACTAATTTAACTAACATCTTTAATCTAGTCGAACTAGGGGAAGTGCGTAATCTTATATTTAGAAAGCACTTCCTCTGATCCTAAATATAAGACCTAGTTGACCTTTTTGGAAAATCCTTAAACAGCAAATAAGTTAATTATAAATTGATTTACCACATTTTCCCCTAAACTAGTACATTGAACCTATAAACTAAAGGATAATCTAACAATATGTCATAATTTAATAACCTATTTTGCAACCTCAATCTCAAAAAAAAAAAAAAGTCAACCAGATCTTATATTTAGGACCAGAGAGAGTAATTCATATACCTACATTACAAATCAGTATACTTATCAGACCAATGTTAGTCAACTATTGTATAAATACAAGTTGCTCTCAATGATTCCTCCAAAATTCAAAACAGTCATCATCACTTTTCACTTATCAAGAACACATAACACATTTACACCACATTTTCTTCAAGTACCACTTAAAGAACACATTCTATGCACAAACAATAAAAAAACAAAAATTCCAGAGGCATTACACAACAATGTACATAAAATTCTCAAAAGAAAAAACAGTTAGACATAATGTTCTTCAACATATTGATAACATAACGATGAACATTTCAAGAATTCATCAAATAGGCAAGAAAAATACCAGAGTTTACATAAATGAGTGGCGAAATTGGAAGTTAGGGCACTGATAGTAAAACTCAACTTCTTTTTTTTTTTGGTCAGAAAAATTCAACTTCTTGAAGGCGTCTTTACTCTTTGTGTTTGAATTTTCTCTCTCCTAGGGTTTGAAAAATGGCGAATTCAGTGGAAATGGAACGAATTTGACCTATAAACTAAGAATTAACATGAAGCGTTTTGTTAATGAATGAATGAATTAGGAAGTTAAACAAGAAGTTTATTTTCTAAGAAGTGATGGTTTATGTATATTTGTTCTTACACAGTTACATGTGGAAATAGAAATGGTAGTTGATAGTTAGTGTATAAAAAAAATGGTAAAATGGTACTAGTAATGAGTAGTTGGTTGAGCTGGTAAGTGGGTTGAGAACGCGTGTTCGAATCTTGGGAAACGCTCTCACTGGGAGAGAGGACAACCTTGCCTATGTGGGCAATACTCCTACCCCTCGAGTCCATTTTAAACCTGACGGTGATTAACCAAAAAAAATGGTAGTTGTTTTTAGGGGAAATAACAAATAAATACCTCCGAATGTCCAAAAGAACTAGTAAAGAGCTCAAACTTCTAAAAGTACAAGTAAAGAACTTCAATAAAAATTAACATTTGAAACATAGTTATTATTTTATTAACATTTGTAATATAGCAATTAACAATAGTAGAAAATTAACATTTGGAATGTAGCAATTAACATTTTGAAATAGAAGTGGTAGTTGATATTGTAGAAAGATTTATATTCCATTTTTGTCATGAAAATAAGTAAATAACACTATAACAGAGAAAAATAGCAATGTTCGGAAGTCCCATAAAGCACTGTTCGGAAGTCTCATATAGTGGGTAGACAGTTGTCCTATGAATTTGCTCCATTCGCAAGAGTCAGGGATCGAACCCCTAACCACTTGCTTAAGAGACGAGAGTACTTACCTCTCACGCCAATCCGTCAGGTTAACTGAAAGTTTATTTATTAAACGTTTATTAACCTAGAAGTGTTTAAAAAGGGAATTTTCTCCAACTATTTTGAAAAGGGGGAAATGAACTTTTTAAACACTTCTAGGTTAATAAACGTTTAATAAAAAAGAAAAAAGATCGAACTACTCTTTATTTTAATCATGAAGCAAATAAAAGATCTAGGGAAATGAACCTTTTTAATCATGTAACTTTTGTGCTACATTTTATCAAAAAAAAAAACAAGAAAAAAGAACTCTATTTTAATCATGAAGCAAATAAAAAGTGAAAGCTTCATATGCAGATCGAACTGTGAACACACCAGAGGCAGTCACCTTCCATTGAGGAACATCTTGACTCATACCACTCCCTTGACATTTTAAAATAAGAAATAGTTAAAAGATATTCAGTTTCTTTAATATTAAATATAAGACATATTTGAATAGTTAGTATTTAGGACTCAATTCTAGTTTTTTGTCAATTTTTCTATAAATTGTCCTTATTATTGCTTTTCCAACTTTTAATAACCAAGAGATGATTAAAAAACAAGAGAAAATGATTTGTGCGTTTTAGAAAAAAAACACAATATACATGATACTAACATAGTTAATGTTCCTAATTTAATCAAATTAGTTAGATATATCATATATTTAGAGGACACGAGGTAAAAGAAATACAATAGAATTGTCAACTCATGGTTATATATCTTCAAACCGTTAAAAGTCCATACAAAAAAATCCAAATACACACTTAGTACATTAAATCAAAACAAAAGTTAACCTTGATATGTCACTCCCTTAGTGGATAATATAATAATCATAAAAATGGGGAAATGATATTTAATATAAAAAAATGGTCAAATGATATTTAATATGAGATTTCAAAAGGTATTATTTATAATTATCCATTCATCTATTGATTTAGTGTTCAGTTACAAAATAGGGAGAATTAATTAAAGTTCCTATAAACAAATAATAATTAAGATAGGATCACACGAGTTGTATCCACCAAATCAAGAGTTGTTATTGTAAGGTTAAGAAGTTGTGATTTACAACTTGTAACACCACAAATTAATTCTCCCTCCCTCCCCCTAGAAACTGCCACACTCATTGTTGTCATCTTCTCCAAACTCATGTGATACTTCTCATGTGGGTGTGTATACAAAGAAAATATTAAACTTGAGTTCAATGTTTGCCCATTTTGTTGGGAAAAGAAAAGAAAACTTTGGATTGGCTGTTTTGATATGATTTGAAAAGGGTATTACTTGTAAAATGAGATTGTTTGGGCATACTAAGGGATATGAGAAGAGTAACATGTGATAGATAAACCAATTAATGAAATACGAATAATATCATGAACCAATTAATGATCCTTTACTATTATTTTTTCTTGCCCATACCACCTATGTTATTTCCTCCTACAGCTTGAGCTGCCTTCTTTGCTGCTTTCTCCTGTAATGCCTTGGCGTCTCTGCAAACACAGGCAGAAACAAATGAAACAGGAAACATTCAACAACGAAATGAATTTCATAATACTTTCCCTCATAAAATTCATGCACTCCCTCATAACTATGTTAGTTTGTCCATCATAGACTTTTTAATCAAGTGCATTATAACTACGCTTGACAGAATCATGTGCAATTATTAACAGGAACAATTTGGAGAGGAAAGTTCAAATCTAAGACAAAATAGATTAACATCTGACATTGAGGACCAAAATAAACATTTTTCCCTGGCAGAGAGGTCATCCTGAACAAGATTTATGAGGTCAACATGAATATACACTCATCACAAAAATAAATTAATTTGGATATTTGATCCCCACTTGATTTATTACAAAGATAAAATTAATAAAGACATTATGGGGGACAAAAGTTCAAATTTGAAGGACAAAGTAGATTGAGATCTTACATTGAGATCAAGCAATCCCTTATCTAGCGACACTGAAATTTGAGGTAAACATGAACAAATGCTCAACATAAAAATAAAAATGGACAAGAATTTTGATCCACACACACAATCAATTACAAATCCTAATCAGCTTAGACTAGAAGCTACAAATATCATATCTTACAAACCTATTACTCCCTCCATCTTTTCCTAATTATAAGATCACCTTTAACATTCTAAGAGAAATTAAAAATATAAAATTAATCACTTTACATTACCTGCTACCTTTTTCCTCAAAATTAATTTATCCTACTTATGCACATTTTATAATTTAATTACGTGTGTCATAGCATATACGCCCCCTGTTCTTAATATAATAATTAGTTGGCTTTTTCAGAGAATTTTAAGAAAACTAAATAAGCTAATTAAAAATTGATTTTCCTAAATTTTTTCTAAACCAGCTTATTTGACTTATAAGCTAACATATGATCTAATAATCTTCAGATTATGTTATTTTTGGTAAAAAAAATCTTCAGATTATGTTATGACTTCAATTTTTAAAAATAGTCAATTAGCTCTTATATTGAATTGAGGGAGTAATTTAGTGATGTTCCATAATGAATAACTAGAACTAGGAGGTAAATACTGATGAAAGAAAAGTAAAATAAGCAATCTATACGTTGAAGAAACAAAACAAAAATTAAAAATTAAAAATATGAAAGAACAAAAAGGTGGATGGGAAAGATTTACCTTTGCCTGCGCTGTTCAGGGGTCAAGCCATCGTTGTTCTTAGCTTGTTTAGATTTAGTAGCAGCCCTAGCCTGAGCTCGTTCTCGATCTCTATCTCTCTGATTCCCACGTGCGCTTCAGTTAAAGCTAAACAAACAACAGCGGAAGAAAGAAAAGAAAGAAAAAAACATCAAATAGTTTCAAGAAAATATTCTTTGATTAGTGATTACTCTGCTACATATATAAGAGCCAAGAATCTGAATAGTTTTACGTTCTCTTCATATTTATCAATTAAGGAATCGTGTTTTAGCAGCCGAGCCTTATATTAAGGAACGGAGTATTTTCAGACAAGCCAAAAAGAAAGAAAGAAAAATAGAAGGCTTTATTATTGTGAAACATATGAAAGGATATGAGACATTGATATTGGTGGCTGAGCGAACGGGATGGGGCTGAAAGATTGAAATGAAGAGAGATATAATGAATGATGAAGAAGGTGACGTGAAGAAAGTGGATTGGGTGGGGAGTGTTGAGAAAGAGAGAAGGCAATTAAGAAGGGAGATAGATGCATGGGAATGGAAGACTCTAGACGGAAGAGAGAGAAGGTAAAGAGATACAGGTTGGCTCATAGATTCTCCCGAAGCTTCTTCAACTTGTTGTCACTTTCATGTAATGTGTTTTATGTTCGTGTGATTCTTCTATTCATAAATCACTTCCACTGTCTTAATAAAAAAACCTTAAACATTAATATTATCTCACGAACAAAATACTGCAGCTCCTAAATATAGAACCTAGATAACTTTTTTTGGGGATTAAAGAAGGTTTAATTTTAGATGTCTTTCCAATAATACCCCTCCTCCTCGAAGCAGTGAAGTCCCTTTCAAGCTCCGCACAAATCGCTATGAACTCTCATATCTCCACCTGGCTCCACTGTGGCTGCGCCGGAACCCTGTCCTCCCTCACCGGCGCCGGCGACATCTCGCCGGACATCATCGATGACGTGGCAGGTTTCAAAAGTACCGGTGTCATGATGCCTAGCCTAGCTAAGGCCTCGTCTTCTCCGCCTCCGTACATCGGAAACGACGTGGTCGTGGTGTAGCCTACCATTACACGTTTTCTCGGTCTGTGGTTTCCAGTGCTGACAAATAATTGTTGATTTGGTGTCTACGTGGAAGAAGTTGGACTCGCTTGTTAGTTTAATTTTTTTTTATCAGACTTGTTAGTTTAATTACTTAGTTTAATTACTTAATTTTCCTAAATGTTAAGAAGAAGAAGGGTAATTTAGGAAAAAGGTGAAAAAAAATGTATCTAGGTCTTATATTTAGGACTAAAATAAAGTCTCTATCTAGGTCCTATATTTAGGATCGGAGGGAGTATAATCTAACAAATTTTTTATTCTACTCATGTTTAAATTTCATTATAATACTTGTCCAAAAAAAAAATTTCATTATAATACATGAAAATAAAATTAACATATAGGAGTAGTAATTGTAGAGTTGAGCTTGTATATTTATAATTAGGGCTACACAAAAGTCAAGTACTAGCTCGATCGCACGTTCTTGACCCTATTCGATCCCATGCAAAAAATAGTCAGTCATAACGTAGTCTGGAATCTTAGAAGAGACTAACTCAACCTTCGGATAGGACATGATTAGAACATATGCTTCATGGTTAATAGGATGACCTAACCTGATTATTTTATTATTTTTACTTACAAATATATTAATTAATTAACGCAATTATCACGCTATTTCGTAATGTAAATTCATAGCTTGGAACTATTTTCTTTGTAGATTATGATGTACTAAATTCATCATTAATCTGGAATAGTCACCAAGCAAGAATAAAGTGGCCAAGAAAATTTTTGCTGCAGAGACATGTCATTAATTTGGAATAGTCATCATCATTGTTTTGGTGACAAACTATACAGAGGTTACTGACTCCTGTATGCTTAACTTGTATGCCATATTTACACCTAATAATGTAACCAAAGAATGTTGTTTGAAGAATTGATCTGTGCGAATGAAGTCCTGATGTATTGCATTGTTGAGATCTATGATTGTACGACTATTCCTGCAATTATTTCTTGCATTTGTTCTCAAATCTCAAGTCATGGACAACTATTCCTGCTTTCAAATCATTGGTACATATTTAAATTTAATTAAGAAAGATATAGTGACCTCAGATTATTTTTATCAGCAATGACCTCAGGATTATTGGAAGGGGAAAGAGAAGTGGAGATTTTTTTTATTTTATTGTAACAAAAAAAACTTAGGAATCATCATGGTTTATCACGTGGCCTTGTGGTCATGTCCAACCCAATCTCGGTGTCGGGCCAGCACAGGACATGACCGGGTCTCAGACTAAAAAAGTCAGCCCGACAATTATTTAGGATAAGACTAGGACATATAGTTAGTCTGGTTTTGTACATCCTTTGTGCACCCCTATTTATAATGAAGTGACTTATATAAGATCAAGAAAAACTTTTCTCTATCTTGTAAATAGGATTAAAGGAGTATTTCATTTCTCACCGATGAAATTTTATTTGTCAATTTTGTGATTCACAGAATTACTAAAACTAGTTTGATATTTTACCTGAGCTTCATACAATTGTCCCAGATAGAAGAAGATTTTATATTGAAGTGTCTATTTGGCACACCATTTAATGGTTTGAGCTCAAACCTAAATTTTGAAATCAGGAAAACATTAACAACTTTTTCAGAATAGTTTTTACTGCCAAAACCTAAGTTTCAGTTAAACCAGACAAATAATCACAGCTTTCTCAGAATAATTACTGCTACATGTTATCTTAGACACATATCAATTCCGTTTTTTTTGTAAAACTGACATTTATTATTATGAAGAAAAACATGCATAATAGTATATGCAAGGAAAATATGAAAAAAGGTAAATGTAAAATTTAAAGTACAACAAAATGATCAAAAGATGGCATCAGCGGTATGTTGAAGGTAAATTGGGCCAATGAAGTGGAGGCCGAATCACCCACAAAGAGGGAACTGAAAGACTTCAGCAAACCATGGCCATCCTGGATCGGAAGATCACAATGTTGTAGCTAGCTAGGAACAGATTGAAGCAATACTAAGATGCATTTGTCAAAACAGCCAGCATATGGTTTGATTGATACAAGTCACATGCAAGTATCCAAAGAATAATCAACTAAACAATTTAAACCTCTTCCACCAAATTCCTTCTATTGTGTCTATGGATCACTGTTCACTAGGGGGTATTAACCTCTACTTCTCAAAAATCTCCTCTTACGTGCAATTCTTGTGGGGGCAATATAGCCCACACGGGAGTGTCCCCACTGAAGAAAAAACTTCTGCTGACCATATTGTGCGTTGGTTGTTCTCTATATATACCCTCATTGAGTGCCATTTTTTCCATTGCATCCCTGCCCTCTTCCTTTTTTTTTCGCTTGACACCCACTCCCATATCATTATATTTGCTTTTTTTGAACGTATGCCTTTATTCTGTATGCCATATTTTGCTTATGGCTGTGGCTTTTTTTGTTTAATCGGCTGCACACTTCACATTGTACTCATTTTATTGTTCAAGTTTTGCCTATGTATGTTCTTATGGTCGAGATTGCTCTCTTTATTCATGCGGATGTATAGCCTTTGAGATCTGATTGCAATTTTGTGATCTGCCTTTTTATATGGGATCTTCATTTTTGCATTAAAAGACCCAACTAGATGTTTGATGGACTGGATGGATAGCATTGGCATGAATCAGTTGAAACCACCAAAGTGGATTGGATCTCCCCTTCATTTATGGCTTTAATGAGGAGAATGTATAGTATTTGATATCTGAACTTTCATCCTCATGAAAGGTGTGTACATGAGTATTATCTCTTCATACCATTGAGTCCCCATTGCCATGAAATCGTCTGATAGTTCCCATTCCCAGTTGATGATGAGTCCCATGTATTCCATCATTTATTCTAGAGAGGCATCATCTAAAGAACCCAAGAAATAAATATACAGCCATCACTAATACACCACTGATATATTTTTCGAGATAAATCTGCAGGCAAGAAAGGTTAGAATCAAGTGGGCCACATTTTAGCTTGATCACAATGCATATAAGATAACACGTACTATGTGGGGTTCCCTTGAAGTGAAAAGTACGTTTGACCAGAATAGAATTCGAAAGTATTTGACCCTACCATGCACATATAGTTCAAATAAAGGTCCCTACATCCTGAACCATGTGGGTCCAGCTATGAATGTTTCTTGAATCAAATAGATAACCAACGCAAATGTCAGTCACTTTCTCAATTGATAGAAATGCATCAGAAAGCAAACATATGGACTCATAACTCAAATAATTTGAGAGAAATATTCCAGCTTAGTTAACAAATATTCCAGCTTAGTTAAGGTTGGCTGAAAAGCACAACTTTTAAATGCGTCATCACATTGGCCCACCATTAAATTTACTAAAATAAATTGGGTTAAAGGTCAATTTGACCACCAAACTATTTTCAAAGTATCAATTTGGCCTATAAACAATAAAAAGGTCTCATTTTGGCTACTGAACAATAAAAATGACTCATTTTGGACAATGGACCAATTGAAAATACCAAAATATCCCTAACTAATTTCTTTCTCCTCACCCACACCCCTCATGGGCCCACATACTCTCTCGCCACCACCCACATATTCTCTCTCCACCACAGTACAAACTCTGTCTCCCTCACATTGTCACACACAGCTTCTCCAAAAGCTGGGGACGTGTGAAATATTTCACGTGGAGAAATATTTTGAGGAGCATGGCAGTGCTGGGTGAGGTGAGAACAAATTGACGAAGACACTGATGTTTTTTGAGGGTTGTCCAAGGCCTTTGGGTTGCACTGTAAGTCATATACATGTTTTGAAGCTTCTTAAGCAGTGTTATAAAGTATGCATGTTTTTGGAATGGGGTTTTAGTTAAGCAGTGTTATAAAGTATGCGTGTTTTTGGAATGAGGTTTTAGTCACTGCATTCATGTCTTTACTTTAGCTCTTCTATTCTAGTCAACTGCCCTTGTGACATTCCTGATAAAAAAAAAACTGCCTTGTGACATGAAATTGCAATATTTAAGTTTGCAATAATTTCTATTTTATAATGCCTATTTATATTCACATCAGTTTTGAAAGTCATCCGTAAACAAATATGTAATTGATCTACTACTTTAGTTTTTATTAAAAAAAACGTTTCAGGGAGACAGAGTTTGTACTGTGGTGGAGAGAGAGAGAGTATGTGGGTGGTGGAGAGAGATTATGTGGGCCCATGAGGGGTGTGGGTGAGGAGGAAGAAATTAGTTAGGAATATTTTAGTATTTTTCATTGGTCTGTTGGCCAAAATGAGCCATTTTTATTGTTCAGTGGCCAAAATGAGACCATTTATTGTTTGAAGGCCAAATTAATACTTTAGAAATAGTTTGGTGGCAAAATTGACCTTAAACCCAAATAAATTTATGAGTAACACAATCCGGTTGCCCCACTCAACCAGTGTGGAATATATGAGTAAAATAACCTAACAGAGAGATGTACGATACAAACACAACAGCCCCATTCCAACCATATGTTTCTTCTGTGGGGGCATATGTAAGTGGTCCCAGTTAAAACCTTTTGTCTTTTCCATCTGTACACTATATTTTTGTACTTTTTCGGGCCCACTCTTTGAATAAACTCAACGGTAAGTATATAATATAGGTGTGTTGTGGTTATTTTTGTTATAATGATCATTATATCTTCAGGGTGCGTGGGACCCTTATATGTAGTTGACGAAGTTTTCATCAAATTGTGAAAAATATTGCAGATGCTTACTGGTCTCTATTGAAGTAAGATCAATTAACATTACTTAATGATAAAAATTACGTCATCACCAGAGAAATTGACCAAGTTATAGGTTCATTATCTCTCATACATTTTTTGCTTGCATGTGCCTCTCTTCTTTACCTGAACATGATAATGGAGACATGACGTTACTTGCCTTTGAAACAAGAGATGTCTTCCATCATTATTATTTTAATTAATACAACTGTTTGAATATTTGAAAATTTTCCATTGTGATGCATAATTTTTCATTTGGTTTAGGTTATCATGGAGATATTTCTTTTCGGGAGGTGGCTTAAAAAAACTTCTCATGCGCTTATGTGTCAAACACGTCAGTGTTTTTGCTACCATTGGCAGCATGGTTTTGTATGATGAGAAACTTTTTCGTATGTTAGGCTCACTTGGTTTATGGGCATTTCAAGGAAAAGGACATCATGCTTCTCAGTGGGACATACCAGGAAAAGAAGATGGTGAGGAAGTTTTTGGCCTACCACGGTGAGAACATTAGTTTTTGTGGCACAGCGATAGCGTGTTTAATTGGTGATCTTTTCAGAAAAAGTTAATCAAGTAGGGTAATGTTTTTTATTTAATTTGTTGTACTGTATTCCATTTGTCTTCTTCATCGATTAATTTACAATAAATTTATAGAAGGTCCACCAGTAATCAGTGGACGGACCCACGAACCTCATACAAACCTAATATAATAAGTTATTGAAGGTCCACCACATTTTTTGTCATTTTATTTGAAAACATGTCAAAAGTACTTTCTATGGTCGGACCCACGAACCTCTAGCTAGACATAAAGGATTCATAATACTAATTTCTAGATTACTAAATCTACAAAAAAACCACAGTAAAAGTACATTATTATGAATTGTTTCACCAACAAGATTTGCATAGGGTAAACTCGTGACAACAAGCGTAGTTTATAATGAAGTGTTTAGAAATGTTACTTGAAAAAAGTAATTGAATAGACATATCGTGCTTGCTCAGTGGTTTTTCCTTTATTTTTTGCTAGCCGCGCATTGCGCGGGAGTGGAATGGCTAGTTTCTCTGATGACAAAAAGAATGAAAATCAAACCCATAGATAGCACCAGTAATACATCAATATCAATGCTAGCATTAATAACAAAATAGGTACATTATTATTCACACACATTAAATCATTCCAAGTTTAACTTGTTTTGTCATGAACAGTTTGTGAAGAAAACAAGTCCTTACAAAGTTCTCCATAGAACCTACAAACTAAATCAAAAAACACAGGGCACTTGAGTTTCTTCCAGCAACGCAGAAGTTCCTCCACATCCATCAAGTCCTTCGTCCTCCCATCTTCCACTATCATTTCCACTAGATGCTTCTCAAACATTCTACAAGCCTCTTCAACTTCAACAACATCATTTCCACAACATTCACTCATTCTCTGCACATCACTTTCTCTCCCTCCATTATTATTATTATTATCATGATAGCCTAATGCATCTTGAAATACCACAACTTCAACCTCCGGTGCGTCAATGGACGGTCCCGTGCCACGATGATCATCATGTTCAAGGTTATTATTCTTGGTGTGTTTGGGTGATGATCTCTTTGGGGAGCGAAAAATTGAGAAGAATGAAGGAGAAGGAGAAAACATATTGTTTTTGAAGGGTTGAAGATGAGGAAAAAGAGCTTGTGACGCTACGATTAGTACAATGTGCTAGAGATCTTATAAGGACAGGTTTGTTCAGCTTTGTGCATTGCTTGATGGAAAGCTAGCTTGGCTATGAAGATTAAGTTAAAAAATGCTTTCATAAGTTTTCATCGGTATCTAATAATCATAACTATGAGGAGTAGTGCGGATGAAGGATAATGATTGTAATAAGAGTTTGGCACTGGCAGGAGAAATTGAGAGAAATGTACAAGTAACGTTAGTTAGTTAGGGAGATTTATGAGGTTGGAGAAGATCCATGTGTGTGTGTGTGTTTTTTTTTTCTGTATGGCGATAAATATGTAGAGTTGTATGTATGTATGTATGTATGCTATATATTGTGGGTTCGTTGAGTAACAGAAATGACATTCACCAAAGTGGGCCATGGCATACGAATCATCAAAATTCCAATACTAATAGTCTAATGCTCTGCGCTAGTTTAAGGTGCCCATATATCTATATTTAAGAACAAGGTCTTAAATAGGGTGAGCATTCACTTATTGGATTTAATTTTCAGTAAACCTGTAATAATCAAATAATTGAATAGGGAAAATTCAAAGAGTGAATAGAAATCCTGAGAGTCTTTGTCATCAATGATTCTAAAACGTAGATTTGAGCTCAAAACTAACGATTTAGTCTTCGTTTGCTTGTTAAGTCAAACTCACCACTCAAACTTATTCGCTTCAACTATATAAAATGTGAGGATATTTCCACCAAGTCAACGTCACCCTCAACTTTTTTCAGTCCAATAAACTACCTATAACTTACAATTATAAATGAATTATTTCTCTTCTTTAATTTCTTAAATTAAGTAATTTAAATTTTATTAAAAAAATATAATTTTTTTTATTTTTATATTTATTTATTAATTTAAATAATGTGGGTCCCACACACCCAGAAAAATAATTGCCACATAAGCACTTCATGTCAGTAAAAAAATTTATTTACCCCGCCACGTCAGCTTTTAACGGTCAACGTCGGTCAAACTAAACGACATTCCCTATATTGCACCAATATTTATTCTTCAGTCCTATTGAGCCCGAAAATACTTGTTACCCCTACATGCTCCTGGCGTAATAGTTTGAACCCGTTTTTGCACCTTTACCCTTTATAAATTAGTTAGCTGAACTTTCTCTTAAAACTAAAATAGTTTATTTCACTTATGAGTTTAACAACATATAATCTCATAATACATAAATGTTTTATAATTTTTGTATAAAAATATTTTATAAGTACTGACTCATTTTACTTCCTTAATTTTTAAAAAATGATTTTTAACTAATCTTATATTAACAACCCATAAATATTTTAAAGAAAAAGTGGAATATTATAATACTCTCTTAAAGAAAAAATTTACTTAAACTCACCGGTTTGACAGCCTTAATATAATGTAAGCTAAATTTTTTTTAATGATTTTTTCCCAAAATGTAAGGTAGTGTTTGACTTTGTCAACACAATAAATGTGCTTCTTCCAATACTACCCCTATTAATTGTATTACTATCTTAAAAAGTTGTGTCATTTACTCACTCTCATTTTTGGAGAGAGGAGAGAGAGATGACACACTAATCAAAACAATTATTTCCTCTCACCTATTCATTTTTCTTCTTTATATATAAGCACTTTTTTGGAAAGAAATGTTTGTCTCCTATATAATCATTATTGTTTTTTAACTACTTTAATGAGAATTAGTTATTCGGTTAATTTCACTAGGGGTGTTCATGGGACGGGACGGGATAGGATTGGGACACCCCAGTCCCGTGTCCCGTCCCGAAAAAGGCTCGGGACGAAGTTTTCGTCCCATGTCCCGTCCCGAACTTTGTCCCGTCCCGATGTGATCGGGACGGGACAGGAAAATTCCCGAATTTTTTGAATTGTTTTTTATAAAATTATTTACTTGAAAAAAAATTATGACACTTTGTGTTAGTAAAAAACAAATAAATTAGTTCAATATTACTTTTATGATACATTTTATACAATATAATAAGGTAAAATTTTATTATGATCGCATTTCCCTAAAAAATGTCATGTACACTCATACATGGTATATATAACACATGCATTTTTCTACAAAAAGTATATAAATACACATATTTTTATTCGGGACGGGACGGGATTGGGACGACCCTGTCCCGTGTCCCGTCCCGAAGAGAAATTTTGTCCCGTCCCGAAAATTTCTCGTCCCAAAATGCCTTGGGACAGGATGGGACGGGAAAATTTAAACACCCCTAAATTTCACATTACATTACATTATAGTTGCCAAACCCATGAGTTTAAGTAAATTCATAAAAAGAAAGTAAGATGATATCGTAAACTCGTAAGATTTTACATTTATTAATAAACACACGTTTTCACTACTAAAGCAAAATATAACAAAAATTGACTTGAATATGTTATAAATAAGTTATATTAAATATATCAATATTCATACCTTATCAACCTCGGTAAAGAAATTTCTAAAAAAATATATCTATAAATTTATTGAATAAGGTCAAATAAAAATACTCCCTCCGATCCTAAATATAAGACCTAATTGACTTTTTCTAGAAAATCCTTAAAAAGCAAAATAAGTTAATTATAAATTGATTTACCTAATTTGTTCCCTTAAACTAGTTTATTTTACTTATAAACTAATGGATAATCTAAAAATATATCAAATATGTTATGATTTAATAGACTATTTTGCAACCTTAACCTCTTCTAAAAAAAGTCATCTAGGTCCTATATTTAGGAGCCGGTAGTATATAAAGAAGTGCCCCTCATTGTCACTTGTCATCTGAGCAGTCAAGTGATCTTCAACTACTTTCTCTGTACTTCCTCTTATCCGAACACTTTCCAATTTCCGAAAAGTGACAAAGCAAGTAAGGAAGCAACGATTATCATTATCATTATGGAGAAAGCACTTCACAGACAACAAATACTTCTTCAACATCTTCACCCAGATGATCTCCTTGCCTCTGTGTTGAAGGTAAAAGTTATTACATAAAGTTGATAATTAGGAGGAGTAAAAGGAGAAATTGTCCATAAGTACTGTTTTATAATTTTATTGTCTATAATACTATTTATGTATTTCTACATAGAAAATAGTTGCACTCTAAAGGCTATTGTATACAGAAAAGTATTGGCATTTGAATTTAGGCACTCATGAGTAATAAATTTTCCTAACATGTATCCATGTCTTCTTTGGACATGTCTAAAATCAAAACTACCTCAAACGATTTTCTACTGTTTTCTTACTAATACGAGCAACTCCAGCTCATGAATAATATATCTTAAGATTTAGTCTCTAATAGAGCATAATGACATCGTATGATCCGTGTAACTAATTCAGTGGATAAGACTTTGTTATTGTTGTATGTATCTAAATATTTATGAGACAAGGATTTATGGGGACATTTATAAGTTGCTGGTTGTGAATTCTAAACTACTAATGTAGGCTGTGATAGAGAAAACAAATGTGGACCCAAGTGAAGTAGGAGACATAGTTGTTGGCACAGTAATTGCACCAGGATCAGAACGATCGATCGAGTGCAAAATGGCATCCTTCTATGCTGGTTTCCCTGGTAAATTTCTTTTAACCTAATTCAAATGTGTACCCTAAAATGCACCATTTTTACATGAGAATGGTGTTTTTTATTAGCTTTTGGAGAATATATTTTGGAGGAAAGTGGTTAGAAGTGATTTTGGAGCATAGATTTTGTGAGAAAAGCGATATTGGTAATTGAAATTTTTTGGAACATTGTTATCAAAATCACCTTTTCATGTGTAAATTAATAAAACAATACAACTTAATGTGAGAATTATAAGAAGAGGAGAGTTTGTTGTTGAATATTTGGTATTTTCAGTATATTGCCCTTTGACATTGTCATTATTTCTCAAAAATGATCACTCGAACGTCAAAGGTAACTGTGGTCTGAGCTTATGAGTTCATGTTTCTATCATAATAATCAGTGTTTAGGTGTTTAATGTGTTTGGCTATTTTTACCAGAAGCCATAGTTATAAAAAAAAAACACCTTTTCAACCCCATTCCATCATCCACTTACTAGAATGATTGCAAGCATGGTTTATGTGAAATACAGACGGATTTTTCTAGAATTTGAATTCACATGTTTCTTCATTGTTACTTAATGCATAGAAGTTACAATTGCTAGTGTTTTATGCTCAGCTTCAATATATGATTTTTCTCTTATATCATGCAAACAGAATCAACAACAGTCAGGACTGTTAATAGGCAATGTTCATCAGGACTTCAGGCAGTTGTTGATGTTGTTGCTTATATAAAAGCTGGTTTTTATGATATAGGTAAGAGTGAATTCCGAATGTCCATTAGTTTAATCTAAGATCCTATTGTTGTCTTGACCTTCCTATCATTCGATGCAGGAATTGGAGCTGGATTAGAATGTATGTCTCGAGATACTGTCACATGGCCTGGCAAAACTAACCCAAAAGTGCATTTAATATTTAATTTTTGAAGATTATATTTTGTTTCATGGGATGAAACACGGTTTATGACGCTTTACCTTTCTTGTCTTTAACAGTTGGACACTTTTAAACAAGCTCGGGACTGTCTTCTTCCTATGGGAATTACTTCTGAGAATGTTGCAATGCGTTATGGTGTCACAAGGCAGGAGCAGGACCAGGCTGCTGTGAGTATGACAATTTAATACGCTAAGAACCAATTACCGATTATGAGATGACCAAACTGAATGGAACTCTTTTGATTTGAATGAATAGGTTGAATCTCACAAGCGTGCTGCAGCAGCAACAGCGTCTGGTAAATTCAAAGAAGAAATCATTCCGGTTTCTACAAAGGTAAGTGGTAACATCAGAAATGAACTTTCTTATTGTAAAATTTGATATAAGATATAAAATATGTTTATGACGAAACTTACACTGAGGAGAACTCTTGACACACAATATGGTAGCCTCTGTACACTTTATTTATAATGAAATGAAGGTAGACATTGATTTTCATATACACTTGAAATGATAAGCTCGAATAACTTTGAATCTTGCATAAGAATGAAGTTCTTGATTTTAAATAATGATAATGGTGAAGGGTCAAAAATACACATCTGTTTTACCCAAAAGGTCATCCAGTACCAATTATTTTTTGGGGGTCAAAAATACACTTAAGTTTTCATATTGGATACAAAAATACATAATCTATGTGTATTTTTGAACCCAATATGAAAACTTATGTGTATTTTTGAACCAAATACGAAAACTTAAATGTATTTTTGACAGTTTAAGTGAAACACATGTGTTTTTGACCCTTAATCCTAATGATAAACTAAAATTATAGATGAAGATATACTCCCAATTCATTAAGAGATCTACTTGAATAGGTTTTTTAACACTTATGATATATTTCCATAGTTTGTGGACCCAAAAACTGGGGAGGAGAAGAAAATCACAGTTTCTGTTGATGATGGGATCCGGCCGAATACAAATTTGACAGATTTGGGAAAACTAAAGCCTGTCTTCCAGAAGGATGGATCCACGACTGCAGGTAGGAAGCTTCTTTAAGAAATTTTTTTCTTGTTAATTTTAATGATTTGGTGTAAACTCTTTGGCTGTTGGTTTGTTTGTGTTGCATCTAACTTTTATTTCAAATGCAGGTAATGCAAGCCAAATGAGTGACGGGGCTGCAGCAGTTCTCCTCATGAAAAGAAGAGTTGCTGTGCAGAAGGGACTGCCTATTCTTGGCATATTCAGGTACAACTCTGCATATATACTGTTATAAGTGACCATCTGGTTTGCCCTTCCAATCTATTGTTATCTCTTTCATTAAATCCTCATATCTAATTAATAAAAAGTAGTTTTTAAGCGGTGAAAGTTAACCTTCCTCATTTTATCACTAAATTATAAAACAAAAGACTACATGCCTGAAAGCACCTATTTGGTAAGGATGAACTTATGTATGGAAAGCATATATTGTCACTTCACCTGTTAAATTGTATAAGAGTGTAGATCACTTTTAAAAATATGTTTGAAGCTTGAGACTTTCCTCTTTGCACTGTTCAAAATAGTGTGGATCCAGCTTCAATGAAAAATATTCTTTATTCTATCAATACTTTGAAATCTTATTAAGGCCAAAATTGGAATCAAGCGTCAGAAGAGGAACTCATCCCAAATTTTATGTATTAATACATTATGTCAATATAAAAAAGTGATGCATAATACAATATGTTAATATAAAAAATTGATGCATAGATGAATTCGAATTTTCTTTGCAGCCTTGGCATCTCATTTTTATTTCTGCAGGAGTTTTGTTGCTGTTGGAGTAGATCCTTCTGTTATGGGTGTTGGTCCAGCCTTTGCGATTCCTCCTGCAGTGAAATCTGCTGGTCTTGATCTAAACGACATCGACTTATTTGAGATTAATGAGGTAAGTTATTCCTTTCTTTTCCTAAATTGTGACAAATAGATAATTGTAACTGCTTCTCACTAAGTTTAGTACTGCAATTTGTTGATGATCTTGTACAGGCATTCGCTTCTCAGTACGTTTATTGCTGCAAGAAATTGGCACTGGATCCTAGAAAGGTCAATGTCAACGGTGGTGCTATTGCTCTTGGACATCCTTTGGGTACTACAGGTACTCAAAAGTTGAGTGATTGTCTGTTAAGAGTATAGATTTCATTAATATTTGATTTTCCTCATATCAATTTTTCATTTTTCTTTCTTCAACATTTGTTTTCCTTTAATTGTTTGCGCTCAATCAAACACTCTTGATGCTTAATTATTTTTAGTTATAGCTATCTATTAGAGTTGTGTTTCTATCAAAAGAGCTAAAACTAAGTTGATAAGGCTTCCTTTAAAGTCATATAGCTTTAACCGTTTTTTTAAATAGTCGATATAGAACTAAATATATTCAGATAAACAGCACAGTTTCTGGTCTGCTTGTGTTGAAATTGGTATGATTTATTGTGAAATTATTGGCTGCCATTTTGTGTCAGGTGCTCGCTGTGTAGCTACACTCTTACATGAGATGAAGCGCCGTGGCAAAGATTGTCGCTTTGGTGTAATATCTATGTGCATGGGTATTATTCTTCGTTTTCTCCGCCTGCAACTCAAGTTTGTTTGATTACTCTAGGAGGATGAAAGATAATACAGAAAATACATATAGACTTAATGTTCTCTAAGTTAAATAAAAGTAGCTCTTTTGTTGAAATCATATATCATTAGAAACATGGTAGAATGGTTAGAACTCTATCTCAATATTCAAAAGTGATCTGATGAAACCTTTTTTCTAGAAAAAAAACCTTACAATTGGAAGATTCATCAAAAAAAACTCATGGGAAAACTTGATGCTCCATTTTGGATTGGATTTTCCTGCGATAAATTTCATGTTTGGAATTTTTTCCTAATGATGATTCTTCTAGGTTGAATTGGCTTTAAAACTACTTGGTATAACACACAAACTGGCTTGATCATGGAACTTGCATGATTTTCTTAGAAATAGTGGTTAATTGTCCCTTGATTCTTCGTCTATACTAATAGCTATTATTAATTGTTCATAATCATTGCAGGGTCTGGTATGGGAGCAGCAGCTGTATTTGAAAGAGGGGACTATTAACAGATCTCTACATTTCCAGAATGGTTGGAGATTGTGACTAAGTACAAGGAATTGTTAATACACTTGCACAATCCTGCATAGTTGAATATTTTCTACTCTGTACTCAGTCATGCTAGAAATAGTTGAACAATAAAGGTACCCCTGCAAATAGCAGAATCTCTTTAAACTGTGAGGCTTTTTCTTGTCTCTTTGATTTCCTGTTTGATATACTTTTCTCCAAGTAAATTTGGTTGTTGATAGAGTACATTTATTCATTCAATTATGCATTCCATGTAATTGACCTCTTCTCAATAGTATTTGTGGATTTTTCGTGAAAGAACATTTATTCATAAAATTTAGTCTCAATCTATATGAAGTTCTGTATAGTTGTTCTTTTGACTAGAACCAATAAGTATATGATTTTTCACTTACCATAAAATAAGGGCAATGTTTACTTGCTATAAAGAGCTTGATGGACCTTACGGTTTGCAACTACTAGACCTAATGTCTTACCCGAGTTCTTCAATTGTTCCAATTGTTTGTATGTTATTTTATTCTCAATAGTTTGATTTCCCACATATCAACCATTGCTAGGTATAAGGTTTAGGATGGTCAGTATGCGCATACAACTTCTGTTCTCCAATAGCAAACTACTGGCAACATTAAAACATAGGGTAAAGGGTCAAATCTAGCACTGAACTATTAGCCAAAGTACACCCCACATAAAAATGAATTTCGGGGCTCAAAACTAGCACTGATCAAGTACAAAGTCGGTCAAATATAGCAAAACCGTTAAGGTTGACCGGTTTGACCGTTAGTTTTGACACATTTAGACCACATCACCTGCTATGTCATCTTATTAAACCACGTCAGCACCTCATCATCATCTCTTCGCCATGTCATCATCATCTTCTCCATTACACTCTCCCTCTCCCACCTTCATCTTCATCTTTATTTCAACACACTCTTGGCCATGAAAAATATATCATATCAACATTCACCAAAATCTCCAATTAAACCTCCATAAAAACACACAAATTTCTCACTTTTCAGTGCCACTTCTCCCCGCGTTGGAAATCCGAAACAGTGCGGAATCTACCGGAGCAAGAAATCGCCGGCGAGAATGACTTGTTCTCTGTGGTCTTCAAAATCTTATCCTTCTTTTCACTGTGGATCGACGGCGGAGAGGAGACGAAGAGATCTGAGTTTGCAGCAGACTTTGACCTCGTTGTTGGAGGTGTGGGACAGTGAATCTGCGTTGCGGCGGAGAAACGGTCGGAGATGGAGACGGAGATGTTGCCGAGGAGGAGGCCCCATCGACATTGGTGGCCAACTTTTGGCCGCCAGCGCAGTGACCTAAGCTCCCTTGACAGATCCGGTTCGAACTAAGCTCTCACCATTTGAATTTCATTTTCTTCCTCCGTTCACGTCTGCTGCTCAATCCAGCCACGGATTGGGCACGCCCCTTAATATTCCGAGGTAGTTACTGGTTAGGCTCTCTTAGAAGAATATTATCATATATGATGCTTGCATGCGTACATCCCACTTTGTAATTACAGGTTGTTGATAATTTGTTTTTTTTTGTCACTTTTTTTCTCTGCTTAATCTGATGAATGATTAAATATGAAGAGTGATAATATATTGATGAGTTTTATGTATTGTTTGATATGGGATATATGTTAATATGACTGAATTAATTGTGACTGGGGAGAAGGTGACTGGATTTGGTGAGGTTGAAGAAGATGAAAATGGGAGAGTGAGGGGGAGAGGGGTGTTGGAGAAGATGATGATGATGTGACAAAGAGATGGTGATGATGTGCTAATGTGGCAGGTGATGTGGCCTATTAAGGTGACGTGGCAGCTTATGTGACCCAATAAGGTCAAACTTAACGGTCAAACCCGTCAAAATTGACGGTTTTGCTATATTTGACCAACTTTGTACTTGATCAGTGCTAGTTTTGAACCCCGAAATTCATTTTTATGTGGGGTGTACTTTGGCCAATAGTTCAGTGCTAGATTTGACCCTTTACCCTAAAACATACGTCACCCTCAATTACCATTTTGAAAAAAAAATATTATTATTAAGCACCTTGAATGGAATACATGCTTTGATTGTTTAGCTTACCGGAAGTGTAGTAAAGAATAAAAAATGTTCATATAGGAACTATGATAGAAGCATGTAAATCAACTTATATATGAATTTATTCAACTTGAATGAAATTGTTTTAAAACATAATATATAGTAGACCACGAACAAGTGAAATAGTCATAGAACAAGAAACAAGCTCATTTGAACAATTACGTATCAATTTTCAAAATCAAACATATAACAAACCATGAACAAGTGAAATGTATGCTGATATGAATAAAGGAGATTGTCATGTAAATTGATTGTTGATTGTTCAAATGAGGTTTCTCCTTGTTCATTAGAGCTTTCTTCTTTGAATATGTTTTGAAAATTGATTCATTGTTCATATGAGCTTTCCCTTTATCCATATGGCCGATTCCCATGTTCATGGTCTGCTACATTTTAATTTTTAGAATTGAGTCATAATTGTTCAAATGATCTTTCCCTTGTTCATATGAGGTTTTTTCTTGTTCATATGTGATTATTTCCCTTGTTCAAAATCTGCTTTATGTTTGATTTTGTAAATTGATTGCGAATTGCTCTTATATGATTTTTTTTCATGTTTATATATTCATGTGAGTGTAATATGTTTGTTTTTGTAAATTGATTGAAAAAAGAAAAGAAAATCTTAGATGCAAAAGGTTTTATCACTTTCCTACTGCTCCATTTGTATACAATCGTGACAAGCATATAGAAAGATGAGAACTATATATAATGGGTTTCGCTTTCCCCCTATCTCTGCAGGTTTTTTTATTCATTGGTTGATATTATAAAACATTAAAACCATACATAATAAAACATAGCATATGCGAGACTTTTTTCTCTCTGAAGCAACAAATCCAACAATATCTACACGATCCAAATACTCTAGGCCTAGATTTTAAACCACCTTCACGACGGGAAGACATCAGATTTGGTGGGAGGGGATAGATTTGGAATTGAAATATTGGTATTGTATCTGGTGAGAGGAGATAAAATTGAACATATAAAAATGTTTATGCATGGGAAATTAAAGTTCCTCCGTAAATATCGGGAATGATAGATGACTTGTGTGTTGCTCCATAAAATTCGTTTCACTTTATTCAAAAAACGGTCTCTTTTCTTTCTCTTGTCTATACTCATCACAACCATATTCCAAATTATCCAGCAACCATAAGTCCATAATCATCAGGGGACTCAGAAGAAAACAATCATCACAAGATTAACCAAATCAATCCACATTAACCAGACGCATACATTATTAAGCAGTAATCCACCTCTCTATCTTCTTGACTTCATTTTCCATCTTTATTATCTATGTTTTTAATTATTTGTTTGTGTGTATAATATGATAAATAACTCACATTTTCTCATTTTCTTCTCGCTCATTAGATCCTTTCCTCTCTGGCTAATTTCAGATCAATTCAACAAAAGCGATAATATATAAACAAAGACCCACCATATATCTCTGATCGGGGACCCAGGTAAATAATGAGTCTTTAACTCTTAATTCCTGTCAACATATTTGTGCATATAACATATTCTTGTCATTAACCCATTATCTTCACCAAATAATCTCCAGCTCTAGATTTTTTTTTCCTTAATTGATTTAAATCTTCCCAAATGAATTATTGTCAAATCTAAATTGTTTCTTTGGCTAATAATCATTACTTTTTCAGGCTTGTAATTTAATTTGTAATATACTGTTCTGTTTCATTTCCACATTTTTGCAACAAAAACGTTGACCTTTTCTTTCCACATGAACAATGAGCCATTGAGCCATTTGTATCTGTCCATTGTAAATGCATGCATGCATAAATTTTCCATTTCCTACGTAAACTTTTTTCCTGATGAAATTATGAATACTAATGAGTTTTTTTTTCTTCTTGTTTTTTTTTTATTTTATAGCCAGATTATCCAGGCCATAAGCCGAGCCATCAGCTAACAACAACATTAACAATCGTCAAACATCACGTGTCATAACCAAACAACGTTCCCGCCAAAATCTTTGTCGGTCCGTACGAATCTCACATTCTCTCCGTTAAACATAACGGCTTTCTCCATGGCGGACCCCACCGAAGAAGCCATCAGAAGCTCCATGTTCACGCGCCAGACCTCCACGCGCCACAACGTAGAGGCACTTTTCTCCGGCGCCGGCGACGAAAATCTCCGGCGTCAGCTCTCCCGGCCGAACTCTGAGCGCCTCGCGGCGGCGATCCGGGCGGACTCCCTCCGCGGTGACTCCCTCCGGCGAGACTCCATTCGGCGGGACCCGATCCCGCGGGAACGCGCCATGTCGTTCCGCGGCGGGCTCGACGGAGAGGTCTCCGGCGGCGGCGGCGGCGGCGGCGCCGGAGGTAACGCCGGTGGGAGGCGGCTGAGGGACAGGCAGATGTCGGCGAGGGCGGCGGTGGCGGCGCAGGAGGCGGCGGAGGCGGCCGCCAAGGCGAGGGAGGCCGCCATCGCCGCGGCCGCCGCAAAGGCCGACCTTTTCGGGAGTAAGATCGCGGCCGTGGGGCCCGCGGCCACGACGGTGTCGATGTCGTTGATGGACTTGTTGGAGGAGACTGATAGGCAAATGGGGTTGGATGGATCTGCTTATAGGATGGATGAGGATGATGATGATGAGGATGAGTATGATGATGATGAGTATAGTGATGAGGATGATGAAGGTGAAGAACATGAATGTTGTGTGTGTATGGTGAAGCATAGGTGTTTGGGGTTTGAGCCTTGTGAACATTTTTTCTGTAAGAAGTGTTCAAGGGAGCTTACTGTGAGTAAGGGGGATTGTCCTCTTTGTAGCAATTTCATCTTGGAGATTCTTGAGGTTTTTTGATGATTATAAACATTACATAGTGTTTATTTTTGGTTTTGATTCATTTTCTTAATTGTTGTTATTTTCCTGCGTTTTCATGTGAAGTTTGAGATGTAAAAACAGGTGTTGTTTGTGTATTGAAGAACTATATTACAATGTTCTAATACTGAATGATGAAACTTCACTTTCATATGAAGTTTGCTATGTGGATTTACCTTTTTACAATTCTCAACCTAATGTGGTTTTGTTTTCACTCTTTAGCAAATTGAGTTTTTGATTTTGTCTTAACAGAATTGCATGTCTATCACCTTAGATTATTGTGCCCCTTTTGTTTTTTTTTTTTTCAAGTCTTCTTTAAATTCACTCTATCATGTAATATTTACAACATCGTTAGGAAAATCAAAATCTATTCCATAAGAATTATCTTCGCTCTCATTGTCAGGGAAATCAAAGGTTCTGTACTAAACAAAAATCTCATTACTTATTTGACCCAAAAAAGTCTCTTCACTTACAATTTTTGTGACTTCTTAAATGCAACTGAAAGCATTAAATATGGGTACATTTATTTCTTTTTTTCGTTTCCACACAAAGTTAATTACTAATCATATAATAAATTTATTTCCACTTGTTGTTTTAAAAAAGAAACTAATAATGTAAAATGAATAGCTTTACACTACTACAAATTGTCCCTCTACCAGCGCACCTTGACAATGCTTAGAAGAAACGCATGTATAGAGGGTCCTTTACATGCGCTTTAAGCGCATGTACATGTAAGAATCTATACATGCGCTTAAAGCGCATGTAGAGGCCTTATCTCTACATGCGCTTCAAGCGCATGTAAAGGCACAAACATCCTTTACATGCGCTTTAAGCGCATGTAAAGGCACAAACACCCTTTACATGCGCTTTGGCACTAATGAAGTGCAAAACATGGAGTCATGCATAAGAGGTCCTCCTCAGACCTCATAAGGTGTTCCTGCTTGTGGAATTAGTGTTTAAAAGCTCCATTATCACTATTGGGTGCTATGAAAATGTTCAAACACCCTTTACATGCGCTTTAAGCGCATGTAAAGACACTACTGAAGTGCAAAACATGGAGTCATGCATAAGAGGTCCTCCTCAGACCTCATAAGGTGTTCCTGCTTGTGGACTTAGTGTTTCAAGGCTACATTACCACTTTTGGGTGTTATGAAATTGGTGAAACACCCTGTACATGCGCTTTAAGCGCATGTAGAGGTAGAAACATCCTTTACATGCGCTTTAAGCGCATGTAAAGGGTGTTTATACCTCTTCTAAAGGGGTTTAAAATGGAATTTATAAATATAGTTATTTTTGGAATTTAAAGAAAAATATAATTAAAAGAATTCATTAGGGATAGAGACTTACATGAAAAGCATTTTTAAATCTAAATAATATTATGATGGAAAGGAAGAATATAGGAATATATATAAACTTTTAGGTTAAAAATATAATTAAGAGTGAATGAATGGGGTAATTAATTAGAATTTTCCCCATCACCATACCACACATACATATACACACACTAAGCAAACACCACCCCCTCCCATAAGAAAAAATGTCGGCCACCCCCCTCCCACAAACCCTAACTTCTTTCTTCTTCAACCTCTGAACTCGGCGGCGGCGACGGCGAGCTGAAGCGGCGACGCGGCGGCACGGCGGCATGACCTCCCCTCCTCTCTTTCCCCTTTATTTCAGTTCGTGTTGCTCTCTTCTCCTCTCCATCTTCACGCGATTTTCCGACGATTTCCTCTCTTTCCGGCGAGCTTCATTGTCTTCTCCGGCGAGCAGTGGCGATCGGCGGCGGTGAGTGATGAGGTTTGCTGTTTCTTTTGGTTCTTCAAGTCATTTTCATTTGCAACTACGTTTTCCTCACTATTTTTCCTTTCTTGCTCCTCGGTCACTGCCACTTTTCTACATTTTTTTCTTCTTTCCGGTGAAACCCACGGCTGACGGCGACGACGTGCTTGAACTGGCCATTCAAAACTGGATTTGAGTTCCAGTGAGTATACTATGCACTCTTCTAGCTTTTGATTCTCGATTAAAAACCGTTTGGAGAGTTGGGGTTTTATTGGGTTAGAGTTTAAAAGAGTTTAGACTTATTTGAATGAAGATAAAGTTCAGAGAGAGAGAGAGAGAGAGAGAGAGAGAGTGTGTGTGTGTGTGTGTGTGTGTGTGTGTGTGTGTGTGTGTGCCCTGGGGATTTTGATTACTGCTATTAGAAACAGATCGCTCGCTGTTCAAACCTCTATTACATCCCCAATCTCAATCTCCCTCGCATCCTCTGATAACATGGGAAACCCTAACTCTCCTTTCTTTCATTCTTTCCCTTATCCTTTGTTTCTTCATCTAACGCATTTCTCAGTGGGAATTCGAATGAGTTGTATTAATTAAATAAAATGAAGACGAATATTCCATTTTAGTGTTTAGAGTGAGGATTTAGTGATTGATTTAAGATTTGATGATTTTTTTCTAAACCCCAGCCAGTTGTAGGTAATTCTTGTGCAAATTTCGTAGCATTTGAGATTGTTGAGGATGTATGAATGTTTATATTGTGTTTCCAGATTCGAAAATGGTTGATTAATGATGTTTCTGTGATTGCAAGTTTCATAGGTGGTGATTTTGAATTTATAATCTTCTTGCTTTGTTTGACATTCTGATGTTCTCTTACTGTTAGTTCATTTTCTTAATTTCAGGGGTTTTGATTTGTATTTTGGTCTACTGAATCAGCGTATGTGTTGGCATCATTTACTCACTCTAGTGACATGAATTAAGAAGGACTGATTCTATTCCATATGCTTCACACTAACTATATTGAAAACCTTATATCTTGTCATATGGCTGAAATTCATTTGGTTTTTTCCTATAGTAAGTATTGACTTGCCAATAACATATTAGAAATATCAGATAATGTATTTTCCAATATTGCTTTTAGAATCAGTTTGCTCCTTGTTAGCAATGCACTTGAATTCTTTTTGTTGTTTAGGATATAATGCAGTTCACTTTCAACCTCCAATTCTTATGTAATGCTTGACATTAATGTTTAAAGTTAAAGTGCTCATTGATATATGTGGAAAATGCTTTTACGAAGCACCATTATGCATATGCATTATGTTACTCTAAAATTTTGTTGTATAAGCAGAATCCAATGTGTTCTTGGGTAGGCAAGTAACTGTAGGAAAGCTTACAATGTCTTCAAATTGATTAAATGCCAAAATGGGGTAGATACTCATTGTTACTTATGCTTGTGAATTAGATCCTGCAAAGATGCAGACATTGTGGGCATTATAAATGTCTACAGTTATAAATGATACATTGCCTTTGTTTTGTCTTTCCCATAAAATCCATCTTTAAATGATACGTGCTCTTGGAGTAACATGCATACTAGATCAATTCATGTATGGCAAATAGATTATAGTGCCTCTTAATTTTCTAAAATTCAATTTTCTTTCCTCTGGTGGAGACTATTATGGAACACACAAGTGGCACTGGTACTTCACTCAAGGATTTACAGTGATGATCTTCACTCATTTATCATTGTCATTAGTTGGCATAATTTATTCCAAACAATGGAAGTTGTGGGCCTTATTGCTTGGGTTTTGTCATTTTACAGTGTGTTAGCTCACAAGGAATTCAGGGATTCAATCAGATTTTTTTGTCCCACATTTTGCATGTAAGCATGCAGTTGGCCCATTATTTTTGCTAGATTTATATATCATCATTATTATTACATTGTACAGGGTTGTGTTTCCAATTATTCCTATAGCTCTAATGTTCGCAGGTTGTTCTTTATCCATTATGAATGATTTTGTTTCTGCAAAAAGTAATGAAAAAGGATCCTCGAAGAAGTACAGTAGGCTCCTTGCAATGAAGGAGTTGTCATCTTATTCTTGTTTGCAACCAAGATTCCAATGGCCTTGTACATGAGTTTTTGTTCATCAGGTATAATTTTTCAATAATTGATTGGAGCTAGATTTAATTGTGTTCCTGTCATCCTGTTTTCTGCCATAACACTGAGTAGTTTGAGATTGGTTAATGTAAACTTATTTTCTGCTATAATTCAAATGGTCTGTTCCTTTCACTACTACAAATTGTTCCTCTACCAGCGCACCTTTACATGCGCTTACAAGAAACGCATGTATAGAGGGTCCTTTACATGCGCTTTAAACGCATGTACAGGTAAGAATCTATACATGCGCTTAAAGCACATGTAGAGGCCTTATCTCTACATGCGCTTTAAGCGCATGTATAGAAATGTGCATCAATTAAAATTCACTAAAACAATGACTAGAAAAGAATTTAAGTATTTAGAGATAAAATATAAAATGAACTTAGGTGAAGAGCTCAAAATCATATGGAAACACCCTTTACATGCGCTTAAAGCGCATGTACAGGCACAAACACCCTTTACATGCGCTTTAAGCGCATGTAAAGGCACAAACACACTTTGCGCTACTGAAGTGCAAAACATGGAGTCATGCATAAGAGGTCCTCCTCAGACCTCATAAGGTGTTCCTGCTTGTGGAATTAGTGTTTAAAAGCTCCATTACCACTTTTGGGTGCTATGAAAATGTTCAAACACCCTTTACATGCGCTTTAAGCGCATGTAAAGGCACTACTGAAGTGCAAAACATGGAGTCATGCATAAGAGGTCCTCCTTGGAACTCATAAGGTGTTTCTGCTTGTTGACTTAGTGCTTCAAGGCTCCATTACCACTTTTGGGTGCTATGAAATTGGTGAAACACCCTTTACATGCGCTTTAAGCGCATGTAAAGGCACTACTGAAGTGCAAAACATGGAGTCATGCATAAGAGGTCCTCCTCAGACCTCATAAGGTGTTCCTGCTTGTGGAATTAGTGTTTCAAAACTCCATTACCACTTTTAAATGTTCAAACACCCTTTACATGCGCTTAAAGCGCATGTAAAGGGTGTTTATACCTCTTCTTCAGGTCTCTTCCTTTATCCTTCACTCTCTTCTTCAGGCTTCTCACTCTAGACTGTTGTAACACCCCAATTTTCAAAATAGAGATACAAAATTATTTAAGGTATTAGGATATAGTTAAGAAATTAAAAATCGTTATAACTAAATAAACAAGGATAAATATATTTTTAAGAAAATAATATGCCTATTTCTTTAGAAAACAAAGAAAAACTGCTAGGAAGTGAATTTTAGATTAGAAATTTTATGAAAGATAGTTTAGAGCTTAAATAAAATTATGGTGGGAGAAAGTATGTAAGTTGGTGTGTAGAATAGTTTTAAGGTAGGAACTTAAAAAAAGAAAATAATAAAGTTTTGTATATGAACTTCCAAGCTAGAAATATAATTAAGAATAAATAATAGGGTAGTTAAATGTAAGTTTTACTAAATTATATATATATAATCATCTTTCTCCCCCATTCCACAAACCCTAGCCATTCCCCACTTCATTCTCAGCCTCCCCGAGCTCCCTCCTTCACTCAGCTCCGATTCTTCCTTCCGGCGACCTCCTCCGACGGGTGTACGGCGGAGACTTCCACCACTTCACTTCCTCCCCCAACCTCACCAACTTTCCTGATCTTGTTTCAGCTTCGTTTTCCTTCGTTCTCCGGCGGCCTGGGCGGCGGCATTGGACGGTGAGACTTGTGTTTTGTTGTCCTTCAAACTAGTTTCTTGTTTCCAACTTCATTCTCATTTTTTTGTCTTCTTCCTTTCCTTTTCCTTTTGCTGGTCTGTTCAGCTCGCCACTTCCGTGGCCTTTTTCCGGCGACGGTGCGGTGGTCACCACCGGCAAGCTCGATTGCAACCCAGGTGAGGAGTTTCCCCTTCTTGCTACTCATTGTTCATATGATTTTTGGGCTAGATTGAGTTGATGGCCGAACTGATTGTGGGGTTTGGGTTGTTTTATAGCCAGGATCTAAAACTTAAGCTTGTATTCTTATTGTTTTGGTTGAGCAAATTGATCTTGATTGAAGTTTGGAGCCGTTCTTGAAAACCCTAAATTTTGGGTACTTTAGGGCTGACAAGTTTTCTTAGGTTTTGGGATTTAAAAATCTTCAATTTGTTTAGGTAGAAGTGTAATGAAGCCAAATATTGTGCTACATGTTTGATTTTCTTGAAGTTTGATGTATGTTTTAACATTTGTGTGTTAATTTGAGGATTTATGTTTCTATTTCTTTTTGGCTGAACTGGTGTGTTTAATGTAGTGGAAGTGTGTGATTTAACTGGATGATGTTTTTATGCTTGTATGCAAATCTGAATTTTCTTGTCTAACTACAAGGGGAACTATGTATGAACTTGTTGTTGGTGGTTGAGGTTTGAGTTTATTAGTTTTGGTGATTAATGTGTTTTCATGGGAGATTTTAGAATCTGATTTTGATTTGTAACTATCTTTTGGTACTTGAATATGACTATAAATGGTGTCTAAGAGAGAATTGTTGAAGTTGTGCTAAAGGAAATGAAGTTAGAAGTCTAAAATGGATAAAGATGTTGTTTTGTATGTTCCGCTCATGTTGTGAAGTGAATTCTGCATGATGATATAGTGAAAATGTAAACTTGATTAAGTATATGTGTTTATATGTGTATATTAGGGTAGGTAATATTTTCTCTCTTTGATTTCTATGATGTATTTTAGTTAGATACTGCTGGTTATATGTTAAATTTCTGTGAAAGTGTTGTATTTGTGTTGAGAAAATGACTTAGCACATGTTTATAAATGGAAAAGGTGTTATATAGGAACAAATATGGTTTATGCTCATAGTTACGTTTATTAGTTACGTTGTGAGTCGTGTGGAATTTTGTTTTTGGACATATGCTGTAGTGAATTAAATCTTGGTGCAACCTTAGGCTACACTTCATTCTTGACATTCTGTAAAATAAATCAACCACACTGTACATCTAAATCTTCCCTGCTGCTTGACATATATACAGTAATGATTAAACAATTTCACTATACTAACATAACCTAACAAGCATAAATTTCCCCCAGGTTTTCCTGCTGCTTGACACTTGTACATTTCAATGATTTCATCCCCTTTTAAAGGGTGAGCATGAATATTAATTCTTCAAAACAGTGTAGACAATGCATATATGTTTTTTACTGCTACCGGAATGTGCTATTTTACTTTAATTCTAAAAGGTCTTTTATTTTTGGGTGCAATCCTTATTTGATAACTCTGGCATAGTTTGAAGATTTTGGAATAAGTTTGATTTTAAGTGGCCATCACAAGAAAGTGATTTGTAGTCATGTTGCAGTTGCAGTAGGGGGTCTCATTCATCATCTTCCTGACTAAGAATGCTTCATCTTTAATTGCATCCTCTTTTCTATTGCATCATGGTAATTTTTAAATCCAGCACCCTATACAATTATCAAGCAACAGAGGATCTGATTTTTGAAGTTCTTTACTAACTGCTATTTTTCTGATAATATTCTTCTTATTGTTGTTCTTCTTCTGCCACATCATTTGTTTATTAAATGTTCGATGTTTTATCATAGTCATTCCCATTCAGAAAATCATGTTCTCTCAATAGGATTGATGAAGAAATTAAATTTTTATAAACATTGGATTCTTGGTCTTCTTGTGTTAAACATGTTCTCAAATAACCACCTCTCCTCTAAACAATTCACTGTCTACATCTGTTCTTCTCTACAGAAAAAGCACAACCAAGAATTCAAACCTTAGGATACACTTACTTTTTCATCTTAGCTTTCCCCTCTCTTTCTCTTTCTGGTTGTATATATTTTACTTACCAGCATAATGTTAACACAATAATTTCTGTCAAATGGCATAGGTAAAAAATGTTACATCAACCAATCAGTTTAAGATAGGCCAAGAATCAAGTTGATGAATGTTAAATAATCAATTAATAACATAAAAACCTCAAGAATGAATGTGATGAATCATAACATAGCATATGGTATGATTGAGACTTTTGATGCTTTTTATCCTTAAATGGAGTGTGTGTTGTGCAATATCTTCCAAAATAATTACTCTGAAGTTTATTACAGAAATATGTTTCTCTGTTTCTCTGTTTCTCTGTGACTCTGAAGGTAATTGCTTGTGCTCCTTGCTTCTTGTCATAGAGATGTGTCATTGGAATATCTCTCCTGCATATATTTAATGATTAAAACTGTATATTACTGAGTTTTTTATGGCTCTAGTTTATTTCATGCGGTGAATTTTTCATTTGATCCTTCAGTTTTATATCAACAAACATTGTATGTCATGTCATTATAGCAAATTAAATTTTTGTTGAAGGAAATTGCTTTTTTTTCTGATCTATCTGGTAGGCCGTGACATTCCGTGCTGAATTTTATGAGATAGTTGCATTACTTTTAAGCTGCGTGATTCTTGATTTTGTTTTTTGATTGCATTTCCTTCTCTTCAAATGATTCAGATGGTGTTTGTGTTCAGAGCATAGAACATCCTGGTTGTGTGTGGGATGCCAAATTTTGGAAAATGGGGATATTGTGACAGCATGTTCTGATGGAGTTGTACGTGTTTGGACTATAAGTGAAGAAAATGTTGCTGACCCTCTAGAGATTGATTTATACACTGCAGAATTTTCTCAGTACAAGTCTAGTAGGTACATCTATTTATCAGATATCTAAATCTTGTTTTGCTAATATGTATCTATGAGGCTAGTATGCCCTTGTAATTGTTTGCATAGCTATCTTTGCTTGTTGGATAGGCACATGAGCTGTCCTTATTTGGCTTTTGATTCACTGAATTATGGAAAACATAAAATTTCTGTCCTTGGCCAAACAGTTGGGAACTTATTTTGATGATGACATGCTTGCATATAGTTTGTGTGGCTATCACTTATTTACTTACCCATATGTGTTTTTGTTTTCTAGAAAGAGGGTTGGAGGACTGAAATTGGAAGAGTTACCTAGTTTGGAGGCATTAAAGATCCCAGGTCTGGTCTTTGTTTTTTCCCTTGAAGTCATTTGACATCCTCTTCCACTCATTTTCCTTTATTTTTTTTGTTTACAAATACATTTTGTCAGTGTAAGCTGATTCAACTTTTTAAAAGAAAAATTAAGCTAATCACGTGCCATGTTCAGCTTTCAGCATCCTTCCTGTAACAATAATAGATGGTTCTATGAACTACAGCTAGTATTGGTGGTTATATTGGGAAATAATGTAAATTTATAATATATTTTTTTTTAAAAAAACATTCTATACATGCGCTTAAAGCGTATGTAAAGGGGCCACCTGTACATGCGCTTAAAACGCATGTAGAGGTATGTACCTCTACATGCGCTTTAAGCGCATGTAGAGGCACATCTACATGCGCTTTAAGCGCATGTAGATGTACATGCGCTTAAAGCGCATGTAGAGGTACATACCTCTACATGCGTTTTAAGCGCATGTAGAGCCCCCCTCTACATGCGCTTTTTAAAAGCACATGTAGAGCCTTTACCAGCGCCCCCCTACATGCGCTTAAAAAGCGCATGTAAAGGCCAAAATGAGCGCATGTAAAGGGGTATTTCTGTAGTAGTGTTTTTTTAAAAAAATATAAAAGCAATATTGCATATGCACAAGCATTTTATTTGACTGTAGCACATGGTTTGCAGTTTCTTCAACATATTAGCTTTTATTTGACAGTATGCACAAGCTTTGTGTCTTGTTTAAAGAAACTCAAGAAGGAAACATGAAAAGCATGTGAATTCTTTTAGTTGGCTAACATGTCCTTACTGATTTTGAAGGCCTACATAGTATGAAGAATATTGCTTGTTAAAGTAATGCCACGAAGTAATACAGGTGGCAGATGTAAAATGAATAATATAAGGTGTATATACACTATACATGCGCTTAAAGCGCATGTAGAGGTATACACTATACATGCGCTTAAAGCGCATGTATAGTGTATACCTCTACATGCGCTTTAAGCGCATGTAGAGGTATACACTATACGTGCGCTTTAAGCGCATGTAGAGGTACCACTCTACATGCGCTTTTAAAAGCGCATGTAGAGGTACCACTCTACATGCGCTTTTTAAAAGCGCATGTAGAGCCTTTACCAGCGCCCCCTCTTCATGCGCTTATAAAGCGTATGTAGAGCCCAAAATAGGCGCATGTAAAAGGAGTAATCTGTGGTAGTGTTAAAGCATTAATATTTATCTTTTAATTAAAAACTAACTTGTAAATTGACATGTAATCTAATCACATGTAACATATGTTAAAACTGAGTGGTTTATTTGACTTTATTTTTTAAAAAAATATTAATTTGATCTCATAGTGATCTTATATCTAAGTTAGTTCAAAAAAAGAAAATTTATATCTCGCATGAGTGGGGAGTATAATACAACATTCATTTTCAGACAATACAAACTACATATACAAGCTACTGTGTTACTCTATGTGAAAAGGGGATCCAGCTGATCTACACGTTTTGAAATTTGAAGTACTGATCTCTTTAGGTGAACATAACATATAGTTTTCTTTATCTTAAGCTTGAATTACTCTAGGTACAACTAATAAAGAGGTCTGGAGTCAGGACCAAATTAATTTATACACAAAACATGAAATCAGTAAAATAGTCACAATTTGCTATACATTGGACCAAGTGAAAGAAATATCGAGATCACAACATCTATATGGAAGTATTGCATATACATCACGGATCAATTATGCTGAATTCACTAGAAGAAAATTAACCTATAGTTTTTGTAGTTGCATATGCCTGATGTCAGGGAAATGTTATGTGGGACATATTAAACATATATGTCACATGGTTTATAAAAAACCGCAACGTATTGCCTTACCAAATTTTTATAAAAAAATAAAATAAAATGCACATGTTCTTCCTATAGGTGACATGTGTTTTTTTTAATAAAAAAATAAAATTAAAATGCACATGTCACGTTTGTAGGCGTGACATGGCGTTTTTTAGAGAACAATTAAAATTGAATTGCACATGTCGCAGCTAAAGTGCTTATTATGTCGTGTATATGAGGTGTGACATGAGTAAAAGCATTAAAAAACACATGTTGCATTAAAGAAGTGACCTAACGAAAAATATTAAATAACACGCATGTCACACCACATAGGTGTGTGATAATGAAAAATATTAAAAAACTCATGTTGCACCACAAAGGTGCGACACAAGGAAACAAAATAAAAACAACATAATGAAATATATATATATATATATATATATATATATAATGTCGAGCAACGTGGCACGACATAATTTTTTATTTCATAAATAATGTCGCACAATGTGATGGAATAACATTTTTTATTTAATAATTGAAGATGCACCACATTGCATGACCCAACAGTCACGTGACCGTTTTCTTCAAACATATTGGGCAAAGTGGCACGACATCATTTTCTATTTAAGAATTTATGTCGCACCACGTGGTGCTGTTAACTCTTAGATATTCATGACATTTCAGCAAGTTTACTTAAATTTTAGACCCTAATTTGCACATTTGTGCATGTTTTGAGTTTTGAATGAGTAATTTGAGCATTTGATTTTGGATTCACTTTCTTGCTCAAATATATATGTTTTGATTACATTTTAGTGTTAGAACCATTTTTTGAAAGAGCAGGAAAACATTAAGTGAAGATAAAGATGCATTGGAAAGAATTACAAAGATAGCTTATTGGAGTCTGGGCTAAAGTTTGAAGCCTAGGCGAAATCACTTCCAGGGATCAGAGCAAGTCACATAATCTAGGCTAAATTCTGAAGCCTAGGCGAAATCACTTCCAGGATCAAAAGAGTAGATTTGCGAACATCAAAAGGCCTGAGCTAAATATTTGGGCCCAGACAAAAGTACTCTCACATACCAGCAAAGCAAGTCAAAGAATGTCACAGAGCCTAAGCCAAAATTTTAGGCCTGGTCAAAATTTCCATCAGAATACAAAACACATAGTTTTGCTGAAATTAGGTTTTAGAGGTATTTAAAGTGGGGGATTGGAACCCTTCAGCATCTTTCGGCCTAGGCTCTCTTTTGGGACTCTTGGAGGTAAGTCTTAGCTAGGGTTTGGTGGCTTTGAAGGAGATTCAAGTGGAGATTGAAGATTTTGAAGAGATTCAACCTCAATTCCCTTGGTTTTTCTTCTTTCCCTCTCTTCCCTTTTGAACTTCATGTTATGGCTTCCTCTATTTTTTGGGATTTGTAATTTTCTTCCATTTATGAGTAGCTAAACTTTCATTCTAAGATTATTTTGAACCTTTGTATGGATTAACATTAGATTCTTCCTCTTATTTTGTGATTAATGACATATTTTACTCTTTACCTAATGCTTCTAAGTGCTTGATCACCATTTAGATGTTGAGTTCACTTGATTGATGCTTGAGATCAGAGAGCTAAGTTGAGTGTAGAACTTAAGTAAAATAGTGCAAGAACTTGAAGTTTGCTTGATAAATGGAAGGTTTTGTTGATAAGATAGAGATATACTATTGATCTTGCATAGTCATGTTAGGGTTGAAGCTTAGAATTGAGTTTTATTAACTGTAACAAAAGATTGAGCAATTAAATAGAATTAAACACTTGTTCTTGACTTGACAGAGCGTTTACAAGTACCTTTTGAACTCTAGATTAGCACATGTGTTAATTATTAATAACATCTATAAGAGGAGGTGAATCTAAAGTTGAGAAATACAAGGTGAATAATAATTCTAGACTCCATTTAGTTGTTCAAGTCTAAAATAATTAAGAGAGCATGTTTTGTACCCCTGTTTCCTTATTCTTGCTTTTTTAAGCGGCCTTTTTCCCCAATTTTTAGAAAGGTAGAATATATATGTCTCATTAAATGATCTTGGATTTGGTAATGACTAGATATATATTGTTAAAGAGCAATGTTGCATTAGGATAATCACATATTTTGAATTTGATTATAATTTTGCGGATGAAGTATAAATGAAGAAATTAATAAATAAAATAATTGATTATAGATTCCAGGTCCCCTTCTTGAAAACTTTTCATAAATTGAATATTGACGGGATACTCAAAGTATTTTTCAACTTGAAGTTGTGGAAATTAAAAATCTGCCATTTTCCCAACGCACATTATTAAAACGAAATCATAATCTTTGGTCTCTTCTCCTGATACAATTGGGCACAAAAGATGGAAAGAGTAAAAACAACTTTCAGAAGTTATCTTTCTTAGTTGATTCTTTCTTTCCTTCTTTTCATTTTCTGCTTTTGTTGTTTCCGACAATCCAAGTCTAGATAGCTTCTTAGTGGACGCAAGAGATGTGATTTATTATTCATGTTCATGGAAAGAAAATTTAAAATACTTCCTCCATTCCTTAATATAATACTCCATCTTTTTATCTAATTTAAAGAGATTAAATAGATAACAGTTAAATTACTTAATTTTATAATACTTCTTTCAACTTTAGTTAGTACCCTCGTCCAAATTGCAAGCATCAAGGTTAACCTTGTCACATAGTTTCATATTCCCCGATCCCCTACAACTACCGTCACTCCTACTTCTGGCGGCTCCATGCAAAGAAAAAAAACACACTACGTACACTGTTACCTTATTAGCTTCCACAACGTAACTACCAACTGTATATAGCATACATATCCTTCTTCATATCATATATCATTAGTCCAAATAACATTCTGCGAAATGGGGTGTCCTTCTTCATATCATATACTACTTCCGGCCCTAAATATAAGACCTAATTGACTTTTTTTTTTAGAGATTAAGATTGCAAAATAGGTTATTAAATCATGACATATTTGATATCTTTTTAGATTATTCATTAGCTTATAGGTAAAATAAACTAGTGTAAGAGAAAAAAATTAGGTAAATCAATTTATAATTAACTTATTTTGCTTTTTTGTAGGATTTTTCAAAAAAGTCAACTAGGTCCTATATTTAGGACCGGAAGGAGTATCATATATCTCATAAAAGTATAGGCCTCATTTTATCAATTTTTCATTAAACTGACCATGGGTGTTACGTGAATAGCTTGTGCTGATGTGTTTTTAGCTTATGTTATTTCTTTTTTCCATTTCTATCAAATAAAAAACATTACTTCATAAAAAATTATAATAGAAATTAAAAAAATCTTGATGAATGATATATGGCATATCATTTTTAATTAGAAGAAGAAAAACGCAAATTACAATTTTTTTAAGTTTGGAACTTCAAAACTTAAATATATTGAATAAAAATATGAGAAAAATAATACTTCCTCCGGTCCTAAATATAAGACCTAAATGACTTTTTCTGGAAAATCCTAAAAAAGCAAAATAAGTTAATTATAAATTGATTTATCTAATTTTTTTCCCTTAAACTAGTTTATTTTACCTATAAACTAATGGATAATCTAAAAATTATCAAATATATCATCATTTAATAACCTATTTCGCAACCTTAATCTCTCAAAAAAAAAGTCAATTAGGTCCTATATTTAGGACCGGAGGTAGTAAATTTTATTTTTTATATTCTAGATTTTTGTTAGAAACCTAAATATTTCAGCATTCAATCGAAAACCGAAATCCAAAAAACCAAAATTATATATTAAATATCTGAATATACACTGAAAACCAAAAAAAAAAAAAATCAAATTTGTTTAAGTAGTTTTTCGGTTTCAGTTCAATTTTGATCACACCTACGAATAATCTTGGTCTATGATAAAATTGTTATGTAATGATGATGACGATAGTAATACAAAATTTATAAGATGGAAACATTCAACAGAAACAAATGGATTTCGATACATATTTTGTCCTCATCCATCTAATTTTTATTCATAAATCAAATATTGAGGATTAAGTTGACTTTAGCTCTACTGGAAATAGTCTTGGTCTATCATAACAATGTTTTGTGATGACGATGATTTAATTAATCAGAAATATAATCAATATAAAAGGCAGGTCTTTGTCCTCTGTCGTTAGCTATTACTTTCTTTTTTATTTATTTTGTTAAACTACTACAGTTTTCTGAAAATTTGATTCCAGTTATATTAAGATAAACTAAATACAAATCATTATCACCGTACACCAAACATGGTTTTTAAAATTTGTTCATACCCACCACTTCTATATTCTAAAAAAAATATTCACATATACCTGATTTTTCCCTTATCTTTTTGCCTTAGGTTTCAGTTGCAAAATTTAAAATCAAGGATTACATAAGTGGTACTCTCTTGGATCGTTTCACAAGGCGTCTATTAACTATCTACCTAGATGAATCAAAAGTATGCAAAAAAAAATATAAATGATGGGAGTATATGATTTTAGGAAATTAAACTAAAAGAAGCAAACTACTTATTTTTGGATATACCATCAATATCATGTTTCCTTTTTATATGAGATTAATTAATGGAATTACTTATATACACTTAGAAACTAAAAATTAATAAACTCAAACCAAATAAATCATTCAAGTGACAAAATCATATTATATAACACCTAATTCATATTATATTTGACAGATTGACTTGTCAATCCTTATGTCACAAAAAGATATAAATATCATGTACAATCACTACTACTACCACTACCAAACATGGCCTTAGCATAATACCATATGAAAACATCTATAGGCAATAATTTATAAGGTTTCTTTTGTTCAGTCAGCTAATTTTTATTCGTGCACCAATCCAATTAAATTCAAGATACAGTTGAAACTTTATTTGTCTTGTTCTACTTCTTATTTTTTTTCATCACAACAATAATAGTATATTATTATAGTAATTAATCAGATCTACTTTTTAACCTATATGGGCACGAAACCCCCGTAGCTGTTTGAAAAGTCCAAGTCTTCAAGCTGTAGTATTTTTTTCATATGAAGTTTTAACATTTGCTGTTGTTTTTCTTACCATCAACTTTTTTCTGTCGATACAATAGTGCAGGGCTTATTTTGCATAAAATGAAAAAAGATAGTAAGGAAACTATTTAGAAAATGATTTCAATCAGTTGCTGATATTTCAATTTGTAAACTTCGTTATTCCATCTGGACTCTTTTATTATTCTGGTAAAAAAACATGGCCTTATTTTCAAAATATGATCAACTGATGGAAATGACATTCGAATTCAACACTCTGATCTACAGTCATTATTGAGTCCGTAAACATTTGCTTAATTTTATATGTCATGACTAAACTCATTTATAAGAGGTAATTCCCAACAGAACTTTGTAATACGTTATTTAGTCCGAATTAAAAGTAAAAGTTAGGAAAAAAAAGGCTAATTTCAAACTTCATTTACGAATTTAAATGGATCACAAATTTAATCGGAGGTAAGTTAGAAATGTTGTGATTTGCAAAGCAGGCAATATTGCAAGTATAGATAGCTAATCTAGGTGACAATAACGAATGTGAAATAAAAAAAATATTACGTACGCATATATTGCGAAGTTGGATTTTATATATTGAGAATGCTTTGATTAATTAATTAAGTTATGACTCTATCTTTAGAAATAGTCTCTCTATTACTATATTGTTTTAATGACATTAATTAAGAGTTAATTAATTAACCATATATTTGCTCCTGTCTGAGTAGGTGAGTTGTACTCTTTATTTCCTTTATATGTTCTTGCTTATATATCTTGTGATTTGTGAATGCACAACTTCTTTGGCATTGTTCGCTCGCAACTTCTTCTTCTTCTTCACCACACCACCCTGTGTTATTTCTTCATCATCGGTTTCCTTCTAGTTGCATACAAAAGCATTCAAATTAAACCTCTCATTTTCTAAACCGTTTGCAGTAGTTTTTTATTTTGTAAACTACTGTATTTGCTTACTTCTTTTTCCCAAGTTCCTGATCGAGTTGAGTTTGCTTTGGTAGTTTTCGTATATAAACTAAATGTAAAAAAAATGTATTTCTTCTTTCTTTTGCATTAAGTTTGTTTCGCTCTTGTCAATCATATCACAACCAAAAAAATCTAAAAAAAAAAATCTTTCAAATTTTTCACTGTCTGTCTACTTCAATATAAATTCCAAAAAAAGTTTGCGTTTTCGTATATAATCTTTTTTGTTGTCACAATTTTTCTCATTGGTTATGTTGATTACTTTCTTGTAATCTTGTAAGAAAAATCTTTTTGCACGGCTTGTCTATGTTTCAATTTTGATAACAAAAAGAAAAAAGTTGATTTAAAGAGATTTTCTTGCCATTTTTCTCTTCTGCAAATACTGTGTATTGTCATTTCTGTGACCAATCAATCTAAGAAGTGTGCGCTTCAGAGTAAGTATTGGTGCGGCCTTCATCAGTGCTTTGTCATCGCATGAAAGTGGTAATGATCATATAGTGATACATGCAAAATCTTTTTATTAATGTTTAGAAATTTTGGGTTTTGATTATAGCTATATGAACATATCATCAGCGCATGAAAGTGGTAATAATTCTTGTTCGTTAACCATAGAACTTCAGTTGCTGCCTCCTCACATCTCATCACCCTAAAAGAATGTCAAATTCTCACTCATGTTGAGCAAGCTAAGGTAACTTTTCGTTTTGTTTCTTGGGGTACTGTTTATATTTAAGATCTGGTTTTAGTACATGTCCAGAAACAAATGTGATACCTTACACTGTTCAAATTTGAAATTCTTTGATTTGGGTTCAAAAAGCTATTTTTTAAGTATAGGCATTGGAAACCAGAAAGTTTTCTATGAGCCAAATGTAATGATGAAGTTTAAAATATGGGGTAATTTGGCCCCTCCATCAACAAAGCCTAACAAGTAAAGTTGCAGACTTGAACATCCAGATGTAGCTACCTCACCCTTTTCCAAGTCATACGATTTTGTAGGGAGAAAAACTCAAATTAAGACTCAAATATACTACATATATATTTTCCTCAATATATATTATATACACCCTCTGGTCCTAAAAATGAAATCACTTTGACTTTTTTATAAGTTAAGAAATTAAATTATTAGACCGCCAAATGATAACATATATCACATGTGATAAATTATAAATTAGTTTATTGGTAGAATAAATTAGTTTTTAGAAAAAGAAAGATAATTATAAATAATTTAAAGTGACTAATTTTACATCTTTAATTTCTCCGAAAAAGTTCAATGGATCTTATTAAGATGGGGGAGTAATTGTCAAATTTGCAAATATCAAGGTGTCTAAATAAATTATTTAATTATAATATATCCATGATACTCCCTCCGTTTTTAAATAATTGTCTTTAACTGTGCCTTGTAAGACACAAGAAAGTGATGGTGGTCACAAAGTGTTTTTGGTAAAATTATTATCTTGATGGTTAGAACTTAGAACTTTCAATATATCTTGATATTGTTTGCTAATTTTTCTCTCTCAGGTTTTAATTAACTACAGAAGTTTAATTGTTGCCACCTGCATCTAAGTCTTTTGAAGGTCAACTCCTTATTCAACTTCAAGCAAGGTATCTTTTGAATGGTTCTCTTGAATTACTCTTTATATATTGATAGTTGCATATAATTTTTAAAGAGGATAAATGAGCTTAGCAAAGCTTTTGATTTTATTATGTAGACTTTTTTCCAACGGATTTGCCACCATCCAGATATTGTTTTTTCTCATCTTTGTACACGTCAATGACAGGATCTACATTCCAGGCTCATCCCCATTTAACTCATCCCTTCCTCATCCACCAAAATGGGTGGGCCCCACACATTAAAATCTTTTTCCTCTCTTTCTCTCTCACTTCCTCACTTCTCTCACTCTCCAACATCGACCCAAACCACCACCTTCTCCGGCCTCCCTTCCACCTCAACCGCCACCACCACCACCACCGAAACCGCCGCCGCCCAAACCAACCGCCGAAGACGCCCCCTCCGCCTTTTCAACCGCCGTCCTCACTTCCACCGAAGTTTCCTCCGCCTTTTCAACCACCATCCTAACGTCCGCCGACGTCTCCATCATCCTCACGTCCGAAAAATACATAAAACTATTACGATAATAAAACTATCATATATAAATTTGATTTATCAAAATTTGGTATGAAAAATTAATAATTGTAATAAAAAATGAAAAAATATAAATTTATAATAAGAGTCTCCCTGGCAAAAAAAAATAATAAGTCTCCAATTTTAAGTGTTCATACTAAATTTTGACATCTTATTTAATTTATTAAGTGATTTTAATTATTATTACAATTATATTTTTTTATAGAAACATTTAATTTGAAAAAATTGAAAGATGGGATAATAGTTGATTTTGTTAATAGTTGATTTATTAAACTCCGATGATGTGCTTTAAGCAAATGGCGAGGTGGCACAACCCAAATTTTTTATAATGGGTTTCTATAGGTTATACAAAAACATTCCTACTAGTCTAGCTAGCTAGGGTGAAACAAAGGTCAAACCACCACAACTCAATTTATAAATATTATAAATGTATTTTTCTAAGTTCTTATTTTTCTTTACTTTTGTTTTATTTTCTCAACACTGAAAAATAGTTTAGATCGATCAAAACTTCATTATTATATTATATATGGTATTAGAAATACATGATGAATTTTGGAATGCATTTTCTGTGGAAATACAATAGTATTTATAACTTTTTAAATTTTTAAAATCTCATAATATCTTACCCATGGTAATATAAACAGACACCAATATCAGTTCATTTCTCTTTAAAATTTTTGTCTTGCTATTTGTTGTTCCTTATTTTATCAGATTATCTTACATATGAGCTGTTTGCACATGTAAATCAGGGCTACTTATTTTCACTGATTATTACTTTTAATTTATTCGTAGGACCAAGTTAATTCTTTGTAGGGTAGTTGGTAGAAATTCATGAGTGCACTCTTTGATCAAACTTTTATGGGATTAAATCTATCGTAACTTAAATCTGTAAAAATTTATGATACTTCTTTACTTTTATGTAACATTGAGTTATTAGTTCGTCTTATATTTGATCAGTTGTTGTACATATAGGTGAATCAAGAAATAAGAATGGATATTGCTGTGGGCGTTGTTGTAGTACTTTTGCAACCTGTAGTAGAATACACCATGACACCCATTGTGAGGCAAGTGGGTTATCTGATTCACTACAAACGTAATTTCAAGAATCTCAAGACTCAAGTTGCGAAACTGAAGGAAGTGAAGGATACCATAAGTCAAGAAGTGGAAGAACAAAGAAGAAATGGACGACACATTTGTGTTGCTGTGCAAAACTGGTTTGATAGAGTGGATGAAGTTGTAGAAGCTGCAGAGAAACTTGGTGATGATCCTCTTCATAGTAATGCTGATTGCTGTAAGGTGCCCTTTCCTGATTTAAAGTCACGACATCGACTCAGTAGAAAAGCTAAGGAAATGGCTGCAAACGTTTCTGAAGTAATTGAAGGAAAAGGTAACCTTGGTGAACTTACATTCAACCCTCACTTAGAAGGAGCTGACACCACTTCTTCTACAAGTAGTGACAAGCTTGAGTCAAGAAGGGAGATGAAGGAGGACATTGTGTTGGCTCTGAAAGACCCCAATGTAAGCCGAATAGGAGTTTATGGGCTTAGTGGTGTGGGCAAAACCACTCTAGTTCAAGAAATTGCTAAAAAGGTTAAAGATGACAATATGTTTCATGAAGTTGTTATGGCTAATGTATCCCTAGATGCAGATAATAATGTATACCAAGTTAAAGATCTTGAAAGAATTCAGCTTGAAATTGCAGATTTTTTGGGTCTTCTTCACTTTGAAGAGAATAGCATAGCTGAAAGAGCGGATCGTCTTAGGCAGAGGATTAAAAATGAGAAAAGTATACTTGTCATTTTGGATGATGTTAGGGCTGAACTTGATTTAGATAAGCTTGGAATTCCTTCAATTGATCATAAGGGTTGCAAGCTACTACTGAATTCTAGAAATCTACATTTATTGCAAGACATGGAGACTGAAAAGCATTTCATGATAGATGTTTTAAATGAAGAACAAGCATGGAGCCTCTTTGAAGATATGGTGGGTGATGTTGTTCAAGATGATTATTTGCGTGAGGTGGCAAAACAAGTGGCCCAAAAATGTGCAGGCTTGATTGCTCTTATAGTGACAGTGGCAAGAGCATTAAAAAATAAAGACGATATTGAATCTTGGAGGAATGCCTTAAACCAGCTGAAGACAATTGATAAGAAAGGAATGAATGATAAAATTTATTCTACATTGGAGTTTAGTTAGAATCATCTTGAGGGTGATGATGTGAAGGCACTTTTCCTGCTCTATGGAATACTATGTTAAGAAAATGTGCTGAATATTTGTTGAAATGTGCAATATAGGTTTGTTCAGAAAATGACATGAATGGAACAATAAGAAAGATCTTTGTTGATATGGTTTATTATATTCCTTAAAAAAATAAAGTGTAAATAAGTTTGTTTGGATAATATATCATTCATTCTAAAACGACTACTTAAATTTAAATGTGAATTTACTGTCATAATATGACGTTTGCTTGCCTGCCTCAATTAGGCAACTGGAGAAGAAGTTGAAGGTGACAACAAAAATTCTTCAAGTAGCAGTATATACAAAGTAGTGGATCAAATGCATCAAAAGATTGCGAGTACAAGGAGAGATATAAGCTCTGAGGAGCATGGAACAAAATCAAAGGCTGATGATAATGTTGATCAAGGGAAGCAAGAAATGCATAGATTCAAGGTCTCATTAAATGACATTGGATTTGGTAAGGATTAGATATATATTGTTAAAGAGCAATGACATTGCATTAGGATTAATCATTGATTTTGAATTTGATTATAATTTTGCGAATGAAGTATAAAAGGCTAAAATGCAAAAAATGACCATGTAATTGTCATGAAAGTGCAAAAATAACCATGTAATTTTTTTGGAGCAAAACTAGTCATCGATTATTTAACTTTTTTACTCGTCATTTTCTACCGATCCACCTCTCACTAAAATATGTAGCAGATTTATGTATTTATTTGCCCTTATGTGATCATGATGCGGCAGAAGATGACGCATAAAAAAGTTAAAAAATTAAATGTGATGGCCGTTTTTGCCCCAGTATTAAAATTCGATGGTCAGTTTTACTTCAAAAACTTTACATGGTCATTTTTGTAATTTAATTCAAGTACAAATGAAGAAATAAAATAACTAATCATAGATTCCAGGTCCCCTTCTTGAAAACTTTTCATAAATTCAATATTGATGGCATAGTGAAAGTATTGTTCAACTTGAAGTTGTGGAAATCAAAATCTGTCATTTTCCCAATGCACATTATCAAACTAAAATCATAATCTTTTTTCTCTTCTGATACAATTGGGCAAAAGCGCCGTTTTAATTTGCCTCACAAAAATCGAACAGCAGATAGCCCACAGTCACCGGTTTTGTTACATTTACACCGGGTCACAAAGTTAGTTATTATTTTTACACCGCGAAACAGTCATTTATTATTTTTGCCCAAAGTAAACTAGTTAGTTGTTAGATCAGCACTTTTACCCTTATAAAAATTATACTACCTCCGGTCCTAAATATAAGACATAATTGACTTTTTTTGGAGAGGTTAAGGTTGCGAAATAAGCTATTAAATCATGACATATTTGATATATTTTTATATTATACATTAGTTTATAGGTAAAATAAACTAGTTTAAGGGAAAAATTAGGTAAATCAATTTATAATTAACTTATTTTGCTTTTTTATAGGATTTTCTAAAAAAGTCAACTAGATTTTATATTTAGGTTCGAAGGGAGTAATATTTTTTGGTCGGGCGCACAAATGGTCTTAAAGCCTATGTCATTATATTGTCATGCCCTACCCGGTGATTGGGTTTGATCTTATTTCTGATTGATCTGGTTCTAGGCCAATTTGTATTGAACCTGATTATTTAGCCTCGAGCTGGACTGGGTCCGGGACACGTGTTTGGGTTTTTGTGCAGCTAATTTTTAACCAAACTGAATTCTATTGTTGCTTCATCTTTTTCGACTTTTTTCCGTATTTTCTGCCGTTATTTATTTATCTGTCCCTGTATATCCCCTTATTTGGTTAAGTTGAAAAATTTATTTCCCACGTAACTAAACTTGAGTTTTTGACTAATTTTAACTGTTTTTAAAACACAGTTCAACTCGACAAGACTTAGGGTGTGTTTGGGAAATGTGGTGGAGAAATGTTTTTTTTCAACATGGTTTTTTAAAAGTTGGTTTGGGTAAAAGTTGGTTTGCGAGAAACCATTTATGTTTGGATCCGTAGTTGCAGAAGTTTTTTTTTTAAACTAACTTTTACAAACATGTTTGGATGGTGATTTTGAGAAACCAGTTTAGATGGGAACATGATATTTTATTGAATAATACACAATTAAAATATTCATATATTTTCAATAATTTAAAATTAAAAAATTTAATAGATTAAATTGTATAAGGTTTCCAATAATTGCAAATTAGAAAAATTTAATACATTAAAATGCATATAAATTAGAGGTCATGTCTATCACATTACGGTTGGATGATTCAATTCCATAATTAGTTGTATCAAAGATGTTGTACAATTCGATCTCGAATCCTGTCACGGATATGATTCATGCGAGCAGAAGATGTTGTAGAAAAATTTGATGATGAAGCCTCTTGGTTTTGATGACAATTATCTTCATCTATCAAACTTTCATCTTCATCAGCTTCTTTAAAACGAGTGTCAGACTGAGAATTCCTTCGGATGAAGTTATGTATAGTCATTGTTGCACAAACCAATCGAACTTGTGTTGAAAACTCATATTTACGCATTTTCTGTAAGATTTCGAATCTGTTTTTCCACGCTCCAAAAGTCCTCTCAATAGTGCACCTCAAACTTGAATGGTAAAAGTTAAATGTCTCATTGTCATTCTCAAAGGCAGGTTGACGTCTGAATTCTGGAAGGTGATAGCGCTCACGTCTATATGAACCAAGATATCCCATAGGTGTTGGATACCCGGCATCAACCAAATAATACCTCCCTAATAAATTGTGAAATGATAAATTCCATGAAATTAATGCAAATATAAAATTTGATGATGAAGCCTCTTGGTTTTGATGACAATTATCTTCATTTATCAAACTTTCATCTTCAGAAACCAGTTTCTTAGAAATAAGCTGGTTGGAGAAGCTCCAAATTGGAGTTTCTCAGAAACCAGTTTCTCAAACCAGTTTATCCAAATAAGCTGGTCAGAAATAAACAGGACCCAAACATGACCAAAAACCAAAAAACTGTTTATGTAACTCAAACCAGCTTTTAGGGTCCAGAAACAGTTCCCAAACACACACTTAGCAGTGGAGTGCATAATTTTGGGGAAAAAGTAGAGTAGAAACAAAAATAGATAGGTGTTAATAAGAAAACATCTGAGCTGGATTATCACTACTAGTCAGTGCATAATTGGGTTGATGCATGTGCCTTACTCTGTCGTCACATGGTACTCCCATGGATGGATTTACTATACTAGCAACAAACCTTTTAACTGTGTCAAGAAAAAAACTGTGTTGGCCTCATCATGTCTAGTGCTTGCAGGTTTCACGTCTCTCTTTTCAACCCTACCCCTCTCATACCCATCATATCGGTAGTAGAGACAAGCACATCGTGATAATGGTGGTACGGTAACATTGACTCCAAGTCTCTGCAAAGCCTTCGGTTTCATCATCATCTTCTTTTATCTCTTCCCTTCAGTGTTCAGTCCGGATGCGGATTTCCTCAGAAGCCTAGCGCCTTTGCGTCCCTCAGAAGCAAAATTTCCACCGTTAAAAATCAATCCAAGAGCTCCAACTGGGCCACGTCATCATGCTATTAAAAATAAAAAAATAAATTATAATAAATAATTAATGAAAAACCTTGAAACTTTTTTCCAGCTCTTTTAAAATGAAAATTTTCAACTCTCTAGACATACATCATTTCAAAAAAAAAATACCTATATAAAAGATACAGTTTTATAATAAAAGTTAACTGTAAAAATTTTACAGTTAACTGATATCTCTTATAGATCATTCTCTTGAAATGAAATAGGTTTAGAAAGTTGGAATTTTTTATGCTAAAAAGTTTTCAAAAATAAAAAATAAAAAATTTTTCATTTATTTTATATTATAATACAGTTTTTTATTTTTAATGGTACAAGTGACAAATTATGAGCTCCTAGATGAATCTAAATGACCAATACTCTCATATATTATAACATATGAGAGGACAACGGGGGATTATGAGGGAAGGGATTATGAGCTCGCTCTATTTCTGTTCGCTATCTCTTGTTCTTCACTGCTGAAAACAAATTAAATTTTCTATGTTCATCACTTCATCTGTTTCCTTACACTCAATTTTTTTTTCGATATGGTGATTTACCATTAAGAAATTGTTATATATTCATGTTTTGCGTTAAGTTTGTTGCGTTCTTGTCAATCATATGCCCATAAATATATTTTATTATACAAAAAGGGGAAAAAACCTGCCATGTGCAATATGAAATCACTAAAATAAAAAAAAAAGCTAAGATTGGTGGCAGACAAGTGGCATTAAAAGTTTTAAAATTAATATTTCTTACCATTTTAACTTGTATCTCATATTTCTTAAAATATAATGACCACAATTTTTCATTTTTTATTCAACCCACATTAGTTTTTTACCTTCCTTCACTTTCCCTCAAAATCCCTTGTACCAAATACAAATAAACCCTAAGAGATTAAAACTTAAGCCTAATATCTGGGCATTTTTGTCAATGTCTCACTGCTAAAAACAATCACCATTCAACATAGAGCGAGGGACAAGACGAATCAACCTTATGTCTTATCCTCGTGATGTAAGTTTGTCGACCACCATTGATTGCTGAGGAAAATGAGATGGGAGAATAAAGCATGGGAAAGAGAACAAAAGCAAAAGGAATGGACAAAAATGAAAGAAGAAAAATAATATTGCAAAAATTAAGTAATACAAGGAATTAAATGAATGGTAAAACACTCGAAAAAAAACTAAGTGGAATAAATAAAAATAAGAAATAATATCAATTTATATGTAATGTATAGTTGAGTACTCAGTAATAAATTTGTAAAATTTTATAGTCAAAACTAAATATATCAATTTTATATAAATTATATTATTTTAATCATGATATGTCTGGCCCAAGCTTGCAGTGATAATGATTCGTACCAATTCTTTTTTCGGTTTTGCCCCATCAATCATCTTGACTAGTTTCTCCATAATGTTACTTTTTTTTTATCCAACTTTCCATAACGCTACTTTCAACTGTATTTTTTTTTTCTCCAAATATTTTCATAAAGCACATTCGTGATAAACGTTGTGAATGATTGATTGGTTGGTGAATGGTCTTCTTATTCCTCTTGCCTTTAATCCTCACTCTTTGTGTCTCAAAGCAAACTTCTCCTTTTCTAAAATATTTCCAGTTGTTATGCTGACTGCTTTTGTTTCCTTACACTCAATTTTCTGATCGAGTTCATTTTGGTGATTTCCGAAAAAAATGTTTATTCTTCTCTTGTCAATCTTATACCCGAAAAAATATTTTTAAAAAATTAAGAAAAAAAGAAAACAACTGTGTTTCAATTTTTTTTTTTACTTCCTGTCCAGTTCAATCGTGAACTCCTTAAAAGATAAAACAAGTTTGGAGACATGCAGTTTTAGTTTAAAATTTGTTTTAGCTGCAACTTCTCTTGTTTTGCATTGATTTAGTTTATCACTTTCTTGTTAATATTGGGGGCGCGAAAACTCTTATTAACGTGGTTTGTACTGCTTGCCTAGATTTAAAAATTCTCTAGCTAGTTCTGTACCAATCGTTTTTTTTTTCAAAACAAAAAACTGAAAAAGAGAAAATATGTGTTAAAAGTTTATTTTCTCCTTGCTACTTTTCTTCTATGATAAATCATTTTTGTAAAAACCCAACAAGAAGAAAGAAGCAGTCTGTACGAGAAGCTTTAGTGATGACTTCAAGGAAAAGGTGATGATCATAAAGTGATACTAGTAATAAAAGTTTCTCTTGATGGTTAGAATTTTAATTTTAGGTTTGAGTTGGTGTAATGAACAATATTATGTTTTGATCTTATTTACTTATTGTTCTCTCTCTGGTTTGTAACTACAGAGGTTGAATTATCGCTGCATCATTCATTTAAGGCTTTTGAAGAACAACTTCTGATTCAACATTGAGCAAGGTAACTTATGGTTGGTTCTCTTGAATTACGGTTTATGAATTGATAGTGGCGTGATTACTTGTCATGATCCTTCCCCTAGTAAATTATTTGCTCCTTTTGAAGATCGTGACAAGTACATGGCAAGGTTACTAAATTTGTTTGAAAAAACACAGAGAAAAGGCTTATTTGAGTTGGTAACTTGGTATGAACAATATGTATGTGTTGATCTTGTTTAATTTACTTATGTTTCTCGCCCTGGTTTTTAAATACAGAACTAAGCTGCTGCCTCTTGCATCTCAAGCTTTTGAAAGTCAACATAAGATTCAATATTGCCTAAGGTAACTTTTGAATTACTGACTATGAATTGATTGTGGCGTATTATTTTTGAAGAGGATTAGTGAGCTCAGCAACGGCTTTGATTTTATTTGCTAGAATCTAGATCTTGTATTCGGGGTGGGGTTTCTCTCTTGTCTTTAGTAATTGTTACAATTTCTTAACAATGGGACAAGTGCTTCCTTCTGCTAAAATAAACCAGAAGGATCACGCGATGATTTCTCTGTTTGGATTAATTGTTTTGCAAGGTGAGTAGTTCATGACAATACATAAAATATTTCAAACTATTAAAAATGTCAAACGATTTATTAAATCAATTAAATAATCAATTTCTACCCTTATCACTTAATAAATCTAAAATACCCAATCCCATGTTGAATCTATTAAATAATAAATTTATTACAATATAATATGGTAGATAACTACATTAACAAAGATAACCCAATTGGTAAACAAGTTTAGTTTGTAGCTATATGTGGTTTAAGTACCTTTGTAAGTGTTGTTGGAGCCTGTAGGCATACCTAGACCTTTAAGCACGGAACCAACTCACTATGTCTAGCGATAACTTTATTCCTATTTATTTTGTTACAAAATGAATGGCTCCACATGATGTTGCAACTCATGGAAGAAATAATACTAGCAAGTTCTAGTGTGAAGCAACATCCAACTTGGGCTTTTCCACGATATTTTAGAAGAAACATTTAGGCCATTTTCTTTAATTTTTACAATTTTTAACTTTTACAAATTTCCCAGCGACATGCATTTTGACATATTTTTTAATGATTCTTACTATATAACATAATTTTAAGCAATATGAATAGCTCCTGTTAATAAATTAAATCAAGAGTTTTTTACAAATATATATTTCCAAAAATTCTCTTTTACCACAGTGTATGTATATGTATCATTATTGTAGAACCTCCACTACAAAATAACTAGATTTGTAACGGTTATTTTGTCATGGCTGCCTGAAACCATGACAAATATGTTCAATTTGTTACGGTTTAACACAAAAATAGTGACTAATGAAGGGGAAAGCTATGTAACAAAAATATTGAGACATTTGTATGGAAAAAACGTAACAAATCTTGCGGGACGCCGAGCACTTTGCCACTGGTTGAGCATGTCATCAAACCCGTCACAAAGATGCATTAACTTTTGTATATAAAAAATATGCCTAAACCTTTTTTTTTTGGTACAGAAATATGCCTAAACCTTTGCACAGGACGATTTGTTTTCTCTAAAAAAATTATTGTTACTGTTTAAAGCCGTGTGTTACTGTTTATCATTAGATTCTACATAATTTATTAGTGATACTTTAATATTTTATGGGCGAAAATTAGTTAAATTATAAATTTTATATTATTTTTCAAATAGTTTTTCGAAGCGATATTATTTTTCAGGTTAAATCATCTAAATTATGAGGTTTTTTAAAGTTAAATCATTAAATATTTGAAAAAAATCATATAAGATTGAAAAGTGAACCAATTCCCACACATAAAATATCAAAATGTCATTGAGTTTTTTTAAATGTCACTTATTTTATGTAGAATCTGTTGATAAAAAAAGCTACAAAAAATTGATCCAAAATAACATAATTAAAGGGAAGGGATGGAAGCAAATGGGAAGGGAAATGATAGAAACTAAGTCCATTAGAGTAATGGTTAAGATCGTTTGGATATTATTGTATATGTTGTGAATGAGCACTAAAAACTGCGGGTTGGTAATGGTTAAAATGAGTTTTCATTCGGTGCTTATTTCTCTTGAAGTAACCAAAGTGGTCCAATCTTTCCCTAACTGGACAGACCCACCAAACTGCTTATACTTTGAAAAGTATAAAAATATATTCAAAATGAAATTTGAGAAGTTGAAAGAGGAAGAAGAAAGTTGGGTGGGTGAAGATCTATACCCTTTGGAGAAGAAGATGATGTTTTTAATTTAAAATTTAAGATTAAAATTATAAGTCCAGTCATACGCTAACTAAGCAAAATAAATAGTGTTAGTTGACACATCAGCAAAACTTAACATCATCAAGTCTTTTTTTAAGCTCTAGGGACTAATGCTATAAACTGAGAAAACTTAAGGGACCAAAACATCCTATTTGAAACTACAAGGATTAAAACTAAAATGAGATCAAACTATAGGGACCAAAAGTTATGTTAACCTATTTTTTTCAACTATTGCCCATATTTATTATTATACTATTAAGAGAGAAATACATAAATATGTAAGAGAGTTAGAAATAAATTTAAAAAATGCATTAAACGAATAGAGAATGTGATATATGTTACTACCTCCGGTCCTAAATATAGGATCAAGATAACTTTTTTTGGAGAGGTTAAGGTTGCAAAATAGTTTATTAAATCATGACATATTTGATATATTTTTAGATTATCCATTAGTTTATAAGTAAAATAAACTAGTTTAAGGGAAAAATTTGGTAAATCGATTTATAATTAACTTATTTTGCTTTTTTTTAGTATTTTTCAAAAAAGTCAATTAGGTCTTATATTTAGGACCAGAGAGTATTATATTTTCGACCAAAACTACTTAAATATTGGACTCTTATATTAAGCAAAGGGAATAATTATTTCCCATTCATTATCCTTCTTGAATGATCGTTGAATGCATTTCTTTGTTTTGGGTTCACGTACTTAGTTTTATTAGTCGCATAACCAATCATGCATTTTATTTGTCATTACATATATTTCTTCCAACATTGATTGAATTGCTTCATTCTTATTTTGCTTTGTTTATTCAAGTACTGATTCTTGTCATTTTATTCAGGAAGTATGGAGATTCTTAGTTCTGTTGCTGCAACAATAGTACAGTTTACTGTGGTACCTATTGAAAGACACACAAGGTATTTATTATGCTATAGGAACAATCTCAACAAGCTCCAGAATGAATCAGAGGAGCTACGGACAACGGAACAACGCATCAACCATGAAGTTGAAGCTGAAAGAAGCAATGGGAAAGAGATTTATGATGATGTGGAAAATTGGCAAAGAAGAGTTAAAGAGACCTTGGGAGAAGTGCATAAATTGTATGAAGATCGCCCTCATGCTAGTGTACGGTGTTGGAAATGGTCTTTTCCTGACTTGAAATCACGGTACCAACTTGGTAGAGAAGCATATAAAATGACTTTCACCATTACTGAACTGAAAGCAAAAGGGAGGTTTGATGCTGGAGTTGGGTATGTTCCACGTTTAGATGTTGCAACCAACTTTATTGCTACTAGAGGAAGTGATAACCTGGAGTCAAGAAACTCAATGAAGGGGGACATTATTTCGTCTCTAAAAGACCCCAACGTCAGCAAAATTGGAGTTTATGGCATAAGTGGAATGGGAAAGACCACTATAGTAAAAGAAGTTGCCAAACAGGTCATGGAAGAAAAGATGTTTGATGCAGTTGTCATGGTAACTGTGTCCCAAACAAATCTTGAAGGAATTCAAGTTGAGATTGCAGTACAATTAGGTCTTCATACGTTGAAAGAGATGACCACCACAATTGGAAGAGCTAATCTTCTATGTGAGAGGATGAAAAAGGAGAATATTCTCCTCATACTGGATGATTTATGGGATAAAATTGATTTTGATGAAATAGGAATTCCTTCTGATGATATTTTGGGGAAAACTAATATAGAAAAGGTGGGGATCCCTCAAAAGGATGATATCAAGGGTTGCAAATTATTATTGACCTCACGGCGGAAAGATATTTTAGAAAATAATGATTCTCAGAGAAACTTCTTTCTCAAGCGTTTGAATGATGAAGAATCTTGGAGATTGTTTGAAGCTACGGTTGGTGATGTGGTTAAAGATGCTGATTTCCAAACTATTGCAACCCAAGTGGTTGAAAGGTGTGCAGGCTTTCCTGCTTTGATAGTTACCATTGCAAAGTCATTAAAAAGGAAGGAAATTCATCATTGGGCAGATACCTTGAACAATCTCCAAAGCGTTGATAATAGAGATATGTCTGACACCCTTTTTTCATCTTTGAAACTCAATTTCAATCAATTGAAAGATGAAGCTCAACAAGTTTTCTTGCTTTGTGGTGCAATTGGAACATCTCTATATTATATTGACTTGTTGAAATATATTATGGGGTTGGGTCTATTTGGAAGAAATATAAAGACCATTGAAGATGCAAGGAATAGGCTTTTAACAATAATGGATGACCTTAAGGCGGCTGGTTTGTTGGATGATGATGATGATGACGATACAAGAGTGAATTGGATCAAAATGCATGACAGTGTTCGTGCAGTAGCCATCTCAATTGCCTCGGAATATACTTTCACTAAATGTAATGCTAAGTTGCACAATTGGGTAGGAGATGATATTCCTAAAAGCTTCACCCACATCATCTTGAGGAATTGTTGCATCCAAAAGCTTCCTCAGTTAGATTGTCCCCATCTAATATTTCTCCACATAGACAGCAGTGATAATCGCACTTTAGCAATTCCAGATTCCTTTTTTGAGGGGTTAGGAAACCTTAAATCATTAGATTTCAGTGGAATGATAATAGCTTCATTACCTATATCTCTCAAATCCTTGACAAAACTCAAAACATTGTGTTTGGATGACTGCTCTTTGAAAGATATGGCTGGAATAGGTGCTTTGAAAACTTGGAAATTCTTAGTTTAGTTCATTCATCCATGGAAGAATTCCCATGTGAAGTAGAGCAGTTAACCAAACTTAGAATGTTGGATTTGCGCTATTCTGGAATCGGGACTACCTTCCCCAACATCTTGTGCAAGTTGACCAAAATAGAGGAACTTAATATGGGACAAGCCAGAGTTAAATGGGAGGTGGAAAGTTCAACTAAGCAAGAGAGCAATGCTAGTCTTGCTAAGCATGAGCATTTGACAACTCTAGAAATTCATGTCCATGAGGCCAAACTTTTACCCAAGGACATACCTTTTGACAAGTTAAAAAGATATAAGGTTGTTATTGGGGACGAATGGGAATGGTCCAGCGACAATGAGGCCACAAAGTTGCTAAAGATAAAGTTGGATACTAGCATTCACGTGGAACAAGGGATCAAAACATTGATTAAAGGAGTGGAAGATCTATACTTGGATAAAATCCTTGGCATTTCAAATGGGCTTTTTGAATTGAATCGTGAAGGATTTCCATCTCTAAAGCATTTGTATATTCAAAATAATGGTGAAATTCATCATATTATAGACTCAATGGAGAGGAATCAAACTTTGGTTGTGTTCCCAAAATTAGAGACAATAATACTTCAACGTCTCCATAACTTGGTGAAGATATGTCATGGTCCAGTTATGGATAATTCTTTTGGAAAACTCAAGGTTATCAAAATCAAAAGTTGTGACAAATTGGTATATCTCTTCTCATTTTCAATGCTAAAAGCTTTTTCTGCACTTGTTGAGATTGAAGTTTCTGAATGTGGTTCTATGAAGAATATTGTATACGTAGAAAGAATGGATAGTGACACAGCAATTGATGAGAAGATTGAGTTTCATGCATTGCGCTCATTGACTTTACAAAAGTTGCCAACCATTGACAATTTTTGCTCTTTTAAAACTGCGCATAGCTCATTGAGAGCTAATATTCCAACGCCGTTTTTTGATGCCAAGGTATATTTTCTAATTTTTTCTTGTCTAAATGAATCAAGATGCACAATGTCCCAAGTACTTTGGTAATTTATTTTATTTAATAAATGACATTTCACAAGTATTTTTATATTTAAAAAAGTTATTAGAACCCTCATATATATTAATTTCGTTAGTATTGGAAACCTATAGTCAATTAAAATTCTCAATATCAACACAATGTTCATATTTTTTTTATCACAGTAAGACTGAAACCATTGTTTTCAACAGGTAACTTTTTCTAATTTGGAGACTTTGAAGTTGATTTCTGTCAATTTGGAAAAGATATGGGATGAGAATCAGTCTTTTGCACCTTATTTGGTCAAGAATTTAGCCAACCTAACCATACAGAATTGTGGTGGTATGAAGTATTTATTCTCTTCTTCTATGGTTGGAAGTCTTTTGAATCTCAAGAAACTTGAAATAAGTAAATGTAATATGATGGAGGAAATAATTGCTACAGAGGAGATAAGTGGTGTTGTACAACTAGAGGTAAGTTTAATTTTATTCTTAAAGATATTTTGGTTGGTAGTTTCAATCGTATGTCTATTCTGTTTTAGTATTTTTACTTGGTCAACAACCTTTTTCTCGTTCTCTCTCTACACACACACATGCACACACACACACACACACACACACACATATATATATAGAGAGAGAGATATTTTACCATTTTACTGACCCTTAATCTTACAATGAATGACAGGTAATTTTTCCCAAACTATAGTGTATCATTGATAGTGAAACTCATGAGTTTACTGCAGGTGCTCCTACCTAAATTGGAATCAATAATATTAGTTGACATGGAAAACTTGGAGACGATATGGCACCCTATCATAACTTCAAATTCCATGTGCAGCTTCGAGACTCTGAAAGTAAAAAGGTATCCAAAAATTAAGCTCATATTTCCCGACTACATGCATGGTGCATATGCAATTCTAAAGACATTGAAGATTAAAGACTGCAGCTCAGTGCAGGAAATTTTCCAATTGGCTGTCAATGATATTTGCAATGAAGATCATACATCACAGCTCAAGAATTTAAGTCTGCAAAATGTGCATGTTGAAGAATGTGATGATTTGGAGTACCTTTTTCCTTTCTCCATAGCTAAGAACATGCCTCAACTTGAAACAATTACGTTAAAGAATGCTAAGAAGATGAAGACAATTGTTTCTATTGGAGAAGAGCCCTTAGATAATCATGTCCTGTTTGTGTTTAATCAACTAACCTCAATGGTGATTTGGGACTTACAAGATTTGCAGGGATTTTATGCTGGAAATCACAATTTATGTTGTTCGATGATGAAAAAATTAGATGTACGCGACTGCAACAAATTGAAGGTGTTCAAGACACAAGGAACTTGTATTAGCCAAGGAAGGCTTTATGATGGTAGTGATCTCCAACTCTCAATGCGACAACCTCTTTTTACACTCGAAGAGGTAATGCCTCGTTCTTAACGAAACAAATTTGTTTTAAAAGACTGAACTCTAAATGCTTGTCCAAAAGCTGTCAATAGGGCTCAATTATGTATTCAATTGATCAATGGCAGGTTAATAATTCTTGATTATAGTTTGATCATTGTCAAGTTTACTTGTATTATTACATTTCTCAAGACAATGAACAATCTTTGCTAGTGAAACCATATGCGTATATATAGATAAGAGAACAAATAATAAATGAATTTACTAGTTTGAGTTTTCTCTAGGCAAGAAAAAATATAAAAGTACATGTTTTTATCTTGGGCGAAGACTCAAAAATGATACATAACTATTGGCCAAGGAACGAAAATAGTACATAATTATTCAAAGGTACAAAAATGATACTCAAATTTTACCATATGATCAAAAATGATATTTTCACTAATATGACAATAATATTAGACATGAAAGGACCAAAATGCCCTTTTAATTAAACAAACTTTTACTGGGTGACGATTAAATTATAAGGGCATTTTGAGCTTTTCATGTCTAATATTATTGTCATATTAGTGAAAATATCATTTTTGATCACATAGTAAAAGATGAGTATCATTTTTGTTCCTTGGTCAATAGCTATGTATCATTTTTGGGCATTCGCCCTATTATCTTTGATATTTTCACTCTCACTCTATAACGAAGCTGGACTTTCTGCACTAATTGCATGAAACAGGTAATGGATAACTTGGAGGAGTTGACCCTATCTAGTGAGCATTTGAGGATTATATCTCAAGGAGACATTTTTGCGAGACACTTCAGGAAACTCAAATATCTTACATTGCTAAAGTTTGAAGATGATCAAATGACGTTCCCATATTGGTTTCTCCAAAATATGCCTGCTCTTGAGTGTCACGTTGTGGGATGGAGTTCTTTCGAGGAGATATTTCCAAATGAAGTACTTGTCCATTCGGAAGGGAAAATTGGAAATACAACACGAATAAATCAGTTGGGACTCTTTGAATTGCAAGAACTCCGTCATATATGTAAAGAAGGATGCCAAATAGACTCTATTCTTGAAGTTCTAGAATACTTATATGTGCTTGGATGTTCAAAATTGAAGAACTTGGTTCCTTCTTCTGTAACATTTAATCACTTGACACATTTAAATATCTATGATTGCATGGGATTGAGTTATTTAATCACCTCTTCAACGGCAAGAAGTCTAAAAATGTTAACAACTCTGAAGATTAGTAAGTGTGATTCAATTGTAGAAATTGTTGTGGAAGGAAAAGGAGAGGATAACATCAATGAAATCACATTCAACAGCCTAAAAGTTTTGAAACTAGATAGTTTGTCAAAACTTCAGATGTTTTGCTCTAGTGACTGCTTCTTGAAGCTTCCATTGTTGATGAAACTTGTAATAAGGCAATGTCCAAGAATGACTCGCTTTTCTTCAGGGGAGACAAGTGCACCAATGCTTCAAATGATAACGAAAGATAAAGGAGCCGGAAAATGGTGTTGGGAGGGTGACCTTGGTGGAACAGTCAACAAAATGTCTCATGATATGGTATGTTTTTTATTTCCTGAAGTTAATAATTATAGCATGAAGAGCGTCGGGCTATCACTTCAACGTGATGTTTTCTAGCCAAAATATATTTTTCACATATTATGGAAGATATTTGTAAATAATGACAAATCAACTTCGTGATGTTTGTTGTTTGCATGCCTGATATGTTTTGATTTAGGAAAACATTTCTTGTAGACATGGAGAAACTATAATAAATCACCCTATAAAGATCATTTTTTTTAACTTATTAACATAGTGCAACAAGAAAACATCATTTCATAACAAAACATTTCGAGTTAATTTCAATGTTTTGTTTACTTTGATTCTCCTTAATTAAGTTTGCATCTCATTAGAAAACATTTAGAGAAATCGTCTTAATATATACATCAATTTTGACAGGTTGTCTTTTATACTTTTAAGCACACAAAACTATCTCAATATATCAAATAAATTTTATGCTAAACAATATAGATGCTTCAATTCCAAATAAATTATTACTATTATTAATATAGGGCAAAAGTGCTGATCTAATAATTAACTATTTCAATTTGGGCAAAAATAGTAAATGACTGTTTCGCGGTGCATAAATAATAATTAACTTTGTGACCCGGTGCAAAAATAATAAAACCGGTACTAAATGTTAATTTGTAATTTTGTGGAACCTTTCTGATATTATTTTCTAAAGTAAAAATACCTTTGTACCCCCTCACAATTAAAACTCAACCCTTCTTCCTTCTGCCCTTCATCTTCCCATGCTGACTAGTATCAACAAGGTTTTAATTAAGAGGGGCAAAAATGTATTTTTCACTTTGAAAATAATATCTGAAAGGTTACACATAACTACAAATTAACATTTAGTATCGGTTTTATTATTTTTGCACCGGGTCACAAAGTTAGCTATTATTTATGCACCACGAAACAGTCATTTATTATTTTTGCCCAAACTGAAATAGTTAATTATTAGATCAGCTATTTTGCCCATTAATAAACTATTGTTATTTCTTCCAAGACAAAGTAAACACTTGAGATTACATTATTATCAATAGTCAATAAGTTTACTGTTCATGGGATATGCATAATTTTTAACGAAGACATTGTTTATAGTGTTTATTTACCTTTTTTTTTTAAATTTCATAGGAGGCATTTAGTAACTGCAATCATTTGGAACTTTCTGAATATCCGGAATTGAAAGAAGTTTGGTATAGCCCTGCTGGGGAGAAAATATTTTGCAATTTGAAGCATCTAGTGGTGCGTAAATGTACATTCCTATCCAACATGCTTATTTCATCAACTTTACTACAATTGTTATGTTCACTAGAGGAACTGGAAGTAGCAGAGTGTGATTCATTAGAAACAATATTTGATGTAAAAGCATTGGATGACAAAACAGTGGAATCAAAGAAAGTTAGTGGGTTGAAGAAATTAACACTCTCGGAGCTTCCGAATTTGAAACACATTTGGAACAAAGAAGTAGAAGATATAATACATTTTGGAAATTTACAAGTTGTGAAAGTTGAGAAGTGCCAACACTTGAAATATTTATTTTCTATCTCACTATGCCAAGACTTGAGGCAACTTGAGGAGCTTTACATTGAGTCTTGTGGTGTTGAGGAGATTGTTTCATTTGAAGAAGGATTAAAGGAAATCGAGTTTGATTTTCCTCGGTTAACAAGCCTAAAGCTATTGAATCTGATGCAACTCACTAATTTCTGTCCAAAAAGATATACTCTAGAGTGTGCTTCATTGAAGATATTAAGTGTTCGTGGATGTGAAGAATTTCAAATATTTTCATTTGATGATTTGAATCCTCAAACGCCTGCTCAGATTGATCCGCAAATGAAACAAGCTTTGTTTCACATTGAAAAGGTATGCACTCTATATTTTAATGATGTAATTTGTCTGCCTTTGATTTCAATTTTTCAAAACAAGGAATACTTGATTGCGGAGAACTATAACTATATATTGGCTTGTGTAAATATGCAATTATTTTTACTTGTTTGTTTTTTCTATGATGAAGGAAATAAACTATATTTTGGTTTTCCAGGTGTCCCAAAATTTGGAGGAGTTGCCATTAAATGAAAATGACACTATGAAGATATTGAATGGCAAATATGACAAAAATCTCTTTCAGAACATCAAAAGGCTTCGTTTGCAAGAATTTAACGAAACTCCAATAAAGTTTCTAAATGTTTTGATACAAATATTCCCAGCAACAACCACACTTCAAGCACGCTGCAGTTCTTTCAAAACACTCTTTCCTTCAAAAGAAATGGGTCATTGTAATATTGAATGCCCCAACCAAATTAAAGCATTGTGGCTATTTCAATTGGAGCAGCTTGAACATATATGGATTGATGATGACTCAGTTTCACATCCTCTAGTTCAAACCTTTGAATCTCTCAATATAAATAAATGTTCTAGCCTAATAAGATTGGCACCACGCTCTGCATCCTTCAAGAACCTAACTTCCATGGAAGTGGAGGATTGCAATAGGCTCATGTACTTCATAACATCTTACACTGCTAAAAGTCTTGTAAACCTCACGAGCTTAATAATTAGCAATTGTGGGATGCTAGAGGATGTTGTGGTGATGGATGAAGGAGAATCAGAAGAAGTAATTACATTTGAAAGGTTGAACGATTTGCAGCTAACTGGTTTATCAGCTTTAAAAAGTTTCTGCTGTGGAAAACACACATTCATATTCCCTTCTTTGGTGACATTAGAAGTGACAGGATGTCACAAAATGCAAAGATTCTCATATGGAGTCATCATTGCCCCATTTTTGAAAGTAGTGGAAGTGGAAAATGGAAGGAGACGTTGGAGAGAGGACCTTAACACCACTATTAACCAATTGTTCATTGAGAAGGTATGCATGTCAACAAAACAAATTCATAAGATATTTATTCCATCTCTTCCTATCTTGTTGTTTTTCATTTTTATCTCCCCATAGGTGATAAAACATGTTAATGTGCCTCTGATTCATGTCTAGAAAAAACTAATGAATAACACTCAAACAATAATTAACTTAATAACGAAATTGTTCATTGGTGCATATGAAAACTTTTGCTGCAAATTTAGTATTTTTCCCCTTTTATATAGAGTTAATTGTCCAAGACGCAAAATAATTCTCACAACTGTATAGAATTTTGGTTGGATACTATATAATTGATTATAACAAGATGACTTAAATTTAAATGTGAATTTACGGTCATAATATGATGTTTGCTTGCCTGCCTCAATTAGACAACTGGAGAAGAAGTTGAAGGTGACTACAAAAAATCTCCAAGTAGCAATATACAAAGTAGTCAAATGCATAAAAAGATTGCGAGTACAAGCAGAGATATCAGCTCTGAGGAGCATGGACCAAAATCAAAGGCCGATGATATTTTTGTTGATCAAGAGAAACAAGAATTGCACAAACTTCCTACTCCGGACACAGGTATTGATTAGTATTCATCATTTATTTTCTCAAATATTATTGATGTATTACATATTTTAGGCGTTTTTATCATCAAGTCATGTTCTATATTTATTAAGAATTGAAATGTTGTATATTAAAAGATAATCGCATGATCCAAAAATGCTTTTCTTCAAGAATTTGACCAATTAAACTACAAAACTCCGTTTTAGCTAAGAAAAGAGCAAGTACTCTTTTTTTTTTCAAGAAAACAAACAGAACTATTAATAAAGAAATTTCTCCACAAAATATAAATCATCCTTTTTTCCTGAATTCAATTTTACTTTTTTAAGTAGCTATTATTTCGTCACCATCACAAGCTTCAGAATACGTGACCTCATCAATCCAAGGTGAAGGTACTATCTAGTATCTAGTATCTAGTAATTTAAAATACTCTCCCAGAATATTGTGTTATTCTATTTTTTTATTTTTCTAAGATTTTTATTTTTTGCAGATGTTGGGCCTCAAGAGACATATGAAATAAATCAGACAGTGCATGACACTCAAAATGCATTGAGTCCTACCATGGTTGATAATACAGGTGTAGTGATTATGTTACTTTTGTAGACTCGAAGTTGACATATGAGACCAAATACTAAATGAATCGCTTTTATTACTCAATGAATTTTTTTAATGTTCTACTTTATAATTTAGGTTTCATTAGTCAACTTTATTGGATCTCCCGTTGATAATTCATTTTTTTGAATGGAAAATCCCTTTTATTACTCAATGAAGTTTTTAATGTTCTGCCGTTTAACTTGAAATCAATTAAGTAAATCAGGTGATGACCCATAAATAATTTTTAGATACATTTTGTCGGACCGAACTACAAACTATGAAATACTAGCTGGAAATACACATCACATTAGGCATTTCAATCTTTTCTTATACAACAAGAAAGTAGCTTTTCTTTTTTTTAGCAAAGCATGAATCATCAAGCTGTTCCGTTATTTTAATCTCATTCAACTATTTAATCAGCTATTGATCCTGCTCCTTTAGAAGCTTCGTCTTCATCAACAACACTAGTGACAGATTTTTGCAGTAGCTTTAAGGAGTTGGACAAACTTCCTATTCCACATATAGGTATTGGTTAAGACTGCCCTGTATTTTATGTCCATTCATAAACAAATGAACCATATTTAATTATTGCTGCAACCCCGTGTAGTGCTCTATATTTATTTATTTAGGTATTCACAGTTGGAATAAGGTTTTGTTGTTATTTTTGTATTTAGGTATTAACAGTCAAAAGATATGTGAAATCGTTGAAACGCCCCTGGATCTAGCAAGTCAAAACACATTGAATCTTACAAAAGTTGAAGCAGGTACTAACCTGCTATTGTTTTTATATTGATTTGAAAGGAAGTAATTCATTATTATTTTGCATTTATACATATTCTAAAGATGCATGAACTACCAGGAAAGTTCAATCATGGTTTGCCACATATTCTAACAAAAGAATTCGGCCTTAATTTTTTCATAGGGTTGATTCTTGCAAAAACTATGTTTCATTCTGCATTACTTTTTTTTTGTCAAAAATCTTTACTAGTTTATTTTGCTTTTTTATATTGAATTAGTGCATGAAAATTGTATATGATGCAGGCACCAATCCTGTTTTAACAATTTTGACTGATTAGTGATTACTAAATGGTAAACTTATATTTGTATTGTTTTGCAAACTGTACAATTTGCACCAAATGATTTAATGTTGCTCTTTATGATGGAATGACTCAATCATAAAATAATGTATGTCTTGTAAATTCATTTTGCAAGCTAAATATACTAGATTTTTTTGCAAAAATTAAATGTACTAGATGAATCATAGAATTTACACATTAATCTAAGTGAAAATTTACACGGCTATACCATAAAATCAGATAAAAATAATATTGCTCTCCGAAGGAATGAATTTTATTTCATCTTTTTGCAAAATCATTTTATTCTATTTTCTCTTTGGTTTTCCTCTCAAAGATAAACATGGTTATTTAGGTACTGAGATCAAAGAAAAGCATGCAACCATCGAAAGACCGGTGCTTCAAATTTCAGAAGACATGTTGATCTCTACCTCAGGCCACGGCATAGGTATTGATTAGTTCATTTTATACATTTTGTGGAAGGAAAAAGTTGTGAGTATTTTGCTAAACTTTTTTCCATTCTGTTTTTTTCATTATAATTTGTTTTATTTTGCTTATTTGTTTAGTCACTGGGACTGATGTAACAAAATACACATGGGACATTGCCATAATACAGAAGAAAGGTTTATTTTTATGGGTCTAGTTTTTTTGTCTATTCAATACCTGTATTATTATATTAATGATCCTAACCTTTTTGTATTAATTGAAACAAACTAGAAGAATCACATGATTCTGACATTCATCTTAGCAAGAATATGTTCGACCAGACAGTCGCTTCTATGGCTAAATACTACTCCCTCCGTTCCTAAATATAGGACCTAGATGACTTTTTTGAAAAATCCTAAAAAAAGCAAAAAATAAGTTAATTATAAATTGATTTACCTAATTTTTTCTCTTAAACTAGTTTATTTTAACTATAAGCTAATGGATAATCTAAAAAGATATCAAATATGTCATCATTTAATAACCTATTTCGCAACCTTAATCTTTCCAAAAAAAAGTTATCTAGGTCTTATATTTAGGAACGGAGGGAGTACAAAGAAGGTAATACATTTTTTAATTGTTGACGAGCAAAATTATTTCAAATTTTCCAAAATCTTGTGTCTTTGTATTTTCTAGCTTTTTCAAGAAGTTATTGCTTTACCTGTTTGATCTAAAGAGATGTGTGAAGCCAATGGGGTTCTCATTAATGATGCTCAAAATGCATTAACCCCTACCATTTACCATTTAGGTATTGATATTTATATTAGCTTCTAAGTCGCCTTGGAGGATAAAATATTTGCAAATTTTTTCCTTAATATTTTTGTCTTTTAACTTCCAAAAGTATTTTTTATTTTCTTTGATTGCTTGTTTCGTTTAGTTCTCTAACTAACCATTTTCTAAACTTGTCTGCATATTTTTACTCTAGAGAGGAATGAGGCGATTGATAAACCTTCAATTCAAACAACTCAAGAAGCACACAACTTTGCTATAATACAAGATATAGGTGCTAAATTTGTTAAATGAATCTTTGAACCTGATATTTTTTCTTGAATAATTAATGATTATAATTTTTTTATCATGTCAATTGAAATTTTTTTCAGAAGAATCACATTACTCAAAACCTCATCCTGGCAAGAATTTGCTCAACCAACCCACAAGCTTTGCAATTGACGACAATAAACCAAGTAATAAATTTTTAATGTTTAGAAAGGCATTCCTTAAAATATATTTAAAATACTCATGTCTAAGTTTTTTTTTTACTATTTTTTTTTTACTACAGGAACTCAAGAAACACATAGCAATACTCAAACTGACCAAGTTACAGAGAGCCTTGTGACAACAAGAAACACAGGTTCTTATCTTTTGCTTTATCTTTTTATAACAGTTAATTTGATTATTTAGCAACCCCTTCATGGCATTGTTAAAATCTACCAGAACAATTACATGATTCATTTCTTGGGTCACAAGAGAAGTCGGACACTTTCCAGAAGCCTTCATGTCCAACTACTCAAAATGTACAAAACTCTGCCATAATTCCTGAGGAAGCAGGTACAAACTTGTATTTGTTTTGCAAGATACATTGATTCCAACATAAGTTAATAAAACAATAATGGATTCATTTTAGCAAGAAAACATTTTATTTCATCTTTTTTTTTTTCAAAACATGACTCTTCATATCTTCTTATTTTAAGCAGCAATATATCAATTACCTTCAAAAGCACTAGAACCAATGACTTCATCACCACTAGAATCAGATGCTTATAATGAAGAAAAGTGGTTTATTGACATTTCCAAACAAAACCTGCCATATTTGGAGGCTGGGTTAAAGCGTCATCCTCAAGTTCTTGATTGGTTCAAAACCAAGCGACGAAGAGCATTCGCTGCCTTATTCGACGAAGTCACAAGCATTTTGAGGACCACTCGAAGATGTGACTTGACAGAGGACGATCGGAACTACATCAAAGAGTGTTGTGCTGCCTTAGAAGCAGTTGGTTTTGATGCTTCTTGGCTCAGTTATGTGCATGGTTGCATTGAGAGGTGTGGTGATGGAAATGAAGTCAAGAGAAAGCTTGAGGAGACTGAAACTAAAATTTTCACTCTTAGAAATGAGCTAGCTTCTGTTGAGGCATCCTTAGCATCTTTGCAAGAGGAGGCAAGAAGGCTCCATAATTTTATTGAGTCGTAAATAGAAGAAGTCAAAATTTGTTTGCTTAATCTATTGTATGATGGTTCGTGGTTCACCTTATGCATGCACATTAAAAGTAACGTGTCATTTGTGTTATATTAAGTTGATCTGTATATTTGTACTAAAAAATTGGCATTTCTTTATCATTGTATGAAGACTATTTCAATAATTTGGTTTTGGATTGTGGTCTTGGATGTTGATTTTAAGTACTATGAAATAAGAGAATCTGTTTAGTATTTTTCTTATTTTGGCTATTCATTAACTGCCTTTCTTTTCCACTTTACAGCAAGTTTTGATATATATGCCTCATTAAATGATCATGGATTTGGTAATGATTAGATACATATACTGTTGAAGAGCAATAGAATTACATTAGGAACAACCATTGATTCTGAGTTTGATTGAAACTTTTTAGATGAAGTATTATAATTGAGTTTATTTCTAAGCTTCTGAAATCAGTTCTTTATAATCAGAAATACAACCAAGTAGGCTCTGCTGAAATTAATCATGACTTCCAAGTCAACCTTCTTGAAAACTGATTGTATTTCTTATTATCAAATCCCCATCCCATCCGATTTCATATACTTTTCAATTATTATTAAACATAGTTGATATCTTTTACCACACAACATAGACAAAGTAGTAGTCTTCCATCTCCAATTGTCCCTAAAAAGTCCATGCATTCTCCTTCCTGAACTGTGAATAATAGTGAATCCACTGCATCCCTGTCAACAATCCCTCCAAAAATGTTATTTATTAGAATTGTGTCAATTGTGTCAAATTCGGCAAGTCCATAATTTGTTCTAGTTTTTCATTACGAGTAGCTATATGTGAACCCTCCCTAAAAGCTCTATAATTGTTTTAGGTTTTCATAACGAGTAGCTATATGTGAACCATTATAAATCTTATTCCATCTATTCTTAAATATGAAATCTATTTAGAAAAATGAGTTTGTTTCAAAAGTATGGACTTCTTTACGATTTTTTTTTTCAACCTTTCCCATATTATACCCATTGATATTCTTGATAGTAACCAAATAATAGATAATAGATAAAAGATGTAATTAAAAGGTCTTATATTTAAGATACTACCTCCGTTCCTAAATATAAGATCACTTTGCCTAATTTGGAGAGATTAAGGAATGCTTTCCAATGAATTAGGATTACATGATCTTCCCAAAATACCCCTCATTTAAATTTAAAAGACAAATAGGGATTTGAGAGAGAAGTGAGGGAGCTAAGAAGTATAGGGGTAATTTAGACCAAAATTGAGACAAAATAGAAAGTGATCTTATATTTAGGAACTTATCCACTTCCCCAAAGTGATCTTATATTTAGGAACAGAGGGAGTATAACAGAAGGAAGGAGTATTAGTTTTAGCTATATATAGTCATTGTATAGGGCATGTTACTCAGCTTGCATAGATTAACAGCCCAAGATCTCTGAGACATCTAAAACCAACTCTTTCTACCGCATGGCAAAAAAACATGCAGCACGTCCCAACTCCCAATAACTGTCTGGTCATTTTTCTTTCTTTCTTTTTGGTTAAACATAACGCGGTAATCTGGTGCCTATTGGCAACCATCAACTACTAAGTCAATCCCATGTTTCCTATGCGTATTCTATTGGGCAGAGGCCTCGCTATAAGCCCATCGGTGACCCAACCTACTGTTTCACTATCCCTTTTAACATGGTTGAATTCACGTTCCACATAATCTAGAGACAGCATAAGCTTCCCCCCAGGTTTAGAATCATCAATAGTTCCTCTTCCTTCAATTCCTGCATTCTTCTCCAACCAATAGAGGTAACTGGCCTGAAACAATGCCTTGAGCATATCCTGTGGAGAACAATTTTCCTTGAGGACCACCTGTAGAAGGTACATATGCCATTTAAGATCCACACAAAGTCGCAAAAATTATCAGACCATATGTAAGCGCAAAAGTGCCTCACATTTTGCAAGACATAAATAAAATGATAAAATTTCACACACCTTACATTTTTGTCAGATTCATTTTTTCTTACGTTTTCAAAATATGCACAGGCCTTTCTTCAAACAATGTTATACTTCAATTTTTATTTCTTCACTAAAAGCCTCCCATCAACTTATATATTTATAACATTATGAGCTACTTTATTCTTATCTGTGCATACTGATAATAAAGTCTATTCTTTTGACTTTTATTTATAACTATTTGGATATTACAATTTTTTTTGGATGAATATATTACAAATATTTATATATTTAAGTTCAAGAATAGACTTCAACAAAAATGAAAACAATTAAAATAAAGCTAAAGCATACATGTTGAGAAAGTCTGAATAATTTTAATAATATTCAGAAAAATACGATTAATCTAATCTAATATAATTGTTTTTTAAGGGTCAGTCCAACCATTTGTCTTGTAATCCTAACGGTAAGTGTACTTCCACGGCTTTTCATCTAATTTTAGATCAATAGAGAAACAGAATGATGAGCAGATCATAAAAAGAACAGATTTCCTCCACAAGATATCAAGCAGCCTTGACTGTGCAATTAATGAACAATATGAAAATATTTATTTAATTTTTCAAATTCCCAATTTTGGGATTTCTAAACATGTAAATTTGTCAAGAATGACTACACATACAAGAAAATCCAAGATGATGGTGATAGGTTACTTACACAGAACTTTCCCATATGCTCTGATAAGATGTAGCCCTCATCTTTATAAAGGCTAAAGAGAGAAAGTGCATCCTCCCTGCTATTAACGATTTCACTTAGCTTGGATCCCAGCTGCAGCCGACGTTCAATTTCTGCAGCTGCATCTTTTGCTTCAGAAGATAAAACAAATGAAGGTACCTGTAACAATAACGGAGAACAGGCCATAACACAATTCAGATCATGCAACATGTGATACTACCAACCCATATAGCCTTCCAGCCTTATGGGTAACCTATACTATTCATGTTAATGTAGAAAAGCACATAACATTATTGTAGAAAGGCCAATAGCCAGTCCCTAAGTCTCTTTTATCTGTGGCTTACAAATGCTAGTTAGTGAAAGAGAGGAAGAATGCCATTGGATTAAGAGCATTAGACACATTAAACCCTTCACAATTGCAGAAGTATCATTTGTTTTTTAGCTAATGAAAAACGGGAAATCAAAACACAGATGTATCTGCTCTTCTAATATCCAAACTTCAACTAATCACTCAAACTAGAAAAGATCAGAAGGAGCACCCAGAAACAGCAAGAGAACGAACACCATCAAAACAATTACTTATATTACCATGTAGCAAGATTCTGAACTAAAACATCAAACATAAAAACTAAATTTAAAATTCAGATTTATAGTAAGCAGAATTAAGGGCAAGAATAACTAACTTTGTCGCCAATTGTCACATTTAGTATGGATACATCGGGAAAAAGCGGCTCCTCATCATTGACCTCTTTAACTGGAGGTGCTTGGCCACTTAGTAGATATTCACTGAAAACTAAACCTGCAAAAAAAAAAAATCGGCACAGATGACATGTCTCTATGAGTTCCATTTTCAGCTTTTCTACCTCTTACAGCTAGTTTAAAGAATCACTAAGCACCACATAATTGAAACTTGCACGAGTTTCATATTTAAAGTGAAGTTAAACCTACTTTAGAGAGTGATCTACGATCTATGCACACGCACACACACACAGAGAGAGAGGAAATTACTTGCACGATAAGGATTTAGGGTCCTTAGTTGAATTGATTGGTATGACTTTAGATTGCAGTACATGTGAACCCAAGTCACCACACTAAAAGAAGCAAGGACTAGAGGTGTGGAGGAGCCTAGACAGTTGCCCAATGTTATACCCAGCAAGATACCCAAAAACTTGCTAGCCATTCCTTGGACTTCACCTTTAGCAATTACCTATAGTATTAATTGTATTCATAAGGTATTATATATGCAATATCAAGTCTTGCATATTCTAAGACAAAGCAAAGTACTTTGACTTCTATATATAAGAACTAAATAGTTCATAGGGGAAAAAATCAAACTTACTAATGGACTGAATATTGAAATCAATTACTTATTCCACAAAATGTTAAAAGCAAATGGGAACTATTTTTCACCTCTGCAAAGTTCCTTTGAGCAGCAAAGCCAGCATAGAAACAACTCCTTGTAGAAGCCTACAAACATAAGATCACTTTAAGAATTCAGTAAGGCATGTTAAATTCAAGAGCTGGGTTTTCTTAAGAGGAGATTCATCTTAAATGCAGCATCACCTGGATTAATGCCGCTGCAGAACGTGATGCACCAGCTACAGCACCAATTGGTACAAAAAGATGAGGAAATGCGGGAGTCAACATCTCCAAACCAAAGGCGGCATTTTCAAGAACATCAGAAAACAGTCTCCACCCTTTGGGGTTGACGTCAAAATGGCGACCGAAATTCGACAACATGATTTTGCTGAGGTACCCAATTCCATCCTTCAAAACCCAGTTAATGGCAGCTGCAGTTGGAATTGTTCCTTTTCCTAATCCAACAGCATAGAGCAAGGATTGCGTAGCCAGAACTCCACTGATTTGGCTAGCAACTCCTTGAACTCCTCTCCATAGGGAGTACTCCAAGTAATCACTAGTGACACTGTTTGGAAAGCCTTCGGGGAGCATCAAACGCTTGAAAAGGTCTGTGAACTTCAATAACAAAACTTTTGGAATTTTTAAAACCTCCAGTGAAGATAACTCCATCAACAAACTTGGTTGTGCCGAAACAAAAGCATCATTGATATGGTCCGGGGTAAGCCTAGTCCACTTGCCTCCCTTTACTTCCCAAACAAAGCCAGGCTGAGCTTTGTCCTCAGACTCCATTATTGGGGAAGACGAGGCCTTAGTATTGGCCATTGCAAACTTCGCAAACAGGAGTTGGCAGAAGAACCAGCAAGTCGAGCAGAACAATAAGGAAAATAGAAAGGCATGATGATGCCCTGAAGACGAATCTTCTGAATCAAAAGAGTAACCCAATCCACCACCATTATTGTGATTGTTGTTATTGCCGCCGCCACTTCCATCACTGCCACCACCGTCCGACAAGAAAGGAAGTGGGAGATAGCTAGAAGAATGCAATGGAGAAGTTTTAAGAGGAATTTCAAATTGTTCGGACGGAACTGCTTGAACATAGGCGGAGGTGAGTGGCAATGCCGATTTATGTAGCTGGAACAGACGCCAGGGAGAAGAACTGGTATTGAGGAAATTGAGACAAGAGAAGCGTGGAGAAAGGGACATGAGCATGGAAGTGTAGGTCATGTTCCTTGCCCACTACAGGCCCACTTCTACAGGCCAAAGTTATAGGGGAGCCCTTTACATGAGTAAACTAAAAACAGTCAAAAATCAGTGCACCTAATATCAATGACCATGGTTCACTGGTTGAGTGTGTCAGTTAAAATGAGAAATAATCACCACACCATGTTGAACAGAAAGCATGGCGGCGATTATTTCAACCTCTGCGAAGTTCCTTTGAGCATCAAAACCAGCATAGAAACAGATCCTTGTAGAGGCCTGCAAAGATACGATCATTTTTAAGAATTCAGCTATGCATGTGTGTGTTTTGCTTACACTACTCATATTCTGAAGTTTCAACTCAAATAAGTGAGACATAAATACAAAATTCATCTAACAATGCCAAAATTCATCCACATGTATTCACAGCTCAACTAATCAAAGATAAAGGTCTTCCAAGTAAACAAACCATTTTGTCTACTTATCTTGAAAAACTACAAGCAAGAGTCAATACTAAAAAGAGAAAGCTCCAAATTACAGGTTCAGCATCATTTCTGACCCTATGTTCGAATAAACTTACACCATAAACATCCACACAAGCCAAATTAATAAAACTCAGAAGCACTCTTATTCAAAGTTTGAAATATACTTCCCTCTGTTCCAAAATATAAGAACACTTTTGAAATTCAATTTGTTCCTAATTATAAGATCACTTTCTAACTTTTCTCAATATTTTCCCAAATTAACCCTATAATGCTTATCTATAACAACAAGCAAAAGAGGGAGAGTAGGGATAAATGTATATAGTTGGGATTAATTGGTAATATCATGTGTAAATAGCTAACTTAACTAACTTCCTTAATCTACTCAAATTAGGAAAAGTGATCTTATATATAGGAAGGGAATGAACATTAATGAAGTGCTGTTTCTATAATTAGAAAACAGATTAAAACTATATCTGCAAAGAATCAGGAAACTAGCAATGAGATTCAACAAAACGGTTTCCAAAAAAGTCAAATAGGTCTTATAAACATCATTTTAGTACCTCGAATAATTCAATTCACCTTCAATCCTAACTGAAATATGCAATTAGAAATTAATCATTCGCTAAAACCACATATTCCTATTCACAATGTCATATGTTATCACAAAACCTCACAAATTAAAAATCATACTGAAATAATTAAACAACAAACCTAATGAAATGTTCATAATTGTAAATAAATGCTTAAAGAGATTTAAAGCAGTGGAGAAAACTTAATTTTAGTTTGAAAGCGTGAAGGCAGAAAAGCATTGAAAGAGAAAAGAGTAGAAGAGTGAAGAAACGGCTCACCGGAGTTTTGCATGTGACGGCGGCGGCTTGCGACGGCGAAGAGGGAAGTGAGGAAGTGAAAGAAAACGCAGAAAATGGAGATGATACTGTTGACTTATTAGACAATGACATGAAATTAATTATTTTATCTTAATTGTAAATAAGTTAGTTAATTTTCAATCAAAAAAATAAGCTAGTTATTTCATTTATTTCTTTTTAGATAATTATGGTTTGGCTTGTATTATTATTATAAACCTAATTTGTTTTTTTTTTTGTATTTTTGAATTCAATTTCAGAAGGAAAATATCATATCTTAAGTCTTTTTATTTTGGGTGAAGATACAATTTTGGAAACGAATCATTGGGTTAGGAGTAATGAGCGGAAAAAAGTGTTTTCGGTGTCGATTCTCGGTATGTATAATAAAATTGGGTGCAATTATGGTAACGCCTTTAGTTTGGCCAACATTGACTGTCTCCAAGCTTCATATTACAATCTTGGAGACGGTCAACGTTGGTCAAACTAACGGTGTTACCATAATTACATCCAATTTTATTCTTCATACTCAGAATTGGAACTGAAAACACTTTTTCCGCTCAGTATTCCTAGTGTAATAGTTCGTTACTTATACTTTTATGTCACTTGGACAATTTAAGTGACGTGTCTAATGAGTAAGCGTCGTACATTTTAATGACCAGTCAAATAGTGTTTACTTTTTCATCCAAAAAGGGCAAATGTGACCATATTTTCATACATATAGGGTAAATATAAGTCTCCAAAAAATTTTGGAGCAAATATGATCTTGTGTACAAACTTTCAATGCAACGGTGACCCTTAAACCAATATTGTTTGGCTTATTAATTCCTTTTATGAATTTCATGAACTAGATGGATCACAAAATTTATAATTTAATAGAAGTGAAAATAATGGAATTTATTTCATCTTTTCCGAAAATCCGTGCTATTCTCATTTTCTTTGTTTTTCCTCTCAAAGATAAACGTGATTTTTTTTTTCGGCCAACATGATAACCATGGTTATTTAGGTACTGAGACCAAAGGAAAAAATGAACCAATTTATATTCTTTACTTTGGTTGAATATATATTCTTCATAAATTATCTTGGATTTGGTAATGATTATATATTCCAAACCAATATATATTCAATTTTATAGCAATATTGAATATATATTCCTCATAAATTATCTTGGATTTGGTAATGATTATATATATAGATTTATTGTCAAAGAGCAAAAGCATTACATTATGTTCAACCATTGATTTTGGATTTGGTTACAGAGATGAAGTATTATAACAATTAGCATATAATTTTAAGTATTTTTAAACATTTGAAAATTAAACTATTTTTAAAACAATCATTTAAAATATTTTCTTGATCATGAACTTTATAAGTAGAAATAATTAAATTACATGTACAATATTTATTTGATAACGGATTTGAGCTGAAGTGTATTATATCTTCTTTAAGCTTGCTTTGGAAACTAGAATAAGAAGAAATGATGGCATGACAAAGGAGGGGCAGAAGGGTGGTGGCTGTGGTTGTTTCATCATCTTCACCAATACAATGGGATGTTGTTTTCTACCAATTACATATGTTGATTGTTTTCCTATTTCATCATTAATAAAGAAACAAGAGGTTTATGATGAAACCTTCATCTTCATTAGTCAACCATAAAAACTGCCGCAGTGCCATTGAAATATTTTAGGTAATCAAGAAATCTTCAGAGAGATCAACAAATATATTACAGCCTTAGTCAACGCACTAAGGCAACAAAAAACATTTATGGAACTTATTGAAACATCTACATCTTACAAGGTAACAAAAACAAAGGTGGTGTGATTTATAGATGTAATATCTAATGACAAAAAAAGTTGCAACATCTTGTACAACCTGTCTTATATATATATATATATATATATATATATATATATATATATATATATATATATATTACAGAGAATGAACTCAACCCCATAAAGGAATGATGCTGCTGAACAATTTAAACTCAGCCTTTAGTTCTCATAATTGTAATGCTGCCTTTTCCTCCTTCGGTTCGGATTTTCGTTTTTCCTACGACAGGCTTCCCAGAAAATGCAGACTTCGGGTAAGAGGATGGATCTTCTTCGATTTTCGGCTTGGATATGAAAGTTGGTGGAGTCTGAATCCGTTGATTTATTTCCTTCAGAGTGACGTCTCCTTGAGCACCACTGGGTTTAATGAAGTCAAAAGGATATGCAACAGAAGTTGCCAACTTTGTAGGCATCTGCAACATAGACTTCCTTCCTACAAATGTGATTTAAGTCCAAATTCAGGAGAAAAAACACACACTACTTATATAAGCATGCTTCATGTTTTATGCTCCACATAAAATAAAAGCATGGAAGAGGATTTAGTAAAAGGAAAATAATTGTGCCTTCCCAACATAATCAACATAATCATTACAAAGTCTCATCACAAGTGGGCAACATAATATCTTTCATTACATCTCGTTGTTGCATTCTGCACAATTGTTGAGGGACTGTAATGATACAAGTGAAAAGCGCAAACATGTTTTCAATGGGACAGATACGTTTTTCTTCTATTATCAGCATTTTCAAAGGGAAAAAATTGTGGTGAACATAAAACTTCTATTATATACTTCCATGATAACCTCCTAATTGACTGAACAACTAGTTCTAGCTAACAAAAATTATATGCTATGTTGTCAAAAAAATGTGTTTTACTTAATTACTTTGAATAACACTTCTCATTACAGATGTGCAAACATATGGAACTAGCACCATTTCAGCTTAACAAGGGGGGAAAATATTCAATAGAAATTAGAAACTAAACAACCAGCTTTGAGGTTTCTCAGACCAAGTTGCTTCTTAAAAGTAAAAAGTTATTCAACAAAAAGAAGTGAAACTTGAGAGTTCAGGTTCTATCTTTCTTCCCTTGAAAAACGAGAATAATTTTGAAAAAAAAAAACAATTGATTGCTCATGCACTAAGAAATTTAGACCTGAAGATAATGATTTATTCAGAAAGGCGCATTTAGATACAATCAATTCCCCATATTGATTCTCCATTCAGTTTAAGGGTTGTCATTGAAGGATAATATTACCATAGTTATATAGGACTTAAATTGACCTGATTGAAACCAGTCTATTTATGAAAGTGAGACTGCATTTGTATTTGAAATGGATAAGTGAAATTAAGCAAACGTCCACTGAAACTAAAATTAACTTTCCCAGAATGACAAAAAGGAGAAGAAAGTTAAACCTTTGAAGATCACGTTTCTGTGTGACCGAGTGGCATGCTGCTGAAACACATGTTTTTCTTGTGCTGGTTGATAGTCATGGAGCCCTACAAAAAATTATGAGTAAAGCATTGCAAAGAGGACTGAAGGAAGGAGGACTTGTGATTAGTTGAACAGCCATGGATATCTAAACAATCCATACCTGCAACACCAATCTGAACATCACCACCCCCTGAAACATTCCTGAATCGAATGGGAAAATCATCAATTCACTTCACATAATTGGAAATAGTATGCCAGAAATCGTTAAAGGGATGAATTGCATCTAAAGAAGCATACATATAGTCAGGGCTTATTTCCATTTCAGTATCATTAAAACATTCAGCAAGCCATCCATCAGCTGACAGCTCAAGATCCTCGTAACTGGAGGCAGATGCGCTCCCTAATGCATGTTCAAATATGAGTGGGGAAAGAAGCATTCATAAATAAATAACCACAACCATTTTCAGAAAATAACTTTTAAGAGGCAAACCTGATGTTCCCGGAACCCACTGAGGCATGTCAGGAAAAACATCATCGACAAAGTCCTCTTTCCCCTAGATATGCAAAGTATGAGTGATATGGACAAATTAAGCATATATGTCAAACAAATATAAAAGCACATTTCCTATAATTTAAAGAACTACACATCTCATAACTCATGCAAAGCATATGTATCACTAAATTATCTTTGCAACAGAGACAAAAAGGTCAGCATCAAACGCCTCAAAAAGAACATAAGGTACTTAAGAGGGAGAAAAGGTCACCCCAAATTCGAGAGAGGCAATTGAATGATACATTGGGCCAACATATGCTAAATATAACATGAAGAGGAAATGTCTTTAAATTTAAATATCTATGAAAGATACAGGTCTAATATTAAAAAACATACATCTAACATAAACAAGTAGACAAGATATATCAATTCGTGGACTGAAATACAAATTTTGTCATCTTTAGAGTCTGTCACATGGTTTGGAATGTTCTATCACTGTTAAAGCCATTCATGAAGAAAGATTTTAGCACTGACATTTAGTTCCAAAAATGCTGAAGACGTCTCTTTATTAGAAAGAGAAACATTCATGTCACCGCTGTGGAACTGGAGCATCCTACGTCTCTTGAGAAGAGAAGTCTCCCTACATTCCTCTGGCTCCTTTAGTCTGTTATCTGAAACTCAACTCATTTGAAATGAGAAAAGGAAAAAACAACAGTAAAGAGGAGAACATTATATGGTTGCACACTTAAAGATGGTGTGAAGAAATATGCTTCCTGCCTATGAATTGTCTTACCATTGTCATTAACATGGTATGCCAAATCCCTACAAGCCTTAACTGGGGTTGAATCATCCTCAATCATGTGGGGACTCTCATGTTCATTTTGAGGCACTTCATTCCAAATCTCCTGAGATATGTCTGGTTGAAACAATACAATTATCTCAGGGATCAGTCATCCAAGAATTGTATTATACCATTGTTAAGACTTACCAATATTGGATGTGTTATGGAAAGAATTGACCTCCTTATGCCAACCCCAAGGCTCCCTAGCACCATCAAAAGATAGAAGATAAGTAAATGCCAAAAAGTTCACAACCTACAACAGGAGATGATAGAAATATCACAGAAGATGCAGAGGCTAAACTAATGCGGAAAATGATGGAATGAATTCAATCTGTGGAAAATGATTCTAGACATCATAATTATAACTGAAGAAGATTCCACAAAGAGTAAATGGCATAAATATTTACCACATTATAACTTGAAGCAATGATTAACAATGAGATTTAGTACACTAACACACTAAATCCTCTAAACTTGAAAGTTTTTATGAACTCAATTAACTCCATAAGTCTACTCTCAACTCCTCTATTCTCACATCAAAAGGGATTCCATAGATTCAACTTAAGAGATAATGTCAAAGAGTAAAAGAAAAAATGAAAATGGGAAACAAACAAAAAAGATGAAGCAGATAAAATGATGGTCCTAAGGATCCAATTAAACCAGAGCCCACATTCTCATCCTTTCTTTATCCTTCAAAGTTTACATCCTCTTCCACACTGAAAAATCTCAAGTAAAACAAATACATACATGGAAAATCACCATATCAAACATAAACATTTCAAGCATTGAGTACAAATATCTTTCTTTTAAAATGCAGGTACAACATAAGCAACCAAAATCAACATCTTCTCACTTCATTTCTCAGAAGTAAAACAAAAACAATCAAAACCAACATATTAAAACACACAAAAAAAAAAATACTTTTTTAGTAAATCATACTAATCTACACAAATCATGAAAAACCACATAAAGAAAAACCCAAAAAAACAAAAAAAAAAATTTACTTGTCATTAGTGAAATCCATCACTCATATAAGTAAGTAGAAACCAAACACTTCCCACTTATCAAAATCCAATTTTTTCTCTCTACCCTCAAATCCAAATCACAAAAATCGATTTTTATGAGTTGAAGTAGATTGTGCTTATGGATTGAAGAAGCATCAGAAGTACACGCCGTCTCTATGAGTCTTTGGTCTCTCTCTCTTTATTGCTTCCTGCGCTTTCTTCATTTTATATGTGCTTTTTCAAAAATATTACTGTATTATTCTAATTTTTAATTTTAATTATTATTATTATTAATGCAGATGAATTTGTCAGTTGTCACCAAAAATAATCGTAGTAACTTGTGAAGTTGTTTTGCTTAATGGTACAACAAAAGAAAAGAGTGAATGAGACATTTAATAGACCAGGTACATAATGCATGACCACAAGTCTGAGCCTGCATGCATTTATTCAATGGGGCCTTTATCTTTTGACCATATGAAAATGGGGCCTGTGTCAGTTCGTTTCTCGTGAACAAGGATGGTACTAATTTATTTTTTTGCCTACTGTTGTTTAGTAAGTTTCCAAATATTTTTTTTGTTAAACAGCATCCGTAATTTAGCGTTTATTGGCAACCGACTAATCCAAACTCAAGGGGTAACAGTATTGTTTACATAGACAATGTTGTCTCATCTTCAAATGAGAGTGTTTCTCATCCTTACGCGGGTTGTAGTTCACTTACCAGCTCAACCAACTACCCATGGGTAATAAGTTTCCAATTTATATCAATGTATTCTCGGCTGTGATAAAGTTAAATATGATTGTTAATTGATTAAATATCTTAATGCATTTAGGTGTTCCATAAGATTTTCAGTTGATGTGCATATTTGAGTTGTAATTTTTAGTGATGAGTGTATTAGGAATGCAAAAATTTTCAATTTATACAATGTTGTTCTGCCATTAAAATGTGTTAATTTTGGCGGCAAGACAAATTAATTTAACCCTTGTACTTCTACGTGATAGAATTACTCATGACTTGTTTTGAAAATTGTTAAAAGTAATGGGTTCCAAGAGTTTGATAACTTTTAGAGTGAAACAATAAAATTGTATAGGTGGTATTAGAGTCAGATTTGAAGTTGATTTGTCATTGAGAACGAAGGTCTAAGGGTGAATAATAGCAAATGAAAGATGTTTTATAAGGATTATAGTGCCTCTTGCTTTTAACACATTTGGAAAATTATTATGGTAATAGAGTATACACAAAATGAACAATTATGAAATCAAGATGTGTGGCTATCTTCAATTTTTTATATATTTTGTTTATCGGACTAGCGTAAATCTTAAAAACGCAAGAGTCGAAAATCATAAAAAACAATGATTTTTCTCTATCAAACTAATAAAGAAGCTAGAGTCAAGAATTATGGAATCCAATACTAAAGTATTCATCATTTCATAACTAAATCTCTAAATGTATATGGTGAATTTAAAAAATGTTTGTGCAGCATCAACATAAGGATTTCCTGGTAACTTATCATATTCATATTCAATTCCATGGTTCTATTACTTAAATGGCATCTATATCTATATTCATAAAAGAAATATAATGAAAACTTTGCAAATAAGGAACGAAAAAAATGACAAACAAAAGTTATCGATGGATCACGGGTTCATATTACTTGTGTACTCCAGCTCTGGTACCATGAGACCCTTCTGTTTGTATAAATATATATACTAATACTATCCGTTACATAAGTCCCCTCAAAACCTCCCTTCTCCGTTCTGTGTTCTCTGCTCTGTGCTCTCCAAAACTCAACCTCCTTCGTTTCATATCATAGGCTAGTTAATTGATTCAGGTAGTTTGTTGCAAGTGTTCTTGATGTTCTTTTCGTGTTTTTGTGTAGGTTCTGATTTTATTATATCCTCTATATATGAATTAGATTATGGTATCATATACTCCTTTACTCATCCCATAGGCTAATTAATTGATTCGGGTACTTAACCTACTTTCTTGCAAGTCTTTTTTTAGTTTTGATGTGTTTATGAGAGTCTCTTCTTATTGCTTGGCGATGTCCCCCGCAGTCATTTGATTTTTAATTTGTAGATGAAAAATCATTAGAGTTCATTTTAGAAAGAGTGATAGAAATAAAAATTACTAAAATCCACTCTTTAAATATATCATTGAATTTTCTGTCTATGAGAATGATAATGCTTATGGGTACATTTTTTTCATCTAGAAAGAAAAAAGAGTGAAAAAGACAAATAAAATCCTTTGAATATGTAAAATGACAATCAAAGTCGCTAAATTTCTAAAAAGGACACAGCACTAAATTAACAACCATTATTGTATTCCCATTAACAACATGTATATTTAACAATTGCATCATCCACAATTAACAAGTAGAGCGTAGCAATTAACAACAACAGCATTCTCATTAATGACAACAACATCTCAATTCTCATTAACAACTAAAGCGTTGTTAATTTAGTATCTATGACCTTGATTGTCCTTTTGAAAATTTAGCGATCTATATTCGAGGACTCTATTTGTCTTTTTTCAGAAAAAAATGTTTCAACACACGATGTGAGAGACTATTCGACAGAAAATGTAATATGTAACGCATTAGCAATATGACATGAATAAGTACAAACCAAAAGCAGGTGAATGAATATGATGATTAAATTGGTGGAAATTAAGGAACATCTATAAAATCGGAAGAAATCACCTTGTATGTATAATTGGTCAAAAAAAACCTTGTATGTATTTGTACAAGTAGATGATATATTGAAATAATGCAGCTAACAAAGAATATATAGAAGAGAAACACAAGAATGTTAAACTGTGAAACTTAAAATCACATTATCTGTGCATGGATTTTTGACAACATAAATATGCATACAATTAGGGTGGATATATTGAAGAATATGTTAAGGAATTTAGGGTCAGGTGACAATTTAATTGTAAATTTATCATAATAATTATTGTTGTTAAAAAATTTTATAATTTAAATGGGTTATCTGGTAAATTTTATATCATCTTCCTTATTTTTAGAGAAAAAGACAATAAATTGAAGTATTTATTGCTTTTTTTTAAAAAAAAAACGTTTTTTGATTTTATAGTTTATAGAGGGCTTTCTAGTTTTAAAATTATTTACTTGACAAATCAGATATTGTGCTCAGAGTTAACTTCAACACATTGGAAACCTTTATATGCGAGTCTTTCGGTTTGATGAAATAAAAAAAAAGACAAGTAAAATTAGGAAATTTTATTATAAAATCTGTAAGCTATATTTCATGTGAAACTCTTCTGTAATTGAAAGTTGTCTTGGATTGCCTTGTACCTATTCTAGTTCATTATATATATCAGACATAAGTTAAAAATTGCTTAAGAATAATAAGAATATTTGAAGAATAATATCATGATGTGTGCGATATATCACCATAACCCCTAAAAACTATGATCTGATTATAGCCAAAAATGAAGATCCAAGAAAACAAATAAACAAACTAAGCAAAAGCCTACTGTTTCACTAAAACAATACAGCTAGGTCCTAAAATGAAGTGCTACAATGCATTACAAAGACTGTGTATCCATGCCTACTCTTCTACAAAAAATGGATTTTCACCTCTTTGCATTGGTGCAGGAATTACCTCAATCACATCACCATCTTCCATTTGAAGCTGCGACAAGAAAAGAAAAACAATTCTGGTTCAGACAAACTGCGGTAAACATGATTCACTTATAATATCTCACTTAGGGTGATTAGAAGTAAAACGGAACATTAATATTTACTTTGTTGGTTAATTTGCATTATATTAATTATATTAATGTATCTATGTTAAACACTTTTTGCCAACCAATGTGTTGTCATATCAATTAGAGCCATTCATAGAACCCAAAAATCTTGTCAACCTAGTCTTACCCAACTCAACAAAAACCAAAATCAAACCCAATATTATTCAAGATGAACACGGCTTAGCCCGAAGATATATATGACAAGACTGGGTTTTATTGACAAATAAGAAACACATTCTTTCACATTAATGTTATATATATGCACTCCCTGCATGGTAAACATGATTCACTCGTGATATCCACTTAAAAAAATGATTAAAAGTAAAACGGAATATTCAAGTCTTTCCTCATTCAAACAAACATTCAAGACTCTGGCATTCAAAGAAATATTCAACCCTCTATTTTATTAGAAGAAACATTGGATTCTCTGGCATTTAAAGAAATATTCAAGACTCTGTACATAAACTAGATAAAAGAAAACGTGTCAATAAATTTCCTACAACGAAAGAAACATGAAAGAAAAGGAAATGCATAAAGTGACGTTCATGACATGGCGTAATATTATATATATGTGCTTAAGTGTACATTGGGTTTATATTTGCTTTAAGGTTTTCTTCATTCATTTATATTTTGGAAAGTACATGTTTTGTCTGTCTTTTTCTATTAACATCATTAATTTCATTTAAAGGAGAAAGATAAAAATGACTACTTCTTAAAATATAAGAATAATTATACTAAAAAACTTTAAATTTAAACATAATTTATCAATATATAATCATATATTCATCACTATTTAATTTGTAAGTCAGTATTTTCAATTAAATCAAATTAAAAGTGTACTTTTTAAACATAAGGAATTACATTCAAATTTAATGCAAATCACCAAATATATACTTTAGCCTTTATATATATATATATATATATATATATATATATATATAGAGAGAGAGAGAGAGAGAGAGAGAGTTACAAGGAAAAAAGTATGTGACATCTGGAATACCCTGCCTATATTTATAGTCGGTCCCAAGTCCGGATAAAGGAGTAGGGTTGTGTTAGGCTTCGGCAGCCAACGTAAAAGTTTGTCGAATTTATTGAGCATGGACACAGGCATTTAGCCGCCGTGTGATCCATGTAGCCGACCCCACTTAGTTGGGATAAGACTTTGAACATTGATGATGGTATATATATAGAGAGAGAGACACACACACACTTTGAATGATTTTCTTCTGAAAATTGAAGAAAGATTCCTAAAACTTACGTGATTAGGAGTATCTTCAGGCCAGATCATGAGTCCTTTAAATACAAAAACAACGGAATCAGGACTCTGTTGTGTTTGATGATAAAAATCATTCATGAGTTTTGTCAATGGATTTTGTCTCTTGATCTCAATGAACATATCCTCTGCACCACCCTGCATTTCAAAACCACGTAATTAATGCTCGCACAATCATCACTAACCAATTCATTAACAAACTTGATATCATAAGAAATTGAACATTCAAAGAATTTAATACCTGCAGGCTCTTGACTCTGACACCAACACTACTAGCTTCTCCTTCATCACATGTGTTGAGGCAAGCATTTGCTTCAACTTCACAACAATAATAATAGGGAAGCAAATTATACTACTAAATTATAATATATGTCATATAATTAGATTATTGGTTAGATTATAATTAGAATAGTTAGTTTTGAGAAAAAAGATAATTATGAACAATTTAAAGTCATTAATTTTACATCCTTAATTTCTTCAAAAAGTTAAAGAGATCTTATAATTAAGATTGGGGAGAGAAAGTATAACTTTCTATTATTATATTTAAAGAATAAATAGAAAACGAGAGTACTTTCTTTTGTAGAGGGAAACAGTTTTCTCATGTATAATAATTTTTCATGTTATTCACTACTGTGTAACTGAATTCCCATTAATGTGTTGCCAATTGGGGCTAGGTACTCTTAGAATCGGTGTTACTCCTTTTCTCTCAGCATCACATCTTGTTCATTGATGTAATCCACAAGATGAGCCCTTTCAAAAAATATGAAACCATGATTCCTTGATTAATGAGCAAGATGTGATACCGAAAGAAAAGGAGAAACACTGATTTTGAGAGTACCTTGCCCCTTGCCAATCATGTTATATTTGAACCCTAATTATTAATGAAAACGAAGCCCGTCCCCAAAACTATGATCGATTATAACACAAATCAAGATACAAAAGTTCAAACAAACTAGACAAAACAGCTAATAATACGTCCCAAAACTACAATGAATTTCGAAGGCTATAAATGCATGCATGTATAGGTGTGTGTAGACACACGTACACACACACATATACATGTACATATATGTACACACACATATACATGTACATATATGTATGTAGGGATAAAGGCCAAAAATACCTCGGAAGTTTCCACCCAGGAGCACTGAGTATATGAAAGTTTTTTAAGGGGCAAATATACCCCGGAAGCAATAAAAATGGGGCAAATTTGTCATTCCGTCAAAAAAACTAACAGTCAACCGTTTAGTTGACCAAAAATGTTAAAGAGGTGGGGCCCACAATTAAACGGTTGACTGTTAGCTTTTTGACGGAAGGGTAAATTTGCCCCATTTTTATTGCTTCCAAGGTATATTTGCCCCTTAGAAAACTTCCATATACTCAGTGTTCCTGGGTGGAAACTTTCGGGGTATTTTTGGCCTTTATCCCATGTATGTAGAATGTATTCTTTTAACTATGTATTCTTCATGTATGTATTCTTCACCTCGGCTTTTGTGCTGCGCTACCGCATGAACCTCAACACTATCTTCCATTTGAAGCTACAAATTAAAAGAAAAGAAAAAACATGATTCGTTTGATATCTCATTAAATGTAGTGATTAAAAATAAAAGGAAATATTCAAGACTTTATTATGACATCCAAACAAACATTGAAGACTAAATTAAAAAAAAATTACGTCACGAGGAGTGTCTTTAGGCATGATTTTTTGTCCATTAAACAAGAAATCAACGGAATAAGGATTCTGCTCAGTTCTTTCACAATAAGCCCTCATGACTTTTCTCAGCTCACTTCCTTTCTTGATCTTAAACAACGCCTCGTAAACATCCTGCAATTAAAAAACAACAACTAATCATTCATCTCCAACCAATTTACAACTTGTTCTAATCAGAACTTACCGTGAGATGGATACTACGGCTAGCTTTTTCTTCATTTGCAGGCATCTTCGCCTTCGCCTTCTCCTCCTCCTCCTCCTCCTCCTTCTTCTTCTTCTTCTTCTTCTTCTCTGCTGCTGCTTTAATAACCACGGAATCATTATGCAGGGTTACCAAAGCATTATAGCAAAATATTTATTACACAAATATAAGATTTCGTTGACTTCTATGTAGAAATTAAGGAAAAAATTATGTCATCACTAAATTAAAATATATGTTACATAAAATTAGACTACAGGTCAAATTATAATTAATTAAGGCTCTGTTTGGATTCAGCTTCTGATAATAGCTTATGGGAAAATATCTTTTTGGAGAATAGCTTTTGAGTAGAATAGCTTTTCTGAAAAATAGTTTTTGATGAAATGAGAGTGTTTGGATTAAATATTTAGAGAATAACTTTTAAGAATAACTTTTGAGTAGAATATAACTTTTTCTGAAAAATAATTAGGATGAATAGCTTTTCATATTTCTTTTATTTGAAATAAGTATTTTTCCTAAATGAAATATCGAAGCTTTCAATAATGAGAAAAAAGTAGTTTTTCTTAAAATAGCTTTTGAAACCCCAAACTAGTTTTTTTTTCTCAAAATAGCTTTTCCAAAAAAATTGAGTGTTTGGATGTTTTTGTGTGAAACCTAGGTTTGGGAGCCAGAATAGCTTTTGGAAATGTATCCAAACAGACACTAAGTAGGATAAATAGTTTAGAGAGAAAAAGATAATTATGAACAATTTAAAGTGATTCATTTTGCATCCTTAATTTCTTTAAAAAAGACTAAAAGACCCTCATAATTAGGATTGGATGGATGAAATATAATTTTGTCTTATTTATTTAAAGGAAATATCAAAATCCGGAGTTTCAATATTTTCTTGTATGATTTTCTTGTTATTTTTCTACTGTGTAACTAAATTTTCGTTCGTGTGTTGCCAATTATATTTGGACCCCTAATTATAGAAGATTAAAACACAAATCAACATCCAAAAATTTCAAACAATCTAAAATAAATCCTACTGTTTCATTAGAACAATACAGCTAATACAGACATGAAGCACTACAATGAATTACAAAGCCTATGCACGCATATTTTTCTACTACAAAAGATTCATTTCACCTTTAGTTTGATGCATCACCATAACATGAATCTCATCACCATCTTCCATTTGATGCTGCGTAAGAAAAAGAAAAGAAAAACTGTTCAGATTCACATAATCTTTGGTCAACATAATTCATATGTAATAATATCAAAGTGTGAATGAAAGCAAAACGAATCATTCAAGACTCTATTCCATTCAAAGAAATCTCCAAGACTCTGTTACATTCGAAGAAACAATCAAGACTCCCTATCATTCAAAGAAACATCAAATTCTGTGGCATTTAAATTTAAAGAAATAATAATTAACACTCTGCACATAGACTACATAAAAAAATATCAAAAAAAAAAAAAACTCATGTATAAATTTCATACAATGAAAGAAACGTAAAAGAAAATAAAAATACATAGTGCCAGATTCATTCATTGACTAAAACTAAACAAAAGAAAGATTCTTTATATGTAAATTTACGTCATGAGGAGTTTCTTCAGGCCTGATTACGCGTCCATTAAAATAGAAAGCAACGAAATCAGGATTCAGCTTATTTCGTTCACAATAAGACTTCATGTGTCTTTCCATCGTACTTCTTCGTTTAATAATGATAAAGATTTCCTCTTTACCATCCTGCAATTCAAAAATCACAAATAAACAAATTACAGCTTTATATCATCAGAAATTGAAGATTCATTTCAGAAATCAATAAAAACGTAACCTGGCCTTTCACTATGAGAAAAATCCCTCTATTCTGTTCTTCTTCTTCTTCTTGGATTTTTATTTCTTGTGTGTAAAGAAAGTTATGTATATAGATAGAGGAAAGAGGTGAGCTTTGGCCACAACAGTATATGATAGATATTGTTAAAGCAACATAGTTACCTACCATTAATCTGAGCTGAGAGACCGTCCACTGAGGGATGGGTATTACCAGCTCCTTCATTTGCAGACATCTTTTCCTTCTTCTTCAAGTTGGATTTGAATTTCTTGTGTGTTCAAGTCGTAGCAGGAAATCAAAGGGAGTGAGTTATATATATAGAAACTAAATTAGACTAGTGAAGCGCTAAGGTCCATGATATAATGACAAACACATGTTTTTAATGTGTAAAAGTTAGTTTGGTGTTATTACTTTTTTCCTAATATTACCAATATTTATTATGATACTATTAAAAGAGAGAAATACATAAGTATTAATAAATATGAAAGAAATGTAGGGGTAAAATAGGAAAACATGCAATAAATGAAGAGAAAATATAAGTTAAACTTTTATATTTTGGACTAAATTTATTCAAATTTTGAGTTCTTATATTATGGACCCAATGAAGTATTTTTTAAAAAATTATAAGTTTTAGTGGCTACATGTCTACATTAGTTTTTTTTTTCTTTTTTCTTTCCTAAATCGTTACCCATTAGAATTTGCAGATGAGATTTTTTTTGGAATATAGTTTAAATACTCCCTCAGTTCCTAAATATAAGATCACTTTGACTAATTTGGGAAGATTAAGGAATACAATAAAATTATATGATCTTCCCAAAATATCCCTCAATTACTTAACTTTAAAAGGAGGAGAGGTTTTCAATGAAAAGAGGGAGTAGAGTAGTTTGGGAAAAACTTGAGATAAAATAGGAAGTAATCTTATATTTACGAACTTATCCACTTCCCCAAAGTGATCTTACATTTAGGAACCGAGGGAGTATTTAACAAGAGTACAAGACTCTCATCATATGGGAGCTGTTCTCCTCATCCTATAGAACTCCTCTTTACCATCCTACAATTCAAAATCCACAACTACTAATTACTCCCTCTATTCCTAAATATAGCATCATTTTCTCTAATTTAATTATATTTTAGTTGTTAGTTAAGTTAGTTATTGTCACATGATACTATTAATTCGATCACCTTAACCATATACCTTATCACCATTCTCCGTCTCTTATATATACACATTATTAAGGTTAATTTAGGAAAAAATTAGTAACAATTAAAAGGTAGTCTTATATTTGAAATCAATTTAGTATCACATATGAGAACCAAAAAATGGAATTGAAGAAATCAGTACTTGGTCTTTGACTTTGAGAGCAATTGTAGCTGAGGCATCGTCGACTGAGGGATACCTATTAGCTGTAGACATCTTTTTTCGCTTCTTCTGCTTCTCCCTTCAGATTTCTTGTGTGAGTCGTTATTGTGAGCGAGAAGAGCAGTTATATATATATTCACTCCGGTTTTAAATATAAGACATAATTGACTTTTCTACAAATTCCTATAAAAAAGCTAAATAAATTAATTATAAATTGATTTTCCTAATTTTTTCCCTTAGACTAGTTTATTTTACCTATAAACTAATATATAGTACTTTGAGAGTTAGTTACCAAAAGTGCCCTTCACTCATGTGACCAATGCCTCCTCTCACAAAGGTCACAACAGTAATTTTCTTCTCACCACTTTCACTACATTAGAGATATTAGTTAAGTTGGTTAAAATTATACTTTTATTCCTAAGTAATATAAGAACAGTTTTAAATTTAATTTTTTTTTACACATGAGACACTTTTTTGTTTGTTGGTCCCAACTTTTTTCTAAATCAAGCCTAATAATGTTTATCAGTAATAAACAAATAAGAGAGGGAGAGTACAAAAAAATGAAGGTATATGTTGAGGGTAAATTGGTAATATCATGTGATTATAATTAACTTAACTAACATCCTAAATATAATTAAATTAGGTAAAATGAATTTAGGAATGGAGGGAGCATGATATTATTGAGACACCATAGTTGCCTCTAGAGGAATGGAGGGAGTGTATTTTATAATATAATTATAATGTAATATAATTTTATTTAAAGAATAAGTTGATAACCAAAAGTTTTGTTTTTTGAATAAATAAAGGTTGATGTTAATTCTTTGCTTTCGAATTAACGACGAAAATGTATTGGTTATTTGGAAGAAAATGTATTGGTTATTTGGAAGTTTTCCCATGTGCATTTTAAACCCACACAAATGTTAATTTTTCGGTGTGCATGTTAATTATCAGTATTTGGTTTTCGTACTATCTTTGGATATGATTTCTCAATTCATGAGTATGGAGACTTAGAAGATCTAGACGGTTTAATTATAAAATACTTCATAAAATCAAATTTGGACTCTCCATATAAGATCTAAATCACTTATATTTAGTTAGTTCTCCATACTCATCTTTTTATGAGTAAGGAAATCAAATTCAATCAGTTTATATATCAGGTGTAAAACTTAATTAAAACTCACATTTTCTTTTTAAGAAAATTAAAATAACCCTATTTAATTGTTTTTTAAACTATCACTGAATAATTTCACACCTATATATTGTAAACTAACTAATTCAGACATGCCCGATAGGAGTGATTTGAGCGCAAGTGTCTTCCATAGTGTAATTCCTCTAATTAACCACTTATGATCACCTCGACAAAGGACTTACTTGTATCTTATTAATAAAAAAATAAACTGGGCAAAAGCCTAGTGTTTCTCTGGAACAATAAGTTACAAAATGAAGAACTACAATGAATTACAAAGCCTTTGCATGCATGCATGCATGCATATTCTTCTACTGAAAATTAATTTCATCACCTTCGCTTTATTGGTGCAGCATTGCATCGATCTCATCACCATCTTCCATCTTAAGCTGCAAAAACAAAATAAGAGAACATAATTCACTTATGACATCAAATTTAAGATAATTAATACTGAAACACACAAAATATTCAAGCTCTATTCCAATCAAAGAAACATGGAAGACTCTAACATTCAAAGAAACATATTCATTGACATGAATTTATTCTTGTTATTTTTCTACTGTGTAACTACATTTTCGTTCCTGTATGTGTTGCCAATTATATTTGGACCCTAACTATAGAAGATTAAAACACAAATCAATATCCAAAAATTTCAAACAATCTAAAGTAAAGCCTCATATTTTTTCATTAGAACAATACAGCTACTACAGACATGAAGTACTACAATGAATTACAAAGCCTATGCATGCATTTTCTTCTACTACAAAAGATTCATTTCACCTTCAGTTTGATAGATGCACCACAGCATGAATCTCATCACCATCTTTCATTTGATGCTGCGAAAGAAAAAGAAAAGAAAAACGGTTTAGATTCACATAGTATTTGAACAAAATAATTCATTTGTAATAATATCAAAGTGTGAATGAAAGTAAAACGAAACATTCAAGACTCTATTCCATTCAAACACACATTCAAGACTCGCTCGCATTTAAAAAATATCCAAGACTCACTCGCTCACATAATCTCCAACATTTTTTTATCAAAAAGAAAATCTCCAAGACTCTATTACATTCGAAGAAACAATCAAGACTCCCTATCATTCAAAGAAACATCAAATTCTATGGCATTTAAAGAAATAATAATTAACACTTTACACATAACTACATAAAATAACCCATGTATAAATTTCATACAATGAAATAAACAATAAAAGAAAATAAAATACATAATACCAGATTCATTCATTGACTAAAACTAAAGAAAAGAAAGATTCTTTATATATAAATTTACGTCATGAGGAGTTTCTTCAGGCCTGATTCTGCGTCCATTAAAGTAGAAAGCAACGAAATTAGGATTTTGCTTATTTCGTTCACAATAAGACTTCATGTGTCTTTCCATCGTACTTCTTCGTTTAATGTTAAAAACGTCCTCATTACCATCCTGCAATTCAAAAATCACAACTAAACAAATCACAGCTCTATATCATCAGAAATTGGAGATTCATTTCAGAAATCACTAAAACTGTAACCTGGCCTTTCACTATGAGAAAAGTCCTTCTCTTTTGTTCTTCTTCTTGTTCTTGGATTTTCATTTCTTGTGTGTAAAGAAAGTTATGTATATAGATAGAGGAAAGAGGTGAGCTTTGGCCACAACAGTATATGATAGATATTGTTAAAGCAACGTAGTTACCTACCATTAATCTGAGCTGAAAGACCGTCCACTGAGGGATGGGTACTACCAGCTCCTTCATTTGCAGACATCTTTTTCTTCTTCTTCAAGTTGGATTTGAATTTCTTGTGTGATCGAGTCGTAGCCGGAAATTAAAGGGAGTGAGTTATATATAGAAACTAAATTAGACTAGTGAAGCACTAAGGTCCGTAATATAATGAAAGAAAGGTAGGGCATTAACTCCCAACTAATTTAAATAAGGGCGAAAGTGCAAAAATAATACGAAACTTTACCCAAAATTGTGTTTCTGATACTTAAGTTTTGCTAGGTGTAAAAATAGTACCAACTTGGGGTCCAGGTACAAATATAGTTCACTTGAGGAAAATAAAATATAGATATGAAAAGACTCTTATATAAGGGGCATAAGAGTCTTTTCATATCTAGATTTTATTTCCCTCAAGTAAAAATACTACATTTACACCTGAACCCCAAGTTGTGTATTCTTTTTGAACCTCACGAACTTAAATATTAGAAACACATTTTTTTGGTAAAATTTAGTATCATTTTTGCACATTTTAACAAGATTAATTTTGTATTTAACTCAATTAGTTAGTTCTCTAGTTATGGTACTTAACCATAGTTAGCATAATTAGGTTTAGCTAGGTTACCAAAGTGTACATATATATAAATTAGTGTAATGAGCAAATATGATCAATGAAAACATAAAGCTATTTTTCAAACATTGTCTTAAGATTAATTTTGTTACATTTGACCCTTCAAACAAACATTCAAGACTCAATAGCATCAACTCCCGGCTAACTTATAATGCTTTCTTCGCTTCTTCCCTTCCGATTTCTTGAGTGATTCGTTATTGTGAGCGGGGAAAGCAGTTATATATATATGGACCTTACTTAGGTCAAGTTCATCCATCCAGGTTCTCCATTTCTCCAATTACTGGCCGTTAGATTGAATGGATATAATTGTTATAAAAGGACACATGTCACTCCTATATTAAAAGAACTTGAGAACCTGGACAAATGAACTTGATGTAAGTTTTCCCTATATATATATACTCTGAGAGTTAGTTACCAAAAGTGCCCTTCACTCATGTGACCAATGCCTCCTCTCACAAGGGTCACAGTAGTAATTTCTTTCTCACCATTTTCACTATGTTTAGTTAAGTTGGTCAAAATTAGGGTTAAAGGTCATTTTGGACATTGAACTATTTTCAAAGTATCAATTTGGCCTATAAACAATAAACGGTCTCATTTTGGCCACTGAACAAATAAAAGGGTCCATTTTAGCCACTAGCCCGTTGGAAAATACTAAAATACCCTTTTAAAATTAAAAAAAAAAACATTTCTCCTTCCTCCTCCCTCCACCTCCTCCCTCCCTCTCTCCAACAATTCTCCTCCCACGTCACCTCCCCCATCCACCCTCCTCATCATCCAAAAAACAGCCTCCACATATTTACAAAAAAAGATGAATTTGGATGAAGGGACAATTCAATAATACTGAAGCTTGTTCAACTAAAATCCATTTTACATCAAATGCCAAAATCATTTCAGTCATAGCCTTTTAAACTTTGATTTGGAGCTGACAAAAATTGAAGCCAACATGAACATGAGGAGAAGAAACTCAAATCTGGGTTCCATCTGGAAGGAGCAAAAAACAAAGAAAGTAATGATCTTTTCTATTTTTTGATGATGCAGATATGATGAAATGGAGATAGTTTGAAAGGGAATTTTTTTGTTGTACCGTTGACTTATTAAGACAAAGCTGCACACTTTTTTTGGATGATGAGGAGGGTGGATGGGGGAGGTGACGTGGGACGGTGGGAGGAGAGGTTGTTTGAGAGAGGGACGGAGGAGGAAGGAGGTGGAGGGAGGAGGAAGGAGAAGTGTTTTTTTTTTAATTTTAAAAAGGTATTTTAGTATTTTCCAATGGACTAGTGGCTAAAATGGACAATTTTATTTGTTCAGTGGCCAAAATGAGACCGTTTATTGTTTGTAGGCCAAATTGATACTTTGAAAATAGTTCAGTGTCCAAAATGACCATTAACCCTTAAAATTATACTTTTGTTCCTAAGTAATATAAGAACTGTTTTAAATTGATTTTTTTTAAATATAAGACTCTTTTTTGTTTGTTGGTTTCACTTTTTCCTAAATTAAACCTAATAATATTAATCAATAATAAACAAATAAGAGAGGGAGAGTACGAAAAATTTAAGTGTATGTTGAGGATAAATTGGTAATATCATGTGATGATAATTAACTTAACTAACATCCTAAATATAATTAAATTAGGTAAAATGAATTTAGGAATCGAGGGAGCATGATATTATTGAGACACCATATATAGTTGCCTCTAGAGGAATGTAGGGAGTGTATTTTATATTTATAATGTAATATAATTTTATTTTAAAGAATAAGTTGATAACCAATAGTTTTGTTTTTTGAATAAATAAATGTTAATGTTAATTCTTTGCTTCCGAATTAACGACGAAAATGTATTGGCTATTTGGAAGTTTTCCAACGTGCATTTTAAACCCACGCAAATGTTAATTTTTGGGAAAATGCCAAAAAAATCTCTCCGAATACCCAAAAGGACAATTCAGGAACCTAAACTTCCAAAAGGACTATGAAGGAACTAACACTCACTTGACATTTGCAAATGTTGTGAAAAGACTAGATTGCCCTTAAGTCTTTTTTTTCTTCAACCTCCATCCCCACCCTCCCTCCTCCTTCCCCATCCTCCCTCCTCCTTCCCTCCTCCACCCCCTCCCCCTCCCAAGTCGGCCCCCCACCCCCACCCCCTCCCCCTCCCAAGTCGGCCCCACCCCCCACCCCACCCCCTCCCCACATCGGCCCCACCCCCCCACCCCCTCCCCTCTCCCCTCTCCAGCCCGCCCCCCACCCTCCCCCCTCCCCTCCAGCCGCCCCCCACCCCTCCCCCTCCCCTCCAGCCCGCCCCCCCACCCCCACCCTCCCCCCTCGAGCCCGCCCCCCACCCCTACCCTCCTCCCTCCACGCCCCCCCACCCCCATCCCCTCCCCCTCCCAAGTCGGCCCCCCCCCCCCCACCCCCCCCTCGTCGGCCCCCCACCCCCTCCCCCTCCCCCCTCCCTCCTCGGCCCCCACCCCCACTCCTCTGAAATTCGTGGCTGTCACCCAAGAGGGGGGGGGGTGAATTGGGTGAGGGAATAAAACTTAAACTCTTTTCGAAAGACTGCTTGTGCTCGGTGATGATGATAATAAATAATGCTATGCACAAGTCAGTATGCTATGTGATGCAAAATAGAATGATCAAGTATAAGTATATGCACACATAACTTTATCCTGGTTCGGTCACCCAGACCTACATCCAGTCCCCAGGCTACACCTGAGATTTCCAATCCACTATTCTTGTTTAAACCGGGCACAAGAGAAGCCTTTACACTTTAGGTTTTACGAGCACGGGTTCACCTAACAACCCACAGGTTTTACAACGGGTTCACCTGCAAACCTTACCGCAAGTTTTACGGGATCACTTGCAACCTTACAAACGCAAGTTTTACGGGCTAACTTGCAACCTATGGAGATTTAGAAAACCTTCTAAATGCTCCCCCTTACAAAATGTAAGATTACAATTATGTTCACTCTATGAACTGATTTTGTTAAACACTTAAGCTCTAAACTAACTCTCTCAAAGAGTGGATGATGTTACTCACTTAAGTACAAATAAATCACTCTCTAAGAATATTACATATCAAAGTCCGAGAGTAGAAGATGAGAGGAATGTAGAATAGTGTTTCAGACAATAAGCTCTGTTCTCTCTCTCTTTTTCAAGCCTTCTTCTTCAGAAAAATGAAGAACATCCCTTTTATACCAGCCTCTGAATATCTAACCGTTGGAGAGGCAATAAGACCGTTTGATTATAGACGTTGGGGCCTTGTTTACGTTGTCCTCATTAATGCACAGCAGGGTTGACTTTGCTTTATCTAAAAAGGTGCTCTGACCAAGCTGTTCTGTCAACACTGTTCTGGCAATACTATTCTGACAAAAATCGTTCTGACATCTGAACACTTTGTACGGTCCGACTCTTGCTTGTTGTCAGAGAGGACTTCGTTCCTCAAGCATAAGTCCAGGATGTTAAGAGACTCACTATCGGAAGCTCTCTTGCTATCTGAAGCTCGTGGACTCTAACATTTTGCTTGCTGTCACATAGAGGAACTTTGTCTTTCAAGCACTTGTCCATGAATGATAAGAGTGCTTTGCTATTGGATCCTCTCTTGCTATCAGAAGCTCTCTTATGGACTCTGACTCTTGTGGGCAGTATGAGCTTTGACACCTTGAGTGAATCTTCAGATTATGTTCTCATACTCCTCATGCTTGGTAGGTAACAATGTTGTTTGAATATGTCTGTTATCCTCTTGTTACCGTTGGAAGGAACATCTTCTTAAATGCTTCAGCAGGGTTGACTTGCTTTGGCTCTGAAAAGTAGTCCTGACACCTCTGCTCTGTTAAAAGCATTCTGTCTTCTGAGTATGTGACGTTCACTCTTGTACTCTTGCTGACGGATGATCATCGTTCATCCGGAAGTGGCAATCTTGCTCTGCAAGGGTTAGTCTCTGAAATCCAATGCCAAGAGTCTTTCCATCCGGAAGCTCATTTGCATCCGCAAGTGTAACTAAGTTCTGCACATACTGGTTAGTCCAACATAGCAATATATATAATCAGATATAGTAAAACTACACATGTTGTGGGAAGTTTGCTATGGGAAGTAGTCTTACTTAGACTATGTTCTGACTTAGTGTAATGTCTACTGACTCTAAGGGATCTCTATTCCAATAGTCAGCTTAAGTCTCGTTAGTTTACTCTAAGTCTTCCTAAGTGACTCAGTGTGTCATTCATGCTATGTATATTAAGTCAACACACAATCACATGAAGTGGGAGTTTACTTAGTCTAGGATGTATCCGGAAGCACTTCTCCATCCGGAAGTGAATTCACTTGATGAGGGATTTAGTTCACCATGACTTGCTCTCGCTTAGTCTATTTCATTTCACCACTCAGCGCTAGTCACTAAGCTATCGGAAGCACTTTTACTTGACGTGGTGAATTCACTGACGCTTAGGGTGAAATCTATTCTATCAGTCTGCGCCAGTCAAGATCTAACAGGAAGCAACTTCACTTGATGTTGCATTTCCGCTGACGCTCGGGGTTATATCTAGTCTATCAACCTGCGCCAGTCTAAATCTAATAGGAAGTGCTTTCACTCGGCGAAGTAGACTTACTGACGCTTGGGGTAATAACTATTCTATTGCTCTGCGCCAGTCTAAGTCTAACAGGAAGCGCTTTCACTTGGGGAAGTAGACTCACTGACGCTTGGGGTAATATCTATTCTGTCGCTCTGCGCCAGTCTAAGTCTAACAGGAAGCAAACTCACTTCCGATTGAAACATAGCTTAGTCTTAAGGTTTTGTGTACCTAATTCTCATGGACTAAGTTATTTCCCAGTGATTTACTTGCTGATGCTGGGGGATGAAAACATTCATCCGCATGCGCAAGTCCTAATCTATCCGGAAGTGATCTTACATTCTCAAGTGATCTAACTCAGGATTCTAACCATGTCATCTAATCCTTCCTAAGTGCTGATTATGTTCTCTTAAGTACTAGACCATATCATACCTTAGTCACCATCAAAACTTAAGATTCTAACATTCTCCCCTTTTTGATGATGACAAACCCATAGATGACTAGAGAACATAATTAAACTTAGATCACTCCCAGAGCACTCCCAGAGCTATAATTAAACTTAGATATCTTATCTATCTCTCAGCCCTAGACATCTCATGTCTCATCTCTCGCTAGACATCTTATATCTCATCTCTAGACATCTCATCTCTATCTCTCTCCCCCTTTTGGCTTCATCAAATTCCAACAGGTGCAAGCTAGCCTTAGGGATGGGGATACTTTTATCGTTCTCCTCGGAATGGGCTTTCTACCTAATATTTCTCCCTATGTATCGTTAATAAGGATTTGTTCTAGACTATTCAATACAACGTACGAGAATTATCAAGGAAAACAATAATGATTCATGATCCTAAATGATTGTATTCGCCCTAATCATTATGTGGGATAGCTAAACATGTTTTTCAAGGATTAAGTCAAGAGCAAAACATACAAAACATATCAAAAGTAATTTTGATCCTCTCGATTTGATTAACGTGATATCAAAAAATAATTTTTGATGTGTTTAAAAATGGTGATTATGATATCAAATGAAATATGTGATTTTAAATTCAAATGAGATGAAATCTGATACCAAATGTAATCAAATGAGATCTGTGAGTTTGAACCTGTGGTATCAAATGAAATAATTGAATGCCGAATGAAATTTGTGATACCATATGAAATGAAATGAAATCAAATGAAATTTGTGATTTTTAAAAGTGCCAAAAATAATTTCCAAACAAATTGCATCACAGCATCTTAAGAGTTTATTATCGATGACAGCATGTGACTCTCTATTTTCAAGGGATCATTAACAGGTAATGTCCACTTACTTCTCTTCTATATTAAGATTAATCATCATTAAATCAAGAAAGGAAGCATATAAGAGAGGTATGTTATCAATTACTTTCCAGCATGTCATTTAGAGGATACGGATGTGTGAGCTAGGATGATTTTCTAAGATAGTGAATGATTTTGAAGTCAATGCAGATTGAGAGAAACATCCTAAGTTGACACCCTTACCAATGCCATGTATGCATCATATGTAAGAGATGGTAAGGTGTAGATGTTACCACAGATGAGGGGTACTCATACTCTATTAGACTCAGGAATCTGAATCATACGCAGATAAGCATGCTTCCTGACATCTTCAAGAGGTGTGCTATCTCAAGTGGAAACCCCTAGCGCAAGTGCTTTGATGATTCGCTTCGGCAAGCTGAGCTACAACCACAAGCAGACATGACTGGGCAGTCACTCTACTCTTCCCATGGTTCAATAGTTGGCCTGCTATCGAAGGCGCTGATTGTTGTGAAAGCAACCTTGCTCAAACTTGATGATTGGTCCTGCATATTCTTGAGGAAACAAATGCTTTCTGATGGTCAGTGAAAGAACTTAAGATTTAACATTGAAGACCATCCTCAGGACATTCAAGTCAATCTGTGTTAATCAGCACAAGTTAATAATTTTAAGAAATCATGCTTGCTAATTGGTTTAAGAAAATATGAGCAATGATTATGTGAAAACTAATTTTGAAATTGTCTATACGTTCACATAGTTTCACTATCAAGACATGAACTCTATTTACTCTCATAGATAAATATCAATGTGATAGTACAAAGAGTATCAAACAGGTGGCATATTTTCAGAGTTTCATAAGCAAGTATAGTTCAATAAATATGCCTCAAGGATGTTCATGTTAGATCATGAAGACAAGTGAATTATTAACACTATGAAATTTTGAAAAAAAAAATCTTCATCCTCACAAAAATGAAATACTGGAGATTTTCATGCTCACAGAATAGTTTGATTTTAAGACTAAATTCGGTTTACAAAAACAATCAAATTTCAGCATATGATTACGAGAATAATTTCCAAATATTAGCTCGAGTTCTTCTAGATATGCTCAATGTGATCTCATTGTTCTTAGGATATCAACAAGCTTGTAATTAATACAGATTATAGCATGCTTGTGATACTATGCCATGTTTTACAGATCTAGCAGAGTTTAATTCAAGGCATTTCCTAAGATTTCTAATGCATGTCAGACAAGAGAGAGACTATCCATTTAATTTCACAACAGAATATGTAAGGGATAGAAATGCTCATGTGTATCGGCGAAAGTTTCTCAGGTTTGGTATAGCCATTCCACACATCTTGATAAGAGACATTCTCATTGTCATTCTCTCTTGGTTATATTCATTGTTCAAGCTTCAATAATCTGTGTCAACATTCTTAAACCACAAACTTGAACTGAGATCATTAGTAGATTGAGAACTTAAAGATGTAATTAAGAGGGATGTATTGTTCTCGAAACCATAGCTGCTTATGCATTGAAAAAGTTGATGCAAGAGATACCACATGAAATGGAAAATCAGAAATAGCTTTTGAGTGCTATCATGAGGTACGGTTGTCATGTAGGTTTAAAGAGGATCAGAATCTGTTTTGAAAGTTTGTATTTCAAAAGGATCTTTCAAAAATCAAGGTGAATGCATAAACCATTTTCTTCCATGAGAGGTGCCCTTAAAAGAATTCACTAAGCATATATGAGTAAAATGATTTAGACACCATATGAAAACTCTGAGGAAGTTTTTTTAAGTTTTAGTGTCAAAATTCTGAAACTAGTTCCGAATCATCTTAACAATGTCAGAAATCTTAGAACACAATGATTCAATATGCACAAATTCAGAAGGTTTTGAAGAAGGTTCAGTTTCAAGGTGTCGGACTTCTTGAATTTGTAAAATCTGTATGCATTATATCAGAAAATAAATTTGATATGATAGGGTCGTTTTTACAGAAAATAAGTGTTCATCATAGATAAGGGAAATCATATCAGTTTCAGAGAAATAAAAGCTGTTGAGCCCATCATGCATTTTCTAGCCAAGTGATCATTCAAGTAAAGAGGAAGGTAAGAATGATATCACCATAGCTCCATTCGCATCTAGCAGTAGCTCGCTTGATTTTGGTTGGCAATGCATGGAATCTATATTTAGAGCAGTACCAAAATCTATGCGTGACGAATGCTTATCAAGACTTGACTAATTGTTCAGATGAGGTACAGTCCTGAGTCTTGCTGAGGCTAATAGGATGGATTGGAGCTGGTGCAGAGGGATGAATTTACTTTGTGATCACTACCACTGGCATCTCTGGCCTCTTGAACCCATACTCCATACACAGCTCTTCACTCAGATTGGGTGCTGGCGCAGAGGGAGACACAGGTTCAGCAGAAGGTATCTCCGCAGGTTGATCACTCAGCGCTATCTCAAGTTTGCCTCTGAGCTAGCAGATTGTTGGGGGTACATGAATCAGATGGCTCACTGTGGGGGGAGGAGATCTTCCTTTTAGCAAGGGTCTTCTTCACCCTTGTCTTGCTGAACCTTCGGATTGCCCTTCCTACAAAATACCAGATAGTTCCTTCCTTTTGTATCCAAGTCTGGATCTGAAGGTCAGTTTGTAGGCTATATATAGTTCACATGCATTTAGATTACGTCCTATGTGTATGGCATGGTGAATCTTTCATGACTATATGCACAAGGATATACAAGGTTTTTGATCAAGATAGTCATGGACAGTATGTAGATTATGAACATTACTTATTTCTTCAAGCTTTCTTCTATGATGAAGATAATGTTCACACCTTAGGATGCTTAATGTAAAATCTCAATAAGTCCATCTAACATTAGCATAGGAGATTTTACTATCAAATGCTTCGTTGCTAAGTGATCCCTTGCTTACCCAAGGAGATCTTCTATACTTATCCTTGGTTCGAAGCACTTTCTTCTGAGAGGTAGGATTCAAGAGCCTTTTCAATGATGATCGAGGAATCCACTCTCTCTTGTTCTTCTCAAGATAGTTGAATGGAACTTTGTGATAGCTCATCCTTGAGACAGAACCATTGTCCCTTGTGGTGGCCGACAGCTTCTTATGATTGTATCAGTGGGTTTCAGCAGTTGCATCACCACGAGTTCTCTTCTTTGGGATAAGAGGAACTCTTGATCTATCCTGCACAAGTAAGGCACTAGGAGGATGTTTTGGTACCCATTTGTACTTGGGTCCTACATGGTTAGCACTGGACCTTACTTGTCCTTTAGGAATCCATACAAACTTATTTCTCACATTTGAATTTCTTCTAAGACTGCATGTGTGAGAAATATGTCCTAATCTACCACAATAATGACAGATAATGGAATGATAATCAAAATGAGGCTTCCTATCATTATCATGATTAGTTTTCTTTAGAAAAGCTTTTTGTTCCTTTGAAATTTCAGTTTCTTTTGAAAGCTTTTCTTTTTCCTTCAACATGTGTTTACAATCAAAACATTTTTCAAGACATGTTGAAGTTTTCCCTACCGATAGTGGGCTAGCTATCGGAACCACTAGTTCTTTAAAAGAACCCTCGGAAACTTTAGATGTAGAAGAAGAAATTAGTTTTTCAAGTTTCCTATCTTTTTCTTTTAAGCCTAGAAGTTCTTTTGCAAGTTTACAATATTCAGTATATAACTCATTGTATGCATCTTGCAAATCAGAGAGTTCAATTTCAGATCCAGATACCTCACTTTCTGAATCTTCTAGGCAGAGATGGATACTCTCTTCACTGAAGTCTGCTTCCTCAATATCAGCTTCCAGAAGCTCATCAGTAGATGATCCACAAAGAGCACGAGTTGAGCTTTGGACAGCTGTGCTTTCAAGAGATGGGTTAGAAGCATATATCACATCAAGAGTATTCCAAATATCTCTAGCACTAGAGCAATGTTTGATTTTCTGGAAATCATTTTCAGTTAAGCCTTTGTATAAAATTTGCATTGCTCTAATGTTTAAGGAAAACAAATTTTTCTCCCTTTCAGTCCAGTTTCCTCTTGGTTTGAAATCAAAATCATTTTCAAAAATATCCCACATTTTCAAACTAGTGGATTTTATAAAACTTTCCATTCTTGCTTTCCACCAACAAAAATCAATATTTTCTAACACAGGTGGAATGGTATGATCAAAGCCTTTGGAAAACATTTTAACCCAAATCAGCCAAGGTCTTTGCACTTGAGATCGTTTGATCCTTTAAACAAGTGACCTGCTCTGATACCAAATGAAATTCGTGGCTGTCACCCAAGAGGGGGGGGTGAATTGGGTGAGGGAATAAAACTTAAACTCTTTTCGAAAGACTGCTTGTGCTCGGTGATGATGATAATAAATAATGCTATGCACAAGTCAGTATGCTATGTGATGCAAAATAGAATGATCAAGTATAAGTATATGCACACATAACTTTATCCTGGTTCGGTCACCCAGACCTACATCCAGTCCCCAGGCTACACCTGAGATTTCCAATCCACTATTCTTGTTTAAACCGGGCACAAGAGAAGCCTTTACACTTTAGGTTTTACGAGCACGGGTTCACCTAACAACCCACAGGTTTTACAACGGGTTCACCTGCAAACCTTACCGCAAGTTTTACGGGATCACTTGCAACCTTACAAACGCAAGTTTTACGGGCTAACTTGCAACCTATGGAGATTTAGAAAACCTTCTAAATGCTCCCCCTTACAAAATGTAAGATTACAATTATGTTCACTCTATGAACTGATTTTGTTAAACACTTAAGCTCTAAACTAACTCTCTCAAAGAGTGGATGATGTTACTCACTTAAGTACAAATAAATCACTCTCTAAGAATATTACATATCAAAGTCCGAGAGTAGAAGATGAGAGGAATGTAGAATAGTGTTTCAGACAATAAGCTCTGTTCTCTCTCTCTTTTTCAAGCCTTCTTCTTCAGAAAAATGAAGAACATCCCTTTTATACCAGCCTCTGAATATCTAACCGTTGGAGAGGCAATAAGACCGTTTGATTATAGACGTTGGGGCCTTGTTTACGTTGTCCTCATTAATGCACAGCAGGGTTGACTTTGCTTTATCTAAAAAGGTGCTCTGACCAAGCTGTTCTGTCAACACTGTTCTGGCAATACTATTCTGACAAAAATCGTTCTGACATCTGAACACTTTGTACGGTCCGACTCTTGCTTGTTGTCAGAGAGGACTTCGTTCCTCAAGCATAAGTCCAGGATGTTAAGAGACTCACTATCGGAAGCTCTCTTGCTATCTGAAGCTCGTGGACTCTAACATTTTGCTTGCTGTCACATAGAGGAACTTTGTCTTTCAAGCACTTGTCCATGAATGATAAGAGTGCTTTGCTATTGGATCCTCTCTTGCTATCAGAAGCTCTCTTATGGACTCTGACTCTTGTGGGCAGTATGAGCTTTGACACCTTGAGTGAATCTTCAGATTATGTTCTCATACTCCTCATGCTTGGTAGGTAACAATGTTGTTTGAATATGTCTGTTATCCTCTTGTTACCGTTGGAAGGAACATCTTCTTAAATGCTTCAGCAGGGTTGACTTGCTTTGGCTCTGAAAAGTAGTCCTGACACCTCTGCTCTGTTAAAAGCATTCTGTCTTCTGAGTATGTGACGTTCACTCTTGTACTCTTGCTGACGGATGATCATCGTTCATCCGGAAGTGGCAATCTTGCTCTGCAAGGGTTAGTCTCTGAAATCCAATGCCAAGAGTCTTTCCATCCGGAAGCTCATTTGCATCCGCAAGTGTAACTAAGTTCTGCACATACTGGTTAGTCCAACATAGCAATATATATAATCAGATATAGTAAAACTACACATGTTGTGGGAAGTTTGCTATGGGAAGTAGTCTTACTTAGACTATGTTCTGACTTAGTGTAATGTCTACTGACTCTAAGGGATCTCTATTCCAATAGTCAGCTTAAGTCTCGTTAGTTTACTCTAAGTCTTCCTAAGTGACTCAGTGTGTCATTCATGCTATGTATATTAAGTCAACACACAATCACATGAAGTGGGAGTTTACTTAGTCTAGGATGTATCCGGAAGCACTTCTCCATCCGGAAGTGAATTCACTTGATGAGGGATTTAGTTCACCATGACTTGCTCTCGCTTAGTCTATTTCATTTCACCACTCAGCGCTAGTCACTAAGCTATCGGAAGCACTTTTACTTGACGTGGTGAATTCACTGACGCTTAGGGTGAAATCTATTCTATCAGTCTGCGCCAGTCAAGATCTAACAGGAAGCAACTTCACTTGATGTTGCATTTCCGCTGACGCTCGGGGTTATATCTAGTCTATCAACCTGCGCCAGTCTAAATCTAATAGGAAGTGCTTTCACTCGGCGAAGTAGACTTACTGACGCTTGGGGTAATAACTATTCTATTGCTCTGCGCCAGTCTAAGTCTAACAGGAAGCGCTTTCACTTGGGGAAGTAGACTCACTGACGCTTGGGGTAATATCTATTCTGTCGCTCTGCGCCAGTCTAAGTCTAACAGGAAGCAAACTCACTTCCGATTGAAACATAGCTTAGTCTTAAGGTTTTGTGTACCTAATTCTCATGGACTAAGTTATTTCCCAGTGATTTACTTGCTGATGCTGGGGGATGAAAACATTCATCCGCATGCGCAAGTCCTAATCTATCCGGAAGTGATCTTACATTCTCAAGTGATCTAACTCAGGATTCTAACCATGTCATCTAATCCTTCCTAAGTGCTGATTATGTTCTCTTAAGTACTAGACCATATCATACCTTAGTCACCATCAAAACTTAAGATTCTAACATCCTCCTCCCTCCTCGCGGGTGAGGGAGGAGGAGTGGGGGTAGGGGTGCGAGGAGGGGGGGGGAGGGGGAGGGGGTGGGGGGCCGACGAGGGGGGGGGTGGGGGTGGGGGGCCGACTTGGGAGGGGGAGGGGATGGGGGTGGGGGGGCGTGGAGGGAGGAGGGTAGGGGTGGGGGGCGGGCTCGAGGGGGGAGGGTGGGGGTGGGGGGGCGGGCTGGAGGGGAGGGGGAGGGGTGGGGGGCGGCTGGAGGGGAGGGGGGAGGGTGGGGGGCGGGCTGGAGAGGGGAGAGGGGAGGGGGTGGGGGGGGTGGGGCCGATGTGGGGAGGGGGTGGGGTGGGGGGGTGGGGCCGACTTGGGAGGGGGAGGGGGTGGGGGTGGGGGGCCGACTTGGGAGGGGGAGGGGGTGGAGGAGGGAAGGAGGAGGGAGGCTGGGGAAGGAGGAGGGAGGGTGGGGATGGAGGTTGAAGAAAAAAAAGACTTAAGGGCAATCTAGTCTTTTCACAACATTTGCAAATGTCAAGTGAGTGTTAGTTCCTTCATAGTCCTTTTGGAAGTTTAGGTTCCTGAATAGTTCCTTCATAGTCCTTTTGGAAGTTTAGGTTCCTGAATTGTCCTTTTGGGTATTTGGAGAGATTTTTTTGGCATTTTCCCTTAATTTTTCGGAGTGCATGTTAATTATCAGTATTTGGTTTTCGTACTATCTTTGGATATGATTTCTCAATTCATAAAAAAGACGAGTATGGAGACTTAGAGGATCTAATTTGGTTTGTATATCTATATAAAAATACTTAATAAAATCAAATTCAGACTATCCATATAAGATCTAAAATCACTTATATTTAGTTAGTTCTCCATACTCATCTTTTTTATGAGTAAGGAAATCAAATTCAATCAGTTTATCAGTGTAAAACTTAATTAAAGCTCACATTTTCTTTTTAAGAAAAATTAAAATATCTCTATTTAATTGTTTTTTAAAATTATCACTGAATAATTTGGCACCTTTTGTAAACTAACTAATTCAGACACGCCCGATAGGAGTAATTTGAGTACAAGTGTCTTCCATAGGGTAATTCCTCTAATTAACCACTTATGATCACCTCGACAAAGGACTTGTAAAGGAAACTTGTATCATATTAATAAAAAAATAAACCAGGCAAAATCCTAGTGTTTCACTGGAGCAATACGTTACAAAATGAAGAACTACAATGAATTACAAAGCCTTTGCATGCATGCATGCATATCCTTCTACTGAAAATTAACTTCATCACCTCCGCTTTGGTGCATCATTGCATCGATCTCATCACCATCTTCCATCTTAAGCTGCAAAAACAAAATAAGAGAACATAATTCACTTATGACATCAAATTTAAGATAATTATTACTGAAACACAGAATATTCAAGCTCTATCCCATAATCAAAGAAATATTGAAGACTCTCACATTATTCAAAGAAACATTCAATGACATGAATTAATTATATACTCCAATAATTTTTTATACGGAAAACATACTTGATGAGGAGTTTGTTCAGGCCTGATTCTACATCCATCAAAGAGGAAAACAACGGAATCAGGACTCTTAGAGGTTCGATCACAATAAGCAATTATGAGTTTTCTAAATGGAGCTCCTCTCCTTATCTTGAAAAACACCTCCTCACCATCCTGCAATTCAAAAACCACAACTAATTAACGGTTATACCATATTGTAATAAAGCAATTAACAACTTTATATATATCACTAGAAATTGAAGATTCCACATGAAATTTTATATATCAGTAACTAAATTAATCGAATATTTTTTATAAAAAAACTGCAGGAAAACTATAATGAAGTAATTAATGACGGTAAAGTATTCACTAACCTGCTGATTTTTCATAAATCAGAAATTAAAAATTCGACATGAAATTTCCCTTATCAATTAACTAAATAAACCAATAATTTAACAAAAGACAGCAGGAAAACTATGATAAAGTAATTAATGACGCACAGTCTTCACCAACATATTAACGTATCTTAATAAAATCAGAAATTAAAGATTCAACGGGAAATTTCACATATCAGTAATTAAATAAACTGATGATTTTTTTAAAAAAACTAAAACAGCAGGAAAACTATAATGAAGTTATTAATGACCGTACCGTCTTCACCAACCTATTAACCTTTGTAGAATCAGAAATTAAAAATTCAACTTGAAATTTCATAAAGCAGTCACTAATAAAGTGATAATTTTTTTTTAAAAAAAAACTAAAACAAAAGGAAAACTATATTGAAGTACTCCCTCTTTTCCTAAATAAATAAGATCACTTTTCCTAATTTGATTGGATTAAGGATGCTAGTTAAGTTAGTTATTAACACATGATATTATTTATAAATATATCTACCTTAACTATATACCTTCCATTCTCTCTCTCTCTCTCATTTATTATAAATAATCATTATTACTAGGGTTTGAGAAAAATTATATAGTTTCTTATATTTAGGAACAAATTGAAATTTAAAAGTGATCTTATATTTAGGAACAGAGAAAGTAATTGATGATTTTCACCAACTTGTAACCTTCATAGAATCAGACATTAGATTTAACATGGAGTTTCAAATATTACTAACTAAATAAACCAATAATTTTTTTCAAACAAAAAAGGAGTAAAAATAATATGAAGTAATTAATCACGGTACTTTCTTCGCTAACTAATTAACCTTCATAGAATCAGAAATTATAGATTCAACACTAATTTTCATATATCAATACAAATAAAACCCATCAAAAATTTAAAACAAAAAAAAACTGTTGTGGAGAAATTAGTACTTGGCTCTTGACTTTGATATTAATGTGAGTTATTGAGAGATCGCCGACGGAGGGATCAGTACTACTAGCTCCTCTTTCACCTGCAGACATTTTCTTTTCTTCTACTTCTTCCTCTTGTTCTTTGAATTGTTGTGTGGTTGGGCAATGTGAGAGGAAAAAGCTAAGGCAGTTATATATAAAGAGGGAAGAGGTAACCTTCTTCTTTGGGTTCATCATAATCATCACTATTGACTCACTATGAAGAGTTCTTGAGGCGTTGCATTTCCATGTTTCTGTGTATATCCGTTCTTTCTTCACTCACATGAGTACATGACCAATGTCTCCTTTGACGAGGGGGTATGACTGTAATCCTGCTTGGTATGATTTCATTGTCATGGAGTGTTAAACAGTTTACTATATTGTCTCTTTTGAGGAAAAAATACGTTATTGATGACCAATGACCATTGACCAATAGTCCAATGCTGACTAAATAAAACTACTTCCCTTCCCTTGAAAGAAGGAAGAAATAAATATTATTAGGAGTTTCCAAGGAAATTTGAAGTGAATAAAATCACTCCTTTGTAACATTATTATAAGAAAGAGCCCAAATGAATTGCATTCATGCATTGGTCCTTTAATTTCTATAAGACTTACTGCATTTTTACCCCTTATCTCTCTTTTCATCTTTTTCAAGTAGTATATTTCATCACATAATTTTTCTCATTATTATTACTCTATTTTTTATATCTCTTAGGCAATGTAACATTGTGTCCCTGTCTAATCAGGATGACTAATATAAATAACCGCGGCCAGCCGACTGAGGATTGCATGTGATGGTACATGTTCAATGTCAATGAAAGAGGGGGTGTGTGCGGGCAGCTTTACAATAAATAGGGGGCGATTTATTGATTATATTTTTAATAGAACTGATGAGGTATGCCATGACGCATCGTTTTCTAATACTTTTGTTCTGATAAGCCGGTATCGATTTTTTAGTGTTTTGGTTTTTTTTGGAAAGCTGTTGTTGAGATCGAGTCAAATGGAATCTCATATATACATGAAGTAGGACATGGCTGATGGCTATACAAATAAACTTTTTAGTCAACTTTACTTGAATAATATATTTATTGAGGCACACTGGTTTCATGATGTAATAAATTGTTTAGCTCAAAAAATACTTTAAACTTTTTTTTGAACTGAAAAAAATATTGTTAACTTCACTAATGCAAATGATAGCTTTTTTTTTATTTCCCAAGGTATTCCACCCGCGTGACAAGTGAGACTAATCTCTCGCTGTTCTAAAGTCCCATATAGGGGTATACAGCTGACCTGTGAATTTGCTCTATTCGCAAGAGTTGGGGATCGAACCCCCAACCACTTGTTTAAGGGACGATAGTACTTACCACTCACGCCAACCCGTCAAGTTAATGCAAAATGATAGCTTCTTTCCAATAGACGGAGATAAAAACTCAAAACCAACATATGTAAATAATCTAATGATGCAAAATTAGGGACTTAAATCAAAAGTGAAACTTCATAAACAAATATCAAAGTTAATCCAAATTTAGGGACTAAACCCACCAATATGAAAGTTCAAGAAAAAAACCAAAATTGTCTAAGTTGGAGAACCAAAACCATCAACTTTAAAGTTTAAATGCAAAAATCAGAACTAAGTGAAAATTTAAAAAGTAAAATTTATATTAACCAAATCCTTATAATACAATTTACATATTTTAATGGAATTAGCTGTTATTTTTTCTTTTTCTTTGAGACTAAAGTTACAGTATTCAAGTCACAGACCTCATTAAAAATGATTTCCAGAATATTCTTCCAGCTTGATGTCTTGATCTACTTAATAAAAAATACAATAACATCGTTGACTCTTACTTCAATGTACATAGGAGAAATTAATAGCTTCTCAAGAGTCAAACACATGTTATGAAATTCAACACCGCCATCTATTTAATAGTAATAAGTTTAGACCCCCTTCACACACACATACACACGCCAAATCAAAACAAAAAATCAACATCAATTGAAACAACCATCGATGGCTTCTTCTTCATCTTCTCTTCCACTAAAAGATCGAGCTGCCATAGTGACAGGAGCATCTAGAGGAATAGGCAGAGCCATAGCCATCCACCTTCATTCACTTGGAGCCAAAGTTGTGGTCAACTATGCTTCCAGCTCAAGCCAAGCCGATTCACTAGTGGCTGAGCTGAATATAGGCTCGTCTGAGATAAGAGCCGTGGCAGTTAAAGCTGATGTGTCGGATCCTGGTCAGGTGAAGAGGCTGTTTGATGAATCAGAGCATGTATTTGGGTCTATCCATGTTCTTGTGAATTGTGCTGGTGTTCTTGACCCAAAGTATCCCAAGATTTCTGATACTACTTTGGAGGATTGGGACAGGATCTTCAATATTAACACTAGAGGTGATTATGCTATTAATTATATCATTGTTTCTAAATTTAAGATTATAAATATATATCGTTTTCAATTATACAGTGGCGTTAATATTCTTTTACTTTTTCTTTAATTTATTCATAGTTTTATTAGGTCAAGGTCATATCTGTCTCTGAAATATGCAGAGAAGATTATATCTACTCTTGAATTATTTTTTTGCCCAAATTTTCCCTGAAAGTGTGCATGAAGAATTATATCAGCCTTGAAATATACATGAAGGGTCATATATGCCCGAAGTGTGAATGAAGAATTATATCTGCCCTTGAAATATACACATGAAGGATCACATATATGCCCCGGAAATATGCATAAAAGGTCATATTTACCCCTAATGTATGCACAAAGTTTATATTTCACAGTTAATATTTTAACTTTAAAATGCGAATATGATCCTCATGCATGCTTCAGGAGGAGCAGATATGAGCAAAAAAATACTTTAGGCGCAGATATGGTCCTTTGTGCATTCAGGGACAAGTATGACTCTTAATCCTAGTTTTATTAGATAGCAATGGTTGATGGAGTGATGGAACAATTTTGTTTGATTGACTTAGCTATACTTATTAATACAATTTTTTTATATATTTAAGTTGAGAAAATACCCATGAATTTATGCCAGTAAAAAAAGCAAAAAGTACTTGATTCAGAAATTTAATGGACGTAAGATGGGTATTTTCGCTATGATGAAATCCTAAATTTGTTGCACATTATCTTTTTTCGAGTGGTTCGGAAATGCTGCACATACTCAAACAAATGAATAATTGGCTATTTCAAGCCTTTTAATTTGTGCATATAATCGGTAATATTTTATAGTTACAACTGAACTATAATGATTTTCTGGTTAAGTTCTGGTAAGCATAAAGTTGAGGCTTCCCTAGAGGCAACCAGAGACCCAATCCATTTGGTTCATAATAGGGAATTCTATATGAAAGAATTACCACTAAAATATGTTGCTGATAGTTAGAAAATTTGAAGTTACATGTCATGAGTAACAGCATAAGCTTTTATATTTTCTCTTTGCTAGATGACCCAACAACTCACATTGACATTGAATCATGAGTACACTACTATTCCCTCTGTTCCTAAATATAAGATCAGTTTGGTTAATTTGAGGAGATTAAGGAAGACAATAAAATTACATGATCTTTCCAAAATCCCCTCAATTACTTAACTTTAAAAAAGAGGGAGCATAAGGGTAGTTTGGGCAAAACTTGAGATAAAATAGGAAGTGATCTTATATTTAGGAACTTATCCACTTCCCCAAAGTGATCTTATATTTAGGAACGGAGGGAGAATTATATATTGTAACACCTACTTATCATTATGGTGCTTGGAACTCCATTGGGATTTCAGGTTGCTATAATCAAAACCAGGTTTTGATTATTGTAAATGTGATTTTAATTGTTACCTAAGTGGGATTAGAAATCCATTGAGCATCTTAGTCTACTCCATGTGGAACATTTATATTCCATACTACTAAGTCTCCATCATGTTCCAAACACACTTTTGAATTTATGACACTAGATTCTAAAATCTTATATGGTATGCTTACCTTTTGGGTTTGAATTAGGTGCATTTCTATGCACAAGAGAGGCAACTAATAGGCTAGTCAAAGGTGGAGGAGGAAGGATCATATTGATAACTACATCACTGGTTGGCAACAGCTCACCGGGTTATGGAGCATATACTGCGTCAAAAGCCGCGGTGGAGGCGATGGCGAAGATAGTGGCGAAGGAGCTGAGAGGAACAAAGATTACAGCAAACTGTGTGGCACCAGGGCCAGTAGCCACAGAGCTATTCTTTGAAGGTAAGACAGAGGAAACTATAAAGAGGATTGTGGATTCTTGCCCTTTGGAAAGACTTGGAGAGCCCAATGATGTAACTCATTTTGTGGGATTCTTGGCTACTGATGCTGCTGAGTGGATCAATGGTCAGGTTGTTAGAGTCAATGGTGGCTCTGTTGTTTAGATTGTACTCTACTCTTGATTGTTATATTGATTTCCAAAAATTCTATGGGCATAATAATAACTACTATCTCATGTCATAACTATTGAAAGTTAGTTGTAGTTGCTTTTTGTTTCTAAATACTTGACTTTTTTATATATATTTTACCTATGTTATTTATTATTTTCACCAAACAAATTTGCATGACTTATGAGAAAAATCACTTCGTAACTAACATTATTGAGTCATTTTGTGTGGAAAAAGTTGCCTCCGACTTAATTGGAAAAAACACATTTCATGACAAAACTCCTGTAACGAACATAATTAACTCAAATACCGTAAAATCACATAAAATATTTTTCTTATGTGGAACTATTGTCATATAGTATGACTAAAAATGACAACAATAAATATTGAAAATTAAAAATGATCAAGTCATAGGTTACTTAAAACTCAAAAGTTTGTAAAAATGAGATTCCCTAAGTTAAGAGATCGAACGAATGTATTGTACAATTACAACCCAATCCAAGGGCAGAGCATTTAACTCATGATCTACTGGGGCATGTCCCTGTGGGCTCTGGAGCATGATCAGCAAGCCCTTTCTGTCTGTCCACACAAGTAGGTTACTCCCGGCTTCACTTAGTTACGGAGATGCCTCCCCAAGCGACGCGATGGAGACACAACAAAGTGTCACTCTCCAGGATCGAATTTATTACGTGGTAATAAACCCGACGCTCATTGTTCAATCCACGAGGAGGATCGAGGATGGGTTCAATGAAACATTTCTAACATTACATCTTCTCCCATCATCATCCCAAATTAATTTCCCAAAAACAAAACATGGGCATATAGATTCAAAATCAATATTGTCACTTCAACTAATTTCAGTGCCTCTCTGCAATCAATCCATGGCGGATTATTCCTCATAGCACTCAATTCACTCACGCACGAATCAATGGCTCTTCTTGTTCTTCAGCTAAAGCTGACGTCATCTCTCTTTCTTCTTCTTCCGATCTTACTCTCTTCCATTCCCACCAGATCGGCTTTGGCAGATGAAGAATTCACGGAGGAATTACTTGTGAAGCCCTTGCCTGATTCCAAACTCCTCGCGCATTTCCACTTCCAACACAACGCTCCTCTTTCCTCTTCCTTCTCTCTCCATCACCATCTCTTCCCCAAAGCCATCTCTCAGTTGGTACCTATTCTTTCTTTCTTTTTCTTTTTTTGCTGAAGTTTTATTTGTATGAGTAATTAGATTAACTTGTAGGATTGTAAATTTATGAGGTGTTGTCTACTAAATGATTTGTGTAATAAGACCTATTTATATTTACTTGATTTTATTAGACTAATGATACTCCCTCAGCTCCTAAATATAAGACCTAATTGACTTTTTTGAAAATTCCTAAAAAAGCAAAATAAGTTAATTATAGATTGATGATTTACCTAATGCTTCCCTTAGACTAGTATATTTTGCTTATAAACTAATGGATAATCTAAAAATATATCAAATATGTCATAATTTAATAACCTATTTCGCAACCTTAATCTCTCCAAAAAAAAGTCATCTAGATCTTATATTTAGGACCGGAGTTAGTATTAGTTATGTTAGTTAAAATCTCATTATGATACTAGTGCAACAAAACCACCTACTGATCTGCCTGCATTGCTTGTTTATTATAGAAGAATGTGCATCAACAAAGTCTTATCCCAACTAGGTGGGGTCGGCTGTGTTATTATTGAAGAGTGTGATTAAAAATAATGTGGAGAAAAGTTGACAAGAATTAGAAAGAAGTATTATGTTTACCGAATTCATGTCCTCAAATAGGTCCTATGTTTGAAACCGGAGGGATTAGAAATCTCTAGAGGAAGGATATTGCTTTTTTTTTTTTTTCTTGTGTTCTATTTGTGTTTGTAATCCATTGAACTGTTTCAATGGAGTCTGATTATGTATGAAAATGCGAGTAATTAGTTTTTGGATCATGAATTTATAAGGTGTCATTCTGAGATGGTCTGGTTAATGATTTGTTGACCAAACTTATTTTACTTGAGGATCAGTTAGCTAGTGATAACCAGAAAGTATTTTCCCCCATTACTTCAGTGGTGTGACCAAACTCAGGCTTGATATGGATAATGTTTTTACAATGAGGAATTAAGTTATTATGGATCATCTAACTTGTTTTTCACTTGGAAAGATTTAGTTGGGGAGGAATTCATTTATTTTATATTGATTTCTGTGGGCCTTGCACTTGGAGTCTCACTAAGTTCTTAGATGTAGTTGCCCTTCCTAAGGTTATACTCCGGTTCGTATTATAGTTTTTCTTAATGGAAATGTTTTTGCTATGAATTGTAGTAATGATTTATTTATTTTAAGCTGATGTCCCCAAAATAATTGCTCTCTTCGGAATGCTGAATGACATGTAGATTAGCGGTTAATTGACAGGTTAAGAAGTATCATGTTAATGCGATGGAGTTATCTTTCACACAAGGACGGTGGAACTATGAAAGCTGGGGTGGTTTTGATCCAATATCAAGCAGCAATGCAAAGCCTCCTGGGGTTGAGTTATGGGCCGTATTTGATGTCCCAGAACATGAGGTTGACACATCTTGGAAGAATTTAACGCATTCACTGTCTGGACTCTTCTGTGCTTCAATCAACTTCCTAGAGTCTTCTACCTCCTATTTTACTCCAAAACTGGTCTTTCAACCAGCATCAGGAAGTTTGAGATATGGTACATTGCCACGTGAAGCAGTATGCACTGAAAATCTAACTCCCTGGCTGAAACTCCTCCCTTGTCGAGATAAAGCTGGTCTCTCTGCCTTAATGGATAGACCATCTATTTACAGAAGCTTTTACCACTCTCAGAGATTAAGATTGACTCTATCCAAATCTGCTGATGAAGTAGATTCAGAAGTTAAGTTAGAACAAACTCTTACAGTTGTACTAATGCCTAATAGTCTGAGAGCTGGTGTGAACTATGGCAGGGAATCAAAAACACAACCAAGTTGGTCTTTGAGTTCGATTTTTGGCAGGCAATTGAATGGAAGATGTGTTCTTGCCAAGGCAAGCAACGTTTATCTTCAAGTTGAAAAGGGTCTCCTGACTGAACTTGAGAATCTTCAAAAGGATGATCATGATACAGCTCCTGGAAGTTTTAAGAATAACATTGGTTTTGCATTGTCCGTTGATCCTGACAGGGTCCATAAGGAACTGGAAGAGAGCCCCTCAATTCTGTATGAATATTCAATCAAAGAGTATGGAGAAGCTGAGAAATTTGATTTGAGCCTTACATGGAAGCAACCAGTTCGTTGGTCAAGCCCACATGCCCCTTTACACGCCAGTAGATTTTTAATGGGAAGCGGAAATGAGAGGGGTGCAATTGCAATATCCTTGAAATCCACTGAATCGACCCAGGGTTTCCTTGGTGTTAATGATGTTAAAGAGGGTTGTAGGTTCCAAGTTAATGTTCTACAATTTGTGCCTTGGTATGTAAAGGTATATTATCACACCCTACAGCTATTTATTGATGAAAGGCGTCGACTAGTCACTGATTTTGTTGAGAGTATGCATGTCTCCCCATCTGAAGACAAAGTTTCACCTGGAGTGATGGAGCTAGTTCTTAAATTTCCCTGTGACATGAAGTCAGCTGTCCTACAACTAGAGTTTGATAAGGTTTGTCCGTGTTTTGGGTTTTGTTTATATTTCTTTCAGATTATTTCACTGAAGTTGGTATAAAACACCATTTGCATAACACTTTCACCAGACAATTAGGTATGAGTGGTGCTGATATGGTATTATATGTGGAATGAAGTGTCATATGCTATATTAATTCTATTCGTGCAAATAAACTTCAAAATGGTGAAGTATGTTTTCTAACTGACTACTCAGGCTACAAATTTATGATTTTGAGAGTTGAAGCAGTGTATTTTTTTTAATGTTTGTAATGCAAGTTTCTCAATGTTTTGAACTTCCACTTGGAATATGTTCTTCAATGAATTCAGGATGGTGATAACTAGTGAAACAAAGTAACAGGATATGGGAGAGTGCTATTGCCTATTTGTACTATTTGTTGTTTGTATGGAGTTATATATATTTAGTTATAGGTTACTATCTATCACCAAATGTTAATTTATGGGGGCTATAGTGTGTTGCAAATTGCAATGCCATGGAGGGTGGCACTATTCCACTTGCGTGGCTGTAGAGTGCACTATGTAAATACTACTTCAGAGTAAAAAGGCAAGTACAAACCTAATAAAAGCCCGTGTTTTGAAGCTGAAGGCTGGCTGCCATGATCTCTTCTCACAGTATATAGAATCTGTTGATGAGATTTCTCTCTGTCTTTCTATGTTTCCCTCTTTGGGTTGATTGACTATCGTAACATATTATTGCACCATGAAATGGAACAATATTTTTGTTTCATGGTTAATGCACTCAAAGTTTATGGCAGCTATCCCCAAGTACTTAGTACACTGAAGTAATGTGTGTGTGTGTGTTTGTGTGTGTTAGCTATTTGTATGAAAAAATTGTAATATACACTTCTAACATTGATGGATGTGAAATTAATTTCTTCTGATATTGTCTATTGAAATCTAACCTTCTTTAATCCACACAGGGCTTTTTGCACATCGATGAGTATCCTCCAGACGCTAATCAAGGATTTGACATTCCATCAGCAATAATAAGCTTTCCAAACTTCCACGCTGGATTGAATTTTCCTGATGACACTATAAGCAAGTCACCAATGTTGGCAAAATTACAGGTAATTTTAATTTAAATAATCTTGGTCATAATTATAATATTCTTAGGATCTCTATCTGTCATGCTTATCTATCTGGGATTTGCAATGCAGGAAAAGGGTCTTGTTCTTTCATACACAGAAATTCTGCTAGTACCCTTGACGACTCCTGATTTTAGCATGCCTTACAATGTCATTACAATTACATGCACAGTTTTTGCATTATACTTTGGATCTTTGCTGAATGTACTCCGGAGGCGTGTTGGAGAGGAGGAAAGACGGCTGAAAGACAAAGGTATGACTTAACTCCTGCACAACTTGCATCGTGGTCCCCATTAATAATTCAAATGTTGCCAAATTCCTAGCCAAGATTCCAAGAGATATTTACAAGATTTCCAGTAATACTAATCTTCATCTAATATAACTCCTTTCTGCTGACCTTCACTGTATGGCCTATATTCATTCTTTATCAATCACGACCATATACCATGTGATGCTTTGAAATTTAGCTGCAATAATGTTTGAGCTTGCACTTTTTTCAAATTGTTACCAAGTTCATGATTTCTGTTTGTAGGTTCCAAGAAAACCGGGTTTCTTCCTCAAGCATTAGCTAAGCTATCTGCCAAATTGAGAGGAAAGCCATTAGAAGAGACATCTCAGCCATCGTCATCATCATCTTCCTTCTTCAGTCCAAAATTGATTGTTAAAGTGATAATTATTGCAGGCATTGCTGTTGCTTGGCAATATTTCTCACAATGATACCCACCCGAATAGTTAGTTTTTAGTGTACCATATTCTCATCCCATTTGTAATGTGCTTGCTTGCATTTGTATCTGTTATAAAGGCAACCAACCCCTGATTCCATCACCCTGTTAGGCTGTTTTATCTAACACGTGAACAGTTGAGTTTGTTGATTCTATACAAATTTTGCGGATTAGATTTTGATTATTGTCAAGTACAGAAGATTAGAATATTCAATTTCTCGATAAGTACTTAGGGTGCTGAAATGTTAAGAATATACAATCTTTATAACCCTCTTCTGATTATTGTTAACTATATAGAAGATTAGAATATTCAATTTCTCCATAAATATGTTGGATGCTGAATGTTAATATACAATCTGTATAATCCTCTTCTCTTTAGTATTGTCAAAGGATATCAGCAATATCATCAAAACTACAGATTGTACTTCGAAGCATCATGTACAGGCGGATATACGTACTAGCGTAGTATAAGGATTACATTAAAATGACAAACTTAGAAGAAAAATTAGAATATACAAAAAAAGGTAACTTGTACTTGGATCAAAAAAAGAAAATGAGACTTCATCTAATCCTTTTACAAGGAGCAGCTGCAATTGCCTCTTCTCTTATCCTCTTTAGATTCTTGCTTGCACTTCTGCATGTAAACCAATTGCCTGAAATGTCGCTGGAAAGAACACTTGCTTCATCTTGATTATCTGTGTAAATTCCATTCAACGACAAGGTTTGTTGATAAGAAATTCTTCAATAAAAATGTAACATTATTATTTAAGTATTAATTGCCACAAAATCGACTTTTAGAAGTATTAACAGATCTAAATCTTCAAAATTAAAAGCTGAGTCAGATGATGGGCCAATCCATTAATTGAACTTAAGTCAGGTAACAATGATCATGGTAATATAATCAATAAAGGAGCGCATATTGAGTGCGGGGGATTAGAACAAACACATGCCTGTCCTATCATCATTTGTCCTTAGCTTCTTGAATAGGTTGAAATCTTCAAATGATTGCTTTCTCTTGACGCCCAGATTTATGTCAACTGCAATAAAAAAATACCAAAATGATCCATGTCTCAAGAATTTAATATAATTTTACATATGCTTAAGGTTATACAACTCTCTTCCTTAGCAAAATGTTTGAAGCTTATCATATATTGGCTGACAAATTAGGATGTCATTGAATTCGTTATGCACTTATAATAGCACAAACTAGGATATAGAGCACACAATCTAGTCACATTATTAGTCAAAATCGTAAGTGTCCACTTTTGCTGGACTTCTTAATATTCATAGTTCTAGAATAAAAACTTAACCAGATACAAGTCATATATTCTCTTAAGTTTCAACAAATCCACAAAATTACCAACAATGTAAAAAAAATGCATAAAACATTTACCTAGGTTGCTTTCTCTCAACTTCTTATTCTTAGGAAAGTCAATAGTTTCCAGCTGCATCTCTCTAATGCTACCAGAATTCCCACCTTCCATCACTTTACAAACCATATTTACAGCATCTTGTAAGTCATCCTTTCCTGTAAGATCAAAATCTCACAACTCATCAGTCCTGGTAATCAGGACACGCCTCAAAAACATTAATACTAGCACTAACATTAATGATTACACTGACAATGAACTGCATTGGTCCTCCCACATCAACCTCTAGCATTTACTATATGTTCTCCATTCATGATAAACTTACAACTGACCTACACCTAATAGGAAGATAAACCATGTTTCATTGTCTTGAGCATTAGGCACCCTTAAGCTATGATTAAGAGGGCAATCACACTAAGGCACCGGCTCAAAGCAAGGAAGACGAAATTTTAAGTCTGTGTTGTTTACATCTCAAAATTCAAACTTCCACTAACTTTTGTTCTAAAGCCACAATGTAAACAGAACAAGCACCAAATTCTTTCAATAATCATTCCAACTCAACCTCTTCTCTCATATACAATGAGAATCACAACTAACTCAAAGTATCACTGCAATGCAAACATTCAAACCAAAAACATTCTTACCATAAAACAAATAACATTTTATGTGAACCAAACAGAATGCTTTTATTTCCCTCATCCACCTAAAGTTACACTCTTTTCTCTAAATACATGACCTAAATTATCTAATTTAATTATACCAACATTGTTAATTAAGTTAGTAAAACCACGTGATACAATATTAGTATATCACCAAAAACACCCTGATCATCCACATTTACTCTCACCCTCCCTCCATTGCCTAGCACTGAATACTATCAATAAGTATAGTTTGTTCACACACACACACACACACACCTATATATATATATATATATATATATATATATATATATATATATATATATATATATATATATATATATATAGGACTTAAATGACCTCCCAAACAGGCCAAATATTTAGCACCGGGATTAAAAAAAAAACCCACAATCAAAACTTCAAGAAATCAAAAAACCCACAAGAAAAAAGACTAAAAAACTTACTTTTGTTGTCAGATTTACATAGTTTACCAGTAACATGAAGGGCAAAACTGTCCTTTTGGCCAGTGGGCAAACCTTTGGAGGAGAAAAAAGACAATAAAGACTTCCAAGTAACAGAGGAAGCAACAAGATCAAGACCTCTACTAATAAAGTAACCATTGAACTTAACAGTCCAAGGTTGAAGACCAAACACTGTAGCTATGTACCCAAGATCGATTTTTTCTTCGTCCCAAGATACTAGCAGTTCAACTAGTTTAGACATAGAAGGACATAACAGCTTTATCACTATGGGCTTATTAGCTGACATGGTTTCCCTTCTCTCTCGCTATATCTAATCGCTATGTATGAATGAATGAGCAAGAACTATGAAGTATGGTTACTAACTGAGAATAACTGAAAACTGAATATTTATATAAAGATCACATAGAAGTGTTTTGTTTTGGTTTGGGTTCCAACGGTTTCTGGAAGGGTCATGGGAGAGAGAAGTAGAAATTGGTGTTCGTAGTGATAGTGGACCCGACATACACAACTTCGGGTCGGGTTTAGAGATCGGGTCTTTCTCTCGGTTTTCTTTTATTTTTTTATGAGAAAACTCATTTTTCTTTTTTTTTATACATGATCAAGGTATCCCCTCACTCGACAAGTGAGAGACTAATCCTCGTTGATTTGTAGGCACCTCAAAGGGTGAGACAGCTGGCCTGGGAGATTTAATGTTACTCCATACCCAACGCCAAGGATCGAACCCCAAACAATTGGTTAAGGGTGAATGAGTCCTTGCCACTCAACCACACACCCCAGGTTAAAACTCATTTTTCTTTTATAGGGTCTTTCTCTACTGTCTCTTTTTTTTATCCATGATCAAGGTATTACCACTCGACAAGTGAGAGACTAATCCTCCGCTGATTTGTAGGCATCTCAAAGGGTGGGACAGCTGGCCAGAGAGATTTAATGCTTCTCCATACCAACGCCAAGGATCGAACCTCAAAGAATTGGTTAAGGGTGAATGAGTCTTTGCCACTCAATCACACACCTCAGGTTCTTTCTCTACTGTTTCTTTCCAAAAAAGGAAAGGAAATAATTGAAATGGAAATGTAAGGAATTTGTTTTAATTGAAGAAATGTAGGGCTATTTGGTTGGACTGAAAGTGTGTAATGGAAATGGAAATGAAATTGCGTATAATGAGTAAAGATGGAAAGTAGAGGTAAATTAGATAATGATGAGATATAAAATTTTGTGGGGCCTAGAAAGTGTGAGATGGAGATTGAAAGTTTGTTGGCCGGGATATATAGAAATTACTTTTTCATTTCCCTCTTTTAATTTCTTTTCCCCTTTTCTGTCTACCAAACTGGCCCTAAGGAATTGGAAATTACTGAAATTGAATTGAAATAAAAAAAAGTTGTAAATGACCATATTACCTTTAATGATTATTTGTTAATAAAAATTACATTTAAACTCAATAATCAATAATTAGCACAATATATTATTTTAAATATAATGAAATAAGCATTTAAAATTAAATGTAATTTGTACTAGTGTACAATGGGAATTGGGTTAGGAAATTCAGTGGCCCAAGAAATGGAATTGGTAAGGATTCTCTCAACAAAATACATGAACTAGATAGAACTAGTGATTGACCTGTGTGATGCACGGGGATGCTGTTGTGTTATGTGATTTTTCATTATCATTTAATCTGATCTTAGATACAAAATTAACATGATTTAATAATCTTAGTCCAATTCATATATTTTCAACTTGGTCATCCAAGAATCAAACTCGTCCGTGTGTAAAAATTAAAAGAAGAGTCAAACTCCATTTTCAATTTCTCCTAGCAATTGTCTTTGTTGGGTGAATTTCCCTGAAAAAATATAGTTCCTTTAGTGATCAATTCAACAATTTTAGGTATATGTGAAATTTGTAAAAGTAGAAATTTTAAATAAGGGTGTTGTTGGAAAATACTATCAATGTATGATATATTTAGTGATCAATTCGACAATTTTTTGTATATGTGAAATTATTAAAGTTAGACTTCTAAGTCCTAACATCAAACAAAATGGTAAGTCTCCCATATTATTTATAATTAGGTTCCCTTGTCAGACATATGAAAATAATCATCAACACAACCCATCAACACAATGGTAAATCTCCCATATTATATATAATTAAGTTTTGTATTCAACTTAATATTATAAAAAATAAACTATCATCTAATTCTTAATATAAAATCAATTTGACTTGTATTAAAAAAATCTAAAGAAACAAAACTTTTAAATTATTCAAAAGCGCTTTAACTCATGAATAAGTTTGATTAAGGTAAATTAAATTAGTAATGGAAAACAACTATAAGTACTCCAAAATATTTGTTAGGTTTCTCTAATTCATAGGCAATTTTTTATTATTCAAAATTAATTTTCCATGATTTATTAGGCATAAAAAAACTAAATGCATTAAAAGCATATAAATTAGAATATGTATTCTATAAACCTGGGGTGTGTGGTTGAGTGGCAAAGACTCATTCACCCTTAACCAATTGTCTGGGGTTCTATTCCTGGTGTTGGGTATGGAGAAACATTAAATCTCACATGCCAGCTGTCCCACCCTTTGAGGTGCCTACAAATCAGCGGGGGATTAGTCTCTCACTTGTTGAGTGAAGGGATACCTTGATCATGGATAAAAAAAGAATTTGTGTTCTATGAAAAGAAATAAATATTGAAGAACAATTCCCAAATTAGTTTATTTGATTGTCTCTTATTTATGACTACTGCAAATTATCTTTTTTAAGAAAAATACAAATTTATAATACATGTAATATATTGAACTTGACTGAGAATCAAACCCCCATACAAAACAAAAGTAATGTTGAAAGCTAACATTTTTCATTAACATAGAATCATTATCACTGATATTTAATATTGAGCATTAATAGTTATCTATAATTTTGCATTTACTTTTGTAGACTTTCTTTTAACAATAAGTCATTTGTTGCTTCCTTGATTTTTTTATATTTGTGTGAAATTAGGTGAATCTTTGTAGAAAGAGAATCACCATTATTGGGCGCTCTTTTGTGGCTAAGTGCATAGAAACTTGAATTAAGTTTATTTTCATTTAACATTAATTTCGGCAAAACTTCTACCTAATAACACATGCCAAAATTTTAGTGTACCATTGAAAATGTCATCCAAATTGTTAATACTATCATTCCAAAACTTCACAATTTATAGTTCCATATCAGCTGCTAACAAATCCTTCATAAATTTGTATGTTAATGAAACGTAACATACTAAAACTTCTTTGGTAAGAGAATCCACTACATAATTTGACTCATTGGATGACCATTCAATCTCAACATTCCAACCTTGCTGCTTTAGCTGCACTACTTAATGTAACAAATCATCACAACCTTAATAACGTTACTTTACTCAAAATTTTGTATTAGTTAGGACATTGATATATTCAGAACATAAGAATAAAAAACTAATTATTTATAAGATGATATTAAAAAAACATGGAAATTTCAACAATATTATGCACAAAAGTTATAAAACATTTACTCTATATACACTGAAAAGTCATGTAAATTGGTCAGAATATCTTCACATTTACTCCACATTTCCCTTTCATATGCTCTTTGATTCTAATGCAGTTTACTCTACAATTCTTTGAATGGTCGTCAATATCATCAGGTTGCAGGATTATGGAGTGGCTGTGAAAATAATGATATTGAATGAATCATTAAATTAGAATGTAGAGTAAACTATGTGGGGAAATAAATGTGGAGTATGCTGCAAAAGTCAATTTACATTAATCACCCTCACAATTAATGGTAGAAAATGACCATCTAGCCTACTATCTAATGAGAGGCATCATCTAGCATTTGCTCTCGATTTTTTCACCCGACACTTCTTTGTGTAAGCAAATATCTTTATTTGCCTTTTCTTGAACAAAATAACCATCAACATCTTCTGATTAATCGGGGATAAGTCGTCACTTGAATCAGCTTTGAAGAAGACTTTTTGTCATGCTCATTTATATCCATGTCATCTTCACTCCCATCGTTTCCCAAGTGTTCCTTGTCGTTTCCCAAGTCTTCCTTGTCTGCAGCTTTGGCAAAGTACATCTTGACTAAACCATTTATTCTTTATTTCCCCTTGAGTGGGCTCCAAAACTTCAGCAAGCGGAACCATCAAAGGACTTGCATCTTGATCTCCTAGCTCTTTATCAGAGTCATACTTAGGCTGAACAATATTATCAGCCTTACCATCCTATACACCCAAGAAAAATATTCTTAATGTGAAATATATATAGGATAAAGGGTCAAATCTAGCACTGAACTATTGACCAAAGTACACCCCACATAAAAATGAATTTCGGGGCTCAAAACTAGCACTGATCAAGTACAAAGTGAGTCAAATATAGCAAAACCGTCAATTTTAACGGGTTTGACCATTAAGTTTGACTTGATTATACCAGATCATCTGCCACATCACCTTATTAGGCTAGGTTAGCTGCCACATCATCCCCTCTTTGCCCTGTCATCATCTTCTTCCTCCAAAGCCACCTTCACTTCGCAGAATACCATCACCCACCCACAACCACCATTCACCAAATCAAACTTCCTATTCCCTCTCCTTCTCTCTCTCCCCCATGCAATGAAGTCAGATGTTGCGTCAATGAAGCATACGAACAGATATGCAGGTGTAATACACTACCTCATCCATCTCAAACATGAACACCCCGTCCTTGTCGCCTGCGCCGCCCTCCTCCACCTCGAGCACCAGATATACCTTCAGATCAGACCTCCGACCCACGCCCACTCACCAACTTCTTCGACCTCATCGTCCGCATCGGCGTTGGAGCCATCCTCGCAGCCATTATCACCCCGACGACGACTCCGGCCGCCCCCTCTATTCCGCCCACAGCGCCCTCCACCTCATCTCTCACCACCACTACTTTGCTCAGACCTCCGGTCATGATTTTGCTCAAATAATCATCTCCTAGCATCACAACTTAATGTAATGTTCTGGGCAGTTTGTGGAATTAAAAGTGACCATGATATTTTTGGAATTTGATGAATTTATTTAGAATGGAGAAAGTTCAGAGTTTGGGTTGTTTGAGGATGATGATTAGGATGGAGTTGGGAGGAAGATGGTGAATAGTGAGGAGTATTTTGTTATTGTAGTATTTTTTTTGTTTGGTGGGCATTGATGTGGCAAAGATGCTGATGATGCAGTGACGTGGCAGGTGACTTGTACTAATCAGGTGATGTGGCAGGTGATGCAGTCAAACTAAACGGTCAAACCAATCAACTTTCACGGTTTTGCTACATTTGACCGAGTTTGTACTTGATCAGTGCTAGTTTTGAGCCCCGAAATGCATTTTTATGTGGGGTGTACTTTGGCCAATAGTTCAGTGCTAGATTTGACCCTTTACCCATATATATATATATATATATATATATATATATATATATATATATATATATATAAATTGATTTTTAATTCCATCAACATGAATTTATGTGCTTTACAAAAGCTATTAAGACTCGATCCATTTTTCAGTTGTGTAACTTTTACAGGACTATCCAATTGAGCAATGCATATCAAATGGTAGGAGAGGAAACTAAATGACAACCAAACACAAATGGAGATGGAACAACCAAATCTAATCTAATTGTATGCTTAAATTTCATATAGATAGAATTAAGTTGCAAAGGAAAAAGTTCCTTATCTCTAAGAGTTGACTCTGCTCTTCATGGGATTTCATCATACGCTTCTGTTGGTTTTCAGAACCACCCATGATATGCTCATAGTCTTGATCAAATAACTCTTCCATTTCCTCATCATATCTGATATCCAGACATACTAATTACAACACAATAAGTTAGATGCAAGAATGTAAGTGATTACATAAAACAATACCAACAACAACAATACAATAACTAATTAATCACCCTTTATGTTCTTTATTAGAATCTTCTAGGTCACTGGTTGAATTATCTTGGTTATCATTTGTTTCCTTATTATCACTATCCTTAAGTTCACCTTCACCATGCCCATATTCTGCAATAGATCGTATCACTAAATCATTCTTCCATCCAAATTGGTGGACATGCATTAATTCTACTGGGGACAAATCCTAGCCTAAAGGATTCAGCACATAAATACTAAAGTAAATTTTAAATTACAACAATCTCATCCTTTTTTAGGCGAAAAACAATCCTGTCATCGTTACTTATATAGAAGTTATGCTGAATTTTATACTCAAATATCTGGAAATCATAAAAACTATATGAACATAGGCAGAGTTTTCAATGAATTTGAAAGGAAGAATGTCTTGGTTCATTGTAGTTTTAATTCTCAACCTCACATTTACTCACCTGCTCATCCAAATTTAAAAAATACTTGGGATCTCTTGCAGCTAGGAATGGTCTTCCATAAGTGGTATGAAACTGTATAGAGTTACATTAAACACACGATTCACGACAAAAAAAATCAATGGAAGAGAGAAAACAGATTAATAGTTCTGAGATTGATTTACTTAAAGCTGATGATGGAGCATGCAAAATTCCTACTCCTTGTCACCCTATTAAAAAATTACAACTTTGCCTATATGTTCTAAAATAAAAAGTTAAGAAGTTAGCCACAGTACCAAGCTCATGACACCTCAAAATCCTGACCCCACATTTCAGTAAACAATCTAAATGAAAAATATTTAAACAAAATTCAGCAAAAGAATTATATACGTGAACTATCTAAATGAAAACAATATTGAGCAGAAAGTTAACAATTTAACAAAAGGGAAGGGAATAATAGTTTGTCAAGGATCAAACTTTTTAGCAAATATATAGTTGTCCTTACCTTTCCCACATCATAACAGTGTGTGATACTTCCATTCCTAGCATCACCATCAGCCCCTAGACAAAAAAGGTATCACACCAATCTTGAATTAATCTAAATCAGAACCTCAATTAAATAACATAATTCATGATCAGAAAACAAAAGCATAACTATTATTAGGCCACCAAGCCTATAAAAGGTATCACACCAATCTTGAATTAATCTGAATCAGAACCTGAATTAAATAACAGAATGCATGATCCAAAAACAAAAGCATAACAATTTTTAGCCCTTACCTTCAAAAGTTACATCTCCTGATTTGTTGGATAAGAAAGACTTTCAACATTATCAACATTTATTATTATATCATCCAAATTCAGAATTGCAGCTTGAGAGTAAGGAATAAAAATCTACCCAGTAGCATGTATATCATGTAAACCATGGCAATATATAAACTACTCTTTCCGGTCCCTAATGTAAGAGCTAGCCGCCAAAAAAACGCTTCTTAAGAAAACATGTGAATGTTAGTTGGATGTCTAAAATTAATGCTTCTTTTCCAAAATTGCCCATATTTATTATGGTATTTTTAAGAGAGAGAAATACATAAGCATTAATAAATATGAAAGAGAATTAGGGGTAAAGTAGGAAAAAATGTATTAAATGAGGAGAGAATGTGGGGTGAGCTCTTACATTAGGGACCAAAATCATTCAAATTTTGGGCTCTTACATTAGGGACTGGAGGGAGTATTAGACTGTCCATTATCCCGTTACACAGTGCAATCAAAAATAATAAACTCATATATGATGTGGTATACGGTAAGGGTCAATAGTAATAATAATTATAAAGTATAAACTCATTTACTGTCACTACCATCAGTGAAAGAGGGAGAGAACAGTTAAACCTAAAAATGATTATCCCATTCATACCCAATTTCATCCACTTTTCCCTATTTATAGGACAACTATTTCCCAAATACATTTATTACTCTTGACCCTTACCGTTTACCACATGTCAATTTACATAGTAGGTCATACTACAGGATCGAAGATTTTACCCCATTCATGCGAAATTACATGTCAGAATAAGAAGATAACAAAATTGTAAACTTTATGTTAAAAGATCATGTAGTGACAGTAGCATCAACCTTACCTCTATGTTACCAATTGTTTTGTAAATTTCCCAAATCTATCAAAGATGAATATTTCAGAAGTTTGCCAAAGTCTATGCACATGAAAAATATTAAGGAAAGAATCCTCGATAATATAAATTTAAGGCAAGAAGTCACAGAAAAAAACCATATATTGAATACTAAGCAGCTCCAGAAACAAATAGGTATTAACATAACATCCAAAAAGCTATAACACACCTAGTATTTATTATTATTACTTCTAATACGTGGGCCTTCAACATCATGGGCAATCCAATAATGGATCGCAAGTCACGTTTCTTGTCATCATGCCCATTTCATCGACCAAGATATTATGATTGAAGCAGTAATGGTTGAATTGCCAAGAGCATGGGTTCTCAACTTCCTTAATGATCTCCCTCACAGAAATAACCCTTCTAACTCATCATACCTTGTCACAGAAATTACCCATTGACCACTACAACTCTATTATAAAGGACTTTTCCTACAATTGATGAAGCAATCATAGAAGGTTACCATTAAGTCATAAAGTTGAGAAAATATACAAATAAGCAAGCATCCTAGATTAAATTTAAAAAAGAATTAAGATAAAACAAACAGTTATAAAAATCAACTACTAGTTTGTTTTTTTAAAAAATAAAAATAAAAAGCCCAATCCAATAAAAGATCCCATGAAAAGCAGAACAGAGAAATGTGATTAAATATCAATGCAGAAAAGGATACATGGTAAACAGAACTTAAAGTTAAGAGCTTCCAATTCAACTTTGTTCAAAGTGTGACACTGATGTCAATCTTTAATCAGCATTAGAGTATTTACACTGTTCTTAACCAAAGGGAAACGTCTATTTAAAATATATCAAATATAGGTCTGTAAATATAATACAGGTTGTAATAACCTCTGTTGCCAGAAGTAAGCTATTACATTCATCTGCAATAAGTACGAAGTTATCATACAACTGCCAAAAAGACATATATGAGGTGATTAATCTAAAGAGGCATATATTATAAAAAGGCAGAGAAAAAAATCACCATCAATTGGTCCGTAAAATAAATTTAGACCAACAATCAAGGGTATTAACATACAAAATTAGGAAACATGAAAAATAGATTCAGAATTAGAAATGAAATCATATTCAAATTTTAAATCAAAACATGTGTATGTTGTTTTGAGTAGAAATAAAAAGAGAGAAAGCGTGGGAATATGTGTTTTTAAGCAGGTTGGGAAATAATAATGAGGTGTTGCATTGTCCTCCAGGAGCATCTTGCGGCCTTGTCGTTGACCGAAAATCGCTGGGTGGGAGAGGAGAGAAGACAGAGAGTGGAGATGGTAAGGAGACAGAGAGACAGAACAGAAAAGACACAATTGGAACATGGATGGAAGACATTAATGTGTTATTTTTCTTATTTTTAATCAAATTTTAAATACTTTTAATTTAATGTTACAAATAAGCATACTTTTGCCATAATAGTAATATTATATGTATAAACTTTATGAGTACTTTCTAGAGAATTGATAAAAAAAATACTTTTACATGTTTAAAATCATAGATTTGAGATTTTAACTAAGCAAGTAACGATGAATTCATTGGCAAGGGGATTGAACAATGAGTGTCGGGTTGTCCATCATATCGCGAGTTCGATCCTGAGGAATTGTCCTTGGATTGTGGGTGAGCCCAATCCTAAAATTTTGTTATAAAAAAATATATTAACAACTGTATATCATATTTTTAAGATTTTAGTATTATAAGGTATTTTGTTGTGATTAAGGTTTGGAGTTATACCGTTAGATGGCGCTTCAACAGAATACATTGGCGCCAAATTCTTTTCTTGAGAAACAAGCAAACCTCAAAAAGCTGAAAGCATCAACATGCAAAAGAAAACACTCATCTATGAAGGAAAGAAAGATGGTAAGAGAAAACCCAGAAATCATGTTGCACGGAAATGAGAGAAGAATCTCAAATTTCAAAGCTTTCCCATCATTATGGTTGCTTCTATAGTGGGATTTCTTGAAGCCAATGGAAGAGTTTGGAAAAATATATGCCTCACTCTTTGCTTATCCTAATTGACATTTCAAAGCATCTTATATACTTTCCTTTGGGAGACGTACATACAGTATTTATATATTTTCTTTAACCTTTTTATAATTTGCTTCCTTTACATTTATGATTTTAATCATAAAATACATTTAGAGAAGTTGAATTCAGGTTGTTATGTAGAAACACTATCTCTTTTGATTGATACAGCCCCTTTGGATCTTATTAGTCTTTGAAAAAAAATAAACTTTTGGTATGTTCATTTGGAGATGAGAACTTGTGAAAATTAAACTAAAAAAACAAATTGAAATTTTCAGTGATAAACACAGTTTTTTCTCTCTAAAAGCTTAATTCATGATGCTTCATGGCTTGTTTTTGCAGCTTGCAAGAACAAATTGTTTGTGAAATTGTTTTTATCTAGCTAGTATTTGACCTTAAAGTTAGGTGATATTTATTGCTTATTTTTATTTTCAAATTAAAATGCCATTGGTAGTGAATCTGGTAGGGAGGAAATTTGGAAATTGGAAATTAAATGTTATATTCTAAGTTGGATTTCTCATAATGAAATGACAATATGCTGTTTTTGACTGCAGTTTTTTATTTTGTCTATTGAAATGGCTGTTCCTAAAGTGGACAAAAGGATGCTTGAAGAACTTGAAACAATGGGATTTCCTAAGACAAAGGCAACTCGGGCACTACATTTTTCTGGTTAGTCTATTTATCATCTAAACATATTTCTAAGACATGTCTTTTCTTTTGCTTGCTGATTTGTATACTAACAGTTGTTCCTTTTTAATACTAAACAGTTGTTTCCTATTATGCTTTGCATTATTTTTTAGTCAAGAATGGACAAATATGTTGGCTGAGGATGAAATGTCTTTGACCATATTAATTTAGTCCTCCATGTGTACACCAATTTTCTGATGGAGTAATACAAGTGTCGGTCCAAAAACAATAAATTGGTTAAATTAATCGTAACACATTCACATAAAACTGAAAGGAATGTGTCTCTGTGTATTTGGTGGATCAAATGAGTACTTTGTGCATATATGTTTTCCCCGAGTTTGTTATTTGCAGTTTTTACTATATTTCCTTAAACCCATATGTTAATTTCTCTTTTCTAGGAAATGCTAACATAGAGGATGCTATAAATTGGATAGTTCAACATGAGAATGATCCTGATATTGATGAGATTCCATTGGTAAGTTTCTGTATCACTGCTTTCATAATTTTAAATATTGTTTGTGTGAAATGCTGATTAAAGTTCTCACTTTCCAAAGCAGAACTGCTTCTTAAGCTTTTGAGATTTCTTCTGATATTTTATTATGTGAAACTAGAGTGATTTACCAAAATATTTCAGTTCCATAGATACATGGCATGGTAGATTGATATGGTTAGGCTAACTCATTTTTTCAATTTTTCACACTCTTTCAGGTAGACATAGATATTGAGATTAATTCTTCTAATTCATTCCCTATAACAGAAGAAATGGAAATCAAGGCACAGAAGCTAAGGGAGAGTGGTTCCTCTAATTCATTCTCTATTGCAGAAGAATCACAAAACAAAGCACAGAAGAGAAGGTTTTGATTGCAGCTGTTCAAACTATTTTTCAAGCAATTGTTGCATGTGACAAATTGACTAGATCTTACTCCCTCCAGTCCATAATATAAGAGTTCAGCAGTCAAAACACATTTCTTTTCCAATTTCGCCCCCATTTATTATGGAACTATTAAGATAGAGAAATATATAAGTATTAATAAATATGAAAGAGAGCAAGGGACAAAGAAAGAAAAACACATCAAATGATGAGAGAATGTAAAGGTAAGCTCTTATATTTTGGACAAAAAACGTTCAAACTTCGGACTCTTATATTACAATGGGAGGGAGTATTTTTGACAACTGTAATTGTTATATTTATATGGTGCTATAACTCATTTAAAATTAAACTCATAATTTCCCTTTCTCATGGTTGGTTCCTGTTACTATTGATGCCCTCAGTAGGGAACAATTGCATAACATGAAAGAAGAGGCAGAAAAGAGATTGAAGATAGAAATGGAAAAGGTACATGCTTTTGATTAAATAATTTCTCTACTATCCAATAACCTTTTGTCCAAAATTCAATAAACTTCAAATAAGTGTAAAGGTTAGAATAATTTTCCTTACTAGTTCAACCCATTTTGGTGGAATGATCAAGAAGTTAAGATTTCCATTACTTCTATATTAATGTCTTACCCTGTGTAAACATTGATTGATGTAATTTTTTTACTGCTTTTAGGAGAGAATCCAAGCAGGTAAGAAACTCAATGAGATGAGGCGAATTGCTGAAGAAAATGAAAGGCAACGGTATGTCCATATTTAATAGCTGAGATCTATATTTTTTTTTCTAGTTCTATAAAAATGTTAGGTGGTTCCACACTTCCACTTAAACATGCCGGTTGGCAGACATATAGCCTTAAGGAAAGCAGAGAAAGAAGAAGAGAAAAGAGCAAGACAAAAAGTCATGCAGAAACTTGAACAGGACAAGGTGGATTATTTATTATCTAGGACAAAAGTGCAATTTTGATGCTAACTAATGACCCAAGGAGCATTTTTAATACCAACTATCGCAAGGTGCACCAATGGTACTCATTTGTTTCAATATCAAAAATGCCACATGTGGAATAAATGAGTAGTATCATTAGTGCACCTCGCTATAGTTGGGTATTAGAAATGTTCCTTAGACCATAGTTTAATATCAAAATTGTACATTCGCTCTATTATCTATACTTTGACTGCGAGCTTTTATCAACTTTACTTTAATATGTTGAATAAGACAAATTTCTTCTTCATAGGTTATAAAAGGCATTCATTGATTTGTGGAATATAAACCCTGTTATGATATATGATTATGTGTTCCATTTTATTGTGAACATTATTGATAACGCTTGAAGTTTGTCTACTTTGACAGATAAACAGAAGGTCAAACCTAGGGTTACCCCTGGAAGAAGGGCATGGTAATGTGAAGTCTTCAGTTAAAATAGCCCAAAAAGAAACGGTATGATATCTTTTTTGTCTTAAGTTGAACATTTGAACTTAAAGATCCATGTACTTCAAATTTAAACAGGATATATCATTAATGCACCAGTACCATTCAAAATTTTAAACACTTTATTGTTTAAACGGAAACTGCAGATTCCAAATCCTGTTTACACTGTTACAAAAGTTGAGCTCTTGAGAGAATGTTTGAGGTCCCTCAAGCGTAATCATCAGGTGAATATATTTTATTTTTTTATTCAGCTAGTTTGGCTGATTATGTGACTAATACAAGAGTTATGTAATCCTCCTATGATACTTATTTGGTCCTTTACTCTTGTCCTTTCTTGCTTGGATAGGTTTTTTGTCTTGGGTTTATAGTCCCCCCCCCCCCTCTCAATTAGAAAATAACATTTTTCTTTTCAGTTCATATATTGTTTAAAGAGAAGGACCAATTTTTCATGTGCATTTTGTGGATGAAAACTGTAGTGATCACCTTTCACTAAAAAAATGGAGTTAAACAAAATGCAGTGATCATCTTATCTAATCAAAAAATTGACTGAGAAAAATCTATGTCATCATTTATTCCTGCAAATTTCACATCAAACTTTACATCCATGCCTCATTTTTAATTGGATGGTATATGTTGATGTTTTTATTATCTTTTTAGATTTACTTTATATCATGAGAATCCACAAGAAGCAGATTACAAATTCTGATGCTTCCAATCACAGTTATACAGGAACTCCACATAACAAGCTTTATTCTGCCAGTCTTGCATTATTTTTCTAATGGAAGTTAATCATAGCAGCTGCTTTTCTAATTCTCTCTTTTTAAAATTCTTATAGGATGAGCATGTAAGAGTCAGAAGGGCATTTGAAACACTCTTAATTTATGTTGGAAATGTTGTGAAGAATCCCTACCAGGAAAAATACAGAAAGATCCGATTGAGCAACCCATTATTCCAGGTAAGACATTGTCTTGATCAATGCTAATACTTCAGTTTCTCTGAATTCTTCAACCCTTTAAATACTTAATTTAAGCTAAGACATTATAAGTTGTTTGCCTGTGGCTCCAAGGTGAAAGTTTGGGAGATATTGTGGATTCCATGTATTTTATCAAGTAGATTAAGTTATAGCCACTTTTTATGTTTTATCTGTCATAATATTTTAATATCACTTTATGAACAGGATAGAGTAGGGAGTTTAATTGGAGGTGTGGAATTTCTCGAACTATGTGGATTTGAGAGAATGGGAGATTTTTTGTATCTTCCTGAGGAAAATGTGGATATAACACTACTAAATTCAGCTGGCTTGGTGTTAAAGTCTGCTATTACAAATCCCTTCTTTGGGCTATTTAGTACTCGGACATTGTTATAATTATCTTTCAGTAATCTTCAATTCTACTCTTGATACTAGTATGGAAAATGATGTATCTATTTTAGGATCTCTTATATCAAATAAAGATACTATGTTGTAATTTGGCAATGAATGCAGTTGGTTTTATCGATATGCCATCACTTTCATGTTCTTGAATATATTAGACTACTACAGAACGACCTTTGTTCTTGATTATTGTTTTTGCAGAACATGTATTTGAGACGATCTAAGTGATGTCTAAGGATACTGTCCTTAAGGGCCCTTTGAATAAGAATAAAAGTGGAAATGTTGGTTTAAAATGTTGGATATAAAAATGATATTTTCAAACATGGATAGATTATGATAGTTAATATAGTAAAAGTATAATAATCCTTTAGAAATAACCATTAATTCTCAAAATATTCATCACATTGAACCTTTTGGCACTGTCATATAGTTGAATCCTAACGGGGCCCATGAAAATTCATGTTATTGAAAATATCATTGCACACACTATCTCATAGATTATTGATAAAAAAACTGAAGATTCTAAATTCAAGACTTAGAATACTTCAACATATTAGATGAAAATAGGTTCATACTTCAACCATGATTCTGCAGAACTCTTGCATCAGATCCTCAGGTAATTCCAGGCAAATACTTAGACTTCCTTCACCTTGTGTTCCTGGCAACACCATAACCAAACTAGGCTTAAGTTCAAGTGGAGTTGCACTTTTTACTCTACCCCAAGCAAATTCTTGATCCTCTAGGCCTAATTTCCACCATGCCACCAATGAAAAACTGTTTTCTGTGCAGGGAACTCCTCTACTTTGCTCTAACCAATCAATGCTTGACCTCACATACTCTTCATTCATCCTTTCAATCCCCTCTTGCACTTTCCTTATCAGATAACCATCTTCTTGTTCTTTTAGCTCCTTTACTGTAGCTCTAGCAAATCCAGGGACAATTGCATTACCTGCAAACAGTTCTCCTTCTTTCATTTCTGGCACAATCCACTTCCTCACATCAATTGGGAAAAGCATCGTCGATATCTCCTTGTCTGGCATCTTCATTGCAATGCTCCTTGCCCTCCATATTCTCACTGCAACTACTTGAAAGGAACTGATCTTCTTTGAGATGTTATTATTCTTCTTCTTGAAGCTTAAAACTTGTTGTGGTGATAAATGAAGCACATGAACTTTGATATCTGTCATGGTTCTTGATTTGGTGACCTTAACTTTGCTAATTGTGCCGCGAGAAGTGAACAAATGATAAGTATTGTTTGTGTCTGTGAGTTTGGAATACTCATAATGTGGATGATTAATCTTTAGAGGGTTTCTTGCTTTGAGAAATGTTCTATCTGCATTTGGTATTATTCTGAAACTTTCACCTCTTGTTAAGGCAGCTAAGTTTTTCTCAAAGTCGCTTATTGATACACCATCAAGTGCACAATGATTGTAGTAAGAGGCAAGAGCTATGCTTCCACATCCAAACTGAGTTAGCTGTCATAACCAGCAAAATAATTAATAAATCTAAGCACATTTTTATAGCAGTTCTTTTTTTTTTTGCCAGAGTTTTATAGAAGTTATAAGAAATCAAACTGCTCATGATAAAATAATGATAGATTGTTTCAATTTCATGTTAGCTAATGTGTATTGTAATTAATAGTGTTTTTTAGACAAGGATCAGCCAAATAACACATGATCGGTATGTGTGTGTGTGTGTGTGTGTGTGTGAGTGTGAACTTGATAAAAAGAAAAAAAATATGTGAACCTGATTAAAAATAAAGTGAAACTATAAAGGTTTAGCTACTATATAAGAAGCCAATCTATCAATAACAAAATTCTGTATTGTTTCAGCTGCACATTAGTTGTGTATTGTTTAAATTGTTGCACATTACTTTGGACTGCAATGAATAGATGTTGTTTTTGGTGAATAATGAATATATGTTCATTAGCAAAGGACTTGTTAAACAAACTCAATAAGATAAATTAAAATTAAATCCACGTTAAACATGTATTAATGTATGTTGAAACAGACAAAAGTTAGATCAGAATCATGAAACTATGACATGCTCCAATATAAGAAAGAAATAATGAAAAAGAATTTCAACAAAACTAGAAACCTGTATAGATGTGATAGGCCTATCTTTCAAGTCTATTTCTTCATCAGCATCTTCATACAAGAAACAAGCAAGATGCTTTAAGTTTGGATTAGACACAGACAACACACCGATTTCACTCAACTTCTTGTCAATTTTTGCTGCAGCGACAACAATGCCGGCTCCATTACAGTCGATCTCAAACCGATCACCATCTTCTGAGCTCACCAGCCTACCAGCCATGAAGTCATAATGCACAAGAATTTGGCGTAGAGCACTATACACCTTGTTACAAATCTCAGAAAAACTCATTTGGTTACTTGGAGGATCAAAGAAGGAGGAAGAATCTTGATAAGCAACAAGAGTTAAGTCAATATTTGACAAGAACATTCTCTTGTTAGGTGTGGACTTTTCAGGACAAATCAAAATTTTCTCAATTAGTTCCATATCATCCATACTTACCTTCCTGTTTGATAATACTTGGCTTGGACTAATCAAAATCTAATGCAGTTTCTAAATATTAGTGAAGCTAACTCTAATGTTTGATGGTTTTTGACTAAGTTGGTTAAATATAGCATTGTTTTTGTAACATCTTGAGAGGCATATTTATGTAGAATTAATGAAAGTTTTGTTACATACTGTTATTTCTCTTCAGTTATGACTTTCTAGAGATAAAATTGCATTTGAGAGTTAATAAATTGTCACATAAATTTTGACTGTTTTATGTTGTTTTATGATATACATTTAGGAATATTTTATTTGTTCGGTTATTACTTTTGATGTAATTTGGAACCATACTATATATTTATTTCATGATCCTCGGAAGTCGGAACCATATTCTTTTTCATTTGGTGGGATGAGTTTTGATTGTCAGATCGGACCCAAAGAAACCAAGTTTATAAGACAGAATTTTTTAATTGTGAATAAACGTTTTTGTTGGAAGTTTTGATCCCAAAAAATAGTTTTATAAGCAACAACTACCTAATGCAAAACAAATGATAAGTTAAACTTAGCTAAAAACAATAAATATGTACTAAACATAATTTTGCCCCCAATATTCATTTATTTATGAAGATGATGAGTGTGTGAGAAAAAGAACTTGAGGGATATATTTATTAATTGATAGTGAAAGTGAAAAAAGAAGTTAGTAGAATTTTAGACAAAGTCAAATTCTTACATGCATGTTGTCACGGACTTGGTGTTTTCTACCAACTGTCACGTGCGACACTAGCAAACTTCCCTCTCTTGAATGCTAGTCAGCCTCTCTCTTAACTCACAATGGAAGTTAAGTACTAAGAAGGAACTTGGATCTCAAAGAAAGGAACTTCTATTGATCACTCTCAAAGACTTGCAAGAGCTCTCAAACTTTGGATGGTTGAAAATGAGAGGTGGTGAGGCCTATATATACTAATTCCACCTCCTCAATGGACGGCTAAGATCTATTTGATCTAACGGTTACAATTGATTCTCTAGAATATTCTACCAATCTCTATAACTATTTACAATATTCTAAACTATTCTAGAATATTCCTGAATACTCCAAGATTCTCCATAAAGCTCTACAAGCTTCCACAGAGTTCCAGAAGCTTCCAGGATCTTCCAGATGCTTCCATAACCTTCTAGAGAATTCTAGATGATTCCAGAGTGTTCTAGAGCATTCCAGAGGGTTCTAGAATGATCTAGACTATTCCGGACTGTTCCGGATAATTCTGGGCATCTCTGGAAATAATTTTGAGTGGTTCGTGACATTCTCCCCCACTCAATGTGGCGACGTCCTCGGCGCATCACTCCAGTATGCATCTTCTTTGTATCGGCCCATTTCTTCCTCTTCTTGGCTGCCTTGACCAAGTAAGCTTTTGCCAAGTCAGTCTTCTCATACCGTCCTTTAGCAAACTTGAATGTTGTAGGTGTCGGGCCTTTGTAACCACTGGCTAAGGTATATGGGGTCATTGGCTGTTTCCTTGTAGCCAACTTCCCAAATTTTGGAGGCGCCATGTGGTATGGTACCGCTGTTGGCGAGGTTGCATGAATTACCGACTTGATCTTAGGATCCACCTTTCTCTTAGGTGGTAACCTCTTTGGTAACTTTGGTGGCATCGCATCCTTGGACTCTTCAAGGATATGTCCAACATTTTTGGGGACATCCTCCATGTATGGGACATTTGTTACTTCCTTCAAGGCTGCGAGGTAGGTTGGCTGCTTCCCTATTGTTCCCTTGGAGAGTTTCATCGCTGATATATGATTCTCTTGAAGTCGGGCTTCACACTCTAAAGGTACTACACGGATGTTGCCTTCCTCCAAGATGCACATTGTGTTTGCAAATGGGATGGGAACTGCTTTGACTTTATTGATGAATTCCATACCCAAGATAATTGGATGGTCATCAATAGTAACAACCGAGAAATCCATGAGACCGATCCAATCTCCTAAGCATACCTTCACATCCTTTGCAACTCCAAATGTGGCCTTCGGCTCCGAATTCACAGACTTGAGCCATCCTTGTTTCCTCTCATAAGGAATTCCCATCTTCTTTGCCTCTTCTTCACGGAGAAAATTGTTGGAAGCTCCTGTGTCCACAAGTGCTTTCATGGTACGACCTCTAATCTTGACTTTCACGAACAAGCGTCCCTTTTCTCCGGACTTGGGCACCTCTCCTTTAGCCTTGATAGCACTAAGAAGTTGTAATGATCCTACCCTCTTTTCTTCTTGTTCCTGCTCCTCCCTTTTAATTAGAGCAGAGAGCATGTCCTTCTTTGGGCAATCCCTTGCCCTGTGTGGACCTTCGTAAAGGAAGCACTTGAGAGGTGGGTGTTCCCCACTTTTGTACCCATAAGCACCCTTGGGCTTATAGTTTGATTCTTTTCCCCGATGGTACTCTCCCCCACTCTTTTCCTTGTCGTCCTCATCTCTTGCCTTTGACCTTTCAGGCTTCTTGAATTCGATAAGGGACTCGGCAATGGAAATAGCGGTGGTTAAATCTTGAGCACCACGTCTTTGTATCTCCAATTTTGCCCAAGTTTGTAAACCATCCATAAAACTAAAGAAAGCTTCTTTATCTGGATAGTCAGGGATTTCAAGGAGTACCTCTGTGAATTCCTTCACGTATTCCCGTATACATCCCTTATGTTGAAGACGTCGTAGCTTCGCTCTAGCCTCCTCTTCAACATTATTAGGATAGAACATCCTCTTGATTTCTCTCTTGAAATCATCCCATGTATCCATGGTGCATGTACCCTTCTCTATATCTCCTTGTCTCCTCCTCCACTATACCATCGCGGTGTCTTCAAGGTAGAGACTTGCCATATCAATCTTCATGGCGTCATCCTTTATGACGAGTGCCCTAAATTGTTGCTCCATGCTCCATAGAAAATTATCAAGTTCCTTCGCATTCCTCGATCCTTTAAAGGATTTAGGTCGTGGAACCTCAACTCTAGAGGGAGTAGTCCTTACCTCGGACGTTGATGGAACATCATGTGCAAGTGCCTTCTTGCACAATGTGAGCTCTTCCTCGGTCCTCTCCAACCTGAGTAAGACACCATTGAGCTCTTCTCGAAGCGAAGAAACTTCCGCCCTGTGAGACTCCTCCATGGAATTCCTTTGATCCTGACATTGGGCGAGAACTATGTTGATGGCGGTTAGAACCTCCTCGTGGAACTCCTCCATGTTCCGTCCAACCTCCTCAAACTTTTCCTCCCCATCGACTATAGCCAACTCCACCTTGGCTAGCCGTGCCTCGAATCCTTCCATGAGTTCCCTCGAACGAGATCTCTAGCTCTTCTGTTTCTTCTCCACCTTCTCTCCCTTCTCCACCTGAGAAGTGTTGCTCCCAGTTTCCATTTCCCTCCTTGTTCCGACGAACCTTCAACCTTGGGCTCTGATACCAACTGTCACGGACTTGGTGTTTTCTACCAACTGTCACGTGCGACACTAGCAAACTTCCCTCTCTTGAATGCTAGTCAGCCTCTCTCTTAACTCACAATGGAAGTTAAGTACTAAGAAGGAACTTGGATCTCAAAGAAAGGAACTTCTATTGATCACTCTCAAAGACTTGCAAGAGCTCTCAAACTTTGGATGGTTGAAAATGAGAGGTGGTGAGGCCTATATATACTAATTCCACCTCCTCAATGGACGGCTAAGATCTATTTGATCTAACGGTTACAATTGATTCTCTAGAATATTCTACCAATCTCTATAACTATTTACAATATTCTAAACTATTCTAGAATATTCCTGAATACTCCAAGATTCTCCATAAAGCTCTACAAGCTTCCACAGAGTTCCAGAAACTTCCAGGATCTTCCAGATGCTTCCATAACCTTCTAGAGAATTCTAGATGATTCCAGAGTGTTCTAGAGCATTCCAGAGGGTTCTAGAATGATCTAGACTATTCCGGACTGTTCCGGATAATTCTGGGCATCTCTGGAAATAATTTTGAGTGGTTCGTGACAATGTGTGTGTGTGTGACCAACCATGTGAAATAATATTGCTTAAAAATAGGTACAAAGGGAGTAAATCTTATAGTGTAGGATTAATATATATGATTTGATAAAAAAAGATTAATATATATGATAGTTTTTTGCCGCAATGTAAGACTCGATTGGCTATTGGCTAGCTTAGAGGTATCAACAAAACTAAATAAATTATTTAAAATATTTAAGATTATCATTTTTAAACTAATTTTATGATTTATAAAAATGACATTGATCTTAAGTCTTCATTTTTAAACTAATTTTATGATTTATAAAAATGACATTGATCTTAAGTCTTATATCAAGGAGTAGAAAAAGTAATTTTATGGATGGGTTACCTTAATTGATTTCTTCCAATTTTTCATTAATTGTATTTGGTTTCTTTCTTTGTTTGGACTGAAGTATTTGGTTTTTTTCTCATTTTATAAGATGTTGAAGTTTTGACTTTTAATATTTGAACAAAAAAAAGTTTCAACTTTTAATGGGCTCAAAAAGTACCACAAAATTTAAACTTATGCTATTAACCAAACTAAGACAACACTATGTCAATGTATTACTTCATATGGAACATAATTGAAGTTTGCATATGTTAACTCTATATTAATGATTTTTTTATAATATTAATAATTAATTGAATTAAAATGAACTGCAAACGTTGGTGGGTTTCTATGTTCATGCCTTCTTTTAGTTTCGGTTAAACTTGATTATTTTGATTGTAACTTCCTTGATATTTTAATTTATCACCGTTAAACGTTTTCTTATGTTTAATTCGCAAGTCTTGATGGGGAAAAAAGAACCACAAATCCATGTGCTAACAGGAATTTTTTCAGTTAAAGTGGAACCAACGTGCATGTCTTGACAGAGACACACATATAATGCAAGTATATATCTTTGATTAATCCCCTTTCCTTTGTTTATCATGAAGTTTTAGGAAATAATTGGATCTCACCCATCAGGTCTGAGAAACTAAATCACATTTCACTGAGATCTTTTATAGGCACAAGAGCATAAGTATACCCTATTATCCAGTTTAATAGGTTGGAATTTCTCAATTTCGTTGTGAGTGCACCTCCTCTAATGCGCCAAAAAACATGTCCGGTAGTTTGGTAGAAGTACTTTGTTGTAAAAGTATTCATTCAAATTATAACAAATTGTCTCAATTGTTATTCAAGGATAAGTGTAAGTGTGTAACAATTAAATGAAATGCCACACTCCACATTACACCCAACAATCCACCTCATTACCACATCATTTAAAAACTACACAGAAAAATTAATAAGGGAAAAAAATGGTTAACATGCAAATCCACCCCTGAAGTATATCAAAAGGTGCAGATTTCCGCCTGACATATTTTTAGGTGCAATTTAACCCTTCAGTTAGGCGAGAAGTCAAAATAAGGCGCATAACTAGCTTCAATATCATCATATTCTTCTCTGTACTTTATTTATATTATTTAAACAAAAAAATGGTATTTATGCATAAACCCATAACTTGAATTTATTCATTCACAGTTCATTGGACAACCTCAGTAGCTGTATTGGCGATAGCAACTTGATACTCTATTCCAGTTCAACTATTTCGCCGATGTCAAAGAGAGAGGATGAGGACGTCGCTAGATAAATCATTGGTGGACACCCTTCACAAAGGCACTGTAGTGGCCCGTTGCCTGTTCCGTTCTCTTTCTCTCTCTCTCTGTCAATTTGAATTTCAAAAACTCCTCAACACGTGGCAACCCTGAAGTAAAACCAGATCACTTCGCCAACGACTTGTATGGTTGTCTGCCCAGGTTGTTACCAGGATTCATACCAGAGCCGAGCCCAACCCGTTTGGCCCACAGAATGTGGCCCAGGTCCACATGGACGTAGAAGATCACCACCAATTCAGTGGGAAGTTGTTTCTAAGTAACAGGAGATAAGATCGTGAGAGGTGGGGAGTACCCGTCATGACACGTGGACAGGTCTCGCTAAGCACTAGAACGCACGATCCCGGAACATGTGTGATGGCAGTTATTCCAGATGTAGTTTAGTTTAAATAAGTTGTTTTTCAATTCATCAGGTTCATGTTGTATTTTCTGTTCAAGAAGTACATCTTGTAAACTCTCTCTCATTTAATTAATATTAAGAAGTAATTTCCAGATTACCTTTTATTGTGATTGAATTGTTCTTCATTTAATTAGTATTGCTTTAAGAAGATATTTTAGGGCATTACATTTGGCGCCGACCGTGGGGAGAAATTCATTTTTCTTCTCGTTATCTTGCAATCCCAGACCATGGAAGACGACGCGATGTCGCCTCTCAACCCTGACGCGCCAGCACACTCGAATATCCAAGAGATTTCCTCTACTGGATACCCTGGAGGGAACACTCAGGAAGCCCCCCATAACGTCCCAGAAAATGATCCACTGTTGCTCACTGTGCAACGGTTACAAGAGCAGCAGCGAGAACACTTTGCGATGCTAAAGAAGCTGTCAAGCGAAAATAGGAACCTGAAACTTGAAATCACCGAATTAAGGATGGCCCGACTCCATATACCAGAAGATAATATGGAAGAGGAACAACCTATTCCAAGAGTGATTTCCGAAAGTATGTATCACCGGAACGCAGACCCTGAATACCAGAACCCAGAACAATACCAGCCTGACGAAGACCTACATGAACCTCGATCTCGACACACAGAAGTGCGAGATGATCACCGGATTCCTGAACGCGCAATACCAGAGGAGAGGCATAGAGATCCAGAACACAAAAGCCGTCAAACCAGAAGAAGAAACAAACATCAGAACCCAGAAACTAAACCACAGGATACCAGAATGGATGATCGATACCAGAACACTGAGTATGACGACCCGGATTACAACCCCAGAGTCGAACTTTCTGACGAGGATGAAGAAGGAGTTGGAAGTTCCAACGACACACTTGACAAGCCTGACCTTCCTAAGAAGCCACGAAGGCACTTGACATCCAAAATAACCGTTCCCAGAAACTCAACTCCCAGAATGCGAAAAATGCGGAAAACCTACCGGGAAATTAAGCGAATGCAACGAGAGTTAGATGAACTGAAAGCAACCATGTTCCAACTTCCAGAAGCGCCGATCCCCTTCGAGAAAAATGATCCTTCTAGTTACGCAGATTCACCATTCGTTGAGACCATATCCAGAGCAAAACTGCCTTCCCGGTTGGTATATCCCGCCATTACTCCTTATGATGGTTCGACAGACCCGGATCATCATATGGCACATTACAAACAACGTATGTTCGCCATCACAGTTCCAGAGAAAGTACGTGAAGCATGTATGTGCAGGGGATTCGGGATGACTATCACAGGACCCGCTCTCAAATGGTATATGCATCTTGAAGTAGGATCCATCGCCACATTTGCTGAACTACATGACTCTTTCGTGAGTCAATTCGCAAGTAGCAAACGGTTGGAAAAAACCGCTGATGACTTGTACAGGCTTCATATCAAACGAGGGGAGACCCTTCGCAGCTTTGTTACCAGATTCAACAAGGAAAGGTTAGAGATAGATCACCCGGATGAAATGACATGTATAAACGCCTTCAGGAAGGGATTGTGGACCTGGATGCCCTTGTATGAAGAGCTGACCAAATGCCAACCTAAGACATGGACAGAGGTCATGCGGAGGGTATTGGCCGAAGTCAGGCTAGAAGAAGACCGGATGAACCGAGACTATGACTCACCTGAATCCGAGTCTAGTCATGCAGGCAAAAGCAAGAAACGAAAGAAGCGACCTGAAAAGCCTCCCAGAGCAGAGTCCTACTCTAATGCTAAAAAGGCACCAGAACGATCCGGGAGGTCAACCAGACCAAGCAGGCCACCGGCTCCCCGAATAGAAGAGCAAGGCTTGCAGTTATCCGCGAAGGAACTAGTTAAAGAACTAGGAAAAATGGGGGATCAAGTGCGATGGCCGGGAAAAATAAAGGTACCCCCGGAGCAGCGAGACAAATCTAAATGGTGTGACTTCCACCAAGATCACGGACACAAGACCGATGACTGCATATCTCTGCGCTTCCAAGTCTCGGAACTCTTGAAGAGAGGCTACCTAGAGCATTTGCTCGAAGGATCAAAGAAGCAGAACCAGATAAACAAGACGACAAGCAATACACAACCCACTCCTGCAAATCCGCCGATTCCAACCAAGATGATAAACTTTGTTAACGGAGGGTCTTGTATCATGGGAACAAGTTATTCTGCTGCCAAGAGACACATCAGGACCTTAACTGACCAGATAGAATCCCTGACTATAGGTGGCGAAGACTTAGAGGCACAAGAAGGACCATTAGCATTTTTTGACCATGAAATCAATGACCAGAACCATGATGATGCTCTTGTCATCTCAATCTACCTAGCCAACTGCGAAGTCAAGAGGGTCCTCATAGATCCAGGTAGCTCTGTCAATATTATTTACTTGAATACGGTTAAGGAAATGAACATGGAATCGGCCATGTCATACTATCCAACCACCTTGGTATTCGGCAATGGCGCTGCTGACAAGTCAATGGCTGTGATTAATCTAGCAACATATGCTGCCGGAATTAATCAAACATTTACTTACCATGTTATGGATTGCCCTTCTCCATACAACGCCATCCTGGGACGACCATGGCTCCACCAGATGAAAGCTGTACCATCCACCTTGCACCAACGAGTTAAATTCTATACTCCTTGGGGAGTACGCCAGATCAGGGGAGACCAGAAAACATCTCGAGAGTGCTACCAGACTTCCCTGAAGAAGTCCGAAAAACTACCAGCATAGCAATTACAGGGATCATCCCTGAAACCTCAAACCAGGGATGAATCATCCACCGGGCTCGAAACCATCCAGATAGACCCAAACCAGCCAGATAAGAAACTCTTCATCGGAAATGATCTCAGCCCAGACTTGAAGAGCCAACTGATAGCATTCTTGATGCAAAATCAAGATTGTTTCGCTTGGTCCTATTCTGACATGACCGGAATCGACCCCCAGATCAGTATCCATAGATTGAATGTGGATCCTAAATACAAGCCTATCCGACAAAAGCGCCGGAAGTTCGGTACGGACAGAAACCAAATCATCCAGGAAGAAGTCCAGAAACTATTGGCAGTCAAGTCAATAAGGGAGGTGACTTACCCAGAGTGGCTAGCCAATGTTGTAGTAGTGGCCAAGAAGAATGGAAAACATCGTGTTTGTGTAGATTTCACAGACTTGAATAAAGCCTGCCCCAAGGATTTTTTCCCATTACCACACATTGACATGATGGTAGATGCCACTTCTGGACACCAGATGCTAAGCTTCATGGATGCTTTCTCCGGATACAACCAAATCCGGATGTATCCTCCAGATCAAGAAAAGACCTCTTTCATCACAGACAGAGGAACATTCTGTTACCAAGTAATGCCTTTCGGCCTAAAGAATGCAGGAGCTACCTATCAAAGGTTGGTCAACAAAATGTTTGAAAACCAGATCGGAAAATCCATGGAAGTCTACGTGGATGACATGCTTGTTAAATCCCAGTCCAAGGAAGAACACATCTCGAACTTACAGGAGGCATTCAGAATCCTGAAGCAGTACAATATGAAGCTTAATCCAGAAAAATGCTCCTTTGGGGTCAAATCCGGGAAATTCCTTGGATATTTGGTCTCGAGTAGAGGCATTGAAGCTCATCCCACCCAGATAACAGCCATCCAGAACATCTGCTCTCCCAGACGAGCAAAAGATGTGCAAAAGCTAACAGGAATGATTGCAGCTCTGAACAGGTTCATCTCCCGTTCTTCAGACAAGTGCCACCCTTTCTTCAAAACACTCAGAAAGAACAAAACTTTTGAGTGGAGTCCGGAATGCGAATCAGCCTTACAAGGCCTCAAGGAATACCTGTCCAAACCGCCACTCCTCTCCAAACCAAAACCCAGTGAGTTACTTCAGTTGTACTTGTCTGTATCTGGGCATGCTGTAAGTGCTGTACTCATACGCGAAGATCCAGGAATACAGTATCCAGTATACTATGTAAGCAAAACTCTCCTAGACGCTGAGACCAGGTACTCACCTATCGAAAAGCTAGCACTAGCCCTAGTAGTAGCATCCCGAAAGTTGAGACCATATTTCCAGAGCCACCCCATCCAGGTTGTGACATCTCACCCGCTCAGAGCCATATTCCAGAAACCAGACTTATCGGGCAGACTAGTCAAATGGGCGATCGAACTAGGTCAATATGATACATCATATGTCCCAAGGACTGCAATAAAGTCTCAAGTACTAGCGGATTTCACGGCTGAATTTGCACCTGCAATCCAGATAGGAGTGGCTAGAAGTTTGATTTGCATGAGCAATGAATTAATCCCAGATACTTGGATCTTGTATGTCGATGGCTCAACACACTCGAAAGGTACTGGGCTCGGAGTAGTCATCCAGTCACCAACCGGAGATACCATGGAACAGTCCTTCCAATGTACTTTCAGAGCAACCAACAATGAAGCTGAATACGAGGCATTAATCATCGGAATGCGCTTACTAGTCGAACTTGGAGCGCAAGACGTTGAAGTGCGATGTGATTCCCAACTTGTATCAAAACAAGTCCAAGGAGAATACCAGGTAAAGGATTCCCGAATGCAAAAATATTATACTATGGCTACTTCGATATCAAAATCATTCAGGGAATTCAAATTAACGCAGATACCCAGAGATAGCAACAAACATGCTGACGCATTAGCAAACTTGGGATCTGTAACATCCTGAAAATTTAATACAGGATTAAAGAGTGTTTTGGAAATGATAAATGGAGAAATTAGGAATTTTGGGAATTTTTAGGAATTTTTGGTGATTTTTGGGGATATTTTGGAAATTTTGAGTAATTAATATGCATATAATTACTAAAGAAATGAAAAATTTGAAATATGAGGGAGTGGTAGAGCTAAAAATATTTTGAAGTTTAGGAAGATTGGAGGCTGGTTTAAGTGGTTTTAAATTAAAAGAGGACATTATGGTAACTTCCGGTACGAAATAATCCATTTTTGACCAGGGAAGTGCACGCCAAACACGCCCTTAGCCTTTTTGACATAAAAGCAAGCTTCGGACATCTTCTTCTTCATTCTCTTTCTCTCGTGCGCCGAACTCCCTCCCTTTCATTTTCTTCATTTTCTCCACACCCTCACATATACTTATTCAACTTCCTTGAATCATTAAGCTCCTGACTTTGATCTTCATTTTCTCTTCTCCTCGGGTCGGTTTAGGCGAGTTCAAACAGTGAAGGGCGGTGTTTTCCGGCGGCGTAGCTTTTCCGGCGACGTGAAGCATTTAGGGAGGAAAGGTTTGATTTTTCTTGGTTTCCTTGAGTTGTTCTTCCATTTCCAACATTTCCTTAGCATTTTCTCAACTCCCTTTCCTTTTTCCAGTTTTGGCCGACGGCGTAGGCACATTTTTCCGGCGAGTCCTCTATCTTTTCCGGCGGCCGACGGAGGTTAAGGGTAAGAGGGTATTTTCTTTGGGTTTTTACAAGTTATGCCTTCCCTTTCAACTCCACCTCTTCATTCCTTCATACTCCTTGTCTTCTAGTTTTTCCGGCGGCTTGAAGTTGTTTTCCGGCGTGCTAGGCGGCGGCCGACGGTGGTGGTACTCTCTTTTGCACCTTGAAAACCAAGTAAGCATTTTCACCTTTGGATTTTGGAATTTTTGGATAGATTTGCCTATTGGGAGTTAGGGTTTTGGAGTATATTGGAATTTTTGACCATTAATGTCTTAATACTGAAATTGGGATATTGAAATGAAGTATTCTTGGGAGAAATTGGAATTTTTGAAAGAAGTGAAGCAATTGGAATTTTTATTTTGAGTTGGTATTGGCTCTTTGAATTGGGGTTTGGTTAATGAAGGTTGATTTGAAGAAATTGGTGGTTAGATAAGGTTTGTCAAAGTTATATGAGGATGTTGGAATGTTAGTTTTGGTTTGATTGGTGTTTAAAAAGAAATTTAGAAGTTAAAGTGTTGATTGGAAGAAAATTTGATTATGTAAAAGAAAGTTTGGAGTTTGGTAGTAAGTTGGTGAATTTGGGAAGCCACCGTGAATGGTAAATTTGATAGTAATATATTGTTTTGGTGGTTGATGTTTGTTTTGCAAAAATTGGTGGCATTTTTGGTTCTTTAAAGTAAATGACAATTTCGTGAACAAGAGGAATTAAATTGGAGTTAAGAAATGTTAGTGTAGATAATATGAAGGTGTTGGAGTAGTGAAACCATTTGAAATTGTGTTTGAGAAGAAGTTGGGAATTAAAGTGTAGGATTAAAGAAGAATTTGTTTAAGAATGGTATGTACGGGGGGGAGATGGTGAAAGTTTGTGAGTAATGGAGGTCACTTTGATCGGCCAATTTAATATGAAAGTGTTGTCTTAATGGAGGTTAACATGGTGGGTTGGTTTTGCAAGGGTTATGAGAAATAGTGAAGTTAGTACTTAAGGAATTCCAAATATATTGTTAAGGGAATTGTGAGGTATAAAAGTATATGAAAGAGTATGGATGTTTGAAGTAATGTATCACTTCAAAATTATTTTTGAATTAGTTTGAAAGGGTGGTCAAAATCATTAATTTTATGTTTTGACTATCAGCAGCACATTGTGTGATTGTGAACAATGGAGGTTTGAGTGGAGTTCGCGGAATGCAATAACTGAGGATATATATATTGCTGTTTTTGAGCTTGGACAGGTAATCACGCTTAACTGACTGTGATATTGAGGGTGATGGTAGTTGAGGATTTTCTGACATCCTCTTCTACTTATATATATATATATATATATATATATATATATATATATATATATATATATATATATATATATATATATATATATATATAAAATGAATTCAGATTTATGTTATATCTAAACGTGGGCTATAGGGTACCTTTCAACTAAACTGTACTTTATATAAATTCATATTTATATATATTCTTTGGTATGTTGCATGACACTGGTTAGTTGTACCTTCGGCCGATGTAACCTATCGATCTGCGCAATCGATAGGTTAATTGTACAGGTTCCTGGGATTTTAAAGGAACCAGGGACGTTTTCACTTTTTATAGTGCTCCCTTTTCAGGGACGTTTTCACTATTTAAAGTGCTCCCTCTTTATGCTTTCAGACTTGAGACTGGGCACAGTGTCAATCATGTTTATTTTTGTCTATTGAGAGATGGATGCATCTATTCTGGATATATACATCGATATATTTGCAAATGTTATGTGCTGTATGCAGGTTTTGAACTGTGGTACCCTGTAGACACTCCACTACCCCACTTCTGAGTGTCACAGTGAGTTACGTAGTGATTACTGAGACATTGCTTTGTCTCACCCCATTCCCTTTATTTTTTTACAGGTGATCATGCCCAGGGGGAGGCGCAGAGGAAGGGGAAGGGGCCGTCTGGCCCATACTGATATAGTAAGTAGGCCAGAGGTGACCTTGTTAGGGAGATATATCGCCATTTTACTAGGCTGCACCAGCTTCTGCATATATTGAATGTTGTTTTGAGTGAATTTTATTGTATATGTGAACTGTATGACTTGTAATGTATCTTAATGTACTGTTTTGGTTGTGATATAGCATTATTCCTGCTACTGTGATAGTTCAGGAATTACCTTGACTAATATGTCAAGCTTGGTTGATATATACTCTGTTTTCCAGGTGATGAGAACTGGAATGAATGTATATAGGAAAATCAGTTTTCCTAGTATGTTGATGTGATAGATGAGGGATATATTGAATATTTATGTTTTCTGTATGTGTAATCATATTAGATGGGTCCCGCTCTAATATGGTTTATTGTTAGATAGTTTGGTTAGTTTCTTTTTCTAACCATGTTAGGTGATTCTTTTCTAACATGGTTAGATTTAGATTATGGTATTGATTGTGTGATTCATTAGGTGATTCTTTTGCTAACTATGTTAGAGGATTCTCTTTTCTAACATAGTTAGATATGTAATCTCTTAAATATAGAAAGATTCTTTTGCTAACCATGTTAGGTGAATCTTTTACTAACATGGTTAGACTCCATTGTTTGGATTGATTTGTTTACCAATTTGGTTTAGATTAAGGTTAATCTTTACTTTAGTAGGAGGTATTTTACAATTTGGTATCAGTTTTATGGTAAACGATACCCTGCCTGTTGCATTGCATATAGTATGGCGATATATAAACCCCTTCCTTCCCTTCCTTATTATTATGATCACTAACTCTTTTTATGATTATTATCATTATTCCCTAGGTGGGTGGAGAAGAAGATAGTTATAATCAATTCCAAGATTCACAACAATCTATACCGGCACAAAACTTTGGGTCGGAGTTTGTGAATCAGTTGAGGGATGTAATTTTGGAAACAATGGAAGAAAGGTTGCAGAAATTTAAGCAAGATATGGGCCATCAGCATCAAAGTGAAGGAGAGTTTGAAATTGGCCATGAGAGTGAAACTCATGGGACCCAGCAAGAGGTTACCCAAGAAGACCGTGCTGTTAATAGAGTTTGGAAAGATGTGTCTAGGCACAATCCTGGTACTTTTGAAGGAGGTCGCCAACCTGAAGTAGCAGAAGAATGGATCGATAGATTAGAGACAATTTTCCAAGCTGTTGCTTGTAATGAGTACCAGAAAGCCAGGGTTGCTATTTTACTGTTGACTGGTGATGCCAAAAGATGGTGGAAGTCAGCTGGGGGTATGGATGACTCCATGACTGTGTGGTCAGAATTTAAAGGAAAATTCCTCGAGCATTACTTTCCCATTACAATCAGACATGAGAAAGAACTTGAATTTAATAAATTAACGCAAGGCAATATGCATGAGGATGAATTTGTTGCCACTTTTAATGAGTTATCACGCTATGTGACGTATTTGCAATATAGAGATGATCCCGAATGGAAGCATACTCAGTTGATTCAGAAGGCTAGACCTGTGTTGCAGCCATATCTGTATGCTAGGCCGTTTGTTAGTTTTGAGGACTCTTGTGAGTATCTTTGTCTTGTGGCAAGAAACTTGAGAAGTTCAGGTACCTTGGATCGTGTTGACAACCAGTTTAAATCTACTAGCTACTTAAGGCCTTCGGGAGGTATCTCAAAAAGTCACAGTGCTGGTACGAGTACTTTTGGGAGTTCTGGGAGAAGATCTCAAGGCCAAGGTCATACGCAGGGGTATAATCAGAGGGGTAGTTTTCGCAGACAACATCAGGGAAGATCTGGGCAGAGAAGTCAGTTCAGGGGTGGCAGGACCCAATCCTTTGGTGGTAGAGGTCGAGCAGGTGCTAGTCAGGGGTCTCATCAGGAGTCAGCTGCCTCAGCATCTAGCGTGGGAAGTCCTTGTGTTAGATGTGGGAATTTTCATGCTGGAAATTGTTGGAGATGTTATAACTGTAATGAGTTGGGCCATACCTACAGGTTTTGCCCTAGGATGGGGCAGCAAGGTCAGGCGAGTCATAGCAGTCGCCCTATGGCTCCTGGACGTGTGTATGTTACCACGAGAGAGGAGGCCACAGCGTCTCCTAATGTGATTCAAGGTATGGTTTCCATCCGAGGTCATAGTGTTGAAGTGTTATTTGATTCTGGTGCTACACATTCTTTTATTTCCTATGACTGTGCTAAGAAACTTGGCCTTATTCTATCTGCATTATCATATGATTTGAAAGTAACTACCCCTAGTGGAGCTGAGTTTGTAACTGCTCACGTATGTAAAGGCTTGGACCTTCAGTATGAGGGTCGAGACTCTGTGATTGACCTTGTATGTTTACCCCTTAAAGGAATAGAGGTGATTATTGGCATGGATTGGTTGATAGCCAATAATGTCATTTTGCTTTGTAAGGAACGGGCTGTGAGATATGCAGTAAATTCTTTATCTGTTGGGGGTTCCAGTGGTTCCTTGTTACTATCCGCCACACAAGCTGAGAAGTGCGTGCGGAGGGGTTGTCAGGTGTTTGCTGTTTTCTTCTCAATTAAATCTGAGGAGGAGATTAGCATTGAAGCTATAGATGTGGTTAAGGATTATACTGAAGTTTTCGCTGATATTCAGGGTCTTCCACCTGAACGAGAAGTAGAATTCACCATTGATGTAGAACCGGGGGCTAGTCCGATTTCTAAGGCACCATATAGGATGGCTCCGGTAGAATTAGCTGAGCTGAAGAAGCAGATTGAAGAATTGCTTGAAAAAGGTTTTATTCGACCTAGTGTGTCACCGTGGGGAGCTCCAGTTTTGTTTGTTAAGAAAAAGGATGGTAGCATGAGGTTGTGCATAGATTACCGTCAACTGAATAAAGTCACAATAAAGAATAAGTACCCGTTGCCCAGGATAGATGACTTGTTGGATCAATTAGTTGGGGCATCTGTATTTTCTAAGATTGACTTGAGATCAGGTTATCATCAGTTAAGAGTTCGGGTAGAGGATGTTCCTAAGACGGCCTTTAGAACCCGTTATGGCCACTATGAATTCTTGGTGATGCCTTTTGGTTTGACCAATGCTCCTGCTGTGTTCATGGATTATATGAACAGAATTTTCAGGCCATATTTGGATAAGTTCATTGTAGTGTTCATTGATGATATTCTGATTTATTCTAAAAATGAAGAGGAGCATCGTGAGCATCTGGGAATTGCTTTGAGAGTTCTGAGGGATCATCAGCTTTATGCTAAGTTGTCTAAATGTGAATTTTGGCTGAACGAAGTAAAGTTTTTGGGCCATGTAGTTTCTTCTGAAGGTGTTGCGGTGGATCCTAGTAAAGTTGAGGCGGTATTGCAGTGGGAATCTCCGAAATCAGTAACTGAAGTAAGGAGTTTCGTAGGATTAGCTGGTTATTATCGGAGATTTATTCGTGGTTTTTCGCAAATCGCCCGTCCTTTGACCAATTTGACCAAGAAAGATCGCCCTTTTGTATGGACGGAGCAATGTGAAGCAGCATTTCAGGAGTTAAAGACTCTTTTGACTACCGCTCCAGTGTTGGTTTTGCCAGATTCGTCTCAACCGTTTGAGGTGTATACTGATGCGTCGTTGATGGGTTTAGGATGTGTGTTGATGCAAAATGGCAAAGTGATAGCTTATGCCTCGAGACAGTTGAGACCACATGAAGTAAACTACCCAACTCACGATTTGGAGTTGTGTGCAGTGGTGTTTGCCTTGAAAATCTGGCGCCATTATCTTTTTGGGGCTCAGTTTGAGGTGTTCAGTGATCATAAAAGTCTCAAGTATTTGATGGATCAGAAAGAGTTGAACGGTAGGCAACGTCGTTGGATGGAGTTGCTAAGTGATTATAAGTTTGAAATTAAGTATCACCCTGGGAAAGCCAACGTGGTTGCTGACGCTTTAAGTAGGAAATCGGCTCATGTCTTTGCAATGAGTCTTGAGGAACAGGCTTGGTTGGAAACTTTGCGTGATATGCGAGTTGTTCCTGGGGTGGAGCAGACTATTTTGAGAGCAGTAGTAGTTGATTTTGACTTGTATACCGATTTGCGGGTATCACAGGAGAAGGATGATAAGTTAAGTAAGATTCGAAAAGAATTGGAGGATGGTTCAGTCTTAGATTTTGAAATTGATGGTCATGGGATTCTACGGTTTAAACATCGTATTTGTGTTCCTGATTGTGCTAAGATAAAGCAGACTATTTTGGAAGAGGCTCACAGGAGTAAATATGCCATGCATCCGGGAATCACTAAGATTTATAATGATTTGAAGCGAGAGTTTTGGTGGCCAGGGATGAAAAAGGATGTGACCCAGTTTGTACTTAAATGTTTGACTTGTCAAAAAGTCAAGATTGAGCACCAAAAGCCCGGTGGATTGCTGCAGAGTATTGAGGTGCCTCAGTGGAAGTGGGATGATATATCTATGGATTTCATTATGGGGTTACCGCGTACTCAGTCAGGTCATGATTCTATTTGGGTGATTGTGGATCGGTTGACAAAGTCAGCACACTTTTTGCCTGTTCAGATTTCTAGTCCAATGGAAAAGTTGGCTCAGTTGTATGTTGATGAGATTGTGCGTTTGCATGGGGTACCAAAAAGTATTATTTCAGATAGAGATCAGCGGTATAGATCTGGATATTGGACGTCACTACAGGCTGCTTTAGGCAGTAAACTTAAGTTCAGTACTGCGTATCACCCGCAAACAGATGGTCAGACAGAAAGGGTTAACCAAATCCTTGAGGATATGTTGCGGGCATGTGCTATTGAGTTGCCTGGTAGTTGGGATAAGCATCTTCCACTAGCAGAATTTGCTTATAACAATAGTTACCAGTCGAGTATTGGTATGGCTCCTTATGAGGCTTTGTATGGTAGAAAGTGTCGATCGCCAATCTGTTGGATAGAAGTGAGTGAAAGGGCTGTTATTGGCCCGGATATTGTGGATGAGACGACTCAGAAGATTGAGATGATTCGAGAGAAATTGTTGACGGCTCAGAGTAGACAGAAAAGTTATGCAGATAAACGACGACGACCACTAGAGTTTGAAGAGGGTGATCATGTATTTTTGAAAGTTTCGCCAATGACAGGTGTTGGCAGATCAATACGGGCTAAGAAGTTATCCCCTCGATATATGGGTCCATATGATGTGATTGAGAAGATTGGTGATGTTTCTTATCGGATAGCTCTTCCGCCACAATTATCGAGACTACACGATGTGTTTCATGTGTCACAGCTGAAGAAGTATCACCCTGATCCTTCTCATGTTATTGAGCCTGAAGAAGTAGAGTTGGAGGACAATTTGACTTATCGTGTGGAGCCTGAAAGAATTTTAGATGTCAAGGATAAGCAATTGAGAAATAAAACCATTCGCCTTGTGAAGGTTTTCTGGAGAGGTATGACTCCAGGAGATGCGACTTGGGAAGCTGAGGAACAGATGCGTGAGAAGTACCCGCAGCTATTCCTAGGTACATTTTACCTCATTTCTCTATTGTTTTCATCTGATTAAGATGCGATGGTATTGAATTTTGAGGGCAAAATTCCTAAAAGGTGGGAAGAATTGTAACATCCTGAAAATTTAATACAGGATTAAAGAGTGTTTTGGAAATGATAAATGGAGAAATTAGGAATTTTGGGAATTTTTGGTGATTTTTGGGGATATTTTGGAAATTTTGAGTAATTAATATGCATATAATTACTAAAGAAATGAAAAATTTGAAATATGAGGGAGTGGTAGAGCTAAAAATATTTTGAAGTTTAGGAAGATTGGAGGCTGGTTTAAGTGGTTTTAAATTAAAAGAGGACATTATGGTAACTTCCGGTACGAAATAATCCATTTTTGACCAGGGAAGTGCACGCCAAACACGCCCTTAGCCTTTTTGACATAAAAGCAAGCTTCGGACATCTTCTTCTTCATTCTCTTTCTCTCGTGCGCCGAACTCCCTCCCTTTCATTTTCTTCATTTTCTCCACACCCTCACATATACTTATTCAACTTCCTTGAATCATTAAGCTCCTGACTTTGATCTTCATTTTCTCTTCTCCTCGGGTCGGTTTAGGCGAGTTCAAACAGTGAAGGGCGGTGTTTTCCGGCGGCGTAGCTTTTCCGGCGACGTGAAGCATTTAGGGAGGAAAGGTTTGATTTTTCTTGGTTTCCTTGAGTTGTTCTTCCATTTCCAACATTTCCTTAGCATTTTCTCAACTCCCTTTCCTTTTTCCAGTTTTGGCCGACGGCGTAGGCACATTTTTCCGGCGAGTCCTCTATCTTTTCCGGCGGCCGACGGAGGTTAAGGGTAAGAGGGTATTTTCTTTGGGTTTTTACAAGTTATGCCTTCCCTTTCAACTCCACCTCTTCATTCCTTCATACTCCTTGTCTTCTAGTTTTTCCGGCGGCTTGAAGTTGTTTTCCGGCGTGCTAGGCGGCGGCCGACGGTGGTGGTACTCTCTTTTGCACCTTGAAAACCAAGTAAGCATTTTCACCTTTGGATTTTGGAATTTTTGGATAGATTTGCCTATTGGGAGTTAGGGTTTTGGAGTATATTGGAATTTTTGACCATTAATGTCTTAATACTGAAATTGGGATATTGAAATGAAGTATTCTTGGGAGAAATTGGAATTTTTGAAAGAAGTGAAGCAATTGGAATTTTTATTTTGAGTTGGTATTGGCTCTTTGAATTGGGGTTTGGTTAATGAAGGTTGATTTGAAGAAATTGGTGGTTAGATAAGGTTTGTCAAAGTTATATGAGGATGTTGGAATGTTAGTTTTGGTTTGATTGGTGTTTAAAAAGAAATTTAGAAGTTAAAGTGTTGATTGGAAGAAAATTTGATTATGTAAAAGAAAGTTTGGAGTTTGGTAGTAAGTTGGTGAATTTGGGAAGCCACCGTGAATGGTAAATTTGATAGTAATATATTGTTTTGGTGGTTGATGTTTGTTTTGCAAAAATTGGTGGCATTTTTGGTTCTTTAAAGTAAATGACAATTTCGTGAACAAGAGGAATTAAATTGGAGTTAAGAAATGTTAGTGTAGATAATATGAAGGTGTTGGAGTAGTGAAACCATTTGAAATTGTGTTTGAGAAGAAGTTGGGAATTAAAGTGTAGGATTAAAGAAGAATTTGTTTAAGAATGGTATGTACGGGGGGAGATGGTGAAAGTTTGTGAGTAATGGAGGTCACTTTGATCGGCCAATTTAATATGAAAGTGTTGTCTTAATGGAGGTTAACATGGTGGGTTGGTTTTGCAAGGGTTATGAGAAATAGTGAAGTTAGTACTTAAGGAATTCCAAATATATTGTTAAGGGAATTGTGAGGTATAAAAGTATATGAAAGAGTATGGATGTTTGAAGTAATGTATCACTTCAAAATTATTTTTGAATTAGTTTGAAAGGGTGGTCAAAATCATTAATTTTATGTTTTGACTATCAGCAGCGCATTGTGTGATTGTGAACAATGGAGGTTTGAGTGGAGTTCGCGGAATGCAATAACTGAGGATATATATATTGCTGTTTTTGAGCTTGGACAGGTAATCACGCTTAACTGACTGTGATATTGAGGGTGATGGTAGTTGAGGATTTTCTGACATCCTCTTCTACTTATTTATATATATATATATATATATATATATATATATATATATATATATATATATATATATATATAAAATGAATTCAGATTTATGTTATATCTAAACGTGGGCTATAGGGTACCTTTCAACTAAACTGTACTTTATATAAATTCATATTTATATATATTCTTTGGTATGTTGCATGACACTGGTTAGTTGTACCTTCGGCCGATGTAACCTATCGATCTGCGCAATCGATAGGTTAATTGTACAGGTTCCTGGGATTTTAAAGGAACCAGGGACGTTTTCACTTTTTATAGTGCTCCCTTTTCAGGGACGTTTTCACTATTTAAAGTGCTCCCTCTTTATGCTTTCAGACTTGAGACTGGGCACAGTGTCAATCATGTTTATTTTTGTCTATTGAGAGATGGATGCATCTATTCTGGATATATACATCGATATATTTGCAAATGTTATGTGCTGTATGCAGGTTTTGAACTGTGGTACCCTGTAGACACTCCACTACCCCACTTCTGAGTGTCACAGTGAGTTACGTAGTGATTACTGAGACATTGCTTTGTCTCACCCCATTCCCTTTATTTTTTTACAGGTGATCATGCCCAGGGGGAGGCGCAGAGGAAGGGGAAGGGGCCGTCTGGCCCATACTGATATAGTAAGTAGGCCAGAGGTGACCTTGTTAGGGAGATATATCGCCATTTTACTAGGCTGCACCAGCTTCTGCATATATTGAATGTTGTTTTGAGTGAATTTTATTGTATATGTGAACTGTATGACTTGTAATGTATCTTAATGTACTGTTTTGGTTGTGATATAGCATTATTCCTGCTACTGTGATAGTTCAGGAATTACCTTGACTAATATGTCAAGCTTGGTTGATATATACTCTGTTTTCCAGGTGATGAGAACTGGAATGAATGTATATAGGAAAATCAGTTTTCCTAGTATGTTGATGTGATAGATGAGGGATATATTGAATATTTATGTTTTCTGTATGTGTAATCATATTAGATGGGTCCCGCTCTAATATGGTTTATTGTTAGATAGTTTGGTTAGTTTCTTTTTCTAACCATGTTAGGTGATTCTTTTCTAACATGGTTAGATTTAGATTATGGTATTGATTGTGTGATTCATTAGGTGATTCTTTTGCTAACTATGTTAGAGGATTCTCTTTTCTAACATAGTTAGATATGTAATCTCTTAAATATAGAAAGATTCTTTTGCTAACCATGTTAGGTGAATCTTTTACTAACATGGTTAGACTCCATTGTTTGGATTGATTTGTTTACCAATTTGGTTTAGATTAAGGTTAATCTTTACTTTAGTAGGAGGTATTTTACAGGATCCACCATCCCAAGCTCCAGAACCCGAGCCATCCCAATCATACGATTACAAGACTCAGTACTAACCACCATACCTGTCCACCATGTCCAGGCCAATTATAGACCAGACGATTGGAGATCTCCAATCTACAGATACCTGGACACAGGTGTACTCCCGGATGATCAAAGTGAGGCCAGAAGAATCAAACAACGGGCATCCAGATACCGGATATTCAGGAACGAACTCTACAGGTGGTCCTTTGCAGGCATCTACCAGAAATGTCTCGGCCCAGACGATTCTGAATATGCATTAAGAGAAACACATGAAGGAGAGTGTGGTAACCATTCTGGTTCCAGAAGCTTGGTTAGGAATCTCCTGAGAGCAGGATACTTTTGGCCTAAAATGCAACAAGATGCCCAGAAACTTGTTTCCAAATGTGACAAATGCCAAAGATTTGCACCCGCACTCCAGCAACACCCAGAATTCCTACACTCCCTGACTCCGGTATGGCCTTTCATGAGATGGGGGATGGACATAGTCGGGAAGTTACCACCAGCACCAGGAAAACGAGTGTTCTTGTTGATGGTGACTGATTACTTTACCAAATGGATAGAGGCAGGAGCATTTCAACAAGTCAAAGAACCAGAAGTCATTGACTTTATCTGGAAGAATGTTGTTTGCAGGTTTGGACTACCATATGAGATAGTATGCGATAACGGGTCCCAATTTATCGGATCAAAATTCAGGAAGTTCTGCACCAAATGGAACATCAAGTTGAAATTCTCCACTCCCCGGAATCCCCAGTCCAATGGCCAAGCAGAAGCCAGTAACAAGACAATTGTGTCTTCCTTGAAGAAACGACTAGAAAAAGCCAAAGGAAAATGGACAGATGAACTCCCAGCAGTACTTTGGGCTTACCGGACTACAGCAAGAACCCCAACCGGAGAGACACCCTTCTCCTTGACGTATGGATCAGAAGCAATGATCCCCGTCGAGTATGGGCTACCAAGTCTAAGGTACAAGTGGACAAACGAGGAGATTAACAACATTAACCTGAACTACGAATTAGATCTACTAGATCTTAAACGAGAACAGGCTCTAATCCGGATGGCGACCTATCAACAACAGATAGCTCGTCAATACAACAAACATGTCAAAGAACTACGCTTCCAAGTAGGAGAGCTAGTTTTACGAAAAGTATTCCCTAATACACCAGAATCCAGAGACGGAAAGCTCAGCCCCAATTGGGAAGGCCCTTACCAGATTGAAAGTATCACAGGTCCAGGATCTTACCAATTGCGAGACTCCAAAGGAAAATTGCTCCCCAGGAGTTGGAACGCAATACACCTGAAAAGGTATTTCCCATAGCATCTAAATTTCTCTTGCCCTAGTGCCATAGCATTATAATTTCCCGGAGCCAACCATCAGGCACTATCCAGAACTAAGTTCTATCAACAGGAACACTTTCCTGATGATATAACTTCCCGGAGCCAACCATCAGGCAATGCCCAGAGCTAAGTTCTGTCACAAGGAACATCTTGCTAACGACATAACTACCCGGAGCCAATATCCTAGCAATGCCCCGACATAAGTTCTATCACCAAAACTAAACTTCTGATGATATAACTTCCCGGAGCCAACGCCTAGACAGTAAACAAATCCACTCTTCTCAAATGAGATCCCAGAGCCAGGAGGTTAACTTCCAACACAAGTTCCACCAACTGAATGCATCTCACTTGGTACAACTTCCCGGAGCCAAAGGTACATAATACTTATGTCTTCCGTTTACTCTTCCTAAATTACTTCATTTGTTTATTCATTTGTCGCTTTAAATCTCTTATCAATTCTAAATACATAGTAGCTACTAACCCGGTACATAACTTATAGAAAACCCCGAGCCCAGACAGATGTATGGATGACGATCCACTACATCCCCGAGTAACCTGATTCCAATATCTAAGGTATACCAAACTCTAATTAGACTTGCACGAATCCCAGACTCTAATTAATGCCTATTTTAATCCTAATCCCTCTGACATAACCTGATCGTGTTTGTCTAACCAGATCGCTCAACCAGAAAGATGCATCTACAAATCGCTCACCAGATATCAAATCAAAAATACCAGAAGAATACACAAGTAAGTATACGCAACTTGCACTTTATAGACATTCGATATTAGTCTTCTGAACAATTACAATTTCTAAGAACATAACTAGTTAACACTAGTTAAACATAAACTTCTGAAAACACCAGAACATAACTAGTTAACAGTAGCTAAACAAAAACAACATTTACCAGAAATATACGTCCAGAACATAAAACACAATAAGTCATTACACATAAAAAGGACTTATATTAAACATCCTTCCCACCAGCCTTCCCTCCATCTACTTCATGGGAGTCTCCAGTTCCTTCCTCGTGATCGGGAGCTTGCTTCTTGTCTGAGCCAGGGATTTCACGATGAGAGTTGACTTCTTCTTCATCCCCTGATTCTTCACCACTGCCACCTGACGAAGGCATAGAATAACCCTCATCCTGAAACATTTGCTCCAATTCCTCCAGGTCCTAGTTCGCACCTCCTCCCGCTCGAAACTCCTTCACCATCCTAATACGCTCAAACAACATGAACTTGGAAACTTCCCGTCTTTCCCTCTCGATCAAAGCTGCAACCTTCTTCTCACTCTTATCCTTCTCTTCCTCTAAACCAACAAGCTGCTTCCTCAAGCCATCAATTGTAATGTCTGAAAGCTTCACCTCCTCCTGAGCATCCGCAGCTTCACCTTTGGCATTTTCAACCTCTCGTTCAAGTTGGCGAAACTTCGCTTCCGCTGTGCTCCGGTACAGCTTGTGCGCAGCCTCCAATTCCCTTTGCTTCTTCCTCATCTCCTGATCAAACTACTCCAGGTTCTTTACACGCTTCACCAGAGTGTCACGTTCCAGACGGGTCATCTCGGCTGACTTCTCCAGATCCCAGAAGCGTTTGCGCACGGCCTCAGCCACCTGGTTAACCTGTCAAAATCAGAACCCTTAGTAACAAACCTACAAGAACGAGATGCTCAAAATTACATTTTGTGACTAAAACTCACACCACAAACCTTAAGGGAACTGGTGGTCAAAGAAACCAGTAAATCCTGCCCATCAGTGTTGCTAAGAGCCTGGGATGTTCCACCCCTTTCCCCTTTGCCCACTTCCAGAGCGGCGTCCAAGTCCATGACCACAGGTTCTGGAATCGTTGTAATGGCTCTAGTTCCCTGTGACTTGTCCACTTCCTCCTCAATAGGGTCAAGATCAACAGGCACCTTTGAAGTGGTAGCAGCAGCACGTCTGGTTCTCTTCATCCGAGATGCTATTGTCTCGGAGACCGCATCACTGCTAGATCCACTCTCCGTACTACCTCTCTTCTTCTTCCCAACATCCACAACGTTCAACTTCAGCTTAGGAACTTCAGACTCACCTAACACCAGAAATGGGAGACTCAGTGCAGTCACATGATACTCCAGAAAAAGAAAACAAGTCAAAGAGACAATGAACATACCTATCTTGAAAATCTTAACATAAGTACGCTTGTCAATAGGGAGAGCCATGACCCTCGCTATCACCTCATCAGATTCCGGACGCAAAGGCACCTTCTTCTCTTCAGCTTTAACTAAACGAAAGGAAAACCAATCCAAATACAAGTCAAACAAACACAGAAATTCTTGACACACTACCAGATACCAGAGACCAGAACAAAAAACCTGAACACAAAACGTGTACTTACACAAGTTATTCCATTCAGTCCGGAGAGGGCCACCGTCAGGGACCAGGCACCTCTTATGCACAACCACAAATCTGCGCTTCCACCGTCTAACAGAATCCCAGGGGGTAATGATCAAAGTGTCTCCCTCCAACCGAGTCAAAGTGAAAAGCCCACTAGACTTCCTACCAAAGCTGTAACTTGTCAACAATTCCGCCAACGAAACCTTCTTGTCCCAGTCTTTGGTGATTGCTTCCAGACTAAGTACCACCGACCAGACCATCGGCATCAGTTGCGATGGCGCCAAGTCGTAGAAACGGCAAATTTCCAATATCAGTGGTGGGAGAGGGATACAAGGAAATAACTTCAAGTAGTCCACACCTAAGGTGGTCCAGTTCTCGCTACCCCAGTCCAAACGCTCCTCTGGTCTGGGTGCCCGGATCAACAAGGACTTATCAAGACCCAACTCTTCTTGGAGCGCAGCCACATCCCTTTCTGTAATGACTGGGGCTTCATCGTTGTTCTTCTTTTCTAGCAATTTCCCGTCATGTAGTTCTTCTACCAGATCAGCAGGAATGGGATCAAAACCCTTGGTCACAACCTTCTTAGTGCCCGAAGATGAAACGTCGCTAACTTTAGTCATATTTCACTACTCTAGTTGGCAAAATGTTGGTGCGTTAGTCTCTATCAAAAACTTACAAGAACGCACAAACTAATCTCTCTTTGTGAAAATGTTAAGGCAATAACATGCATAAAAACCTTTTACAAAAATATGGGGAAGGAAGAAAAGATGCAAAAATCCCTTAGTGTCGCTCGTCAGAATGAACAATGCACAAAGCTAACCAGAAAGCAAATAAAACTAGCACAACCAGACAAATAGCACGAATTAGTTCATGCTTACCAGAAAGTATTGTACGTTGTTGACAATGCAGGAATGCGGACCAGATTTCCTAAGCAAACCAGAATACCAGAGATTGTGTGTTGGAAGCGAAAGTACAGGAAGTTACCAGAAAGTCAAATTTATAAGACTTGAGGGGTGTCTGAAAAGAAAACTCCTCAATCCAACGGCTACTTTTGAAAGATCTCGACGGATGGGAGCAATCACATCAACCCGCGTCAGTCAGAAACGAACACGTGTCGCTGTGGGGGAGTTAATGTAGTGGCCCGTTGCCTGTTCCGTTCTCTTTCTCTCTCTCTCTGTCAATTTGAATTTCAAAAACTCCTCAACACGTGGCAACCCTGAAGTAAAACCAGATCACTTCGCCAACGACTTGTATGGTTGTCTGCCCAGGTTGTTACCAGGATTCATACCAGAGCCGAGCCCAACCCGTTTGGCCCACAGAATGTGGCCCAGGTCCACATGGACGTAGAAGATCACCACCAATTCAGTGGGAAGTTGTTTCTAAGTAACAGGAGATAAGATCGTGAGAGGTGGGGAGTACCCGTCATGACACGTGGACAGGTCTCGCTAAGCACTAGAACGCACGATCCCGGAACATGTGTGATGGCAGTTATTCCAGATGTAGTTTAGTTTAAATAAGTTGTTTTTCAATTCATCAGGTTCATGTTGTATTTTCTGTTCAAGAAGTACATCTTGTAAACTCTCTCTCATTTAATTAATATTAAGAAGTAATTTCCAGATTACCTTTTATTGTGATTGAATTGTTCTTCATTTAATTAGTATTGCTTTAAGAAGATATTTTAGGGCATTACAGGCACAATGAATAATAATTGAATAGAATCAAATATGCAATTATACATAATTACCATTTTCATTGTTTACAAAAGGTTAAGAGTTATTTTGTCCGAAAGTTTTCATTTTAAACCAATTTTGCCCTGAAAAGTGTTTTTAGGTTCATAATTATTCTGAAAGTCTCAAAATAGAGCAATATCGCCCTGTTCAATTAAAAAACTCATGCTGACATTTAAAACGTGCATTAACTATTAATATTTTATAGGTAAAGGGCAAAATAACTTCATTTTATGCTTTTCTGGGTAAAATTGGACAAAAATACTTCCAAAACAAAGTTAGTATGCAGTTAAAACTTCTAGTGCAAAATTGACCCTTAACACTTTTAAAAACAATATGATAAACTAAATGAAGACATGTAGAAAGCAGTAAATTCACATAAGCATGAGTGCGTGAAAAAGGAAGATTTATCCGTCACAATTAACTTTACGAATGATTAGGGTCAAATTCGCATTGATGAAAACCTTCCAAATACACAGTCTAGCGATTACTTCCAAAAATGAACTTTAAATTATAACATGTATAGAGTGATAAACACACATTAGTATTGATGGGCCAAATAGAAGGATTTAGAGCCTAGAGTTTAACTATTATAGTGGTGGAAAAAATGTTTTGATTTGGACACTTCTAGGTCAAAATGAACCTAAAAAAACTTCAAATACATAGCACCTCGGGAGGTCCATTCCTAGAGTTGGAAATTAGGGTTGGGCTGACCCTCAACTCTTTAAGGTCGGAGCTTCAAACAGGTTAGCATGAAAAGTTAAGGTAGTACTAATATTTTTTTTTTCAAATATCAATCCTTGAATAGTTGTGTTTAGGCCTAGGCCCAGCCCAACCCGATTACTGCTTATACACTATTTTTTTTTCATAAAAGAATAATAAAATTCTTATCATAACAAAAATATTAATTTTAAGTTACAATTAAAACACCAACAAGCAAATAAATTATCAAGCAATGATAAAATTAGTTTGTATTTTTAAATAAGCCCCATTAAATAAAATAAGCAACCATGGAAACTTACAAACAACATTCCAATCATTCGTTGATTTAATTGGCGAAAGAGTTGAACATTTGACCATCTTAGCAAACATTCGATTCCTAGAGAACACTACTTAGTTGTGCTTTTAGAAATGACACTTGAGGAGATATCTTCATAACTAAGTGAACCTGATCGAAACTTAATTATGTGGATAGCAAAAAAGGCATGCTTGTTATGCTCTAGAGTCCACATAGACATGCCTAAGTGGGTCATGACTTAAAAGCAGTACTTCAGATTGTGGGTGAGTCAGACCCCTTTCCTAAAATTGAAGTATATAAAATTTGATCAACACCATTGTGAGTATCATTGATCATAAAATGGGTATTATAGTTTTTCACCTTTCAATTTACTATTTTGTAATTTCAATAGTGCTTTTTAAAATATTAAGTAACATGTTTAAAGGGCAGCCCTTTCAAGCCCTCATCCTTATAAGATCATCTCATTAACCCAAATTCTCTTTTAAAATCCCCAAAATTAAAGTCTAACCCTTCAAATTACCACCTATATCCTTTCACACCAAAAAATAAAATTTACTTTTGCCATAAAAATTCACCTAAACCCAAAGAAGGAAAGTAAAATAGCACAGGAGGTGATTACTGATTAGGGCTCCCAGGTTAACTCACAAAGATGCCTATATGAGAAACTTGTGATGTGAAATGTGACGATGGCTAAATAATTGTCACCACTCTCATTTCTTCATTTGTGAATCCCTCAAAAACCCTTTTCGCTCTCTTCAACAACATCACCACTTTCAAATCAAATCTCCCACACAAAAAAAAAAAAAAACAAGTCCTTTTTTTTTTCTGGGTTTCTTCCCAAACTCAAAAAAATCCCTCCTTTCGTTCAATTCAAGCTCGCTTTTCATATTCCCCATATACCCTTTTGCTGAATTTCTCTTTCCTTTCAAAAAGATTGATTCTTTTGTGAGGATAAGAGGGATAGGGTTTGTTTGTTTGTTTCATATTCTCTGATTCTTTATTTTCTTTGGGGTGTCAATCATTTTGGTGATTGTAGCACTTAAATTCATCATGTATTCTGATCGTGTGGATACTAGTGGAGTTAGGAGGTCAGTAAAGGAACGTCTTAATGGCAATTTTCCTTCTGAATCTACTCGCTCTAGGCAAATCACTGGAAAGAGGTCTCTTTTTTGTCCCCACATTTTTGTTTTCTGGTGTTTTTTTGTTTAGTTGGAATATTGTTTGATGACTTGTGTGCAGTTATTGTTGATTTTTTTGTTTGGTGGTATATTGTAGTGCCTTTGGTCCTAAAAATATAAGACCTAGTTGATTTTTTTGGAGAATCCTATGAAAGCAAAATGAACATATTTTGTATGTTAATAGTTCATATGTTAGTTTATAAGTCAAATAAACTAGTTTTTAGTTTATATATTGATAATTGTTTACTTTGATCCTACGAAAGCAAAATGTGATGATTAGGTGGACCGGAAGGAGTATCACTTCTGGTTTGTAGTTTTCAGAATATGGAATCTGATTTTAGGGGTTTTTCTTTTTCATTACTGGTAGTCAATGTGACATACACTGTTATACTTCGTGACACCTATTAATAGTTGTTTGATCCTAAGAAAGAAAAATGTGATGATTAAGTGGACAGGAGGGAGTATCACATTTTGTGTTTTTAGTTGGGTGGGCTGATTTGTATGATTGTTCTGTTATGATCTTCATGTTGAGTGCTATTGTGGCAAAAATGATATTCCAATTATCAACATCAGGCTGACCATTTTTTTTAATTAAGGAAGCAAATTAGGACAGTAAATTAAAACATATGCTACTTGTAGTTAGATTATAAGTTAGTTTTTGAGTAAAATGAATTAGTTGAGGAAAGATAACTGTAGACAATTTTAAAGTGATTAATCCGTTAGAAGGGCCGGCTTGGCTCAACGGGAAGATCACTTGCTGTAGGGTTTGAGGTCGTGAGTTTGAATCAGCCTCTTTACATAGAGCAGTGGTATGACTGCCTAGTATATTCCCTTTCTAAGCACCCTTATCAAGTGGGGATTAAAACTAGGTTGACTCTATTTTTTAATTTTGTATCCTTGATTTCTCAAAAAAGGCAAAGTGATCTTATAATTAGTATTTGAGGGAGTATTACAAACAGAAATTAAACATAAACTGTAATATATTAAACTATGATAATATGACTGAGGAATGACCCTAATGTTTATATTTGAAAAATCCAGAAGTAAAACAAATAGTTCCTGCCAAGTGATGTCAAGTTTTGAAGAATTATTAGTAGGGACGTGAAGCATTTGATAGCAGAGTGAATGATATTCTTCTCAGCTCAGTGGAAGGAATTTGTGTGATATGAATTAGAGGCTTTTTATTCCATATGATAAATAATCTGTGGTCCACTTGCTGTAATTTGGTTCTTGAACTGCTTGCCTTATTAGCTTGAAGATTGCATTCTATCTTGTTCTTATTATTTCGATTCCTGTCACTTCTGGTTTGTAGTTTTCAGAATATGGAATCTGATTTTGGGGGGGTTTTCTTTTCCATTGCTTGTAGTCAATGCAACATATGCTGTTATACTTTGTCACACCTATAGTAGACGGATGGGGGAAGAGATTTCTTTGTGGGGCAGCAGATGTCCTTAGACTTAGTTGCATCATTAGAAGTTCTTCTGTAGGTGGCATGATTTTTTTATTCTATACATAGGATTTTCACATTTAATATCATTTACCTGCTAAATTATTGTTCAAGCTTTTATTTTTGTATTCTAGAGCTGGTTGTATGGCCATAAATGTTTAAAATGAGCTTGTCCCTCCTATGGGCAAGTCCATCCATATTCTTTTATGTTGAAATTGTTATTGAAAATAAAAAACATGATTTAATCGAGAGGCACATTTTTTGCAGGCAGAGACAAGATGACAAATGGGAGCATGATCTCTTTGAGGGTGATGAACCACGAATTTCTAGTATGTGTTTACTGTGTTATTGTCATATGCAAGTATAAACTGCTGATCCTGTTCATTGCAAATATTTCTTCTTTTTGGGATTTGATATTTTTTATGACTTGTGAAGAACGCCAAGTTGGTGGTCAAGATCTCCGCCTGAAGCTTCAGAGAAAGAGACTTAAGCCGTCTCAGAGTGGAAAGAATTCTGTTCCAGGCATGCGTGATCTACGTGAAAAGTTATCTGGGACGATGACTCAACAGCCTAAGAACATGGATCCACCAAAGTCGAAAGTGGGAGTTGTTAAACCAAGCAGTAAAAGTGTCATTGTTGAGGCGCCACAAACAAAAAGAGCAGCTAACCCAGCTCCCAAAAAGAAGACATCACAAAAGGTTAGTTTCAATTATTTTTTATTTCCTCTGTAATTTGGTAAAAATTATGTGTTGTTTGGACACTTTTTATGTTTATCACCGTGACACCAAGTTTTACTGGATGATGCATTCCCTGACCCTTGTTGTGTCTTACTTGGAGGATGACTTTTTTTACATTAAGATACATGAATCTTCGTTATATCAATGAATTGAATCTGTTTTAGTGTCCCCTCAACCAATATTTTCTCCTCATCCAAGGTGAGAGGGCTCCTGAATACTGGATTTTGGAAATTATGATATGGAGAACCCTGTTCCAGAAAATGTATGACTAGATTAGGTGAAATGATGAGTCAGGAATCTTTCACTTCTCAAGTATTCCTTTGGAATTGAAGCATTAAATCTGGTTCTGCTAGCTGATCCATTATCTGTCATTAAGTGCAACTAGGAATATGATGCCTTGTCAAGTTTCAATATATTAGATGCCTATTAGATGTATGGTTAGTTGTGTTTGAGACGTTGGTGTTGAAATAGAGGAATAGTAACGCATGATAAGAGGTGAGGCATGTGGATAACACCCCCCCCCCCCCCAAAATAAAAAAACGACTTTGGTCAAAGGTAAAATAAAATGTGTAGGGCTAAATATGTTTTTGCTATAAGATAGAAGTTTTGGAGAATTTAAGAATATGATTTGGAGAATAGTAACCATGTAGCTGTGACCATTTGTCATGCGTCTTCATAACTTGGCGAAATTTGTTAGAGGTTTAGGGAGATGTACATTGAAGAGCGGGAGCATAATGTTTTTTGGGTTAGGATCTGTTTGGTTCAGGGTTTCTAGAGGGGAGGGGAGGGGCAAAAAACCTTTATTGGCTGGATAAAATGGAGGGGATGGGAGGGCAGCATTTTTATCTTTCAGTGCTCCCCTCCCCTGGTAACAATTTTTACATGTTCTACTGCCGCCCTCCTTATTAAAGCAACTTCTTACATTTTTATCTTTCTTTTTCCCTTTCATTTTATTTTTGCTCTGCCACTTGCCAAAAACACTGCAAATATAAAATTTATATTAAAATATTTTACCATATATTAGTAAGATAACAAGTGCTTTAGATATAAAAATTAGAAAATATTGTGCTTCTGACATTTGAAATTGCTTGTTGAATCTGAAAATAAGTGAAGCATTGGGGGTGTATGTAATGCTAACAGGATGATTGTTAAATCAGTAGGTTTAAACTAGTGAGCCATTGTTGTGTGTTTGGGAGTCATTTAATGATTTTTTTTTTGCCAGAGGAGTCATTTATTTTTCTGTGTATAAATTTTTATTTTAATTTTGTCCAAGGAGGTGCCATCTTTACATGATCTGCATGAGGTTATGTTTTCTCCCTCCCTTTCCCAAAACTCTTGAACTCTTGTACCCTTTTTGTAAGTTGTATTTCCTCACTATTACTTGTGTTTTGCTTTGCAGGCTGGTTCCTCAGTGGATGATTTTTTGAATTCCCTGGGTCTTGAGAAGTATGTCATAACTTTTCAAGCTGAAGAAGTACGTAGCTCATCAACATATCTCTCTTTCTATTTTCCTTTAATTTCTTTTTGTTCAAATCCATTATCCATTTTCCTTTTGTTGCTAGTTCAATGCTATTTGGATTTCATTTTATTTTCACCCAGTTATGTATTCATCTTTGAAATCCTTTCTCTTAGGTTGATATGACAGCTCTCATGCACATGACTGATGATGATCTCAAGGTTATGGGTATACCAATGGTAAGTGTAGTTGAATTTCTTGCATTACGCTTTGTTTTCCTGTTACGATATTATGTGACCACACATCAGAATTGTTGATCATGACTTATTTGTGAATGACTTCTCCATGATTGCTTTGAAATTCCTAACCCTGAATTCTATGCTCCCATTTTTGCTTGTGCAAGATGGGTTACGCCATTAATTACATTAAGTTGGCAATTCTTTACTATCATAGAAGTGATTTGGAATATTAATTTTCCTTTTAAAATGTAGTCTTCTCAATACTGTTGCCCCAAAAAAATGTCAATACCCTATTAATTATATTTTACTCACTGCATCCTATTATTTTTGCCAACCATGTTGTTTTAATAAAAAAATGTCAATACCTTATTAATTATATTTTAGTCACTGCATTCCTATTATTCCTGTCAACCATGTTTTTAATTTTAAAGACTTCCTTTATTGGCTTTTGACATTCCTCATTGTGAATTTGCTGGCTGTTTCAGGGGCCAAGGAAGAAGATACTTTTAGCTATAGAGTCAAAGGGCTGACATATTGGAAACGGGGTTCTATTTTTCTTGATTTGGCAGTGTAATATTGTTATATAGATTACTCATGCTTCTAGGCTTTTGTTTATACTTAACCAACCTTGTTTCTAACCACCCTTTTCTCATGGTTTTTATTTCTGTGGCCCTGCTACCCCTCAAGTTTCATTATTGTTAGTGGCAGAATGATGCAATTGATATTAGATAACTTAAGAACTGAAATGATGGAATTTATATTAGGTCCCTAGTTTTTAAGAAAAGCGTGCTTTCCTCTCCCTTGTTTTAAAATTCCATGAATGTAGAAAAGCATTGTGTGATCAAATTGTTTATTTATCACTTAATGTTTTAGGGGTGATTGCATACATGTATTTATCAATGGATTTGATTGTGTTGGGGTTAGCTTGTATACCCTTGTTGGTTGCAATTTTTTCCCCAAGGTGTAACGAGTTTTTATGAGAAGTAGGGAACAAAATCCACTAGTACTCCAACATTCACTGCCTTTACCCCACCCACTCACTTGATCTTCATTTCTTAGCAGGCTAATAGTGAACCATACAACAAGTACGTGGCATGCGTGGCTGAAAAAAAAAATACATAAACCTTTTACTTTAATTGCATGCGTGTTTTTTTTGTCCTCAAATTTTAGGTTACACTATGTGCATTATGGTATAAAAATGGAAAAGAAAAGATACTTTGTCTGTCCCATAATATAAACATAAGTCGACCTAAGAATGAATTCCCGAAAATTTGGTTGAAGTTAGGTAGAAAACAAATATTATGTACAAGACAAAATTGAAAATGCTCTCATTTAAGAAGGAAAGAGAATGTTTGGGGAGTGTGTTTTGGTTGCATTATATCATTTCTCATCCCTCCAAAAATAAAGTTGACTTTTTAAACACAATATTTTAATAAGGGAAATATTGCAAAAAAATATATTTATTATGCTGACAAACTTAAACATACTTATATTTTGTGACAAGATTATTAAAAAAATTTGGACTATTATGGGATGGAGAGAATATAAGATATTTTTATACAATTTTGATTTTTTGACACTTAAGAGTCTAACAAAGGGCAACCAACAACCATAAGTAAAATGCAAGGATTTAGTCTCATTTAACACTCGGGTGGGGATACCCTTGGGTAACAAAAAAAAATGCAAGGATTTAGGAACGGTGAGGGAAAACAAGTGAAATATAGATAAAAATGTAAAACTAAGAAATATAGAGAAAAAGAAGAGGGATTTGGATGTATGATGAGAGTCCTGATCTAAAAGCTAGAACCAAGAGTCAAGAAGCTTTATTACCCATTATTAGTTGATTTAACTTACGAAAGGGTTGAACATTTCACCATCATGGGAAGCGTTGGATTCTTAACTGTGGATATAGTAGAGATGCTTGGGGAGACATTCCCAAGGAAAAAAAGTTAGAGTATGTTAAATTCCCGTCCCATCCCATTTGGGGCATGATAAATTCCTGGGCAAGGCAAGACATGAATAAGTTCAGTATGCTTTTAAGCATTTGTCCCGTCTCATGAACACCCCTATATATAAGTATAAAAAATATGCTTATTTCAAAATGTGTGGATCAGTGGGTGAACAATATATTTTTTTTTTTGGGACTGAATGAACAATAAATATTGATGGATGAAATATTCGTTGCCTGATTGCCTCCCTATTTGCATATAGCCACGAGGAACCAATATCCTATAGAGATTTATAATTATATCCATACAAGTGAGACATGGTGAATTAAATGTAACTCTCAACGTGTGACTTTATAGTGTTTGCCACAAAAGTAGCTACGAGAAATGTGGAGGAAGCTGACCTCCTAACATCCCACATTCACAAGGGTGACCCTCACCCTTCCCCTAAATACCTACCATTCAGAACTTGTAACTGAGTCCAATAAGAATCCTCAATATACTGAAGAAAACCCTTTCCTGAATACATTTGCATCCTCAATGCCAACATCTTTATGAAACTATGTATCCGCAAGAGTTCCACTCAAGCTATAGACACTGCTCCTTCAATGGCAATCATTGATAGATGATGTAACCATATGCAAAGATTATCTGTCTGTTAACAAAATTATTCTAATGCAACAAGTGCTACGTTAATCAGACACCTTCATGTTCCTACTTCCATGCACAGCACAAAAAGGAATCGAAAAAAGAACTAAATAGCACCTCACGCACAAAAACTGCCCTTATAATTTGGTAATAAAGTAGTAACTTGTTATATCTTGTTACAATAAATCAGACATACAAGTTATAACGTCAGTTTCCTCCTATTTGACCACAATCTTCAATTATAACAGGTTCTGAGGTACTTCCACCCTGTGAGCCTACTTTCTCCATTTCCTGCACTACACTGTAGCCATCGACAACTTTTCCGAATACAACATGTTTCCCATCAAGCCAACCAGTCTTTGCAGTGCATATGAAGAACTGAGAACCATTAGTATGGGGACCAGCATTAGCCATTGAGAGAACACCAGGCCCTGTATGCTTGAGCTTAAAGTTCTCATCCGCAAATTTTGCGCCGTAAATTGATTCCCCTCCAGTTCCATTTCCTCTAGTGAAATCTCCTCCCTGACACATGAACTGGGGAATAATTCGGTGAAATTTCGAACCTTTGTAATGCAAAGGCTTCCCAGACGTGCCGATCCCCTTTTCACCCGTGCACAAAGCTCGGAAGTTTTCGGCTGTCTTTGGGGTAACATCTGCAAATAGCTCCATCACTACTCGACCTGCCTTCATCTTTCCAATTACTATGTCAAAGAACACCTTTGGATTTGTCATTTCGATGGTGACAATGGGCCTGATAAAAGCAAAAATTTCTCAAACAGTTAGCGGATAAGCATCAATTCATTACATGAGAGAAAAGTTACAAGCATGTGCATCATTCATGGTTCTAGGGGAAATTCATGGGACAATTTAATATCATATTAGTAACACAACAACAACAACAATGCCTTGTACCCACCACTACGAGTGGTCAGCTGCATGAATCATACAATGTCATTGCACTTTATCAGTAAAAAAATATAGAAAATAAACACAAATTAACTTAAACAAAGTTGCCTAACAAAGAAACATGTGTACAGGATTAAGGGTGAATGATGTTTGCTGCACAACATATCAGAGGTTTCTCACATAATAGGAAATCCCAATGACGGTGCGGCAACATTTAATATAGCTTATGGTAATGTTATGTGCTAATGGAAGAACAAATCAGCACAAGACCGTCATAAGCACAGTGGGGTTTGAAACATAAAAACAGGTCTTAAAGCAAAGCAGATAATAAAAAATTCTTCAAAAAAAAAAACATACTCCATCCTATCCTCAGTTCCTAAATATAAAAGTTAGTTGACTTTTTTTTGGAGAATCCTAAGAAAACAAAATACCCCCTCCAGTACTAAATATAAGACCTAATTGACTTTTTCTAGAAAATCCTTAAAAAAGCAAAATAAGTTAATTATATATTGATTTACCTGATTTTTTTCCCTCAAACTAGTTTATTTCACCTATAAACTAATGGATAATCTAAAAATATATCAAATATGTCATCGTTTAATAACATATTTCGCAACCTTAATCTCTCCAAAAAAAAAAAAGTCAATTAGGTCCTATATTTAGGACCGGAGGAAGTATATTATTACAACACATGTTAAGTTAGCTTATAAGTCAAATAAACCATTTTAAAGAAAAAAAATTAATAGAATCAATCATTTAGGTTTCTAAGAATTCTCCAAAAAACCCAACTTGCACTTAAAAAAGGAAGGGAGTACATTTATTTGATATGTTAAAAAATGTGAATCATCCCACATAAAATCCTCATGCATAAACATAAACAGAGGATGATGTAGATATGAAGGACGAGTAATGATGATGTTGCACAAGTTTTGAGCTCACAGACTAGAAATGAGAGCACTTGCAAGCCTTCGATATGTGCATATGCATACAATAGAGCTTGATGATATTAATTTCACATCATAAATAAATCAGTATATATACTTCGAAAGCCATAAGATAAAGAAAACAAGAATAAGGCCAGTCAGTTCAATATTGGATGAATAAAGCTGAATATACCTGAGGGAGTGAAAATGTGAAGCTGAAAAAATGTGTCTTTCAATGGCGTCGCCGTTGTTGAAGCTTCGAATGGGACTGAATGGGTTTAAATGGAGGAAGAATGGAAGTACAAACCCTAAACCCTAGAAGGGTATAAAAGGAATTTCATGTTTACTAATGCTATAGTATATTGCTAGCTAACGCTACATATTATTAAGGGAAAATGACAAAAAAATGACATTTGAATTTTAGTTGGACATAATGGGGTCTCCAATTCCAACTTGGACAACTAAGGGATAATCCTCACTTTGTCCTATATGAAATGTGTGACTTTGTGGCAAAAAAGTAATGAATGACGATTCTATAGTGGTTATCAGCGATACTTGAGTCAATTCAATTAAATTGTTTATCTTTATTAATCGTCTATCTTTATGAGGGAAACAAAAGTGAGGTGGAGGAAAAGTCAATTCAATTAAAGAATTTTTTATTCAATGATGAAGGTATATTGATAAATTAGTTCGTTAAATGACGGTTAGTGTCTTATATAGTTATATTAATGATCAAAATTTAGAGGTGGTTGGTGACTTATAATAAGGATCGGAAGAAGTACATGTTAAGGAAATAGTTGACAGAGATAAATGTCTAGAGTGTACCCAAAAAAAAAAATTGTCCCCTTATTTATTTATGTAGGTTTTTTTTATGATGGTGTTGCTTGTCTTTGTGAGAATAAATCAACTTGAGAGTTTAGTTGACAACAATTTATGGTATTCAATATTTCAATCTTCATATTTCATGTTGGTATTTATTGGTTATCTTCTTTTTGAGATCTGCTCATGAAGATATTTCAAAAACCAATCTAATTTACTTATTGCTAATAAAAAGTGTAGATCATCTAGGAGGGTTCTTACTTAGACAACCACTACTCACAATGGTTTATATGTTGGTAACAACATTTGTCTCCCAACAAATTCTGAATAATGGAATGATGAAGATGCATGGTAGAGTTATTGACAATTCTTTTACCAATGTTAAGGTTTATGTTATTTTTAACATTTTCATCTATTATATTTGGATTTTATTTTTGCATACCTCTATTTTGAATTTTGTATCTCACTTTCCCAATTTTGATGAAATGTTATTTCTCCAAATTTTTCGTCTTCATTTGTTTTCCTTATTTATTTGCCAGTTATGATTATATAGATATTCCGTTCAATTGATTCTCGTATTTTGTTTTCCTTTACAAATCAACATCATAATGAAGAGCCACGAAGAAAGCAAACAAATCTAAAATGACAAAATATGGATACAAATCTAAAATGACAAAAATATGGCTCCCCCTATGTCTTCCTCTTGTGTCATGTGACCACTTTGATATTATGTTAAAACTTAAAAACAAAGTCTCTTGATGTATCACAACAAAATTTGCCATTTCAACTGCAAACTAAACTGTGAACACATATATTGCCATTGACAGATCCAAAAATATGTAGGTGAAATCATCTATCTTGTTTCTATATAAACACAGCAAAGAAGTAAAACTTCTGGAGGGGAAGGATTTTACAAGAGTATAATTGCTCCACCCCTCATCTAGATCTCAACTATGCAGTGGAAACATCACATAAACCCCACTTTAACTAAGGAAATCAAGATGTAACTTTTGCTTTGGTCGTCCATGCCAAGTACTTCTTATTTTCTTGCTTGTACCTTTTCCGTTCTCGTAAGGCAGCCAGGATTACATGCATTAAAACAGGAAGAAAGAACGGCTGCAACAAAAGAAAGAAACACGACCATAATTTACTCACAAACTTTCAGCTCATGAATGTTCAAATGGCAACTTGTGTTGTAAATTGTAAGGGAAAGCAATCCCCAGCATGCTGATCCTTTCTCAACACTTGAAAGATTTAAAAAAAAAAAAATTGGGGAGGCAAAAACAGTTCACATGAAAGATCTAATCAATTTCCATTTCTTTTCAAGTGAAAGATCTAATCAAACTAAAGAGAAACTCCATTAGAATGAAATATTAATGTACCACATTCATTCCCTAACCATGAGTGCATAAAATTAAAACATTCTAGTCAATACGGGGTCAACATTTTTCATATCTTTTATAGTTCGTTACCTGAATGCTAGATAATAAGTAGTAATTAATAATTTAATTTAGAAAATCAGAGTTGAGAGACAAACCGAATAGACGGCAAAACAATGCTCAAATGAATAATAGCTGATTGACATGATCGATGGGTGGAAAAAGGCATCCTCTGCCAAAGACCTTGAATCCCTTGAGGATACTGACAATCAAATATAAAAATGATCATTTAGCAACAAAGAAGAAGTGATCATTAACAAAATCAGCAACAAGACTTGACATCAATGTTAAAGTCAAGGAAGAACCTTACCAGCTGAAGCATCATATATACCAACAGATGCATTACTTTGAGCTAATTGTGCAGTCTCCAGAGAAAGCTTCACCTGTACACAGACAACATATTGGCAGATGTGAGAGTGAAAGAGGAGGGGGGGGGGGTCTAAATCCATATTAACAAGGTAATAAGTGGTTTAGAAAAATTAGCACCTATTACTTAGGCATAAGTGATATTAAATAATCAGAGATATAGTTATTGATAGTAAACTGAAGATTTGAAACACCCAGTATCTGAATAAAAGTTGCAATGGCATAACATATGATTGAAAAAGGTAGAAATAGCATTACTACATTATCTAACAGGTAATTGCTTGAAACTAAATTGTACTGTCTATCTATATTTGCCATTGGAAAAAAGATTCAACTAACCTGTTTTCCAATCTCATCCTTGATAATCATCCTAGGCAACGATTGCACCTATGAAAAATTTTAAGCTTTAGAAAATAATAGCAAGCTAAACCATGTATAGTGACATCACATATAGAAAGGGTATCACTGATAACAATACCAATTTGGAAAGCGATCCAAGCGTTGTAGCACATGAATGAAGATTAAAGCATGTATGATGCCGAGATAAAAAATCCAATTCCCTGCACATGTAAACAATAATTCTTTCAGTGTCTTTTTTATACAAGTCAAAAGCAAGGAAAAGAGAACCCACCCATATAAAGCATATGCACTTAACATAAAATGTAAATGGGTTCCATTTGCAGCATCCCTATAAGCTAATTGAGTGAGTCACTCATAGCTTAAATATCATGAGTCTCCCACAGATTTCTCAATAGTAGGACCTCATTCTTGGATGTCTACTTACATTTCTAAGGGGGAATTACGACGTTGCACAATTACAAATATACATTCCAAAAATTTGCCTCTTCAGTGGTCAGAATATATATATGTTCATAAAATCAATTTGAACTATGATGGTCATTTAGCAATAAGTGGATATGCAGTTAGTATCATGCTTTCAGAAGTCAAAGATTGTGAAGGTTACTTAGAACCTTTATTTTTACCATTCAGTGAAACCTCTTTCACTCCCAAGGAGGATGGATGTTCCAGATACACCAGTGTAGAGATTAGTGGACTTGAGCCCAAAAAGTTGCCGCAGCTGCCCCATAACAACTTCAAAAAGCTTCTGGAGATCCTGTTTCAAAATATGCACAATTCAAAAGTTAGATGAAAATAAACCTGACCATCTGCATAATATGACCGCGTGTACATTTAAGTGTCATTAAATATTTTCAATGGAAATTAAAAGATGCACTTCAAAAAGTAGAAAAAGGGATTCCATATATCTATTTGTAGAAATAATTATTTCATGTCAGTGTGCCACAAATACAATGGAATTTTAAAAGGTATTGTTTTTTGGCAGATATGCAACTAATAAACATTCTAACCAATGAAGAAAAGAAAACCTTAGGAGAAATTGTATTCCTGACTATATCCTTAGTATCTGATTCCTTAACGCAACTCTTGGGGTTCCAAACAACAACACCTCCCCACATCTGCAACATTACATATTGGAACCTTCAATGCTAAGCAATTTGGCAATTTGATGATGGGAAAAATAAAAAGAACATGTATTGCAATTTTAAAGTTGGGAAGATTAACCGGTGATATAAAGCCGTTTGTCACAGATATCTCTCCATTTGGAAGTACCAATTGAAGAGGACATTCCTTAGCAGATGGTATATACCTGATATTTAATAGACAAAGAAGCATGAAATTTATACTGTGGCTATTGTAATAGTTACTCTATAGCAAAATCTAATTTTCCTGTTCAAGAAGACACACACACACACACACACACACACACACATATCAGCCAAATTTATATGAAGAGAGAGGAGATGAATTAGAAACTTCATATGAAGATTTTCTTTTCTTCTGATGTTAAGGCTATAGATAGAATGATCTAAACAAAATATTCATCTAAGACACGGGCCAAAGGATTATAAATTTGTCTGGAAGTAAGCAGTCTCTATGGATTTGTGAAGAGCAGAATGCTCTGGTGAGTAATTAGCAATTACTAACACCACATCGAATTTTGGAGAGCATTATTTTTTGTACCCTTCACATGGGTTTATAATAGGTTTTTCTAAAAGAAAATATTCTTACAGGTTTTTCATTTTGTTTATACACTCACCATATTAGTAAACAAGTCATATCTCATTAAATATAAGAATAGAGACTAATTGTAAGATTGAGTTAAAGAATATACACCACAAATTGCAATATCTTTGACCTCCCACCAGCAGCAGCTGAGGTATCCAAATGCCACTCATTTGAATTAACCTGTTTCACAAGAAAGATTGACTCAAAAATAAATTTCTAGATAATAGTAACATTTCAAATTGAGGAAAAAAGGACAATAGACTTTCATATTTTAAGCATGACAGTGACAAAGAATTATGACTATATTTGTTCCATGCACCAAGAATAAGCGAACAAACAAGTGAACATCAAACATCTTCCTTTTATAAGTTAGATATCATGTGTTGCAACATGACGGAAGCACATATTTTGAATACTGTGAGGTGCACTTGTTTAAATTTACATACTATTCAATAAGTGGTGTAAAGCAGCAGACAAGAATCGTACAAAGAAAGGAAGGTCCTTGGTGCTAAATATATGACTGCCAAGCTTATCATCCCAGAAAGATAATGAAGATTTCGGCGTGTAGTATAAAACCTGCCAATGATGATGAACATTAAAATCCTTCAAATCCAAACTATGAAATTTCACTGTTAGACTTTCAACTCAAGTACTTACCTGGCTTTCAACCATTACATTGGCAATAGGTTGCAAAGCCTCAATCACAGGTTGCACTAAAGTCTCACCTACTCCATCAAAATCCCTACAGTAACATCATCATGATAACTAATAAAAATCATCAAGCTCAAGTTACTACACATTAATAACAGTGTCTACTTTTCCATTCATCAAGGGATGAAATACTCAGCAAGCAACTAAGTTGTTATATATCGAACCTGGAAAGTTCCTAGATTAACCATAAGTTGATGAACATCATAGAATGAATGCACTTAATCCCTTAATGATCTCATTTATAAAATAGCAAAAAGAAAGTGGACATCTGAAAACACTTCAATGAGCTTAATATAACAAGAAATATTTACGACTCATACCAATCATATATCCAATCTCGTGGGTCAGCATTAAGCAAACTAAAAGACAGAACAATCTTCCCATCAGCACCTACAGGCATGAACTCCCCAGGAATTGAGCCTTCTTCCTTCCCACCATTAACAAACACCTTAACAAAGATTTCAGCTATCCTTTCCACTGCCTCCTCCTCAGAAATCCTTCCACTTACCCACGCATGACGATACTTCCCGACCACGGCTCTCACTTCCTCCTCCCCATTCACCACAACAACACTATAAACTCTCCCACCAAACTCATCATCATAACAATCCCCTATCATAGACTTCAGCAACTCATCACTCTCCTCATCATCACCACCCCTCAACTTCCCAAAAGAATCAAACTTTCTAATTTCCCCACACCCCAAACAACATGAAGGTCTCAAATCCTTTGTTTCCACACAATCAGACCCAGAATCCACAACCACAGACACACTAAAGTCATCACTACAACCACCACATTTCAAAGCATTATCAGATTTCAACTCAAACATTCTCTTCTTAATACCTAATTCAATCCCATTCACCCTAAGGCTATTCCAATCAAAACCCACAAACAAGACTTGAAATTGACATGGAAACAATAATGGGTTAGATTCAACATGAGCTGAAAATGACTCAATGCTTGTAAATGGAAGTGGGGCCCGGTAGATTTCAATAGATTTCCACAGAAAAGGAAATCCTGCAGAAAATAAAGACAACCCAATAATCAGTAACATAAATTAGAAGCATGAAGAATATAAAAACACAAACTTGTAGAGAATATTGACCTATAATGAAGGAGAAAAGGACAGAGAGAGTGAGAATGAGACGCTTCAATCCAGGCTTTGTGATTCGCATGGTTTTGGGGTCCAAGTTGGGATCGGATTCTTCAGAGATCTCAGCCATTGTAGTAGTCTAGTCTAATTTTGAGAAACTTTGAGTTGGGTACATTTAGAGTACTTTAGTTTTTACTATTCAATCTCGGCGTGTCTCCTATTATGTGAAGTTTAGGAATTTACTACACTGAAATAGAGTCATTTCTATTGGCCAAAAAAATATATAAGAGTCATTACCAATTCTAATGAGTAATTGTTTCAGCTGGTAAGTAGACTACAACCCGTAAGATGGAACATGTGTTCAAATCCTCAGAAGCAATCCTACCCCTTGAGTCCGGATTACTGGTTGTCGATAGACGCCAGATTATTGGGTGGTGATTAACCAAATATATATGAGTCATTTTTGCTTCATTGAGATAATGTCTGATTAACTTAACTATGTAAAAAGTCAGTTTTAATCAAATTTAATGATAATTAATACACATGTGCTAATTAGAAGACTATGGAGGTCCACGGGTTAGAGTTAAGTTAGTTATAAAAAAACACATGAAATTAGCCATGCATCCTTATTTTCATTCCCGCTCTCATTCTCTTGTTTGTTATTATATTTAAAAGTATTAGTGTGACTAATTTAAGGAAAATGTTAATATTAATTTTGGCCAACAAAAAATTATCAAGGTATCAATTTAGCCAACGAATAGTAAATGTCCTTGCGTGTTATGAAAGTTTTCTATCATTGCTTTTATTAGTCAACCATTCTGCATTGCCTGTTATTAAATTGATTAAATATATGAATGAAAATCTTGTTAATTCATAAGTTATTTGTAAACCTTCGAATGTCCTTGCCATTATATATAGTGCACATGTTTTCTTCTTTCTAGTATGTGTGGTTCCTTGATGAATGAAATCATTTTTCCAAATCTTAAACTTCAGTTTCTCAGAATCCCTTATTTGACAAGCTATTAGAATATATTCCCTCCCATTTTTTTATGGTCTTCTATAATTGTTACAACTATCTCCTGCTTAGTAAATGTGTATGTGTGTGTATACAGGTATGTGGCCTTGAACATGGCTACTTGTGTCATACCATGGAAGCTATCATATTGCTATCATAATATTAAGCTTCAACAAGACAATACCTTAATGTTGGTTATGGACTTTGTTCCTAATAGAAACTGTAACACATATTGCTATCATATTAAGCTTCAACATGGGATTGATGCGCCCATGGGCTAATCAGTTCAAGGTTCTCCTCTTGGCATGTCAAGAAAAGCCTTCAATTGTGAAGCTTCATGCTCTGATGATCTTGTCTGGTAGTTTCACCCAAAATAACATTAACAGGCAGCTCATAGCATCTTATGCACGCATTGGTGATATCAGATCGGCTCGTCAAGTGTTCGATCAAATGCCTCAAAGAGGTGTTGATGTATGGAACGCTATGATTGTTGCGTATTCTCGTAAAGGGTACCCAGATGAAGTTCTAAATCTGTACCATGAGATGAATTTGGAAGGAGTTGGACCGGATAGTTCCATTTTCACGGTGGCGTTGAAGGCATGTACTAGGTTTCTTGATTTGAAAATGGCGGAGGAGATTTGGAGAAAAGCTTTGGATTGTGGGTATGAAAAGGATGTCTTTGTTGGGTGCTCTATGTTGAATATGTATGCAAAGTGTGGGAAGATGGATGAAGCATTGGAACTGTTTCATAAATTGCCAAAGAAGGATGTGGTTTGTTGGACGGCTATGATATCTGGTTATGCCAAGTGTGGAAGAGCAATGGAAGCTATTGATGTTTACAGGAGAATGCAAAAAGAGGGGATGGATAGAGATGATGGGGTTGCCATGCTGGGTTTAGTTCAAGCTATTGCGAATCTTGGTGACTCTAAATTGGCTCTCTCGATGCACGGGTATTTGATCCGGCGAAACATACCAAATGATGTTGTAATGCAAACCAGTCTTATAGATATGTATGCTAAAACAGGAAATCCAGGACTTGCTTTTCAAGTGTTCTCAATGATGCCTCAGCAAAATGTCATATCATGGGCTGCTTTGATTTCAGGCTTGGCTCAAAATGGTTTTGCAGGGAATGCACTTGAATTGCTGGTGGAGATGCAGACTCTAGGATATGAACCTGACTTTGTTTGTCTTGTAAGTGCACTTCATGCTTGTTCACAAATTGGTCATCTCAAGCTGGGGAAATCCATCCATGGATATCTTATGAAGAGGCTGGATTTCGAGCGAGTTTCAGGAACCGCGGTTATCGATATGTATTCCAAATGTGGATCACTTTCTTCTGCGCGTGTCCTTTTTGATCGGATAAGATTTAAGGATGTAGTTTCTTGGAATGTCATGATTTCCACATATGGAATCCATGGTAATGGGAAGGAAGCTCTATCACTTTTCCAAAAGATGATCACAAAAACAAACATAAAACCAGACCATGCAACTTTTGCTTCCTTGCTCTCAGCTTTAAGCCACTCAGGCCTTGTGGAGGAAGGTCGATACTGGTTCGATCTCAAGACCGAAAAATTTAAGATACCTGCAGACGATAAGCATTATGCTTGCATGATCGATCTCCTGGCTCGTGCAGGTCGAGTCGAGGAGGCTTTGGAACTGGTAGATTCCATGAAAACTGAACCTGAGGTTGTTGTATGGGTTGCCTTACTTGGTGGTTGCTGCAACTATGATAGATTTTTAATTGGAGAGAAGGTGGCAAAGAAGGTTCTTGAGTTGAATCCAGATGATCCTGGCATATATGCTTTGATATCTAACTTGTTTGCCAAGGCAAGGAAGTGGGATGAAGTAGCTGAAGTGAAGAAGATCATGAATATGTCAAGAGTGAAAAAGGTCCCTGGATATAGTGTGCTTGAGATTAATGGAAAGCAACATGTTTTTCTCATGGAAGATAAGAGCCATCATCTTTATAAGAATATTATTTGTATTTTGAATCATTTGGATCTCGAAATGAGAGTGGCAAGTTTTGTCACATTTGACGAATTTCTGTTGTTTGATTTGGAAAAGGACACAAATGAGAAAGTTGACATATTGTGAATAATAATATATAGTTTACTCTAGTAAACTTTGGTACTCCCTTCGGTCCTAAATATAAGACTTAATTGACTTTTTTGAAAAATCCTAAAAAAAAGGCAAAATAAGTCAATTATAAATTGATTTACCTAATTTTTTCCCATAAACTAGTTTATTTTACTTATAAACTAATGGATAATCTAAAAATATATCAAATATGTCATGATTTAATAAACTATTTTGCAACCTTAACATCTCCAAAAAAAGTCATCTAGGTCCTATATTTAGGACCGGAGGTAGTATAACATAATTTTCTCGCTGAATGCTTTGAACTTTAAAGACTTGTTGAATTCAATCGGATAATTCCTAATTATTTATTTCAGTATTTTTAATATGGTTTTATCTCTTAAACATAAAAGTTAGATAAGGGTTTATTTTCGAAGTAAATTCATTTCTCTCCCAAATTGTTTATTTTATCCCCAAAAAAATATTCATTTTTATCAAAAAAAAAAAATTATTTTTAACTATGCATATAAATGAAGTTTCCATAAAAAGTAATTACACTTTATATTAGTGTTGTAAGAACCGAACACCGGACCTATCCAACTGATGATCACTTCAATTTCGACTCAATAGTAATTAGTTAAAATGTTAATTCAGGTGATCCTACCATGTTGAATCATGATTGAAATTCTCTCCATCTCATGTTCACAACACTCTTTGTATGATAAAACTGATATTATATGCAAATAACCACATGCCTTTTACAAATAATTAACAAATTTTTGATGTCCGTAATGTTGTTATCTAACTCTTATAAATTTGGAGATGATAATGTATTAATTTGAAAGATATCAAAGAAAAGTCAAATAGGACAATCATTTTAATTTAGAAATTATCTTAAGACCATTATGTGAAGTATTCTTAAACTTCAAATGGAGGCAACCTTTCCAAATACATATTTTGCATTTATATGATCTTATATCCAAGACTATTCGGGTTGGAAAGAACATCAACCTCAACCTCCATTATTGTTTGTTAAAAAAAAGCTCCCTTATTGAGAAGTTGGAAACAGCTAATCGAGTTTCATTTTCAAATGATCTCTTCAGAGTATATTTAAGTTTTTTATTAAAATTAAGGGTTTTTATCTTAATTGTAAACCTTCTTTTTACTTAGTGTTTTAAATTTATAATGCTTTTGTTAAAAAAAATTTTTTTATTACACATGATGTGATGTTTCTAAGTTTCTATCAAGAGAGTAGTTTTGAATACTTTCTATTAACAGTTTCAATACAAACAAACACAAAAGTATTTTTCATCAAATATTATTGTATTGTAAGAAACTATGACATATTTGCCATACATGAATAAATGATAAAACTTAATTTATTCTTCTCTAATCCTAAATATAATACCTCATAGCATAATTTAAATCTATTCATATTACTATTAATCAATTTAGTTTAAGTTATATGATAGTATTAAGAAAACACCTTACTCATATGCTTTTATTTTCACCTTCCATTACTTGTTTGTTTATTATTATCATTATTAAAGAATATAAATAGAAATAATATATAGAAGAAATTGAAAAATATAAAAAGATGTTATATTTAGAATTAAGATTGCCTTTCACATTGATATTATACTCCATTAAGGAGAATAAACCGTAGTATTTTCTACTGACCAAAATGACCGAATATTTGAGAATGATCCAATAGTCAGTCAATCCGTAGTATGAAACCAATGTCCCGACAATGCAAACATTCCAGCTGGCTCTAACAATAACTTTGTCCCTTTTCTTATTTATTTATTTAGGTTATTTTTTGGGTATTCACAAAATCACGAATAAAAAATTATTTCTAAGAGCTAGTTTTCTTCACTTAATTAATTGTGTCTAAGTTCTTTTTGTTGATACAACAAACACTTCACACCTCTTCCTACAAAAGAAGTTATGATCTGTATATCTCAAATAGGCTTAAATATAATTTTTGTATACATAAAAATAATTTAGGTGAGTTGAGTCTCAAACCTCACCAAAACTAAGATATGCCTCCGTAATTAAAAAACGCTTACAAAAATGCTTATTGATTACCCACTAATAAAATCCTCATATATGAAAAATTTGAACCCGCAACTTTTTAGTTGACTCAACCTCTTTACCAACTAAACCAACTTTTGTTGACTAAATACGGTATACTCCCTCTGGTCCCTAATGTAAGAGTTAGCCATCAAAAAAACACTTCTTAAGAAAACATGTGAATCTTAGTTGGGTGTCTGGAGTTAATGCTTCTTTTCCAAAATTGCCCATATTTATTATGGTACTTTTAAGAGAGAGAAATACATAAGCATTAATAAATATGAAATAGAGTTAGAGGTAAAGTAGGAAAAATGCATTAAATGAGGAGAGAATATGTGGTGAACTCTTACATTAGGGATCAAAACCATTCAAATTCTGGGCTCCTACATTAGGGACCGGAGGGAGTATTTTATGAACAATCAACCTAGTTGATAAATGGTATATCATATTGACATGTCTGACTTAAAAAACTAATGTATACTTTAAGTAGTTAAATGTGACATATATTTTGCCTATTATATATGACATACATTGATTTGACATAAAAAATAAATATATAGGCTAATTAATTACATGTGACATATTTTAAAATTAAGTAGTTTACCAAACTTCCTCAATCTTTAAATTACAATTTAACTATTTTTATTATTTGAATCAAAAGACCATTAACTCATATTAGCTTATAAGTTTTAAACTAGTTCAATTAAACTACTATCTCCGGTCTTAAATATAAGACCTAATTGACTTTTTTTGGAGAGATTAAGGTTGTGAAATAGGCTTTTAAATCATGACATATTTAATATATTTTTAGATTATACATTAGTTTAAAGGTGAAATAAACTAATATAAGGGGGAAAAATTAGGTAAATCAATTTATAATTAACTAATTTTTCTTTTTATAGGATTTTCTAAAAAGGTCAATTAGGTCTTATATTTAGTTCAAGAGGGAGTAATTTATAAGTAACTTAAATAATTCATTTAAGAATTGTTTCAAAAAATAAACTAAATCTTATATTTTTATTTAGAAAGCCGACCAAAATCTCAACATGAAGAAAAACACCATGACTTAAAATTGACTATGGTACCAACAAAGATTGGTCCAGTTGATAAAGGGGTTTAACTCGTAACTATGTGATTGTGAGTTCGAATCCCACCGATGGGAGGACCTTGTTGGTGGGTGATCTGTAAGTACCTCTATAAGCACTCAAAGAGCCTGGAGGCCTACCCTGACCCTGATGAGCCCGGGACCCAACTCACCTAAACTTTGAGTTATAAAAAAAAAAATTGACTATGGTAGTAATAACAAGTTAATAACTGAGTGGAAAAGATCTCTGAAACATCATTGAAACTCAGAATTTACAGAGAGAAAATGAAGAAGAGAATAATGGTCAATCTACTAAAACCTCTCTCTCTCTCTCTCTCTCTCTCTCTCTCTCTCTCTCTCTCTCAGTTTTTGTGGAGACCCTTCTTATGTTGTGTGCTCCACGTGGTCTATCTGGTCACTGATTAAACCTTTTTAGCTTCTGAGTTTTTTTGCAACTTCACCTCAGCAAAACATGGCTGTAAGTTTTTCTTTTTCTGTATTGATCACAAATCGGAGTTTCAATCACCTGCATTATCTTCAACTCACTTAGCTTCTGTTTCACTGTCAGATCGAGCATGTAAAGTTACAATCTTTGCCATGCTTAGTTGGTAGCTGATTTTATAAGTTGTAATCCATGTATGATGAGTTTAAGTTTTGCTTAACATCATGAATCGAAGCTACTTGCTTTTTTCCATAACCCCTTTTGATATCTTTAAGTGAATTTGTGAAAAAAGTTTTTTTTTGTTGGAACATTGATATGTTTTGCTTAGTGATGGAGGATTATTGTGTTTTCTCATGTTTAAATCACTATGAGCTGGCTGTTGAAATGAAAGTTTGTTCTTTGGAGATGTTAGTTTTCTCTTGTTTGATGTTGGAGATTGCTACTTTTAACAAAGATGCAAGAAATTTGATTAACACACGTGTCTTTTTCTATGATCACAATGTGCTGTGTTTGCAGTAATTTGCTGTACTTGGTTGGAGAAGTGCTAGAACTTTGAAGTCATATACTAAGTCTGGTCTTTAATATAAGTGCTGAGTAACTAATTTGTGGATATTAAGAAAATTGGTTAAGTTAGTTATTTGTAACGACACTGTATGGGTTTTCCTAAATTAACCTATTTGATCATGTGCATTGGAATTTGGAACACCATGATGGAAACTCCTTTGATATGTGCAATCAAAAGGGATATTTTGAGGAAAAATTATAAATTTAGGGGACAAAGTGGATTAATTCTTATATTTTGAACCAAAATGTGCCATATGTCTAGATTGTTTATTTGGTAGTGTAGGGTGTATCTAATGCAAGTATTTCATTTGCATTGGAAAAGATTATTGTTGAAGAATGTACATTGTAATAGTTTCTAGAGTGTGCTATTATGTTCTAGGATGGTTCTAGTGTGTGTGTGTTCTAGAGTATGATTGTTCTAGAGAGTGTTAGTAGAGTAAGAATATTCTAGAGAGTGGTTCATAGCATTTAGGAACCCACTTGTATAAATAGCACTTCATGCTTGAGAATAAATCATCAGAGACATTTTTCCCTTAAACATTTTATCATGGTATCAGAGCAAGGTTGCTCTATACTTAGCTTCATTCGTTTCTGATCATCTTCAGAGAGAGAAAGAGAGGTTTAGAGAGAGAAAACAGCTCTGCCCTAGCCTGTTCACTGCCTTCCGAGCCATAAACACCGACACGCGCCGCACCATTGTCACCGCCGGCCTCAGATCGGCCAGAACCTCCAACCGCGAAGGAAGCCGGAGTTCCACGCGCCCACACGCGCCGCCCGCCGGAGTCCACGCGCCGTCGCCAGAGTTCACGCGCCGCCTGCCGGAATTCACGCGCCGCCTACCGGAAAACCGTTTTTCGCCGCCATTCACCGCCGTTTCTTCTCCTCTTGCTCAGAATCACCTCTCCTTCCCTTTAAACCATGTCTGAGGTGAAAAATGGTGCTGGATCTTCCTCAACCGTTGGTGCCATTACCCATGGAGACTTGCCAAATGTTCCTACAACTTATAAACTGAATGGAACTAATTTCTTAAGCTGGTCTCAATTTGTTCGCACTTTTTTGAAGGGTCGAGGGAAGCTAAGTCACCTACTTGGAACAGGTCCTAAGCCTGGAGATCCAACCTTTGATGCTTGGGATGAAGAAGATTCTCTGGTGATGTCTTGGTTGTGGAATTCTATGGAGTCTGAAATCAGTCAAACATGCTTATTCCTATCCACAGCTAAGGAGGTTTGGGATGCTGTTCATCAAACTTACTCAAGAGTAAGAGATGCAGCTCAAATTTATGAGATAAAAACCAGAATCTCTGGCTTCAAACAATTGAGTAAGTCTGTTACTGAATATTCTACAGCTATGAAAAGTTTATGGCTGGAGCTGGATCATTACAGATCAATAAAAATGAAATGCAGTGAAGATGTTGCTATTCTAAAACGCTTTATGGAGCAAGAGCGTGTTTATGAGTATCTTGCAGGTTTAGATCCAAAATTTGACCAAGTGAGGTCACAAATTCTTGGAAAAGATGATCTGCCGTCTCTTAATGAGACTATTGCTATTATCTTAGCAGAAGAAGGACGGAGGAGTGTTATGATGGAACCACCGCAAGTTGAGAGTTCTGCACTTATATCAAAGCCTGTTATTAACCGTGCTGTTGACAAACAAGGTGATTCACAGGGCTCGAGCAAGGAATTATGGTGTACCTATTGTAACAAGCCACGTCATACTAAAGAGAGGTGTTGGAAGCTGCATGGAAAGCCTTCTAGAAAGAAGCCTCAAGCTAATATTGCTTCAGGAAGTGAAGAGAAGCTTAGTCAGAATGATCTTAAGGGGGAGTTAGAGAGGCTAAAATCCTTGATAGCAACACTTGAGAAGGATTCTCCTTCTACCACAGGTACCTATGCTTTGGAGTTCTCAGGTATTTCATTTCAAACTTCATCTATCCTATTTTCATCTGCTCTTAATGCCTCAAATAAGGATTTCCTCCACTCTTGGATCATTGATTCAGGAGCCACTGATCACATGACTAATTCTTCTAAATACTTTGTCTCTTATAATCCATGTCCTAGTAATAGGAAAATAATTGTAGCCGATGGATCAATAATGACCGTTGCAGGTCAAGGAGATGTTTCTATTAACTCTACCCTTGTTTTGAGAAATGTCCTCCATGTTCCTAAACTTTGCACTAGTCTCATCTCTGTTCAAAAACTTGCTACTGACTCTAATGTCTTTGTCATTTTCTCTTCAAACTCTTGTATTCTTCAGGAGCAAGAAACGAAGCAGATGATTGGACTTGCTAAGGAAAAGGACGGACTTTACTTCTTTGAAGAGCATGGTGAATGTGGTAGAGTTAAGAGTCTATCATCTTCCTCTTTTCAAACTAAAAGTGTCTTGGCAAATAAAGAAGAAATTTGGCTTCAACATCGTCGTCTTGGACATCCTTCTTTTAATGTTTTGAAAGTTGTTTTTCCTTCTTTATTTAAGAATGTGTCCATCGAGTCTTTACATTGTGACATCTGTGAATTTGCAAAACATAAACGTTCCTCATATCCTATAAGTAATACAAGAACTTTTGTTTCTTTTGAGCTAATTCACAGTGACATTTGGGGTCCATCTAACATTTCTAACATCTCTGGATTTCGATGGTTTGTGTCATTTATCGATGATTGCACTCGTGTCACTTGGATTTATTTGTTGAAACAAAAATCTGATGTGAGCTCTGTTTTCCCGCGTTTTCACAATATGATTCAAACACAATTTGGAGTTCAAATAAAAAGATTTCGTTCTGATAATGCTGAAGATTTTTTCAACCAATCTTTATCCACATCTTTTGAAAAACAAGGGATTTTACATGAGTCATCTTGTGTCAATACTCCTCAACAAAATGGAGTAGCCGAAAGGAAAAATAGTCACCTTCTTGCAGTCACAAGAGCATTGTTGTTTCAAACAAATGTGCCTAAACATTTTTGGGGTGAAGCTGTTCTAACAGCTATACATCTCATTAATCGACTCCCAACTCAAGTTCTTGGTTCAAAGAGTCCTATAGAGGTTCTCACTCATTTTTATCCTAATTTTAATGCATCAAATGGTCTTATTCCTAGGATTTTTGGGTGTGTTGCTTTTGTGCATGTACATTCTCATCAAAGGACCAAACTTGACCCTAGAGCTCTCAAGTGTGTGTTTGTGGGATATTCCTCTACTCAAAAAGGATACAAATGTTATCATCCTCCTTCAAAGAAGTTCTTTGTGTCAGCTGATGTGACGTTTTCTGAGTCTGAGTCCTACTTTGGTAGTTATGTTAATAATGATCAAGAAAATGAACATTTTTCTAATGATCTTTTAGATCCTAAATTTCAAGAGGATTCAAGTCTACAATCCCATCTTAATCCATCTGTAGAGGTTTCACAAGAATCTCATTCTAACCCATCTGTAGAGGTTCCACAAGCACTTGACTCTACTCATTCACCGCTGCGTTACAGTAGAAGGAAAAAGAAGTCCCAATCGGAGCAAGTTCAATCATCTGAACCAGTTATCAATGAAGAATTTGAAATTGCTCCTGAAAATACAGAGGTACCTTCATCTCCTTCTTTTATACATGGGGACTCTCTTGTTTCTACTGATGATTCTGATTTACCTATTGCCTTAAGAAAGGGAGTTCGAAGTTGTAGTAAGCGCCCTTTATATCCTCTATCTTCATTTCTTTCATATGACAAGTTGTCTTCCAACCACAAAGCTTTTCTCACTAATCTCCAGTCCATTCCAATACCAAAAACCTTAAATGAGGCAATGGCAGATGATAATTGGGTCAAAGCAATGAAAGTTGAAATGGAAGCTTTGGAGAACAACAAAACATGGGATCTTGTTCAATTACCCAAAGGAAAGAAGCTTGTTGGATGTAAATGGGTCTTCACACCCAAATACAATTCCGATGGCAGCTTGGAACGTTATAAAGCAAGATTAGTTGCTAAAGGGTATACTCAAACTTATGGAGTTGATTATGAGGAGACATTTGCTCCTGTTGCAAAAATGAATACCTTTCGAATTTTATTGGCCTTGGCTGCCAATCAAGGTTGGGATATGTTGCAGTTTGATGTAAAAAATGCATTCCTGCATGGAGACTTGAAGGAAGAAATCTATATGGAAGTCCCACCTGGCTTCTATTCTCAGGTTGCTCCTGGTACAGTGTGCAGACTCAAGAAAGCACTGTATGGCTTAAAGCAATCACCAAGAGCTTGGTTTGGGAGATTTACAAAATCTATGGTTCGCATGGGATATAGACAAAGCCAAGGTGATCACACTTTGTTTATTAGACATTCATCTTCAGGGGGAGTGACAATTTTACTTGTTTATGTTGATGATATCATTGTCACAGGAAATGACAGCTGGAATTAATTCTCTTCGAACACAGTTGATGAGAGAATTTGCCATTAAGGATTTAGGAAGACTTAAAAATTTTTGGGGTATTGAAGTTGCTCATTCCAAACAGGGCATCTTCATTTCTCAACAAAAATATATTCTTGACCTCTTAGCTGAAACGGGAAAACTGGGATGCAAACCTGTGGATACACCTATAGAACAAAATCACAGACTGTGTGAAGCAGGTAGAAGGTCTCCAAAGTGGAGAAAGAAGAAGTCTTGTACACCACCTAAAGATCCTCCAGTTGACAAAGGATCCTATCAAAGGCTTGTTGGAAAGTTGATTTATTTGGCTCACACAAGACCTGATATTGCATATGCAGTGAGTGTAGTGAGTCAATTTATGCATTGTCCTAAAACATCACACTTACAAGCTGCCCATCGAATACTTCACTACTTGAAAGGTACTCCGGGGAAAGGAATTTTATTCAGAAGGGGGAGAAAACTAACAATTGAAGCATATACTGATGCTGATCATGGAGGTGATCTTGATAACAGAAGATCTACAGCTGGATACTGCACTTTTCTTGGCTCAAATCTTATTACATGGAGAAGTAAGAAGCAAACTGTGGTCTCAAGATCTAGTACTGAAGCTGAGTTTAGAGCAATGACTCTCGGGATTTGTGAATTGTTATGGATAAAGATCATTCTATCAGATTTAAGAATTCACTGGGAAGGTCCAATGAGGCTATACTGCGACAATAAGTCAGCTATCAATATTGCCCATAATCCAGTTCATCATGATCGAACAAAACATGTTGAGATTGATAGACACTTTATCAAGGAAAAGTTGGAAAGCGGTCTGATTTGCACTCCATTTGTACCATCAGGAGATCAATTGGCAGATGTTCTCACAAAAGGGTTGTCTAGTGAACAATTTCGGAATATAGTGTCCAAGCTGGGAATGGATGATATCCACTCTCCAGCTTGAGGGGGAGTGTTGAAGAATGTACATTGTAATAGTTTCTAGAGTGTGCTATTATGTTCTAGGATGGTTCTAGTGTGTGTGTGTTCTAGAGTATGATTGTTCTAGAGAGTGTTAGTAGAGTAAGAATATTCTAGAGAGTGGTTCATAGCATTTAGGAACCCACTTGTATAAATAGCACTTCATGCTTGAGAATAAATCATCAGAGACATTTTTCCCTTAAACATTTTATCAATTATCATGTTGGCTTTGTTGTGGTGCTTTACACATTCTTCTTTCTTTAATTTATGAGAAGAGCTTTAGTATGAAATGCCTTAAACTTTAGATTAAGCCTTATGTGATGCTAAATCTTCCATTTCAAACTTTTCACACTTGAATCAGCTGTTGTTAAAAGATGCCACTTTTCACACTTTTGTACTCAAATGGCCACATTGTTCATTTGATTATGCGCAAAAAACACATTTTATAAGCTAATATTTGCCATACAACTTTGCCACTAGATGGCTGAAAGGGAAGGATCTTCAACAAGACAGATTCTTCCAGGACTGAGCTGTGTATGACTAAATCCTCAACATATCTTTTTAAGTAACCTTGAATATGCTTAATATTTTATTTCCTTTTCTTTATTTTTTTGGTGCTTGTAAAGCAAAAACAAAAGCTTACATACTGTCTTGATTTCGGTTTTTGTTTGAATTGATGTAATCTTTTAGATTATTAGGGTCATTTTCTATTAAATTGATATTTGTTTATGTACTTCTGTGTCAAAATTAATCTTCGTTGTCTGGCAAGAGAAACTAGCTTTTTTAATGTTATTTTCTTCACCAATTTCTTCATTGTCACTCTTATCCTAATTTGTGGAAGAAAAATAATTTTTTCCCTTAGAACTTGCATTTGGGTTCTATTTTTTGTTATTCTGCTGGTAGATTTACAGGCTCCTTTTAATGTGTCAATGTGACAGGAACGTTCTCAAGTACCAAAATTTGGCAGTTGGGAAAATGAAGATAATGTTCCTTATACAGCTTATTTTGAGAAGGCACGAAAAGATCGAACTGGCTCAAGGATGAATCCAAATGCTGCTGAGGGAAATCAAAATTTAGTTCATGATGATTCATCTTCTTCCAATATCCCACCAACTGAACTGTTGGTTGATTCAGAGGACCAAACTGGAAAAAGATCGGTGAGATCATCGCATGAATTACAAAAGAGCAAGGAGGATGCTGTTCCTAAGCCTACCACAGACTCCCCAGCTCATCATGACAATATGGCCAATAGAAGTGGCAATGATTCTACACACCGTCAGGGAGTAGGTTCTGCTGACACGCGTCTAAAACCTGCAAAACAAAGTGCTGGTTCTGAGTATAGTATTGAACGGTCGCCGCTTCATCGCCTTGCAAAGACACCACCAAGAGATAGTCCCTCTTGGGAAGGAGCAAAGAATTCCTATGACAGCAGCCATGGTACACCAGCAAGATCCCGACTAAGAACACCTAATCGAGGAGATGAATCCGTTAGTTATTTATTTCTCTTCTCCTACTGTTTTATGGTAACTTGTGCTTTGTAAAATTGGAAATTATTAATGCATATCACATCAGGAGTAAAACCACATTTTGGTCATTAAACAGTCCAATTGGCTCCCTCAATGATTTTATGAATAAGCTCGGACCTTGGAATAAAATTTTTAATGTTTGGCATTCTGGTGTTGCAGCCTGACAAAGCTGCTGCTGTTCCAAAATTTGGTGATTGGGATGAAAGTGACCCTGCATCGGCTGATGGCTACACTCAACTTTTCAACAAAGTGAGGGAGGAGAAAGCTGGTGCTGGACAAGCACCTGGCACGCCGACCCAGAGACCATATGTTGTCGGGAACCGAAATTCTAGTGACAAAACAAAGGTATGCCAACAATGTGTGATGCATGTTGTGGTTATAGTCAAGTTGCACAGATACATATTGTTCTGATATTGTTTGGGTTCTTGAAACTTCCATATATGAACCTCTTCGGTTTTTATAGGCATCTACACACTTATTCTTCAAATATTAAAATGAAATATTACCAACTCAAAACTTGAAATAAATATGCAGACTTGTATGCAAAAAAAAAAAGAAATATTATAAAACAAGATCTTTTGGTGAATGATATACCCAAAGAGTTGGTGAATGATAGAGCACAATGGCGTCGTATGATCCATGTATCTGACCTCATGTAGTGGGATAAAGCTTTGTTGTTGTTGTTGTTATTGTTGTATGCAAAACGTGGTTATTTTACAGTTCTTTTATTAACTTCTAATTTAAGTTAATGAATTTTGCAAGCCTGTAGAAACTTGGGCTGCTGCTATTGTGGTTGATTATATACTCTAGAAGGTTTAAAATATACTTTTACTATCCTAAGAATTGATGTTTATTATCAATATTCTTTATTTATATGGCATATTTGGGTGTGCCCATAAGTTATGCTCTGAAACAGTTATTTTATTTGGCATCCATGTCAGATATAATGATGAAAGTTGAAACCAATATCTAGCAGAACTTGAGATTAATTTTAGAAGTTTGTAGTTTTTCTTTATACTGATGCTTCCATCTCTAAACCTGGCTTCTTCAGGGTTGCTGCTTTGGCTGGTTCTAATAATAATCTTATGGAAAGAGATGAATGTTATTATAAAAGGAAGAGTGACAAAAGTATTCTTGTGATTGATCATGAGGTCTGTGTAGCACTTGTAAATATTCAAGGACCAGGGATCACTCCTGCGGCTAAGATCAATGAAATGCACCTATGGTGACTACTTCATGGGAGTAAACTGAAATGAGATGTGTTTACCAAGACAAAAATATACTGATATATGTAATATATGTTTTTTGTTGAATAATGCCACTTACCAATCAGACAAGACCATGATTTAACTCCCATGTCCTCTTTAGCTTATTGTTGTGTAATTGTTTGCTTTAAATTTCAACTTATATTTATTTTGCTGAGATCTTGAACCATATTGATTATGTAATTCTTTCCTAATGAATTGGTGGGCTGTTAAATGGATCTCGTGTTCTATAATTTTATTTGAATGATCAGATAATAACTTGTTTTGGAGCGAAAGACTTGTTGTGAATGTACATTAATTGAAATCTCTCACTTATTTACTCTCTTGCTCGTTCTACAATTCAAACTTAGTACGTGGATTTGTTATAAACTTTTCTATTGGTTACTTTAACAAAGAATAACGTTAACATCAGTAGTATAGGGATGAAATAATTTGAGATGTTTTTTCCTCTTAAGGAGGGTGACAAATGCATTATGCGTTGCCTGATTAAATTGTCTTTTGTCACTCCAGTATAGAAGAAAACAAGCATGACAGGTAGATACTTTCATTAAATCATTGGGAGAAAATACGCTGCCATAGTCAATTTCAATTGGGTATCAACATCGATCAAAATCAAAATTTTTGCTAAGTCCGCATATTATCATATTACCAATACCAATAGCATGCTTATTAGATGAACTAGGGGCGTTATATATGAGATGAACTAGAGGCGTTCACAGAGGTGTTATATTAGATGAACTAGAACATGACACTGTTAAGCACCAGTCACAACAGAACCGGGAAAGAAACAAAGAAACAAACAGTTGCTCCCTGATTAAAAAAACAACTTTGACATTACACAGCAGAAAGAAACCCCAAAATACAAGCAACTAAAGCAAACACAACTTCCATTTTACACAGTCCACATAACATACAAAACCAGAAAAATCATCAAGCCTTGATTTCGAACATCCTTGCAATCTTGTCAGTAGGCACCAATGGGAGGTAGGAAGACACTCTGTAACCCTTCTCAGCAGAGTAAACAACAGTCTGGTTGTACTTGTCCGTGCAGAAAGCAGCAGGAGGAATAACAACATTAGCCACACGTGGGAACAATGGCAGCTTGTTCAACCTCTGCCATGCTGACACAGCACACTGCTCAGCCTTTGGCTCATACCTGGAGTAAACAGACTTAGCCAAACCCGAGGCAGTATCAACAACACCAGCTCTCCTAACCTCAGAAACCACAGTTCTAGCTGTCTCAGGAGCCATTTGAGCCACACTGATGGCTTGGCTCGATGCCTTCTTGATGTTGGTTGGCACGTGACGGTCTAGCTCAACCAATGATTCTCCCACCTGCACAAAAATCATTCCCGCCATAAATCTCAAGAGGAAACAAAATACTTTCAATTAACATACTAAATTATAACCTTATTACATCATAACATATGCTAATTTCAAATAATGATCTAATACAGCACTTTTAAAATTGAAAGTCTCAATTTGTGAGAAAGCAAAACCACAACTTTCTAACTGTTCCAAATTTTTCATATAAACCCGATCTGTTCATCATTTTTATCAATAATTTTTTTGATCAAATCATTTTTATCAATAATAAACACACAACAACGAGAATAGGAAAAATGATTTTATATTTAGGGACAATGAGGCTAAAATAACACTTCAAAGTCAATTGGACTGAAGGTAATAAAATACTCCCTCCGGTCCTAAATATAGGAACTAGATAACTTTTTTTGGGAGATTAAAAAAGGCTTAATTTTAAATGTCTTTCCAATAATACCCCTCCTTAATTAGTTTAATTACTTAGTAGCCCTTCCTCCCCTATCATAGGAGTTGTTAAGAAGAAGATAATTTAGGAAAAAGGTGACTAAAAATGTATCTAAGTCTTATATTTAGGAGCAAAATGAAGTCTCAATCTAGGTAATATATTTAGGACCAGAGGGAGTATTAAACAATTTAAACAAACAATAGCTGTAGATGATCATTATGTTTATAAAAAATAATCAGATAAACAGTTTATCAATAACAATAGCTGTAGCTGATCATTATGTTTAATAGTATAACAATTTAAAGTATTTGACATGCTTAATTTGTTGAAAATAATGGTATGATAATTATGATATAATTGAAGGGGTGTAAAAAAAAGACCTTGCGATCGACGAATTTGAGGAGTTGAACAGGGACGTCATGGAACTTGTTGTAGACAGGTTGGACGACGCTTTTCACGGTTCCCTCCACGGTTTCAACGCCAGTTTTGAGGGGCCCAGCGTGTTGCTTGGCGTACGCGTAGAGGATCGAGAAGCGCATGAGCGCGTGGAGGGCAGCCACCTCCACGAATCCTAGGTACTTCAGCCCTTCTTCGCTGCCCTATACACATCACAACATTATTCAACAAACCATCATATCAATTCATTCCTTCTCAATCTAAATCATAACCTACCTATAAAATAAATTCAAACCCTAATTCACTTGGAATTTGGACTTACAATTTGTTGCTGGGGTTGGGTATTTTCTTCGGCCATGATTGCAAAACAGATTTTGATTTCGAGGAGATGAGAATGAGAACGGAGATACGTACGTAGGAATATAAGAAGCCTTATTTACTTGGGTCTGAATTTAGAAAAAATGAGTTGGTGAGGAAATAGGAAAATAGATTTACTACTTAAATAGTGAGGAGAGAGAAATAGAATGGAGGGAATGTTCGAGAAGCAGGTGGAAAACCGCAGGTAGGGCGAAATATTGAATGGTGGGAAATGAGAGTACAATGTGATTTTGGTAACAATATAATAACGTGTCCCTTGAATAACGGATTTTTCTATGTGAAATGACCTGACCAGACCCTCGTTGAATGCTCATCCAGAATTTTCTCTACTTTTCCTTCCAACTTAAGTAAACTAATTTTGGTCCAAAAACAAAGACTTTAGTAACTAATTCAATGCGCTGTCTTAATCTATATCCAACGAGAATCTTACCTCGTGTGATTCACGAAGCGTTTTTATTTTCAATGAAATATATGTGGTAATATAGGAATTGAAATCTTGTTTTATATCATTTGAAGTTTTTCACTTAACAATTTGCATTTCATGTACAGTATTTGATATTTTGATATCAGAGTATGTGCGAATTTAAATTTCATTTACATCAAGTTACATTTTTGGTATGACTCCATCACCTTCTAGCTATTATTATTGTGTTTCTCATTTTAATGATGATAATTTATTTTTATTTTTTATATAGTAATTCATATTTATTTAAATGGTTCATGTTTTAATTTTAATTAACTATAACGTTTTTAATAAATTTTTATTTTATTGTAAACAAAATCAAAATTAAGTTCAATTTGATAACTATAAATTTTTTTAAAAAATAAATTTGTCATTAAAAAATAGTGAATTCAAAATTTTTAAATATAAATATTGGATATAAAATTATTTGTTATGAAATTTGAAGAATCTCAAAAAAGAAAATATTGTCTATCATAAATATAAAATAATCCTACTTGAAATTTGAATAATTTAAGTCTTTCTTTCATAAATATTTATATATAATTTGTCTCCCTCTCTTATTTGTCTCGTGGAAAATATGGTCACATATGAGGGTAAATTAAGACATATTTAATAAAATAATTGACACTTATCTTTAAAAGTATTTTATTTAAAATGTTACATATTAAGTTATTGTTTTTGATAAATTATCTCATGCCCCGTCCTAAAACATAAATTGCAACTAAAGTTGAGGGTAAATTAATAAAATATTTTTTGGAATATTAGAAATAATGCTGATTAAAAGCATCACTTTACCAATAATGTTAAGGGTCATACTTACCTCCAGTGCAATAGAACCAGTACAACCAGTTCACAATTCACTTTTTGACACGTGTAAAGTTGCACTTATATATAGGTTTTATTTTATTTGGTTTATTGCGAAGATTCACTTATACTTTATGTGAAGTTTTATTCACCAAGTATGGAACAATTTAGTATAATCTCCTCCATTCAATATGGAGCAACAATTTAGTATAATTTAAAGGAGTCAACACCAATCCCTCATGTTCAACTTCCTCTCGTTCAATCTGGAGCATCGAAGTGAACTAATTATATAACCGGGAAATCCTGCTCCCGTTCCCTAGTATTCCCGTTCCCAGGAAATCCCGTTCCCGGCGGGAAGGGGAAAAGGAACGGTAAAGGGGAGGCATTCCCGCCCCTTTCTGGGAATTGGAACGGGAATGTTAATTCCCGTCCCCGTTCCCGTGTTTGGACACCCCTAAGTTGTAGTAATAAAAAAGTTGACGCCGTTAATGTATTTCTCGGTATTCTCTCTCTTCTCCGTTAAACTTCCCTTTCTCTCTCTCTCCTCATTCCTTTCTCCTCCATCCACGTCCTCTTTTTTCTCTTTCTTCCTTCTATTGTTACTAGAATTTCTCTCCATCATGAATCATGATCTCCTTCCTTTTCCGAGTTGAATCAAAACACAATCAAGATCAAAAGAAAAAAAAAATCAAATCTGACATATTGATAATGACTGATTACAAAATCAATAACCAGATCTCAACAACGCCGAATTCGGGCTCCAACTCAAATCTGGTACGGCAATGGCGATGATGGATCGCGTATGCTTCAGTTTTTAATCGAGTGTGATTTTGGTAGTCTCATCTTGTTTTCGATTCTTGTAACGAACTATTGTTTAAATCTGGAAGTTGATTTTGTAATCAATGGAATATGGAAATCTGAAAATTGATGAGGCTGTTATCGTCGTCGGCGACGAGGATGAGAATCTACGGCGACGACGGTGGTTGATGAAGAGAAAGGAAATACAGTGGGTCTTGGAGGAGAAGCTTTGAATGCGAGAAGGGAACAGAGATGGAACGAGGAGAGTTTGAGAGTGAGAAAATAACAGTGACTAACAGTGTTAAGTGACAGGTTAATTTTCTTAACACGTGGCATCTATTGAGGGGTGCACTGGTTGCACTGGTTATAGTGCACTGGATATAAGTTTTTTCCTAATGTTAAACCATACACATCCTTGAAAGCTAGTAGGTTGTAATATTGTTCCAATCATAAATATTTTAAATTATGAACGTCTTGATAGTCTTAGAGCCATTAGATCCTAAGCAAAATATTTTAAAAATAATGAAATAAATTAGACTATTTATAAAATTGTAGACATCGTTGCTACCTTGATGTTTGATACTTGATTGCATTTCCCATTTCTAGAAACATTAGATGAATAGTGGTGATAACTCCTAGAGTATTGTTTCTTTCTTTTTTTTATATACAATGTTGAATCTTCTTTCTCTGTATTTTATTTTATACAACGTTCAATATTATTACCGAATAACCAACAAGAAACAAGTTAAAACCTTTAAAATTGTCAACTTAGTTGACTTTTTTAGAAAATTCTAAGAAAGAAAATTAAGTCTCTCATAAAATTGAAATTAGGTTATAAAAAAATTGAAATTAGGGTAAATTTTACAGCCCTTGTGCATATAAAAATGACTTATTAACAAGCACTCTCATCCATCAAGTAAGTAGTTGGAGATTCGACTCTCAACCCTTGTGAAAGGAATAAATTCATAGGTCAACTGTCTACTCTTATATAGGTCTTTAGAACAATCACGAATATACGCAGCCGCATTTGGGAATGCCTAGAATAATGTCCTAGGATGATAGTAACAATCAAGTCTTTTGCTTGATACAACAATCATCCACACATTTTTAGGGTCGGCTCTCTTGGGTTGGCTCTATCCTCTCTCCCCCTCCTCTCAAACTTTTTGGGTGGTGGTTAGATCTCTTCTCTCGTCGTTGTACGAGCTTTTTCATTGGCGTCTCCTTCCCCGGTTCATGCCGGGGAAGGAGACATCCGTCACTTTCATTGGTCTGCTTTTATATTTCTTCCATTTTCAAATAAATTGGTTTAGGAGGTTCGACGACAAGAGGAATTTCTTCTACCCAATCTTCATCTTATGTACTAGTTTTGTGGGTATGTTTGTTTCCGTGAGATCTACTCATTGAGTTTATTTGAAAACCAAATTGATTGGTTTATTGCCGATAAGAGGTGTGGATCGTTTGGGATGGTTCTTTGAACAACCACTACTCAATGACTTTTTTACCGGTGACGGTTCTTTTCTACCCACAAATTTTCACGAAGGAAAGATGAAGATGATGGTAGGGTTTTTGCGGCGGCGGCGGCGGCTCCCTCATATCCGTGTTTACCATTTTAGGGTTTCAATGTATTATCATTTGAATTTTCTTGTTTGCAGACCTATTTTGTATTCTCATTTTCTAGTTTAATAAAATTTTCTCCTTCTCGATCAAAAAAAAGAAAAAAGAAAAAATGTCCTAGTACTAACACTTTCTAAATCTAGATATTCCTCAATCCTCAATGCTATTCATATTCATTAAAATGAAATACTTCCTCTAGTCTTAAATATAATACATAGTTGAATTTTTTAGGAAATTCTAAGAAAGTAAAATAAGTCCCTCATAAATTGATTTATCTAATTTTTCCCTCAAACTAGTTTTTTGACCTATAAACTAATAAAAATATCAAATACATCTAAATCAACTAACCTATTTTGTTTCGATGATTTTTTTATATTTTGCCTTTATTATTAGGTCTACTAATTTTTTTTTATCGAAAATTAAGTCTACTAATTTGTAAACTTATTATGAGAATTTGTATCAAACTATCAATTACAATTGTGCTACATTTACACACACAATAATGAAAAAACAATCATATTATTATTATTATTATTATATTATTATTATTATTATTTATATTAATTGTGATAATAATCAATGCATATTCAACAAAATCAAATAATCCAATGAATTCAAATAAAAAGGATAATATTTCTAGGATGTTAAACTTAAACTTAAACCATCCACATCCTAGATATCCAAACGAAATAAAAATTAATAATCCAATGAATTCAGAAAAAAATGATAATATTTCTATTTAAATCATCTTTTTGAACTTTAAATAATTAGGTATTGTGTCAAGTGGTCTAATAGGAAATTAGGAATGTGGCAATGAAATTTTTTTAGGGGAATTCGCATTCTAGTCCCTGGTAAGGGAAATTAATACTGGAAGGTCCCAACACATTCCAAAATAATTATTAAGTCCCAGAGGCCCTTTCCTGCAATTGTTTGCTTATCTTCAATGACCGTTTTACCCTCATTAAAGATGATTGTCATCTCACTGGTCCCTACAGGGGGACTATGTTTTCATCTTATGAGGGCAAAATGGTCATTGAAGATAAGCAAATAATTGCAGGAAATGCCCATGGGACTTGATAACTATTTTGGAATGTGTTGGGACCTTCCAGTATTAATTTCCCTTACCAGGGACTACAATATGCAAATTCCCCATTTTTTTATATATAACAGATTTCAAAATTTATAATAATAAAAAACTTAGATTAAGGGATTAATGGTTTTGCTTTTATCCCTTACCCATTAACCCATACCTATATATAAGTAGGTGGATTTTCCGACACAGTTCTTACTGAAACCCTAGCAAGCATGAAGAAGGAGGCCATTAATGGCGGCACAGACACACCCTACCTTCCTGAAGACATCACGGTGAACATTCTGAAGCGTCTTCCTGCGAAATCCCTAATTCGATTTCATTATGTTAGCAAGGATTGGAAAACTCTCATAAAATCCCAATCTTTTATGCAAATTCATCATCACCACTCTACCCATCACAATTCCTCTCTCCTTATAGGACCAGTAGGCACTAAAAATGATGAATTTTGCTTACTCTCCTCCAATTTTGACCTCCAAGTTCATAAGCTTGACACTTTGCCTTCAATGGGTTCACTTTGCCTTGTGGGGTCCACCAATGGCCTTCTCTGTTTCCACAATTGGTCTCTCATTTCATTGTGGAATCCTGCAACTAGAGAGGTCAGAGAAGTTCCCATTCACGATCATTTTTCATTTTGGGGTTCTCATTTTGGATTTGGGTTTAGTGATATTATTAATGACTATAGGATAGTGAGTGTTTGCTTGAGGCTTGGTGAGGTGGCAGTGTATTCATTAAGCAAAGGGTATTGGAGGGAATTTCAATTTGACAAAATTAAGGATGTTTCTATTTGGCGTCAAAATAGTTGGAATGCTGGTGGTGTTATTTTTTGGCTTGGGACAAAGAACATGGGAGCAAACCATGTGTACACAAGTTATGATGTGATAATTTCCTTTGACTTAGCAAAGGAAGTGTTTAAGGTCATACCATTGCCATTGCAACCTTTTGACTTTAATGCAGGCCAGCTTGGTGTTTATGATGACAAGCTTGTTCTGATGTATTATCGTCAGATCGGAAACTCTGGATGTTATTCTTTTCATTTTGAGGGAGCGATTGATTCGTCCGGGGAGAGATGGAGTTCGGGTGAAAAATTTATTGGCAACTATAGTCGCAGTTTGTTTAATGCGACCATTTGGAGGAATCAAGTTGTGTTCAATGAAATGGTTTGCTTGACAGAAGATGGAAAGAGCCATAGTATCATACAACTATATCTGATCGATGTCGTTACTGATGAATGTAAGCAGATTGAATTCCTTTGGCCCGAATTTGACAATTTCTATGGTTTTGTTGTTTTTAACTATGCTGAAAACCTTTTACCTATTGGTGGCAACATTGAAATTGAAGAGCCTTGATCCATTGTGATGATTCTTGCTGTTCATCATTCATGTGTTTTTGGAAGACATGTATTGCTATCAGTTTACACTTCAGTTTATTCAGTTTAAGGGTTTGATGCTTTTTAGAGTTGTGACATAGAATGGCAAATGTACAGGTTTCCTGTTTTTAGATTTATGAATAAAAGATCAAATATCCCTTTTGCAATTTGAAGATAGATATGTTATGTTTTATGGTTGTTGGTACATGGGTTATATTAGACAACTTGTGTGATTATCTGATCATGTTTCTATTTCTATACCAGGATTTCCTAAAAACAAATCATGGCTGCTATTCCTCATTTTCTGATAATTTTGTGTCATGCATAAGAAAAGTGTTCTTTCTGGGAAAATCAGATGTGGTTTATAGTTTATTTCTATTAAGTTTTATTTTTGGCGCAAATATTTTGGCGCAAATATATCTGGTGCTTTGGTTTTTTATTTTATAATGAGGTCATACTGGTTGGAAAATAAATGTGCAAGGGGGAGCCAATCAACACCGATTACTGAAATCATTGACACATTGAAAGTAGCTTTGTGTAGTTGTGTGGTTAGCGTTTATGGACGCCTAAATCATAGGCGCCAATCCATGCCGAACAATACAGGAAATGATAATTGATGTTTCCCCAATGTTGCTATTAATGATACGTTAAAGGTAATTTTGAAGTCTTTTACCACTCATCTGTTAGTTGATATGATATGGTGACCCATTTCCAGCATTTGTAAATTTTGTTATTAATGATACTTTAAAGTTAATTTTGAAGTACCACCAAACACTTGGTTCAATTGGCAGGGCTTATACCTCTTTTAACTAGAGGTCTTAAGTTTGAGTTCTAGGAACACAACAGTGTTAAATACTTGGTGGTAGAGCTTTGCTGCTCTTATGGTCCTGCCTGACTCGATTCGGATTAGTGTGGATGAAGAAATTAAAAAAAATAATTTTGAAGTTTTTTATTGATTGATATAGTGAGTAATTTCAAGCTACAACCATAATAACTTGGTAGCGACAGATTAGTTGGTTATTAGTAGCATCAGATGTTATACAATGAGAATTAAAATTGACTTGTAAAATTCATGCTCGCCTACTCCTAAATATATAACACAATCGACTTTTATGAGAAATCCTAAGAAAGCTAAAAATTATATTATAATTTAATGGACTTGAATTTTTCTCCAAATTGACTAACCTATTTTTTCTTAATTTCTTCTAAGAAAGTCAAATGGGTCTTATATATAGAATCAGAAGGAGTATGACACTAATTAGATGTTCTTGTGAAGCTACTTGGAAGAATTAAACCAACCAAGAGATAATGCGATATCATCTGTAGTTGAATTATAACAAGTATTTTACTCGTGCACTGGGTGTTTTTATATTAATGATTACGCAAACCTTTTGTTAGTGACCCAAATATATTTTCCTAGAACGTCCAAAAATGATATTTAATGTTTTATCAAACCATTATTATTCAAAACCCCACTATGGTGCAAGATTATTTATCACCACCAATGAATTGTTTTAAAAAAAATACAAATTTAGATTACATGTAATATTTTCAACTTAACAAACAATTAAAGTCACTTGTGTATCATTATCAAAAAAAGTCACTTGTGTATAAAAATAAAATAAGAGTCAAACTCTATCTCAACCCCCACAACCCACCCACAAGTGAATGGGACAACTTATTTACTCTTCTGCCCATTCCTCAATTCAGTGTGTGGATTTGTTATCAATTTTTCAATTGGTCATTTGTTCATTTACACTTTTGATTATACTTTGATCCATTAATTAGTTATAGCTGCAATCCTGCAGGTCCTTGAATGTTGGTAGATATTCACATTTAATACCAAACAATATTTTTCGTGTATGAATTAAACACAACTACAGTTTACTTTCTCTACTCCGACCCCCCGTGACTCTCATTCCTCAATTCATTGTGTGACTAGTTTCTTCCTCAACGGTGAGCTCTTTTATCTTCTCTCACATTCTCTTTCTTTCTGTGATTTTCATTAGTAAAAATTTGTTTATATGCCTTTATTTTTTTTTTAGAATTGTTCAGAATTGCTATTTGCTTTTATTTTTTATTTCAAAGTGCCTTTATTCCGACAAAAAAAAAATATGGAGTGCTTTAATGTAGGAACATTACTTTACTGCTTTGATGATGGGGTGTGATTTTATTTTATTTTTCATTTATTCCTCTCCCCTTTTTCTTATTCATTGTTTTAATGTGTAACTCTGACATAAAATGAGTCCATCCTTTCTTTTCGTTATGTAGTGCTAGGGGTGGGAAAAAGAGCTAGACCGACCCGACCCGCATTAAAAGCGGGTCAGCCCGACAGATTCATTTCTAATGCAGGTTGGAAATATCATGATCCGACCGGTATATACTAATAAATGGGCTGTCCAGACCTAACCCGAGTTTCAAACTATGTCGTTTAAAAAAAATAAAATTGAACATTCAATTAGTAAAGTAAACACAAAAATTCGACAAAATCAATAACAAACAAAGTAAAGTGTTCATTTTATCTGTCCAAAATTCCAAAACAATAACGTAAACAAATTCAGAATAGTCTAATACTTTCAAAGATCCTTAACATAAGAAATCTAATTATATAATAAGCAAAATAGTCTAGTACGTAAATAAACCATTAAACATTTAATGATATAATCAATGAAGCATCATCTCGCTACATCCAGTTGGTAAATAAAAAATATTGATATAAGATTTCGTATTTTTAATCTATTTAAAAAAGGGGTATTTGCAGTTTAGTCCCTGGTAAGGGAAATTAATACTGGAAGGTCCCAATACATTCCAAAATAATTATAAAGTCTCAGGGTTCTTTCCTGCAATTGTTTGCTTAACTTCAATGACCATTTTGCCCTCATTAAAGATGGTTGTCATCTCACTGGTCCCTACAGGGGGACTATGCTTTCATCTTATGAGGGCAAAATGGTCATTGAAGATAAGCAAATAATTGCAGGAAAAGGCTCCTGGGACTTTATAATTATTTTGGAATGTATTGGGACCTTCCAGTATTAATCTCCTTTACCAGGGACTAAAATGCAAATCCCCCTTTAAAAAACTAAAAAAGTAATTAAAGAAATTTTGAAAATGGAAAGGAATGTTGCCAACACTTTTAGTATATATAATAGATTCGAAAAATATTGTCAAAAGAATTTCAAAATTTTAAAATTGAATACAAACAAAATAAAAATTAACAATTCAAGGGACTTGTAATAAAGAAACTATTTTTGTTTAATTTTTTAATTTTATTACTTTAAATAATTAGTTATTCATGTGGTTCAATTATATTGTACCAAGTGGTCCAATAGGAATGTCACCATGAATTTTAATATATAAAAATGATAGATTAAAAGATTTTCTTCCAAAAATTTTGGAATTTTAAAATTGAATAGAAAAAAAATAAAAATTAATACTCCAATGAATTTGGATAAAAAGGATAATATTTTTATTGAAATTATCTTTTTCAACTTTAAATAATTAGGTATCCATATGTTCCAATCATATTGTGCCATTTTTGATAAAAAAAATCATATTGTGCCTTGAAATTTTTTTATATATAACAGATTTAAAATTTATAATGATAAAAAATTAGATTTAGGGATTAATGATTTTATCCGTTAGCCATTGACCCATACCTATATATAGGTGGATTTAGATAAGGTTAAGAAAAAAACCTCAGTTCTTGGTTCTCACAGTTCTTACTTAAACCCTACCAAGCATGAAGAAGAAGAAGAAGGAGGCCATTAATGGCGGCACAGACACACCCTTCCTTCCCGAAGAAATCACAGAGAACATTCTGAAGCGTCTTCCTGCGAAATCCCTAATTCGATTTCAATGCGTTTGCGAAGAATGGAAAAGTCTCATAAAAACCCAATCTTTCATGCAAATCCATCATCACCACTCTGCCCATCACAATTCCTCTCTCCTTATAGGATCAGTAGGCACTGACACCGTTAACTTTTGCATACTCTCCTCCAATTTCGACCTCCAGTTTCACAAGCTTGCCGCTTCGGCTTCAGTGCCTGCACTTTGGATTGTGGGGTCCACCCATGGCCTTCTCTGTTTCCACACTCTGACCCTCATTTCATTGTGGAATCCTGCCACTAGAGAGGTCAGAAAAGTTCCCTTTGTCCCTGGATTTTCAAGGTGTTGTTCTAAATATGGATTTGGGTTTAGTAATGATGTTAATGACTTTAGGATAGTTAGGGTTTGCTTTTGCCTTGGTAAGGTGGCAGTGTATTCATTAAGCAAAGGATGTTGGAGAGAATTTCATTTTGAAAACATGAAGGATGTTTATATTTGGGGTCATAGTTTCAATGCTGATGGTGTTATTTTTTGGCTTGGGCTAAAGGAAAGATATTATTATGTGATAGTTTCATTTGACTTAGCAAAGGAAGTGTTTAAGGTCATACCATTACCATGGCATCCTTTTGAATTAAATATACACCACCTTGCTGTTTATGATGACAAGCTTGCAGTAATTTATTTTGGCGACACTGAAAAGTATGGATTTTCTTCTTCTCATTTTGATTCATCCATGGAGAGATGGAGTTCTAGTGAAAGATTTATTTGCAACTATGGTAGTTTAGATACTGCAATCATTTGAAGGAATCTAGTTGTCTCGAATGAAGTGGATTATTCGACTGAAGATGGAATGGACCATTTGATCAAACGACTATATCTGATCGATGTCGTTGCTAATGAATGTAAGCAGTTTGAATTCTATAAGCCCAAATTTGAACACTATGCCCATGATTTTGTTGTTCATAACTATGCTGAAAACCTTTTACCTATCGGTGGCAACAATGAAATTGAAGAGCCATGATCCATTGTGATGATTCTTGCTGTTCATCATTCATATGTTTTTGGAAGAAATGTACTGCTATCAGTGTAGACTTCAGTTTATTCAGTTTCAGGGTTTGATGCTTTTTAGAGTTGTGACATAGAATGGCAAATGTACATGTTTCCTATTTTTGAGTTATGAATAAAAGATTAGGTTATCCCTTTTTCAATTTAAAGAAAAATATGTTATGTTTTTTTGTTGTTGTTACATGTGTTACATTAGACGACTTGTGTGATTATCTGATCATGTTGCTATTTCTAAAGCAGGATTTCCTAAAAACAAATCATGGCTGCTATTCCTCTTTTTCTGATAATTTTTGTCATGCATAAGAAAAGTGTTCTGACTGGGAAAATCAGATGTGGTTTATATTTTATTTCTATTAAGTTTCATTTTTGGCGCAAATATATATGGTGCTTTGGTTTTTTATTTTATAATGAGGTCATACTGGTTTGGAAAATAAATGTGCAAGGGGGAGCCAATCATCACCGATTACTGAAATCATTGACACATTGAAAGTAGCTTTGTGTAGTTGTGTGGTTAGCGTTCATGGACGCCTAAATCACAGGCGCCAATCCATACCAAACAATACAGGAAATGATAATTGATATTTCCCCAATTTTGCTATTAATGACACTTCTTTAAAGGTAATTTTGAAGTCTTTAACCACTCATCTGTTAGTTGATATAATATGGTGAGCGATTTCCACCATTTGTAAATTTTGTTATCAATGATACTTTAAAGTTAATTTTGAAGTACCACCAAACACTTGGATCAATTGGCACGGGGTTGTACCCTCTGTTTACTAGAGGTCTTAAGTTTGAGTTCTGGGAACACAATAGTGTTAAATACTTGGTGGTAAAGCTTTACTGCCCTTGATCCTGCCCAGTTCGATTCAGATTAGTGTGGATGAAGAAATTTAAAAAAAAAAGATAATTTTGAAGTTTTTTATTGATTGATATAGTAAGTAATTTCAAGCTACAACCATAATAACTTGGTAGCGACAGATTAGTTGGTTATTAGTAGCATCATATGTAATACAATGAGAATTAAAATTGACTTTGAAAATTCTTGCTCCCTCTACTCATAAACATAAAATACAATTGACTTTTATAAGAAATCCTAAGAAAGCTAAAAATTATGTTAAAATTTAATTGACTTGATTTTTTTTCCAAATTAATTTATTTGACTTATAAACTGCTAAATAATTTGATTATATACCAATAACGTTATAATTGACTAACCTATTTTTTTCTTAATTTCTCCAAAAAAAAGTCAAATAGGTCTTATACATATAATTAGTATGACACTAATTAGATGTTCTTGTGAAGCTACTTGGAAGAATTAAACCAACCAAGAGATAATGCATGCGATATCATCTGTAGTTGAATTATAACAAGAATTTTACTTGTGCGATGCACTGGGTGTTTTTATATTAATGATTACGCAAACCTTTTGTTTCTGACCCAAATATATTTTCTGAGAATGTCCAAAAATGATATTTAATATTTTATCAAACCATTATTATTCAAAACCCCACTTTGGTGCAATATTATTTATCACCACCAATGAATTGTTTAAAAAAAATACAAATTTAGACTACATGTAATATTTTCACCTTAGTAAACAATTAAAGTCACTTGTGTATAAAAATAAAATAAGAGTCAAACTCTATCTCAACCCCACAACCCACCCACAAGTGAATGGGACAACTTATTTACTCGCCCATTCCTCAATTCAAACTTAGTGTGTGGATTTGTTATCAATTTTTCAACTGGTCATTTGATCATTTACACTTTTGATTATACTTTGATCCATTAATTAGTTATAGCTGCAATCCCGCAAGTCCTTGCATGTTGATAGATATTCACATTTAATACCAAACAATATTTTTCATGTGTAAACTAAGCACAACTACAGTTTACTTTCTCTAATTCGCCAACTACTCCCCAGTGATTCTCATTCCTCTTTTCATTGTGTGACTAGTTTCTTCCTCAACGGTGCGCTCTTTTATCTTCTCTCACATTCTCTTTCTTTCTGTAATTTTTCATTAGTAAAAATTTGTTTATATGCCTTTATTTTTTTAGAATTGTTCAGAATTGTTGTTTGCTCTTATTTTTTATTTCTAAGTGCCTTTATTCCGACAAAAGAAATATGGAGTGCTCTTTAATGTAGGAACATTGCTTTACTGCTTTGATGATGGGGTGTGATTTATTTTATTTTTCATTTATTCCTTTCCCCTTTTCCTTATTTTTTGTTTTAATGTATAACTCTCACATAAAATGAGCCCATCCTTTCTTTTCATTATGTATTGCTAGAGGTGGGAAAAAAGAGCTACATCGACCCGACCCATATTAAAAGTGGGTCAACCCGACCAACTGGTTTCTAATGCGGGTAGGAAATATCATGATCCGACCGGTATATGCTAATAAATGGGCTGACCAGACCTAACCCGATTTTCAAACTATGTCGTTTTAAAAAAATAAAATTGAACATTCAATTAGTAAAGTAAACAATAAAATTCGACAAAACCAATAACAATAAACAAACCAAGCAAATTGATCATTTTATCTGTCCAAATTCCAAAATAATAAGGGAAAATTAAATATAAGTCCCTGGTAAGGGACATAATACTGGAAAAGTCCAAAAAACTTGAATAATTAAGGTAGAGTCCCATATTTTGCAAAATAATTAAAGTAGAGTCCCAAAAGGACTCTACTTTAATTATTTTGCAAATGTGGACCCCACAGTTAATAATATTTTATTCCCTCTCTCCTCTCTCCCCTCCCCCTTCTTCCTCTTCGTCTTCTTCTTCATCACAACCACCCACCCCCGCCCTCCGGTGCTGCCGCCCCCCTCTGGCGCCGGAAATGCATATAAACTACACTGAAAGTGTTCTTTTTTTGCTTGTGTGTGAGTGTTTTTGTGAATTTGAAAGTGTTTTTTTTGCTTGTGAGTGTTTTTGTGAATCTGAAAGTGTTTTTTTTTTTGCTTGTGAGTGTTTTTGTGAATCTGAAAGTGTTTTTTTTTTGCTTGTCTGTGAGTTTTTTGTGAATCTGAAAGAAAAAAATAATGGGATCTATCCCATTGATGGGAATGTTGTTGATGAGAACGAGAATAATGAGGAAGGGAAATGACAGTGATGATGGAGGAAATGACGAAGGGAGCCATAAATGGATGGAAGAAAATGGAAAGGTGAATTTTTGATGAAGAAGAGGAAGGAAGAAGATCAGTGAGTGGTATGATGAACAAATGTTTGGATGAGAGGTGGTGGAGGGTGGAAGGAGCAGCGGTGACCGGCCAAAATTATGAAGGGATGTGGTGGGGGATCGGAGATGGTGGAGGGGGTGGTTGTGAGAAGAATATCCTGTCACATCTGACGTGGTGGAGATGTGGAGTTTGATTTGTTTTTTTATTTCATTTTATTAATTAAATATCCAGTCACATTGCCACATCATTAAAATTAACAGAGTTTAGCGCCATGTAGGACAACTTAACGATGTTAAGGTCCTTTTCAAAGTTGAGGACTAATTGTGTTAACATCACAAACTTGAGGGACTAAAAACACGTCTTTTAAACTTGAGGGACTAAAAACAAATTTAGGTGAAAATTGAGGACCAAAAGTTATGTTAACCCTTATTCATCAGTTATATGGACTTTTTTAGGAAGAACAAATCACTTATTCAAATGATATTTTTTCATTATCAATTGTTAAATGATATTTTTCTTGTTCCTATGAGGTTTTTTCTTATTCAAATGAGTGTTTTCTTTGTTCGTAATCTCTATAACTTTGTGTTTGAAATTGATTACTAATTGTTTAAATGACATTTTTCTTATACATCCGGTGTTTTCCTTATTCATTGTTTACTATATCTTTGTGTTTGAAATTAATTACTAATTGTTCAAATTATATTTTTCCTTGTTCAAATGAGTATTTTCCTTATTCAAATGAATATTTTTCTTATTCCCCGTTTACTATATCTTTGTGCTTGAAAATCTTGCCCATTCATTATTCAAATGAGTGTTTTTCTTGTCCATGTTTTTACATATTTTTGTATTTGAAAGTCATTGTTAATTGTTCAAAACGACATTTTTCTTTGTTTATTTGGGCTTTTTACATGTTAAAATGAGTATTTTTCTTGTTCATGATTTGATATACCAATTGTTCAAATGATATTTTTCTCTTGTTCTTTTCTTGATCAAATGAGTATTTCCTTGTCTATGGTTGTATATATTTTTGTGTTTGAAATTCATTGTTAATCGTTCAAATGACCTTTTTCCTTGTTCATATGGGGGTTTTCCATGTTCAGATGAGCATTTTCCTTGTTTATGACCTGATATATCAATTGTTCAAATAACATTTTTTTCTTGTTCATATGAGGTTTTTTCTTGTTCAAACAAGTGTTTTCTTTGTTTGTGGTCTTAAATATTTTTGTGTTTGAAATTTATTTTCAATTGTTCAAACGACCTTTTTCCTCGTTCATATGGGGTTTTTCATGTTCAAATAAGTGTTTTCCTTACTCGTGATCAAAGTGACACATAATTCCATGCTACAGTGACACTTAATTCCAACAAAAAAGTATTTTCACATTTACATAAAGATTATCAAAATAAAAATTCACATTATTCCAACAAAACCATTAACTTGAGTAAGTGAGTAACATTCAATTCACCAATTGATTAACTCTTTCGTGGCCTAAAAGAATTATCAAATAAAAATAGATTAACTACTATAGTATGTAACAAGTCCTAGGTCACTTCACAATTTGGTTAATTCACTTGTTTAGGTCAAATTAATACAAATTAACAAGGATGTTGAGAGTGTTGATTAACAATTACTAAAAACAATTAAAATTTCAAACAACACTAACTAGCCGAAAGTAGATTGAGATAAAATCAAGTGGAAAACCTCCCTCTCCAAGTTACTTTGTACTTTTGGATGTATAGGACCTCATGTGTTTGAGATAAATTGATATATCTTAGTTAAATTCCCTAGGTCACTTGAATCTTAAAGCAATCTAAGAGAATTTAACAAAGATAATCAAGTCAAAGGCTCCTTCCATGCTTCTCATATACTAAAGCAAAATAGGACTAAATCTAGTGCCTATATATATCATTCATCATTCACTTCATAAAGCATACAAATACAATTCGGATTGCAAGTTCCATGAAGCTACACTAAATCTTACCATAGTTTTCACATGAAAAGGCATACAAAGAGAGATTTGCATGTTGTAATTATAGTAGGAACCTAGATCCACAAGAATTCCTAACCTAGATAACCTTACATCAAAGTGAAAGCTAAATACATGATATAACAAACTTGTAAACCTAAATCACAATCACACAAACACATGGAGGCCGAGAGGATTCTTGTCTTCAAAGTACATTTCACTTGGAGAAGGAGATGGAGAGCTTAGTCACACATGAGAATGGAGGAAAGAGAGGAATTTGTGGTGAGGAAACCATGTGTAACATCCCAAATTTTTAAATTAGAAATAATAAAAGATTTACTAAGGTCTTGAGGTTTCATTGAGAAAATTTAAGGTTTTAGGGAAGAATTTTATGATTTTTGGGCAATTTATGAATATTAAATCTTATTTAGTTTGGAATTTAAATAAATACAGTTAAAAGAATTAATTGGGGATAAAAACTTTCATGCAAAGTAAATTAGATTCTAGATTATGTTAGGATGAAAAGAAAGAGATATAGTAATATATACAAACTTCTGGGCTAGAAATATAATTATGAATAAACCTTAGGGTAGTTAATTGTAATTTTCCCTAAAAGTATATATATATAAACTCACCTTCTTCCTTATTCATCTTCATTCCCAAACTCCCACCGACCTCCTCTCTCTCAATTTTTCTTCTTCTTCTTCGATCCTCTTTGCCTCCTTCGGCTTTCAGCGGCGTTTTTGGGGATGACGGGCAAATCCAACGCGTGCTAGCTTGAAATTAACATCAGGTGAAGTTCATCTTCTTGCTCATGTCTATTTTTCTTCGATTGGTCGAAGTTTGGAAGAGGTCCGATTTCAGTTTCTGTGATTTGGTTTGTTTAAGTGGCAAAAGTATAAGTTTTAGCTTCTATTCTTGTTATTTTGAATGAGAAATTGAAGTTTGATTGAAGTTTGGAGGAAAACAGATTTTGGGTATCTAAAGGCAGATGGGTTTTCTGAGGAAATTGAGACTCAAGAACACCTAATAGACTAATAAAGTTTGATTTAAGAACTCAATGTTTGATTGATGGTGATTTTTTTTTATTTTCATGTGGTTGATATTTTTCCCTCTTCTATGCTACGACACATCCATTAGTGTGGGTTGTGTTTAATCGGTGATTTTTGTATGAGTATAATGGAGCTAAAAGTGTTCCCTGCATGTTTGATTTATGGGTTCTGAAGTTTGTTAATTTTCTTTTCTTTCTTGTTTGTTTCGGTTCATTTTTTTTAGACATATGGGTAAAATCAAACAGTGTTTGCAGCTCTTGAAGTTAATTTAGTTGTTTGAGAAGCACTCATGTGGATTATTAAATTTATGTCCCTCTTATTTTACATAACTGAAATGATTCATTTAATGGAGTAATATGCATTGAGTAGGAGAACATGAAATGCTGTCCAATAATTTTAGAATTTAGAATATTATTATTTAGTGTGACAATATGAAATTGGAAACTCAGTTTGGTTGGTTGATCAAGTTAGGGAATGATAAATTATTGTAAAAGAAAGAATTTGTACACCAACCTATATAGTCTATCTCTTTACTGTAATGGTTGGATGCATTGGGAATAAATGATGAATTATGGTTGATTCTCATATTTTTCCCTTTTTCCTCTCTTGAATCCTGTTCGGTTTACCACCTTCAGTGACGATTCCGGCGAGTTTCACGGCGGCGCTGAACTCCCACGCTTCATTAAACACCGAAATCAAACTTAGGTAACTTTGCTCTTCAAATTCAGAACCTTTTTATTCGATTTTGGCGAGTTTGTGAGGGATTTCCAAATCTAGGGTTTGGGATTTTAAGTTAGGAATTTGTGTGAAATGAAGATTAAACTTCAATTTTTGTTATTGTGAAAAGGATTTAGGTGTTATCTTTGTTTGGGACTGAAAATTTGTGTACGGCTTGGTTAAGCATGGATTTAGGTAAATAGAGTTAGAAAATTTATTTATATGCTCAAGTGTTTGGGATTTTCGAAATTCCTTATGTTTGTCTTTGATTTTTGCTTGATTTTTCTGGCTTAGGTGGTTGTTGGTTGATGTATGAAGTTGGACATGAGTAGAATAAATGTAAGAAATGGTTTTGCAAGTTGGGAAATGGTGTTGTGTTGATTTTGGTGTTTTATATGCTTGTGTATTAAGCTTCAGGTTCTGTTCTTTTCTTCCTTGTATTGTTTGATTAAATTTTGTTTGAATGTACATAAAAGAGGTTGCTCTTTTGCATGAGTATTACTATGTTTTGTAACCTAATCTTTAATTCTGATTTTGTGGATGTTTGAGATGGGAATTTGCACTGGTTTGTAGAAATTTGCAAGTTTGAAGGGTGGTAAATTAAATCTGATTTTTAATCTTGATTATCTTTATTTTTGACAAAACTTGTATAGTTTTATTCAAGAGGAATTTGCATGGTGTTGGTTATATATAATATAATATAGGATTATATCCAAGTAGACTGAATTTGAGCAATGCCGAGTGAGGGGTTGCTTGGTTCCAGATTTGAAATTAGGATCTTGATGAAGAGGATTGCTTTATATAATAGAATCAAAAGGAAATATGCTTGCTTTACTTTAGTATTAGCATGATGTTTTGCTCATGATTTGTGTTGAGGAATGAATGGAAGTTGTCATATGTTATTAGTAGTTTTATTTTAGCTATGATTGGTAAAGGAATGATAATGCATGTTGGTGTTTACAAGTTTAATTGGAATTTTGCTGTTATAAGTGCATTGGCTGATTGCTTCTTAATTATAATTGGTTTTGAACAACGATTAGGAAGGATAAAATAAATGCAAGAAGGTTTAACGCCTAATGATAGTTGAATAGCATTGCTACAAATGTAGTATGAAATCTGCATGTTTGTTTTTCCTTTTCTTCTTATTGTTATGGCAGAATGCATAGGAATAATAGAGCATTTAATGTTTTGATGTAAGCTAATTGAATGATTAGTAGGAGAGTGTATGATAAATTGCTGTTGTGTGTGATTGGTGTAAGTTTATGCCTAATTACATTGGATTCCAAATCTGGGGGTTTAGGTTCATAAGTTCTTGATCATTTTCTGTTTGATTGTTAGGCAACATTGTGGGTATATATGTGTGTGTTTGATATGGGCAATGAGGATTTTAATTTGAAAAGATTTTAATGATGATAGATGTATAAATGCATCATTCTTTTTATTATCTATATCTTAAAAATTTAATTGAGTTCCTTGTTAATGTGGAAGGTAATAGAATCAAATGTATGAATAGACAATGAATTTCAATGTGTGAAAAGGTTAAAAATATAGGAATGGCTTGGTAATTACTGTTGCAGGTTTATGTATAAATGTGTGCATTTCATTATTATGACTGAACTTCATGTTTTGATCACTTATATAATGGTTTTATAGTATATCAGAAATCAGTAAAGGGTTGGGTAGTAACATCAAAACCGAAAGAGAGACGTTATTCATTATACATATATATATACGAAGGATTGTTTATAACTATTATTACCTTATGTAATAATAGGAGGATCTGAGAAGATAGTATTTGAAGAAGACCTACAAGGAAATGGTAAGGAAGAGCAACGTTGTGCTAAGGGCGACAGGTAATCATACTTAACCTTGCTATAACATTGAGGGTGACGTTAGTTAGGGATTTTTGTAAAAATCCCTTCTCACCCTCTATATATATATATTATCTTTAAAAGATTGTTTTTATACAAAATAGGCTATCGGGTGCCTTTCAAACACGATTAGTTTCATAAAAAGAAATTTGAAACATTATATATATATTACTCTGGCTGTGGTTGATATTGATCTGGAATGGTTGTGGAAGGTATATAGATAGGTGTAGTGTTAGACAGTGACTTGAGAAATTATGAGAATAGAAAAGAGTGATAGATGTTGAGTTTGAGATTATGGGGAGCTATGTTATGGAAAACATGAGATGTGAGATTGAAATATTGAATGAGGTTGAAGTTGATGGATATTGTGAGCATTGCATGACACTGATTTATTTATGTACCATCGCGCGATGATAACTGTCGATAGGCCAATCGACAGTTATTTGTACTGATGATCCTTTTCGGATTGATTGGATCGGGGTTCATAGGTCAACTTATTGAGAGAAGTGACCTACGGTTGTTTGGCATTGAAGAGCCCAACCGCCCCTACGGTTGTTTGGCATTGAAGAGTCCAACCGTTCCCGTTCTGTAATGGAAAACAGAATTGGGGTTCCCTCTCTGGAGATTGCCAGAGAGGGAAATTGTCCCCTCATTATGGAGAGGGACACAATGTCAAATCATATAGTGAAGAATAGATGCTTGAATGCACCGTGGTGGCACAATGCATCTACAGGTGAGTGTGAGAGTTGGAGTAGTAATACGCATGAATTGGAGATAGAAATGATGAGATTATTGTTGAGAAGCGACAGAGATTTGAATGACGTTTGGGAGAAAACTTGATATATATATGTATTAGTGATTTTAAAACTGTGGTACCCTTTAGACGCCCTTACTACCGCACATCTCACTGTTATAGTGAGTTAAGCGGTGATTACTGGGACAATTTTGTCTCATCCCACGATTACTCACATTTTTGCAGGTATTCATGCACAGGCGCAAGCATCAGGAAAGGGAATTAGGTTCAAGGGTTATTTAGATTAGTTAGTTGTGTATATTGCCAATTTGTATAGGCCTGCATCTGCTTCCGCATGTATACGTATTTATTTATTATTTAATATCATTTAGTTCTGATTAATAACCATGTTAGGCAAATCCTTTCTAACATGGTTAGCAATAAATTATCCATGATAGCAGCTGTGCTGTATTAGTTTATTCTTTTCTATCATGGATAATATTTCAATCATTAGGATATTCTTTTGCTAACTATGATAGAGATATTGATATTATTGCAATTCCTTTTTCTATCATAGTTAGTAAAGATATTATTGAACTAAAAGAGATATCACAGATTAAATAGGGAATTAGTAACAGAGTGTTACACCATGGGATAAGTGAAAATCACGAAATGGAGAAGAGAGAGTTGAGAGAAAATGAGGAGAAGTGAGAGAAAATGATGTAAATGGAATGAGAGGGAAAATATGAGGTTTGGGTTTTTATATGAGGGTTAACATTGAGATTATCACCCAAATGACATGTAAATTAACCCAAATGTCATGTAAATATGTGGTTAGGATGATGTGGCCGAAATTTAAGTGAAGGAGGTGAAATGAGAGTGAAATGAGAATGTAGATGAGAAATGGAATGAATGGAGATGGGTTTGTGGTGTGTGTGCATTCCCACTTTATTTTCCTCTTTATGCTCTTGTTTTCGTTACCAAATTTGTACTCAAATGCCTTCTCCAAATTTGAATTTCGGCCATAAGCTCCAACTTGTCCAAAATAGATAAAAATTCAAATCTTCAAAATCCCTCAAAAAGCCTTTTTACCAAAAGTGATAATTTTTGTCTTTTAGCTCCAATCATGCTTCCTCTTGCTTTCCTTGTCTTCCAAAGCTTTTCCTTGCCCTCCAAGCTCCTCCCAAGGGTATGTGGGGTCCACTTGGGACCCCCCTACACATAAAAATAAGGCAAACAGTGAAAATGATCAAAATACCCCTAGTTGCTTTAAGTGCAAGTAATTAAGCAAATATTATTCAATTTCAAACACAATAGCATGCACATAAATAAATCCCAATAATGAACTAATATGGCAATTAAATCTCACTAATTAAGCTCGTTTGCACATGCTAAACAACATAAAATTAGGTTCAATCACCAATCACCATAACTAAGTGCCACTGTCTGTGCTAAACCAATTGAATGTTTATGCCACTGTCTGTGCTACACCAAAAAGCATAGCACCCATTCATTGAAAATTTAACAGATCTTTCTAGCTTCTTTAGTACGTACCAATATGGGGGCTTTTGCTCCCCTCTTCTTCCATTTGTTGGAAATATTAAGTGGGTGTGTCATAAGGAACAAGTCTCATATTGTGTGGTCCAAATTAAAATTAAATTTGGATTATTATATGAGTAAGAGGAGGAATGAACTTGCATGAGAAAAAGCCACTAGAGATAAAATCCGGCTAATATTCTCCACATTTTTCTTTGCAAGTTAAAATCACGTTTATGAGAGATTGATTGAGATATTCAAATATGTTATTATTTGAATTTTGAATCATGCACTTATGATTTTCGAAAAACAGCATTATTATGAGTTTTAATACTATTTAAGATTCATGAAAGGCATTGACATGTTTTGAACCGAAAATGGAATTGAGATCATCACAAACGGTATTTTTGATTCAATGGGTTTAATGGACATTGACATTGGCATTTGATGTTATGCAAACTGATTCTTTATTCCTTTTATACAATTAAATGGTTTTAAAGACAATAATACTACCTTCCGTTTTACAGATTGCCAACGTCCAAGTTCATTGCATTCACAACATTTTAATGACAATTTATGTTGATTGAAAACTGATGACTCAGCATGATTCCTTGTGATTCTCGTCATATAGCTTTGTGCTACTATATAAAAGTGTTCTGATATATATGGAAAAGATATATGAGTATCTTATCTCCTCCTCCTACATATCTTTGCCTTATACAGTAAATAATCTTCTGCAGTTCTGTTTCCTTGTGTATTTTCAAGAAGAGTCTATTTAATCCTGGGGAGTGCCGTGTTCTTCCTTGCCGGTGATCGCGGAATAACTCTATAGGACAGTGTCCCTGAGGACGCGACTCAGATTATATTTATATTATTTGTACTATTTGCCTACAATCTATAGAGTTAATTGTTCTTGCTGAGATGGAGATGAATAACGATGCTGTCAATCCTGAGCAACCCGCTGTTACAGTTGCTATTCCTATGCAGAGGCCGTTTCCAGATGTTACCAGAATTGAACAGTTTGATGGAAAGAATTTTAGGCGATGGCAGGAACGTGTTTACAATATCCTAGACGTTCATGGAGTGGCTGATGCACTTATTGAGCCTGTTCCACCTCCAGATGCTGAACAAACCAAGATCAATTCTTGGACTTATGCTAATAAGGTTTGCAGACATACTCTTATTAGCATCTTATCTAATGATTTGTTCGATGTGTATCACCTTTACAAGGAGGCTAATAAAATATGGGAGTCACTTATCCTCAAGTACACTGCCGAGGATGCTGGGAAGCAGAAATTTGTGGTGGGAAATTTCTACAAATGGAATATGGTAGATGAGAAAGACACTAAGTTGCAGATTAACGAATATCATAAACTGCTTGAGGAGTTGAGAGCCGAAAATATCAATCTTCCGGATGAAGTCGTGGCTGGAGTCTTGATCGAGAAGTTGCCAGAATCATGGAATGACTATAAGCAACAGTTGAAGCACAAGCAGAAACAGTTATCTCTCACCGACCTAATCACTCACATCATCATAGAGGATACCAATAAGAAGGCTATTCAAGCTGCAAAAACAAAAGAAGCAGCAGTCAAAGCAAATCTGGTGGAAGACAAGCCTCAATCCAAGAGGTATGATTCCAAACATAAAGGTAAGAAAAAGCAAAAGCAAAATTCTGATTACAAGCCTAAAGATACTAACTCCAAATTCAAAAAGAAAGGAAATTGTTATGTTTGTGGAAAGCCAGGTCACTATGCAGGACAATGCAGGAAAAGGGCCACGGGAGACAATCCTAAGAAAGGAAATAACCCACCAAAGCCAAATGTCAATTTGGTCCATGGTGATGGAAGCAGTTCTGACGATGAGGTCATTGCTGCAGTGGTCTCCCAAGTCCTACTAGTTTCTGATGTGAAGAAATGGTTGGTAGATTCTGGAGCTACCAAACACATTTGTGCAAACAAAGATATGTTTACCTCCTTTGAAGAAGGGGAAGACCGCATCTACCTTGCTGCTCATTCTCAAACCGCTAAGGTTTTGGGAAAAGGAAAAGTGGTTCTTAAGCTCACATCAGGAAAGTCTTTGGCACTTAATGATGTACTATATGTACCTGAAATAAGAGCCAATTTAATTTCTGTGTCACTGCTAGGAAAGGCTGGAGTGAAAGTTTCATTTGAGTCTGACAAGATTGTCATGACTAAGAATAATGTACTGATTGGGAAGGGCTATTGTAATCAGGGTCTGTTTTTGCTTAGTGTTGCTGAAATGAATAATGATGCATCTTCTTCTGCTTACTTGATTGATTCGTTTGATATATGGCATGCTCGACTAGGACATGTTAGTAAAACTTATATTTCTATATTACAAAATACTAAAATAATTCCTAGTATTAAAGATAATTTGGAATATAAATGTGAAATTTGTGCGGAAACTAAATTAACTAAAAAGGTTCATAGTTCTACACAAAGAGAATCTGAGTTATTGTCCTTAGTTCATACGGATCTAGGTGATCTCAAACAAACTGAGACTAGGGGTGGCAAAAGATATTACATAACGTTCATTGATGATTTTTCAAGATATACTAAAGTGTATTTGTTGAGAAATAAGGATGAAGCATATGATAAATTTCTTTTGTATAAAGCAGAAGTAGAAAATCAACTTGATAAAAAAATTAAACGTATTAGGTCAGATAGAGGAGGAGAATATTTATCATTGAATGATTATTGTGAAAAAGAAGGAATAATTCATGAAGTAACACCTCCTTATTCACCTGAATCTAATGGTGTTGCAGAAAGGAAAAATAGGACTTTAAAAGAAATGATGAATGCTATGCTTGTAAGTTCTGCTGCACCAAATAACTTATGGGGAGAAGCTTTGTTGTCTGCATGTTTTTTACAAAATAGAATACCCCATAAGAAAACAAAAAAGACGCCTTATGAATTATGGAAAGGTTTTGTACCTAATCTTCAATATTTGAAAGTGTGGGGGTGCCTTGCAAAAGTTTTATTACCTGATTTTAAAAAGAGAAAAATTGGTTCTAAAACTTCTGATTGTATGTTTATTGGATATGCTCAACAAAGTAGTGCTTATCGTTTTCTAGTTTTGAAAAACGATATTCTTGATCATAATACAATTGTAGAAACAAAAGATGCAGAATTTTTTGAAAATATATTTCCTTTAAAGGATGAGCATATACCAAAAAGAGTTGGAAATTCTTCTTTTCAAAATGAAGATGATTCTTTTGAGAATTTACGGAGAAGTAAAAGACAAAGAAAAGAAACCTCCTTTGGAGATGATTTTTATACTTATTTGATACAAGATGAACCCAAAAATTTTTATGAAGCTGTCTCTTCTCCGGAAGCAAAATTTTGGAAAGATGCTATTAAAAATGAACTTGATTCTTTGAATAAAAATCAAACATGGGTTTTAGTAGACTTACCTCCAGGAGCAAAACCTATTGGTTGCAAGTGGGTGTTTAGGAAAAAATATTTTCCTGATGGGTCAATTGATAAATATAAGGCCAGACTTGTAGCTAAAGGTTTTACACAAAAAGAAAATGTTGATTATTTTGATACCTTTTCTCCTGTAACTAGGATTGCTTCTATTAGAGTCCTAATGGCATTAGCTTCAATTCATAAACTTTATATTCACCAAATGGATGTTAAAACTGTATTTTTAAATGGTGATTTAGAAGAGGAGACTTATATGGTACAACCTGATCGGTATGTAATTCCTGGACAAGAAAATAAAGTTTGTAAACTTGTTAAGTCGCTTTATGGTCTTAAACAAGCACCCAAACAATGGCATGAAAAATTAGATCAAGTTTTGTTAAGTGGTGGTTTTTCTACTGTAGAAGTAGAAATATGTGTTTATACAAAACTTATGAACAATAATTGTGTAATTATTTGTTTATATGTGGATGACATGCTAATTTTTGGAACTAATATGAATGTTGTGCTTGAGACAAAGAGTTTTCTTGCTTCTAACTTTGATATGAAAGATCTTGGTGAAGCAAAAGTAATTTTGGGTGTTAAGATCATAAGGAATGATAATGGTATCATACTTTCTCAAAAACATTATGTTGAGAAGATTCTGAGAAAGTTTGAGCAATATGATGAATCTCCTGTGAGAACTCCTTATGATCCAAGTATTCATTTAAAGAAACATACAGGAGACCCGATAGCTCAATCTAAATATGCAAAGATCATTGGGAGTCTTTTGCATTTGATGAATTTTACAAGGCCAGATATAGCTACGGCTGTGTGCAGATTGAGCAAGTATACCCATAGTCCGAGTAATGGACATTGGATGGCTTTGTTACGGGTATTAAAATACCTAAAAGGTACCATGAATTATGGTATTCATTATAGTGGATTTCCTGCTGTATTAGAAGGATACAGTGATGCTAATTGGATCTCTGATTCAGAGGAGTCCAAATCCACTAGTGGCTATGTTTTTATATTAGGGGGTGGAGCTGTAACGTGGAAGTCAGCCAAGCAAACAGTGTTAACCAAATCCTCAAGGGATTCTGAGTTTATAGCACTTGAGTTGGCTGGTTCTGAGGCTGAGTGGTTGAAAAACTTCTTAGCGGATATCCCACTAGGCAGTAAACCAATATCTTCAGTGTCAATACACTGTGATAACAAGTCTGCGATAGCCACAGCTAAAAATAAAACCTATAATGGTAAGAGTAGACATATTCGATTGAGGCATAATATTATAAAGCAGCTGCTCAAAACTAGTGTAATATCAATCGATTATGTGAGGTCTGAAGTTAACCTCGCGAATCCGTTAACAAAATCCCTGGGGAGGAAACAAATTGTTTATTCATCGAGGGGAATGGGACTAAAGCCAATTCAAAATTGATAACGATGGCAACCCAACCTCTGTGATTGGTGATCCCATGAAGGAGGTTCAATGGGTAAGAACAAGTCGTGATTCAGTTCCGCTAGCACTGAATTTATTTACTAGTCCATTCCTATGATACCGGAAAGTGCTAGATTGCATTTTTGGTGAGGCTGGGTATAAACTCTTAATGATTTCATAATCCTACGGGATGATGTGCTCATTGCAGGCACATTCAATGAAATCACCTCTACGAATGTCGGAGTGGGGCCGCTCCTATGAGATCGTGGCGAAATCTCTAGAGAATTCGTTATGCACCGGGCACGTTCATGGCCGTCTTAACGGGCAAAAACGCGTTAACATCGGAAATGTGGGGGTATAATCTGGCTCATAATACCTCTGGTATATGCCAAGAGTTGTGAGTTCATAGTCCATAGGACCACTGACTTCTCTGTATGCCAAGTATTATCGGTCTAGGTCTAGTTCATAGTCCTGAGGACCACTAGATACAATGATTATACTCATGTGTTACTCAAATAAGGCGTTCCTTTCTGACACATGTGGGGGATTGTTGGAAATATTAAGTGGGTGTGTCATAAGGAACAAGTCTCATATTGTGTGGTCCAAATTAAAATTAAATTTGGATTATTATATGAGTAAGAGGAGGAATGAACTTGCATGAGAAAAAGCCACTAGAGATAAAATCCGGCTAATATTCTCCACATTTTTCTTTGCAAGTTAAAATCACTTTTATGAGAGATTGATTGAGATATTCAAATATGTTATTATTTGAATTTTGAATCATGCACTTATGATTTTCGAAAAACAGCATTATTATGAGTTTTAATACTATTTAAGATTCATGAAAGGCATTGACATGTTTTGAACCGAAAATGGAATTGAGATCATCACAAACGGTATTTTTGATTCAATGGGTTTAATGGACATTGACATTGGCATTTGATGTTATGCAAACTGATTCTTTATTCCTTTTATACAATTAAATGGTTTTAAAGACAATAATACTACCTTCCGTTTTACAGATTGCCAACGTCCAAGTTCATTGCATTCACAACATTTTAATGACAATTTATGTTGATTGAAAACTGATGACTCACCATGATTCCTTGTGATTCTCGTCATATAGCTTTGTGCTACTATATAAAAGTGTTCTGATATATATGGAAAAGATATATGAGTATCTTATCTCCTCCTCCTACATATCTTTGCCTTATACAGTAAATAATCTTCTGCAGTTCTGTTTCCTTGTGTATTTTCAAGAAGAGTCTGTTTAATCCTGGGGAGTGCCGTGTTCTTCCTTGCCGGTGATCGCGGAATAACTCTATAGGACAGTGTCCCTGAGGACGCGACTCAGATTATATTTATATTATTTGTACTATTTGCCTACACCATTGTCAGCAAAGCATGGGCCCACCTTCTTCAAACTTCTATGAACTTATCCCTCTAACCAATAAAATATAACAGGTACTAGATTAAAAAAAAAGAATGAGTTGAAATACTTGGATATAACAGTACAGCAAGAACTAGCGAATAAACAAGTTTATAACAATTTCATTACAGGGACCGAAGGGAGTGGCGGAGGTTGTGGAGGGGTCTTAAGAGGGACCGAAGGGTGCTTTTAGCTTAGGTAGTGGCGGAGGTTGTGGAGGGGTCTTAAGAGGGACCGAAGGGAGGTGGTTGAGAGGATTTTGCAGCAAGATAGAGGTGCAGGACAGCTTGGCAGCGGAAGCTTGGGGACTGTTTAAGGGTTTACAACTCTGTTGGGACTTAGGATTCAGCAGAGTCGAAGCAGAGTCTGATGCTCTAGAGTTGGTGGAGATGTTCGCTGGTGCTAAGCCCCCTCGGGCTCTGTTAGAACCATGGGCTGGAATCTGGAATTTTTATCAGTATAATTGGCAGATTACTTTGACCCATGTTCGTAGGGGTGCCAATAAGTGTGCTGATGCTATGGCTAAGTTTAGTTTTGAGCAGCAAGTCAGGGACCAAATATGGCTTACTCCACCGCGAATGTTGGAGTCTCTTCTTCATGAAGATAGGGGTGAACTTGATATTGATCGTTTCCAACGGTCCTGTTGTATCTAGGCGTTAGCCTCCTTCATTACCGAAAAAAAAAACAATTTCATTACAGCTTCATAACAATAAATGAAGACATAACAGCAATGATAGTTTTTTATTCGAGTTTAAAGCACAAAGAATGTTTTGCTGATTAGAGGCTTCGTGGGCATAGCATCGGTTTTCAATTTGTTGGTGGAGACGAGCAGCAAATGGTAGGTGTTTGATTTGTGGGTGAAGTACTTTTTTCCATGTATATAAGGCTAGAATGGTCTTTTGAATTGCCCATTTAATTTCACTTTGGCCCCACAAGCCTTAACTGATGTTTCAGAATCATAAGGTCCTTCTTTTAAATTAATTAGCTACAAAGGTACTTAACTGAAATTCTCCCTATATAATTAAATAAAAAATACAAAATAATAATAATTTGACTTGAATATATTTTAAATATAGATACTAGAGGTTAGACTTAGACTGTCTAATATATTCCCTTCTCATGTGTGTAAGAGATCGTGGGTTCGAATCAGTCACTCAGCAAAAAGCAGAGGCTAGGCTGCCTAGTATATTCTCTTTCCCAACACTCTCACCAAGTAGAGACTAAAATTGTGTTCACCTTTTATAGATATTAGATTTAAATATATCAATATTTATACTATATCAACTAAGAGAAATTTTAATGAAATTCATATATAAATTCATTGAATTTGGTCAATTAGAAATAATTAAAATGAGTTTAATAGCAAGTTAACAAATTCTCTATAAGATAGAAACGTAAAAACGGTGAATTCACTATGTAGACTTGTGAGTTTCTACTGAATTTTCAACGACTGAAAATTTAAGTGACTCATGACACGCTTTTGTTAATTAGTGCTATAAAAACAGTAAAATCAGAGTACCAACTCATGAGCTTGACAACAATGAACATATGTAATATATGTGATTTGTTGAATAAAGCGACTTATCAATCAGACAAGAGTACAACACCATGATTTTTCTTTCCTTTCCGTTTTAGCTTATTGTTGTGTGCTTGTTTGCTTTAAATTTCATCCTATATATTCAGCTTAGATCTTGAACCATTTCGATTATGTAATTCTTTCCAAATTAATTGGTGGGCTGTTAATATCTCTTGTGTACGAGAGTTTTATTTGAATGTTCGGATGTCTTTTTTTGGGTGGAAAAAGTGTTTTTGTGAATGTATATCAATTAAAATCTCTCTCACTTATTTTAATTCACCTTTTCTTATTTCATAACAATATAAAAATATTTTATTTGTGTATTATTCGATAAAAATCATGTTTCCATCTAGATTGACTTTTTAAATTAACTATCCAAACATGTTTGTAAAAGTTAATTCGAAAAAAGGCTAAAGTATGTTTTTGGTCCCTTAAGTTTGCACAAAGTCATGTTTTGGTCCCTTAACTTTGAAAAGTGTGTTTTTGGTCCCTTAATTTTAGAGAAAGTGTGTTTTTGGTCCCTTAGCTTTGAAAAATGTGTTTTTTGTCCTTGAACTTTGGATAAAGTAATGTTTTTAGTCATTTGAAAAAAGGATAAAATGTTTTTAGTCCCTTCCTTTTCAAAATTAAGGGAGTAAAACATGACTTTTTGCAAACTTAAGGGACCGAAAACATACTTAAACCGAATTTAAAAGGACTAAAAACACACTTCTCAAAGTTAAAAGACTAAAAAGATGACTTTGTCCAAAATTAAGGGACCAAAAACACACTTTTCAAAGTTAAGGGACCAAAACATGATTTTCTCCAAAGTTAAGGGACCAAAAACATACTTTAGCCTTCGAAAAAAAGTCACTTCTGTAACTACAAATCCAAACATAAATCATTTCATACAATTTGACTTTAATTCATAGGTTAGTTGTCTACACCTATATAGGTCTTTAGAAGGGATTAATTCCACTTGAAAAATAGGTGGGATCCCTCAATCCTCAATGCTACTACTTATGTTCACTAAAAAGAAATACTTCCTCTGGTCTAAAATATAAAATCTAATTGACTTTTCAAGAAAATTTTAAGAAAGTAAAATATATCACTTATAAAATGATTTATCTGATTTTCCCCTATACTAATTTGTTTGACCAATAAACTAATAAGTAATAAAAAGAATATCAAATACATAAAAATCAACTAACCTATTTTGTTTCCTTAATCTCTTTATGAAAGTCAATTAGGTTTTATATTTAGAAAAGGAGGAGAGAGTAAGGGTGGATAGAAAACCAAAAATCTGATAAGTTAATAAAAAGAATATCAAATACATAAAAATCAACTAACCTATTTTGTTTCCTTAATCTCTTTATGAAAGTCAATTAGGTTTTATATTTAGAAAAAGAGGAGAGAGTAAGGGTGAATAGAAAACCAAAAATTTTGGTAAGTTAGCCTACCACCCACATTTTTACCCCTTATAAGCTAGCCCACATAAAAAACCAACCAATTGAAAAAGAGTTAATTGGGCGGGCCACGAGCACAGCTCCAAATTGAACCAAACGGTGGACTCGAGCTCGATGAAGATTTGGTTGACAAGAGGATGAAGATTAAGGTTCGAGCACGACAAAAAGATGAAGATTCGTTTTGTTGATTGGTTGATGAAGAAAGAAAGATATTTGGGCTCGTGAGTTCAAGGAAGAAGATCAAGGGGTTTAGCTCGTCTTGGACGAAGCAGATTGTGAATTTTGTTTTGTTTGACTGCTTCTTGTTGTTTCTTTAAGGGCATAGAGGGAATTTGACCAACATTTAATTTTGGACAAATACGTGATTGTCCCTTATTTGTCCAAGTTGGAGACTATATTTATCCAAATGAAATTCAAATGTGTTATGAATATAAAGGATGAGAAGAGAAGATAAGAGAAAAACAAGAAGAGAGTAGCAGAATATATTATTCAGAGGTATATCATATACAATAATGAGTCCTTTTATAGAGGAGAAGTAGAGTTATTAATAAATGTAGACTAAATATTATGAGAAATATAAGGAGGAGATTAGACTTAGTAACAGGAGAGACTTGGTCATCCATATAGAATTTTCATAACAAAGTGACATTTTTCTGTCATTTTCTCTTTTACGATCCATTGCTCATTTAACCCGCCATTTTAACCCGCCATTTTAACCCATACCTATATACTCCCTCCTGCCCTAGATATAACATCTAGTTGCCTTTTTTTGGAGATGTTAAAATTACAAAATATATTATTAAATTATGACATACTATTTGATATATTTTAAATTAGTCATTAGTTTATAGGTTTTTTTTATCACAAATTAGTTTATAGGTTAAATAAACTATTTGAAAGAAAAAAATTAGATAAATCAATTTATAATCGACTTATTTTATTTTTTTTATTATTTTCTAAAAAAGTCAACTAGGTCGTCTTATATTTAGTAGCTAAAGAGTATTTAAATAGGTTGAAAAAAAAAACCACAATTCTCAGTTGTCACGGTTCTCACTGAAACCCTAACCCTAGGAAGCATGAAGAAGAAGATGGAGGCCGTCAATGGCGGCACCGTCACACCCTACCTTCCTGAAGAAATCACGGTGAACATTCTGAAGCGTCTTCCCGCAAAATCCCTACTTCGATTTCAATGCGTTTGCAAGCACTGGAAAACTCTCATAAAAACTCAATCTTTCATGCAAATCCATCATCACCACTCTACCCATCACAGTTCCTCTCTCCTTATAGGACCAGTAGGCACTCACAATTATGGCTTTTGCTTACTCTCCTCCAATTTCGACCTCCAGCTTCATAGGCTTGGCACTATTCCTTTTCGGGGTCATCTTTGGATTGTGGGGTCCACCAATGGCCTTCTGTTACGGACCCCAGAGGCTCGTCAAGCGGCCCAACAACTGAAAAGCCCAATGCTGAATTAGTGACCCAATCTCATTCAGATCCTGGAGCAGTGAGGCAGGGACTGAGAGTGCGCAAGCCATCACAACGCATGAGTGACTCATGGGGTATTTAAGGAAATGGCGTGAAGGAGAGTGTAGGCTGAATGTGGATTAGTTTCTCTCTGTTGTTTCTCTCTCCATTCTGTTACATTCTTGCATTTCCTTGTGACTATCTTTCTGTTATTTCTCATTTCCCTTTGCTGTAATAATTCTTGCCAGACTTGTGGTTATAACCGTGGCTGTAGTTGTTGCTTGGCTGTGAGCTAGTGATTTTATCAGTTAATGCAGTAATTTTGGAGTGTTATCTCCAATTATATTCTGTTTTGTGTGTGGATTGATTGTTATTTGCAGGGAGCTGTATCATTTGGTGCTTTCATTCTACCTTCAATCATGGCTGAACATACTAGATTGAAGGATGTTTTGGCCGATTTCAAACAGCTCCAAGAAGTGAGTGATCAACGCGATGCCTCTTTGCGGTCGTCTGTGGGGCGTTTGGAGGAATTGTGCACTCGTTTGGACAGTTCATCTAATATGAGGTTGTCTCGTATGGAGAAATCTGTTTCTGAAATGACTCATAACTTGGACAGCCTTTATTCCAAGTTGGAGACACTCTTGCAACCTCAGATTATGGGTAAACACATGGCGGGTGGTTTTGAGACAGGTTCGGCTTCTAATTCCTTTTCGCCTAGAGTGAAGATTGATTTTCCTCGCTTTGATGGGACTAATCCTCTTGATTGGATTTTTAAGGCTGAGCAATATTTTTCATTTTATGAAACATCTGATGCCCAGAAATTAGTCCTTGCTTCAGTACATTTTGATGGTGATGTGGTTCCATGGTACCAAATGCTTCACCGTGCTCATCAGCTCCCAACATGGGAGGCACTGACGTCGGCTATTGAGATGCAATATGGGCCTACTCAATTTGATAATCCAAGAGCCCAATTGTTTAAATTGGATCAAACCTCTTCTGTGGTGCATTATCATACTGCTTTTATGGCTTTAGCAAATCGAGTTTCGGGCTTGTCCGATGAGGCCCTTATGGACTGTTTTGTGAGTGGGCTAAAATCAGATATTAAGAAGGAAGTGTTGGCACGTGAGCCCACCTCGTTAAATAGGGCCGTGGCATTGGCTAAACTTTTTGATCATAGTGGGCCTTCTTTGGGCTCGGGTTTGCGGACTCGGTCTGCTTCATTTAGTGGCTCTTGGACACGACCTAGCTCTGGTGCATCTTCTCCTTCCAACAGTCCCAAACCTTCGGCTCCTCCTTTGTTACCTACTCCTGACCTGAAGCCATCTCCTCAAGTACGCCGCTTGAGTGCGGCGGAAATCCAGCGCCGTCGTGAGTTGGGATTATGTTATAATTGTGATGAGAAGTTCTCGGCTGCTCACCGATGTCGCAACCGTCAATTCATGTTACTTATGTTGGATGAGGATGAGGATCCTCCGGTGGATGATACTGTACAGGCTTTGGAGGAATCAGTTGTTCTTCATCACTTGTCTTTTCAAGCTTTCCGTGGCGCGAGTGGCCCTTGTACACTCCGTTTTGATGGTCGTTTGGCGGGGTCATCGATTTCGGTTTTGCTTGATGGTGGTAGTTCCGATAACTTTATTCAACCGCGGGTGGTTGATCATTTTCGTTTGCCAGTCGAAAATGCTCCTAAGTTTCGTGTCTTGGTGGGTGATGGGTATAGTTTGATGGGGGAAGGTGTGGTTCGTGATTTACCCCTTAAAATCAATGATCATGATATTCCAGTTGATGTTTTTGTGGTTCCTATTACTGGTGCTGATGTGGTTTTAGGTGCTTCTTGGTTAGCTACACTGGGACCGCATGTGGCTGATTATAGTGCTTCTTTGCTGGGCATATATCGGAACGGTAAGTTTCTGACGTTAAAGGGCCATCAGGGTGTTACACCGCAACCGGCTCAGTTTCATCATTTGAGACGTTTGCTGCTTACCAACAGTGTGGAGGAATGATACACCCTGGCCTATTGTCATGCTGAGGTCCATTCTGATGAGAATTTTTTTCCACCTAACTTACCACCAGATTTGTTGGCTGTTTTACAGCACTTTGCTTCGGTCTTTCAGATGCCCCGGGGCCTACCTCCTATTCGAAGTCAGGAACATCATATTCCCTTGATTACTGGCACTTCTCCAGTGCGTGTTCGCCCGTACCGTTATCCATTTTCTCAAAAGAATCAGATTGAACAGCTGGTTACTGAAATGTTGCAGGAGGGCATCATTCAGCCTAGTGTTAGTCCCTTCTCTGCTCCCGTTCTACTTGTTAAGAAGAAGGATGGGACTTGGCGATTTTGCACTGATTACCGAGCTTTGAATGCGGTCACCATTAAAGACTCTTATCCATTACCGACTGTTGATGAGCTTCTAGATGAGTTGTTTGGGGCTAAATTTTTCTCCAAGTTGGATCTTCGTTCTGGTTACCATCAGATCCGAGTGAGCGTTGCTGATAGGGAGAAAACTGCTTTTCGCACTCACCATGGCCATTACGAGTGGTTGGTTATGCCTTTTGGTCTCACTAATGCCCCCGCCACCTTTCAATCGGTAATGAATGACATTTTTCGTCCTTTCTTGCGAAAATTTGTCTTAGTTTTCTTTGATGATATTCTGGTTTATAGTACTGATTGGACTACTCATTTATCTCACTTGGCCGAGGTCCTTCAATTATTGCAAACTCATGTTTTATTTGCTAAACTGAGTAAATGTTCATTTGGTCTTCGGCAAATAGATTATTTGGGACATGTTGTATCAGAGAGAGGTGTGGAAATGGACCCTCAGAAGGTTAGTGCTGTCCATGATTGGCCTGTTCCCTTTAATGCGACACAACTTCGGGGTTTTCTGGGTCTCACAGGTTATTACCGCCGGTTTGTCCGTGGTTTTGCCACCATCGCTGCCCCTCTCACGGATTTGTTGCATAAGGATGCTTTTGAGTGGACACTTTCAGCTCAAGCCGCTTTTGAGTTGTTAAAATCTGCCTTAACTAGTGCTCCTGTGTTGGCCCTACCAGATTTTTCATAGTCCTTTATTATTGAGTCCGATGCTTCGGGTATTGGCATTGGTGCAGTTTTGAGTCAGCACGGTCATCCCATTGCCTTCTTTTCTAAGAAGCTTTGTCCGCGGATGCAAGCTAAGTCCACTTATGCCCGAGAGATGTATGCTATCACCGAAGCCATTGCCAAATTTCGTCATTATTTGGTGGGCCACCGTTTTGTGATTCGTACAGATCATCAAAGTTTACGCCACATGACAGATCAGGTTGTGCAAACTCCGGAGCAACAAGAATGGTTACCCAAGTTATTGGGTTATGACTTCACCATTGAATATAAACAGGGACACACTAATGTGGCCGCGGACTCCCTCTCCCGCTCGTGTTACATGGCTGTTTCCTCTCCGGTGAATGACTGGATTTCTGAACTTGGGCTTTTACAGCAGGCTTCTCCTGATCTTCAACTTATTATTACTCAGCTTGCTGCTTCTTCTCCTAAGGTGCGTCATTATCATGTTCACAAGGGCTTGCTGTATTTTAAGCACCGTTTGGTGGTTCCGGCTTCGGCCAGCGACTTCATTCATCGTTTACTTTTAGAATTCCATTCTTCCACTGTTGGTGGTCATTCAGGCTTTTACCGGACCTTTGTTCGCCTATCTCGCCAATTTTTTTGGCCTCATATGAAACAGGATGTTCGTACTTTTATCCGGCTGTGTGAGATTTGTCAACGTGCTAAGTCTTCTCAAACTGTCCCAGCGGGCCTTCTTCAGCCTTTACCAATTCCACAGGCGATTTGGGAAGATATTGCTATGGATTTTATTATTGGTTTGCCACCTTCAAGGGGATACACAGTCATCTATGTGGTCGTTGATCGTTTGTCTAAGTACGGTCATTTTATTCCCTTACGGTCTAATTATAATGCTCATAGTGTGGCTGAAGCATTTGTGCAATATGTGGTCCGTTTGCACGGTATTCCTAAGTCCATTGTATCGGATCGCGACAAGGTTTTTGTGGGCAAATTCTGGCAGCATTTGTTTAAGCTTCAAGGTACTACTCTTGCCATGAGTTCCGCTTACCATCCTCAGACTGATGGTCAAAGCGAGGTACTTAACCGTTGTTTAGAGATGTATTTGCGATGTTTTGTCTTTGATTGTCCTTCACAGTGGGTTACATTCCTCCCTTGGGCTGAGTATTGGTACAATACTTCCTACCATGAGTCGATTGCTATGCCTCCCTTCCGAGCCGTCTATGGGCTATGGATGACACTCCCCCTGATGTTCACTCCTTACTGAGTGCCCGCGATGCAACCTTACTTCAACTTAAGTCTCACTTACAGCGTGCGTAGGCTCGTATGAAGCTTCAGGCTGATCGCCACAGATCCGAATTGACTTTTGAGAAGGGTGACTTGGTGTATGTTAAGCTACAACCTTATAGGCAGCATTCTGTGGCTTTGCGCAAGTCTCAGAAACTTGGCTTACGCTATTTTGGTCCCTTTCCGGTGCTGGATAAGATTGGCAAGGTTGCTTATAAGTTGGACTTACCAGAATCCGCTAAGATTCATCCGGTTTTTCATGTGTCATTGCTTAAACGATGTGCTGGCCATCCTACTTCAGTTTATATTCCCTCACTGGACCTTGAGGACAAGGTCGTTTTTGATGGGGTAGATAATGTTACGGACCCCAGAGGCTCGTCAAGCGGCCCAACAACTGAAAAGCCCAATGCTCTGAATTAATGACCTAATCTCATTCAGATCCTGGAGCAGTGAGGCAGGGACTGAGAGTGCGCAAGCCATCACAACGCATGCGTGACTCATGGGGTATTTAAGGAAATGGCGTGAAGGAGAGTGTAGGCTGAATGTGGATTAGTTTCTCTCTGTTGTTTCTCTCTCCATTCTGTTACATTCTTGCATTTCCTTGTGACTATCTTTCTGTTATTTCCCATTTCCCTTTGCTGTAATAATTCTTGCCAGACTTGTGGTTATAACCGTGGCTGTAGTTGTTGCTTGGCTGTGAGCTAGTGATTTTATCAGTTAATGCAGTAATTTTGGAGTGTTATCTCCAATTATATTCTGTTTTGTGTGTGGATTGATTGTTATTTGCAGGGAGCTGTATCACCTTCTCTGTTTCCTCAGTTGCTCTGTCTTTTCATTGTGGAATCCTGCAACTAGAGAGGTCAGAAAAGTTCCCATTGTGGATGATATTTCATTTTTGGGTTGTTTTGGATTTGGGTTTAGTAATGTTGTTGATGACTATAGGATAGTTAGTGCTTGCTTGGAGCATGGTAAGGGGGCAGTGTATTCATTAAGCAAAGGATGTTGGAGAGAATTTCAATTTGAAAGCATAAAGGATGTTTCTATTTGGGGTCATAGTTTGAATGCTGATGGTGTTATTTTTTGGCGTGGGCTAAAGAACACAAGACAAGATCCTGCCTACCCAAGTTATGATGTGACAGTTTCGTTTGATTTAGCAAAGGAAGTGTTTAAGGTCATACTATTACCAAGGCCACCTTTGGATTTTAGTATAGGGCAGCTTTTTGTTCATGATGACAAGCTTGCACTAATGTATTATGGTGTGTCCGAAAAATCTGGATATGCTTTTTATCGCTCTTTGGGGGTCGATGAGAGAGCAATTGATTCATCGAGGGAGAGATGGAGTTTAGGTGAAATGTTTATTGGCAACTATGGTTGCAGTTTATATTATGCTACCATTTGTAGGAATCGATTTGTCTTCTATAAAGTGGTTTCTTTGACTGAATATGGAACGGAGGATTTTATTATCCCACGACTATATCTGATCGATGTCGTTGCTAATGAATGTAAGCAGTTTGAATTCCTTATGCCCAAATTTGGCTATACCGATCGTTTACTTGTTTTTAATTATGCGGAAAACCTTTTACCTATTGGTGGCAACATTGAAATTGAAGAGCCTTGATCCATTGCGCAGATTCTTGCTGTTCATCATTCATATGTTTTTGGAAGAAATGTATTGCTATCAGTTTAGACTTCAGTTTATTCAGTTTCAGGGTTTGATGCTTTTAGAGATGTGACATAGAATGGCAAATGTACATGTTTCCTGTTTTTAGATTTATGAATAAAAGTTCAGGTTATTACTTTTGCAATTTAAAGATAGATATGTTATGTTTTTTATTGTTGTTACATGTGTTACATTAGACCGACTTGTGTGATTATCTGATCATGTTGCTATCTCTATAGCAGGATTTCCTAAAAACAAATCAAGGCTGCTATTCCTCATTTTCTGATAATTTTGTGTCATGAATAAGAAAAGTAATTTTGACCGGGAAAGTCAGTGGTGGTTTATATTTTCTTTCTATACAGTTACATTTTTGGCGCAAATATATCTGGTGCTTTAGTTTTTTATTTTATAACAAGGACATAGTGGTATTTCCATGGCTGGACTGGCATTTGCTGGTTGAAAAATAAACGTGTAAGGGGGAGGCAATCAACACCGCTTACTGACTTCATTGACACATTGAAAGTAGTTTTGTGTAGTTAGCCTTCATGGACGTCTAAATCACAGGCGCCAGTTTTTCCATGCTAAAACTTACAGGATATAATTAATGTTTCCCCAATCTCAGTCCTCAGGATGAGATACAACTTAAAAGGCCACTTTACTAGTGCATTATAACACAACTATAGATGATTGGGATAAAAATGACCCTTCATGGGCCGATTGCTACACTCAACTTTTCAACAAAGGTTCAAAATTTTAGTCAAACAAACGGTCTGTATTTTAGTTAAACTAATGATATACGCCAACATTTTACTCAGATTTCATTTCAACATTTTGGTTAAACTAACGATATACGTTAGCATTTTAGTCAATCTAACGGTTAAATTTAATGTCATTACCAAAATTGCACCAAAATTTTGTTTTTCATGCTCAGAATTGAGAAAAAAAAATCACTTTGTTTTGTTCAGTGCTCTTGGCGTAATAGTTTGTTCCTAAAATTATACATTTATCCTTTATGTAACTACAAGCAAAAAAGCTATAATCATTGAAGAATATGAGAGGTGTTGGTAGTTGCCTAGTTGGTAAAAAGAGAGTGAACTATGAGTAAGAGTAAAAGGGACCTATCACGGAATTAGAGCTGATCGATAGTAAAGTGAGGATGATTTAAAAAAGTGTATGTGTAATAACACCAGTATTCGTTTGTTTGAGTATTAAGTAGACATCCAAAAAATATAATAAATATGAGTTTTAAGTATGTGACCTTATTTTATTTATCTTTCTCACATAGATCTTCAATTAATTATATATACATATTCAACAAATAGAAATAAGCACATCGGTTTCCACTATAAAACATCGTTTAACCAATTGTCTGGGGTTTGATGCTTGGTGTTGGGAATGGAGAAACATTAAATCTCTCAGACCAGCTGTCACATTCTTTGAGGTGTCTACAAATCAACGGAGGATTAGTCCCCCACTTGTCGAGTAGGGGATACCTGGATTGTCAATAAAAAAATATCGACACAGGCTATTAGATGTTTACTTGTAATTTTTTTTCTCAGTTGTTCACTTGTAATTAGTGATATCACAAATGAAGTGATTCACTTGACAATTTTTTGAATCAAAACTTGATAACCCACACAATAATGTGTATGTAACTATGTAGGGCAAATGAGCAATTTTAACCCAAAAGTTTTATGTTAGGGCCTTAGGGGCACTGAGCATCCGAAAGTTTTTATGTTAGGGGAGCTGAGCACCCTATTTTTATTCTCATAAATAAAAATCATACACATTTCTCCCCTAAACATATGGTGTTAAGGCCCATAACATAAAACTTCTGTGTTATCTTTTCCCCATAAAAACTTTCGGAGCTAACATACAACTTCCGGTTTATTTTTCCCTCATAAAAAAATTCCGAGTGCTAAACGACCCAAATATAAAACTTCCGAGTTAAAATTGTCGTTTTGTCCAACTATGTATGAATGTGTGTGGGTATATATAATTTGAGGGTAAAAGATCAAATTTGCCCTGAAAGTTTTGGGTCAGGATCAAATTTGCCCTTGAAGTTTTTTTGTTATCATATTTGCCCCTGAAGTATACAAAATGGATCAATTTTGCCCCTGAATCCTACATGTACTGCCACCTAAGTGTCCATGTCAAGGATAAAGCCATGTCATCATCTTCCCCATCCTTCCCTTCTCTCCACTCTCCCTCCCCTCCCTCTGCGCCCCCCCCCCCCCCCCTCCCCACGGCCTCCATCCCCCTCCCCCTTCCAACTGCCAGACCACACAATAAAGAAATAGCATGCTTTTCCTAAAGGTTGAAAAGCCAAAAACTGCAAATCTGTCAATGTTGTTTCCCTGTAACCATCATTCACGGTCTATGCCCACTACACTGATAGAGTAGTTTCCAATATTATCAAATGTTAAGCTATTTCAACTCAGAATATCAGTGAAAATCAGCTTCATGAAAAGAACCACATATGTTCTTCCATCCACCCAATAGGGAAAAATAAGCTTTGACCCATAAGTAGCTCAAAAACAAGTCTTTTCTGCAGGAGACATGACAGATTAACAAACTTATGTTGAGTTATAATAATAGAGCAATAACATAATAGTGGAAAAATAAGTAACTTCAAAGGTTTTACAATCAACAAAAGACAACCTTATTCCCTAGTATTTGGAGCAAGAGGAGAATATTTGCTTCTAAAACATTTATGGGGGCAAGCATTGGGAAGATGGTTGAGAAGTGGGAAGATGGTTGAGAAGTGGGTGGAAGGCGAGGAGGGACTAAGGGGGGGGGGGGGGGGGGCGCAGAGGGAGGGGAGGGAGAGTGGAGAGAAGGGAAGGATGGGGAAGATGATGACATGACTTTATCCTTGACATGATACTTAGGTGGCAGTACATGTAGGATTCAGGGGCAAAATTGATCCATTTTGTATACTTCAGGGACAAATATGATCCCAAAAAAACTTCAGGGGTAAATTTGGTCCTGGCCCAAAACTTCCAAGGCAAATTTGATCTTTTACCCTATAATTTGACTATGGGATTTGAATTTAATGACCCCTGTTGTTTTTTTACAATGGGTGTATCTCTTCTAAAAATTACCATACCCAATAAACCACATATTCATTCTGGTCAAAAAAATAAGGGATAATTAATTTGAGGTCCCTCACATGGGAGTTAATACTGGAAAAATCCCAAAAGTTGAAAATATTAATGTATGGTCCCAAGGGGTGGGGGAGGGGTGGGGGCGGCTGGAGGGGAGGGGGGGGGGGGGGGGGGGGGCGGGCTGGAGGGGAGGGGGAGGGGTGGGGGGGGGGGCGGCTGGAGGGGAGGGTGGGGGGCGGCTGGAGGGGAGGGGGAGGGGTGGGAGGGGCGGCTGGAGAGGGGAGGGGGGAGGGTGGGGGCGGCTGGAGGGAGGAGGGGGGTGGGTGAGGGAGGAGGAGGGGGGAGGGGTGGGTGGGGGGGAGGAGGTAAATTTTTTTTAAGGCTAGGGGCAAAATTGTCTTTTCACTTTTCAAATATATTAATGTGAGGTCCCTTGGGACCCTACATTAATATTTTCAACTTTTGGGATTTTTCCAATATTAACTCCCTTGTGAGGGACCTCTAATTAAATTTTCCAAAAAATAAAATAAAAATAAAATAAACCAAAAAACCTTTTTCAGCTCCCACTGCTTCGTACCGAGAGATCTGAGGAAGAAGAAACACGGTGGTCGTCTCATACATACAGAGCAACTTAACGGTATCACCTTCTTCTTCTTCGTTTATTCTTCTCTCTCTTCCATTTTTAATTTCATCTATAATATCTTCTTACTTTCATTCTCTTCCGTCTCTCTAATTATCACAGCTGCCCAAAATCACCACTTTTGTGTCTATTGCTTAGTCTATCACTGTATACTGATTTATAATCATGATTCCTCTTCTGGGTCTAATTTAATTTCATGTTTTTTGGCCTATGCTTTATGAAAGTTGGGGTCTTGAAATGATTTCTCGTCTGGGTATAATTTAATTTGATGGTTTTATGTTTATGTTTTATGAAAGTTGAGGTACATTATTCTGATCAGTAGTATTGAAGGGATTTCTTGATTGTCTCGATCGTTTATTATGTCATATGTTTGGCTTGTTGTCCTTTGGCAAGATTATTTAATTTCTCATAGTTTAGGTTTGTGGCTTCAGGTTAGAAATGGCATGGAGAGGAAATCTTTCAAAGTACCTTAAGGAGGTTAGGTTTCTGATGTGTCAGACATCACCTGCAAGCTCAACAACAAGGTCATAATTGTAGTGTACTCTTTGTTGATAAATTTTCATGTTTTCTTGATTTAATTATATGTATATCTGATGTGCTTATTGATTGAGATTAAATTCACTTATTATGTACTTAAGTCTGATACTAGTCCTTGTTGTTATCCCAGGTCATTTGTGGAAAAGAATTACAAGGAGCTAAAGACATTGAACCCCAAATTGCCAATTTTGATTCGTGAATGCAGTGGGGTTGAACCCCAATTGTGGGCAAGATATGGTATCACCTATCATAAATCCCATTTTATGTTATATGTTGATTTGAGTTTTTCATGTCGTAGTTGTGTATTCCCTTTGGAAGGACCGGTTTAGCTCAATGGCAAGCTCGCCGTGGGGTATGAGGGCGTTGGTTCAAATCAGCCTCTATGCATAAAGCATAGCTAAGGTTGTCTAGTATATTCCCTTTCCCAGCACTTTCACCAAGTGGAGACTAGAACTGATTGACCCCCTTTTTAGTTGTGTATTCCCTTTGGATGACAGGATTCCAATACCCTTTATGCCCTACTATTTATATCATTATTTTCAAGACATAGAAAAGAAAAACTAATAAATTGGGGATAAATTCTATTATAACTTCATTTACTGATCCAGAAGTTGTGGTACTAAAGTGTAGTTTTGTATTTGATTGTTGCTCTGTCTATTTAGTTCGCAGGGATTTATGGTATGCTTGTTTTGAAATTTGTAAAATGGCAGATCTTGTTCAATTGTAGACGTGCTTGAACATAATATTTTGAAATTTTTGTTTGATTTTGTCTCATGAGTTGAGTTTTAAGACTGAATGTTAGGATTTTCATATGGTAAGTTCTCTATCCTATGATAGACATCTGACGTACCAAAGGTCTAGAGTTTTAGTCTTGGTCCGTTTTCTTCACAAGAAAAATAGAAGTAGAACGACTGTTTGCAAAGATATTCATGCTTAGAAGTGTATTTTGCATATCTATCGCTTCCTTCTTTCTTCTGTGTGTGTGTGTGTGAATAGGAACAACTGCTTCTGAATTTCATTTATATTTTTTTATTTTGTAATTTACTAAATGAATATTATTGCCTGTCCATTGTGACATATTAAGGATAAAATCAGCTTATGCAAAATCACATCAACCTTTTCTTCACATCACTTAAACATTAGGATCGATTATCTCTAATATTTCATAGGATTATTCGGTATTATAATTTCATCCTTGCCAAGTAAAACTCCATAAAGCAATGTTGTCTGTGTTACTTGTTGGTTACAGACTTGGGCGTTGAGAAAGGCATCAGATTGGATGGTTTGACGGAGGAGCAGATTTCTAAGGCACTTCAAGATCTGGTAAAAGCTGGAGAGTCTCTGAAAGCTTGATATTGCCATATGGCTGCTCATGAACTGTATGAAGTAGAATAAGTAATCTCTGCTGCACTTCTTTTATTGCAGAATGCCAAGTTTTTCTGTGTCTGATAGTTCTCTGGGTTTCCAGATTTAATTTGCTCTCTTTGCTTCCTCAAGACAAAACTAAGATTCAACTGTGTCTTGAACTTGCTTTTTGATTGTTGAGTTATCTTATCCTGAGCAAACTATTCAGAACACAGATGAAATCATAACCATGATTTGGTTCTTGTATTACCCTCACAAGCATCTTCTTATTAGCATCACAGTTTGCTTGTCATCATTATTAGGCTTTGATTAAGCATAATTTCTAGTGCTGAAGGGTGAAATAACTAGTGAAATTTGTGGGTTCTAAGTCCTTTGGTTGGCTAGTTCTTTTTGATTTATGCTAATTTTAGGAGGAGATATTTTAGGTGCCCAAATGATCAGATTTTCTGGTGAATTTCAGCAGTCAACTTCATATTCTGTGAAGAGTGTTTCCGTTAGCTTCAATGGAATAGATTTTAGGGGAAGAATTAAATCACTTTGAATAAGATATGCTAGTGAGCTTCAGTTCAATTATGGTTTTTGGACTTTAAAATCTACTGTATCATTATTATTTTAGGTTCTGGATGGGTATTTCATATTTCATATTTGACTAGTATGCATCTAAAATATTGGTTTGGATATAGGAAAAAAATGTTTTCTGATCTCTCAAACTCTTATTGGGGTTTCATTTCAATGTGGCAATGTGTTTTGGTCAAAACTTGAGAGCTCAAGGAAACTACAAAAAGTGAGTCATATAGAACAATCTTTTTTTTTTATTTTTTTTGAAGGGAATCTATATTCAGTTCAATAAAAAATAAAAAGTAATCTTTATTATTATAAGTTATACTGATCAATTATTATATGATTGATACTTATAACACGTCACTTTAGCCAATAAAAATGCCACATTTATTCTAATTTTAATACTGTCATTATCTTTGCGGAAAAAGGGAAAAATAGAAGAAAATTCCCCTCACTTGCGCAAAAGTAAAGGATAACTGTTGGTCAAAAAAAATGGCGAGGTACTGTTAAAGTATATATGCTAATTATGATAGGCACGTAAATAATGGTGATGAAAATATGGGATTAAGTTAATCAATAATTGAGGAAAGGTCAGCAAAGCAAAGTTTTCATTTATCATAGGTTTTTTCCCTATGGTTAGTTGATTACCTAAATTATAGAGAAATTATGGGGATGAAAATGAACTTATAGCTTTGTTTTTGTTTTCTATGGTTAACTGGTTCTCGTTAGGACTGGCCAAAAAAAATTGGTTCTTGTCAGGGAAAATCCATGAAAATTGAAAATAGAGCATTTTTAAATAGGTTAATTTATTCTTATGGTAGTATTTTTTTTAGTAGTAATCGCCACTTGAAAATAATTTTCTGATATTTTTTGTTAGATTATTTTTAAAAAATAATTGGCTAAAATACATATCTTTTCCAATATATTTGTAGTAAGTTTTGTCAAATAGATATTTAGTTTCCTTTTGATACTTTAAGAAGTTTGGTTCGAGTAGAGTAAGTATATATTTAGTGTGTGTGTTTGAGTAGTGTGTTTCTTTGAGTAAGTTTTGTCAACCCACAATATGTACATCAACCTAACATTTGGGTAACTTCAAAAAACAATTACTATTGAAAAACACTTTAAAATGCTAATTGTTATTAAAGAAAATATTTCTAAAATAAAATAGCACATGCTAAACATTTTTACATCAACATGATATAAAACTTAAAATTAAGTTGATCATGATGGATGCGCAAATAGAAAGAGGATCTCCTGAGTATATCTTTTTCTTTTCAATTTTTAAAAAGTTTGGTGAAATGTTTTCTTACCATTCAAATCGATTAGAGGGATAATATTGATGTTTAAAGGATGCTGAGGACTTGCTTCCTATAGAAACCAAATCATTTTCCCAAATTTTTAAGAGTTACATGTTATATTCATTAAGATGGTTTGACAGATGAATGTTCCTTAGGATATTGAGAACAATGTTAGACAACCAGTTTTTCTTTTTCATATTCCGTGAGCTATATACTCTAACTCAAATTCAAGTAAAAGAGAATGATTGTGTTAGTCCCCAACCCTCGACATAAAATTATGTCAAATCTAATACTCCTTCCGTTCCTAAATATAAGATCACATTTGAAATTCAATTTATTTCTAATTATAAGATCACTTTCTAATTTTTCCTAACTTTTTCCCAAATTAACTCTATAATTCGTATCTATAATAACAAGCAAAAAAAGGGAGAGTGAGGGTAAAGATATATAGATGGGATAAACTGGTAATATCATGTGTAAATAACTAATTTAACTAACTTCCTTAATCTAATCAAATTATGGAAAGTGAGCTTATACTCCCTCCGGTCCTAAATATAAGACCTAGATGACTTTTTTTTGGAGATGTTAAGGTTACGAAATATGTTATTAAATTATGACATATTTGATATATTTTTATATTAGTCATTAGTTTATAGGTTAAATAAACTAGTTTAAGGGGAAAAATTATGTAAATCAATTTATAATTGACTTATATTTTTATTTTTTAGAATTTTTTAGAAAAAGTAAAATATATCTTATATTTAGTAGCGAGGGAGTAATTCATAACTTCACCTCTCAAGTCACACCTTAACCCTAAGTTGAACAGCCTTACACCTCACATCTTACACCACTAGACCGCCAATCACTCATTCATTGTATGATATTGGTACATGTTTTTAGATTTTATAGAACGTGCATAAACTATTAACCTCGTGCCACTGCCACGCTTGAACACGCTTTTCGTCACTGCTGACGCGCTTTTTTCCCACGTCAATTTCTCACGCGCTCTTTTCACAACCGCCTTCTTCTTCTTCTTCTTCTTCTTCTTCTTCTTCTTCGAATCTTCCTTATTCAGAATCCAAATTCTCAAAACCCTAACAAAGAATCTCTCTCCGATTCTCCTCTCTCCTATTCCCTCCTTCGCCTCAAAACATTCCTCCCTTCGTTTCCTTTCTCCCTTTTCCCTTTTTACCCTTCCTTCACAAAATTTCTCAGGTCGGTTTATTTCGCTTCCTTTTTTTCAATTCCTTCCTTTTATTTCTCTCTTTCTTTCTCTATTCGCCGATTCGATCAACGCTTTGTAATTTCTCGTTGTTTGTTTTGATTATTTCTGTGTTGAGCATGTTTTGGGTTAGAATTTTATGGTTTTTGTTGTTTAATGTGTGATTTTTGATGGTCAAACTTGGTCTTGTTTGTCGGCTACTGTTTTTGAATGATTTATCGTATGATTAGACTTGACTTGTAGTTAATTTCTGTGATTTTGGTCATCTGTAATTTTGTTCGATGAGAAATTGCTAAAATGTTTGATTTTTGATGACCAACTGTTGATGATACAGGAGAAGAGATTTCTGTGCAGTTATTATTGCTTTATGATATGGAATAAGAACATGCTTAAGTTACAGATGATTGTTTTTTGGTTGATTTGTTTTTACTTTTTGCTGCTGCTATAAGAAAGTATGATATGGTAGAAACGAGGATGTTGAGATAGATTTGTAGTGATATGAGAAAGGATAAGAGTTAGAATGATCATATGCAAGAACGTGTTTGGACATGTCGAAAGAAGACTAATAGATGCGCTAGTGAGTTGGTTGAACCAAACAACTTGGAATCTAATTAAAAGAGGAATTAGGAGACCCAAAGAGTTGATGAATGATAGAAGACAATGGCACTGTATGATACATGTTGCCGACCCCGCATAGTTGGATAAGACTTTGTTGTTGTTGTTTTTTTTTTTTTTACTTTTTGCCCTGAATAAATCTTGGAACGTTACTGAGAGGGTTTTTTATTCTTAACTTCTCCAGAGTTGAGCAGATGGCGATAGATAGTTATTTGATTACATATCTTGTGTTCCTTTTTTATTCTTCAGCGGTTCTAATTTTTGGTTATTTCATGTTTCATCTGGTTTCCTGTTGTTAGCTTTTGCCTGGTTTTGACTCTTTAGAATGATCATCGTTATTCACAACAGTAACCACATGCATTATTATTTCAGGGTTTTTGGGTTTTGTGATTTCAATAGGAGAAGTACGTTCACAATGAGCACTCAAGATGTCAGGGGGCCTGGTGACAGAAGGGGTCGAAGGAGGAAGACTGATTTGAACTTGGAACGGAATCATACTCCACTGAGTGAGAATCAGGAACCGGGGGGATCTTCAACTCAACAGGTACCTCAAGAAGTCGAAGCATTGCTGCAACTTGCAGCTGCATCGCCTGTGGTGATCGATGTGGAGGCCATTGAAGATGATGACGTTGTTGAATCCAGTCCCAGGGCTTTCGCTCAGGCATGACTGCAACCTTCTGTACTCTGTTTTTTTATTTCATTTTAAATTTTGCATCTGACTTACATGTTGGAAACTAATCTTTTCCTCAATTTTCTTTTATCTAGGCTAAAAGCAATTTGAGAAGACATCGTAGAAGGTCTATAATTGATGTGGATTTAGGTAACATGGCAATCCTTTCCTCTGATGTGTTTCATGATCGAAAAACATTATATGGCATTTCTTTTCAAAAGAAATGGTCAACCTGTAATAACCCTTCGAGAATTCCCAATTCTTGTTGAAATTACTTTTACATTTTCTTTATAACCGCTTTAACTGTGGTAGTTTGATTGGATTTAATGGTTGATATTATGTTCATTACACTGCATGGTATTCAGTCTACTCTTTGCCTATGCTTTATTCCACTCTGCTGTCCCTGTGACCTACTGATAGATCTCTGGGATATGGAAGAATCCAAAGGAGTGGAATGGCAATGAAGCAGCTGAGTATCTGTCTAAGAATGCATTATCTGTTCCACCAGGTTATTATGAGTCTACTACTCAATACTCATAGATGGATTTGCGTAACTTTTGGAGGAATAACTAGCTCATTTCTACTCAAGAGAGGAATGGGATTGATTTTTATCATGATTTCTTTTAATGTTTGTGAGCTGGCTTATTTCCTAGGAAAATTAATCGTTTGTCTTGCTGGAGTTAAGTTTTTTAGAACTTAGAGTTTATCTTGAATGACAACTGCTTGTAGTTTGTGTGAGGGTGGATGGTTTGATTAATCACTTTGCTAAAGTTTTGATTTGTGGATTATAGTACATGGCATCAGATTGTATTTTGTAGAATGATGTTTGTATTGTAAGAACGTGCTTAGTGCTGGTTTTAAGTTTGTATTTTGCTTTTGGCATGAATTGCTTAGTCTGTCTCACATTATACCTTATTGACTTGACTGATACCTTTGACTAAAGACTGCAAAGGTTGCGACAATACTTATGAGAAATAACTATTTTTGCAAAGATTCAGGAATCTTATAATTAAGTGATTGGTAACTGCATCAATTGAACAGCCCAGCACAAGTAGTAAATTGTTGTATAGTTTTTAGAAACTACAATGTGGATTTGGCGGGGAAGCATTTGTGAAATATGCCTGTGCTCCCAGTCTCCTTACTTCCTTTCTTACTGATTATAGTTGTTAATATATCTTTGCTGTTTTATAACAGAAGAGTGTGGTGGAGGTATCAATTGTGGTTACAACAAACGCAGAAGAAGTTCTTCAAACCAAACAATTACTAACTGTGAACTTTATGTAAACCTTGAAGCTAGTGACAGTTCTATGGTAATTTGTCCTTTACATTCATGCTATTACTTTATGTTTATTGCTTCTATTGCCTGTTACATAACTTTTTACTGCGCTATGTTTTTTCTGTGTATATGTTCGCTTTAATATTTCATATTTCTTGTTGCCATTAATCCTTGATAATCAGGAATCTAGTGCATGGATTATCCTAATTGAAGTAAATTCCTGTTATTTTGTTTGCTTCTACCCTCAACCTCTTAATTTAGATAACTTTTATTGGTTGCTTCTTAAGTAAAACGTTTTTAACTTAATGTTATGCAACAAAACATTCGACCATTTTTCTGTATACTTGTGCTGCTTCTTATGAATGAACAGGGTGTTCTGGATTAGTTTAACATTTTAATTCTACATATGAAGTTTGTTCGTAATATCAGTACTTTTTTCTATTTATCCATCATGTAGTAGTAATGACTGGTTCATTGGTCCTCTATTTGAATTGCGCCTCAAAATGCATGATTGTTAGTGTGGGATGATCATGTCTTAGATCAATGAAAGTGATTGTCTTACTTAACAATCATTGAGAGGGAGAGGGAGGGAGTAGAATTATGGAACTGGAGGGAGAAAGCGAGGAAGACAGAATATGAGGATGAGAACTAGAGAGAATGGGATAAATGCAGCCAGTGTGTATTAATCTGCATGAGCATCTTATTTGTGGTGAGGATAAATGACAATGGATATATGAGTAATAATCACATAGTGAGTAATGAGATCCTTATTAATTACAATCGACCCCTTATAATAGATAGTAAATCATATCACAATCGGCAAGAAGAACTAAAATCCACATATGTGCCAATCTTAGGTGTAAGATAAGAGTATCAGACCAATAGTGTAACTTCTGTACGGTAAAAGAAAACAGAAATTGGTTCGTTAATATCCTGAACTGGAGTTGAATTTTGGGAAGGTGTGATGCTTCCAATGCCAGGGAATTCGTGTTAGTCTGGTGATGAATTGATGGCTGGGTCATTGTCCATGCACAGGAGTTTGATGAAAGCAGTGAGGAAAAGTGTGTCAAGTAGCAAGGCATGGCTTGGTTGTGGAATGTTGAGAGGAGTTTACCTAAGAATTGTCATGAGCATGAAACTTGAGAACAAGTTCAAATTTTTTTACTTAGGTTTGATACTTAATGCTTTAATTTTACCACAAAAGTCAGTAGCAACGTCTGAATTCTTTCTAAAAAAAAAAATAGGAAGTGAAAAATTGTTACTCTCTGATAGTTTTGTAAGTATGCTTTGATTGGTTGAGTTGAGGCATTTCTCAAGTGTATTCAGTAGCTTACTGGAAAATGGTTAGAAATTGAAATTTCAAATCGTTAATGTGTATATCTCATTTACAGACGGAAAACACAAGAGTGCCACCAGAACCTCCTGTGGCTCCTGCCTTTCAGTGCCCAATATGCATGAGTCCTGTAGTTGAGGAAACGTCAACAAAATGTGGTCATATTTTTTGCAACAATTGCATTAAGTCTGCAATGAAAGTGCAAAAGAAATGTCCCACCTGCAGGAAAAAGGTTACTATTAAAGAGCTTAGAAGGGTGTTTCTGCCATCAACTGGTTGAAGGTATGGCCAGAAGATAACATGAATCAATTGTTTTCTTTTTTGACTTTCTAGGCTCAACAAGTGGTAGATTTGAATAATGCTGCTACTGCCTGTTGACTTTCAGCACAAGTGACGAAATATCAGTGTAAATTAAATGGCTTCAGTTTTGTAAGTTTTCAGTAGTATAGGAATGGAATATGTAATGTAATATTCATGATACCGTCAAAGGCTGATTTTTTTTAAGTAGGGAGCTTAGTTTAGATATGTCAAATGTTCCTCATACTATTGTACTTCTCAATCTGTGGCCTGTCTTCCTCATTTGGGAATCTGAATTTCTTCTTGAAAATTATAACATAGAAATTGACTCTTTAGCTCGTTGACTGTCTTTCTTATGTCTTTTTTTTCTTTTGGTTTACTTTATGCCATTGAAATTTTAGCTACCGTTGAAAGCTAATTCGGATGCCTCAAATGATAAGTCTCTTTGAAAGATTTTTTGATTGATGACTGATAGAGGTGTTAGCAGGGCATGGTCACTTGTGATTACAACAACTTCACTTAAGCTACAATATGTACATAGGATAATTGATTTTGCCTTTGGTTGAAGTTCCTGTGAAAGAGCTTTCTCTCGTTATATATTTTTTTCCCTTGAATTATCCATCAAATAAGACCAAATAAAAGTGATTTTGCCGCCTTTTTCTTAATCTTAGTATTACTAAGTGAGGAATAGAATTTTTTTTATCAAGAATTATAAATGGTTTTATTAAACTAGAAAATTAGAATAAAATAGGTCTGAAAAAAAATATATTTAAATGATAATATATATAAAACTTAAAAAGGTAAATATGGATAAGAGTGAGTCGCTGATGTCGCAAAATCCTACTATCTTCATCTTTCCTTCATGAGAATTTGTGGGTTCAAAAGAAACGTCACCAGTAGAAAACCATTGAGTAGTGGTTGTTCAAGGAACCATCCACACCTCTTATCGGTAGTGAACCAATCAAATTGGTTTTCAAAAAATCTCCATGAGTAGATATCACCGAAACAATCGTATCCACAAAACTAATATATAAGATGAAGATTGAGTAGAAGAAATTCCTCTTGTCGTTGAAATTTAGACCAATTTATTTAAGAATGAAAGAAACATAAAAGCATATCAATGAAAGTGATATACGTCTCCTTCACCGATACGAACCGGGGAAGAGACGTCGATGAAAAAACTCGTACAACAACGAGAGAAAAGATCCCACCACCACACAAAAAATTTGAGAGGAGGAAAGAGAATGAGGAATATAATTGAGATGACCCTTTTCTTAATCTTAGCATTAAATTTGCCAATCAATTTTGAATTTAGTGTATATTAACACAAGGCTGCTATTAACCAATATATCTAGAATATACTACTAAACTTTCGGGTAGTTAAAAATGCGGATGAGCCTTATGAATTTGTTCATCATCTCATACAATTGGATGTGCCAAATAATGAAAGGGGCCCTCGAACCAATTTTGTTTTTCTCTTCATTTGTACGAGTGGTTCATTCCCAAACAAGAATTGATTAGGTCCCATTTTCTTGAGTGATGTGCCACATAGATGATCCTTCTCTTTGTTTTTCAAACCACATTATATTGCCTTCAAAACCAGAAAAAAAATAGGAAATATATGTACCCAAGACAGCTCATTTTGGTCATTTTAAGAGAAGCTGTTCTATAATTTGGTCTCAATCTTTTTTCCAGATGGGATATTTCTCAATTTGGTTCCACGTACAAACAAAATCGTTTCCATGAATTGTCAAAAGAATGACAAATAAAATGATTTATAAAATTACATAATTATTTGACATAACTATCAACAAATAATTCTTAAAATTAACCAGTAATTAGATGATGTGCAACATTTTACATATAATTTTAAAACAATACTTCTGAGAGTTGAACATTTGCTAATAGACGCCATGATTTTTCTAGAATTTATGAGATTATATCTATGGTGAAATGGGACATTTGCTAATAGCAGCACCAAACGACTTTCTCATAGTTTTTTAAAGTTCAATACGATCATTGTTAAGATTTAGAGGTCTTTGCTTACTCTAATAATCATTCTATAACTAGTATGTTAAAAGTATGAGCCATAAAAAAAATAAAAAATAAAGTCGCTCACCAAATACCTCTTACTTTTCATTGTCAATTCTCAAATGTATGTTTCTTCTTATTATACTTCCTTTAATCCCAATACACGGTATAATTTATAATGTACTTAATTTAGACGTCAACATAAGGAGGATGAAGGTATCCGTACGTGAAATATTATTGCTTAAGATTTGTTTAGTTATAGACTCTCAATAATTCATCTCACAAAAAATCAAGTTCAGAAAACTCAGAAAATGGTGGCTGAATGTATTCAATTTCAAAGTCAAAGTTTGACTAATCCACGTTCATCTTTATGTCTTGTATCAAGTCCAGTTATCCCTTTTTTATAAGGTTCATGAAATTAAGTTGGCATCTCTTTCGGCCATTTCAAAAAGCATTTTGGATTCTCTTTATTATGTCGGCATCTCATTTTGATATTTATTGGGTCATACTCTTGTATTTTTCATATTTGTACAATTTTCAATTAAATTTTTCAGTTGTCAAACTATAATTTTAGCACATAAATTGAGACCCATACTATGGTATAGAAAAGACAGATGGAATTTAAATTACACATGAGAGATCAAGATATTATTCATCAATTGTAATTGGCTTTGCAATATGCAAATCTACCCAGCGTAACTTAGCTTGATCAAATATTAAATACAAAGGAAGTAAAATTTGGAGCACCTAAGAAATGAATTTAGATAAAGAGCAGTTTAACTTTTTTTTTTCATCTTTTGGTCTGACTTAAAAGTTAAAACATAATTTACAATCAATTTTTAATGGTTGATATATAATGTTGATGTTTGTTTAAGATTAAAAGGAAAAGGGAAAAAACTTATGGTATAAAAAGGATAGTTATAGACAACAAATTTTAAAAAGGACCAAAACATTCAACTTGGCGATCCATTTTATAATTCTTGGAACCAATAAAGTTAATTAAGTTAGAAATTTATTAAATAGATAGATAAATGTTTGTAAATCATTATCTAAAGCTGGTCATCTGTTATTTAACGCTAGTAACATATAAAAAGATATCGATTAAGTTAAGGTATTGGGCGAAATATTACACAAAGTTGGTGAAAATGTATATAAAACTCATAAAACATTATACAAATTTGATGTTACATTATAGGAAATTGGTTAACACAAAAAAAAAAATTCTAAAATAAAAAAAATTTTGGCAATACGAAAGAAGTTGGTAAAATTAGGGGGGAAATTGATGAAATTAAGACAAGCTCATAAAACGTAGAAAACTTTTGATAATATAAAACAATTTTGTAAAACACAAGTACGATTTGGAAAGATATTGCAAGTGAAGTTGAATATTACAAACATTATTTTTGAACAATAGTACATAGTAAGGACTAAGGAGACCTTGTGGCTGGGTGGTAATGCCACAAGGTCCCAAACCCTCCACCTTGCAATTCTCATACGAATATTTATTCAAGTAAAGCAGCAGAAAATTAAGAGTAATTCTTTCGTGAACCCTGTGCACCACGTCATTTGTGGTCTAACCAATCACAAGTAGACACGTATGGTCTGATGTGTAATTTTTAATTTGATGTGACACCCTAAAAAACTCAACTAACCTTTAAAAATATTTGTATTTACACTTGAAAATAAAAAACATTGAAAACATGATATTTGAATTTTTTTAGTGGTTAGTTCCTATTTTTAGGGTGCCACGTCAAATTAAAAATTGTACGTCAGACCATATGTATCTGCTTGTGATTGGTTAGACCACAAATGACGTGGTGCACCGGGTTCACGCAAGAATGTCTCGAAAATTAATCACATAGCCATCATCAGGCTCATTAATGTATAACATCACACGTACCCAATATGTAGCTACATAGGGCACAACCAATAATATTCAAGCCAATTGATATAATGCATGCAAATTATTTAGGACATTAGGGCACACGCATGCAAACCCTAAATATCACGACTAAGTCGTACAAACTTTTCTATCACACACCAACAAGCACACAAAATAACCTTCAATTTCATGCATTCCATTTAATAATAATTATAATACTATATACTATATATATACTATATATCATGGAGAATGGGAAGCAGGAGCAAAGTTGGTAACTTCAGAGGTACTTTCATGCCCATTATTAATATGATCAGATGAAACTTTGGGGTTATAATTAGGGTTTTTGGTTTTGCCATCTTTGAGCCACCAAATGGGAGGAGGAATAAGCCATGGATGAAGCCAACCTAATCCCCAAGGTCCAATACCCCACCAGAACCACTTTGAGGATCCGTACACCTTACCGCGGTCTCCTACCACGGGGTCCTTCTCGCCGGTGCCACCCGGGACAATTCTTCCTGCAGCATAAGCTTGCATGGCATTCATAAATGGTGAGGCTATGAGAGCCAAAGCCAACAAGGCACAAATGAGTTTGGCCATGGAACAAGGTTTTGTGGAGAGATTTCTTTAACTAGTATTTATTTTCCTCTTTGTTTTGCATGCAGAGAATTGTGTATGTATGGCCCTTATTTATAGAACTTCAAATGAGAGTGATGATGAGGGGACTTTCTCATTACACCTTCTGATTTTCCTGATATGATTAGGGAATCTAATTAAATTTGACTTTCCGTGATGGATTTGATTGCTTAGAGGAATTAAATTGGGTCGTATTTATTATATATAAATGTGTTTATTCTCCTATCACTTCTAAGGTCAAACAGCTAATAAGAACGTAAAAGAAATTGTTGTATTAAATAAAAAGCAATTATGTGAAGAAATGGATGATTCATTAACTTTATTTTAAAATGGAAACAGTTATTTCAACTTTACTTATGGTTAAGAGAGTGTAAAGAAATACTTAAGTAGCATTAGGACGGGAATTTGGAAATTAAAAAGTTTACTAATGAATTACCAAGTGACTTGTATTATATATAGAATATAACACCAACAAGTTTATGATTGAGGTGATAGTATTGAACTCTCCTTATGATAACACAAGTTCAAACCCTTGGAAACAAAAAATGAACTATAAGCCAACAATACACGCACACACACACACACGTTATTGAGCTTACTATATAAGAATTCTCTGAAAATAAGTAAATACATTTGGTAAAGAAAAAGGATATAATTAAAAGAAAACATTGCGTCTATTAAAATCATAAAAATTTCGCTCTATCTCTTTAAAGAGGTTATCGAATTAAGGAGATACATTATTGATGATACAAGTTCAAACCCTTGGAAACCAAAAATGCGATATAAGCCACACACACACACACATGTTATTGACCTTTCTATTTAAGAATTCTCTGAAAAATTTAAGTAGATACATTTGGTAAAGAAAAAGTATATAATTAAAAGAAACGGTATACCATAAATAATTGGATTCCAATCCGGCACTTGCTTTTAATGTCATTTTTCCTGCCACACGGTTGCCTTGCTAGTTTATATCGAATTAAGTGAAGTTACCTAATTACATTTCTCAATCTAGTATAATATTTGATTAAGGTGTGATAAATTTGATGGGCCATGAATTAGGTGATAAGAAAAATATCCCAAATGAGCAGAAAGAAGATAAACAAGATTAAAGTACTGCTCTGCAGTACTTGACAGAATTCGTCAACTTGTGAGTGGAGCATTTTACATTTCTAGTTTACATGTCTTTTTCTTCAGATAAGAAATGTGTGCAATTTAGTTAATATGCTCATTGGCGTTTCCTAACTACTTGTGAAGAAATTGATGGGATACCTTATTTTGTACCCTTTTAGGAGGAATTGGACAATTGGTAGTATGGCTTAAATATGTTTTTGGTATTTCAATTTGGTGCATTGTGAGATTTTAAATGCTTTTCCATCATATCACAAATAGCTCTTGTAGCATTTATCCATTTAAACCACCCTACTGCAAAATGGACAATAGTAGCGTAAAGGATAGATGTGATGAGATAAGAATGTTAATATGTGCATGTGTACACTGGTACTATAAGATTCGTAATAAATATGTATGAGAAAGAATTGGAGTAACAAATACTGCAAACACAATGACAGTTCAAAAACATACAGTGAGAGAAGGCCATTAGATAGGTTGGTAAGAAAAATAGAATATAAATGTACAAAATATTCTAAATATATTAGAGAAAAATGAAGGGAACAATCAATAAGGTCATTAGACGATCTTGATTAATGATTTATTCAACAATTAGTGTGTTTGGCTCGGCTTATTTTGAGAAATAAGCCAGCTTATTTTGGGTTTTTGGCCTTGGAAATCCAAAATAAGCTGATTTATTTCTCAAAATAAGTCGAGCCAAACACGCTGAATATAGATGTTACAATCCTTGTAACTAATCTCACCTAATTTAAGACTTGATGTTGTATCAACTTGTCAAAACGTTTCTCTTATTAATCGATCTGTTATCAACATGTTGTGCATGCACCATCATTCATAAATTGTAAATAATAGTAGAATGTCCCTCATATCTTGAACAAAATAGGACCATAACATTTACAATGAGATTTGCTACTTGGAGTAAAATGCTGTGGACCGTTTGATCACACAGTGTTCTCCTTTAATTTCAAAATTTTGTAGTTTCTCTAATTAGGACACAATAGCTGTTTTATTAACTAGAGAAAATTAGAGGTTTCATGGAAGAAAGAAAATTAAGATGAGGTCCCAAAAGTTGTAAATTATAACTTTTAGGCTAACAATAACAACTTATTGGTCTCATATAACAATTCGTGGGACCTCATTATAATTATGTTTCTTACATGGAACATGTAATTAATTCTCCTTATAACTATGTTTCTTACATGGAACATGTAATTAATTCTCCTTATAACTATGATTATTCTATTATTCTTATTAAACCGTGTAAAAATCAGTTTTTTAACTGAAATGTAAAAATCAGTTGAATATAATTAAAATCTATTAATTCATTAAGCAACTAAACAATAAAGCATGTTTAGATTACTAGAGTAAAACACATCATTTTTTTTTGAACTGAAGTAAAACACATCATTGATGTACGCAGAAATGCGTAACCCCTATACTAGTTACTAAAATATCGCCATGTTTTAGTGCATTTGCTAATATCAACATGAAATACATAAAGTCACTATTTACAAGTAATGAGTGAGAAATCACTATATTTTTAGGTTATTAACATTGGTTATAAACAATGGGACAAATTTTATATGAAAGCACATAACTCAATCAGCAAAGACAAAAAATAGAATGTCTCCCATCATTTTAATCTGCAATAGAAGTTATCTATAATCAAAATAAAAAAAATCAATCCAATTCTAGCCCCTATTTGGTGAGGGTGCTGAGAAAGAAAATATACTAGACAATCTTACCCCTGCTAATTTATGGAAAGAGAATGATTCGAACACACAACTTCATACCCAAAACAAACGGACTTACCATTTAGTCAACTCCACACAACTCCATATATTCAAATTCTAACCATTTGCAATTACGCACATTTGAAGAGAAATTCGAGTCTTAGAAGTGAACATACACAACTTGGCCTAAAAAGAAACTGGAAATAGTCTTGACCACAAAAAAGAGAGCATCGTCAACTTAAAATATCAAAATATAAACGCAGTAACAGTAACATGCAATCCAGAAGAGAGATTCTTCATTCAAAAGCCCATTGGTTTTCACGACGGACTTCCTCCTCTTCCTCAGCGGTGAAATCATTCTTGATATTGAAGGTCTCCCGAATCTCCTCCGGTGTCTTTTCCTTTATCATGTCTGCCCGGTCTGGCATGTTAGGTCCAGCAAGCCCTTGATGTTCAGGTAGTTAGCTGCCTGAGAAACAAAAATGCCAAACTACAACTCAATAATATATTCCCATTGCATACTGAATTGTATTGAAGTATACAATAATAACAGATGGTAAACCACCAGTAGTTTGGTGAAAATAAATATTTCTTTGACATTAATAAGAAGGCTTGTTGATAAGGTTGTTCATGAATATCACCAATTGAGGAGAGGAAAAGGAATAACAGGAAAAATCAAGTAGATATCTATAACCAGAACATATTTTTTCCGAGAGAATCTCTAGAGTAAAACTGATGAGTACTTCATTTGTTATAATCCCTCATGTTAAAGCTACTTTGACTTTTTTATGAAAGTTAAGAGAGTAAATTTAACTACTAAATTATGTATAACATATGACACATATAACTAGATTATGAGTGAATTTACAAGTTAAATAAATTAGCTGTGAATAAAAAAACTAATTATAAGTAATTTAACTTGATTCACTTCCTTAACTTTTTTTAAAAAAGTCAAAGCAAGAAATACAACATTTCCATAAAGAAGATAAACTTGTTTATTATTAGTCGGCACCGATAATCGATAATCAAAGAACATATCACAACAATAACGACTAGTTCTTCACAATAAAACCAAGCCTAACAAATTCTACAATTAGCAATTTAGAATTTCTCTTCTTGGACTTTTCTTTAGAAATCTTCCCATTTTGTTTCTCTTTTACAGTCTGCGTTTAATTTCTGCTGACTAAAAACAGAGTCAAATAAGCTCTAACCAGTGACAGGTGAAGGAGATATGAGATCAAGATCATCAGATAATGGCACAAATAATTATTGCATTCCACATAAAAGATATACAAGTTAAAGGTTTAGAAACCAGCATTGATAAACATCCCAACAGGCGAGAATCAATGTTCACTTAAAGCCAAATCTCATATCAAATATGAAAGTTTAAATCTTGACCTACTTCAACCCTGCTATATCATAACCATCCAGAATTATGCCTTCTTCACACAAGATTAACACAGAGCCAGATAAATGAATGAGTAAAAATAACACAAAATCAAAACATTCATAAAAACTACTCCTAGTCATCACAAATCAAAATCTTTCTTCACAAAAAAGAAGCTACACCAAAAACAGACAGATCCGAAACCAATAGAATAGAACAAGAAATACAGGAAAGAAGAGAAAAGAGTTGGAGATCTTGTCCTCAGAATTGGCGGCATCAACGTGTTTTTTGCAGTACTCGATGACCTTGGCCAAGATCCTACTGTTCACATTGTGCAAGGGGATTCCACTTTCAGAAGGACAATCTTCTTCGACCATGTGCTTGATCATCTGCGATTCAAGCGCCACAGCCTCATCTACCTCGAAAGATTCGCCATTAGAGCTCTTCAAAATCACTTTCTTCGAAGACATGATGATCGCACAGTAAAGATTTTTTCTTCTAGCTGTTCAGGTGAGAAAACGTTAACTAAGAAACAAAAACACTAGCTTTCTCTTTCTCTCAGATTTGAGAATGAACCGGCTAGTTATAGTGGATTTTATTTCCAAATCTTTCATTTAAAAATATGGCAGTTTCTTATTTTATTTTATTTTATTTATTGATTTATTTAACAACTTTTCAATTTTCTTCGGACTAAAGTTGAACTTTTCACTTTTCAGTTTTGTTCGAAAATTTGATTTGATAAATCTCGAATTTGTTAAATATATCCGACGAAATAAGGGACTTATATGTGGCAGCTTTTCATTGGGCTAGGGGGTTTAATTTCCAAATAAAATAATCGAGGGCTGGGGGGTTTAATTTCCATATAAAGTAATTGAAATTTTAAACTTATTTTTTGTTTTAGTGGAGTTTACTGTTTTAGAAACAATTATATGCCCGTACATTTAGGTAAGATTAGGAGATATTTGCTTCTATATTTTACTGTTGTTAGTCTAGAAAATTACTAAATTCGAATCAATCTCTTTTTCCGAACAAATTATCTATTTATTACTATATTTTTTTATCCAAATTTTAGACCAAATTGATCATAAATTTTAGGAAAGTGGTTTGCTCACCCACAACATAAAGGCAAGACTCCTAAGTCCTAATTCATGAATCTTGTGCTGTGTTGGCTGACCCTTTTCTTGTATGCTCTTCTCAAAATTGAAAAACATGTTGTCTTAAGTTTTTTCAAGAAAAGCAAATAGTGAGATAGGAGTATTTGGGTACAATAAATAATTAATTCATAAATTTAAAAAATTATTTGACAGCCCGAGAACATGTATGAAAATTATAACCAAAATTACTATCAATCAAAATTATCAAATCAACAGTAATTTCTGTCCAGATTTATTACTTGCCCACTCACCTTCATTAATTTGGAAATTCCCTATGATACAAAAAAGAGTAACGTGTTTGATTTAAATGCCTATGAGGAATTATTTGATACCCCTAGAACATGCACGAAAATGAAAGAGAATACCAGAAGTAGTGACTATAGTTAATTTATGCATGGTAAGAAAGAGTAGTGAAACGCCAAATTTCGAAGGTAAATGAATGTACATGTAATTGGAACGGAGATGGTTAAACAAACGAAAAGAAAACACAACGTATACATTGATACGCTAAACGAAAGACAAAAGGGATGTTTGGATACATTTCCAAAACCTTTTCTGGCTCCTAAACCTAGGTTTCACACAAAGATATCCTAACACTCAATTTTTTTGGGTAAGCTATTTTGAGAAGAAAAGTTAGGTTCGAGGTTCCAAAAGCTATTTTGAGAAAACTATATTTTTCTCCTTTTCCAGCTAAAAGTTTTAATCTCTCATTTTGGACAAACACTTATTTCAAATAAAAGAAACATGAAAAGCTATTCATTTTAAACATTTTTTTCTTAAACTTGACATCCTAAAATATTTTCTTAGTGAAACCGAATATCTTATACACAATGTTATAGTCATTGGGTATATTTGGATATCTCGATGGACATGAGTACAAGCACTTGGGCAAGAAGATAATTTTGTCCTCATTTGTTCTAAACTAAAAGGAAAGAAACAAATAAACAACAATGGTGAGTAATTTTTAATTTTTAAAGGAGAGACCCACATATTCAGATTCAGAGTTTTTTTTCTTAAAATCCCAAAGGTATTTTAATATTTTCCATTAGTATATTGGCAAAAATGACCCTTTTATTTTGTTTGAGTTAGAATGAGTCATTTTATTGTAGCCAAATGTGCATAAATAGCCATTGTAAATGTAAAAATGGGCAACTATAACTCTGGTAAATTTAAGGGGGCAAAACTGTACTTTGTAAACTAAAATGGGGCAAAAGTAACCTCTCTGTTAGGCAGAGTTAAACGTACGTTTTCCACATGTGGCCCCACCATCGGTAAATGATGTATCATACATTTAAGGTGCAATATGTTGATGGGGCTTTATTTTTTCATATGGGCCTTTATTTTTTCATATGGGCCTTTATTTTTTCAGATGATCATGAAGAAGTAAGGTGAATTTCACATGATTTGCGGTTCTATTTGGTTTCTTATCAAAATGATTTAGGGGTTTAGAGTTTGTTTCAATTTATTTAGAGTTCAACTGGATGCATTTTAACTTTCACGGTGGATTTTGGAATTGACATGTCATTTACTGATGGTGGAGCCCACGTCTGGAAAATGTTTGTTTAACAGAGAGGTTCTTTAAGCTCATTTTGGTTTATAATGTATGGTTTTGCCCCATTTTGATTTACAGTATTGTTTTGCCCCCTTCAATTTACCAGAGTTATAGTTATCCTTTTTTAAATTTACGGTGACTATTTTTGCACCTTTGCCCTTTTATTGTTTATAGGTCAAAATTGAACATAGAAATAATTTACAAGTCAAATTGATATTTAGCTCGTTTTTTAATTAAAATTAACAGTTTCAATTAAATGAAGGAATATACTAGAAGTTAAAATTCCATGCCACAAGCCACATCTAATATATTCAAATTCTAACCATTTACACCTTTGAAGAGAAATTCAAGTCTTAGAAGTGAACATACACAACTTGGCATAAAAAGAAACTGGAAATAGTCTTGACCACAAAAAAGAGAGCATAGTCAACTTAAAATATCAAAATATAAACGCAGTAAAAGTAGCATGCAATCCAGAAGAGAGATTCTTCATATAAAAGCCCATTGGTGTTCACGACGGACTTCCTCCTCTTCCTCAGCGGTGAAATCATTCTTGATGTTGAAGATCTTCCGAATCTCCTCCGGTGTCTTTCCCTTTATCATGTCTGCCACGGCCTGGCATGTTAGGTCGAGCAAGCCCTTGATGTTCAGGTAGTTAGCTGCCTGAGAAACAAAAATGCCAAACCACAACTCAATATATATCCCCATTGCATACTGAATTATATTGAAGTATACAGTAATAACAGATGGCAAACCACCAGTAGTTTGGTGAAAATAAATATTTCTTCGACATTAATAAGAAGGCTTTTGATAAGGTTGTTCATGAATATCACCAATTGAGGAGAGGAAAAGGAATAACAGGTAGATATCTATAACCAGAACATCTTTTTTCCGAGAGAATCTCTAGAGTAAAACTGATGAGTACTTCATTTGTTATAAAGAACGACTGATAGAAAACATACAGACATTGTCTTGAAGACATGTACAATAATCAGAAATAACGCACATGAACCAATAGCCAAGTAGGTAAGTGACATAAAGCCATATATCATGTACAAAGAGTAGATAGAGAACAACAAACCAAGGCATGTTCATTCTGCAAAGCTAATCTCCAAAGAAAACACTACATCACTGAATAAAAAAAAGTAATGTACAGGATAATAAAACAGCGCAGATCACAAATTTCACATCCTCATTCCACCATCAAGTCTCCCTATCTCGATAGTCCAAACCTTTGGATTCTCCCAAAATTTCATTAGCGACTATTTCCACCTTTTTAGCCATATTGATATAAAGACTTGGGGTTTTTAATGAGAAACATGGTCATTATATAACTCATTATATAACTCAGTCATACTTCCATCTCATCCCATCATATGTTCATATTTTCACCCTTAAAAAAAGACTAAAGCTAAAACGTCCTAGTTCTCTTCTTCAATAAATCCCTCGCTCAAATCTCAATAAAAGGAAGCCTAAGAACGTATTCTTCTGAACTAGTTTTGAGTCATGAATTCAAAGACGAATTCCAAGAAATTCGGACTTCTAGCACTAAAAGTCCATGGATTTCAAAAAGTAATAGCTTGAACTGATAAAATAGCAATTATAACTCAAAAAGTAAAAATATTGACTTAACTCCACCCTGCTATAACGAGTTTAAGTCAAGAATTCAACGACAAATTCCAAAATATTATGACTTCAAACCGTAATAGCTGAAACTAATAAAATGGAAATTATAACGCAAGAAAGTTTAAATCTTGACCTACTTCAACCCTGCTATATCATAACCATCCAGAATTATGCCTTCTTCACACAAGATTAACACAGAGCCAGACAAATGAATGAGTAAAAATAACACAAAATCAAAACATTCATAAAAACTACTCCTAGTCATCACAAATCAAAATCTTTCTTCACAAAAAAAAAGCTACACCAAAAACAAACAGATTCGAAACCAATAGAATAGAACAAGAAATACAGGAAAGAAGAGAAAAGAGTTGGAATAACTCACATTAATGAGATCAAACAGCATGGCCTGGTCGACCTTAACGAACTCGGCATCCCAAGATTTGAGATCGTCGTCGGAGATCTTGACCTCGGAATTGACGGCATCAACGTGCTTTTTGCAGTACTCGATGACCTTGGCCAAGATCCTACCGGTCACGTTGTGCAAGGGAATTCCATTTTCAGAAGGACAATCTTCTTCGACCGTGTGCTTGATAGCCTGCGATTCAAGCGCCACAGCCTCATCGACCTCGAAAGATTCGCCATCGGAGCTCTTCAGAATCACTTTCTTGGAAGACATGATGATCGCAGAGTAACGATTTTTTCTTCTAGCTGTTCAGGTGAGAAAAGGTTAACTAAGAAACAAAAACCTAGCTTTCTCTTTCTCTCAGATTTGAGAATGAACGGCTATTTATAGTGGATTTTATTTCCATATCTTTCATTTACAAATATGGTAGTTTCTTATTTTATTTTATTTATTCATTTATTTAACAACTTTTCAATTTTCTTCGAACTGAAGTTGAACTTTTCACTTGTCAGTTTTGTTTGAAATTTTTTTTTTATAAAAAGAACTACAATATAAAACAATTACTCAGCAACAATTACTGAGTTTCTACAGTAAGACAACAAACTCAAATCAAAAACTCAAATCAAAAGTTTTGTTTGAAAAGTTGATTTGATAAATCTCGAATTTGTTAATCATGTCCGATGAAATAGGGGACTTATAAGTGGCAGCTTTTCATTGGGCTGAGGGGGTTTAATTTCCAAATAAAATAATCGAGGGTTGGGGGTTTAATTTCCAAATAAAATAATTGAAATTTTAAATTTATTTTTGTTTTAGCGAATTTACTGTTTTAGAAACCACAATTATTTGCCCGTACATTTAGGTAATATTAGGAGATATTTGCTTCTATATTTTACTGTTGTTAGTCTATAAAATTACTAAATTCGAATCAATCTCTTTTTTCGAACAAATTATCTATTTATTACTATATTTTTTTATCAAAATTTTAGACCAAATTAATCATAAATTTTAGGAAAGTGGTTTGTTCACCCACAACATAAAGGCAAGACTCCTAAGTCCTAATTCATGAATCTTGTGTTGTGTTGGTTTGCCCTTTTCTTGTATGCTCTTCTCAAAATTGAAAAACATGTTGTCTTAAGTTTTTTTAAGAAAAACAAATAGTGAGATAGGAGTATTTGGGTACAATAAATAATTAATTCATAAATTTAAAAAATTATTTGACAGTCCTAGAACATGTATGAAAATTATAACCAAAATTACTATCAATCAAAATTATCGAATATGTTGCTTATGAAAATTATGGTAACACTTCATTTAAGGAAAAATTATACTTCACTAATTTCTGTCCAGATTTATTACTTGCCCACTCACCTTCATTAATTTGGAAATTCCCTATGTTACGAAAGAGTAACATGTTTGATTTAAATGCCTGTGAGGAATTATTTGACACCCCTAGAATATGCACGAAAATGAAAGAGAATACCGGAGGTAGTGACTATAGTTAATTTATGCATGGTAAGAAAGAGTAGTGAAACGCCAAATTTCGAAGGTAAAAGAATGTACATGTAATTAGAACTCAGTTGGTTAAGCAAACGAAAAGAAAACACAACGTATACATTGTAAGGCTAAAAGAAAGACAAAAGGGATGTTTGGATACATTTGCAAAAGTTTTTCTGGCTCCTAAATCTAGGTTTCACACAAAGATATCCAAACACTCAATTTTTTTGGGTAAGCTATTTTGAAAAGAAAAGTTAGGTTTGAGGTTCCAAAAGCTATTTTGAGAAAACTATATTTTTCTCCTTTTCCAGCTAAAAGTTTTAAACTCTCATTTAGGAAAAACACTTATTTCAAATAAAAGAAACATGAAAAGCTATTCATCTGAAATATTTTTTTTCTTAAACTTGACATCCTAAAATATTTTCTTAGTGAAACCGAATATCTCATACACAATGTTATAGTCATTGGGTATATTTGGATATCTGGATGGACATGAGTACAAGCACTTGGGCAAGAAGATAATTTTTTCCTCATTTGTTCTAAACTAAAAGGAAAGAAAGAAACAAATAAACAACAATGGTGAGTAATTTTTAATTTTTTAAGGAGAGACCCACGTATTCAAATTCAGAATTTTTTTTTTAAATCCCAAAGATATTTTAATATTTTCCATTAGTATATTGACAAAAATGACCCTTTTATTTTGTTTGTGAGTTAAAATGAGTCTTTTATTGTTTATAGTTGAAAATTGAACCATAGAAATAATTTAGTAGTCAAATTGATATTTAACTCATTTTTTATTTAAAAATAACAGTTTTAATTAAATGAAGGAATATACTAGAAGTTAAAATTCCATGTCACAAGCCACATCTAATATATTCAAATTCTAACCATTTACACATTTGAAGAAAAATTCGAGTCTTAGAAGTGAACAAACACAGCTTGGGCTAAAAAGAATCTGGAAATAGTCTTGACCATAAAAAAGAGAGCATAGTCATTTTAAAATATCAAAATATAAACAAAGTAATAGTAGCATGCAATCCAGTAGAGAGATTCTTCATTCAAAAAGCCCATTGATTTTCACGACGGACTTCCTCCTCTTCCTCAGCGGTGAAATCATTCTTGATATTGAAGGTCTTCCGAATCTCCTCCGGTGTCTTTCCCTTTATCATGTCTGCCACAGCCTGGCATGTTAGGTCGAGCAAGCCCTTGATGTTCAGGTAGTTAGCTGCCTGAGAAACAAAAATGGCAAACCACAACTCAATAATATATTCCCATTTGCATACTGAATTGTATTGAAGTATACAGTAATAAGAGATGGCAAACCACCAGTAGTTTGGTGAAAATAAATATTTCTTCAACATTAATAAGAAGGCTTGTTGATAAGGTTGTTCATGAATATCACCAATTGAGGATAGGAAAAGGAAAAACAGGAAAAATCAGGTAGATATCTATAACCAAAACATATTTTTTCCGATAGAATCTCTAGAGTAAAACCGATGAGTACTTCATTTGTTATAAAGAACGACAGATAGAAAACATACATACATTGTCTTGAAGACATGTACAATAATAAGAAATAACGCACATGAACCAATAGCCAAGTAGGTCAGTGACATAAAGTCATATATCATGTACAAAGAGAGTAGATAGAGAACAACAAACCAAGGCATGTTCATTCTGCAAAGCTAATCTCCAAAGAAAACACCACATCACTGAATGAAAAAAAGTAATGCACAGGATAATCAAACAGTGCAGATCACAAATTTCACATCCTCATTCCACCACCAAGTCTCTCTATTTCGATAGTCCAAACCTTTTCTCCCAAAATTTCGTTAGTGACTATTTCCACCTTTTTAGCCATATTGATGTAAACACTTGGTTTCAAATGAGAAACATGGTCATTATATAACTCAGTCATACTTCCATTCCATCCCATCAGATGTTCATATTTTCACCCTTAAAAAAAGTCTAAAGCTAAAACATCCTAGTTCTCTTCTTCAATAAAGCCCTCGCTCAAATCCCAATAAAAGGAAGCCTAAGAACCCTATTCTTCCGAGCATACTGACGATTATGAGAAGAGTTTAACATGTGATAAATAATAAAATTCGGTTCTTTAGATGAAAAACAAAATTGAACCGATATTTGGTCAATTCTGTCACCGAAATAATTCATTTTCGTTTTGATTTTTATAATATTATCATTTCATTAAACCAAAAACCAAATGCTCACTCCCTATTTCTTGGGACCTTTTTTATCAAATCCTTTACACATGACTCATACAATTAATTACCTCAAGGGTAATTTTCTCAAAGGCATTTTCAATATTAACAAAAAATGTTGTGTTTAATCTATCAAAGACCCTATCCTAATTTATAATCACTTTTGTTAAGGCTACTTTGACTTCTTTATGAAAGTTAAGAGAGCAAATTTAACTACTAAATTATGACACATATAACTAGATTATCAGTGAATTTACAAGTTAAATAAATTAGTTATGAATAAAGAAACTAATTATAAATATTTTAAATTGATTCATTTTACTTCCTTAACTTTTTAAAAAAGTCAAAGCAAGAAATACAACATTTCCATAAAGAAGATAAACTTGTTTATTATTAGTCCGCACCGATAATCGATAATCATAGAACATATCACAACAATAATGACTAGTTCTCAATAAAATCAAGCCTAACAAATTCTACAATTAGCAATTTAGAATTTCTCTTCTTGGGCTTTTCTTTAGAAATCTTCCCACTTTGTTTCTCTTTTACAGTCTGCGTTTAGTTAATTTCTGCTGACTGAAAACACAGTCAAATAAGCTCTAACCAGTGACAGGTGAAGGAGATATGAGCTCAAGATCATCAGATAATGGCACAAATAATTATTGCATTCCACATAAAAGATATACAAGTTAAAGGTTCAAAAACCAACATTGATAAACATCCCAATGGGCGGGAATCAATGTTCACTCAAAGCCAAATCTCATATCAAATATGAAAGTTTAAATCTTGACCTACTTCAACCCTGCTATATCATAACCATCTAGAATTATGTCTTCTTCACACAAGATTAACACAAAGCCAGACAAATGAATGACTAAATATAACACAAAATCAAAACATTCATATAAACTACTCCTAGTCATCACAAATCAAAATCTTTCTTCACAAAAAAGAAGCTACACAAAAAACAGACAGATCCGAAACCAATAGAATAGAACAAGAAATACAGGAAAGAAGAGAAAAGAGTTGGAATGACTCACATTAATGAGATCAAACAGCATGGCCTGGTTGACCTTAACGAACTCGGCATCCCAAGACTTGAGATCGTCGTCGGAGATCTTGTCCTCAGAATTGACGGCATCAACGTGCTTTTTGCAGTACTCGATGACCTTGGCCAAGATCCTACCGGTCACGTTGTGCAAGGGGATTCCATTTTCAGAAGGACAATCTTCTTCGACCGTGTGCTTGATAGCCTGCGATTCAAGCGCCACAGCCTCATCGACCTCGAAAGATTCGCCATCGGAGCTCTTCAGAATCACTTTCTTGGAAGACATGATGATCGCAGAGTAACGATTTTTCCTTCTAGCTGTTCAGGTGAGAAAAGGTTAACTCAGAAACAAAAACCTAGCTTTCTCTTTCTCTCAGATTTGAGAATGAACGACTATTTATAGTGGATTTTATTTCTAAATCTTTCATTTACAAATATGGTAGTTTCTTATTTTATTTTATTTTATTTTATTTTATTTATTGATTTATTTAACAACTTTTCAATTTTCTTCGAACTGAAGTTGAACTTTTCACTTGTCAGTTTTGTTTGAAAAGTTGATTTGATAAATATCGAATTTGTTAATCATATCCAATGAAATAGGGGACTAATAAGTGGCAGCTTTTCATTGGGCTGAGGGGTTTAATTTCCAAATAAAATAATCGAGGGCTGGGGGTTTAATTTCCAAATAAAATAATTGAAATTTTAAATTTATTTTTGTTTTAGTGGAATTTACTGTTTTAGAAACCACAATTATTTGCCCGTACATTTAGGTAAGATTAGGAGATATTTGCTTTTATATTTTACTATTGTTAGTCTAGAAAATTACTAAATTCGAATCAATCTCCTTTTCCGAACAAATTATCTATTTATTACTATATTTTTTTATCAAAATTTTAGACCAAATTGATCATAAATTTTAGGAAAGTGGTTTGCTCACCCACAACATAAAGGCAAGACTCCTATGTCCTAATTCATGAATCTTGTGGAAAGAAAGACAAAAGGGTTGTTTGGATACATTTCCAAAAGCTTTTCTGGCTCCTAAACTTAGGTTTCACACAAAGATATCTAAACACTTAATTTTTTTGAGTAAACTATTTTGAGAAGAAAAGTTAGGTTTGAGGTTCCAAAAGCTATTTTGAGAAAACAATATTTTTCTCCTTTTCCAGCTAAAAGTTTTAATCTCTCATTTTGGACAAACACTTATTTCAAATAAAAGAAACAGGTATTCATCATAACTATTTTTCAGAAAAGCTATATTCTATTCAAAAGTTATTTTTAAAAACTATTCTCAAAAAGCTTAATCAAGCACTCTCATTTTATCAAAAGGCTATTTTTTTAGAAAAACTATTTTACTCAAAAGCTATTTTATGATAAGTTATACTCCAGAAATTAAATTCAAACAAGTCCAAAGTACAATGGAAAATGGTAGATGAAATATTAAGATTCTAAAAATTTCTATGAATGTTAGTTGAAGGCAAAGTAAAAAAAAAATGCTTCAAATGATGAAAAAATGTAAGGGTGAATTCTTATATTTTGGAAAAGGTTTATTTAAATTTTTGCTCTTATATTACGGACCGTAAGAATATTATTATTTGATGATAATGATAACAATAATACTCTTCTAGTCCTTAAATATAAGGTGAAAAAACCGCTTTGCTGTATTAAAAAATTTAAAAATAGATAAAATATTTAATATATCACAAAACTTAGTCCAACTTTATCTCTATTGATAAGATAGAAATTTTAGGTAAAATAAAGATAGAGTGTGTAGTAAAGAAAAGAAAGAACAAAAAAGTAATTATAATATGTAAAGTCAACAAAGGACAAAATGGTAAAAAAAACATATTAAACCATTGTGACAGACATAATGAGAGAAACAAATCATAATTTTTTTTTAAAAAAAACTAAAATCTTTTTTAAAAAAGAAACTGTAATAATTAATTTTTAAATTTAAATTTAAATTTAAATTATCTTACGAAAAGGGAATTGTGAAACACTGATAAATGAACAGTGGTCATTCCCTTTATATATATATATATATATATATATATATATATATATATATATATATATAGGATCTCCTCCATTACAATAAAGTCTGCATTTTCCTAGCTGCAGGTCTAAAATACAAATCTCACATTTTTCAATACAAGCTAAAATACATATCTCTTAAGAAAGCAAACAAAAGATACTTACCCTATTGCAATGGTGTTGACAAGATTAACACCAAACGTATAAAATTATAATAATACAGCCGTAGAAAAAGTTGTTGAATTCTAAGCAGAGACAAACCAATAACAAATAGAACCGCCAAAAACAAATCAAAGAAACATCATATAGAATCAGACTCAACCAGAGGTAGGAGCAGAGAATACATCCATCATCTTGAAGCTTTCCTTCTCCATTCTGTTCGTCCTCTATTGATTTCCAGTCCATCACAAGACAACCTAACTAGATGTAAAAACTGCTGGCCATCTTGTTCATATTTTTTGGTGGCCGCGGCGGATCCATTTGAACCATGGAGTTCGGCAACTGCCTCGGCTCCGTCCGCCACTTCCACGCTCGTGAGGGAGTCAACTACATCATCTTGCTGGCACTCGCGTCTGTAATCCAGTGTTATACTCTGCAGCTCATAGTTGTCGATAATTTCTTGAGGCATGCTCTGCCATAAAACTTGTTGTCAGTTCATGACACCAAAATAAAAGGTTGAAGGAAAGGACTCATTTTAATATGGAACTTGTGAATCAGGTGCCAGTCTATTGCATAGAAACATGTATGCATGCCATATGAAATAATAGAGAATAATGTATATGCCATAAACAATAATAGAATAAATTATACAGACTTCACTTGAATTGTACTGACTTTATAGAAACATACTTGTATATTTTCAAAAAATATAAAATCCCTTAAGAGATAGGGTAAATTATTAGCAGGTTCTTAATTTTGTTAAAAATTACTTAAGCCAATTTTGAAACTTACAACAGTCCCACATAAAAATAGAGTAATTTAAACAGGTCCCCTTCTTTGAGTTTAGTTGATTCAATAAATACAACTTTCCCGCCCCATTCTCTTTGGAGGGCTTTCTGGGTACATTGGAAATATAGCACAATTACTTGTAACTTCAGTTTATTTAACTCAAGTAATTCTGTGTAATTTACTCTTCAGAGTTTGAAAGCAGTTACAATAACTAACAGAATCTTTATACAAGAAGGTTATAGAGAACATAGCATAGGAGCAAATCTAAGCCATTGGATCTGACATGAATTATAAGGATTAAAACACCAAAATATGCAAAGTAAGAGTGTACCAAGTAATTTTAGTTAAAGGGCAATATGCACATGCATATGTTATGCTAAGGGGATCGAAGAAATGTAGACTTTTTCTAGGTACCTCAAGCAGCCATCCTATATAGGTGACGTTGTTCACATGCTGATTCATGTCTAGATCAGCTCTTCGAGGCTGCAGTATTTGAGATTTTAGTGAGAGCCAATATCTTGATATCATTTTCATAATAAAAGTAATTACATCAAAAGGAAAGAAATATACAGGAAAGAGCAAGAGGATATCCTCAAAAGATAAAGTACAACAATAATAACAAGGTCAGATTAGATATAAGATAGAACCTTGAACGTGTACCAGATTACAAATGGTTCATATAAAAATTAGAAAGGGGGGTAAAAGGTGATATACCACAAGTCCTAGTCTGGAATTCTGAGCAGGATCTTCCAGTTTTGGAATTTTCTTCAGGCTATTGTTATTCTCCTCAGGAAATGATAACCTAAAACCACAAAACAAAAATCAGAAAATGAAAGCAACTATGGACCATGATGCTTCAGGCAACCACCTAATTATGATAGGCTAATCATGAACATAGACACTACTTAAGAAGCTCAAACCCTTTCATACTGATGACCACTTGGAACAACAACACCCTTCTCGTTTTGTTCACCAAAATTCTTGGTTCATATTGCGCAACATCTTATCAACTAAGGATGATCTTAAATAAGGTATAAAGGAAACATACCTTGGCTCTCGTGGGCAGAAAACCAGATACTCCTCACGCACATCATCATCTACTTTTTGGAGACGTCTAGAGTCTTGATTCATCATTACCCACTTGCTGAAGGAATAAATGCAGATTGTCAGCTTTATGGAAGTATCTAGAGCAAAAAAATGTTTCAGACAGTCGCATGTATGGCATCGAAATCTAGAGAATCATATATTCTACAGACTAACAATATTTCACATAGACTGCAACTAGGAAATTTTTTAGATTTTCTTAAATTGAAACATTGATAGTTACCTTTCAACTTCAGATTATATGGATAGATGTTACAGAATGATTATTCTGTATTTGGTAAAGGGAGAAAATAGACGAGAAATCAAAGAGAAAAAAATGAAAGAGGACTGAGGGTCTTAGAGAAGAACAGAGAGACAGAAGAGACAAAATGAGACAGAGAGAAACTGAACTAATCCATCACATTATGCTAATGACTGAAATTTAAATTTTCAAATGATTAGAACTTATTTATGGCCTTACAGGTGCTAACTCTAATAAAATCTAATGCCTTCTAACTAACTAACTATCAAATATATTATTATTATTATTAAATAACAAAAGAATCTCACAAGTCATAATTATCCAACAGGTTTGTTCAAGTTGTACAACAAGACAAATATAAGAGGGTTAAAGACTTCAAATCAGCATTCAAAACTCAAAAGAACATGGTTAAACCTTAAAGCATGGAGTGAAGTACATAATATATACAGTTGGAAAGACAGAAAGTAGAGTGTGCATAAGTTAAGGCAAAGAAGAGAAGTTCCAATTGGAAGGATCAAATTCATCACTTCAAAACTTGAATCCCTTGAAAGTCCTCAAGTTCCTCAACAAAAATCAATTTCAAACTTTTCTATTTATAGGAAACAACTAACATACAGCCCAGTAATTTAGAAACAGTAAGCTATTCTTATGCATGAGCAATAGAACCAGAAGAAATACATCTTGATGAGGGTTCATGAGCTCCATAGAGGAGATGGGTGACACGGAAAAAGGACTTAATAACGGAAGGATCATCTGCGATCCGAAACAGTAAAAAGTAGCTCATATAGTCCTAAATTAATTTACAAAGTTTCCTAGTAAACAAGTTCTATCAATCATTCCACTACATTCTCACACAATACGTATAGAAACCATCACATTATAAACCAAATTAGAAGAACATTTAATGGATCATCCAATCTATGATGAGGAAAAATGTCACAACAATGAAAAATTCTCACCTGGTTGCTCTTCCAATTATTTGATTGGTAGCATAGTCCTTGAGTATAAAATCACGTCTGGTTCCAACTCTTCCTTCCCCTTGACACCAAGTCTCTATTTCAACTACATCACTCCTGTTGGAATTTTCAAGTCAGATATCTTTTTCGCCAAGTTTCAACATAACCAGTCTAGTTTAAGAGCAAAACCAACCAAGCAGGGTATTTGTAGATTTCAATGTGCATGCGAGCAGTCACCCATATGAGACGCAATTTCCTCATGGTAGGGGTCGTAGCAAAACCATCTGTCGAATATCCAACACTCTGAGCATGATTACATCCAACCTCCTATAATCACAAAGTCAATGTTAGAAAACAACCAATGTCATCTGCCATCAGATAAATAAATTCAGTTCCCAAACAAAATATAAACCAAAAAGAAACCAACTATCTCAACAACATTCCAAAAACTTATCCTCTACACTTGCCGAACTCTGTTATTGAATAATTCCAAAAACTAAAGCAAGGATGAAGAACCGTCAAATGCCTAAAATCTACACTCTAAACTCCAGTTTTAGAAAAACAAAATCGCATAAAAAAACTCAAAACAAAAAATGCAAGAAAAACAAAACTGACATTAAACTTTGTTAAGGCTTCCAATCTAATTTCAAGATACACATGTAACATAAATGATACAAAATTCTCACAATTCAATGGACAAAAGAGAAACAACCTATTTATCACACAAAATTCGAGCAAACAAACAAAATATCATACTCCCTCCGTTCCTAAATAGTATCCAGTTGACTTTTCAGAAAATCCTAAGAAAACTAAATAAGTTACTCATAAATTGACATGACTAAAATTTTTTCTCCATACTAATTTAAGCGACTTATAAGCAAATATATAATCTAATAATACAAAAAAATATGTTATGATTAACATTATTACAACTAACTAACTCATTTAACTACCTTAATTTCTCCAAACAGAAGAAGTTAAATAAACTACTTATAAATTAAATTACCTAATTTTATATAACTCATAAACTAACATATAATCTATCCATACACAAAATATACACATGGAGGCACTAATAAATTACAAAATAAACTAAGTAGAAACTAGAGATAACATTAAACCTGCAAGAGATTAGCAATGGTTTCAACAGTGGCAGTCTTATTAATCCCAACTTCATAACTCCTGACAATAAACCTTTCCTTATAAGACAACCCATCCTCGGTTAAGCTCCCAAGTCTCAACCGGTCCGCCAAAGTACCTGAACCCGGTTCAACCCGGCGGTCCACAGCCACATCAACCGCCAAAACCGCCCTCCCCTCCTCACGTGCGCACGCAACGACGCCGTTTCTCCTCCTACAAGCTAAAAACGACGGCGTCGTTTTGCTAAAAGGAACAGTGTTGAACCTGCATTGAGCTAATGCTATAATGGGATCTGTCCCATTACACGAAAGCTTCAACATTTTGAAGTGGGGTGGCCTGAAATTGAAGAACTGAGATGGGTTTTTGATGGGAATGAAGAAAAGTGTGGCTTTATGTGAATCTAAAAGTGGGTTTTTTTTTTTTTTGGTTTGTGTGTGTGTGTGTGTGTGTTTTTTAATGTTTTCGATGAAACCGAGGATAACGAGGGGAGGGAAATGACACGTAGGATGGAGGAAATAACGAAGGGTAATGTTGATGAAGAAGAAGGAAGAAAGGAAGGAAGATCGGTGAGTGCTATGAATATGAATATGAATATGAATATGAATATGATGAAGAAATGTTTGGTAATGTTGGATAGGGATTTGTGAAGACAAGTGGTGTGAGAATGACATTGGTATCCTCTTGTGTGTGTGGGAATATTGGCACGTGGTTTTCTCACTGTCACGTGCCCTCACTTTTTTTCTTACTACTATTTTTACTTTTTTTAAGGATTCTTTTGAAATGAATATGACCCTTGGTTGAAATTAATTGACTTTTTTTTTATCTCATGAGAGTGGGTATTTTCGGGATTCTTTTTAAATATACAGCTTTAAAAAGTAATGTGAAGTGTCTTTTTTAACTATTAAATTGATGAGATGAATACGTGTTGATGGATATAATGTAGAGCGCTATAGGAGAAATGGACAAGAACTATAAGTAAGGTTGTCAAACTCCGCAAGGTTGTCAAACTCGCAAATTTAAATAAATTCATGAAAAGAAGGTAAAATCGGATTGTAGACTTGAATTCTAAACTTAGTATTGTTTACAATTACTAATAAACACATGTTTTGGTATATAATTAAATAAAAAAACAAAAAATAACAATTATGTACTTTAATATATTTTAAATACAAATAGTCGATGTTAAATATATCAACGTTATACTTTTTCAACAACGATAAAGAAAATTTATATACAAATTCATTGAATAAGGTCAAATAAATATAATGAAAATGAGTTTTAAGACAAGTTAACATATTTATTTGTAAGGTAGAAACGTAAAAAGCGGTCAATTTAGCATGTACACTTGTAAGTTTCTACCAAGTGTACAACCACTAAATTTAGTGACTCATGACACATTTTGTATAGGTAGAGCTGTAAAAACTCTAAAATCGGGATGTCAACTCGTCAGTTTGACAACAATGACTATAAAATTCTTGACAAATTAAATAAGGGGTAAAATAGTAACTAAGCATTTATTATTACTCTTCGAATGATATGAAATGATGTGAATGAATGTTAATGGAAATGGTTGGGTTTCTCGATGTCTAAACATGTGTTTTTCTGCTTAAGGGATTATGTCACTTAGGATCTTAATTAGGATTTTATTGGACACTATTCTTTGACTTAAGTTGATAACTTCTTTTTAAAGTGTTGAATATATTGTATGAATGAATGATTGTGGTTTGTAGTTATATTGTCATTTGAATTAGTTTCAACCATTTTGCTCTTCAATTTTAATTCTTTTAGCTTTACTTCTTTTTAAGCCGCCCTTTTTACCTCTTGTTTAATCATACTAGTATAGAAAAGTAAATTCAAACCGCATAAAAAGGTGGGTTCCTCCACCCCAGGGATAGGTGAGTCTTGTTGGTGGGAAGGCTTCATGTTTAAATCCATTGTGAGAGACAGTCTCACTGCTGAATTATGGGCTCTGATTCTTGGACTTAGAATGTCGTGGGAGAGTGGCTTTAGCCTAGTAAGTGTGAAATTTGATTCTTTGGAGGTGATTAGATTGATGCGCAAACATTTATGTATATCTTCTCTTCATCATGAGTATGATTTAATTAACCAAGCGAAGGAATGGCTAGAAAAATCATGGGAGACAGAGGTCAAGCATATCCCAAGGAACATGAATATTGTAGAAGATACTTTGGTCAAATAATGAGCTATCGAGTCAGTCCAAGGCTATCAGACCTATTACTATGCTGCCAGATGACTTGCTTCCTGTTATTCTTAGAGATCGTAATGCTAGTTCTTTATATGGGTAATTAGCCATATATTGACATGATTTAATCACATTTAAATAATGTTAGTTAAGTTAGCATGCTACACTAACTCACTATAAAAAAATTAATTAGGGAAAAACGATCATTTGCTCTTGACACAATAGAAGCCATCAGGTGAATGCAACACCGCATGATAAGGAATATAAACAATCGGTTCATAAAAACTCCGTGTTGTGAATTTTTAATTACTCCCTCCAGTTCGTAATATAAGAGCCAAAATTTGAATGATTTTTGTTCAAAGTATAAGAGCTCATCTCACATTCTTTCCTCATTTAATGCATACTTTACCCTTACTCTTTTCCTTATTTATTAATGTTTATGTATTTTTCTCTCTTAAAGGTATCATAATAAATATGTGCAATATTGGGAAAAAAATTTAATTTAAAACACTCAACTAATGTTTAAATGCTTTCTTAAAAAAGTTTTTGCGGTTGGGCTCTTATATCATGAACCGGAACGAGTAACTATTAGATCTAAAATAGCTCCTTAGTATTATTATTAACTCTCTCGTTCAAACTTCAAATACTCCTTTAACAACATTAATCATTGAAATTTTGAAAGATTGTTATAATAATTCAAAGACTTCGAATTAAACTAATAATTAAGACGGTCACGGAATCTAAATGGTGAATATAGATATAGAATACTATAATGACAGCACTTGAAACTTGAAAGTTTGTGGCATGGGTCATGTATTTAGTACATTTCCACCGTCATTTGATGCAAATTGAATACTGGTATAGCCTCAATGCTAGATCTCATTTACAATCCAACTAGCTACTTCGTTTTGAATGTAAGAAATACCAAGACATCAATACTTGGAATGCTCTTTCTAAAAGTTCAATGTAATAATTTGCATTTAACCATCCCAAAAATTATGATGTCATTGATATTTATATTAGCACTACGTATAATTCTTGCAAAACATTGCACAATAACAACTTGGCTTTAAATGTCTCACTCGTTTCACAGGGTTGTGAATCAATCGACTGATGAAAAGACAACATTAAGAATCATAGTGCAGGAATAATCTACATTGATTTAAATAGTTTGTACATTCTGATAAAAAAAATAGTTTGTACATTTTCTAAACAGTTTGATGCTAACATGATGTTGTAATGGTTTTTTTTTTAATTTCAACAATTCTAAAGCAATAGCAATACATAGCTTGTTAATAGGACTTTTTCTTGGGTGAGATTCTAAAACTTCATTCTATTTGGTAAGAGTCTTGTGCATCAAGTCATCTTTTTATTTTAAATCTTGACATGAGAGCGATATGGTCCGATGACCAAAGGCGTGACGGAAGGCCACCTGCGACATCATTTTGATCCAAAAGATCCAGCAGAGCTTCAACCTCCAAACTATCCTCTATTAGAAAACATTTTATGTAGTTAGTGACAGATTGATTTTTTCATAACTCAGAACTCAACTCCATTTTAGTGGACATGCCAGCCAATCCTCAGAAAATCTAAAACTGCAAATTTCAAAGTACAAAAGATATGGTATTCTACAAATTCATTCCTTAATACCCAATATTAGGCTTATATTTCTATACTGACCAAAAAGCTATGTGAATCAAATTACAAGTCTCACTTGGGAACTCATCAAATGGAAAGTGGCCCAAGAAGATTGGAAACCGATAATTTTTAGTGGAAGGATCCCCATATGTGAATCAAATGGAAAGTGATCTATACATTTTCCTATCAATTTAAATGGGGAAATTGATTAGTTAATCCTCTTGTATCTCTCATTTCCTATTTCGTTGACATTTTTTCACCCCTCTACCCTTCCTCTCTCCCCTCTTTCTTTTCCTTCACCCCCTCCTTTGATTTTTGATAATTTTTTATTTTAAGGCAGTCTTGTATTTTCACTGTTTAAGCATTCATTTACGCCATTTCAGTATGCACCAAACGAATTTAGCAATACCATATCATTAAACCCTTCTTTGAATATTAAACATAATTTTGAGCCCCAAAATTTCATTACTTTAAACGAAAATTTCTTTTTCATTTCTCATCCCATTTCTTCTAAAAATCTATTTGTGATGTTAAATCCACATTCAAGTTTTGGCGGTGAACAAAGATGCCAATATGCTAAATCTTTTTTTTATCATGCCAACATGCTAAATAGTGTATTGTCTTTGAAGTTCCCACGATTGCAAAGAAAATGGTGACATCATACAACTATAATCCACATACATGACAACTTAATCTACACGAAGAATACTAAAAGGGCAGTATTTGGAGAAATGGGCCAATGAAGATAATTTCAATATCATGTGTAACATACCTGTGTAAAAAATATAGTCCAAGGTTTTTGAGAATCGGTTTGAACTAAAGGTGAACATAGGCTCCATGGTTTTTTTATTGAACTTCATTAACTGTACTCTTTCCTGCATTGTAACTGCTGAACCAAAACTTGCATATGCACTTGCCTGCAAAGAAAAAAAGTTAAATTCATAAAATAGAGTCCAAAGATACATTAAAACTATTACAACTTGTTAAAGCACGAGTCTTACAAGTGAAAATCCATGAAAACGCTTAAGATGCTTATATATGTCATTTGAATTGATGGTTTTTTGAGGTGGGAGATAGCCGTTAACCATAAAGTTGTAGGGATCACTGTAATGACAATAGCAATGATAATTATTCATTATTTATGATATAAAGAAGCTTAAATCAACTCAATCCAAGCCATTTTTTTTGGACAATAACCTTTGGGGAACAGAGTTGAAATCTCCACATATTAATAAAGGTACTTTTGACTGCACCATCTTCTCTACCTCATTGACTAGGGTGACAACCTTTAACCGATGAGAAAAAAGATATTACATTACTTATGATAATATGTAAAATTATACAATTTATTAAAAGGTCTATATCCATGATGGGCACCTGAAATAGTTTAACATGAGGGAGCTTTTGATCCGAACATATATGTGTATTTACCTAGGGATAACAAAAAATGAAATGTCAATAGTCTACATAATGTCTAATACCAAGTTGATAGAGTTGATTACATAAATCATGTCATTGTGTTTTATCAATTGTCATATTTGACGATATAAATATTAAAAATCCAAGACAAATAATATTAGTGAAAGAAAAATAGGCAATATATTAATATATCCCTTACCACACAAATTCTAGGTCGAACAACATTTTTATCGCGGCACTCTTCCAAGGTTTCCAAAATGGCAACAAGTGCAACATTATCCTACAATACAAAAAGAAATTAGAAAAAATTTTAGCAATATTTTTCTAGTGCTTAAAGAATGAACTTTACAATTAATGCAAGTATATATATGTCAAATCCAAAACATGAAAGAGACCCTTACATATATGATAAGTTTGATTCTAATACATACAAGAATAAGGTGAAACCAAAAAAAATGAAATAAAAACTAAAAGGGAGCCCGTAAGGAACTTATATACCTTTATGAGGTGTTTGCCAGCTTCACTTTTTAAATCAGGTTGCAATGCTTCAACTACAGTTGATGTATTCTCGCTAAATACAACCTGAAGAAAGAAAAAAATAATTAAAAAAATAATCAAATGAAATTCTGATGAAATGATCAATAATCCAGAGATTTTTACCTCACGTTTTTCAACTTCTTTAAATAGATGTTTCCGGTAAAAAGTTGCACACCCATCAGCTACATATTGTTTCCCAGTGTAAACCTGCAATGAATTCAATATAATGACAATTTTGAATGCAGCAGAAGTGACACTAATTAAGTCTTTTAACTTTGCAATATTTAGAATGACAAAACTATATTTTTCCACTTTGAATATCATCTAGTAAACATCCCTTATCTATGTAGTTCTCTCTCTAAAACTATTTATTTTTACACGCAACCATTTATTTTTAGAAGTCTTTCTTCCTTAATTATTCAATTTCAACTCTAGCTAAATTTGTACTAAATGAATTAAATCTCTTACTATATCAGGCACAATTATAATATCTATTGATACAACCACATACTTTTAATAGTTTTTGGGACATCAACAGATTAAAATTAAATTCCAAATGACATGAATGTATAAGGTTCTATGATCTGTCAACAAATGTGTGTGCCAGACACAACCAAGTGATGAGACTTACCTTATCTTTCCTTCTCTTGTATAAGGCCACGTATCCTTTATCTGTCAGCTGAGGTTTCAGGAAATTTTCAAAATGATCACTCTGTACCTACAGGACAGAGAGGGTTGCATTACAACAAAATGCAGGTTAAAACAATAAAACGCAGGAAGAAACTTAGAACGACAAAAATGCTTATTACCTCCTGAAGACAAATGATGTCTGCATTATATTTTATTATTTCACGAAGCAGATTTCGCCGACGGTATTCCCATACAAGAGCCCATGTGGGGCAGTTTTGATATGTTGGGCGAGTGTAAATTTCAGACAAGATGTTATAGGAGAGAATGGTGAAATTAAAATCATTCAGTGATGTGGAACACAAGGCTGCAGATATATCATGATGTGCAACTGGAATCATAGAACGAGGGTGAGCCGTCGGAAATTCAATCACAGGGTCAGTTATTGTTTCAGATGGTTCGGATAATGTAGCATTTGTCTCAATGTCAACAACTACACATTCTAGCTTCAATGTTAATCCAAGATCATCCTCTTCAGGCACATAGTTTCTCGAACTAGTAACAAAAACCCAATTTTTCGCTCCTCCATCTCTCACTGCTGCCTCATCATTCCTAATCTTTGCATCTTTATACCTATAGATATGGAGGATTTAATGTGTTTTCAAGTCAAGCAAGCTCATGAACACAAAAGATAGTCAGAATAGGGTAGTAAATACTCCCGTGATTTACAATCAATTACCCGATAGAGCCAATAAAATATAAAGTAGGGGTGTCCATCATATCTCGTTCCCGGGCAAACGAGACAGAGAATTTCCCGTCTCGGACAAAGGCGGGAAATTTCCCGTGGGGCTGGGAATGGGACGGGATCCGGGATAGGCCCCGGGAATCCCGTTCCTGTCCCGGATTTTAATATTGTCTCTTTTTTAAAAAAATTAATAAAAAGTAAGGGTGTTTACTGTTTAGGTCCAATTGTAAATATTGCATGTTGGGTTATGATTGCTTTTGAAATTTTTTTGTTGTGTTCTTTTCTAAAATTTATTTTCATTTAACCAATTTAAAGGAACTAATTGCATGTTGGGTTTTCTGAAATCTGTTTCGTTCTCAATTGTATGATGGGAAAGATTTGTAATCTTATTTTGTAATCCTTGTGGGTTAGTTTTGCTTTAATGGAAATAAAAGGTGTGATGTGTGTGTATGTCAGTAAGTGTACAAGGGAAAATATGATGGTGTTTGAAAATATTAGTAGGGTAGGGGGAGGAAAAGTTATAGGATATAAGGGAAGTGAAAGGGGCAAATGTGGTAATGATTTGTAATCTTGTAAATGTATGACAATACTATAGTATGGGAAAATTTGTAAATGTATGACAAATCGTTCCCACATTTTGATCTTGTTAAATGTGGGAATAATTTGTAATCTTGTAATCTTGTTTTGTAATCCTTGTGGTTTGTGTAAATCAGTATGTGTATATTTCATTTTTATACCCATTTGTTTGTTCCCAACTTCATAATATGCGAGAACAGGAAATCTCGTTACTTATTCCCGTTCCCGCATATTTCCTGCCTGGGACAGGAAATATGCGGGAACAGGAAAGGGAACGGGAATGAGAATTGTAACATCCTACAAATTATTGATGATTTAAAAATTAATTTGAGTGATAATTGGAGACTATTTAATAAAGTCTAGGTGTTTGGTAAGTTAAATTGTAAATGGGAAAATTATAGATAGATAAATTTATATTTGGGCTCAAAAGATATTGTTGGAGGAAATCTCTACTTTAGTATAAAAGAAACTTTTAAAGAGTAAAAGATGTCTTTTATCTTAATGGAATACTATATCTCATTTTGAGGAAGTAGGGGCCTATTAGTAATTTTCTCCTACCTAATTATTTCAATTGTTTTATTATACTCCCTCCGGTCCTAGATATAAGACCTAATTTAAGGGATGAGTTTGGTCCTAAATATAAGACCTATTTCTATCTTTTACCAACTTTTTCGCAAAATATCCTTACTACTGTCCCCTAATAATATACAAGAAAAAGAGAGAGGGTGAAGTCAATGTTCCCTAATAGTAGACAAGAGGAGAGGGAGTGTGGAGTCAATGCTCCGTAATGGTAGATAAGAGGAGAGGGAGTGTGGAGTCAATGTTCTCTAATAGTAGACAAGAAGAAAGGGAGTGTGGGTGTGAAGGTGGCTAGTTAGGGTATATTGGTAATATCATGTCATTTTAACTAACATGACTAATATCCTTAATCTAATCAAATTATGTAGATAAGTCTTATATTAGGACCGGGGAGTAATATGTATCACTTCCCTTCTTCCCTTATCCCTCCAATTCCCGTGCCTCCCTCCTCCCTAGCTTCATTATCGCCATTTTGGCGAGAAATTAAGAAAGAAGGAGCATAGCTCCGGCCGTCATCGCCGTCGCCCCTCTCATCCCTCTTCTTTTCTTCCTTGTCCTTCCATCCTTCTTCCCTCCTTGTTTGTTCTTGTGTGTTGTTGTGAGAAGAGAGAGTTGAGTGGTGTTTGTTCACTGACTTTGGGTGGCGCGGCTTCTCCAGTGAGATTTCCGATGATCGTGGGAAGTGGGTAAACCTCTCTACATTTCTATTACTCCTTGAACTGTGATTTTCTTGATTATTCATGTGATAAAACTAGGGTTTGGTTAGGATTTCGAAATCCTCCAACTTTTTCTGATTTTTGGTGCTTCCTTATGATTTGTATTTGATAATTGATTATTCTAAAATGTGGGATTTGTTGGGGAAACTCTTGAATCAAACTGTAAGGTTTTTTAAAATGTGTTTTTTCTTAGAATTTTGGGTTCTCTTAGAATCTGATTCCAATGGCTATTGTGTTCTATTTTGTTGTTTTAAAACTACATTGAATTGATTTATAAGTAGTCTATAAGTTTGGATTACTTGATTTTGAGTTAGGATGCTGATTTGACCAAATATAAGTGTTGAAAAGTTAAGGTTTTGTGAGGATTTCGAAAATCCTCTTATTGAGTTTGTGGAAACTTTGAAATGTTGTGGGTTGCAACTTTGAAATGTTGATCTTGGTGTTTCTTTATGGGTTGCAACTGGCTAAAAGATTATCTTGAAATGTTGTGATTGTTCGTGGAAACTTTGAGTCAAATATTGAGTTTGAAAGTGTGATTAAGTAGGGGTTTGATTGAGATAAATGTGATTCTATGATGAATTTGAGCAAATTATTGATTTTAATATATCTATTGATGTTAATGAATAATTGTGGAATGTTGAGATTGGAGGAAGAGTAGAGTAAATTGGAGGAAGAAGTACCAGTTAAAATTGAGAGTGACGGAATTAGGGTCAAATGCATGTGGCTCAGTGCCTGTCCATATGGGTGACGACACCAAGGGATTAATCTCACAGCCCACAACAGGTGTAGTTGACCAAAGACTGACGTTCACTTCATAACTATACTTCTGGGCTTTTCCAGAACTGAAGCCATGGCACGGTGACTCCATAGAAGCAGAGAAATCAATCTCTTCGCTCGACATTGCTCAGAAGATCTATGATGTCGATCACAAAATTTTTTAATCAATAATTACAGAACATGCATATAAAAAGATGTGAATCTTTTTTAACCATAAAAAGATATGTATCTTTTAATCAACATAATCCGATAAAAAAAAAAGAATGAATATAAACTCAAGATAAAAATGACTAGAGAGAAACGAGGAGATAAGACCATTGAAAAATGAGACACTGAAAATTTTCCTTCGTACCAATGAGACTCTTGAAATCCACAATATGTGCTGCTCTGGAAACCAGGTCGCAATTCGTGCACTTCAAGTTGACACTATACATATAACAGCCGAATCCAAATCCATCAAATTCTCTCACTTCTTTTTTTGATAACAAAATTCTCTCACTTCTCTCTCTTCAATTAAAAAAAAGAAATCTACAATATGTACCAACACACACGTACACACACAGTTTTAGAAAGGACCTTACTTAGGTCAAGTTATTTTCTCCAGGTTCTCAAGTTTTTTTAATATAGGAGTGACACGTGTCCTTTTATAACAACCAATTTGTTATAAAAGGACACGTGTCACTCCTATATTAAAAGAACTTGAGAACCTGGAGAAAATAACTTGATGTAAGTTTTTCCCTTTAGAAAAATAGAAAAATATGTTCAGCAAATCCACCAAAGGCATTCAGTTCAAAAAAATCCACCAAAGGCAAATATCATGTAAAAATATTTTTTATAAAAAAAGGAAAACAACAAAATTAATACTGTTTAGTGTAATTATTTTGTCAAAAGGCGAAAAAAATGGACCTACTTAATACATTTAATTATTCCATTATAAAATTACTTCCATCATTTTAATATTAATGCGGTTATTGGACTTTATCTAGATATATACAAAATAACTTTATTTATTCCCCTAAGACCCCCACGTGGCAACTGAAAATCTTGAAAAATTTTATAAAAATATAATTTATTATATAGGGAAAAACTTACATCTAAGTATTATCAAAAAAAAAAACTTACATCTAAGTTCCTTTCTCCAAGTTCTCAAGTTCTTTTAATATAGTAGTGAGAACTGGCCATTAGATTGAATGATTGGTTGTTATAAAAGGACACATGTTACTCCTATATTAAAAGAACTTGAGAACCTGTAGAAAGGAACTTGACCTAAGTAAGGTCCTATTATATATATATATATATATATATATATATATATATATATATACACACACACACACACACCAAATGTAGATGGATAAAAATTTGTGACTTGAATTAAATGCACATATTTAAACACAAAATAATTAAATTATTTTTTATTGGTTAAAATATATTTTTTATCATCCTATTTTTATTTGATGATCATTAAAATATATTATTAGTTCTTTGTGTTTACTTCAAGTTTTAAATAGCTATAACAATTTCAGCATGGATGAATTGCTTGTATACCGACTACTTTATGATTTCAACATAGTTAAATGTAAATAGTTTTCAAACATCAGTGCAGGAAAAACATGAGTGGGGATCAGAGAGAAAATATAAATTTTTAAAAATTAATGAGAAAAATTAGGGTAAGATAGAAATTAGGTTATTTTTTTTATAAAATATACAAAATTGCTCTTTTATCAATATTAAGAAAATCAAATCAATGAGAAAAAATAGGGTAAGAAAGAAATGTAGGGTTATATATTTTATAATATATATAAAATTTCTTTTTTATCAATATTAAGAAAATCATTTCAATAGTCCGGAAGGAGATGAAATCGGTGAAACATGAAGCAATCCAAAAAAAAATTTAGATTCGAGACTAATATCTTCTTCCTATAATATCAACAATAAACCAAAACTCATTCTTATATTCTACATTTCATTGTCGGCATCATCTAAATATAATTTAGGAGTCTATAGTAATAAAACTACTTGATACCAAGAAAAACTATCATTCTACACAAATCACATTTTAGTCAACGAATAATGATTCAAATATCAATTTGGCCAACATAAAATAAATGGTATCAGATTGACCAACAAACAATAAAATATTATATTAGACAAAACTATCAATAAGAAACGTTGACGTTGTTAAACATAATTTGATAGTCATGACTGATCTAATAATTTGTTGGTCAATTTAATAACATTTATTTTTTATTAGCCAAATTGATATTAAAAGTTAATACTCATTACTTGAAAGACATGAGAGAGAATTTAATGAATATTATCTTATGGGGTGAATTTAAATTTCTTCTTTACTTAACTTATGAACAATATAATAGAATTCTGCATATATAATGTTCTAATTATGTTTGTACTATCATAATCATAATCTTTGTTAATAAAAAGAATCAACCTAAGCAATAAACTAGTTGAAACCATAATTCTTACATATATACATATATATACTTTAAGTATAATAAATCATTTCCCCTTGATGAGTCATATCACTAACTCTAACTGTTAATCAAGTCAAACATGTGAAAGATTGACCATTTAGTGTGAAAGATTGGCTTACCTTTTGAAAAAACCATGTGAGAAGTGATTATTGGAAAGGGATTGATCATAATGGTTAAGATTCAGATTTGGTCGGAAGGTTTCACTCAAGTGCGATATGGTAATGGTAAGAGAACGATTTTTCCTATGATTTTCATTTTGTCCTATAGATAAGTGATTAAATGTGAATAATATTTTTTTTTGTCAGAATGTGAATAATATTTTGAAGAATTGGAATATAATAAAATATAAAATACACCTTACTTTATATATTTTATTACTTAATATTTTTATTTCAATAAGTTGTCTAATTGTATTTTACTTCCCAACAAGTTCTAAAGTTGCATTTTGCTTCATAATAACTTGTTCGGGTTAATATGCAAATCCACCCCTGAAGTATATCAAAAGGTGCAGATCTCTCCCTCACATATTTTGAGATGCAATTTTAACCTCGAAGTAACAATTCAATGCAATTTTACCCTTCTGTCATTTAAAGGTGTTTATTTTGATGCAAAATGACTCAAATACCCTCTTCATTATATTCTCTCTTCTCTTCAACCCTCTCACCCCAATCACCACCACCACCTCATCCCAAACCCCCCAACCATCACTGTTGCCCCAACCACCCAACCACCACCACCATCACCACCCCAACCCTCCCTGCCACAATCACCACCGCCCCAATCCCCTCGCCACAACCAGTGACTACCATTTTAAATTTATTTTGCCACCCACACATGCTCGCTAGAATCCTTCTTCTTTCCCGCTGGAAATTTGCGATAAATTATTGGAGACTGGAACTGAGACTACACAGTGACCCAAATTTCGAAAATGCATGGTACCATACTATTGATTCCTTCAGGTTTCATGCTGCCCTGTCGACACGAGCTCTTCAAAAACCAACAATGTTAAATTTTGGCATCCTAGTAAATCAAACTTAGGCTTCGCAAAACAAGAAAATAATTAAATGACACACATTCAACGTGATTCAAGGGAGAGGAGAAATAATGTTAATATATTATTTGCCCATTTGAAACAATGTAATCTAAATTTTATGCAATTTAATACTCTGAATTTTATGGGCGGAGGTGGTGGTGGTGGTTGGGGTTTGGGGTGGGAGGTTGAAGAGAAGAGAGAATATAAAGAGGAGGGCATTTTGGTCATTTTACATCAAAATAAGCACTTTTAACTGACAGAAAGGTAACATTGCATTGAATTGTTACTTCGAGGTTAAAATTGCATCTCAAAATATGTGAGGGAGAGATCTGCACCTTTTGGTATACTTCAGGGGTGGATTTGCATATTAACCCTAACTTGTTCTATAAGTTGTAAGAGAGTATGTAATAGATAGACTTTGATAATTTCGTTAAAAAAAAGATAGACTTTGGTAAAACGAAATTATGATAATTCTGTTATTTCTCATCTTCTCTACTAATTCTCTATTCCTCCTCTCCTCTTGTGTTCTGTTTCTCTTTCGCCGCAAATTTTGTTCTTGTGTTCTGTTTCTCTTTCGCCACAAATTTTGTTCAGTTTTTCCTCTCCTTCATGGTTATTCTCTAGCCTAAAATTTGTTCAGCCTCCCCTCACTCTCGTATTTTTATGTTTCTAATTAGTTCTCCTCTCTCCTTTTTATCTTCTTTCTCTAAATGCTTTACACCAACAAGTCACTTCAGTAAATATTTAATATGATTGTGTAAATTTACTTTTTATTTATTTTATATTGACTTTATTTTTATGTGAAGTAGTTATGAAATATGAATAAAGTTAGTTTTTTAATTTTAATGGAAAGTTTATACGGTTTAACGTTTTCCTTCATCAGTTTAAAATTCTCCATCAGTTTTTTATTATAAGACACTAACTATAATTTCTCACAAGGTAAAAAAACTACTCAGTTTTACATACTAAAGAATGGTAGTTGAGTCTTAAAATTCATATTAAATTTGCTACTTTATTCAATTTCACCCTTCAATAAATGACGTGTTTCATATTTTCAATTTTGAATCTCCATTAATAACAAGAATAAAGTGGAAAAAACATTTAATGAGACAGTTGATGCTTTATATTAAGAAAAAAAAGTTATAGGTAGTTGGTGACTTATAATAAGAACTGAGAGTATGCTAAAAGTAAGACATTTTTCACCGTTCCCAATCATAAGATCATTTGATTTTCTTTTTAGAAATTAAATATATAAAAATAATAATTTCAATTCATCTTCAATTATCATTTATGGTCAAAAATGAATTTATTCTACTTATAAACTAAGTTATAATATTATAATAAAAAGAAACTAAGTTATAATATAATCAATTATAGCATATAATTTAGTAATTAGCAATCATTTAATTTCTAAGCTCTCTAACATAGTATCTCTCCGGTCCTTATTATAAGTCACCAACTACCTCTTATTTTTTGTCGTTAAGCCACTAACCGCCGCATAAAATGTTTTTTTCCTACTTTACCATGTCATTAATGAAGATTCAAAATTGAAAATGTAAAGCACATCATTTAATGAGGGGTGAAGTTGGAAAAAGTGGAAAAGTAAGTGTAAATTTTAAGACCCAACTACCATGACTTGGTATGTGAAAAATGGGTAGTTGATGACTTATAATTAGGACGGGAAGAAGTAACAGCTAACAAGAGAGAAAGTTCCTTGTGTGTTCAACATGTTGGGTCCATTCAAAGAGCATTTGACTTAGTAGTTTACCTTTCCCAAAAATCCCCAAATTCCCTTTGCCCTAAAATCCAATTCCTTCCTCTCAATTCAATTCTCTGTTCTCACTTCACAATTCACTTCCTCACGCGTTTTCCTTCTTCTTCTTCTTCTTCTTCTTCTTCTTCTTCTTCTTCTTCACAGTCCACTTTCTTGTTTGGTCAACGCCTTTCATTTCCAGGTACACCTTTTTCCATACGCCCCAAATTTCTCATTTTTCTCTTTATTTTTCGAATTTCTCTGTAAATTACCTCTCTTTTTTATCTGGGGTTCCTTCTTTTTCTTGATCTGTTTGGTTTATATGCTGAATTTTGTTTTAAAATCATATTAATTGTTTACTTTGCTTATTTGCTTGATTTCCTAATCTGTTGTAAAATTAGCGGAAATAACATAAAAAATAGCTACTGAATTGCAATTATGTCTAACATAGTTTGATAGCTTTACTCAATTGGTTGAAATCTTCTGTGTGGGATTTTGGAATTTTGAGGGTATTTTTATGTAATTTTCCCTAAAATTTTTAGTATTGAATTCTGCCTTTATGATGACATGAGAATGGCTGCTGGCCTTCTGCTTGAATGAAGGTATTGTGATTAAGTATGGTAGTTCGTAATATTGCATGTAAGTACTGCTAAATGTTAAGAATTATGCTGGTTGAGTAATACCTGTATTCAATTGGTTGAAGTCTCCTATATGGGATTATAAAATTTTGTGGGTGTTTTTGTGTAATTTTCTATGAAATTTTGCATTAAATTCTGCCTTCATGAATGAAGTGAGAATGGCTGCTGCTAGAAATGAAGGTAGTGGTATGATTTAAGTATAAGTATGGTGGTTGATGATATTGTATATAATTACTGCTGCCACAGTTAAGTCACTGACAAAGTAACAAACTTTTTGATGGGTGTGTCATCTGGCTCCAACATCAACCAGCAATCAACGTCGGCTTCTAAGATGCTGCCTCCACGTCAGCAATCTCGTGTTGGTGGAGGAGGACTGCAAACTTCACTGTCCCTGGTTTCTTCTGATCCCCGTCTTTCTCCTGAGGAACCGAGATCAAATTCTGACAATGTTAGAGAATCTCCAACTGAAAGTGCTAGCTCAAGAGAAACTTGGCCCACCCCTGATGCTATTGTTGCAGGAAAGAAGATGATGGATAATGGGAAGGCCGAGAATGATTTCCCTGAGCAGCCAGTCATTCGTCGTGTTTCTAGTTCTGATAGAATCACGCTTCAGGACATTGGAAGGGAAAGGGTCGACATGATCTCTGAGAAGATGCATCATCTGCCTGAAGAGTTTTTGGAAGAGTTGAAGAATAGTCTTCGAGTGATCCTTGAGGGAGGGAATGGTTCACAGCATAGGGAGGAATTTTTCAATTTGCAGAGGCTTGTTCAGAGTAGAACCGATTTAACAGCCAAGACATTGATTAGAGCGCATCGTGTGCAGCTTGAGATCCTTGTTGCTATTAATACTGGAATTCAGGCATTTTTGCATCCCAACATTAGTCTTTCACAGACTTCCCTTATTGAGATCTTCGTGTACAAGCGATGCAGGAATATAGCTTGTCAAAACATGCTCCCTGCTGATGATTGTACCTGTGAAATATGCGCCAACAGAAATGGTTTCTGCAATCTCTGCATGTGTGTGATTTGCAACAAGTTTGACTTTGAAGTAAATACGTGCCGCTGGATTGGCTGTGATTTGTGCTCTCATTGGACTCATACAGATTGTGCCATTCGTGAGCAACTTATTTGCATGGGCCCTTCTACAAAGAGTGGTGCAGGACCAAGTGAAATGGTTTTCAGGTGCCACGCATGCAAGAGGACTTCGGAGCTGTTGGGTTGGGTTAAAGATGTTTTTCAGCATTGTGCTCCGTCTTGGGATGGGGAGGCCTTAATGAGGGAACTTGATTTTGTTAGTAGAATCTTTCATGGTAGTAAAGACCCTAGAGGGAGGAAACTGTTTTGGAAGTGTGATGATCTAAAGGAGAAAATGAAAAGTGGAATAGTGGAGCCAAATGCTGCCTGCAGTGCAATATTGATTTTTTTCCAAGGTAAGAACAATTTCTTTTTTAGACTGTTGAATCTTGCAATATCTGCCTTAATGTAGACTTGCTTGGGTCTATACGTAGCAATATAATAAATTTTTATGCTTGACATTTTCCTCTGCCCAGTATTATAAAAACTTAATTTTGTAATCGAATGATAAACCTATTTGACATTATTATCAAACACAATACAATTTTGAAAGGGTATAATGAGTTGAGCTTGAGGCATCATATACTTGAAACATGTAGGTAGAAATGGACACTGAGTGATATGATCTAATAGCTCTTAATGAGTAAAGAAATAAAGAAAGGAATTCATTACTTATATTTTGAATCAGGGGCATTTATGAATTTATTAATACATTGGAATTTTGTCATTTAGTTTGACCAGGGGCCTTTTTTTAAGCATTTACTTTCTCCATGTCTTAACTAATGATTTTCCTTAATTAAGAGCTTGAGGTGGACTCCCCAAAGAGCCTTGAAAATGGAGAAAGTGGGAGGATGATTGCTCCACAGGAGGCATGCAATAGAATTGCTGATGTAGTGCAGGAAGCTATAAGAAAAATGGAAGTAGTAGCTGATGAGAAGATGAAAATGTTCAAGAAGGCTCGTTTGGCTCTCGAGGCTTGTGACCGAGAATTAGCAGATAAAGCGAGGGAAGCAGCTGAACTCAAGATGGACAGGCAAAAGAAGAAAATGCAGATAGAAGAATTGGAGAGAATCGTAAGGCTTAAAACTGCAGAGGCTGACATGTTCCAGCTTAAGGCTAATGAGGCTAAACGAGAAGCTGAGAGGCTTCAGAGAATCGCTCTCGCCAAATCGGATAAATCAGAGGAAGAATTTACTAGCAACTATTTGAAACAACGATTAAGTGAGGCCGAAGCTGAGAAGCTATATCTCCATGAGAAGATCAAATTGCAGGAGAGTTCACGTACTTCGCAAAGTAGTAGCGGTGACCCATCATCTCAGATGCTGATGTATTCCAAAATTCATGAGCTGCTCTACAATAGTGTACCTCCCAAGGCAGATGGTCAGCCTAATGAGCGTCACCCATTCCGAACAAATCCATGAGTGTTTTGTTCTGTGTATGTTGTAATATTTAACCTTATTGAAGGAATATCTTGTGTTGTACCATTAATCAGGAGCCAATGAAATCGCATTGGATTTTTAGTCAGTTATGTATCTTCCTTTGGATTGTAAGACAGTTTGGATTTAGGCTTGTTTTTATGGTCCATTATATTTATATGATCTTGCTTTGTAGCAAGAGTAGTTTCTTCTGTAGTATTTGGTAGTCTGTGCTGAGTGCTATAGTTTTGACATTGTGGTGAACTGTAGCGGTATTTTATTCCATGTATTTAAGCCGCACCAATGGGCTGCTTAACCTTAAGGCCAGATATATAGCGGCTGTAGTGACCTTTATATAAAATCAATCACTCTGTCTTGTCTCTTTTTATTCCACTTATAGCCCATGTTTGAAGTTACGTTTGGGTGAGATGTAAAAGTGACTCTTGCATTTAAAAAGTCACTTTGAGTTGGGCCATATTTTCTTGTTTGGGTGGCTCTCATAGATAAATATATTTATCCTCAAAAAGTCATCAAAAGCTACTGTGATTTTTAGCATTTGCAGATTTTTCTTCTTGAAATAATTTAAACTTTTAAGAAGAGCTTAATGGTAAACTCATTTGTCATGAGATATGAAATCGTGAGTTCAAATTAGCCTCTCCACATAGAGCAAGGGTAAGACTATCTAATACTCCCTCCGGTCCTAAATATAAAACCTAATTGACTTTTTTTTGAGATGTTAAGGTTACAAAATATGTTATTAAATTATGACATATTTGATATATTTTTAGATTAGTCATTAGTTTATAGGTTAGATAAACTAGTTTAAAGGGGAAAATTAGGTAAATCATTTTATAATTGACTTATATTTTGCTTTTTTAGGATTTTTCAAAAAAGTAAACTAGGTCTTATATTGAGGACCGGAGGGAGTATAATCTTTCCCTAGCACTCTCACGATGTGAGGTCTAGAACTGAATTGATCCTTTAAAATGATTTAAATTTTAATTTATGTAATTATGAGGGTTAACACTTGACACTACTTTTGAATTTTGATCCCTAGAATTTCCTTCTGTTTGGATTTAGTCCCTCAATTTTGAAACTAATGGTTTTGGTTCCTCAAGTTTCCCCATCCTTGACTATTAATCTCTTATGTATTTATGGTGTTAAATTTGTTTGTGTCACTAACACATTGTTAGTTTGTGGTGATTGTGTGGACTTAGGTGGAATTTTACTATGACTTTGATATATGAAAAAATTTTAAAATATAAGAAAATCATTTTCTCCTCTTACATTCTATATTTCACTGAAGTTTTCCACCTAAGCCCGACACAGTCACCATAAATAAATAGTATAAGAGATACATCAACAAATTTAAAACCATTGACTTACAACCATGCATGGATGGGGAAAACTTGTGGGACCAAAACCGTTGGTTTCATACTTGAGGGATTAAAACCAAAAAAAAAAGGAAAATCTTGAGACCAAAAGTAGTGTTAACCTTAATTTAAATTTTTTAAGTTTTTTTTGTTACATAAAGAGGGGCCAACCCAAATATTCTACAATTCTACGAGGAGTCTCTTGGACCTCACAATCTCTTAACAAAATGCCTTCAATAGTCTTAGGAGGAGAATTCCATATTTTCCTAATCTCTTCTTTTGTCAAGCTAATTGCTGCCATCTCATTAGCACGTTTATTTCCTTCCCTGAGCGTGTGGTGCACAAGGATCTGCCAATATCTTCCCATTAATTCTTTCAACTGCTGCCCACTCTTTTGTACACCTTTGGATTGGCCTGTGTCCACATTAATTGCCTCTACTAGGTTTTTTTGCATCGCATTCAACTATCACCTTTCCTCAACCCCATATGGGCCATATCCCAGCAAAGGATCGGGCTTTCTATGATAAATTTACTCCCTCCGGTCTCTAATATAAGAGTCAACCGCAAAAAAAAGTTTTTTTAGAAAACATGTAAATATTAGTTTGGTGTATGAAGTTAATGCTTTTTTTCCAATATAACTCATATTTATTGTGATACTTTTAAAAGAGAGAAATACATAAACATTAATAAATATGAAAAAGAGTTAGGGACAAAGTTGAAAAAACGTATGAAATAAGAGAGAATGTGAAATGAGCTCTTATATTAGGGACTAAAATCATTCAAATTTTGACTCTTATATTAGGGACCAAAGGGAGTATTAAGTTTTATACCCATATTGTATGTGTTATATAGACTTATAGAGCTTTTGTTCTCTTTCAGTTATTTTACACCTAAATTTGTGTTTCAGTTATTGTATCATTAAAACAAACTTATTCTTTTCAGACTCATTGTTTTTGGTAAAGTTAAATTTGTGATATTCATAAAATAAGAATAACAATATTTGTTCTCGTTTGTGAGTAATTCCAACCTCATAACCTTATATGGATACATCATACATGTCTCATGTCTTCTTTAAATAAACTCTCAGGATCTGCGCAACAGTGCAAGTCTACAAGTGATAACGAGAATCTGGTTACAACTCCCGAGGTTGGGAAAAAGGCAAATTTGAAAAGCATTGATGCTTTGCTTTCAACAACCACTACCACAACGGTAATGGAGTAATACAATAATAATGAGTCTAACACTCAAACCCAAACCAGGAACCACCTCATAGTCAAAGGATAAGAGTAGTACTCCATTCGTTTCCTAATATAAGAGTTAGTAAAAAAAAAAGACTTCTTAAGAAAACATGTGAATGTTAATTGAGTGTGTGGAGTTAATGCTTCTTTTTCAATATTGTTCATATTTACTTTGACACTTTTGAGAGAGAAAAAAACATAAACATTAATAAATATGAAAGAGAATTAGGGGTAAAGTAGGAAAAAACACATTAAATGAGGAGATAATGTAAAATTGAACTCTTATATTATGGACCAAAACTATTCAAATTTTGGCTCTTATATTAGGGACCGGAGGGAGTATATAATTAACACGTGATATAACTTGATAATAAATTAAAATAAAAGGGAAAATTAACAAAAAAAAAATTAATTCTCGCGTAGAAACAAGTTTTTCGAGTTAATTTCTGGCACTTCCCCTCAAGGTTAGTTTCCAACCTAGCCTGGTATAATCTCTGAGTCGGCGGATTTTGAGTCAGATTGACCGGACCGGACCGGGTTTGATTACCATGTGCAAACCCCTATATATATAACAAAATTTAAATTTATATAATTTTTTTGAAATTAACATTTATTAAGAGGGGGCTAGAAAATTAAGAAAGATAATTGGGTATTTTAAATTAAACATCTTTAGTTTATACGCATATAATTAAAATCTTTAATTTAATTAACTTACATTAGGTAAATAAATCACATAGTATTTAGATACACGGGCAACACTAATGGTTTCTTTCTTTTTTTTATTTCATACACTAATGGTTTCTAACTACACTAGGATTAGTCAAATCATACTAGCTACTATTAGTTGCTCCAGTTTTTGACTTTATTTAAAAGATAAGAAAACTAATTAAACCACTAAATTATAACGCATACCTCATGTAACTATATTATAGGTCAATTTATAAGTAGAATAAATCAGTTCTAAAGAAAAAAGTTAACTATAGATAATTGAAAATAATTAATTTTGCATCATAATATCTAAAAAAGTTTAAATGATCTTATAATTATGACAGGATGGGATGAAGTATTCATAATTTGTGAAAGGTATGACTTGTTATATAACACTTATATTTTAGGGCTTTATATTCAACATTCAAACAAAAATGCTAAGTTCATATTCAAGAAATTAAGTTGATCAAATTCACACTGCGACGGGTCAAAATGGCTGATAGGAAAATAAACACCCAAACAAATTAGCCGGACTAACTTTAACAATCATACTTAGAAGTGTTATATAACACTTAAAAAATGAATTGCTGAGTGTTTCTTCTAACCACCAAATTTATAAATTGAATTAAGTATTCTTCATTTTGTCTGAGTTGATCGTTCTAGCTAGAAGGATATACATTAATTTATTGCACTCGCACAATTAATATAAAGTAGGCTTACATTTTATTAAGACATAAATTAATCAGAAGACCAACTTAGTCTCTCTTTGGTTTTTTTATTAAACCATAAATTAGGAGACCAACTGGTCTATCTCTTTTGTTTTTTCTTAAATATAAAAGATACGGCATCAAGTCACACACACACGCACACATTTATATATAGGTTAAAGCTAATTCGTAAGAGCAACATACTCATTGCACATGTGAATAACAAAAAAATTCAAACAATTTAGGGATGGTGTATACAGAAGCCTGAAATTTTCAAACATTTGGCCTAATAATTGATTTTCCTGATAATAGACGAAAGGCCATATTTGGAAGTTGGAAAATACATCCACTTTCAAAATAACGTTGTATAGACTAAATAAGATATTATCAAAAAATCATGCTATACTTGAAATAATTTTCTTTTAACTATTGGGTTTATTTTTGGCTTATGTAGCCTGGCTTCTGTAGCCTAGTTGTAAACTTAAAAAGGTTTATAAATTGGAAACTACATCTTTCATCCTGTTTGTAATTTTAAATTTATAGCGTTTGGCACCCTTATTTTTGAAAAAATTTGTTTTTTAGATTCAAACAAAATTCTTGAATTGAAATATTACATATAATTGTTTTTTGTTAAATTTTAATATATCATTAATTCAAATACTATTTTGGTAAATTAACTTTTTTTGTATAAAAATTCATTTATGAATTTTACATTAACTAATTCACCTTTTTTTTTATTATACAAAGGAAAACACTGACTAATTAGTGTTCAGGAATTGACTAATTCACTCTTACTCAACCCTCAATTTACAAAAACATACATTAGTTATCAATTTATCATAAATATCCTTTTTTACAAACATTGATGATTGATCTATACAAGCCCAGCTTATGGGTTGACTCATGAATGCCTCTTAAAATCAAGTCAAAATCTACAACACATACTTGAATGGGCATTGTACTCTCAGTCAGTCGGTCATTATTTGAACACATCTCCTAAAACTCATCCTTATTTTCTTCATTTCACACTAGCAAAAACCTAGGAGTATCCTTACAAGTGATATCAGAATCCGATGATCATGATTCACGTGATGTGAATGGAAACAAAAGAAAAATAAACAACTTTTGGCGTCATAAGAAGTACACTGACCATATAATAAGGTCCTGCTGACCTATGTTACGTTCTTTCCGGCTAGTAATAATAATGGGATCAAGAGAGAGGCATGCACACTGACTTCACCAAACTTTCTACATGAAACCTTACGAACCCATCTTCCATTCCTACTCCCACTGCTTCCATAAAACTCCCTCCTGTCCCTAATATAAGATCTCATAATTTAAATGGTTTTGGTATTTAATATAAGAGCTCATCTCACACTCTCTCCTCATTTAATGCATTTTTTCTATTTTGCCCCCAACTCTCTTTTATATTTATTGATGCTTATGTATTTCTCTCTCTTAAAAGTATCATAATAAATATGAGCAATATTGGAAAAAAAGTATTAAATCCAGATACCCAACTAACATTCACATTTTTGATAAAAAAAAAACTAACATTCACATGTTTTCTTAAGAAGCGTTTTTTTGGCTGCTAACTCTTAGTTTGTTTCAAGAAAAAAAGAGAATAGATTAACTAAACTATCTTTACACGAGAAACATGTCCACCAATATAATAAATATTTGAACCACCGTTATTAATATTATTATTAGGTTTTCGTAGTTGACTTCAGACGACGTTCTATATAAATATGTACATGCATTTATCATCTTTTCTCACTCGGTGAATGTGAAGAACTGTGAGAGCGCGTGAAATGGAAGGCGTAATGAAGAAGTGGGAAGAGGAAGAAGAAGAAGTTGAGGTTGAAGAAATTAGCTTAGTCAGACGCCAAACTCATGAGCAAGTCACCACCAATATCACTGCCACTAGTATTACTAGTTCATATATAGATACACAAGGTACATTTCATTCTTTTACTATTTTCTTTTTCTCTTTATGCATAAATGAACAAAATAATATTGAATAATATGAAAGCTTCAAAAAGGGCTTTGACTGCCAACACTACTCTCTTTTACTATATTCTTACTTCTACTTTCGGTTATTTCATTAAGAGTACTCTGATTTACACAAAACGAAGTTGCCTTGTGAAGTGCATTGGTATGTGTTTATTTTGATACACAAGGTACATTAAACATTTCAATGTTTTTCCTTTTTCTTTTTCATTATTACACAAATGAACAAGATGTTATTTAAAAAAGTGGAACGAACCTTCAATAATAGAGGTCTTTGCTAACTCTCTCTCTCTCTCTCTCTCTCTCTCTCTCTCTCTCTCTCTCCCTCTCTCTCTCTCAATAAGGTTCTTCTACCATTGTTGTTCTCATTAAAGACTGATGTTCACACTAAGGACTAAAGCTATATGCCTAATGAAGTGCATTGTTATGAGTTCACATTGTCGATGATGAGTTTGATAATGATCTTTTAATCACCAAGGGTTAACACAACTAACTTAGCTTGGTTCTTTAAACACCAAGTCAGGGGTTTGATTTCACATATATATAATTAAATATAACATTTATTTTATGTTCAATATTTAGTACTCCCTCCGGTCCCTAATGTAAAAGCTAGCCGTCAAAAAAACGCTTCTTAAGAAAACATGTGAATGTTAGTTGGGTGTCTGGAGTTAATGCTTCTTTTCCAAAATTGTCCATATTTATTATGGTACTTTTAAGAGAGAGAAATATATAAGCATTAATAAATATGAAAGAGAGTTAGGGGTAAAGTAGGAAAAAATGCATTAAATGAGGAGAGAATATGGGGTGAACTCTTACATTAGGGACCAAAACCATTCAAATTTTGGGCTCTTACATTAGGGACCGGAGGGAGTATTACGTGCCAATTTTTCAAGCTTGAATCCCCCTCTTAATTGGGAGGGTATGATGTGGGAGACAACCGTACAAAACATATAAATTAGTGTTGTTCTTTATTTATAACACTTCTAGTCCTCTCACTCTCAAGGATTTACTGAAAATAAAAAACACTAATATTAATGACATTAACACCTCCAGCGACCTTATTAATTTTGCTTATTCATTGGTTACCCTTAGAAATAAAAACGTTTCTAATTCTCTTTTTTGAGCTTACACTTTTTCCAGTAGCAATCTCTTTTCTTTTCACCTGTTTGTTCTTCACCTGCAGAAATTCAAAAAAATAAATCTTTGAACATTTGGCTTTTGCTCTTTGTTATTCTGATGAAAATTGGTTTTTTCTCATACTTGTAGAAAAATGAATTTCTATTTTTCTGTTATGGTTTGAGGAACATTATATATCTTAAGGAGTGTTTATAGTCCCTTAGTAAAAAGCATTCACACAATGGCAGGCCAAGAAGTTTGTGAAATAGTGCATGGTTCCAATGACATTGAGAAGAACAACATAAATTCACCTTCCTCTAGTCCTTTTATTTCTGGGGATTTAACTTCTCTCTACAATGTGGCAATTGAAAGTGAAAAAATTGAACAAAGTAGGTTCTTTTTTCTATCCTTAGAAAAATGAGTTTCTGTTTTGCTTTTATAATTCCTCACTCAACAAATTAAAGTTCATAAAATGCAGGTCAAGAGATATCTAAAACTGAGTATATTTCCGGTTTAACTCCAGATTACAATGTGACTATTGAAAGTGAAAAAAGTAGGCTTCTATTTTTTCTTTTTAGTTAGAAAAAATAGAGAAATTTTGTTATGCCTTCATAGTTTCTTATATCTAATAAAGTCCGTAATGCAGGGCAAGAAATCTATGAAACAAAGGACAGCCCAAGTTCCAGTGACATTGAGAAGGAGAACATGACTTTACCTTCCTCTGATATTGTTATCTCTAGGGATTTAACTTATTTTGACAATGTGACTATTGGAAGTGATGAAAATAGTATGTTCTTTTTCTCTACTTATAAAAATGAACTTTTGTCATGACTTTATAGTTCCTAATATCTAATAAAGTTCATGTAATGCAGGGAAAATGATCTATGAAACAATGGACATTCCAAGTTCCAGTGACATTGAGAAGAAGAACATAACTTTACCTTCTTCTGATCCTGTTATCTATAGAGTTTTAACTTCTCAGGACAATGTGACAACTGAAAGTGAAAGAGTAGGTGTAATCACAGAGAATATTCAGTTAGCCAAGGAACTATATCTAGAAAGTATATTTCAGAAGGCCCCCACACAAGGATTCTATTGCCCTCATTGTAGGACTCGCATCCACAGAGTTTTGATTTTGGATAAAGCAGAGGTAGATTCTGAAAGATTTACATGTGCAACATGCTTTAGTTTCCTCATCCCAATAGGTGAAATATTCAAGACAAATCAACTTTTCATAAAATTTTCTACTTATAGTGTGATATGAGCACAGGCTTTAAATTATTCTTCTACATTTTTGAACAGGTAGTTGGGCCTTTCCTTGGTGGGTGCATGGCAAAAAAGGTAAATTGTTTCATGAGTCTGTTTTAATTTATTGGACATCTCATACAAACATAAAGTCACTTGACTTTGAGAGAGACTTAATAATAATATGGTTAATTTATTGGTTCTCCCACCTTAACAGTTAGTTTTTGAGATGAAGTTTCCTACCCTAATTAGGTAGTGTCAACTAATTTTATGAAAGTGTGGTCAATTGAGTTGGTTTTTAAGGGGGCTATCCTTGGGGACCATCTTGGAATTTGGATGTTGCCATTTGACATAAGATTTATAATTGACAGTAAATCTCTTTGATATTGAAATAAAGTCTTCATTTACCCTTGCCAATGAAATTAATGTAGAATTGCAAATTTAATTTTCTCTAGATCAGTCTCAAGAACCTTTCCAACTCAAATTTTGACTTTTATCCAAGTGCCTTATGAAGCTAGTCCAAATAATAACCTTGCTATTTCGTCTCCTATTTTTCCTTCATAGAAATATTAATTAAGGTCATTTTTTATATGTTGCTGGCTTTGACAATTATATTACTGGGCTTGAGATTATAAGGGGAAAATATACACTTCCTGTTTATTTCATTAGATTTTTAACTGACCATATGGTTCATGTATATGCAATACCTGAAGTTCCACCAGAAATACCTAAAGTACCACCAGAAATACCTGAAGTACCACCAGAAACACCTGAAGTTCCACCAGAAACTAAGGTTTCAGACTCTGATCAGATTCTCTCTACTGTTTCAAGAGGTCAAAAGTTGCAACCTGGGCCAACAATGATTGATGACCCACTTAAAACTCCAGGTAATTTGGTCACTTTGTGTATGTTTGGAAGAATTTCCAAAATAAAGGCTTCTGCCTAAACCAAGGTTTCAAAAGCAAAGCAGCCAAATAATGGTCCAAAACCCCAAAAATTTTTAATCAAAACCATGGTTTTCTACAAAATCTCTTATTAATCCAAACATGCCTCATTGTTTTGGATTTCTCAAACAGTAAATTAAGTCTGACAAAAAAAATCATACTAAGTGACCATATAGTACATGTATATGCAATGGTGGTGTTTATATCCCTTGATATAGAAAGGTATTGTGACGTAGAGGGAAATCAGAGAAGAGAAGAAGGTTTCATTTTTGTAACTGTGTTCCCCTCATTTGAAAGTCAAACTATAAAGACTAATCATTGCCAATTTGCCATTACATGTACTTGTCCTTTGTGTCTACTAAGAATTTTTCATTCACTATAATTTATAGGCAATAATCCTCCCCCAACTTCTATTAGTTTTGTCAAAATTTATATTTCATTCCTTCCTAAATATAAAAGCTAATTGACTTTTTTTTGGAAAATCTCAAGAAAACAAAATGAACAATTTAATCATAACATACTTTGTATATTACTACATTAATTATATGTTTGCTTACAAGTGAAATAACCAATTTAGAAAAAAATTTAGGAAAATCAATTTTTAATTACACTATTTAGCTTTTTAAAAATTCTCTAAAAAAATCATTAGCTCTTGTATACTTCCTCCATTCCCAAAACCAAGACAATTTTTTTTTGAAAAATTAGGAAAGTTAAATGACCCACTAAATCATAATTTATTTTGTATATTATTAAATTATGCATTAATTTACAAGTCAAATGAACTAGTTAGGAGAAAAAATTCAGGAAAACAAATTTATAAATAACTCTTTAAATTTCTTGGGATAATAAAAAAAAGTCAATTAGGTGCTATAGTATTTAGGAATGGAGAGAATGTCACTCAATCTCTAATGTTTCATCGGTCATAAATTATATTTAAACACTATCTGCTGGGAAGTAACTTATAATTCTCAAAATAACTCAAATTTTCAGAAGAACAAGCCCCAGATGTACCTAGAAGTTGGAAAAGTGAACAACAGCAACCACTTGAGGAGGTTTCAGATGATGAAGTTGGAAAAGGTATACAGAATAGTTTATTTGGCATTATGACATACTCAAATGTGTAAGTCACCATATTCATTAAAATAATTTTTCATTCAACTTATAATACTGAAGATAAAAAGTGAAAGCGGTAAACATATCTTCTGAAGCCTACATTATAAACTTAGTGAGGTTGAATAAGATATCAGAGATATTGAAACAACACGTGGTAAATGCATGCAATAGAATATAATCTGAACATATTTATACTCTCTTGAGTTTTCTCAAATATATATGTGACCTTAACAATAGTCTTTTGTAGTCATAAACTATCTTTACACATGATCTGCATATTTGGGAAGTAATCTTCAAAATAATATTGAATTTCCAGATCCATCATATATTCAAGCAGGTGATGGATCTATGCCAAAGAAACCTCATGTTGATGTTTCAGAAACTCAAGAACAACAACAGGTTGAAGAACCTAAAGCAATCACAGGTATGAAAAATAACATTTCTGGCATTTATGGTATATTCAAATACTTAAACTTTTCAAGTTCATGAACATAATTCTTCATCTAGCAGATAATACTGAACACAAAATTTAAAGTGAACTAAAAATGTTCTAAAGCCAATGTCATAAAGAGACCTTGAAATAAGGGATTATAGGTTCAGTGAATATAAATAGAGAATAAGCTGACCATATTGTTACTCTCTGGAGGTTTATCAAATTGCTATGTAACACAATAACAAGTCTTTTATAAATCAGAATAATTCATCTTTGTCAAGTAATCTCTAAAATAGCATTGAATTTCCAGATCTACCACATAAAGCTATAGAAATCCCAGAAGATGAACCAGTCCCAGCTGTATCTAATGCCAAAACTTCACGTTGGAAATTTTTCTCAGCAATATTTACACCAAGAAAACCTCAAGTAGATATTTCAGAAGTTCCAGAACAGCCAAAACCAGTTGAAGAGGATGTACATGGTAGAGCAAGCACAGGTATGAATAGTAACATTGTTGTCATCATGATATAGGCAAACCTGTGCCGGATTAGTCGGTTGTCAATAGGGCCCATATTTTAACATAGAGACTAAAAGAGCTACACTGTTATGGCCTATATATAGTGTGACTTTCTACATATTTTATATTATATACACACACAGGAAAAAGTTAACTTTTGCTTCTAGTGGATGCTTCATCTACTGGTATTAAATGATTTTTGACCTTCTTGACAATTGAATCCTCAAATCATGTCTAATGTTCTATATTTTACATTTTAGAAACCATGGCATTGTGATATATTGGATGACATGATGAGGTGTATTAATTGAACAGAGCCTAAAGTAAGCACAGGTTCAGCTCCTGCAACACCACCACCTGTGGTTCAAGAACCAGGAAGCAGCAAGGCATGGGACATCCTGAAAAGCATCGTCTATGGTGGCCTGATTGAATCTATTGCAAGCCTTGGAGTTGTGGCATCTTCAGCAAGTGCAGATGCCACAACATGTAAGACTTCAAAAGCTTCCTTTAGTGCTTCAATTGTCATTCTATTCTTCCTTTGTTTTTCTTCTGAAATCATTTTTATTTAGACTGTTAGATTAATGATCTGTTTGAAATAATCCAAAGTTTCAAAAATGTGCCAAAGGGACTTCACTTTGATTTTTATTCTGTCTTGTAACAAATCTAACTCTTAATTTTTTTTTCTGGCTTAAGTCATGAATTTGTTCACTTATGGTGGTAATTTAGTGTAGCAGCATGCATGTTGCTGCGAGGAATTATGCTTGTCATCATAAAGTTTTGAATCTAAGAGTTTTTGAAGAAAATATAACAAACTAACATGTATTTATTAGAGTTATATTTTGTGCATTCCGTTGATCTAATGATATTTTTGTACCACCAAAATGATATTTGCAGTGAGCATTTTGTCTCTATCTCTTGCAAACCTGATTGGAGGACTTTTCATGCTTGTTCATCATGTGAGTTTCTTTCACTATGAAATATATAAAGCCATCATATTCCAGTAGTTCAAACTTCATGTATTGCACAAAAAAGCTTTCTGCCATTGAATTTCACAGATGAATTTACAGATTTGGGACCTGCATGTTGAGAAACAAACTACAAATGAGCACGTGGATCGATACTATACTTCCCTGGGAAATAGGAACAATTTCTATCTTCATTTGTTCATAGCCATATTATCATTCATCATATTTGGGATAGTGCCACCATTAGTATATGGCTTGACCTTGTATGAGACAAATGATAAGGATCTGACACTTGTGGCTGTTGCTGGAGCTTCTGTTATATGCATCACTCTCCTGTCCATTGCAAAAGCTTACCTCAAGGGGTCTGATACATTTCTCACATATACCAAAACAGTGCTTTACTATCTTTGCACTGGTGCTTTAACCTCTGTGGTTGCTTATTTGGTTGGTGTTCTTATTAGAAACCTTTTGGAGAAGATTGGACTTAGTTCTGAAAGTTCATTAGGTTTTAATTTGGTGCTGCCTAAGATGAGTATGGTTGAGAAGCCTAGATTTGGATCCTACTGATAAAGGCATGGATGCTTCATAGACTAGACATTGACTGTAACTTAAGTCAATGAGGGAGTTCAGGTTTTAATGAAGGATTTAATTCTATTAGGCTAAGGTTTTATGTTTGTTGTAGCTAGATTTGATTGTTGTGCCTTTTTAAACTCATTGAGCGTATTGGAATTGTTACTCTTTAATATTGAAATATTAATCCTTCATATTTTTGTTTTCTTCCCTTTAAGATCTATCAAGCTTAATTGGGAGCAACCCTCTTAAATGTGTTTTTGGCATTCACATGGACTTGAACTTAAGACCTCAATACTTAGCTGGTTAAAATATTTTTCACTAGGATCATTGGATTAACACATGTTAATTTCTCAATATTTTTTCTTGATACATCAAATTTGGATTGATGGAAACTAATATTTTGATTCTTTTTGGAAAATTGTGATATCTTCTCATGATGGAAGAAAATGGGACATCTTAGGGCGAAGATGCAAAACTAACCACCGTAATTTTCCAAATGGACAACTTTGGCACCCATAAATTGGATGGTGCAAAACCGGACATTATAAAGCAAAATGGGACAAATTTAGCCACGCCGTTAAGGTGAAGCTAACAGACGTGAGTGTTGGCGTGGGGCCCACCTTCATTAACCTCTAGCTTCAACTTAACAGCGTGGCTAAATTTGTCTCATTTTGCTTTATAATATCCGGTTTTGCACCATCCAATTTACGGGTGCCAAAGTTGTCCATTTGGAAAATTACGGTGGCTAGTTTTGCCCCTTCGCCCGACATCTTATGGCATATGAGTTTTTCTTTTAACTATATAACGATATTTTCTACCTCTCTATATGGCAATTTTGATTCACTAGCCAATGAATTGAAATTAATATATTTGAAATCGGATACATGAATTGTATATGTATTATAAGGATGTATCTGAAAACTTCTAAAATATAAGAACCTACTTAAAAATTGACTCAATTATAACGAGAAGAAATAATATTTTTCTTTATACTTAATTTTTCTTCCTATTCGGAACTATCACAGAGACAAGCATAAAATAAATAATTAGATGTGAAATATGAAATGTTACATGTTTTCCATAAGTAATAAACAACTAATTCAAATCAATCTGATTGGTCAAAACATTTTTTTAATGATTTTGAGCATATAGTTTATTATTGTTGAGTTGTCTTTGTGATTTTTGCAAATAAGAAAAAACAAATTTTGTGTTTTATTTTGAATTAAGGTGAAATGTGTATGATTGTTTTGCCAGATTTAATTTAATTTATTCAATAAAGAATCAAATTAATTTACCTCAGCATGCGTCACTCCATGATAGATATCTATTAGTAACAAGAGTAATGATGAAAAATAGGGAATCGATCTTCAAACCAAAGCATCAAATACGACATCAAATTATTAAATGGTTTAACTGAACCCCATACTTTATAGAGTACAAAATAAATCTGGGCAGATTAGTCAAGATTGATTTCCATTTATTTAATCCAATATTTATTAACAGCAAAATATTAGTTCTATTATTCTATTTCAACTTTGAAGAATCCCTTTGACCAAATATATAGGGAAAATCCCCAAAAGAGAGTCTCAAATTTTAGTTTGGACATACAACTAATTTCACTCAGGATAAATTAATACAACTGATTAAATTGTCCATGACAAATTTAATTAAAGGAAATGTCTGAAATCCCCAAAAGAATATGAAATTTAAATTGTCTCAAAAAAAAAAATTTAACAAAAGGGCCATCACAACTGGTGGGGCCACCTGCCACGTTTTTATGAGTATGCTTATTTTTAGATTATATATAAATATCTTTATATGACCATGTTTTTCCAGGTTGTTTTCTTGGTCTCATGACATAGAGTAATGCTCATGTGATGGATCGCTCATGGTAGAACATGAACGTTTACATTAATTCTGTAAATCAAATTAAATTAAAATAACTTGGAATCATTTAAACACCTTATCTACGTTTCTTTATTTCTATCTTCTCCTCTTGTTTGATTAAATATGACACGAGCATCCATAGGGATATTTAGAGAAATGTAAAAGAATAAAAATGGGTCATATATTTAAGAATGTGTCCATCTCCACAAATATGATATATATTTAGTAATGGAAGGAGTATATATCAAATCTCATGTAGAAATACAAGTAAAAATAATCTCTTGTAAAAATACAAGAATAATCTCTTGTGAAAATACAAGTGAAGTTTTTTTATGCAATGCAATATGATAATTTTAATCTTCGATAGTATTATAGTAACAGCACACGTTTCGCCAATATTGGCAATTTTGCTTGGTTATTTTCCTTTAAACACAATTAATGGGTATGTCTATTTTTTTCCTGGACAGTTGAATGATCTAATAAATGTGTTCATTCTTACATTTGAATATGAATTTAAATAGTTGAGTGTGATTTCATAGTTGATGTGAATTGGTTGAAAATGACATGTAATAGATGGGAAAGTTTTATTTGAAGGCTTATATATATATATATATATATATATATATATATATATATATATATATAAGTTAGTCTAAGTATTCAGATCTTATTAGGTAATGAAGTACTCTATTAAACAAAATATTAAAAAGTTTTCAACAGAGTATTGCTCTTGTATAAGGAGTTGGATGCCAGCAATCTGATTGAATATATATATTTCAAGTATCAGTATCAATTCACTTGACTCAAGGCTTTGAATGAAAGTCTATTAAATGAAAAAATAATATAAAATCTAATTTAATAAATTATGGTCCATGAATTCATGTTATAACGTTGGTTTTGACAACTGTTATTGTCATTATACATTCTAGTAATTAAAAATCCTAATATCCTTAGGATAGCTATAAAGTGACAGCTAATATAATTTTAATTGATGCATGTAGCTTGCTAGTCTAAGGCTCCCAATCACCTATATCATGTATCAAATTTTCTGATAAAAAAAATATCACGCATCAAACTAATAATATAGACATTCTAGTTAATTATTGAACCCCAATTTTCAAGATTATTAAATATTAAATCTATTTAGTAATATGTCTATATGTTCAAATACTCCAAAGTCTCCCAGCCAAACATAAACGATTAAAAGTGTATTCTAAAATTTCAAGTGAATCTTAAACAAGTTGTCACGAATCCAGTAGAACAAAGAAAAAATCAATTAAACAAATATAATACTCCCTCCGGTCCTAAATATAAGACCTAATTGACTTTTCTGAAAAATCCTAAAAAAAGCAAAAATAAGTTAATTATAAATTGATTTACCTAATTTTTCCCCTTAAACTAGTTTATTTTACTTATAAACTAATGGATAATCTAAAAATATATCAAATATGTCATGATTTGATAGACTATTTTGCAACCTTAACCTCTCAAAAAAAAAGTTATCTAGGTCCTATATTTAGGACCGGAGGTAGTATTAATGGAATAAAAGAGATTAATTAATCAGCCACAGATAACAATAATACATAGGTTCTTCATATGAACACGGCAATGAAATTTATTCTTAATATGCTAAATGACATTTTTGACCTGATTCATTTTTTCATTAATATACCTGGCCCCTATATACATCATGCATGCCCATGAATTCGCATAACAAAGGAAATAAAGTCTGAAGACATGATTCTTTTAATCATTTCCAACCCACAAATAAACATTTTTATCATGTGAATATATAGAAAACAAAAAATCCATGTGCAATCCTTAAAAGGAGATAAAAGTTCTTTGTTTAAAAATTCAATTTGTCAAAAAGATTTCATATGTTTTCATATATAGAAAGTATTAATATTTTGTACAATTTCATCCAAAACATAATTGTACTCAAGTTCAGGCTATTCTAGCTAATAAATCCTTTGACTAAAGATATTTTACCGAATTTTCCTTTTGAAAATACAAAATGAAATTCTATGAAATTGTCAATAGTTTAAGTCTAACAACATAATAAGAGCTTTCTTAGAAGTAAAATGTAGAATGCTTGATATCACTTGTAACTTCACATAGTTAGTTTCTAACACTAGTCCAACTTTTTTCTAGGTCTCACAATGCATATTTTAACATTTACTGCTCTTTGCACCGTTTGTCACAGTTTACATTTATGATTCTACTATTATTCAATAGAGTAGCTCCAACTCACACAATAAACTCTTAATAATCAAACTAATCTTTGACCGAGCAATATAGACTATACTATAATGCATTTCCTCTTTATATATTGACTTTGAAGCGTTTCTTCTATGCTGAAGTCTTCCTTTTGTTTTGAGGAGTGTGAAGAATGGAAGGAGTAATGGAGCATTTGAATGAGGAGGTAGAGAAAATTGAGGTTGAAGCAGATGGTTTAGTTAAACGACAAGCTCATCACAAGCAAGTCTCAAGCACCACCACCATTACTACTTCAAAGTCTGAAGTACAAAGTAAGTCACATTCAACATGTTTAATAGTTTCTCTGTCACAAGCAAACTTCAACACTTCATTTTCAATATTTATTGGTTTTGATATTCTGAATATAAGCTTTTAAGTTTATATTTTCCTCCTTAAGCTTTAAATTTTTTTGTGTAGTTTCAGAATCTGTGTTTTTTGTGCTTGTTTTTGTTTTGAACAAGCAAAAAGTCCATCAATATATCTGCAACATATGATTTGACATGATCATTATATTATGATAATAATGAAGATCTGTGTGCTTGATTTTTTCCACTTATGAAGGCATTTTTTGCTTGTTCTTGTTATACTTCTAAGCATACTTGATCTGCAAGCTATTGTCTGAACACTGACTTCATGTTATTTACGACCAAATAAATCACTGCAACATGCAGATTTCATGTGTTGAAACTAAAATTTGTGACATTTATGAACCAAATAATAGTTGATAACGTTCATATATAATTCATGGTTTTCAGCTACAGAGAAAACAAATGGGTCTTCTGGACTGAGTGTTCAAGAACAAGAGATTATTCAAACGGAAGTGGATTCTGGTGACAATGAGAAGAAGACCAATTTACATCCTTTGGATCCTGAAATTTCTGAGGTCTCTACTTTTTTTAGTAGTGTAAGAACTGAAAGTGAGAGAGTTGGCATAATAACAAAGAATGTGCAGATAGAGAATGACCTATATTTGGAAAGTTTATACAAGACTCCCACACAAGAATTCTTTTGTCCCCATTGTAGGACTTGTATCCAGAAAGTCATACTTTTGGATACAGTCAGACAAGAACCAAGTGCTCCTGCACCACTTCCCCCATCACCTAAGACATTCAGGTGCTCCACATGCTTCAGCTTCCTCATTCCAATAGGTAAAATCTAGTTTTACAACAAAAAAAGTCATATGTTTTTACACACACCACACATATTAAGAGGGTATGCCTCGGAATAATGGTAAGGTAGCTACCATGTGACTTGGAGATCATAAGTTTAAATATTGGAAATACATATTTTCTTGTGGAATTAAGGCTATATAAACTTTCCAGATCCCACATGGTGGTAGTCTTGTGCACTGGACTATATCAAATACATGTGTCATCCCTTTAGGTTGTCAAGTAACAATTTTTGTACATTTTTTAACAGGTAGGTTGCTCTTCCCTGGATTGATACCAGACACTGAAGGACCAACTACTGGAGGTGAAGTATTTCATGAATTTATTCAACTCATTTGGAAATTTACATTACACTTATTTGATTTCTTGATGAGCATGCCATTTGAAATTGTGAAAAGTGTTGATGGGGTGTCCATGAATTTGAAATTTTACATTTGTTATGTTACATAGAACTAAAGTTTGATAATATTACATCTGTTGTTAATATAAGATCCACTTTGTAATTCAATTTGAATTGGAGATATTACATGATAACAATTTGTTTATCTACTTCCACCAATGAAATCTCCACTCAAGAATTAGAGTAAATTATCATTTATATTTTGGTTATGATGGACAAGGCATGTTCAACTCTTTAGTCCTTCAATTGATTAATTATAACTTGCATTTGAATTGAATTTCAATTCAAATGATGATCTCCTTCTGTATGATTATTTCTTGATTCTATCTACTACATCTTTGTCTTTACCAGGTCAAGCCCTTGAGACAACACAAATTACAGTTCAAGACCCTAAGGCACCACAAATTACATTTCAAGACCCTAAGTCACCGCAAATTACAGTTCCTACCCCTGAGGCACCACAAATTACAGTCCAGACCCCTGATCAAGTTGACAATGCAGATAATTCAGGTAAAATGAACTTGCAGTATGAACAAGAAAATAATGTGGGAGAACTAGCAGTATGATCAGTTGTTTTTGGTAAGATTAGATACTTAATGGCAGAGTTTAATGTAAAGACATTACTATATAATGAATGTTCACGCAATGAAAATAAGTCAACCTTCAAATATGGGTGGGACCTACATCTCATATTGTGAAGACAATCAAAGCATGTTCATTAACTATTGCCTGAGCTTTATTTTATCCATCATGTTATGTTGGAACAATACATCCTAGAAAATCATTCTTAATACACAAGGAACGATTAAAGTCTTCATTGTTTTTCACAATACTCTCTGTTTGCTGGCTATTTCTTTCCATTCTATTATTCCAAAATTTCATCCAATTCAAATATAGTAACAAATCTTTCTACCAAAGAATGGAACATTTTTATTTCATGTGATCCATATGATTAAAGTAATGTTGAATTGCCAGATAAGCCAAATATCTCTCGTGAAATCCCACATGGCCAGGAAGGATCAAAAGGCAAACATTCACGTTGGGGACTTCTGGCTGGTGCTTCAGCCCTTGCCACGCTGAAAAAACCAGAACAACCACCTCAGCTTGAAGAGGTTACAGTTGAAGGAAGTCCAGGTTTGTAAAATAAATAACATCTATTCATGCAAGTAAAATATAAATTAGTCATTTTGCATTATAAGTTTGCAAAGAATCCCCTCCAGCTGATGAGTTTATCATATGGGTTAATATTATGATTTGAATTCCCATACAGAATATATGGTTGGCAGCATTTCTAGATTAAGATATATTTGAGCATATATTTTGATCAAGTATTAGAGGGGTCTTACACTTTTTGATTAGATATATAGTTGTAGTTCACTCACATGTTTAAGAAATTTTGAATCTGAGATAGACAAGTGAAGTAATCCAAGAAACGGTTCTAAAGCCAGGACATGAGTATTATAAGATTAAAAAGAGATAGTGATTTCTAAATTAGAGAATAAGATTTCGATGAAAATAAAAAAATATAATCTTAACATATTTATGCAAATATTACTTGGAACAATTGTCATGCTATGAGGACATAAAAATATTTTTGGAAAAAGATATCAGCATGTTAACTAAAGTTCAAATATGATAAAAAAGGAAAAAGAAAATTTCAAAATAGAAGTGAAAGTGGTTCATATTAGTTTCTTCAAGTGCAAGAAAGTATTTATATTTGTTAGAGTAGATTTTGTCTGTTGTTTGGCTCTGACAATTGATTTTACAATTTTGACAATTAAATTCTGCATTCATATCTTAATAGGATTAATATTGTACAACTTTGGAATTATGAACTCTAATATCTTTAAATGAAATAATGTGGTGCACTCAGCAATTATCACACCAGCTCAACAAAATGTAGTTCTGGGATCAGGAAGGGATAATTCATGGGAAATTTTAAAATGCATTGTGTATGGTGGTCTGATTGAATCTATTGCAAGCCTTGGCATTGTGACATCTTCAGCAAGTTCAGATGCTACCACATGTAAGACTTAATTCTTTGCCTCAAACTTCATTTCTGAGCTCTCCTTTTGCTTCTAAAATCATTATTCAACAAGAGTATTAACTCACTATTATGTTGAATATTATTCAATAGATAGAGTGACATTTGAGTTTCTTGTAATTGAACTATTAACTTTTGGGTCCATACTTACGGAAGGGGTAAAATGTTAATAGAGTATGTCATAGTTTTCAATCTCAAAAGGTCATTGTTTCAAGGGACCAAGGTGTCAATAATTTCCTTACAAAGAATACAAATGTAATTCTCCCGATTCAATATCCCTAGAAGGCTATAATATCTACCCTTCCTTGAGGATTAAAAGAGTTATAAAGTAAATAACATTTTTTCCTGAAAAAAAGTAGAATACTTAAATTAGTAGTTTGATAATTTAGTGAATTAGCACATAACATTACTTAATATTAATAACCAGTTTGAATTGCAGTGAACATTCTAGTTCTGTCTCTTGCAAACCTGATTGGTGGACTTTCCATCCTTGTGCATAATGTGAGTTTCTTCCAACATTTTTCTGTTTGTTAAACAATGTAATGCATTTAGATTGAATCTATATAGTTCTTTATTTGAATTTTGTGTGTGTACCAAAATGTCTAAAGAGCCGGATGTAACTTTTGAAATGATAGAGGAGTTGTATACTACTCAACCAGAAGTCAAGAAGTTAGTAAAATCATATATAAGGAAAATTAATGTTTTTTTGCTCGTAGTTTTGACTCGGGTGCAATTGAGTCCCTAAATGAACTTAGTTTGATTCAGTCCTTATAAAATAGATTTAAGACTAAACTTTTAAATGCTTTAAATTGTAAGGATAAGTTGCATTGAGTAAAAGTGTAGGGAGACTGAGTTACATAACAACTGTGTCAAAATTATAGGGACCAAAAGAATAATTTTTCCTATATACTATATAATGTTTTTCTTATACTTTAAACTTTTGCCTCGACAGATATGGGACCTGAAATCTGAGCAGTCAACCGACAGTGAAACAAACACACATGTGGATAAATATTATCAAGTCTTGGGGAAGAGAGACCATTTCTATCTTCACATGTTCTTAGCCATATTATCATTTATCATATTTGGATTAGTACCACCCTTAGTATATGCCTTCACATTCAATGATGAGACCAACAATAAGGATCTGAAGCTAGCAGCAGTTGCAGCAGCTTCTGCAATTTGCATCACTCTTCTTTCACTTGCAAAAGCATACATCCAAAGGCCAAATACTTATACCACATATCTCAAAACAGTGCTTTATTATCTAAGTTCTGGGGCTATGACTTCAGTGGTTACTTACTTAGTTGGTAAATTGATTAAGGAATTCATTGAAAATGTTGGATGGTTTGATACAAAAAGCTCAAGTTTTACCCTTCTCCTTCCTGAGATGAGTTCAGAGAAACCAAGATTTGGCTATTACTAATATGGATCAAAACCAAGAAGCCCTTAAAGTTCATTTTATATTAGGGAGTATTCCTATGTTGATTCTTCTAGTTTATAAGAATTCATGCTTCATATTATAGAGGTTGTAATATGGTGTGAGGAGAGATCTTTGTCTGTTTTCTCATTAAGTTATGATTATGTGGGATTTGAATAATGCCTTAGCTTAAAGGCTAAGGCTTGTCTTTAAAGTTTTGACCAGGATCCAGATTTGTTATTGTCATGTGATTTTTGTTATTGGTTATTGAATATTGAATTGTATTTGATCCTTGGAAATTTTGTTCATTTATGAAGACACATTTTTTTACCTGTTCATCTACTTGAGTCTAAGTCCGTCTTCTGCCATGTTACAACGTTAGTTATTTCAGGGACAATACAATGAGACATTATGTATTTGAAAAATTAGGGGATGAACAACCACAAACACGCATGAAACAGCAAAAGTTAAAGGAGATCTGAATATAATATTTATCTATAATAATAAGTAGGAGTGGACAAATTAAACCGAAAACCGCACAGAATCAAATGCGTTACGTTTTTTTTCGGTTTCAATTTAAGGTTTAGGCAATTTTTTGTTTTTGGTTTCGTTTTTGGACCAAAAAATCGAAAAAAATAATAAGCCACATATTTTTTTTGCAAAATACCCCAATAAAAAAGTCCAAAAGACAAAAGCCCAACACTCCTCCTCCCTCCCACAGTCCACAGACACACTCTTGAGTCCTGACTCCCTCCATTTGACAGTTCCACAGTCCCTTCATTGAACCCTTCTATCCACTCCACCACCCCACCAAATGACCACTCCTCATCACCAGCGCACCGCTGCTCCCAAGCCCTCAAAAAGTGCCCATGTCTGTTGCCATTTCCTCAAAAAGAAACTCATTTGGTTCGGTTTGGATTTCGGTTTAATTTGTCCACCCCTAAATCTGGTTATCCTACCTCTGAAAGAGTGTGAATTTTGAGGTCAGTTGGATCGAATAATACAATGAAACTTACATATAAATGTACATGACTTTCACATGTAACAAAAGCAAATTGATATTCAGATTTCTTCCCGTTAAATTTACTTCGAGATTTTCACTTTTCACAATTGACAATTTAAAACAGATTATCCAGATAAATATACAGATGACAAAACTCAATCAGATAATTATCTTCAACTAAATTCTATGTTGGCTGCAAATTGTTCTTGAGATCGTTGCTTCAGCTAAAACTGATCAATTCCTCTTTGCTTCAAATAGCCCTTGGCTTCAGTAATGTCCTGAAAACAACCCAATCAAGCAAGCATAAAGGGTCATTATCAATAAGTCATAGCATTGAAGAACATTTCCATAACTTTAAACATTAACATTTAACAGGTTTAATTTTAAGCTACTATGTGATGCATGAAAAATCATGTCCTAAGAGCAATATCTTGCCACAATTAACCCATGGAAGTCTAGACAAAAGCACCAGGATACAGACAACACAATTCAGCAAGGGTAAACTAATTCAATGTTAATCCCCAAAGGTAGCAAGGGTTCTGTTGTTTTTTAGTCAACGTACTGCTTCCAATCTTTGATATACAAGTCAAATAAGTAATTCCAAAATAAATCCCTTAGTACGTGCAATCAATAAGGATAATCTGGGAAATAATTATAAATTAAAGAGACAATGTGAATTGAGATCTTAAATTTAAGACCAAAATAAATCCATCCTAGCTCTTATCGTTAGGAGTGCAGTTAGTTATAATGTTAAACATAGACATTCAAATATCCACTAGAGAATAAACGGTATACCTGCTGCAAAAGCAAGGCCTCTTGAGGACATGTAGGAAATTGCATGAGACCAACTCCAACCATTAATAAGCCATAGCATCCTAAAGACACAACACAATAGATAGGTAGCTGGACAGAGGGAATAAACCAGGCATTATGAGTATTAGACAGAACAAATTCTATTAAAATATTAAGAAAAAAAGGGTCAACCTAGTTCCAATCCCCACTTGGTGAGGGTGCTGGGGAAAGGAATATACTAGACAGTCTTACCCCTGCTTTTTGGAAAAAGATTAATTCAAACTCACCACCTCAGACCCCACGTCAAGCCAGCTCACTGGTCCTTCAAAAGTTTTAAAAAGAAAAACACAACAAACGTGAGCACTCACCAACCAAGTATGGCTGCTTGGGACCGTGGAAGTTTGTAAAAGGCCAATCCATACAGTGGCAATGGCCATTAATAATGCTATAATCTTCACAATATGCTTCATATGTTCTCAATCAAACCAGTCTTTGGTCTTGACAACTGAATGTTTCAACAGAAAAGAGAAAAGTGTAAAACCTCATAATTAAGTTGCCTAAATGATTTTAAAGTTTTCCTATATATAAAACAGAATTTACTCTCAAATGCTTCAAGGTGAGGTGAGACATAAAATGTGGGTAAGCGAATGTGATATGGGTGTGAGCACATGTGTCTGTGTAAGAGACTAGAGTTGAATACATATTATGTCACAATCATATACCAAAAAAGGAAGGAAAAAAAGGAGGAAATAATGTCAAGATCTATGAGCCAACTGATGTGCAATGTAACCAAGAGTAGGATTAAAAACTGGAAATATGCAAATAAGCTGAAAACAGAAGTCACTAGGTGAAACTGCCATCAGATGGGATTTCAATGAAATTTTTCTCATTGTTTATTAGTTAAACATAACTCAAAGCCCTTGCGCAATATCCCAGCATCATTTGGCAGTTTAAAGCAGATGTACCACTCCTTAACAATAAAAAGAACCATATTATTTCATTAATGCAACATAATCATTAAACATTTATATCATTCAGCAAAAACCACGCCCACCTAAGTAAACAACCTCAAAGTTGACAGTTTTCAAACATCCAAATAACAATATCTAACAATCCAGTGAAAATCGAGAGAGAAAAAACTTTTTGTGAAGCACTACACCACATCTAAGAGCCCTTTTGCAGAAAGAAGAGTACAATACCAATACATCTAAATATAAATAAATCCATGACAAGTTGAATTACAAGCCATAAATAATGTAGCTCACAGCTTAGGCTCTATGCCATGCAGTCATGCACAAGGGTTGATCTAGTTATATTCAAAATCAGCAGCCAAGGCTAAGATTAACTGCCACTATAAATGCAGGCTACAAAGAATTACCTGTCCTTATAGTTTCACCCAAATTTTTAACTTGGTTCCAACAATCTATTTCCTTGTAACTTGTACCCAGTAAACTATCATTTGTTACAAGAAATGCTGTGAGAATTAAAAGGGGCATGATGGTCTCTTCATTTTCATCTCTAATGTGGCAATGTGTTGATGGTATGAAAAGCCATATGGATAACCTATGTATAAATCACTGCATAATGCCACTTAAAACTTCAGTTTGACATTTCTCCATAGACACTAACAGCAGGGGTTGTTTCACAAATATTTGTAACAATAGGGAACAAGGTACAAAATACAAAGTACTAAAAGTGGAGGACCAATTCACAAATCAGTGAAACCAAAGGATCAGTAGTTCATTGTATCTTCAAGTATAAGACAAAGCATTTATAACTGCCATCAGATGGGATCTCAATGAAAGTTCTTTCATTGTTCATGAGTGATTATGATACAACAACAACAACAACAACAAAGCCTTATCCAACCAACTAGGCGGGATTAAAAAATAACTCAAAGCCCTTGCGCAATCTCCCAACATCATTTGGCAGTTTAATGTAGAAATAACACTCACCAATGAAATCCACACAGTAAACATTCAAAACTTTCCTCATTAATATGTGCAATAACCACATGTTTAAATGATTAACCATTCAAAACACAGATTTCAGGAACTCCAGAAGTAAAAATAAAGCAATGGGCATCAATCAATTTTATTGTTCATTGATTTTATACATTTTCTTCTATTCAAAATAGGATTTTGTTCCTACCCATTATTCTAAATAAAAAAAGATTTCATCTTTAAAGGCCAAATGCAGAAACAGAACAAGCACAAACAATGGGCAGAGCAATATAATAACACAGCAATATATCTCTATTGAAAAATAATGTAGAATAAAATAAATAAAGAATGGTCCTTTGGAGAATCGAAAGTGAAAACAAGAAAAAAGATTGGTAGGGGAAGACACCTTTAATGAAGATGGCAATCTCTACAACGGTGGCTGCGCTACCTCACTGGGCTAGGTCTTCTCCCTTCTTTCATAGGTTTTGAAAATTATTCAATTCCATTTTAATTTAAGATTTTCTTTTTTCGAAAATTTTCTCTTTCTACATTTAATGTTATTTGTTTCAAAAATTCTGTGAACCTGATTGCAAGTCATTTGTGGTATGAGTAATAACAATTAAACACGTAAAGCTTTATGTGTAATTTTCAATCTGATGCGACCCATCGTCCGTGGGTTTAGTGGCGAAAGGATTGAACAATGAGCGTTAAAGGTAAAAAAAAAACAATGAGGGTCCAGTTGTCCACCTAGTTGCGAGTTCAATTCATGGGGAGTGACACTTTGGTGTGTCTCTATCGCAGCGCTTGGGGAGATATCTTTGTAGCTTAGTGAAGCTGGGAGTAACCTATCTGTGTGGACAGTCAGAATGGACTTGCTGGTCATGCCCCAGAGCCCACAAGAACAGGCCTCAGTGAATCATGAGTTAGGTGTCTGCCCTTGAATTGGGTTGAGCCCAAACCCCTTCCTGAATTTGTTTTACCAAAAAAACAAATTAAATCTGATGGGACATCATGAAAATATTAACTTTAACTAATAGCAGTATTTTTCAATCTATAATATAACAATTAAAAATGTAAGACTTTATGTGTTAGATTTTTTAGGATATAAGTCATACAAGTCAAAAGGGATATTCAATCTAAAACCTTACATGTTTAGTTATTTTTTATCGAACCACAAATTCACACAAAAATTACTCTTATTCTTCATCCCCATGTCCTTTTTTCTATCCCCAATGTTTGACTCACTCACCATTCAAGGGCAAAATTCCTAATATCCCTCTAGACTATGAAGCATGACAAACAAGCTTTTTCTTTCTTTCGGTCTACACATGTAGGTTTCACCCATTTTTACTTAGGTATTAGGTATATTGATGTCTCCAACCATAACTAACTGTTACTTAGTAAGGTTTGAGCATTCGCCAAATATGATGGAATGTCCAGTCTTATCATCAACAAGAATTAAATAAGTTTAAAGTTATAAAAAGGAAATATAAGTAAACTTATATCTATGAACAAAATATTTACTTTTCCTCAAGATCATTTTATCATAGGAAATTCTATGAGGTTTGAATTTGGGCCTTCATCTTTTGGGTTTGATTCCATCTTTTAACTTGAAGCTACATTGTTTTTTAGGTGAATTTTTCGTTTTATTTCCACCCTTAGTCTCTGTATAAAATTTGTGACATTTGATATATCTTGGGTGAAATATGATTCATTCATCAATTTTATATGTTCTTTTTTTCAAGATTTCATACTTTTTTATAAATTAAAGATTTCATACTTACAAATTACAATCATATAATCCACAATTCATAAATATAAATCTTAATTACCTAATTTGATTACTACTACAAAGCTAGTTAATATAGTCAAAATCACATGATATTATAAAGTACACTAGTCATCTACTTTTATTCCCATAATCTCTCTAGTTCATTTATCATTGGGGAAAATCACTAGGGTAAATTTAAGGAAGAGTTGGTAAAAAACACTAAGTTAATTCTTTTATATATAATTTATTGAACTGTTAACTTTATTTCATTTGAATAATAAGAATAATGCATTTAATAAGGACTCTTTGAAATAAATGTATCTAATGAGATAGAAAAAAGTGGATAAAACCTTAAACCAACTCAAGATCTTCATCAACATTCTTTCTATAGGTGAACAGGGTATAGTTAACCCTACAATTGCATCCCATTATCCAAACTTAAAACTATAATCAGTCAAATTCTATGTGAAATGATAATATGATGATTACACATCTGGCTATGTATTATACTCTATTTAAAAAAAATCTTGAATAGTCGCCTAAATGGAAGATAAATGGTACTCTGGAAATAAATTTCCAAGTTACAACACATTCAAAAATCTCTGTGGAAATCCATTATTTCCACATCCAATTTGTACATCCTCATAAAACATTTGCAGTTCTCTCAGGACTCTTCTTTTCTCAGATTTCGAATCCTAGCTTGCTGCTCAAGGAACTTCTCTTGCTGAGCCTTTTTTTCAGCAAGGGCTTCCTCATCAAGTATGCGGATTGGAAACCACTCTGGCAATTTTAACCAGCTGTTGCTGCTGCTCATCTTCTCTTTGTTCTCATCATCCTTGCTCACAGATTCACTGCTGTCCTTCAACACAGATTTCAGTTTCAGAAAAGCAAAATCAGCTGCGGTACCCGCCACAGCAAATATGGCAGCGTATTTAGCAGCACCAAGTTGACCTCCTACAATCCCAACAAAAAAACCTTTGTTTAATTACTCATCATGCTTTTGAGTTTTAAGATTTTTTTAGGCCAAAACTTTAAGTCATGTTTAGTATCATATTATTCGACAGTTATGCATAAGAAAAATAAGTGTGTAACAATATATGGAATTTGCTTTCATTTCAGTATTATCTTTCTTGTACTCTTGAAACACTATAAACAATCATTTTTTGTGCTGCATGAGATTCTATACTCCATCAAGTATTGTACACTTTTGACGCACTAGATAAAGGCAAATGATCATATGTACGTGCATGTCATAACCCAAAAATGCAATTTTCTAATTTACACTACAACATTTAAAAGCTGCAACAGGAAGAAAAAATATACAAGTGTGTGCATAAATAGTTGATAGACTCAGTTATTCTCTTTGTAACAATTATACTAACCCAGGCATTTCAAAAAGCAGAAAATATTGCACAACTAATGGGCAGTATTTAGATGCTACTGCTCACCACGAGAAGTAAAAAGGAAACCATCAATCTTACTGCACAAGGCTTTGTCTCTGTCTGTTAGAAGATTATTAGAAAATAATTATAGAGTATTAGGAAATATTTAGATATAAGAATATTATGCTTTTTTTAGGTAATCAATCATATTAGGTAAACTTGTAGGAGAAGTTTATTGTCTTTTAGGAAACTTTTATATTATAAGTATGTAAGCACATCAATGAAATAAAAAGAAGATTTTTATTTTGGTAAAACCCTTTTAGTTTTCAACACTGTCTAAATGACATCATGAGTTATTATAATTTGTTTCAAAACATATACTCCCTCCTGTCCTAAATATAATACCCTTTGACTTTTTTTAGAAGTTAAGGAAGCAAATTATATTGCTAATTAAAACTTATTTCACATGTAATTAGATTATAGGTTAGCTTATAAGTAGAATAAATTAAATTTAAGGAAAAAAGATAATTATAAACAATTTAAATAGCTTTTGCATCCTTAAAATATCCAAAAAAATCAAAGTGAACTTATAATTAGGATCGGGGGAGTATACAATATGGTTGGGTTGCATCAAATACCTCAATAATGAAATTATATGAAAAGGAATAAGCAAGAGTTGAATTTCTCATCAAAATAGAAGAAAGCGAGAGTGGCAGAATAGAACCTTGCAGTCGACCTAGAAGAGCACCCGTTCCAAATCCAGCTATTGCGGAGTTCAATAGGTCATCAGGTCCAGTTTTTCTGGTTGCAATCACAAATTCACGTGCCCCTATCAAAATTAGATAATCAATTCCAGCTCAAGTCAAGAGCAACCTTTTCAGTCAAACTCCAAACATAAAACAGTTTTCAATTACTTTTCTTACCATTCCTGTTCAACATATGATGTACCTATAATAAATTCACAACCTTAGAATTTATAACTGAAATCTAAGAAGAAATGTTTTCCCTTCTGAAATCCAATAACAATTAGTGAAATAAGGTTGTTTAAAATATTATAGTGATATCAAATATTGCTGGTCTGATCTTCTCTTGACACTAGTATTTTCCCTGGCATGGAGATTGACTGTTCCCATTGCAAAATGAATAGGAAGCTATAATTTTTATGCAGACAGTAAGAATGGAGAAGGGAAGGGAAGTAGGAATGGGTTTGATGAGGTAGACATTTACTGACAGGAATACATAGCAAACACATTCTTGGTTCTTTGCTCACTTGTCTAACAAACAAAAACACCTAAAAAAATATTCCACATAATCAGGAACGTGTGCTTCATTCATTTGACAAGATCTTATATTCCTTTTCAGATCATGCCTGCCTATTCATCAGAGTACCCATAAAGCCTATTAAGAATTATACAGATGAAGTTACAACAGAAAACGAATTACAAGACTACTAGACTACAAGGGTCAGCCCCTACGATGAAATGGTCTCAACACACACCTCATAGGCTAATGGATATGAGTTCTTCTAAAGGGCTGCTTGTCGAGTCAGATGACACATTCTTTAAGACAATATACCATTTTTCACTTCTTTAGGTAGATGGAAAAGTGAAAATTGAAATTAATGACAAACAAACTCCACCTTACTAATTTAAACACACTTAGGAAAAGCTTAACTAAAAGAGATATCTCCTTCCAAACAACAAATCCAACCTATTATTTTACACTCCCACTAGTCCTAAATATAAGACTCATTTACCTTATTTGATTAGATTAAGGATGTTATTTAAGTTAGTTAAAATCATATTATATAATCAAAGCACCATGACCATATACATTTATCCCTACTCTACCTCTCTTATTTGTTTATTATTAAGGACTACCAAATACCATAGCATGGATCAATTAAGCAGATTTCAAGACAAAACAAGCAAATATCACCAAACAAAAAACATGATCACACCCATACAAACAAATTAAAGAAGACTCACCACAATAACAACCAGTAACAATGGCAAAATTAGCTGCATAACTAGCAGAAACATTGGCAGCACCAAGTGTTTTCCTATGCTTTGAAACTAACCCAATTCCACAACCAACAACACCTACACACAGTCAAAAAAAAACCCACATTAACAAATACAAAAAATCCCATCACCTCAAAAAAAAACTCAATCACAAACAAAAAACAAGAGGAAAAATCCCACCTTTAAAAAAACCCAATAAAATTAGAAAATAAAAATAGTACCTGCTAATATTGTTGGGATAAAAACCCGTTTTTTCCAATCGTGAGATGATGAAACTGAAGAAATTGAATGTTGTTCATGTGGGGTCACTGGATCATCAGCAACCATTTTTGTTTGTTGTTATAAACTGCCAAAAGATTGTTTTTTGAAAAGAAAAAAGAGTGTTTGATTTATTTTGATGAGCTGAATTTGGCAATAGAACAAGTAGTAGTCACTATGAGTGAGATTGATGAAGAGGGTTGGAAAAAGGGAAGTAGACTAGAGAGGGTGGACTAAGTAATGGAATGTGAGGTGAAATCAGAGACTGACCCGATGGGCCAAATATATGTGAATTGGATATAGAGAATGTCCATTAAGTTTGATAACCCAGTTTCTCACAAATAAATATAAATAATAAATAATAAATAAATAAATGAACAGCCTAAAACAATTATTTGTCACTTTTGAATTTCTCTGGTATCGTGGACATACCTCCTTTTAAATTGAAAGATTTATTGGGGTTCAGACTAATCTGGATCAAAATCTTTGATTAAGCTAGTACAACCCCCTGTCAATTGAACCAAATGCTTGGTGGTTTATTTGTCACTTTCTTAAAGTGTTTTCCCCATTAACTTTGGAAGTTGAAGAAACTAAAATTATCTAACTATATGCCTCATTTTCCTGTTTACATTCTTTTGGACCAAGAGTGAAGATTGGGCCGCATATTCCGATAATAAACATATGAGAACCTAAAAAAAGTTAGTCTAACCTGACTCATCTAATTCAAAATGGAGCCGGTAAAGACGCGCCAATTATGAAGGGAGTTATTCCTCAAATTCGAATTAATATTACACACGTAAGGAAGAGAAAGAAGCAAACCTAGGGTATGTGGTTGATTGGTAAGGACTCATTCACCCTGAATCAATTAGGGGATTTACAGTTTAGTCCCTGGTAAGGGAAATTAATACTGGAAGGTCCCAATACATTCCAAAATAATTATAAAGTCTCAGGAGCCATTTCCTGTAATTGTTTGCTTATCTTCAATGATCATTTTGCCCTCATAAGATGAAAGCATAGTCCCCTGTAGGGACCAGTGAGATGACAATCATCTTTAATGAGGGCAAAATGGTCATTGAAGTTAAACAAACAATTGCAGGGAAGGACCCCTGGGACTTTATAATTATTTTGGAATGTATTGGGACTTTCCAATATTAATTTCCCTTACCAGGGACTAAACTGCAAATCCCCCTAACCAATTATCTAGGGTTCGATCATTTGCATTGAGTATGGAGAAGCATTAAATCTCTCAAGTTAGCTGTCCCACCTTTTGTTGAGGTGCCTACAAATCAGTGGAGGATTAGTCTCTCACTTGTAGAGTAGGGATACCTTGATCATCGATCAAAAACAAGAAAGAAGTGGCTAAAGGAGAGGAGAATGTGGGTTGCGAGTTGCAACGTGGGAAAGACGGGAGGCTACGGATATAAAGGGAGAGAGTCAAAGTGAAACGGTCCTAGAAGTTTATTTGTAATAGTGTTATTATCTTGGCTTTTTCAACGTTAATCTTGTAATCTACTTCAGTTGCAAGATTCTATTGTTCATCAAGTCAATTGTAAAAGACCTATTATTTGTAGTGCAGTTGAATCATCTTGTAATCGTGATATTGAATGGAATTTATCTCATTCATATAATCTACAAATTTTGGGTAATACACTAACCATAAATTGTTTTAAGATATCAACTCGTATAAAAATATCCACATTAGACTTTAACTACTCCCTCCGACCCTATATAATTCATATAAGAGCCCACCAAAATATGAAAGCTTACCTCATATTCAGATCTTAATATATTGTGTTTTTCCTACTTTACCCCTTAGCTTCTCTCATAGTATTTATGTTTGTGTTTCTAATTTTAATAATATCATAATAAAAACGGGCAATATCAGAAAAAAAATATTTTGCATAAACATTGCCCCTGTCAGAAACTTACACAGCTCCAAATTACCTCAAATGCAAAAGGAGTACTAGTAATGGTTCCTGTTGGGCCCCATTCTTAGAACCTGGACTTAGAAAGGAATACGAGCCCAAGAAGCATGGAAGACCCATCTTGCACAAGAAACGAATCCAGCTTTTTCTATTTGAACTCAAAAAGTGAGTGCTTTTTCTATTTGAATTCAAAAAGTGAGTCAGTACCCCATGTTCTGAAATGGAAATGGTCGCCCACCAAACTCATACAACACAACGTCGTTTCGCCGCCTAAATTTTCGAAACAGCCGGCGACCAAAGCATAAAAGCTACAGATTTTATCAATAAAATTATACTATGTAACCATCGTTGCTAGTGACCGAGTGATTTATCAATGATAGTGACTTATGGGAACCGGTGAGCCTTAACAACTAGGCGCATATGAGGCCTATCAAGAATTCAAGATACATATACCACACCTCTTTGTTCGCAGCAGGTGCAGGACTTTGCTCACCCCTGAAATTGTTCGTCCCTACAAAATAGATGAGAATTGATTTAAATTCGTGAAAAAATTAAATGAGAAAATTAAATTGAATAGTTAATAAATAAATTTTCTAATACCTTATGTATAAACGATTCTTGAGATGCTCGGAGACTCTCAAGCTGTGATGTGAGGTGCGGAGATTTTGATTCAAACTTAGCTATCAATGTAGCACAAACTGTATCACGAACCAGCGACACACTCTCATTTAACTGTGCTTTCACAATCTCATTAAACTATGCTTTCAAACTAGCATTTACTCTATCACTAATCTGTGACGCAATCTCATTTATCTGTGTTTGCGTCACGCCCACAACTTGGCCAATGTTGTCAGGTTTCTCTAGTGTCGTTGCCAGAATATCCATTCTAGGGGATGATGTGAAGAACTCCTGAGATTCTTGCTCCTCTATTTCTGCCTACAAAAATAGACCTCAAAGAAAAAGTATCAAATTAACGGACGTCCCAAATTCTGAAACTATCAAACAAACTCAATTAAATCTCATTATATTTTTGTTCCTACATTATTGAAGAGGAGTAAGATTATCTAAATTCCTATTAACTACAAACTCAAAATCCCAACACCCATTCCGTCCTCAAAACATTCCTCACCCATTTTGCAGCAGGCTCCCCTATGACGTCCTCTTGATCATGTGTGTATTTTCTCTTGTGCTGTGTTGATTGTTCATATGCAGTTCCCTTCTCACAAATCAGAGGAAGTGTAGTAACAGAGGAGCTGCTCCCTGAAAAGTCTCAGTAACTTAAATGAATAGTGGCAATTCCATCTAATTACAACTCACTACAGTAGGAACAGTTCACAACAGATATAATTTTAGCAACATATACCTGAGGATAATCCCAAAAGCCTGCGCCTTCTCAAGCTTACCATTGTTATTTACAATATCTTAACAAGTCATTCCAGCAAAATGTTCAACTCAAAAGCCTGCCAATTTTTTTTTAACAAAGTCTTATGAGAAGAGAGGAGGAGGAAGAAATTATGAAATAATCATAATGCACAAACATAAAAGTGAAGCCAACAGTAATTAAAAATTAGAAACCATTATCAAATGACACAATTAACAAGCTGAACAGGATAAATCAAAGACACAAATTTGTAACCAATACCACCAAACAACAAAAGAAATGGCCACAGTAAAAGCCAAACATGCAAAACTCAATTACCACTCAAATAAGCTTATTTATTCAAAGTAATGAATGAAGGTTAATTTTCTGGCAAAAAAAAAAAGCTTATACTCCATTCCTAAATACAAGATCACTTTTGAATTTCACTTTATTCCTAAATATAAGACCATTTTCTAACTTTTCCCAACTTTTTCCTAAATTAACCCTAATAATGTTTATCTATAATAAGCAGTAAATAAGAGATAATTAGGATAAACTGGTAATATTTGTGTTAATAACTAACTTTAACTAACATCCTTAATATAATCAAATTAGGGAAAGTGATCTAGTACATCATAAATTCAAAGATTTGAGCCCCATAGCTCAAAACCCGTCAAATTTCTGAAACACAAAAATAGGGGTTTTTGTGAAATATTAACCAAACCTCATTTTAAAGCTCAAATCATGTTTAACACCTCAAAGATTGAATTTTTATCTTCATCTTTAACACACTACACGGCTTAATGACACTCACAGAACACAACCCATTCAGCTTCTCCCTCAAATTCGAAAAATAAAAAGAGAGTGAGCAATGCTTACCAAGTGAGCCCCAGTCACAAACGCCGGCCGCCACCGTCGAATCGCCGTCGCAAATTGAGGTGAGTGTGAGGGAGGTGATCGTTTGGTTAGGGCGTGTTTGAGTTAGGCTGAACTGAGGTGAAAAGAGGGTAAAATTATAGTGTAACATTTATTATAATCTACTGTATTATAATAGTGGCAATTCAATCTTATTACAACTCACTATAGTAGGAATAGTTCACAACAGATATAATTCAAGCAACGTTTACCTGAGGAAGTGGGGTAACAAAGGAGCTGCTCCCTGCAAAGTCTCAATAACTTCAATGAATATTGGAATTCAATCTAATTACAACTCACTACAGTAGGAAAAGTTTAACAAAGTTTTATCCCCCACTAGGAGGGGCCAGCTATATAGAGTGTATGGGGCCACAGCACTTAAGGAAACACCCATAAGACCAAGTAAACAAAGACTAAATTTTTTTTTACCGCAATATGGTCACAGAGAGACAAGAAATAAGAAAAGAGCAAAAGACATTGAAGAGAGGCTACCATTGTAGGCGGTTACATACTTACATGAACTGAAAGCTTTAGATAAGTATGAGTACTTAGTTGAACAGAAGAACAAAAAAACCAGAAAGAGAAAAATGCCACCTTTTTTATAATGGGTTTTGTGAGAGAGAGATATTGTATATATAAATGTTGTTACTTTTGGCTCATGCATCTATCATAATGTCACCTTTTTTGTTGGGAAATTTAATTAGAGGTCCCTCAAAAGGGAGTTAATACTGGAAAAATCCCAAAAGTTGAAAATATTAATGTAGGGTCCCAAGGGACCTCACACTAATATATTTGAAAAGTGAAAAGACAATTTTGCCCCTAGCCTTAAAAAAAATTTACCTCCTCCCCCCACCCACCCCCTCCCCCCTCCTCCTCCTCCCTCACCCACCCCCCTCCCCCCTCCAGCCGCCCCCCACCCTCCCCTCCAGCCGCCCCCCCACCCCTCCCCCCTTCCCTCCAGCCGCCCCCCACCCCTCCCCCCTGCCCTCCAGCCGCCGCCCCACCCCTCCCCCTCCCCTCCAGCCGCCCCCCACCCTTCCCCCTCCCCTCCAGCCGCCCCCCACCCACCCCCTCCCCCCTCCAGCCGCCCCCCACCCTCCCCTCCAGCCGCCCCCCCACCCCTCACCCTCCCCTCCAGCCGCCCCCCACCCCTCCCCCTCCCCTCCAGCCTGCCCCCCCACCCCCGCCCTCCCCCCTCGAGCCCGCCCCTCACCCTTACCCTCCTCCCTCCACGCCCCCCACTCCAGCTCGCAAGGGAAGGGTAAGGGTGGGGGGGCGGCTGGAGGGGAGGGTGGGGGGGCTGGAGGGGAGGGGGTGGGTGGGGGGCGGCTGGAGGAGGGGGAATTTAGTGTAATAAATTCCAAGTCAGAGAGAGTAATAAATTAATGCACACTAAATGCATTAATTTAGTGTAATATATTGAAAATTACTTGAATTTTAGGACAAACTAAATGCATTTAACCAATTTTATTGGTATGTGAGAAAAATTAGTTGGTGACTTATAATAAGGGCTGGAGGGAGTAACATTTTTTGCCCATGCATGGGGATGCGTGCGGGATATAAGGAAGTCGTTCTTGGGAAGAACGACTTCCATATATGTAGTATATTGGTAAATAAGAACGACTTCCATATTGTCAAGAACGACTTCCATACTGCAACTGCACTTGCTGAGATTAGAAAAGCATGTCATTGGGCAAATCCCCCTCCAGAATGGATAAAGATAAATTGTGACGCCTCTTTTGTGGTTGATGGCAGCCCTGCCACTATGGGCTTGATATGCAGAGATCATAAGGGAACTGTGATGTGGATTTTTGTGATCATATCAAGGCCCAATCTGCTTACCAAGCAGAACTTCTTGCTGTTCGTAGGGCCATACTGTTGTGCAATGAACTACAACTTGAAAGAGTGATCATTGATTCAGACAATGAAGAGATTATTAAGAGCCTAGCTACTGGGGCTGTGGACAAAGGCGAATGGGGTTGCTGGCACTTGATTAGGGACACTCTAAGGCTAATTGTATCGCGTTTGGATCTCTCTTTTTCCTTTTCTCCTCGAGAAGGAAACAAAGTTGCCCACTCTTTAGCAGCTGATATTCGCAGGAAGGTGTGCCCTCCGGGGTGGGTTTCATCACCATCACCATCCTTTTTATCTATTGTCAACTGTGATTCTCTAGCCTTGAAGTCTTCCTCATCATCAGACTCTCAAAACGCCTCAATCCACGAGAGGGAGGGCATTGGCTAATAGTGTTTTTGTGCTGTCATGTGCTTGCAGCTTCATGTATTTGTTTTTCTTTTGTTATCCTTGTAGTTTCTGTATTAGTTTTTCCTTGGACTTCTGTTGTTGCTGACTTTGAAATTACTGTAGCCTTCCCTTTATTAATGAAAATCATATTTAAAGGTCAAAAAAAAAAAGGTAAATAAGTTTTTGGGTGTAGCATATTGGTAATTTTTTTTGTCCTATAGCATATTGGTAGAAAAACCTAAATATCTCTTTCACGGGCATTCAAACATTTCTATGTCATGTTGTAAGGAATAGATCACTTTCATTAGGCCTAACGAATGTTGGTGCTGAATTACTCTCTTTTATTTGTCATTTCATAGCATATCAAGAGATGATAAGGTTGGAAGTGAGTTTAGGTGGGAAAGAAATTGCTGGGGAGGGGCAATTATGGGAAATGGAGAGAAAGAGGGCCCAGGAGTGATTGGATATAGGACCGTATAACTCCAATAGTTGTACAATCAGATAATGTCCCGCCAACCTCCCTCTTCCCTCCCTTTTTGTTTTCTTTTTTTCTTGTGCCATTTTTTTTTTAATGAAAGGTATTTGTATTGATCAAAACACATATACAAGCAGGTCATAGTGACCAATTACATGTGGGGCAAAAGGGAAGGAACAAAACCTGGCCCTTAACTAAGTAAGACTCTTCCTAAGAAAGGCAGAAAAGGTGTTAAGGGAGTGTAACACTATGGCTCTAATCTGGGCAAGTATACCATCAACTGTAAAGGTATCGTCTGTAAAAATGCTCAGGTTTCTGACTTTCCAAAGTTTCCAACATGTGATAAGGACTCCAATCTTCCAAGAAGTCGGCCAGTTATCGCCCAAAAGGAGGGAGCTGATCCAAGTAGTTATCGGGGTATTGACAAAAGAGACATACAGGTTGGGAGGGAGGAGGTGTCTCCAGATGGCTGCGGCGGTCGGGCACCTTTTGAAGACATGGTCAAGGTCCTCTTCAGTGTGAATACAAATAGAGCATGTCAGGTCAGCTGTCAAATGTCTCCTGTGTCTCTCCTTGTTGGTGAGGAGTTTCTCTTGAAGAAGTAGCCAGGCAAAGGAGCGGATTCTTTGTGTCATGGGAAGTTTCCACACTATTCTCCAAATTTTGGCAGAATTGTTCCACTGGAATGATTCCCAATGCTGGTATGTGGATTTAACTGTGAAATCACCATTCTCTGTAAGATCCCAGGATACTCTCTTAGTAGAAGGGGAAAGTGGAGTGCGCATGGCAGCTATGGCATCAAGAATGGACGGAGGGAGGAGGTCTCTAAACGAGCTCCATTGCCAGTTGCCATTGCAGTCAAGATAATCTTTCACCGTCTTGCTCATATCACTTTCGGAAATGGGAGAGAAGGCTAAGTGCTTGAGTGGGCCTTGCTCACCAACCCAGTAGTCATCCCAAAATAAAGTATTTGAACCATCCCCGGGGTTTTGTTTGACATGAAAACTAGTTTCTTGCCAAAGGCCTTGAAGGTTTCTCCAAAAAGGGGAAATTGATGTCAATGGGCGTGTGCCCCCACCCAGCCCATATTTCCCTGTCAATATGCTTACCCAGAAAGCATCTTGCTGTGAATGCAGCTGGAAAATAAGTTTAGCAATGAAAGCCTTATTTTGGGTTTCCAAGTTTAGAAGCCCACAACCGCCATTTTCCAAAGGTTGGCACATGTCTTTCCATTTGATCAAGCTTATGCCTCTTGAACCATCCGGTTTGCCCCAAATAAAGTTCCGGATTGTCTTCTCAATTTCTTTACAACACGAGACCGGCAAGAGAATGGTCTGCATAGTGTAGAAAGGAATGGTGGTGAGCACGGATTTGGCCAATGTGATCCGCCCTGCCAGGGATAGAGAGTTTCTTTTCCATCCCGCAAGCTTACTTCTGATTCTTTCAAGGATGTATTTGTAGGTGTTGGAAGAGCCCCGGGATGAGAGGAGTGGAACTCCCAGATAACGACCAAGGGAGTCGGTCTGCTGGAACCCTAGGTGATTACTTAAGGCTGCCTTTTCCACGCGGGAAATATTGTTGGAGAAGAGGACAACTGTCTTGTTCTGATTAACTTTCTGCCCAGATGCCTTGCTAAAGGTATTCAGGATCTGCTTAATAACTTGGACCTGCTGAGAATTTGCCTGGCTAAAAACAATGAGATCGTCAGCAAAAAATAAGTGAGATAAGGGAACACCTCTACGGCCCATTTTAATTGGCTTCCAATCTCCTTGACTGACAGCCGCTGTTATCATGTGAGATAGTCTTTCCATACATAAGACAAAGATATAGGGGGATAAAGGGTCACCTTGCCTAATTCCCCGTTGGGGCTTGAAAGTGAAAGAAGGCTTACCATTCCAAAGGACTTGCATTGAGGAAGAAGTTAGGCACTGCATAATTAGATTAATCATAGGTTGTGGCAACCCGATGTCAAGCAGTGTATCTTCAATGAACTCCCATCTCAGCCTATCAAAAGCTTTTTCTAAGTCTATCTTGATGGCCATCCAACCACCCTTACCTTGTTTGTGTTTCATGGAGTGAACAGTCTCTTGAGCAATAATAATGTTTTCAAGAATACTACGCCCCTGAATGAAGCTTGTTTGATGATGACTGACTAAGGATGGAAGAGCGTCTCTCAACCTGTTAGCTATTACCTTAGTGACAGTCTTATAGGCAACCGAGCAGAGGCTTATTGGACGGAATTCCGTGATTCTGATTGGTCGGTCGGTTTTGGGGATGAGAGCAAGCAACGTTTGGTTGATGGTGGGGTCGAGAGGCTCACCTCTCCAAAGACCCTGAGCAAGGTTAACAAGTGTATCCCCAACAATACTCCACTGAGATTGGTAAAAGGCAGCATGGAGGCCGTCAGGTCCGGGTGCTTTAAGGGCCTTCATTTCAAACAGGGCTGATCTGACCTCATCAGCAGAAATATCTCTGGCTAGGCAAGTCAGGGTGACTTGGTTGAGTGTAGGGAAGGCACCATGGATGGCAAGATTAAGATCAACAGTGTCAGAAATGGAGAATAAGTGCTGAAAATACCTTGTAGCATGGGATTGGAGGGCAGCTTCATCAGTAAGCCATACGCCATCATCATTCTGGAGTTGGGAGATACGGTTCCTACTCTTCCTAATCAAAGCTTTAGTTTGGTAGTAGGAAGTATTCCTGTCACCCAGACAAACCCATTCAGAGGATGATTTTTGAATCCAAAGAAGTTCCTCCTTAAAGCTAGTTTCCTCAAGGTCCTCTTGCAAGGAGCGCTTTAGGTTAAGCAAAAACGGAGAAAACGGCTGAATGTCCAGGCTTTTCTGAGTACCCTGGAGGCGGCGGAGAAGCTGACGTTTCTTTCTGCCAATGTTAAAAAAAATATCTTTATTCCAGGATGTAGCGGCCTGAGAGAAGGCCGAGATGTTAGCAGATAGAGGAAGAGACTGGTTCCAATGAGCTTGAACAAGAGCTTCAAAAGAGGGGTGAGTGAGCCAGCTGGCGAGAAACCTAAAAGGTTGTGTGGAGGTGTTGGTACCAGCCAAGTGCCCCAGAACAGTGTGGATTGGGCTATGGTCAGACTTAGCTCGAGGCAGAGTAGAAACCAAGCACTGGGGAAAGGTGGCAAGCCAAGACTGATTGGAAAGAGCCCTGTCAAGACGGGCTTGGGAGGTCCCACGACGCCAAGTAAAGCGAGGCCCATTGGAGCCAAGGTCAATAAGGCCCAGTTGATCAATAAAAGATGTAAAGGAGCGGCAACCCATACTTCGGTGATTGGAACAGCCAAAACGCTCAGAACTATTAGTAGTAGCATTGAAATCACCCGATAACAACCAGGGAACAGTAGGATCAGGAGCAAGCGGCGGCAGGTCTTGCCAGAGTAGCTTGCGGTAGGTAGGATGTGGAAAACCATAGACCACCGTGAGGATGAAAGGGGGGGCATTGGTGGAGTTGAGCTTAACCTCAGAGTGGATGAATTGGGAGTGGTTGGCAATAATAGTGACCTGAACCGAGTCTCGCCATAAGAGCCAAATACCTCCAGAAAAACCATTAGCCTCCACTCTATGAGAGTTATGGAAGCCGAGATGCCTAATCACTTTGTCCGCACTGGCACCTGAAATTCTTGGTTCAAACAAAGCAACAATAACTGGCTTATAAGTAGCAACAAAAGATTTAAAGATAGAGGGAAACTTCTTATCTGAAGCACCCTGACAATTCCATGTAAAGACAGACATAAAAATTATAAGGAAGGGAAAGAGGATTTATCGGGTATATCCATTTTTTTTTAATTTCTTCATTTGGTATCCTGGGTCTGCCTTCTTTTAACTTGGAGGATTTATCGGGGTCTACACTAATCCGGATCAAGCCAGGTAGAACTACAATGGCGAAAAAGCTCTACCTCCAAGTATTTAACAATGTCACGTTCCCACGACTCAAACTCGAGACCTCTGATTAAGCTGTTACAACCCGTGAGTTGAATCAAGTGTTGTCCCCTTAATTAATCATTACATCGCCCCCATGATCCCTCTTTTCTATATTACCATGTCAAATCTCATAAATTTAAGAATTGCATCATTAATTTATTCAGATATGATAAAAAGTTTGGTTAAATTAGTTGCTTGTGACAAATGCATGTTACATTCCTTAAAATACCTTGTTGAATCTTGTGCATTTGAAATAAGATGTTCTATTCAAAATTTTAATAAGGAATAAAGGGAGTGACCCATCTCCCAATTCAAAAAATATTCCTATCTCATCACTCCCCTGTCCTCCCCTCCCATCAAACCAAACACATCGAAAACTCTCAACAGTTAAAAGAAATCATTTTCCATTGCGAGGAAAAAGCGAATATACCACAAACCTTTCTAATTTGAAAAGCATTATGAGGTCTTCCTTTAATTAAAAAAGATATTAAACTCCAACATGTTTTTCCAAAACTATAAAAAATTATAACCACAGTGAATTTATCATTGAATTTAATAAAACTCTCATTTTACCGCTATTTAATTTATATATACCATATCTTATTAGAATACTTATAAGTTATAACTTATAATGGCAAAATATATTCATTTGAAAATTTAGTGATATGACATGTAAATAAGTTAAATATTTTTTCATATCTCATCAATAGAACAAGATGAGTTATAAAAAACGCATTTTACATTTTGATAGGAAAAAATGCATTATTGACACAAATATTTTTCCCATATATAAAATAAGTACACAAATATTGAAAATTAAACCTTAACATTGAGATTCGCCACTGTCCATTTTTCACCATGGAGCAAGAGTCACAAGTGTAGGCCCAAAATAGATTTAAATAGGGTTCATCTAAGATACAATTGACCCAGTTCATCCCATCTGTTCTTTCAAGAAGAGGCTAATTAGTATTACCTACGAGGATGATGATTCTCCTCTTTTCAGCACCACAAAAATGTGCCAAAATGCCAATAACTTTAAAACCCATAGGAATGGAGCAGCTATAATATCTTAGCTATGTGCCAACAGGACGACAAAGTAAAATAGACCTTGTGGATACCTGTTTACATATTCAAAAAAAGGAGGGAAAGTTGTAACATAGCCATCAAGCCTTAGAGGTGCCTTTACCCTTCTCGCCTTGCCGACCAAATGAGCTAGCCACAATCACCTCAGGAGGTTGGACATCCTTTTCAGCAGCATCAGACTCCACCTCTTCTAGGGAATCATCAGGTACTTGCTCTTGTAGAAACATCTCTGTGTACTCGGCGATGACCGCGTCTGGATCCCAGCTTGTAGTGCGGCCCTCCTTGCATTCAATCATCAAGTCTTTGCAGGCCCCCATATATTTAACGAGCTTAGCCTCCAGCTGTGTAATCTTGCTCTTTGCATCCTCCTCAGAAGACCGGAGGGTCTTGATAAGATCAGCATTTGAGGAAAGCTCCTCCATTTGAGACGCAACTAGGGTCACTAAAGCCCTCTTCTCCAGACCCCAAATGCGGTGCTGCTTCGTCAGTTTGTCACCGTACTGCTTGAGGGACTTGAGGGCGCAATCCTTCTCTCCCTCAGCCTTTTTCTTGGTGACAATGGCCCAATCCTTGATAGCCTCAGCCTTTTCCTTGGCGACAATGTCCCGATCCATGGCAGCCTCAGCCTTTTTCTTGGCGACGATGGCCTGATCCTTGGCAGCCTCAGCCTTTTCCTTGGCGACAATGACCCGATCCTTGGCAGCCTCAGCCTTTTCCTTGGCAATGATGGCCCGATCCTTGGCAGCCTCAGCCTTTTCCTTGGCAATGATGGCCTGGTCCTTTGCAGCCTCAGCCTTTGCCTTGGCGATGATGGCCTGGTCCTTGGCAGCCTTAGCCCTTGCCAGCTCAGAGGCGGTTGAGTCCACCAGTGCCTTCATCCGCTCCTTCTGGTGGAGGATAAACTCTGAAACCTGCAAAACAAAAGCAGTTAGATGACTATAAAATCTTAGTGGTCAGCAAAAGAAAAATAGCTCTCACCATGAAGGAATAACGTGCCATCTCCTTGACATCGTCGTCCCCTTCCAAGGAGTCGAAGAACGCCTTATCACGGGGCAAAGGCAGCTTCTTCTGAAACACAGGGAACGTCTTCAACCAGCCATCTTTGTCAAAGGCTGAAGCGTCAACAGGGAAGGAGAGAGTCACCCCATCGCTCTCCTCCTCCAAGAAGTTGCCCCCCTTGGCAACCTTGGCGACCTTGGCAGCAGGCTCCCCCCATATGACGTCCTCTTGATTACGTGTATCCTTTCTCTTGCCCCGCTTTCTGCGCTCGATAGGAGGTCCTGCAAAATGAGAGCAATGAAAGCCATCACCAACAAATTAATAGCCATAAGCAACTTCAAAATATTCTCTAGACAATGAGAATCGATTAATTTAGAAAAAGCTACTCTAAAACAGAACTCAGACAAGCAAACTCCCGACACATGTCTGCCAACTTCACATCCACTAGTGCACCATTGGACCAGCATCAGTAGCTGTACAGGATATAATTGTGCATTTCCTACCATCTCAAGAATTTGCCCTTGGCATATGATGTAAAAGTACCATATGACACTGAATGAAAATGCACAATACTACAAGTTGATAATGTTGATCTAGTAACCAACAAAATAATCAAATTAGCTGATTTGAACAGAAATTATAATTCAGAAATGAAAAGTTTATTCAATTCCATTCCAAATATTCCTCATTTTTCCCAGATCATAGAAGCTTCCGCTGTCTACTATTTTTCATAGGCAATATACATTGTTGTAACAATCTTATGCAATTATAAACATTAGATACTGATGGCTATCAATACAGTAAGTTTAACAAAATACATAAGAAACTTCTTAAGAGGCAATAAGAAAACTGTTACTATTACTTTGCTTAACTTGTCATAAATTAAACAAATGCATCACGATAGGAAAAAGATGTCTCTCAAACGACAAACCTGAAACTTGTTCACTGGTCTGCTTCTTTGAAGAGCTAGAGCCAGATGCATTCGCTGAGCCTGGTACTTTCACAATGGTATTCTGGCCCTGGGAAACAAAATAAAATGAGTTCAGCAGAAGCTTGTAGCAATACAAGATATGAATAGTCAAAGGATCCCAACAACAAAACTTTCTAATACATGAAAATATCTATTGTGATTATGTCCTTTCGTCTAATGCCAATCGATCTGATTCTAGATGGTATAGCTTAATGACTAGGCTCATAATCTATCTTATCACACAACATTTACTGATTCTAATTGTATTTCTTACACTGTTCAGGATGCGTGTATCATTTGAGAGCACTGGATTTGAGCTCTGAAGTTTAGCATGCTGTGTTGATTGTTCATGTGCAGTTAAATTCTCACAATGCAGAGGAAGTGGAGTAACAAAGGAGCTGCTCCCTGCAAAGTCTCAGTAACTTTAATAATATTGGAATTCAATCTAATTACAACTCACTACAGTAGGAACAGTTCACAACAGATATAATTTAGCAACGTTTACCTGAACATGATCCCAAAATTCTGCTGCTTCTCAATCTTACCATGGTTATTTCCAATATCTAAACAAGTCCTTTCAGCAAAATGTTCAACTCAAAAGCCTCCCTATCACAACAATATTTTCCTTGGACACAGGAGCAAGGGAGGCTAGAACAAAGTAAAGAGTTTCAGGCAGATTAAAACTACAAGTCAGAGCTATAAAGTAAGAAAACCACTAAAAGAAAAAACATTAATAAGTAGTAAAACTAGGTGAACTATACATCATCAACAACAACAACAAAGCCTTAACCCCACTAGGTGGCATCAACTACAGAGTGTATGGGGCCACTAGGTGAAGTGGACATGTAATCTCAAAATAGTTAACGACAAATGAGGAGTTTAAGGTGACTATGCCATTTGAAGATCTATTATTGGGCTTTATCACATAAATACATGGCTTGTACTAGTCCTAGTACCTAAAAAAAAGAAAAGAGAAAGGCACATATAATGAAAAAGTATTAAGAAAGAGATTCTCAAACAAGTTCATGTAGTAGTAAAATTAAAGCACTTTAATAGGCAATGCCTCCACTAATAGACCACCTAAACCAAACCTACATGCATAAACAAACCATGAGAGTAAGAGATAAACCTGAATCATGATATGACTATAGTATATTTATGTTTTGTAGACTTATATAAGAACCAAAAAAATAAGTAATCCAACTATTAACATAAAAGATGGTAAAAAAAAACTATTAACATAAAAGCAGCTTATGTATTAACTCTTTGAAGGTAAAAAGAAGCTAAAGTTGACAAGAAGGTTTCACCAGAAACAAGCAGTCAAAGTTACACATAAGACCAAAAGTTAAGGAAACACCCATAAGACCAAGTAAAGAAAGACTAAATTTTTTTAACCACAATATGGCCACAAAGAGACAAGAAATAAGAAAAAAACAAAAATATTGAAGAGAGGCTGCCATTGTAGGCGGTTACATACTTACATGAACAGAAAGTTTTACACAAGTGTGAGAACTTAAATGAACAAGAGAAGAAAAACCCAGAAAGAGAAAACCTCAAGAGGGTATTAGGTGGGTAAGAAGAATAAGGAGAAAAGGGTGGTGATTATAATGGGTTTTGTGAGAGAGATATTGTATAATATAAATATTGTTACTTTGGCTCATGCATCTATCAAAATGCCACCTTTTTTTTTAGTGAAATGGAGATTTGTATTCACTACAGGGTAATTACATCTGCTACTAGAGCAGTCAAAAGAAAAATGCCACCTTTTTGTTTTCAAGTTTCTCTCTTTCCATTGTGTGTGTATGTGTGTGTAGAGAGAGAGACAGAGAGAGAGAGGTGGTGGTGGTGGTGGTGGTGGTGGTGAAGAGAAAAAATGTTGAGAGAGAGAGGGAGGGAGGGAGGGGGAGGGAAGTGGGAACGTTGTTACTCAGTTAAAGTGCTTTTTGGATTATGTTGAATGACAATGATACCCTTGGATTGACCAACAAACATAGTAAACTTGAGGTGCAAGACAACAGGAGATGTGGCCAATTTACCACGTTACCCTTGAAGGTTTTTCCTTTGTTAGAAAACAAAAGGGTTAAATATCATTCTGGTCAATAAACTACTCCCTCCGATCCCTAATGTAAAAGCCCAAAATTTGAATGGTTTTGGTCCCTAATGTAAGAGCTCACCCCATATTCTCTCCTCATTTAATGCATTTTTTCCTACTTTACCCCTAACTCTCTTTCATATTTATCCATAATAAATATGGGCAATTTTGGAAAAGAAGCATTAACTCCAGACACTCAACTAACATTTACATGTTTTCTTTAGAAGCGTTTTTTTTACGGCTAGCTCTTACATTAGGGACCGGAGGGAGTATTTTGAAAGGGTCAATTTGGCCAACAAACAATAAAGGGCTCATTCTGGCCAAAGAACAATAAAAATGGTTCATTTTGGCCAATGAGCTACTGAAAAATACTCCCTTCGTTCCTAAATATAAGATCACTTTGGCTAATTTGGGAAGATTAAGGAAGACAATAAAATTACATGATCTTCCCAAAATACCTCTCAATACTTAACTTTAAAAGGAGGAGGGGTTTTCAATGAAAAGAGGGAGTATAAGGGTAGTTTGGGTAAAACCTGAGATAAAATAGAAAGTGATCTTATATTTAGGAACTTATGCACTTCCTCAAAGTGATCTTATATTTAGGAACGGAGGGAGTACTAAAATACCCCTTAGTTCTAATTTTTTAAAGATGTGGGACCCGCTTTTAAAATAAAAAATGATCCACCCCAATCTCTCTCCTTCCCTCCTTGGACCTCACTACTCTCTCTCTCTCTCTCTCCCTCCCTCCCTCTCCAACTCACCCACCGTCCCTTCCCTCTCTTCTGCCTTCTCCCGCCACAACTTCTCTTGCAGCCACTTCTCTCAGCCTCTATCCCTTCTTAGTATTAGAGGGCCATCCTCTGCCTTTCATCAAGAAATGGTTAAAGTGAAGTGGTTGTTTAACCTTCCAGCAAGCTTCTCATTTCCCAATTATTTCTCTTTTCATGAAGCAATGTGGAATGTCCATCTTGGTTATGCTCATTTGTTACATAAAATTTCTTCCACTTGCTTTTCTCTCATGCTAACTCGTTGTTGCTCTGTATTTCATTTAAAGTTCACTTTAACTTCCAAAGTGAATATATATAGGATCATTGTAACTTCTCTCTCTGTCTATGTTTGTGTATAGGGCCGCCACCATCCACGCAAAAATAAATTGAAAAAAGCTAAGCAAACTTAATATTATTAATTAAGATCTCGTAACTAAAACTCACTCATCTTTCTATCCCTATATATGGCATTGATGCTTCTCTGATAAGAGACGGCATTGAGGAGTGTGGTTGAGTTGTGGCGGGAGAAGGCAGAAGAGAGGGAGGGGAAGGTGGGTGAGTTGGAGAGGGAAGGAGAGAGAGTGGGGTGGATGATTTTTTTATTTTAAAAGCGGGTCCCACATCTTTAAAAATTAATATAATTAGGATTAAGGGGTATTTTAGTATTTTTCAGTAGCTCATTGGCCAAAATGAACCATTTTTATTGTTTTTTTGTCAGAATGAGCCTTTTTATTGTTTATTGGCCAAATTGACCCTTTCAAAATAGTTTATTGGGCAGAATGATATTTAACCCAAAACAAAATCATATGCCAAACATGGCCCACTTTTTTTTTCTTTTATCTCGGAGGCCATATGAGTCTTTCCAAGATCCTTTATGAGAAGAAGGGTGGTGATAAATCAAACCTTTCCGATATCAGAATAAGATAAAATCTGCGCCCTTCAATCCACTTGGGATTTAACCGCAATTGCCTTATAAATCTTAAAGAGTAAGAGTTCAATCCTGGTATGTTAAACATAAATTTAAAAGGAGCGGGATAATAAATGATAGTGTGCATGATATTTTTGTGCTCCTATTATGAGATAGTTAATGAAATACTACCTCCAGTCCTAAACATAATATCTAATTGACCTTTTTTTTGGAGAGATTAAGGTTGCGAAATAGGTTATTAAATTATGACATATTTGATATATTTTTAGATTATCCATTAGTTTATAGATAAAATATACTAATTTAAGGAAAATATTAGGTAAATAATCAATTTATAATTAATTTATTTTGCTTTTTAAGGATTTTCCAGAAAAAGTTAATTAGGTCTTATATTTAGAACTGGAGGGAGTAGTTCATAAATAATGGTAGTTTTTTTTTTTGCTAATATTAATTAAAAATAGTAGATTGAATAAAAGATATGTAAAGAAATAATTTTTTTGTTGCAAAACTGTAATTCATGTTGGAAAAAATGAATATGCAGTGAAGATAGAATTTGTGACAAAAGCATCGATAAATACAATAATGGTTTAGATGAATTTTGTAATTAATTGGGTATGAAATTATAGAGTTCACCAAAAAATAGCAAAAACTTTTTAAAGCCCCCTAGACTTATCAAAGCTAACAGGTATGCAGCCAGTAAGAATCTTATCTTTAAACTGAAATGAGTAGGTCAAGTGTTTATGACATACTCCCTTCGGTCCTAATTATAAGTCGCCTTTGACTTTTTTGGAAAATCCTAAAAATATAAAATAAATCAATCATAAATTGATTATTTTAACTAATTTTTTCCCTTAAACCAGTTTGTTTAACCTATAAACTAATGACTAATATAAAAATTTATCAAATATGTCATAATTTAATAACATATTTTGTAACCTTAACATCTCCAAAAAAAGTCAAAGACGACTTATAATTAGGACCGAGGGAGTACTAGTTGAACATTAAATGTAGGCACATGTCTCCACGCAAACTCTAAGATAAATAGCTTTTATTTGTCATTACATAACAAGAGAGCACAACATATTGATGAAATACGAAAGGAATGGATTTTGCGTGTGACAGAAATAGATGGGGGCAATTATGGAAAAAGGGAGGGGAAAAAGAGGGACAAGAGGGTAATAAAGGAGAAAGTGGAGGAGAGAAAGAGTTGGTACTTAGTAGAGAAGGAAGAGGAACCAAGTGTCTCATAACTCCCAAGTTAATGCAAATACACCTGACTGTCTCCTATCATTTGATTTTTATTTTTTAAAAAAAAACAAAATTATAAAATTGATTATTTTAAATTATCTATAGTTTGTTTTCCTCAAAACTAATCTATTATATTTATGAACTATTATATAATCTAATTATATGTTTTTTTGATAAAAGGCAAAATGACATTAATTAAAAATCTAGCTATTACGAACGTTTACTAATATTCAAATTATATAAAACATATTTAAAATTAAACCATAAGCTAATAATTAAAATTTATAGTTGAGAGACAGCATCAATCTCTGTATGAGCATCAGCATGTAAGTAGTCATGAAGAATTAGTGAAGAAGTTCCGACAACCAGACATCTTCTGAAAATGACGGGAGGTTGGAACCGGAGAATCACATCACTACAAAAGTTAGGAGAAACTCAAATCCTCACGACGTCTATACCACAATGACCATTGAAATGTTTTAGGGTGTTACAATGCACTAAAGATGTCACCCACAAAGAGCTGGAAGATTCAACATGACAAACTGAAACTTGTGCAGACAGAGAATATAGACCCACACAGCACCCAACATAGCAAAATAAAAAAATATGTAGTTCAATACTAAAACAAACCAAACAAGCCATAAAAACACATGAAAAGACAGAATTGAGCAGCATGCAAGATGGACCTCTAAGCGGCTGTTGATGAGCTTAGAGGTATTCAAATACTCCCTCCGTTCCTAAATATAAGATCACTTTGGGGAAGTGGATAAATTCCTAAATATAAGACCACTTCCTATTTTATCTCAAGTTTTGCGCAAACTACCTTTATACTTCCTCTTTTCATTGAAAACCCCTCCTCCTTTTAAAGTTAAGTAATTGAGGGGATTTTGGGAAGATCATGTAATTGTATTGTCTTCCTTAATCTCCTCAAATTAACCAAAGTGATCTTATATTTAGGAACGGAGGGAGTATAATCTAATTATATGTAATATAGAAGGAAATTATAATTAAATATTCCAATTTGTTTCTAAACTTTCATACAAAGAAAAACATGTTACCATGTAAATTTTCTTTGTGACTCATGCATTTGTCTAATCTGCTAAAAAAGCTTAGTTGGGTCGGATAAGTTATTTTCCACATAATTCTTATGTTTGAGTCTCTTTTTATCAGAAATGTTTGAGTCCTACTTCAGAGTGTGTTTGGTTGTAAGAAAGAAAGTTAAGAATTAGAAATGGAAAGGGTAAGAGATGGAAAGTAGGGGTAATGATGAGAGAGTAAAGTTTGTGGGCCCCACGATAAGTGTGAGATGGAGAGAGAAAACTTGTAGGCCCCAGGATATATGTAAACGACCATATTACCCCTTAACTTTTCAATTAATAACAACCTACTTTCTTTGATTTGTGGCAACCAAACAAGTCATGTTTGGTTGTGTGAAAGAAAGTAAAGAATTAGAAATGGAAAGGGTAAGAGATGGAAAGTAGGGGTAATGATGAGAGAGTAAAGTTTGTGGGCCCCACGATAAGTGTGAGATGGAGAGAGAAAACTTGTGGGCCCAGGATATATGTAAATGATCATATTACCCTTAATTTTTCAAATTATTTACACTCTCATTTCTTTACTTTCTAATGAGTTTCTTATTTTGCTGGGCTTTTAGAGAGGGAAAAAAAGTAACTTCTCAAGGTTGAGAAGTAGCTTCTTTTTGTTTTTGGACAAAGAGAAGTAGCTTCTTACATGTGGTGGGACCACCTAAATGTGTTTTTGTTGAGGAAGTGGGGCCATGTGGTGGGACCACTCTTAAAGGTGCTACCATTTAGCGAATGATTGTCTCTTGCAGGTCGAGTAAGAGATACATTGATCATAAATAAAAAAAATAAAAGTTGATTTTTCAAATACAAATATCAATTTGATTCCAACTATAAGGTGTTTCGTTAAGATATTAAAATTATACTACCTCTGGTCCTAAATATAAGACCTAGATGACTTTTTTTAGAGATTAAAGTTGCGAAATATGTTATTAAATTATGAAATATTTGATATATTTTTAGATTATCCATTAGTTTATAGGTAAAATATATACTAGTCTAAGGGAAAAATTAGGTAAATCATCAATTTATAATTACTTATTTTGCTTTTTTAGGATTTTCCAAAAAAATCAATTAGGTCGTATATTTAGGACCGGAGGGAGTATTATATTTTAATTTCTATAATTTTAATAACTTAACCATTATTTGAGAAGATGGTAAATATTGCCACAATGATAGGGTTATTGTACTGACACAATATGGAGGTTAAAATGATGAAGGTATTTTTTATATATCAAAGTATTTAGGAGGTTAAAATAATTTTGTAAGGAATGAATTCAAATTTTTGATGAGGAATGGATGAAGCTACCCATGTCCCAATTCTAAAAATACTCCCATCCCATCCCATCCCTCCCCTCCCCTCCCCTCCAACCAAACATAGTAGTTAAACATAGTAGTTAAAAGAAATCAGTTTCCATTGTGAGGAAAGACTGAATATACCATGACCTGCCCGTTCTAATTTGAAAAGCATTATGAAGTCTTCCCTTGATTTAAAAAGATATTCAATTCGAACATGTTTTTCCAAATTTAGAATACTTATAATGGCAAAAAATATATATTCATTTACAGATTTATCACTTGTAAATAAATTTAAAAAGTATTTTCTCATATCTTATAAATAGAACAAGATGAGTTATAAAAATGCATTAACTAACACAAATATTTTGCCCAAAATATAAAATAAGTACAAATATTGAAGAAAAAAACCCTTAAATTGAGATTCGACACTGTCCATTTTCACCATGGATTCTTCACTAAAAGTTGAGCCCCAAGCAAGAGTCATAAGTTTAGGCCCAAAATATATTTGAATATGGTTCATTTAAGCAACAATTGTGTCAATTCATCCTATCTGTTCTTTCGAGAAGAGGCTAATGATCTACGAGGATGCAAACATGTGCCGAAGTGCCAACAGCTTTAAAACCCATGGAAATGGAGCAACCATAAAAGCCCATTTTTAAACATTCATCTCACTTTTGTTTCTACTAAAACTTAAGCTCACATATTTATTTCCTACTTATTTCATATATTACATAACCAATTTACTATTGTGATGCTTTAAGCATTTTCTTGTTTTGGACTTGTTGAATTAATAGTTTAGTGGTTTTTAATAAGGCATTGAATTTGTATAACTAATCCAGCAATGTTGAATATGTTTTTTTTTTCTTTTTTATTGATTTTTCATATTGGACAAGGCCAGAAACTGTGAACCTGTGAAACAGAATTGAGTTTCGTTTCAATTATTCAGTTTTCAATTTTGGTTTCAAAATTAGTCTATTTTTATTTTAGGTTTTTGTTAAAAACTAAACCAAAATTTATACACACACCCCTACCTGTCAGCACAACTACTTATATGCTTAAGCATCAACAAAATTCAAATATTCATCCTCACTTAAAAGGAAAAAACGTGTTCTTATTGTTGTGGGCACTATGAGGTTAAAAGGAGAGGAACACGCATAACAAAAGGAAAAGATAATTTAAAGGCTTTCTCCTTTTTTTTTTCTACGCTTAGCTACATACACACACAAATCATTATGATGTAACAAGCATATGGGAAGGTCAAGAAGGTGATAGTGTGTAACAGATTGGGACTAGTGTATTTCCTGCATGAATAAGTGGGGTTTTGCTTAGGATTGAAGACACTTTTCCCTTTGGGTTGGAGTCGGTCGTCTCTGTTTTTTTTTTTTTTTTGTGTAGTGAGAGTAATGTGCAAAACAAAAGAAAAGATATCACCATGATCTTCTTTTGGTGTGGGTTTGACATTTGCAACTGTGAGACCTTTCTCTACTTCCCCACATACACATACACCCATCATTATTATCACCCCTAATTCCAAAAGCAAAACTTAAAGTTCTAAATGTTTGACTAGTTAGTTTCTTCATAGCTTACATTTTTAATCAATTATGAAGCTGAACTAGATTGTGGCCTGTAATTCGTGCGAAGTTTAATGTGAATTATAATTGGTATAGTTTATCCAGAGTTTGATATATAAAATATTTTTTTATTATATAATATAGACTATATTACTTTTCAAAAAAAAATCGAATCGTTCGTGTAGATAATTTCCTAACCTTTAAAATGTGTACATCGTTCAAGTTTTCTAATCTTTTTTAGTCGGAGAAAAAGTCTTGTAAACTTTATTAAATTCAAACAGAAATTTATGGTGGTAGTTTGTTACTAATTCTTCAGTACTTGAATGAGTCATGATGTTGAAAATATACACATATTTATGTATCATGTCAGAATAAAATCGATTCAACCTCCATAATTCTCCTCTATTAAATGTCATATAATTTATTTGCAGAAAAATTTATACTCCCTCCAGTCCTATTTATAAGTCGTCAACCGCCCATATTGTACAAACCAAGGAATGGTGGTTAGTGGCGGTTACATCATTAAATTGGTCTTGTTTTATTTTTCATTTCCATTTTTGCCCCTCCTCACAACTATTACATGAGTCATAATGAGGCAAACAAAAGTAAATGTAGAGATTTCTTTTTTCAATGACAGGGGCATATTTGGAAAACTTTAATTAATGAGTTAGTTAGTGGTAGTTGGTGACTTATATTAAAGACCAAAATTTAGTAGCGGTTAGCGACTTATAAATAGAACTGGAGGGAGTATAACTTAAACTGATATTGAAATTAGCACTAATCATATCTCTGGAAATCTGTTGTGCGATAAAGTACGTTGTTTCTCTATTTTTTTGTGTTAAATATTACTTAGTAATCTCATGCCTATTAATAACCGATTAATCCGCACTCGAGGGATTTATTTCCTACAAAGGCAATGTTGCCCCCTCTCCTAATAAGAGTGCTTCTTGGGATTTGAACACATGTTTTCATTCTTACGTTAGCTCTCACTTACCAGTTCTATCAACTATACATTAGTTGTTTCACTGTATTTTTTTTTTGTAAATGTAACTTTCTTTTTAAGGAATTGAGTTAGAAATAAGTAACCTTGATATTTAAATAGGTTAACACAACTTTTGCTCAATAAATTTTCATTCAATTGTAGTTTTCATTGCTTAATATCCTTGATCTTTCGATCAATGTTAGTCATGGTTCTTGAACATTATTTTTAAGAAAAATACTTGAGATAAATCAGGGACCAATGGTCATAAATGATAGAAAGTTGAGGGACCAAAACACCGATATAAAGTTTAGATATTAAGGCCAAAATTAACTAAAAGTTCAAGGATAAGAAAATTAATTCTAAATGTATAAAAAAAATTCATGTTTAAGGTCAAAGATTAAAACTAAAATTGAGTAAAAATTTAAGAACCAAAGTTATATTAACCATATTTAAATTGATCAATCTCATAGAATCTTCCATGACTTCTTCGTTTTCTACTTTTCAGTTGTTAAAACTGAAAGCATCATTGTTTGGCATTACTATTGTGAATTCGTAAAGAAAAAAATAGAATTACTTGATTAAAAAATTCTCATAATAATTGAGCAACATATAATAACACATTTTAATGTAAGAAATGACATTACGTCCATCACTGCGAAAAAATGGAGACAATTATTGACAACATTTACTGAAGGAATTCGATGAAGAGGATAGATGTAATTATAATGAAAAATAAGGAATATCATTTAATTAACCTGCTTAATTTTTTTTATCGGAAATTAACCTGCTTAACTTACAACCTCCTTTTTTGTCAATAACTAGCGGTATCTTCCGTGCTTTGCACGGGGAACAATTTTTTTTTAACAAATTTACAGTAAAAAAATATATGCCAAATTTTTTTAACTAAAATATCGGGTGAAAAAAATCATATAATAACCAATTTTTTTATTTAAAAAAAAGTTAAAAAAAATAATATACTCCCTCCGGTCCTAAATATAAGACCTAATTGACTTTTTTGGAAAATCCTAAAAAAAAGCAAAATAAGTTAATTGTAAATTGATTTACCTAATTTTTTCCCTTAAACTAATTTATTTTACTTATAAACTAATGAATAATCTAAAAATATATCAAATATGTCATGATTTAATAGACTATTTTGCAACCTTAACTTCTCCAAAAAAAAGTTATCTAGGTCCTATATTTAGGACCGGAGGTAGTATTATATTCCACCAAATCACTGGTCATGAACAGAGTTATGAACAGTGATTTGGTGGATCACTTTTATATAGGTCAAAAAAATCATCATAATGGTGACACTAAAGATATAAATCTTTAAGGCAAACTCAAAAAAATATGTGACCCAATTAACCTTTTTTCAACATTTTTTTTAACAAATTTGCACTAAAAAAATATATGACAAATTTTTTAACTAAAATATCGTGCGAAAGAAATCATATAATAACAGAATTTTTTTTAAAAAAAGGTAAAAAAGGAAAAAAAAAGGTAAAAAAATATCTCCCGTGCGTTGCACGGGGTTTCCCGCGCTCCGCGCGGTTTTGCTTAAAAATTAGCATTAACTAAAAAAACTATTATCTAACCTTAACCTTAGACGGAAGAAAATTTGAATGACAACTTCTAGTTTACATTACCAAATGACCATTTTTCTGTAAGCCGTAATGAAAATCGAAATTAAATCTAACTGAACACATCTTCCTTATGTGAAGAAACAACTCTTCTTTTTGTGTTCTATATTTACATAGAACAACTTCTAGTTTGCAGGGAAAGATAAACAAATAAAAAGACACAATAAAATATTTGCAGATATATATTATGTCAAAAAGATCATCATAATGGTGACACTAAAGATATAAATCTTTAAGGCAAATTTACACAAAAAACAATATGTGACACAAATAAATTCGCCCATGAAAGTAAAGAATACGTAGCCCTAATAAATCATTAAATAATTAAATATAAATAAAAAAATAAGTAATAAATATAATAATATAATAAATATATTAAATAATTAACAATTAAATAATTAAAAAACTTGCCAAATAATAAATATAAATAATAATAATAAATATAAATCTTAAATAATTTACTCATGAATAAATTTTTTTTTTAACTTTTTATTTTTACAAATCTGCACTAAAAAACATATGACAAATTTTCTTTTAACTTTTTTTTACCTTCTGTTTCAACAAATTTGCACTAAAAAATATATGACAAAAAATATGTGACCCAAATAAATTAGCCCAAGAAAGTAAAGAATACATAGCCCAAATAAATCCTCACAAGAAATCAATGACATACAATAGTAATAATCACTGCACTAAAAATTTACATATTTGAATGATCACAAAAATATCTTCACATATTTGAATAGATGTTAGCTTCACAAAAATAATATTTGTTGTACATAATTGGTTAGATATTTGAAAACATCGCCTTGTAAACAACATTTTTTGTTTTGTTAACTCCCGTGCGGTGCATGGGAGAGGTATTTCAATAGATTATAGACTAAACTTTTAGAATATTAGAGAAGAGGGAATTGTAGTGACAATTGAAGAAGCACCAAAGATAATATATGATAAAACATTAGTGAGATGTATTATTTGGGTTTCCCGCGCTTCGCGCGATTTAAAGATATGTGACCCAAATAAATTCGCCCAAGAAACTAAAGAATACGTGGCAAATAATTAATATTAATAATTAATTAATTAATTTAATTATCATAATTATTATTATTTTATTATTATTAAATAATTATTATATTTAATCTAATAATAAATAATAAATATAATATAATAATATAATAAATAAATATAAATATAATAATAATATGATAATATAATAAATAAATATAATATAATAATATAATAAATAATAAATATAATATAATAAATAAATATAAATATATATTAAATTATAAAAAATTAATAATAAAAAATTCCACCAAATCCCAAATAATACATCTCACTAATGTTTTATCATATATTATATTTTGTGCTTCTTCAATTGTCACTACAATTCCCTCTTCTCTAATATTCTAAAAGTTTAGTCTATAATCTATTGAAATACCTCTCTCATGCTCATAAACAAATTTTTTAACCTTTTTTTAATTTTTTTTAACAAATTTGCACTAAAAAATCATATGACAAATTTTTTTAACTAAAATATCGGGTGAAAAAAATCATATAATAACTAAGTTTTTCTTTCTAAAAAAAATTAAATTTCTTAAGACATTCAAATAATTACCTTTGGTTAAGTGAGTGAGTGAGTGAGCTCATCTAAAGAACCATAAACATTAAAGAATCAATTATATATAAAGAGACACAATAAAACATTTGCAGATATATATTAGGCCAAAAAGATCATTATAATGGAGACACTAAAGATATAAATGTCTAACCCAAATTTAGACAAAAAAAAATATGTGAGCCAAATAAATCAGCCCAAGAAAGTAAAGAATACATAGCTCAAATAAATTCGCACAAGAAAGCAATCACATACAATAGTAATAGAGAATGTCAATTGTAACATCTCAAATTTTGATTAAGGTTAATTGGAAATTATTGAGGTGTTATTTAGGAAATTTGAGTTTTAGGGAGAAATTTATGGAGATTTATTGTTACTAAATCTTAATTTTTGGAAGATAAGAAAATATAGTTAAAATAATTATTTGGAGTTAGAAACTTTCATGAACAAGTATTTGGGATAGTAGATAATATTATGATGGAAAGAAGGGAATATAGTAATATATACAAACTTTGGGTTAGAAATATAATTAAGAATAAACAATAGGGGAGTTAATGGTGATTTTCCATAAATCTTACTCTAAATTATTTTAAAATATATATATACTCCCTCTCATCTGTCGGCCCCCCCCCACTATCTTCATCATCATCTTCGTTCTTCTTCTTCGTCCTTCTTCTTCTTTTTCTCCCTTCGGCCACACGCACGGACGACGACGAAGGGTGGCCGGGATGGCGGCCAAGGCTGGCCGACCTCTGCAGCCTCTCCTCCCTTCTTCCTTATTTTTGACAAGAGCAGCGAACTCCCTCCTCCCTCCTCCCTCCATTTTTAATTTCTCTCTTCTTCTTCAAGCTCACCCACACTCCGATTTTTCACTCTCCCTCACACTTAATCCGTTTTGTTCATTCCTTACTCCTTGGATTTGCAAAAATCGAACTCGATCTGTTGTTGGGTGTTGTGCGTCGGCCTCTGCAATTTCCGGCGCCGGCGGTTTCATTTTCCGGCGTGGACGGCGGTGAGAGGTGTAAGGTTTGATTTTTCTTGGAGTTCTTGAACTGTTCTTCTATTTCCAACATTAATCGTCATTTTTCTTAGCTTCCCTCTCTCTTTCAGCTCGGCCAGCCATCAAAAGGCTGTTTCCGGCGAGCTTGTGCGGCGGCCGACGGCGTGTGAACCACTCTCCTCCCATTCTGGAACTTTGTAAGCTTCTAGTCTCTTGTGTAGTTGATGTTTCTCATAAAGCTTCCTCTTTAAGTTAGGGTTTCAAGTGGGTGTTTGAGTTGGGATGATTTTAATTAATTAAATGGAAGATTGAAAATAGATGTGTATCTTTCCTTTAAGAAATTTGAGTTTTCATGAGTGTGGATTATTAAACCTAGCTAGATGCAATATGAAAGTAATATGTGAAGTACATGATTGATCTGTGTAATGTTTGGGGTTTTATAACATTTTGAAAATTCTTCTATGTGCTTGGCTGAATGGTGTGCGGTGGGAGAACAGTGTTTAATATTGTTCAAAGTTTGGAATATGCTGGATTATAATTTCTTTTGAACTAAGGCTAAGAATTTTAGAGTGATTTATAACCAAAAATTGAAGTTTTGGACTATTTGATGTGATTGTGTGACTGGTGTTCAAAGTATGCTTGTTTGTTTGACGTTTCTAGTTTTGTTTCCTTCATAGGCAGTGTGAAATTGATGTTGTAAATTTGCTGCTGTGTGGGCCGAACTGGTACTGGTTTTAGGAGCCACTGTTCATGTCTCTATTGGCTGATTTAATTCATGAGTTTTGGGGAATTCATGATTATGTATTTTTGAAGTTTGTAAAGCATTTTCTGTGTATATAGTGTTCTAGGAATATGAAATGGAATCATATATGCTTGTTGTCTGTTTGGTTAATTGTGGAAAACTTTTATTAAGATTAATTAGCTAATGATTGATAATTAAATGAATGGTAAGAAATATTGAAAACTGTTTTGTAAATTCTGTGATTGGTGTGATTTTAATTCAAGCTTGGATTGAGGTTTAGACATTGAGTTTGAAGGCTCTTTTTATGGCTTAAGCATAATATATATATAAACTTAAATTTTGATTTGCTTAGTTTAGAACTAAATAGAGTATAAAGTAGTTTGAGAAATAAAAGTAAATGGTGGTGAGGTGAGTGGGTTTAAAACTATTCAGCCCTTTAGTTCTTGATAACTAAATAGTTGGAGAGATGGAATTTATTTGGGGAACATACTAAAAGCTTCTAGCTTCAGGATATATTTGTGTGTGTAGGTGTGAATTTGGAGTTTTGGTTAAATTCTTGGAAAATAGGGCCTAAGGTTGGAGTTGTTGATGATTAATGTTTTAGTAATGGGAATGAAGTGTGAAATTGTTTGTGGATGTGCAAATGTGGATGATTGAGGATTAAAGTGATAAAAGATTAGAAATGATGATGATGGTGATTTACTCTTGCCTAGTTTTGAATGAGTTCATGAGTATTATGTTATTTGCAATTATGGCTTTAACAAAGACAATGAAGAATAAAAATTGGTGTATATGTGTTTGTTGCTTATGTTTGCTAAATTGGTAGTGGTTCTACATGAATGGCTGCCGGTTCTACGGTTGAAAGTAAAGATATTAGGGAGTTACATGCTGAACTGTTATGGGAACTAGAGGTAACATGCTTCATCTAGACGTAGTTAAGTTCAATGCAGTTTTGTAGTAGTAATGAGTGGTGGCTTTGATTTCAATTGGAAGTTGTGTTTAATCTAATTCGTGAGTCTATTATGCCATATGCTTTAAGCTAGGAAAAAGAAAAGAAAACAACAAAAACAAAGGGAATGTTATGTTTTCTTTTGGTACTTTACAGAATAGAATGGATTAGCTTGGATATTTGCATTGTGAGTTTCGGATTTATTGTTTCCTCTTTGGCAATTGGCTGAATGGTGCAATTTAGAAATTCTATTTGGTAAACCTAAAATAGAAATTTAGGTTACTTATATGTACTTGCTCTGTATTTGGTGAAATGGTTTGCTTTTATGTGATATTTGAACTGAACATGGATTATCTAATATTTAACTATGAGAATTGGAATTAAGAATGGGAAAACGGGTAGTAATGCGGATATGAAAGAGAGACGTTGAAGTACTATAAAGTGGAAATGATATTAATTTATCATTTTGCTCTATATTATTATAGGTGTGGATGCAAATAGGCTCCCGTGACATTAAGAAAGGTTGAGAAATCGCGTAAATGGCTAATGGGCGACAGGTAATCACACTTACCCTTGCTATAACATTGAGGGTGACGTTAGCTGGGATTTTCAAAATCCCTTTTCACCCTCCATATAAATATTATTTTTGAAGAGGTATTTTTATATAAAACAGGCTATCGGGTGCCTTTCAAACACGATTACTTTCATATAAAGAATTTGACTTATTATATGTAGTATCCTGCTGGTGGTATTGCTGGATATTATGGAATTGTGTGATATATTTGCAGGTGTTGGATATTGAGAGGTTTTGAGTATAGAAAAGGAATTAGTTGTGAGTTTAGATTTTGGAAAGATATTGTGGATAATAGATTGAAAGGTGATGTTGATGTTGATGTTGTTGTTGATTATTGAGGTTGTGATATTGAAATATTGAATGAGGTTGAGGTTGATGGATATGAATGATATCATTGTGGATGGGATATTGATGGTTAATGTGAGGTTTGCATGACACTGATATAAATGTACCATCGCGCGATGATAACTGTTCGATAGGCCAATCGACAGTTATTTGTACAGATGATCCGTTTCGGTTTGATTGGATCGGGGTTGATAGGTCAACTTATTGAGAAAAGTGACCTACGGTTATGGACATTGATTAGAGTCCAACCGCCCCTACGGTTATGGGCATTGATTAGAGTCCAACCGTTCCCATTCTGTAGTGGAAAACAGAATTGGGGTTCTCTCTCTGGAGATTGCCAGAGAGGGAAATTTGCTCCCTCATCAGAGAGGGGCACAGTGTCAAATCATATAGAGAAGATTAGATGCTTGAATGCCCCGGTATGGCACAATGCATCTACAGGTGAGTGTGAGAGTTGTGGGGTGGTGTAGTTGTAATGAAGGTAGAGGTGTTAAAGTGCATTGATTTGGGAAATGACAGAGAGACTGGTGTGATACATGGGAAGAAGGTTTGGTATATATATATGCGTGTATTATTGATTTTATAACTGAGGTACCCGTTAGACGCCCTCGCTACCGCACATCTCACTGTTATAGTGAGTTAAGCGGTGATTACTGGGACAATTTGTCTCATCCCACGATTACTGACATTTTTGCAGGTATTCATGCATAGGTGCAAGCTTCAGGAAAAGGGAATTAGGTAGTAGGAGTTATATATAATTTATTTGGTATTGTATATTGCCAATTTGTATAGGCCTGCATCTGCTTCCGCATGTAGTTATATTTATGTATTGTTAAATAATAGTTGGTTTTGTTAATTAACCATGTTAGGTAAATCCTTTCTAACATGGTTAGCTTTTAAATATCCATGATAGCATTCATATTGTATCAGGAGATTCTTTTCTATCATGGATATTATATAATCATTAGGAAATTCCTTTTCTAACTATGATAGAGATGTTGTTAATATGAATATTTCTTTTTCTATCATAGTTAGTAAAGATCTTATTGAACTAAAAGAGATGTCACAGGTTAATTAGTTAATTAGTAACAGATTATTACAACTTGGTTATCAGTATTTGGTGTACGATAACCTAGGACTGTGTTGCATTGCATGTAGATTGGCAATATACGTTCTTAGTATTCCCTTCCTTATGTGCATGAATATCTGTCCTTTTGAGAGGAATATCACTCATCCCGTGGTGGGGAGAGAGTGATAAGCGCAGATGAATAGGTATTGTGGAGAGGTTGAGAAGAATATAAGAAGAATAATGAAATAAGTGATGATATTGATAAGAATTTCATAAGAATGACGGAATGAGGATGCTTCTCTGGGGTTTCGATTATAATTATGAGTCGACCATAATCATAGTCGAAGCATCATGAGATACCTTATTGGGTTAAGGGATTAAAATAATTCGGAAATAACAATTGGTAATGAATAAAACATGAGATAAGAACTGTTGACCTTGTGCTTATTTGCTTATTATTTGATAAATTGTTTGCTTCATTGATGATTTAACTTGTGCTATTTGATTGTTTGGAATAAATTCTCTTGAAATTGTTTGTTTTTATAAACTTCAACATGATATATGCTTTTGTTTTTGAATGTGCTTTGATTATCCATCACCCAGTAATGGTTGGAGTTCACATCGTCATGGGTAGTAAGAGGTTGTTGCCCATTTATTTTAAGCGGCTGGAGGCTTTCCTCACTGTATTTAGTGATTGAAAGCAGCCCCCTTAATAATAGATGCTGGTAGCCCTCTCTACTTCATGAGTGGATGTCTCCAAGAGGTAAGTTTTTGTTCAAAAAGTGATTGTTAACTAAATTTTTATGCAGTTAATTGTAGAAAATTGAAAGGTTTTGCAAGTTAATCATATGTAATTGGAAGATTTTGAATGCTAATACTATATAAATTGAGAGTTTTATATTGGTAATTGTTGGAAAAATTGTGAGTTGTAGTTATAGATGTAAATTGATTTCATTTTGAGTGAACTTTTGTTGGTTAATTGCAAAGATATTGATGTTTGTTAAAGTAACTTAAGTTGTTAAAAATTAAATTTTTGCTCATGTGTTTGTGTTAACGGTGAATTAAGCTGAACTTTGGGATATCATTAGCAAATATAGTTGTTTATCATCATATTCATGATGTTAAATCTAAATTAGAGCGTATTGGTACTGAATTTGTGATTTGATGAAACTAATTTTAGGTTTCTTGTATGTTCTGGCCTTTCACTAGCCGAATTAGATTTTGGCACAAGTGTCTAGGATATGAGATTAACATTGGTTAAATACATGATTTCAGTGGTTTACAAGTATATGAACAATGTTTGGTTTGAAAGGGAGGTACATAAGAAGTTCTGGACCTTTGTCTTTCTTGTGACAATCTTGTTCGAAACATTACAAGAGAGTAAACTATAAGTTTGAAAGTAGTCGTTTTTGGTGTGCTATAAAGTTTTGAATTATAAAGGTTTGAACTACTAAATTGTTGAGGTTTAGTATGATTTGAATGAGAATTCTAGTGTCAGTGGAATGGTTTTGGATTAATGATAATTTAGGGGATTATTAGGGAGTACACTGTAATTTGATGACTTATAGTCATACTTTGGATATGAATTGGGAATTATGTAGGATAATATGTCAGATTTGAGTTCTTATCGGGAATTATGGAGTGAATACACTATGGTGATTATAGAGTTGAGGATTATTGGATAGGGATGACTGTTTAGGTTGTGAATGTAACTAGAGTAGCTATATATATTATTGGTGAACGATCTGTGTAAATTGACAATCTAATTCAGAGTATAAGAGAAACAATGAGATTTTATGATAGGTTATTAGTAGAATTTTATTTAAAGGTTAGGACCATTGGGGTTAGTGACGAATTCTGATGTTGTGATTATGACAAAACTAAATGGATAAAGAAGTTAGTTGAGATGAAGAGTGTAAGGTGAAATTGTAGTGAATGGTTTTAAATTGATTCATAGGAAATTGAATGCAGTTTGAAATGATTTTGATAAGGAAGTTGACATGGTTAGCTATATATTAGGTTAGAGTCATGTTGAAGGGAATCAATGGGTTGATCAATTGGAAAATAAAAGTGAACATATATTGTGAACATTGATTATATTAGATTTTAAAACAAGTAATTTGAAGTTAGTGTGACTAGTAAATGAAAGTTAGCTAGGAAATGAGGGATGAGTATTGGTGATCATTACAGATTGAATGAGGATAAACGATGAAGGATGGTGTGAAATGTATTAAGTGGTAGTGAAATTATTAGAGGTAATATGACGAATGTAAGGTTGACTTGTGTATTTTCTTTGTGTTAGCTGTATGTGTAGCGAATTTTGGGGACAAAATTCCTAAAAGGTGGGGTAAATTGTAACATCTCAAATTTTGATTAAGGTTAATTGGAAATTATTGAGGTGTTATTTAGGAAATTTGAGTTTTAGGGAGAAATTTATGGAGATTTATTGTTACTAAATCTTAATTTTTGGAAGATAAGAAAATATAGTTAAAATAATTATTTGGAGTTAGAAACTTTCATGAACAAGTATTTGGGATAGTAGATAATATTATGATGGAAAGAAGGGAATATAGTAATATATACAAACTTTTGGGTTAGAAATATAATTAAGAATAAACAATAGGGGAGTTAATGGTGATTTTCCATAAATCTTACTCTAAATTATTTTAAAATATATATATACTCCCTCTCATCTGTCGGCCCCCCCCCACTATCTTCATCATCATCTTCGTTCTTCTTCTTCGTCCTTCTTCTTCTTTTTCTCCCTTCGGCCACACGCACGGACGACGACGAAGGGTGGCCGGGATGGCGGCCAAGGCTGGCCGACCTCTGCAGCCTCTCCTCCCTTCTTCCTTATTTTTGACAAGAGCAGCGAACTCCCTCCTCCCTCCTCCCTCCATTTTTAATTTCTCTCTTCTTCTTCAAGCTCACCCACACTCCGATTTTTCACTCTCCCTCACACTTAATCCGTTTTGTTCATTCCTTACTCCTTGGATTTGCAAAAATCGAACTCGATCTGTTGTTGGGTGTTGTGCGTCGGCCTCTGCAATTTCCGGCGCCGGCGGTTTCATTTTCCGGCGTGGACGGCGGTGAGAGGTGTAAGGTTTGATTTTTCTTGGAGTTCTTGAACTGTTCTTCTATTTCCAACATTAATCGTCATTTTTCTTAGCTTCCCTCTCTCTTTCAGCTCGGCCAGCCATCAAAAGGCTGTTTCCGGCGAGCTTGTGCGGCGGCCGACGGCGTGTGAACCACTCTCCTCCCATTCTGGAACTTTGTAAGCTTCTAGTCTCTTGTGTAGTTGATGTTTCTCATAAAGCTTCCTCTTTAAGTTAGGGTTTCAAGTGGGTGTTTGAGTTGGGATGATTTTAATTAATTAAATGGAAGATTGAAAATAGATGTGTATCTTTCCTTTAAGAAATTTGAGTTTTCATGAGTGTGGATTATTAAACCTAGCTAGATGCAATATGAAAGTAATATGTGAAGTACATGATTGATCTGTGTAATGTTTGGGGTTTTATAACATTTTGAAAATTCTTCTATGTGCTTGGCTGAATGGTGTGCGGTGGGAGAACAGTGTTTAATATTGTTCAAAGTTTGGAATATGCTGGATTATAATTTCTTTTGAACTAAGGCTAAGAATTTTAGAGTGATTTATAACCAAAAATTGAAGTTTTGGACTATTTGATGTGATTGTGTGACTGGTGTTCAAAGTATGCTTGTTTGTTTGACGTTTCTAGTTTTGTTTCCTTCATAGGCAGTGTGAAATTGATGTTGTAAATTTGCTGCTGTGTGGGCCGAACTGGTACTGGTTTTAGGAGCCACTGTTCATGTCTCTATTGGCTGATTTAATTCATGAGTTTTGGGGAATTCATGATTATGTATTTTTGAAGTTTGTAAAGCATTTTCTGTGTATATAGTGTTCTAGGAATATGAAATGGAATCATATATGCTTGTTGTCTGTTTGGTTAATTGTGGAAAACTTTTATTAAGATTAATTAGCTAATGATTGATAATTAAATGAATGGTAAGAAATATTGAAAACTGTTTTGTAAATTCTGTGATTGGTGTGATTTTAATTCAAGCTTGGATTGAGGTTTAGACATTGAGTTTGAAGGCTCTTTTTATGGCTTAAGCATAATATATATATAAACTTAAAATTTTGATTTGCTTAGTTTAGAACTAAATAGAGTATAAAGTAGTTTGAGAAATAAAAGTAAATGGTGGTGAGGTGAGTGGGTTTAAAACTATTCAGCCCTTTAGTTCTTGATAACTAAATAGTTGGAGAGATGGAATTTATTTGGGGAACATACTAAAAGCTTCTAGCTTCAGGATATATTTGTGTGTGTAGGTGTGAATTTGGAGTTTTGGTTAAATTCTTGGAAAATAGGGCCTAAGGTTGGAGTTGTTGATGATTAATGTTTTAGTAATGGGAATGAAGTGTGAAATTGTTTGTGGATGTGCAAATGTGGATGATTGAGGATTAAAGTGATAAAAGATTAGAAATGATGATGATGGTGATTTACTCTTGCCTAGTTTTGAATGAGTTCATGAGTATTATGTTATTTGCAATTATGGCTTTAACAAAGACAATGAAGAATAAAAATTGGTGTATATGTGTTTGTTGCTTATGTTTGCTAAATTGGTAGTGGTTCTACATGAATGGCTGCCGGTTCTACGGTTGAAAGTAAAGATATTAGGGAGTTACATGCTGAACTGTTATGGGAACTAGAGGTAACATGCTTCATCTAGACGTAGTTAAGTTCAATGCAGTTTTGTAGTAGTAATGAGTGGTGGCTTTGATTTCAATTGGAAGTTGTGTTTAATCTAATTCGTGAGTCTATTATGCCATATGCTTTAAGCTAGGAAAAAGAAAAGAAAACAACAAAAACAAAGGGAATGTTATGTTTTCTTTTGGTACTTTACAGAATAGAATGGATTAGCTTGGATATTTGCATTGTGAGTTTCGGATTTATTGTTTCCTCTTTGGCAATTGGCTGAATGGTGCAATTTAGAAATTCTATTTGGTAAACCTAAAATAGAAATTTAGGTTACTTATATGTACTTGCTCTGTATTTGGTGAAATGGTTTGCTTTTATGTGATATTTGAACTGAACATGGATTATCTAATATTTAACTATGAGAATTGGAATTAAGAATGGGAAAACGGGTAGTAATGCGGATATGAAAGAGAGACGTTGAAGTACTATAAAGTGGAAATGATATTAATTTATCATTTTGCTCTATATTATTATAGGTGTGGATGCAAATAGGCTCCCGTGACATTAAGAAAGGTTGAGAAATCGCGTAAATGGCTAATGGGCGACAGGTAATCACACTTACCCTTGCTATAACATTGAGGGTGACGTTAGCTGGGATTTTCAAAATCCCTTTTCACCCTCCATATAAATATTATTTTTGAAGAGGTATTTTTATATAAAACAGGCTATCGGGTGCCTTTCAAACACGATTACTTTCATATAAAGAATTTGACTTATTATATGTAGTATCCTGCTGGTGGTATTGCTGGATATTATGGAATTGTGTGATATATTTGCAGGTGTTGGATATTGAGAGGTTTTGAGTATAGAAAAGGAATTAGTTGTGAGTTTAGATTTTGGAAAGATATTGTGGATAATAGATTGAAAGGTGATGTTGATGTTGATGTTGTTGTTGATTATTGAGGTTGTGATATTGAAATATTGAATGAGGTTGAGGTTGATGGATATGAATGATATCATTGTGGATGGGATATTGATGGTTAATGTGAGGTTTGCATGACACTGATATAAATGTACCATCGCGCGATGATAACTGTTCGATAGGCCAATCGACAGTTATTTGTACAGATGATCCGTTTCGGTTTGATTGGATCGGGGTTGATAGGTCAACTTATTGAGAAAAGTGACCTACGGTTATGGACATTGATTAGAGTCCAACCGCCCCTACGGTTATGGGCATTGATTAGAGTCCAACCGTTCCCATTCTGTAGTGGAAAACAGAATTGGGGTTCTCTCTCTGGAGATTGCCAGAGAGGGAAATTTGCTCCCTCATCAGAGAGGGGCACAGTGTCAAATCATATAGAGAAGATTAGATGCTTGAATGCCCCGGTATGGCACAATGCATCTACAGGTGAGTGTGAGAGTTGTGGGGTGGTGTAGTTGTAATGAAGGTAGAGGTGTTAAAGTGCATTGATTTGGGAAATGACAGAGAGACTGGTGTGATACATGGGAAGAAGGTTTGGTATATATATATGCGTGTATTATTGATTTTATAACTGAGGTACCCGTTAGACGCCCTCGCTACCGCACATCTCACTGTTATAGTGAGTTAAGCGGTGATTACTGGGACAATTTGTCTCATCCCACGATTACTGACATTTTTGCAGGTATTCATGCATAGGTGCAAGCTTCAGGAAAAGGGAATTAGGTAGTAGGAGTTATATATAATTTATTTGGTATTGTATATTGCCAATTTGTATAGGCCTGCATCTGCTTCCGCATGTAGTTATATTTATGTATTGTTAAATAATAGTTGGTTTTGTTAATTAACCATGTTAGGTAAATCCTTTCTAACATGGTTAGCTTTTAAATATCCATGATAGCATTCATATTGTATCAGGAGATTCTTTTCTATCATGGATATTATATAATCATTAGGAAATTCCTTTTCTAACTATGATAGAGATGTTGTTAATATGAATATTTCTTTTTCTATCATAGTTAGTAAAGATCTTATTGAACTAAAAGAGATGTCACAGGTTAATTAGTTAATTAGTAACAGATTATTACAACTTGGTTATCAGTATTTGGTGTACGATAACCTAGGACTGTGTTGCATTGCATGTAGATTGGCAATATACGTTCTTAGTATTCCCTTCCTTATGTGCATGAATATCTGTCCTTTTGAGAGGAATATCACTCATCCCGTGGTGGGGAGAGAGTGATAAGCGCAGATGAATAGGTATTGTGGAGAGGTTGAGAAGAATATAAGAAGAATAATGAAATAAGTGATGATATTGATAAGAATTTCATAAGAATGACGGAATGAGGATGCTTCTCTGGGGTTTCGATTATAATTATGAGTCGACCATAATCATAGTCGAAGCATCATGAGATACCTTATTGGGTTAAGGGATTAAAATAATTCGGAAATAACAATTGGTAATGAATAAAACATGAGATAAGAACTGTTGACCTTGTGCTTATTTGCTTATTATTTGATAAATTGTTTGCTTCATTGATGATTTAACTTGTGCTATTTGATTGTTTGGAATAAATTCTCTTGAAATTGTTTGTTTTTATAAACTTCAACATGATATATGCTTTTGTTTTTGAATGTGCTTTGATTATCCATCACCCAGTAATGGTTGGAGTTCACATCGTCATGGGTAGTAAGAGGTTGTTGCCCATTTATTTTAAGCGGCTGGAGGCTTTCCTCACTGTATTTAGTGATTGAAAGCAGCCCCCTTAATAATAGATGCTGGTAGCCCTCTCTACTTCATGAGTGGATGTCTCCAAGAGGTAAGTTTTTGTTCAAAAAGTGATTGTTAACTAAATTTTTATGCAGTTAATTGTAGAAAATTGAAAGGTTTTGCAAGTTAATCATATGTAATTGGAAGATTTTGAATGCTAATACTATATAAATTGAGAGTTTTATATTGGTAATTGTTGGAAAAATTGTGAGTTGTAGTTATAGATGTAAATTGATTTCATTTTGAGTGAACTTTTGTTGGTTAATTGCAAAGATATTGATGTTTGTTAAAGTAACTTAAGTTGTTAAAAATTAAATTTTTGCTCATGTGTTTGTGTTAACGGTGAATTAAGCTGAACTTTGGGATATCATTAGCAAATATAGTTGTTTATCATCATATTCATGATGTTAAATCTAAATTAGAGCGTATTGGTACTGAATTTGTGATTTGATGAAACTAATTTTAGGTTTCTTGTATGTTCTGGCCTTTCACTAGCCGAATTAGATTTTGGCACAAGTGTCTAGGATATGAGATTAACATTGGTTAAATACATGATTTCAGTGGTTTACAAGTATATGAACAATGTTTGGTTTGAAAGGGAGGTACATAAGAAGTTCTGGACCTTTGTCTTTCTTGTGACAATCTTGTTCGAAACATTACAAGAGAGTAAACTATAAGTTTGAAAGTAGTCGTTTTTGGTGTGCTATAAAGTTTTGAATTATAAAGGTTTGAACTACTAAATTGTTGAGGTTTAGTATGATTTGAATGAGAATTCTAGTGTCAGTGGAATGGTTTTGGATTAATGATAATTTAGGGGATTATTAGGGAGTACACTGTAATTTGATGACTTATAGTCATACTTTGGATATGAATTGGGAATTATGTAGGATAATATGTCAGATTTGAGTTCTTATCGGGAATTATGGAGTGAATACACTATGGTGATTATAGAGTTGAGGATTATTGGATAGGGATGACTGTTTAGGTTGTGAATGTAACTAGAGTAGCTATATATATTATTGGTGAACGATCTGTGTAAATTGACAATCTAATTCAGAGTATAAGAGAAACAATGAGATTTTATGATAGGTTATTAGTAGAATTTTATTTAAAGGTTAGGACCATTGGGGTTAGTGACGAATTCTGATGTTGTGATTATGACAAAACTAAATGGATAAAGAAGTTAGTTGAGATGAAGAGTGTAAGGTGAAATTGTAGTGAATGGTTTTAAATTGATTCATAGGAAATTGAATGCAGTTTGAAATGATTTTGATAAGGAAGTTGACATGGTTAGCTATATATTAGGTTAGAGTCATGTTGAAGGGAATCAATGGGTTGATCAATTGGAAAATAAAAGTGAACATATATTGTGAACATTGATTATATTAGATTTTAAAACAAGTAATTTGAAGTTAGTGTGACTAGTAAATGAAAGTTAGCTAGGAAATGAGGGATGAGTATTGGTGATCATTACAGATTGAATGAGGATAAACGATGAAGGATGGTGTGAAATGTATTAAGTGGTAGTGAAATTATTAGAGGTAATATGACGAATGTAAGGTTGACTTGTGTATTTTCTTTGTGTTAGCTGTATGTGTAGCGAATTTTGGGGACAAAATTCCTAAAAGGTGGGGTAAATTGTAACATCTCAAATTTTGATTAAGGTTAATTGGAAATTATTGAGGTGTTATTTAGGAAATTTGAGTTTTAGGGAGAAATTTATGGAGATTTATTGTTACTAAATCTTAATTTTTGGAAGATAAGAAAATATAGTTAAAATAATTATTTGGAGTTAGAAACTTTCATGAACAAGTATTTGGGATAGTAGATAATATTATGATGGAAAGAAGGGAATATAGTAATATATACAAACTTTTGGGTTAGAAATATAATTAAGAATAAACAATAGGGGAGTTAATGGTGATTTTCCATAAATCTTACTCTAAATTATTTTAAAATATATATATACTCCCTCTCATCTGTCGGCCCCCCCCCACTATCTTCATCATCATCTTCGTTCTTCTTCTTCGTCCTTCTTCTTCTTTTTCTCCCTTCGGCCACACGCACGGACGACGACGAAGGGTGGCCGGGATGGCGGCCAAGGCTGGCCGACCTCTGCAGCCTCTCCTCCCTTCTTCCTTATTTTTGACAAGAGCAGCGAACTCCCTCCTCCCTCCTCCCTCCATTTTTAATTTCTCTCTTCTTCTTCAAGCTCACCCACACTCCGATTTTTCACTCTCCCTCACACTTAATCCGTTTTGTTCATTCCTTACTCCTTGGATTTGCAAAAATCGAACTCGATCTGTTGTTGGGTGTTGTGCGTCGGCCTCTGCAATTTCCGGCGCCGGCGGTTTCATTTTCCGGCGTGGACGGCGGTGAGAGGTGTAAGGTTTGATTTTTCTTGGAGTTCTTGAACTGTTCTTCTATTTCCAACATTAATCGTCATTTTTCTTAGCTTCCCTCTCTCTTTCAGCTCGGCCAGCCATCAAAAGGCTGTTTCCGGCGAGCTTGTGCGGCGGCCGACGGCGTGTGAACCACTCTCCTCCCATTCTGGAACTTTGTAAGCTTCTAGTCTCTTGTGTAGTTGATGTTTCTCATAAAGCTTCCTCTTTAAGTTAGGGTTTCAAGTGGGTGTTTGAGTTGGGATGATTTTAATTAATTAAATGGAAGATTGAAAATAGATGTGTATCTTTCCTTTAAGAAATTTGAGTTTTCATGAGTGTGGATTATTAAACCTAGCTAGATGCAATATGAAAGTAATATGTGAAGTACATGATTGATCTGTGTAATGTTTGGGGTTTTATAACATTTTGAAAATTCTTCTATGTGCTTGGCTGAATGGTGTGCGGTGGGAGAACAGTGTTTAATATTGTTCAAAGTTTGGAATATGCTGGATTATAATTTCTTTTGAACTAAGGCTAAGAATTTTAGAGTGATTTATAACCAAAAATTGAAGTTTTGGACTATTTGATGTGATTGTGTGACTGGTTTTCAAAGTATGCTTGTTTGTTTGACGTTTCTAGTTTTGTTTCCTTCATAGGCAGTGTGAAATTGATGTTGTAAATTTGCTGCTGTGTGGGCCGAACTGGTACTGGTTTTAGGAGCCACTGTTCATGTCTCTATTGGCTGATTTAATTCATGAGTTTTGGGGAATTCATGATTATGTATTTTTGAAGTTTGTAAAGCATTTTCTGTGTATATAGTGTTCTAGGAATATGAAATGGAATCATATATGCTTGTTGTCTGTTTGGTTAATTGTGGAAAACTTTTATTAAGATTAATTAGCTAATGATTGATAATTAAATGAATGGTAAGAAATATTGAAAACTGTTTTGTAAATTCTGTGATTGGTGTGATTTTAATTCAAGCTTGGATTGAGGTTTAGACATTGAGTTTGAAGGCTCTTTTTATGGCTTAAGCATAATATATATATAAACTTAAAATTTTGATTTGCTTAGTTTAGAACTAAATAGAGTATAAAGTAGTTTGAGAAATAAAAGTAAATGGTGGTGAGGTGAGTGGGTTTAAAACTATTCAGCCCTTTAGTTCTTGATAACTAAATAGTTGGAGAGATGGAATTTATTTGGGGAACATACTAAAAGCTTCTAGCTTCAGGATATATTTGTGTGTGTAGGTGTGAATTTGGAGTTTTGGTTAAATTCTTGGAAAATAGGGCCTAAGGTTGGAGTTGTTGATGATTAATGTTTTAGTAATGGGAATGAAGTGTGAAATTGTTTGTGGATGTGCAAATGTGGATGATTGAGGATTAAAGTGATAAAAGATTAGAAATGATGATGATGGTGATTTACTCTTGCCTAGTTTTGAATGAGTTCATGAGTATTATGTTATTTGCAATTATGGCTTTAACAAAGACAATGAAGAATAAAAATTGGTGTATATGTGTTTGTTGCTTATGTTTGCTAAATTGGTAGTGGTTCTACATGAATGGCTGCCGGTTCTACGGTTGAAAGTAAAGATATTAGGGAGTTACATGCTGAACTGTTATGGGAACTAGAGGTAACATGCTTCATCTAGACGTAGTTAAGTTCAATGCAGTTTTGTAGTAGTAATGAGTGGTGGCTTTGATTTCAATTGGAAGTTGTGTTTAATCTAATTCGTGAGTCTATTATGCCATATGCTTTAAGCTAGGAAAAAGAAAAGAAAACAACAAAAACAAAGGGAATGTTATGTTTTCTTTTGGTACTTTACAGAATAGAATGGATTAGCTTGGATATTTGCATTGTGAGTTTCGGATTTATTGTTTCCTCTTTGGCAATTGGCTGAATGGTGCAATTTAGAAATTCTATTTGGTAAACCTAAAATAGAAATTTAGGTTACTTATATGTACTTGCTCTGTATTTGGTGAAATGGTTTGCTTTTATGTGATATTTGAACTGAACATGGATTATCTAATATTTAACTATGAGAATTGGAATTAAGAATGGGAAAACGGGTAGTAATGCGGATATGAAAGAGAGACGTTGAAGTACTATAAAGTGGAAATGATATTAATTTATCATTTTGCTCTATATTATTATAGGTGTGGATGCAAATAGGCTCCCGTGACATTAAGAAAGGTTGAGAAATCGCGTAAATGGCTAATGGGCGACAGGTAATCACACTTACCCTTGCTATAACATTGAGGGTGACGTTAGCTGGGATTTTCAAAATCCCTTTTCACCCTCCATATAAATATTATTTTTGAAGAGGTATTTTTATATAAAACAGGCTATCGGGTGCCTTTCAAACACGATTACTTTCATATAAAGAATTTGACTTATTATATGTAGTATCCTGCTGGTGGTATTGCTGGATATTATGGAATTGTGTGATATATTTGCAGGTGTTGGATATTGAGAGGTTTTGAGTATAGAAAAGGAATTAGTTGTGAGTTTAGATTTTGGAAAGATATTGTGGATAATAGATTGAAAGGTGATGTTGATGTTGATGTTGTTGTTGATTATTGAGGTTGTGATATTGAAATATTGAATGAGGTTGAGGTTGATGGATATGAATGATATCATTGTGGATGGGATATTGATGGTTAATGTGAGGTTTGCATGACACTGATATAAATGTACCATCGCGCGATGATAACTGTTCGATAGGCCAATCGACAGTTATTTGTACAGATGATCCGTTTCGGTTTGATTGGATCGGGGTTGATAGGTCAACTTATTGAGAAAAGTGACCTACGGTTATGGACATTGATTAGAGTCCAACCGCCCCTACGGTTATGGGCATTGATTAGAGTCCAACCGTTCCCATTCTGTAGTGGAAAACAGAATTGGGGTTCTCTCTCTGGAGATTGCCAGAGAGGGAAATTTGCTCCCTCATCAGAGAGGGGCACAGTGTCAAATCATATAGAGAAGATTAGATGCTTGAATGCCCCGGTATGGCACAATGCATCTACAGGTGAGTGTGAGAGTTGTGGGGTGGTGTAGTTGTAATGAAGGTAGAGGTGTTAAAGTGCATTGATTTGGGAAATGACAGAGAGACTGGTGTGATACATGGGAAGAAGGTTTGGTATATATATATGCGTGTATTATTGATTTTATAACTGAGGTACCCGTTAGACGCCCTCGCTACCGCACATCTCACTGTTATAGTGAGTTAAGCGGTGATTACTGGGACAATTTGTCTCATCCCACGATTACTGACATTTTTGCAGGTATTCATGCATAGGTGCAAGCTTCAGGAAAAGGGAATTAGGTAGTAGGAGTTATATATAATTTATTTGGTATTGTATATTGCCAATTTGTATAGGCCTGCATCTGCTTCCGCATGTAGTTATATTTATGTATTGTTAAATAATAGTTGGTTTTGTTAATTAACCATGTTAGGTAAATCCTTTCTAACATGGTTAGCTTTTAAATATCCATGATAGCATTCATATTGTATCAGGAGATTCTTTTCTATCATGGATATTATATAATCATTAGGAAATTCCTTTTCTAACTATGATAGAGATGTTGTTAATATGAATATTTCTTTTTCTATCATAGTTAGTAAAGATCTTATTGAACTAAAAGAGATGTCACAGGTTAATTAGTTAATTAGTAACAGATTATTACAACTTGGTTATCAGTATTTGGTGTACGATAACCTAGGACTGTGTTGCATTGCATGTAGATTGGCAATATACGTTCTTAGTATTCCCTTCCTTATGTGCATGAATATCTGTCCTTTTGAGAGGAATATCACTCATCCCGTGGTGGGGAGAGAGTGATAAGCGCAGATGAATAGGTATTGTGGAGAGGTTGAGAAGAATATAAGAAGAATAATGAAATAAGTGATGATATTGATAAGAATTTCATAAGAATGACGGAATGAGGATGCTTCTCTGGGGTTTCGATTATAATTATGAGTCGACCATAATCATAGTCGAAGCATCATGAGATACCTTATTGGGTTAAGGGATTAAAATAATTCGGAAATAACAATTGGTAATGAATAAAACATGAGATAAGAACTGTTGACCTTGTGCTTATTTGCTTATTATTTGATAAATTGTTTGCTTCATTGATGATTTAACTTGTGCTATTTGATTGTTTGGAATAAATTCTCTTGAAATTGTTTGTTTTTATAAACTTCAACATGATATATGCTTTTGTTTTTGAATGTGCTTTGATTATCCATCACCCAGTAATGGTTGGAGTTCACATCGTCATGGGTAGTAAGAGGTTGTTGCCCATTTATTTTAAGCGGCTGGAGGCTTTCCTCACTGTATTTAGTGATTGAAAGCAGCCCCCTTAATAATAGATGCTGGTAGCCCTCTCTACTTCATGAGTGGATGTCTCCAAGAGGTAAGTTTTTGTTCAAAAAGTGATTGTTAACTAAATTTTTATGCAGTTAATTGTAGAAAATTGAAAGGTTTTGCAAGTTAATCATATGTAATTGGAAGATTTTGAATGCTAATACTATATAAATTGAGAGTTTTATATTGGTAATTGTTGGAAAAATTGTGAGTTGTAGTTATAGATGTAAATTGATTTCATTTTGAGTGAACTTTTGTTGGTTAATTGCAAAGATATTGATGTTTGTTAAAGTAACTTAAGTTGTTAAAAATTAAATTTTTGCTCATGTGTTTGTGTTAACGGTGAATTAAGCTGAACTTTGGGATATCATTAGCAAATATAGTTGTTTATCATCATATTCATGATGTTAAATCTAAATTAGAGCGTATTGGTACTGAATTTGTGATTTGATGAAACTAATTTTAGGTTTCTTGTATGTTCTGGCCTTTCACTAGCCGAATTAGATTTTGGCACAAGTGTCTAGGATATGAGATTAACATTGGTTAAATACATGATTTCAGTGGTTTACAAGTATATGAACAATGTTTGGTTTGAAAGGGAGGTACATAAGAAGTTCTGGACCTTTGTCTTTCTTGTGACAATCTTGTTCGAAACATTACAAGAGAGTAAACTATAAGTTTGAAAGTAGTCGTTTTTGGTGTGCTATAAAGTTTTGAATTATAAAGGTTTGAACTACTAAATTGTTGAGGTTTAGTATGATTTGAATGAGAATTCTAGTGTCAGTGGAATGGTTTTGGATTAATGATAATTTAGGGGATTATTAGGGAGTACACTGTAATTTGATGACTTATAGTCATACTTTGGATATGAATTGGGAATTATGTAGGATAATATGTCAGATTTGAGTTCTTATCGGGAATTATGGAGTGAATACACTATGGTGATTATAGAGTTGAGGATTATTGGATAGGGATGACTGTTTAGGTTGTGAATGTAACTAGAGTAGCTATATATATTATTGGTGAACGATCTGTGTAAATTGACAATCTAATTCAGAGTATAAGAGAAACAATGAGATTTTATGATAGGTTATTAGTAGAATTTTATTTAAAGGTTAGGACCATTGGGGTTAGTGACGAATTCTGATGTTGTGATTATGACAAAACTAAATGGATAAAGAAGTTAGTTGAGATGAAGAGTGTAAGGTGAAATTGTAGTGAATGGTTTTAAATTGATTCATAGGAAATTGAATGCAGTTTGAAATGATTTTGATAAGGAAGTTGACATGGTTAGCTATATATTAGGTTAGAGTCATGTTGAAGGGAATCAATGGGTTGATCAATTGGAAAATAAAAGTGAACATATATTGTGAACATTGATTATATTAGATTTTAAAACAAGTAATTTGAAGTTAGTGTGACTAGTAAATGAAAGTTAGCTAGGAAATGAGGGATGAGTATTGGTGATCATTACAGATTGAATGAGGATAAACGATGAAGGATGGTGTGAAATGTATTAAGTGGTAGTGAAATTATTAGAGGTAATATGACGAATGTAAGGTTGACTTGTGTATTTTCTTTGTGTTAGCTGTATGTGTAGCGAATTTTGGGGACAAAATTCCTAAAAGGTGGGGTAAATTGTAACATCTCAAATTTTGATTAAGGTTAATTGGAAATTATTGAGGTGTTATTTAGGAAATTTGAGTTTTAGGGAGAAATTTATGGAGATTTATTGTTACTAAATCTTAATTTTTGGAAGATAAGAAAATATAGTTAAAATAATTATTTGGAGTTAGAAACTTTCATGAACAAGTATTTGGGATAGTAGATAATATTATGATGGAAAGAAGGGAATATAGTAATATATACAAACTTTTGGGTTAGAAATATAATTAAGAATAAACAATAGGGGAGTTAATGGTGATTTTCCATAAATCTTACTCTAAATTATTTTAAAATATATATATACTCCCTCTCATCTGTCGGCCCCCCCCACTATCTTCATCATCATCTTCGTTCTTCTTCTTCGTCCTTCTTCTTCTTTTTCTCCCTTCGGCCACACGCACGGACGACGACGAAGGGTGGCCGGGATGGCGGCCAAGGCTGGCCGACCTCTGCAGCCTCTCCTCCCTTCTTCCTTATTTTTGACAAGAGCAGCGAACTCCCTCCTCCCTCCTCCCTCCATTTTTAATTTCTCTCTTCTTCTTCAAGCTCACCCACACTCCGATTTTTCACTCTCCCTCACACTTAATCCGTTTTGTTCATTCCTTACTCCTTGGATTTGCAAAAATCGAACTCGATCTGTTGTTGGGTGTTGTGCGTCGGCCTCTGCAATTTCCGGCGCCGGCGGTTTCATTTTCCGGCGTGGACGGCGGTGAGAGGTGTAAGGTTTGATTTTTCTTGGAGTTCTTGAACTGTTCTTCTATTTCCAACATTAATCGTCATTTTTCTTAGCTTCCCTCTCTCTTTCAGCTCGGCCAGCCATCAAAAGGCTGTTTCCGGCGAGCTTGTGCGGCGGCCGACGGCGTGTGAACCACTCTCCTCCCATTCTGGAACTTTGTAAGCTTCTAGTCTCTTGTGTAGTTGATGTTTCTCATAAAGCTTCCTCTTTAAGTTAGGGTTTCAAGTGGGTGTTTGAGTTGGGATGATTTTAATTAATTAAATGGAAGATTGAAAATAGATGTGTATCTTTCCTTTAAGAAATTTGAGTTTTCATGAGTGTGGATTATTAAACCTAGCTAGATGCAATATGAAAGTAATATGTGAAGTACATGATTGATCTGTGTAATGTTTGGGGTTTTATAACATTTTGAAAATTCTTCTATGTGCTTGGCTGAATGGTGTGCGGTGGGAGAACAGTGTTTAATATTGTTCAAAGTTTGGAATATGCTGGATTATAATTTCTTTTGAACTAAGGCTAAGAATTTTAGAGTGATTTATAACCAAAAATTGAAGTTTTGGACTATTTGATGTGATTGTGTGACTGGTGTTCAAAGTATGCTTGTTTGTTTGACGTTTCTAGTTTTGTTTCCTTCATAGGCAGTGTGAAATTGATGTTGTAAATTTGCTGCTGTGTGGGCCGAACTGGTACTGGTTTTAGGAGCCACTGTTCATGTCTCTATTGGCTGATTTAATTCATGAGTTTTGGGGAATTCATGATTATGTATTTTTGAAGTTTGTAAAGCATTTTCTGTGTATATAGTGTTCTAGGAATATGAAATGGAATCATATATGCTTGTTGTCTGTTTGGTTAATTGTGGAAAACTTTTATTAAGATTAATTAGCTAATGATTGATAATTAAATGAATGGTAAGAAATATTGAAAACTGTTTTGTAAATTCTGTGATTGGTGTGATTTTAATTCAAGCTTGGATTGAGGTTTAGACATTGAGTTTGAAGGCTCTTTTTATGGCTTAAGCATAATATATATATAAACTTAAAATTTTGATTTGCTTAGTTTAGAACTAAATAGAGTATAAAGTAGTTTGAGAAATAAAAGTAAATGGTGGTGAGGTGAGTGGGTTTAAAACTATTCAGCCCTTTAGTTCTTGATAACTAAATAGTTGGAGAGATGGAATTTATTTGGGGAACATACTAAAAGCTTCTAGCTTCAGGATATATTTGTGTGTGTAGGTGTGAATTTGGAGTTTTGGTTAAATTCTTGGAAAATAGGGCCTAAGGTTGGAGTTGTTGATGATTAATGTTTTAGTAATGGGAATGAAGTGTGAAATTGTTTGTGGATGTGCAAATGTGGATGATTGAGGATTAAAGTGATAAAAGATTAGAAATGATGATGATGGTGATTTACTCTTGCCTAGTTTTGAATGAGTTCATGAGTATTATGTTATTTGCAATTATGGCTTTAACAAAGACAATGAAGAATAAAAATTGGTGTATATGTGTTTGTTGCTTATGTTTGCTAAATTGGTAGTGGTTCTACATGAATGGCTGCCGGTTCTACGGTTGAAAGTAAAGATATTAGGGAGTTACATGCTGAACTGTTATGGGAACTAGAGGTAACATGCTTCATCTAGACGTAGTTAAGTTCAATGCAGTTTTGTAGTAGTAATGAGTGGTGGCTTTGATTTCAATTGGAAGTTGTGTTTAATCTAATTCGTGAGTCTATTATGCCATATGCTTTAAGCTAGGAAAAAGAAAAGAAAACAACAAAAACAAAGGGAATGTTATGTTTTCTTTTGGTACTTTACAGAATAGAATGGATTAGCTTGGATATTTGCATTGTGAGTTTCGGATTTATTGTTTCCTCTTTGGCAATTGGCTGAATGGTGCAATTTAGAAATTCTATTTGGTAAACCTAAAATAGAAATTTAGGTTACTTATATGTACTTGCTCTGTATTTGGTGAAATGGTTTGCTTTTATGTGATATTTGAACTGAACATGGATTATCTAATATTTAACTATGAGAATTGGAATTAAGAATGGGAAAACGGGTAGTAATGCGGATATGAAAGAGAGACGTTGAAGTACTATAAAGTGGAAATGATATTAATTTATCATTTTGCTCTATATTATTATAGGTGTGGATGCAAATAGGCTCCCGTGACATTAAGAAAGGTTGAGAAATCGCGTAAATGGCTAATGGGCGACAGGTAATCACACTTACCCTTGCTATAACATTGAGGGTGACGTTAGCTGGGATTTTCAAAATCCCTTTTCACCCTCCATATAAATATTATTTTTGAAGAGGTATTTTTATATAAAACAGGCTATCGGGTGCCTTTCAAACACGATTACTTTCATATAAAGAATTTGACTTATTATATGTAGTATCCTGCTGGTGGTATTGCTGGATATTATGGAATTGTGTGATATATTTGCAGGTGTTGGATATTGAGAGGTTTTGAGTATAGAAAAGGAATTAGTTGTGAGTTTAGATTTTGGAAAGATATTGTGGATAATAGATTGAAAGGTGATGTTGATGTTGATGTTGTTGTTGATTATTGAGGTTGTGATATTGAAATATTGAATGAGGTTGAGGTTGATGGATATGAATGATATCATTGTGGATGGGATATTGATGGTTAATGTGAGGTTTGCATGACACTGATATAAATGTACCATCGCGCGATGATAACTGTTCGATAGGCCAATCGACAGTTATTTGTACAGATGATCCGTTTCGGTTTGATTGGATCGGGGTTGATAGGTCAACTTATTGAGAAAAGTGACCTACGGTTATGGACATTGATTAGAGTCCAACCGCCCCTACGGTTATGGGCATTGATTAGAGTCCAACCGTTCCCATTCTGTAGTGGAAAACAGAATTGGGGTTCTCTCTCTGGAGATTGCCAGAGAGGGAAATTTGCTCCCTCATCAGAGAGGGGCACAGTGTCAAATCATATAGAGAAGATTAGATGCTTGAATGCCCCGGTATGGCACAATGCATCTACAGGTGAGTGTGAGAGTTGTGGGGTGGTGTAGTTGTAATGAAGGTAGAGGTGTTAAAGTGCATTGATTTGGGAAATGACAGAGAGACTGGTGTGATACATGGGAAGAAGGTTTGGTATATATATATGCGTGTATTATTGATTTTATAACTGAGGTACCCGTTAGACGCCCTCGCTACCGCACATCTCACTGTTATAGTGAGTTAAGCGGTGATTACTGGGACAATTTGTCTCATCCCACGATTACTGACATTTTTGCAGGTATTCATGCATAGGTGCAAGCTTCAGGAAAAGGGAATTAGGTAGTAGGAGTTATATATAATTTATTTGGTATTGTATATTGCCAATTTGTATAGGCCTGCATCTGCTTCCGCATGTAGTTATATTTATGTATTGTTAAATAATAGTTGGTTTTGTTAATTAACCATGTTAGGTAAATCCTTTCTAACATGGTTAGCTTTTAAATATCCATGATAGCATTCATATTGTATCAGGAGATTCTTTTCTATCATGGATATTATATAATCATTAGGAAATTCCTTTTCTAACTATGATAGAGATGTTGTTAATATGAATATTTCTTTTTCTATCATAGTTAGTAAAGATCTTATTGAACTAAAAGAGATGTCACAGGTTAATTAGTTAATTAGTAACAGATTATTACATCAATCACTGCACTAAAAATTTGCTCATGAACAAATTTTTTAACTTTTTTTAACAAATTTGCACTAAAAAAATATATGACAAATTTTTTTGACTAAAATATCGGGTGAAAAAAATCATATAATAATTATTGTTTTTAAAACAAAAATTTAAACAAAAAAAAGCAATTTTTTTTAAAAAAATATATTATATTCCATCAAATCGCTGTTCATGAAGGAAAGATAGACAAATAAAAAGACACAATAAAACATTTACAGATATATATTAGATAAAAAAGATCATCATAATGGTAACACTAAAGATATAAATCTATAAGGCAAATTTACACAAAAAAATATGTGACCTTTTGCCAAAGAAAGCTATTGACTTTTTCCTTTAAACATTATGGATTTCCTATCCATTTGAGTTGTGTCTTGCTAAAGTTTCAAGGTTTATTACGTAAAAAAAAAGACAAAATAAAACATTTGCAGATATATATTAAGCCAAAAGATCATCATAATAGCAACACTAAAGATATAAATCTTTAAAGCAAATTCAGACAAAAAAAATGTGACCCAAATAAATTAGCCCAAGAAAGTAAAGAATACATTGTCAAAATAAATTCGCACAAGAAAGCAATCACATACAATAGTAATAGAGAATGTCAATCACTGCACTAAAAATTTGCTCATGAACAAATTTTTTAACTTTTTTTAAACTTTTTTTTCCAAATTTGCACTAAAAAAATATATGCCAAATTTTTTTAACTAAAATATCGGGTGAAAAAAATTATATAATAACTGAATCTTTTAAAAAAAAAAAATTTTAGAAAAGTTTTTTTTTAAAAAAAAAAAATTTTAAAAAAAATATATAATATTCCACCAAACACTGTTCATAAGGAACAGTGTTTGGTGGAACACTCTTATAAGTTATATTGTTTGCACTAAAAAAATATATGACAACTTTTTTTGACTAAAATATCGGGTGAAAAAAATCATATAATAATTATTTTTTTTAAAACAAAAAAAACCAATTTTTTTAAAAAATATATTATATTCCATCAAATCGCTGTTTATGAAGGAAAGATAGGCAAATAAAAAGACACAATAAAACATTTGCAGATATATATTAGATAAAAAAGATCATCATAATGGTGACACTAAAGATATAAATCTATAAGGCAAATTTACACAAAAAAATATGTGACCTTTTGCCAAAGAAAGCTATTGGCTTTTTCCTTTAAACATTATGGATTTCCTATTCATTTGAGTTGTGTCTTGGTAAAGTTTCAAGGTTTATTAGGTAAAAAAAAAAGACAAAATAAAACATTTGCAGATATATATTAGGCCAAAAAGATCATCATAATAGCAACACTAAACATATAAATCTTTAAGGCAAATTCAGACAAAAAAATGTGACCCAAATAAATTAGCCCAAGAAAGTAAAGAATACATTGCCAAAATAAATTCGCACAAGAAAGCAATCACATACTATAGTAATAGAGAATGTCAATCACCGCACTAAAAATTTGCTCATGAACAAATTTTTTAACTTTTTTTAAACTTTTTTTCCAAATTTGCACTAAAAAAATATATGCCAAATTTTTTTAACTAAAATATCGGGTGAAAAAATCATATAATAACTGAATTTTTTTAAAAAAGTTTTTTTTTTAAAAAAAGTTTTTTTTTGAAAAAAATATATAAATTCCACCAAACACTGTTCATAAGGAACAGTGTTTGGTGGAATACTCTTATATATGAACAGTGTTTGGTGGAACACTCTTATAAGTTATATTGATTGATATTGATGATGACGATGATGATGATTGATTCACAACTTCCTTAAAGCATGTCTTCCTTCGAAAAAATGTGAGTTAACGAAGGAATAAAATATGTAAAGAAGTCAGTGCCCGAGAAAACCTGTGAATGAAGTGAAATCTCCTATTAACTTCTGAAAAATTTTATATAATTTATTCTGCTGAAATAAATTTCATTTGATGCAATGAAATCTTACTTATACGTACAACATCCCTGATACCCAATTCCAACAACAAAGCCACAAAAGACGTAACTCTATCTTTCTCACATACAAAAACAAAGTTTATTTCCTATCAATGGGTAAGGTGGAAATATTAATAGATAAGAAGGAGAAAGAATGATAATAATGAAAAGTAAAAAGGGTAACAACAGACAAAGATGGTCCATATGGAAGGTGAAAAAAGGGAAGGACATATGGAGGGGCATACAATAATTAGAAATGAGTAGGTTGCCATGTGCAATCAAGAACATGTGCACCTTCTCTTATGTATTAATTATACAAAGAAAAATAATTAGACCTTCTTTCTTTGTCCTTCTAATTATTTATTTCTTCCTCACCAAACCCTACTTTTCCTAATCTCTCTATTATGGCCTCCCACCTTTTGACTGCTTAACTTCCAAACACAACATTTAGTTTCAGCTTGATTTATTGCATCCTTCTCGTCTCTTTGAATGCATCATATCATATATCGTTGAGTTTGTTTGATTAGCTTTTACCAACATGATTTTTATCCCAAACAACTGTTTTAAATTGAAGTGCTTTTTTTAACTGAATTTAAACTGAAGTACTTCAGATAAAAGTCAATCAATTAGTGTAAATTAATGTGATTTGTGATTGTATATAATTTTATAAAAAAGTCAGTTTGATATATACATAAACACATTTTCAAAATGTTAAATACTACCTCCGGTCTCTAATATTAGAGCTCGACCCTTAAATTGTGTTTCTTTATAAAATTGTTAAAAGTTAATTCAAAACAATAAATATGTTTGAAATATAAATTTTTTTAATATTACCCTATATATAAGCTTGCGTATTAACTAACGAATACTATAAAAGAGAGTGTTAATGATTAAGAACAAAATAAGAAAAATATATTAAATGATGAAATAATTTAAGGTAGACAAAAAAATTATCAAATTTTGAGATCTTAAAACAAGTCTATTTTGTAAATATAAGAGACATTTATTTCATTTGTAAGGGACTATATATTTCTTTCTCTTATAAAAAAAAAGGGACTATTTCTTTCTACTACACCCAGTCCTATTGTTGCTAAAAGTTGAATTTTGTGAATAGGAAAAGAAATCACTTTGGGAGTACCTCGATTGAGTATTGGTTAGTTGCATTAGTGGCATTTTTCCATGTGGTGGTTTATGGTTCAACTCAGAACCTTCAACTTTTTTATGGGACTCACTCATGATTTATGACTAATTATAACTGTAAGTTATTATGTTTGGTAACACAATTATGATTTAAAAGTCTTGAATTCTTAAGTTTACTTAATTAACCATTCCTTTGAAAAAACAATACAACATATTATAGGCTTTTTAATGAAAATATGCACAAATTTTAAATAAAAGTAGGACAAAAATATTTTTGCGATAAAAATTTAAATCAAACAAATCACTAATGATTGAATTATATGTTTGACATGGTATAATTTAGGCATATATAATAATTCACCCATTTTTAGACAACCATTTTTTCGGTAATAATTTTGTAGGGACTCTAATTGCAATGTGACACATTACCAGCTATGTAACTATAACTCAATAACACATATTTCTTGATGACAAGATCCGTATCAAGCTCTTTGATTTCAATAACGGCCTAATTCACTACAAGAAATTTTGTGCGTAGTCACAGGAAAAAAATTAGTTGCATGTCGCAGAATTATGGCGCGACAAAAATGCTTATATCGCGGTTTATTGAATCAGGATAAAAATGTTTGAGACGAAGTCACATTTCCCAATTTTCAAAAACTCGTGACACAAGAAGAAAGAGGTGCGATAAATAGAAATGTTTGTTGATTTTGTCTATTGTTGGGCAAAAAACTCGACATATGTTGTTGAAGAGCCATAAAAATGATTCAAATAATATTTATTTTTTATTTTATTGGTTACAATTTTAGCTAACATTTATTATTTATTTTTTTGATATAATGTTTTTGACCAGAATTTACTTCATATTTATTATTTATATTATCACTTTAAAATTCTGTAATCGATAAGGAATAGTAGAGAAAGGTCCTTTACTGCAAATTAATGGGAAACATATTATAAAAAATAAAAAAAGTAGAGAGACATGTGCTTAACTTGGAAAATAGAAAATGAACAAAATTAGTTGCGATAGAAGACTATTGTATGGGGGGCAAAACTGAACAAGAAAGTGAACATACATACCACAATAATGTTTAAGTAAGAAGAGAGCTCTTTCTACTAAGCGAATATATTTAGAGGGCAGAAGAAGGGGAAAGAATATATGATTTAGAGAGTAGAAGACTAAAAAATGAGCAAGAGAAAATGTGAATAAATATATATTTTATATAGAGTGTAGAGAACATATGTCACCATTTTTACATTTTAAATTTAAATACATGTTGCACCATGCTAAGCAACTTGTATAAAGCAAACGGTCCATTTTATATCACGCGCCAAATGTCACCCCATATTGCACCACATGCTCTTTTGAATTAAAATAAACATATCGTGCACGTTGCATGACATATATTTTTTAATTTAAAAATACAAGTAATGCAACGTATACTACATGTCTGAAACAAATGGCCACATAACTGTTGAGTTATGTGACTATGTTATGTCGGGCAATATGACGTGATATCAATTTTTGAATTAAAAAAATTGCCGCGCCGACTTTGGGCGACATTGTTTATAAAATAAAAATTATATCTTTCAAATATTTTTATAATAAATTTTAAAGTGTGTTGCAGTTTTCCAAATTCATTACATAGTCTTTCATATGTTTTAGTTTTAATTTCTGCGACATATGTGCCCGATTACAAGTTATATGTGCCCGATTACAAGTTTTTTTCCTTGTAGTGATTGGTGGTTTGGAGAAATGATTTTTGCACTGTTTTTAGGATAAGAATTTAATACTTTACATTATAATAAAAAATTATATAATTCCTTAAAAAAATAGCAGTGTTTTACTCTTAAGTCACGGGCGCGCCCAAATGTTAAACCCGCATTCCCTCTTTATGTGGTAATATTTTTAAGAAATATTAAAATATGTGAAATTAAGTTTTTTATTTCAAACTACTCCATGTTATATCAATTCACATGACCTCTTTTTTCCCCAACAAATTGTGGATCTGAGAAGTTTTTATATAGGTCCTCTTTACGAATTTTCTTTTAAAGTCTAAACACTATATTCATGACTTTGCATAATCTGATATACTACTGAAAAACAAAAGTTAAAAGAGAAAGAATCTATCAAGTTGACCGTGGAAACAAAGTATTTGCCAGTACAAATTAACTTAAAACATGCTTTCCATTTGCACCTATCATGTAAGGATATGAAACCAAGTGTGGGTTTAATCTCCATGATAGTAATATACATAAATTAATATTTTAAAAGGGTGTAGGAATCTCTCATTGATTCACTGGTTTACTTTATCCTAAATATATATGGATGCAAAATGAAAATAACACCCTCTAAAATATTTTAGAAATAAAAATCTTAGAGAGGAAAGAAATAAAAATAGAAGCAATTCTTGGTTGATTTTTTTAAAAATTTACCCATATTAAACACCAAGAGAATATTATTTCTTAGAAGTGTAAAAGAAAAATTATATTAAATTTTAAATAGGTACAACCTTAAATAAGTGTAATTATTCTCATATAGACATTTATCCCGTGTTTGGTTGGATAGAAAACTTGGAGAGGAGAAAGTATGGAGGAAAATTAGGAAAGAAAATAAATTTTATTAGTTTAGATTTGAAGGGAAAAAAAAGCAGGAAGGAAAAAAGTGGGGGAGTAAAAAACCCATATGGGCCCGTTTTCTTGTAAAAAAAGGATAAAATGAATTCTCCCTTCTCTCTGTTCTCTTTCCCAATTTTCTGCCCAATTTTACACAACCTGAGTGATGTATTTATCTTTTGTTCTAAAATGTGTCTTATAACATGGTCGGATTATTTTTCACTCTTGTGAAAAATTAAAACTCACACAAGTAGTCTCTTTTTCTCTGCCTAATTTGACTTGAAGTACTTGAAAGATTCTCCTCTATGCATCACGCATATATGATCCACTATAGCCATACACATCAAAAGCAAAAGCAACGCGGTTGTTAGTTATGGAAGGCAAGAGGTTAGAAAAAAATCTTATAATTTTCTAAAGCCACTTTACGTAAATGTCAAATTGTACCTTTTACTCACTTTTGTCTCCCTCGCCCAAACACATTCTTAAGAATTTTTTTATCTTAAAAGTGACAATTATCAATCACTAAGTACTTCCTTCTCCGTATCTAAAGATAAGAGTTAGTTGATTATTTTTGGAGAATTCTAAGAAAACTAAATCAATTGCTTAAAAATTTATTTTCCTAAATTTTTTCTTGAAATAGCTTATTTGACTTATAAGTTAACATATTATATGTTATAATTAAGTTATTCATTTAATTTCAATAATTTTTTTCAAAAAGTCAATTAACTCTTATATTTAGCAACAGAGGAAATAACTTCGTATCCCCTACACCAAGTATAAGTCTAACAAAATCAGTTACCCCTCACACAAATTGCTCATATTGATGAATCAATAGTGGATGTAATTTACGTACTAGTCAAGTGTTTTGAGCTATGACTATTTTCAAGTGCTCAATCGGTAAATATTTCTACAACTCATGTTTGAACCTTAAAGCATATCCTCTTGCAAGATATGATCTGTAAAAACTCCTGCAAAAGCTCGCTCTTTAAGGATACGTTTAGTTGCACTAAAGTTGGGAAAGTGAGTTGAAAATAAATTAAAAAGTTAAGGGTAATATGGTCATTTACATATATTTCGGGCCCACAAGTTTTCTCTCTCCATCTCACACTTATCGTGGGGCCCACAAACTTTACTCTCTCATCATTACCCTCACTTTCCATCTTACACTTTCCATTTCTAATTCTTTAACAAACTTTCCTACAACCAAACAAGCTCAAATCTTAGGGTGTCCCGACTTAAGTTAATTCATGAAAAATATAAACTTAACTTTTATTTATCTAGAAAAATAGTTGACGCATGTAAATAATTTTGTAAATGTTCTTAAAACCTTAAAGTACGGCATAACTATAGTAGTAAATACAAGATCCAATTCTTGTAAACTTTCATCTATGAAAATTGTGGATGCATATAAACACAAATGAGATCCCATTTTGATTGCTAATGAACTCTCCGACACTTGAACCTTTCTCTGTCTCCATGTCTCTGTAATCTTTCCTATATTCACGCCGCTCTCTCACTCACACATCACACTCTTTCTCTTCTCTTCACTGTCCTTTCTGCAAAAGCAAAAGCACTTACCTCATCTTCATCTTCTTCATTTCCCTCATCACACCATTGTTAAACCATCCCATTTCTTCTACTTTGAATAATTGTCCTCATCACAACCATGCCTCACTTCTCTTTCTCAAAGCAAAACACAAGTGATCACTTCTCTTCCATTATCTTCAACTTCTGCTTCTCCATCTTCTCTCACCCTCTTTACTTCTCATACTTCATCTTCTTCTCTCCTTACATTCTCAAGCTTGTCTCTTTCCTTTCACCTCTCTTCATTACCACCACCCTCCTCCTCCTTGCTCTCTTCATTGTTTCTCCTAGCTTCCTCTTCTTGGATACTAATGGTAACTCTCATGAATCTGAATTCTCTGACTCCAAATTGGGTTTTCTCCATTCTAGTTTTCAGACTCTTATTCTGTGGCTTCACTCAAAAACTAGCCAAAAAGATGAGGAAAGTGGGTGTCTTGAAGAGTTTGAAGCTAACTTGGTTATGTTTCAAGCCTTCATCTTTCAAGCCTTGGAGTCAAAACCACATGAAGATGAAAATAGTCCACAATGCCTTGAATTTGATGATCCAGTTGATAAATATGTGACAGTTTCAGAAGAAGGAAAAAGCCCTGGGAGCTTGTGTCAAGAAAGTGAAGAACTCTCGTTCTTTAAACAAGTGGTTGGAGATTCAATCCCTAGCCCTTGTGAATGGAGCAAATTCACAAGCCAGTTATCTACTCCCTATATGGGATATCAGAACAACGAGGGATTAGTCTCACTTGATACACAGGTGGAGATACCCTTGGAAAACCAAAAAAAGAAAGAAAGTGAAGAATTTGAAGATTTGAGTCATCATCAGAAAGAAGAAAAAGCAAGTGGAGAAATGAAAATCCTAGAGAGTTTGTTCATAGAAAATGAAGAAGACTTTGAAGGTATAGTTCATAAAAAAGAAGCTAAGTTTGTGGAGTCAGAAAAAGAGACCAAATTGATGGACAGTTTTAAAAAAGTGGAATGTGAAGGAGAAAATAAGGTTCTTGAGGGTATGTTGAAGAAGGAAGAAAATGAGGAGAAGAAAGGGAAAATAATTGGGGTGAGAAGTGGATTCAAAGTGATGAGTAAATCTCAAAGAGTTCTAGAAGCAAGTCTTGGTAGTCCAGAGAACAATTGGGTATACAGTGAATCAAATCACTTGGGGAGTTTTGGATCAATGAGAAAAGAAAAAGAATGGAGAAGGACATTAGCATGCAAGCTCTTTGAAGAGAGGCACAATAACAGCAGCAACAAAATGAGCAGCAACAATGTTAATGGAAGTGAAAGTGAAGGCATGGATTCACTTTGGGAGACATATGAGACAGAATCCAGCAAACCCAAGAATAACAATAGCAACAAGAAGAAGATGTTGATGAAGACAGTTTTGGAGAAGAGCTATACCAAGAAGAGTACTGAGAGTAAGTATTATGATCCAGAGGATGAATATGATGATGAGGATGATGAGGAGGAAGAAGGAGAAGAGGGGATCAAATTGTGTTGCTTGCAGGCTCTGAAATTCTCAACAGGGAAGATGAATCTGGGAATGGGGAAGCCTAATCTTATGAAGATCTCTAAAGCTTTCAAGGGCATTGGATGGCTTCATCAGCATGTAGGCAAGCATGGAAGAAAGGGGTAAAATTGGGAATTTTTTTTGTCATGCTTATTACTCTCTCAAATTTTTTTTATTGCATAGAAATTGTGTATTTTCTTTTAGGGTGTCTAGTAAATAAATTTCCCCTCTTTTTTTCAGTTGATTTATTATAATGGAGCTCATTTTATGGGAATCAAATCAAAGTCCTAGTGATGTATCAAAGTCCTAGTGATGTTTAGTTAAAACTTTTCTCATGCTTTTTTCTGTGTTATTCACAAGAAAGGATTATGAAGCGATAAAGTAATGTCATCCAATCTTTCAAAAATTAAAAAATCATGTAATTAATGGGCATTTTGGGAATGTTGTTCAATCATCATTCTTGGCCGGCTATCAACTTACTGTTTTGGAGATGAAATGGTCATTGACATTTGTTAGTACACTGCACTACTGCAGTGTGCTTGAAATGGAACCTGACGATTTTTCTGGTTTCTTGCTGTGCACGTCACTATTCACATGTGCTCTAAGAACTTGCTTATTTAGACTCTTCATGCCAACAAAAAAAGATTTGGATTCTTAAATTTTGTAGTGGTTTTTTTTTTTTTTTTTGCAACTGGATTATGCTTTTCTAGCAGATTTGCAGAGAGTTCTCTTTGCATATCTTAATGTTTTCCTCTGCTCTTATAGAAGATGCAACAGAATATAAAGTTGGGGTAATTAATTAGAGGTCCCCCACAAGGGAGTTAATACTGGAAAAATCTCAAAAGTTGAAAATATTAATGTAGGGTTCTAAGGGAACTCACATTAATATATTTAAAAAGTGAAAAGACAGTTTTATCCCCTAGCCTAAAAAACAATTACCCCTCCCTCCTCCCCCTACCCCCACCCCTTCCTCCTCCCTCCTCTCCCCCCACCCTCCGCCCCCCCCCACCCCCAGCCTCCTCCCTCCTGTCTCCTCCCTCCTCTCCCCCACCCCACCCTCCGCCCCCCCACCCTCCACCCCCCACCCCCCACCCCCAGCCTCCTCCCCTGCCCCCCCACCCTCAGCCTCCCTCCTTCGCCCCCACCCCCTCGGCCCCCCACAGCCCCCCACCCCCACCCCCCTCGGCCCCCCACAGCCCCCCCACCCCCCTCGGCACGCCACCCCCACCCCCTCCCCCTCCCTCCTCGGCCCCCCACCCCCACCCCGTCCCCCCTCCCTCTTCGGCCCCCCACCCCCACCCCTCCCCCTTCTTCCTCCTCGCACCCCCACCCCCAGCCCTCCTCCCTCTCGCGAGGGGGGAGGGGGTGGGGGTGGGGGTGGGGTGCGAGGGGGGGTGGGGGGGCTGTGGGGGGCCGAGGGGGGAGGCTGAGGGTGGGGGGGCAGGGGAGGAGGCTGGGGGTGGGGGGTGGAGGGTGCGGGGGCGGAGGGTGGGGTGGGGGAGAGGAGGGAGGAGACAGGAGGGAGGAGGCTGGGGGGTGGGGGGGGGCGGAGGGAGGAGGAAGGGGTGGGGGTAGGGGGAGGAGGGAGGGGTAATTGTTTGTTAGGCTAGGGGGTAAAACTGTCTTTTCACTTTTCAAATATATTAATGTGAGGTCCCTTAGGACCCTACATTAATATTTTCAACTTTTGGGATTTTTCCAGTATTAACTCCCTTGTGGGGGACCTCTAATTAATTATCCCTATAAAGTTCCAATAGACTTATTTTTGCTATTTTATTACGGATTACTTGTACAACTTTTGCAAATTAATCTATCATGTTCATTTAGTTGTTCAGTGATTAGATTTAACTATTCCATAAATATTTTAAAAGATGGAAATTGAATAGCTATCAATGTCCTTCAAGAGAGGATTTCTGTTCTTCAAAGTTAGAACATTAGAAAGGAAAATATATGTGAATTAAAGAATAATGAGCCTTTTCAGACTTTAAATTTTGTCAATTCTCTTTTACGTTCTAGATATTAATTTTAACATATAAAAGGGAATCAGATTAAATAGTTTCAAATCTCATTGGGCTTGTCATGTTGCTACTTGCTTCTATTCATCCTATAGTTTCCTTCTTCTGAAACTTAAAAGCAGATATTTTTTTTAAGGAAAGAAGACAAAAAAGTCTCTCGAAATATATGTGCAAAAAACAAAAAGATACAATAGCATTACTTAATCTTTATGAAGTGTAGCTGCCATGTGTTTAAAAAAATTAATGAAATTACTTAATACCCATTAAATAGAATTTTTTGTGGAATTGCCTAAGCCCACCCTAGCAAGGTATAGGGAGCGCACTAGTATGGACTGTATACCCAAATCGTTGGAGTAAATTTTGCATTTAATTTAAGCAAATGATCAACTGGAGAAATTATAAACATTTTATTCCCACAATTGGCCCATAATTGCACTGTTAATTAGTTTCATTTAGAGTTCTAACACATTGTTTACTATTAGAATAATTGAAACTAAGGAAATAAATGTTTAACGCTTTTCCACAACTAAACTATTAAGTTCGTTAGCCACTCAAACAATGCATGTGCTCAATGCTATAATCCACTAACAAAGTTAGCTTTTTACTGAAGCATTCAATCAAAATATCAATTCACATAACTAAATGAAGTTAAAAGCGAAATGTTAAGCATCCATAAAGATTAAATTGACTATAAAGCTACAACAACTCTCATGAAAACATTGGATACATCTAAATGTCATTAAATGCTTCCTAAAACCCTGTAAAACATAAAAATACAACAAATGTGGAAGAGATTTGGAGATCAACACTCCTCCATTGAAGCTCCAAACTCAACTAATAATTGCCTTTGCCACCAAGAATAAAGGTCTCTAACTGCAGCTACTCAATTTGATAAAATGGGAATCCTCATGGGAAGATCACAATTTAAATTTGATTTACTTAATACATGCTTCTAATTACTAGTTTAGCTTGGTTATACTTTAAAATTCCAAAAATTGCGATGATATAGACAATCACTTATTTAAAACCCATTTTCAGCAATGAAGCTAATCGGAGAAACAAAGGTAAAGGAGAGGAAGGAAAGTCACTTAACTCCGGATATGTATATAGTTGGCCGGATTAGCTTCGTGATAAGGAGCCGCGAGAATGGGAAAGAGAGAAGAAGGAATTGAAGAAACAAGAATAAAAAAGAAGGAAGAAAATGAATAAAAATGAAATAACATATTCCCTCCAGTCCTAAATATGACCTAATTGACTTTTTTTGGAGATGTTAAGGTTACAAAATATGTTATTAAATTATGACATATCTAATATATTTTTATATTATTCATTAGTTTATAGGTTACATAAACTAGTTTAAGGGGAAAAATTAGGTAAATCAATTTATAATTGACTTATATTTTGCTTTCTTAGGGATTTTCAAAAAAATAAACTAGGTCTTATATTTAGGACCTGGGGGAGTATTTTCTTAAGGCAAAACTAAAATTAATTTTTGATATCCCATTACAATTTTCTTCCACCATAATATTTTGAGTTTCAAATAATTTCCCTAACTATTTTTATTAAATTAAGGGAGAAAATAAATCTCTGAAAATCCCCAAAAATATCTCAAACTCTATAAATTTATTTATTAAGTTCTCACACTACTTTAATTAATCTATAATCAATCTTAAATTATCAATCATTAATTAATTTTTTGGGATATAACATCAAATGTGTTTTATTACCAAATGATTGTGAAATGTATTTTAAGTTTATAATTAGGATAGTTATCAGGTATAAATGCCATTGTTTTCTTTTCACTTGTATGGGCAAACATCACAACTTGGGTAAGGTTACTTAATTTGAAATTGTTTGGGCCTTTATTGGTTAAGGTTGGACAGCGGGCTATATAATACATCACATTTATCGTTTAGGTTGAGCACACTTTGTCCACCATGCCTATTCCCACCTTTACATACACTAAGGACAAAATATAAAAGAGAACGTACTATGTGAAAAAAGACAAGGAATGAGGAGATAATTAGTTAAGGGTTAAATAATAAAATGCATTGAATGATTTAAATTTGAAGCAGTCACAGAAAAAGTATGGTTGGGGTAATAGATTGTGTACAAATTAAAAAGAACTGAAATAAAATAGAGAAAATGGCAAAAAATACTTAATAAATTTGAAATTTTGGATTTGAAATTTGCAGCTGCTAATATCTATTCTTAAATAGTCAATGTAATGACTACTAGTTAATATTAGAGCTATTCAAGTATTGGGAGAAGAAGGCTGAGACATTATTTGTGTCCTGATTTCGGTACCGGTATCGAGGGGGTTCTGGACCCACCAGAGTGGGACCGAGACATGGACCAAGACCGAGAAAATCCCATTTTTCTTTGAAATAATATCATTTATCAAGAAAAAACGAAGTACATGTGAATATTTATACTTTGGTAATTAATAACATAATATACTTAATTTTAATATCACATAATTACTTATATAAACAAAAACTTAATCATACAATAACTATTTTATCCAACAAATCCTTTTACATACACTACGTCTAAAGTCTCCAAAATATAGTGTTTAAACAAGACAACAACCATAATTAAATTTAAACATCCAAATTCAAATAAAAAACATTGTTAAAAAGAAAAAAGAAATTCAAAGCATTTGCTAAAAATTCTCATTCCATATTCGATTCTTTCTCTTCCTTCGTAATTAAATGATGGAATCAATAAATCAATATAATTAATTAAAGAATTCTTTTTTTACCAAAATTAAATCTCAAATAAGATAATATCTTAACAATCCGTCGTTGAATTTTTTTTTTATTTCACAATCATTGATTGAAAATTTTGAATCTTTTTTTCTTTTGCTCTGAAAAAATTTTGAATCTCGATTGCTGAAACAATATTAGAATGGTATAGTAATATGGTTCTGGTTTTCCTACTAATCATTCTGATGAGTAAGGAAATTCGAGTATACATATAGGCCGTTCACATCTTACTCCATTTAGATAGTTTATATTTAATTATATTCTAATGGATAATTTAAAATAAATATAGGGTAAAGGTGCAAAAATATGACTAAATTTTACCCTAAGTTGCATTTCTATGACTAAAGTTTCGCAAGGAGCAAAAATACCACCAAACTTGGGATCGAGGTGTAAAACTATGATTTCCGTCAACTATGACGGTGTTGAACGTTAGTCTTCGACTTGTAGGATGCTAAGTGTACAATAATGACCATGTGACATGCTGAATAGACTTTTTATTGGTGTTATGTGGAATAAGGGGTAAATGTATTTAAAGTAAATGTACTTTGAGTGCAAATATGGGTCTGTTGTTAGAATAAAATAATCATATTTTTTGCATTATTTTAAATACATTTACCCCTTATTCCACATAACACCATGTCACATGGTCATTATTGCACACTCAGCATCCTACAAGTCGAAAACTAATGGTCAACACCGTCATAGTTGACGGAAATCATAGTTTTGCATCTCGATCCCAAGTTTAGTGGTGTTTTTGCTCCTTGCGAAACTTTAGTCATAGAAATGCAACTTAGGGTAAAGTTTAGTCATATTTTTGCACCTTTGCCCATAAATATATAAAGACTGCCCATATATGAGATTTAGATAGTCTATGTTTATAAACTCTTCTCACTTACGGTTTTAACAAGTGATAAGATATTGGAATTCATACTTTTTAGCATGACTCACTTGCTTTTATATACACTTTTTGGAGATTTTATACATATCTTAGAGGCTAAACTATAGGAAGGATACATAATACTTTTGGTTGCACATTTCTTCCTCATTTTTGTCAAAGTTGTTATTTTGCAAGGTATTTTTGTATTAGGAGTTGAAGGCAAACATTTGAGAAGTCAAAGATGGTTGAGGAGCATGCTTGGAGCATTCTATTTGCTTGGGAGAAATCAATTTTCATCAAAACAGAACGGAGCCACGGCATGATTCTATGTGTAAATTATGTGCCGCGACCCAATTTGAATTTCAGCCACCAGAGAAAAACCATGCCGCGGCACAGTTATCTACCACTGTTTTGTGCCGCGGCACCATCGCGAACAGGAATGCCAAAACGCACAAACTGAACTTTTAGGGTTTTAAAAGGCCAAAAACAGATTTGTTAAGCATTCTTGACTTCTTGGAGCACTTGGGAGTATTTGGCTATGCTAGGGCTTGCTTTTTGGTGGAGATTGAGCTAGGGTTTGGAGTTGCAAAGAGATTTGGACTTCATTTCTTGGTTTTTCCTCTCCTTTTTCATTCTCTACTCTTGTTCATGTTTGTGTTAATGTATATTCTCATGGATTTGTTGAACATGAGTGGCTAAATACTTTTATTCTAGGATTATTTTGAACCTTTGTATGGATTAGCTCTTGATTTTTCCTCTCCTTTTGCGATTAATGTTATATATGTGTTTATTTCACTCTAGACTTAATGCTTCTAAATGCTTGATCACCATTTAGTTGATTTGTTCATTTGACTTATGACTTGAGAGAGCTAGGTTGAGTGTAGAACTTGAGTGAAATAGTGTAAGAACTTGAAGTTTGCATGACAAATGAATGGTTTTGTTGATAAGATAGAGATATACTTATTGACCTTGCATAGCCACATTAGGGTTGAAGCTTAAAAATTGGGTTTTATTAATTGTAACAAGAGATTGAGCGATTAATGGAATTAAACACTTGTTCTTGACTCGACGGAGCGTTTACAAGTACATTAGAACCCTAGGTTAGCACATATATATCTATTAAAAGCAATTGTGAGAGGAGACCATTTTAAGGTTAGGAAATACAAGGGGGATAAATAATCTTAGAACCCATTTCATGCTTGAAGTCAATGAATCACTTGTTTATAGTTTTTCTTATTTATTTTTATGGTTACCCTTCACATCTTGATATTTGAATCACTCAAATTGGGTGAGAGTGCTATAATCATTACTTGACCGGGTTTTGGAACCAAATCCTCGTGGGAACGATACTCTACTTATCATTTTATTACTTGGCGCGGCCCGTGCACTTGCGGAGCGAACAAGTTTTTGGCGCCGTTGCCAGGGATTTGTGTCCCAAAACCGTCCTTGGTCAATCTTGATTAGAGCACTAGTAACTTAAGCTTGAGTTTGTATATATTTGTTTGTGTGTTTCTTTTTGTATTTGTTTTCTTGTGTTCATGTGTATATTTGTTCTTTTTGTGTGTCTTTGTGTTTGTTAGTTTTTCTTTGAATTTGTGTATGGATTATCCTTGGTGGACTAATGGGGCAAGAGATGAATTTGAGCATGATAATGATTATCCAACTTCTTATTTTGACCCTAATGCTTTTCAAACTCAATATGAGTACATTTGTTGTGATCTTTGTGGAGATAATCATTATAATGAGCAATGCCCCCATTTTTAAACCATGGATTTTGTAGAGGATGATTGTTCTAAGGTTCAACCTAATTTGCATGATTATTCTTTTAACCTTAGTTGGAATCATGAACATTCATTGTCTTGGGATCCAAATTATTCTTTCCCTTCATATTCACCACCATTTCAAATATCATCCAATAGTGTAGAGGAGTCTAGTTCCAGTCATGAGAAGATGTCAAGAATAGAGGATATGCTCCAACGTTTTATGGATAATGAAAATGAGTATAGAGCTAAGGATGATGAAAAATTGAGTGAACAAACATTAGCTCTTGATAACTTAGCAATCAAGGTAGGTGAACTAACTTCTCAAATTGAGTCTTTAATGCAAAAAGGTTGGTCCATTGATATGCCGAATGACTCTTGTGTAGAAAATATGGTTTCCAATGGAGAATTGATCATGGGAAGTGATGATGTGTTATCAAGGGATTGTGACAATTTTGAGGGTGGTTTTGAGTTGAAAATTGAAGAAGGAGAGAACAATATTGAGTGTGCAATTGAGGTTCCAAGTTTAGAACCTAATTCTTGTTGCTGTGAACTAGTGGGAACCCCAACAAATGTTGTTCAAAATCCTCATAGTGAATTTTTGGCTCTTACTGATGAGAGTCCAATGGATTTTATTGGGTTTACAAAATATTTGGGGGCTAGTGATGATAATTTTGAAACATTTGAATTAGAGCCTACCATGTGCCATATTGAAACATGTTTCTTGAAATCACTTTTGATTGAGAGATCATGTAAGTCTAGTGTGAATGAATTCCCATTGTCATTGAAACCTTGTATTTTGAGGAGAAATGAAGACAAGGTAATCCTGGTTTTTGATACTTATGATTAGTGAGTTTGTTGGAAAGTCTGGCTGAAGACTATAAATTTAGCGCTTCTTGGGAGGCAACCCAAGTTCTAAAATTCATCTTTTTATTTTTTTAGGTAGTTTTAGCTTTTTGTAGTGGAATTAGGCTTGTCCTTATGTGTTTTGTAGGTTGGATGAAAAGTGTGCAGATGTAATAGTTGGAAAGATGGAGAATCTGAGATGTGATTGACTTGAACTAGCAATGAGCTAAGCATTTTCAGGGGACTGGACTAAGATTTACCTTAATGCATTTAGAGATTGCAAATGATATTTGGAGCTATTTTACTATCATGAGTGCTTACTTTTGGCTAAGGAATTGTATGACACTATAGTGGTTGGGTTTGTTGTCATGCCATGCCATGAATGCTTTAAGTGTGGATTTATTTGATAATATTTGACTGTTATGTGATGTGAAATCATGACTTTTAATGTTCTGATTATGAAGTTCAAGCGGTGAATATATGAGAAAGGTGGTTTGGTGACTTGTGCTCAAATTTTTTTTTCATGTGTGTGATGTGGGAGATTAATGTTTAAGCATGTTAGCACGTTAAGCTGATTGTGATTGTGGGAAATAATGTGCCTTTAGTTCTTAGACATTTTGTGTTGATGATCAAATTTTTACCTTATGAGATTGGGAATTTTGAGTGATGAGATCATGATGTTATGATGTTTTGATGAGTAATTTGATCTTCAATAAATTGGAATTGTGTTTCAAATGAGGCTTAAGGCATGTGCTTGAGTGCTGAATTGACTCCAATTTTGGTGAAAGTGTGCTTTTGTTGTGTTTCATGTGAAATTTATCATAACATTCAAAGTCATTTTGTGCTGATATAGGTTCTGTCATCATGCCGCGGCTTTAAATTTTGGTGCCGCGACACGTTTTGCGTCATTTAGCCCACTTAAGTGGTAGAGAAATTTCATGCCGCGGCATACTAATTCTCTGCCAATGAAAGTGCAAAAGCATGCCACGGCTCAATGTTCATGCCGCGGCACACACACACAATTTCAAAAAAAAAAAAAAAAAAAAATCTGATTTTAATAAAACTTCAACCCCCACACAACCTACCTCCCTCTTCACCTTCCCACAACCATAGTAGCCGCCGACCCCCCTTCACGGCGCTCTCCCCTCTCCGCCGCCCTCTTCGCCGAGAACCGCCGCCGGCCACCGTCCCCATAACCACCGGATCCTTCGACCTTGAACCTCTTATTCTCTTCTCTTCTTCCCTAACTCCTCAATCTCCTCCGCCATCGCCGTCCTTCACCACCACCACCGACCATCACCAAAGCTTCTTCACCGTTCGTCTCCTCCTCTTTTCCATTCGTCATCTTCTCCTTCCTCAAATCACCTCACCGAAATTCCTCACTTTGGCCACTCTCAAACTCATCCACACTCGGCCACTCTTCCCCCCTTCACGTCGCCGATCTCCTTGTCACCACCGACCTCCGACCACCACCACAACAGCTTCGCCGCTGCTCACCCACCCATCTTTTCCTCTGACGTGAAGAAGCTCCACCACTGTTCATGATAATTATTCTATTATGGTGGCTTCCAACTCCCCCCCACTTTTGATTTCTCACTCCATTGTGGCTCCCTAGGATGGTAAGATGCTTTGTTCTGCTCATTTTCTTTTTCTGGTTTAAGTGTAGGACGCAAGTCCAGTGACACATAGGCTTGGCATGAGTTTTGAGATATTCCTCATGATTGAAGTAATAGTTTCTGAACATTAAAGTAATAGGTTGATAATTGTTAGCTTGGACTGTGATTTGCTCTTCCCCCTTCATTAAGTTCATGTCCTAAATTCTCTGCTCAATGTTGCTGATAAACTTATTCAAGTAATGCACTGTGTGTTTGTTCTTTTTGAGTGTGATTGAAATTTTTGTGCCTTAATTTCCTATTTGTCTCAGTTGTGTGGTTCTGGTAAGAAATTTCTGAAGCTCTTGCTTGTTTAATGCATAGCTTTTGTGTGAGGATTATAAGAGGGATACATTTCATAGCAATCAATTGATTTTAGGTTTGTTTGGGTTGTTTGTTCTGGTTGCCAGTTATTCTTTATCCAATTAGATTCACCTTTAAACAGTCCTAGTTGCTTCAAATGATTTTGAAGTGGTTTCTCTTGTGGGATAGATGTCACTGTGTGTTACTGATCTTTTGCGTTAAGGTCTGAATTTTTGGGAAGCATTAGGGGATGTGTTCTTGATTGAATTAAGTTTAGAATTTGCTATGAGAGTATGTTTTGCAAGGGATGGAAGTTTGGGGAAGCTGGATGGAACATGAATCTGTAAAACAAAATTTTTCCCCTAATTGCAGCAATGAGGCTTGAACAAGTGAGAGTGAATGAAAATAGTGCTTCAGTTTTTTTTATTAAATAGGTTCAGGATGACTTTGGCTGAATTTCACATATTTTAAGCAACATTGAATATGGCTGAGTGTGGGTATTTGCAAGCTGTTTTGTGGTTCTTTTGATGGCACTTGAGCTTGATGATTGAAAGTCCACTGATTTGACTTGGAAAGATAATTATTCTTGGATGATATTGTGCTTCATTTTGTATGGAGGGAGAGAGAGTGGCTGTGGGGTATTGTATGCATTTATTTTGGGAATTTAATCAATCTCCACTGCATCTATTGGAAAGGTATAAGATGGAAACTCTGTTTTGTTAGTTAAGGTTCATTTCAAACTACACATGCCATTGATATGATCTCTTGGGTTTCACTTGTTGGTCATAGCTTGATTATGATACCTCTTTGTGTTTTCATTGAAAATTCTGTCTTGCCCTGCACTTAAAGCTTGTATATCTTTGGATGCTTGCTCTTTCTGCAATGAAGATGTTGGTTTGAATTTTGATAGATAATCCTCTGCATAGAATGTGTTGACCGGTTTAAATATCTTGTGGACTGAGACACTTTCGTCTTTTTGTTGTTAGCCTCACCGTTTTTGTACCTCTTAAAAAGAAATTTTTTCTTTTATGGAATGAATTGTTCCTTGAGAGAAGGCCCTTAGTTTTTCCCTTGTGACAGTGGGGACACTGTCCATTTTAAGTTTGGGGGTAAGGGCAATTTTGAGTTGAATAAATGAACATGCTAAATTGTCATGGAATGCATTGTGAGACCCTTGAAACTTAGACTTATATGTTCAAATTTTTTTTGAAAAATATGTTTTAGATTGATCAAGTATCTGTTGAAACTAATGCATGATCCAATGATAGGTGTTGCTTAGATAATATGCTTAATTGGAAATTTTGGGATATTTTTGAATGCTTGAGGAACAATACAAGTCTCGTTTCTGGCAATTTACCCTTTCTGCACATAAGCTGGGATGATAGAAATTCTCTTGTTAGATGACAATTATAACAAATTGATATGTGTGGGCATTTTTTGACCTCAAGACTTTATGACCTACCTTGGAATCTCTTGAAGCTAGGGAATGATTCACACAATTTTAAAAAATGATTAGGGTCATCCTTTAAATGCGTTTGAGCCTTTGGAAGCCGACCTATAAATCATTTCCACTTGCACCCTCTTTGAGCCTTATAATGAAAAACCGTGATAATTTTCTTTTGAACCCCACATTGGACTTAACCCTTTTAGCCAGAAAAACCATGAACTACCTTGATCTTGAGATAATTGACATTTCATTATAGTGAGGATTGGTGTGGTTATCAAAGGTGAATGTATATTGTAAATACAATGTGGAAAGGGAAATAGTGGTTGTGAAAAAAAAAGGGGAAATTTGTACTCCCAAGTTTCAAAAAAAAAATGGTGATGAATGAAATGAAGATGTGGGAACCAAAAAAAAAAAAAAAATTCTTTCACCATGACTTGGAGTACAAAGAATCAATATGAGATAAGTTTGGGGGAATCAGGAATGTTTGATTTCTTTGAAGAAATTTTTGTGCATGAGTGAATATAGTGAAATGTAATTTATCTCAAGGTATTTGAACTCCTTTTCCCCATTCTTTCAAATAGCTAAACACTTAAACCTCTGGCCCCATTACAAGCTTAAAATGTCCCTTTGATTTTGAAATTGTGTTGTTCTCTAGTGGAGAGAGAGGAAAAGGTTAGGAAGTAAAGTCTTGATGTTGAGGATGTTTCACACATATTGAGTTGTTACTTTGGATTTTAACTAGTGCATTGACATTATCTTTAAGCTTCACACACACACAATTGTTGGCAACTTGTTCTTGAATTGTGAACCATGCATTCATCTATATCCCACTTCTTTCCCTTTAAGCATATCTCTTGAGCAACCGGTGAGGATAATATCTTGCATTTATATTAAGTTGATAATTGATCAATCTTGCTCTTTTGTATTTTGTTTTACTCGAGGACGAGTAAAAGTTTAAGTTTGGGGGTGTGATAAGATATTGGAATTCATACTTTTTAGCATGACTCACTTGCTTTTATATACACTTTTTGGAGATTTTATACATATCTTAGAGGCTAAACTATAGGAAGGATACATAATACTTTTGGTTGCACATTTCTTCCTCATTTTTGTCAAAGTTGTTATTTTGCAAGGTATTTTTGTATTAGGAGTTGAAGGCAAACATTTGAGAAGTCAAAGATGGTTGAGGAGCATGCTTGGAGCATTCTATTTGCTTGGGAGAAATCAATTTTCATCAAAACAGAACGGAGCCACGGCATGATTCTATGTGTAAATTATGTGCCGCGACCCAATTTGAATTTCAGCCACCAGAGAAAAACCATGCCGCGGCACAGTTATCTACCACTGTTTTGTGCCGCTGCACCATCGCGAACAGGAATGCCAAAACGCACAAACTGAACTTTTAGGGTTTTAAAAGGCCAAAAACAGATTTGTTAAGCATTCTTGACTTCTTGGAGTACTTGGGAGTATTTGGCTATGCTAGGGCTTGCTTTTTGGTGGAGATTGAGCTAGGGTTTGGAGTTGCAAAGAGATTTGGACTTCATTTCTTGGTTTTTCCTCTCCTTTTTCATTCTCTACTCTTGTTCATGTTTGTGTTAATGTATATTCTCATGGATTTGTTGAACATGAGTGGCTAAATACTTTTATTCTAGGATTATTTTGAACCTTTGTATGGATTAGCTCTTGATTTTTCCTCTCCTTTTGCGATTAATGTTATATATGTGTTTATTTCACTCTAGACTTAATGCTTCTAAATGCTTGATCACCATTTAGTTGATTTGTTCATTTGACTTATGACTTGAGAGAGCTAGGTTGAGTGTAGAACTTGAGTGAAATAGTGTAAGAACTTGAAGTTTGCATGACAAATGAATGGTTTTGTTGATAAGATAGAGATATACTTATTGACCTTGCATAGCCACATTAGGGTTGAAGCTTAAAAATTGGGTTTTATTAATTGTAACAAGAGATTGAGCGATTAATGGAATTAAACACTTGTTCTTGACTCGACGGAGCGTTTACAAGTACATTAGAACCCTAGGTTAGCACATATATATCTATTAAAAGCAATTGTGAGAGGAGACCATTTTAAGGTTAGGAAATACAAGGGGGATAAATAATCTTAGAACCCATTTCATGCTTGAAGTCAATGAATCACTTGTTTATAGTTTTTCTTATTTATTTTTATGGTTACCCTTCACATCTTGATATTTGAATCACTCAAATTGGGTGAGAGTGCTATAATCATTACTTGACCGGGTTTTGGAACCAAATCCTCGTGGGAACGATACTCTACTTATCATTTTATTACTTGGCGCGGCCCGTGCACTTGCGGAGCGAACAAGTTTTTGAAGTAGACAAACCAATCTCGTTGTCATGCAGGTCTCATAACAGGGATTGCTAATATATTTGTGATGAACACCGAAAATGTTTCCGAAACAGAAGATACATTGTAAATTAAGGGTGAAACCTTTTTATTGAAAGACTCGAGACAACTTATTACACCCACCAAGTCCGCTGAGTTATTTAAATTTAAAAAAGGGTCAAACTAGTTCTAGTCCCCACTTAGTGATGAGGGAGCTGGAGATGGAAATATACTAGGCAGTCTAACCTCTACTTTTTGCAGAGTGACTAATTCAAACTCACGACATTAGACCTTACGACAAGAGAGCTTACCGTTGAGTCAAATCGACTTTTGGCTCAGTTATTTAAGTTTACATCTAGAAAACTAAACATCTACTTGTACACACAAGTATACGCTGATACGCACATAAATACTACACTACCGACTTTATTAACTAGCTCCGCCAATCAAGATGACAGGCTATTTAATTATTTTATCTATTATCCAAACTTAACCCCTTAATCAATTATGAATATCTCCTAGATGCTTATGCATTCAAGGTTGCTAATAAAGCTCAGATGAAAGACGGGGCTTGATCATAAGTTTAAGTGGATTAAGCTTAGGTAAGGCCACTCCTAAGCCTTCACTCATGTCCACCACACCGCCCCCACACATATCAAACCCTTGAAGCAACCGAGCAAGAGTCAAGCTCACAATTTGAAGGCCAAAGGTGGCACCAGGGCATGACCTTCTTCCTGAACTAAATGGAATGTACTCAAAGTTTTGACCCTTAAAATCCAAATCCTTATGAGCATCCTCCATGAATCTCTCAGGAATGAACTGATTAGGGTTTGACCATACTTGCGGGTCCCTCTGAAGCTTCCAGATGTTAATGAGAAGACGTGTGCCTTTGGGGACATAGTAGCCTCCAACAAAGCAATCTTCCATGGCTTCTCTGATCCCAGTTAATGGAGCTGGAGGATATAGACGAAGTGTCTCTTTTATAATGGCATGAATGTAGTGAAGGTCCTTCATGTCTGATTCTTGTATCCATTTTTGTGTTCCTATATTGGTGTCGATCTCATCTTGGGCTTTTTTAAGGACATGTGGATGGTTTAAGAGTAAAGATAGTGCCCATGATAGGGTTATTGCTGTGCTTCCTGTGCCTGTAAGGATCAGATTCTGCAACAACAAAAACCCATTATTACTTGGTATTTGCTTAAATGTGATAATTTAGTGTTCACTATATATATATATATATATATATATATATATATATATATATATATATATATATATATATATATATATATATATATATATATATCCCTGGCCATACTTTTGATATGTTGGGAAGCCGGTTCTTCTGGTCCATAATTTTAAAAATTAAGGATCGGATATGAAACAAATTGGGAGCTTTAAATAAACGTATAGTAACATAATCTACATAAAATATCTATATATAACATTATTCTAGTTTGGAAAAATTATAATATATAAATGTATAAGATGAAATGACTTGAGATCTTATATTTTAAACCAAAATCCAATTCCTTAATGACTTGTTTTGATATCTGGTGCAAGACTTATTAATAATGTTGGTATATCTTGTGGCAGGTCTACGGTCTGAAAGGTAACAGTGTAATATATTTGTTATGTTTTTATATGATATCTTTTTTTTATAAGAGTTTTCATATGATATCTTGGCTGGCCAAAAAGTAGCAATATTTGGCAAATTTGTTTTACAAAAACTTGTATTAACAAGTAGTTGAGTCTTTTTCATACAATATCATCAAACATAATGCATGTCGCAATATAATGGCTTTCAATTTTTATTGTTTGGGTAACATTTTTTATTTATTCAAACCAATAATATATATGTTCAATCGTTTTCAAGGACGATACAAATTAAAACAGATCGTTTCATTTTTCCAAAAGTTGGACATTAGTGATAAAAAATCGTCCCTACTTAATTATTAAGGACTTGTTTGCACGCAAGGGCCCAAGGCAGGCAAAACTAAATCAAATGCAAAGATTTTTGTCGTTGAGGAAAGATAATATATAATTGTGAAGCTGGTTGAAATATATTTTAAAACGTCTACTTACAAAATAGTAAAGCATTTTTATCATTTCAACCCTCAATATTATATGCATCTCTCATATCATTTTCCTATACATTCTTTCTCATCTTTTCTTTCACTCATTCTCTCTCACTCAATCTTCATAAATAAAGGTATGTTAAGAAGAATAACAAACATATCCATTTGGGTATAAACTAAAATTTAAATTAACTAATACTTCCTTTTACATGATTTGCATAATTTGTGGCTTATATAAAAGATAGAGAGAGTCATCATACGAATTTATATTATGTTAACGTCAATGTCATATATAGGACCAACTCACAAGAGTGAATAATGTTGTTTATAAATGAATTGAAAGGGTTAAAGATAAAAAATATGCATGTGTTTCTTTCGAAAAATCACCGAGCACAAAATAACAAAATATTTTTGTTTGAACAAAAATAAACATACATTTTTATATTGAGTTCAAAAAGTCACATACCTAAAAAAAACTATTTTGAACTGGGTGATTTATTGTGAAAATACATGTGTACGTATTTGTTTTACCCTTAACCCTAAATAAAATAAATAAAATAGTGAGGATAGAGAGATAACAACGCACCAGAGCTGAAGCCTTAATAACGGCATCACGTTGATGGCCATAAATAAGAGCATCTTGATCGGAGAACATGGAAATCATGATGTCCATGAAATCATCACATTGAGTTGTTGTCTTTTGGAGGTGTTCTTGTAGCCATAGTTGTAACACAGAGTCTATGTCCTTGGCTGTCTTCTTCATGGCACTCACATGTCCCTGAAAGTCAACCCACTTGTGGAACTTTAATGGCAATGCATCTGCCTCCACAAATACTCCACTTAGATATGTGAGCCCCTTCACTCCTCTCTTCAATCTGAACGCCTCGCTTTCTTCGTCGCTTCGTGTTTTCTCGTCCCCTAATCAACAAATGGTTGAAAGGGATTATATGTAAGGAGAGCTCCATGAACTTAAAAACCACTTTTCACTTCACTTAATAAGATGGTGATGTCTATGCCTTACTGCACAGTGTATTTGGGATGGTTTCTCTAAAGGTCACTTCATAAGACGAGGATTGAGTATGTTTGGGATCAAAATTAATAAGAATCAAACTAATTTTTTTAATAACAAAAGTTACTTTTGATTCAAGAGTGTTGCTTGAGATATGTTTTACAACTGAGTGCTTATGAGACAAAAGTAAAGTTTAAATCGAAATTTATTTTTACGTTTGGGTTTCTATATTTCAACTTTTGAAACCATACTTTATAGTAATATATAAATCATCCAAATAAGTTTATGCACTAGTAGTTATTTTTAAAAAAACTTAATTAAATAGAAGTTCCATCACGCTAATTTATAAATTTTGATCAAGTTTGAATTTGTGGAAGTTAGTTAGAATAAAAGTCATTTTTACTGATCTTTATCAAAATACATAAGTCAGATTAGCTAGGGAGCTACTTAAATTTATAAATCATATATATGAAGTACCTGAGAATCTCTTGCCCGCAATGATGCGGACGTTGATATTGAAGGTCAAGTGCTCTAGGAGTTCACTCATAGGAACCTCAACCATATGATTAGTAATATTGTTTTTGTGGTGTTGATGGGTTGAGAACAAATCTTTCATAAAACATAATATCTCAGAATCTCTCACGTGTTTCAGCTGCTGAAGCCTTTGAGTTGAGAGCAGCTCTGACGTGGCTATCTTTCTCATCTCTCTCCAATACTCTCCGTTGGGTGCCAAAGCAAACATCGCATTGTTGTAACCCATATACCTTCCAGCATGAGCCCACCAGCCAATTATTTCTATTTACTCCACTAATTAAAGCTATATTTCAAGCATATTATATTGGTGTTTTATTGATATATATAAAGCTACCAAAATAATCCAACTTCACCTGCTCATTATTAAAGAAAAGCATTAAATTAAAAGAGAAAAAAATCTGCGAAATCTGAACAAAAGAATAAAATAACTATATAATTCTATAAGTCAATTTGCAATTACTTGTTGGCAATACTTGTATAGGAACTTCTTTATATATTATTTGAGGATTAAATTTTTTCCTATTAATATATTTATTTGAGAATTAAATATAAATATTATCCTATCAATATATTTATTTGAGGATTAAATATTATCCTATCAATTTGCAATTACTTATTTATATATTTATTTGAGATTAAATATTATCATATTAATATTCTCTCAACAAATAATTAAGAAAAAGAAATTGCAAGAAAATTGAGTTTTAATGTGACAAAATTGCCTCTAAAAGTTTAAACGCCACTACTGATGGGCTTCCTAACTGCTGTCACTGACAATTATTATTGCTATTGGAAGTGTGATTTTTTACGGCGAGTTTCACTGCAAAGATATGGACTTTTGGAGGCGACTTTTGTCAATGACAAATTAAAAAAAGTCGCCGCCAAAACACGACAAAAGTCACACCTTTGATGGCCACATAAGATTGTCACCACCAAAAGGAAACCTTTCACCGCCAAAAGCTAATGTCACGGCTGAAAGTTTTTCAGTAGCGAATTTGTAGTGTTTTCGTTGAAAGTCTCTCTATTAGTGACAATTCTCCTTAGTTATTGTCGAAAGTCCAATTTTCTGAGACGACGCAAGTTGTCGCCACTAAGAATGCGAGATTGTTAGATAGGTAACTCCAAATGGTGACCAAAAGATTATTGTTTTAGTGAGAGGATAATGAATAAATGAAAGAAGATGGATATGGTGTTTTAGAAAAGCAAATATACCTTCTTAATGAACTTAATTAACACTCTTAATAATAACATCAAATTAAATAAATATCTTATATTTAGAAAAAGTGGGAGTAGCGTTTAGAAAAGCGAGTGGATGGGCTCTCTTTGGGCTAAATTGGCGTTGGGAAAAAGGATGTGCATGGATTCTGTTGAAGCTATCCATTATATCCTTAGGGGTTGTGAGGACAATCACCCCTTTCCGTATATTATTGATGAGACAAGAATGAGTTTTCATAGAGACTAGGATGTCCAGATCAATCATATGTACCTAGAGAAAACAATGGTGTAGCAGATAGATCAGCTTAACACTCTCATAGCTTAGAAAATAGCTTTAGTCTGTTCCGCCAACCTCCTTCTTTCATTGTAGGGGAGGACGTTGTTAGAACTTAGGTAGTGCTAGTTTTGTTATTTTTCTTCCACTGTAAAATTCAAAAAGAAAAAAAAGAAAAGAAAAGTATCCTAAAGACAATGATATACCTGCGGCGATATTAGGCCTGGTGGCGAAGACCTTGTCGTAGGTGGAGAGGCATTCTTTGGCAAGTTTTCTGCTTGAGACAATGAGAGTATTGTGGAATCCAAGCCTGAGAGAGAAGATAGGTCCATGAGCTTCAGCCATGGAAGAGAGTGTCCTAAAGACAGGCGCAGGCCCTCCCAGAAGATGAAGGTGACCTATTAGAGGCAGCCCTCCTTTTGGCTCTGGGGCTCTCTCCTTCTTCACCTCACTTTTACTACTTCTTAACCAAACCATGAAGGCCATGAACAGCATAAACAAGATAGCCCATACTGTTCCTTTTGACTCAACATCACTGGTAGAAGCAAGAACAACATCCATGGTGGTACCTTAATAGAAAATATGAGAGTGAGTGAATGATTTTGTGTGCGTGTGTGTGAGTGAGTGAGTGAGTGAGTGTGTGAGAGAGAGGCTCTTTTTGTGGTTATGGTGAGTTCTTAGGCTTCATATTATATGTCTATTTATACACATTTCGGGGATATATGAAAAGAAGTTTTAGTACGTAACTTCACTACTATACTGTCAGCTTCAAACTTTTCATCTTAATTACATGTGATCTACACACACATTTTTTGCTTGATTTTTCTTCATGATAAATAATCAGGGGTGCTCATTGAATAAGATCGGGAAACCTCTGTCCCGAAAAGAGACACGTGTATCACGACAGGGTTTTCGTCCTATGTTTCGTCACTGGTCGAAGCTGAATTTTGTCCTGTCCTGAAAATATTTGGGATGAGAATTTCCAGTCTCAAAAAACCACTGGACATGATGGGACAACTGGGATGGATTGATGAGATGAGAAAATTTTGCACACCCCTATAAATAATTATATGTCAAACCAGATTTGTGGATTGTGTTGGCTTAACTTTGGTTATTATATTAATTAATTTAATGAAATTGTAAATTAGAAATTAAAATATACTTTTCTTGGAGCCTTATAAAATTACTTGGTGATATGATATAAATATATATGTAACCTTTTCATTAAGCTGTTCGTGAAAAATGGTATACGATGCTCTTGAGACTTTTTATGAACAAAGTTAACGTGGTGATCTTTCTAACAAGTCGTGAAATTCTTTTTAACTTGGCCTGTAAATAACTTGAATAAAAAAAGAAAAGTATAAAAATACACAATCCACTATTTTTTTTTTTAGTTTTTAGGTATATAGTTATCCACTTATCCCTTCTAATCTTAGTGCGAACCCCGCATCTACGGAGTATTCATTTCTCCAAACACCACCAAGCATACAGCTTTATTGGAGTAGCTAGTGAGAATAGGTTCCATCAACTAGCAACGTATTTCCCTAATTGTGTTTCTTATATGGATGTTCAAGTGTGAGTAAGAAACCAAAATTCCCATATCCGAAATTTTGTTATAGGAAGAAGGCTTAGAAGCTATTTGTAAGCTATTTGTATCCCGTCTCGGTACCCAAGGTGTCTTGGTCCCACCTAGATGAGACCAGAACTAGGAAATCCCAGTTTACTTGGACATAATTCCACTAACGTGCGAAGAAACATTGAAAATAAAACGCATCTATATTTTAGGGATAATTAATTAGAGGTCCCTCACAAGAGAGTTAATACTAGAAAAGTCTCAAAAGTTGAAAATATTAATGTAGGATCCCAAGGGACCTCACATTAATATATTTGAAAAGTGAAAAGACAGTTTTGCCCCTAGCCTTAATAAAAAATTACCCCCCACCCCCACGCTCCTCCCTCATACCCCTCCTCCCTCAGCCCTCCACCCTCCTCCCTCCTCCCTCCTCCCCCCCACCCCCATCCCCCACCCCCTCCCTCCCCTCCCTCACGCCCCCCCTCCCTCCTCCCTCCCACCCTCCACGCCCCCACCCTTCTCCCGCCTCTCCCCCCCACCCCCACCCTCCTCCCCACGCCCCCCACCCCACCCTCCTCCCTCACACCCACCCCACACCTCCTCCCTCACCCCCACCCCACCCCCACCCACACCCTCCCTCCTCCCCACGCCCTCCAGCTCGGCCCCCACCCCCACCCTCCCCCCTCCAGCCCGCCCCCCACCCCTACCTTCCTCCCTCCACGCCCCCAACCCCCACTCCAGCTCGCGAGGAGGAGTGAGAGTGGGGGTTGGGGGCGTGGAGGGAGGAGGGTAGGGGTGGGGGCGGCCTGGAGGGGGGAGGGTGGGGGTGGGGGGCCGAGCTGGAGGGGGGGCGGCTGGAGGGCGTGGGGAGGAGGGAGGGTGTGGGTGGGGGTGGGGTGGGGGAGGAGGTGTGGGGTGGGGGGCGTGAGGGAGGAGGGTGGGGTGGGGGGCGTGGGGAGGAGGGAGGGGTGGGGGTGGGGGGGAGAGGCGGGAGAAGGGTGGGGGGCGTGGAGGGTGGGGGGCGTGGAGGGTGGGAGGGAGGAGGGGGGCGTGAGGGAGGGGAGGGAGGGGGGTGGGGGTGGGGGGAGGAGGGAGGACGGTGTGAGGGAGGAGGGTGGGGTTGGGTGAGGGAGGAGGGTGGGGGTGGGGGGTAATTTTTTATTAAGGCATGGGCAAAACTGTCTTTTCACTTTTCAAATATATTAATGTGAGGTCCCTTGGGACCCTACATTAATATTTTCAACTTTTGGGACTTTTTCAGTATTAACTCCCTTGTGAGGGACCTCTAATTAAATTTCCCTATATTTTATGCCTTTTTAATAATAATGTATAAAATTAAATAAAAAAAATAATGCATAAAAAGTTTCTAATAACACATATACTTACGTATAAACAAAAGATTGATTATTCAACAATCATTTGGTTAAAAAATCTTTTCTAGCTACTTTCAAAATATTAATAATTGAAAAAGACAAAAACAAAAATAAAAATTAATTAAAAGTGTGAAGGAAGAAATACTCCCTCCGGTCCTAAATATAAGACCTAATTGATTTTTTCTAGAAAATCCTTAAAAAATCAAAATAAGTTAATTATAAATTGATTTACCTAATTTTTTTCCCTTAAACTAGTTTATTTTACCTATAATCTAATGAATAATCTAAGAATATATCAAATATATCATCATTTAATAATATATTTCGCAACCTTAATCTCTCAAAAAAAAGTCAATTAGTACTATATTTAGGATCGAATGTAGTATATATTTAGATTGAGGGAATTGAGTAAAAAATTAATAGGATAAATACAAATTTAGGTTTGGAAAGAATTTAACGAAATAATTACAATTATGGTTCCAGAATTGAGACCAGAAATCTCATAAGCATGACCGTATCCGTAACCATTCTAATTGCAATTTTCCCTGATTGTAGTGGAATCTCGTTAGTCCCGAAAAAATTTTGGCCCCGCAAGTCTATGATAAGAGCGAGAGACTGAGAATGAGACTGAGACTGAGACTGAGACACTTTGAATAGCCGTATTTCTGACATCCAGGTGGCACGACAATTTTAGTTGGCCATTAATATTCATCCCACTAAGTCTGTCATTTGCATTCGTCATTGCATCCATATCAATGTGCAAGTGCTCTAGTTAGATATTGTAGGAGCCATTAATATTCATCCCACTAAGTCTGTCATTTGCATTCGTCATTGCATCCATATCAATGTGCAAGTGCTCTAGTTAGATATTGTAGGAGCCAGCACATATATAACAACACTACCACAGATTACCCCCTCTACATGCGCTTATTTTGGCCTCTACATACGCTTATAAAGCGCATGTAGAGGGGGCGCTGGTAAAGGCTCTACATGCGCTTTTTAAAAGCGCATGTAGAGGGGGGCTCTACATGCGCTTTAAGCGCATGTACATCTACATGCGCTTAAAGCGCATGTAGAGGAGGTGCCTCTACATGCCCTTAAAGCGCATGTAGATGTACATGCCTCTACATGCGCTTTAAGCGCATGTAGAGGTATTATCCTCTACATTACATGCGCTTTAAGCGCATGTATGTAGAGGTGTCTTTTTTTTTATATATTATATTTTTTTTACATTTGCCACATACACGTACTTTCCTGCCCTGCACCAATGGTGTATACAAATAATATATACCAGAATCATTTACATTCAACAGAATCATTTAACCAAAATATACCAGAATCGATCATTACATTCAAAACCTAATAATATATATAAACATCACCAAAATATGTATGCACTACTGCCATTGCACCAAAAGAGGATCTACCTCATCACCAAAATATTTGCCACTTACACCAAAGAATCAAAAAGATATGAACCTACATGAAAGAATAATATAATATCAAAGATGAACTAATAAACAAACCACAATTGATCATAAGTCAAAACGAAAATTCCTTCAAGTAGTCATAATATAAAACTACCAATTCCTCCTAAGTAAGACTACATGCAACAAAGATCATATGTACCTCAACGCCACAAATGAAGATGATCTCAAGTAAAACACCAAAAGGGATATCATCAACCTACATGACAAAATAGCATTACATAGAATAAACAAGCATGATACATAACAAAATTTCATAAGACAAATCCACAATTTTTTATTCAAGTAATATATGAAGATAGATACCTTAATAAAACCTAATAAGTAACAGGTGGCTGATTAAGAACAACAGGTTCAACAATGGGGTATACAAATTTGCTCCATTCTTCAATAACTTCTCCAACTTGCGCCTTGGAGAGGCTGTCGAAACGACAGTCTTCATAATACTGGATGGACAGAAACATGTAAGTAGCAATTAAATTTAAGTTAGTTAAAAGTAATCCACACATACAAGCAAATATGTGAACAAATTAAAAGAGTTTTAAATTAATGGAAAATTTCAGAACTTACCTTTTCTGGGACCACCAGTTGATCATGAGTGACAATATCTTTCATAAATTTCATGACATAATACCCGCAATCATTATCATTCGGTTGGAATGGGCACTACAACAAAATACCACAAATCTGTCAAAAGACTTTTATATGATTACAGTCCATAATTCAAATCATTGTTTTAGTATGTATAATTAACCTGAATTTTGAGCCAGTCATATGCTTTGGAGTATTTCATTTTTTTACTAGACCTACAAGAAGTGATCACACTAAAGTCGAGACAAACAAAATTAGTAAGAGTGACATTTATAAATGAGTTAACATAATTTAGTAAGGTTAAATCATTACCCATTGATAAACATCATATACGAAGGTCTATTTTCAGGTTTACCCGACCTAATAGGATCCAGATAGTACACCACAGGCTTTGGTGCAACAGGATTGAATGCAAGGAGAACCCAATGATTCCTGAAATGTGATTAACAGTACAGTTATATACATGTAAAATTTGGGAAAATAAAAAAAATTATTAATGACGAGTAAGAACTTACCCTACATTCACTGGGGCTAGAAACAATGTTTTATCTGAAGAAGAGCTCCCCAGACGTGCTTTCACGTCACCTTCATCCCAATAGGTAGTTGTTTCAGTCAGCATTGAGGTTGTATTTGGATCTATGAATGCGAAATTGACATTTTCCCCTGGCACAATTATTTCATCATGCAAATATTTATACAAAAAAACATATCAACACATACAATTATTGTAATTTAAATACTAAATGACAATGTAAGAAACCACAATAACATAAAAATAAATTCAACATTACATACTTGATCCATATGTTGATCGCTGACGCACCAATCCATTCCTGATTAACCACATCCATAATTACTTCACTACCTAGGTGCTCACTGACACTCTTGTAATAAATTGTCCTTGTCAATTTAACTTCAATTTGTTGAAAATCAGGTAGTTGTTTTGTCAAGTTCTTTAGTTTAACACGGAATGATTCAGAGGGATGTGGTTGGGTGACACGAGTAAGAGTCGGCTGATGCGGTTGGGTGTCACGAGGAGTAGGAGTTGGCTGTTCAAGAAATATGTCAATAATTCTTTCTACAAAATGAGTGCTAGCTAATGTGAATCCATTAGTAAATAGTTACCTTCAAACTCTTTTTCCGAGGTTTAGTCGGAATAGCAGAACGTGGCTGGACATCATGGCGGTCTGTTTTCCCCAATTCCTTCCTTTGTCCTTTTTCGGGCTGTAAAACATAGTAAATAAGCAATTAGACATACTAATTAAATCTCTTTATCTATTATATATTAAGTATAACTAACTAAGTAATCACCTCTGATTGAGGAACCATCCACTTTTTGGGCCATGCCACAAAAGAGCCTATTGCGTCAACGACCACGTTCATTCCATCAATGGGATACGACAACGGTGAATTATTTCTAAGAGAGATGTGGATGGTCACCCTCACCGTGCCTGCAGGGAGAGGCGAATTGTGCAATGTTTTGCTCCCATCATTGAAGACATAAGCCAGAGCAACCAGGGTATTTAAGGACAGATCAGAATATAGTTGACAATAAGACTCACCCTACAAATGAATGAAACACCATCAATTATGAAGTAACAATTCATAAGAACATTAATATTTAAAAGTGAAAAGCATAACGATTACCTCTGGAATGGGGACACTTTCCATTGTACAACTATGGTTCTCCATGACCGGGCTTTCATGAGCCGATGGAGCATGAGATTGATGGCCTGATCCCTGACCTCGCCCTGATCGAATCTCATTAACTTGTTCTTGCAAGTCTGCATACAATTCCCACAAGACCTTGTACTGCTTCTCAATTGCGGACGTTTGGTGGCTTTTCAGCTTCTCCTTAAAAAACTGTGAGGGCAAAACACCAAACCCCTTGCCCCTGACACGACCTGTACTTTCTGGGCGGCCAAGTGTTCGGCCAAGCAAGTCATCTTGGCCATGGGACTGGATTTCTCCTGATGCACCTTGCTTTAGTTCAATCTGTAGGGAGGAAATGATAATTGTTGGTTATGTAACAAGCAATAAACTGAGAATATACCAAAGAAAATGACTTACTGCTCGATCACGAGCCGCTTTGACAGAATCATGGTGTATAGTCCTGTCCTTCTTTGTATGACCTTCCAACCACAAGTCGCAGCGATCTACTTTGCGATTAGGGTCAGCAGTCAACTGTAACCGAAAAATAGGTTAACATGAATTAATTATAGGAACATTCATTTATATCATTAATGAAGATGTTAACGTACCATTTCATGCTCTAAATCAGCATACTTATTTCTACCACGCATATACGGGTATGGATTGCTTCCTGCTGACTGGCTATTCTTTTCGCTAACGGCGCGAAACTCCTATGAGCATCGTATCTCAACAAACTCATCTCATTGCTGCTGCGTAATCACATCATAGAAATCTACTGGACGCTTGGGAACAATATCACCTTCAACATTGCGCAAAAAGTATATGCCTAGATGGGATCGCCACCAACGGGCCATTGACACTGCTTTCTTCAATACATAACTTTTGGCATCCTCACAGTCCGATAAGTCAAAGGCAGTCTGTAACAAATGAAGTATAAACTTGTAATCATAATAACTCATCCAAAAAAAGATTGTATTAAACATAATTGCAAGAAAAGTTGCTTACCAAAATTTCTCTCCAAATAGCTTTTGGTATGTCAGGGGACAAATATCTCCAATCTTTTAATGTGATTGGGACGGTGTTCCGAACAACCACTCCAATATAGGCGATCAATAACTTACTTTCTCTTCCAATTGGTTGATTCTCCTCATTCCATCTTACTTTGAACTTAATCCCCTTATGTCTTTGTGAAATAACTTCTTTCATCACCGTCCTACCACGTTTCACCAATTTCTTTGCTTTCTCCCTCTCATTATTGTAGTCTGCAACATGCTCATCTTGTCCCTCATTGGGGTGTGCCACCTCTTCCCGGTCATGATCTTGTCCCTCCATTATCCTGTAAGAAAGAAAAACCAGAAAAAATTCAATAATATGAATACAATGATAAAATGATAATAAAACAAAAAATTGCATACATGAGAAATCATTTTTTTGTGGCCCCTATTCTTTTTCTCTGCTGATAACGAATAACAGCTACTCACTTTCGCTTTTTGGGTGTGTTAATGAAAATGCCTTCTCTATGATCACGTCTTAAATAAAAAGGTTCATCGTTAAGACCATTTTCTGGCTCATCAACCGGGTACATCCATCTCAAATATACTGGGCCACACAGTTGAACCTCCCTGACCAAATGTATTGCAAGATGAACCATAACATCGAAAAACGAAGGGGGGAAGTACATTTAGAGTTCACACAAGATGAGCACAATCTGCTTTTGCAAATCACGCAACATTTCGACATCAACGACTTTACTACAAATGGTCTTAAAAAACAAACACAACTTAGTGATCGTGCCCCGCAATTTCTTCGGCAAAATGTTTCGTATGCCAACTGGTAAGAAATTTTGCAGTATGACGTGACAATCATGTGTTTTGAGGTTTTTCAACTTCAACTCTTTCATGGACACAAGATTCTTAACATTTGAGGAATAACCTTCTGACACTTTGATTCCATTGAGAAACTCAAAGAACACTTTTTTCTCCTTTCTAGAAAGGGTGTAGGCCGCTGGAGGTAATATGTGAAGTTTAACTTTTGAACAGGTGCTAACTCTTTCCTGATCCCCATCTCTTGCATGTCTAATCTCGATTTAACACTATCCTTAGTCATTCCCCTAACATTCAAGATCGTGCCAATTAGGTTATCAAATATATTTTTCTCCACATGCATCACATCAAGAAAATGCCGAACATATAATGACTTCCAATACGGGAGTTCGAAGAATATGGACCTCTTCTTCCAACCACTCTCTGCCACATTTGTAGAGTTAGGCTTGCCAAAATTGTTCTCCAACACTTCTACCTTCTCAAACAATTCATCCCCTGTTAAAATCAGAGGTGAAGTACTTTCTTCTGAGTTACCATTGAAAGCCTTTTTCCATCTTCTCCAATGATGGTTTCTCGGTAAGAACCTTCGATGCCCCATGTAAACATTTTTCTTACACCGAGCCAGCCAAATTGAATGGGTACCAGCTTCACATATAGGGCATGCACCATACCCTTTGACCTTATATCCAGACAAATTACCATAAGCTGGGAAATCATTTATTGTTCCAAACAACAGGGCTCTCAACGTAAAGTTCTCTTCACTGTAAGCATCAAACACATTTTCACCTGTGTGCCACAAATGATTCAAGTCTTCTATTAATGGAGCCAAGTACACATCTATATCATTGTCGGGCTGACTGGGCCCACCAATAAGCATCGAAAGCATCATAAACTTGCGTTTCATAATCAAATTTGGGGGGAGGTTGTAATTCATCAGAATGACAGGCCATGTGCTGTAAGTAACACATATAATATCAAATTTAAACATTCACGTTTATACAAACCAACCAAATCATAGCATTAACCAAAGGGCACAAAAATCCCAATACAAAGTCTACATAATGACTCAGAGCCAAATTCACTTCAATATACAAATTATTCAACGGCCACAACTCTCAGTCACTATAACTACACAACAGCACATATATATTTCAGTCATATCATAAACCCAACATTCCAACAACACATAAAGCTTCAACCTTTATCCTCTAGCCCAACAGACACCTCTAGCCTTAAATAAAGGGCATAAGAATTCCAATGCAAAGTCTACATAATGACTCAGAGCAAGAGTCAAATTCACTTCAATAATACTTTTACAATATTATTTTTCATAGTATCTGGTGAGGAATCTATGAAAAATAATACTGTAAAAGGGGAAAAGGAAAGCACTTTCGGACATGGCGCATATAATAAAGAAGATAAGAAGATAGGAATCATAATCATGCACACGCTGTGAGGTTTCAGTTCGCACATGGTTTAAATCTCTTCGCCGCCGTCCTAAAACATTAGGAAAGTTCCGATTTTGAATGGGGGAAGTGTGGCCGCCGTCGATGGTTGCAAAAGAAATCGATGGTTGCAGCGCCGGAGCTTTCGATTTTGAGTAAGAGATGGCCGGCGACAGCGGTGATGGTTGGAGACGGTGGCGGCGACAGTGGAAGGGCCGGTGACTGTGGAAGGAACCGTGGTGGGGGCGGTGGAGATTTGGAGAAAGAGGATTGAGAATGTGTTTTAGGGTTTGTGTTTTTTAACAAGCTAAGGGAATGAGGGTTTAGAACTTGAGAATGAGGAATGCTACTACATACTCTGTGAGCGCGCTATAGAGTGATCAGATATAGGGAGGGAACTCATAAGACAAAGGCGCGGGAAATTTGTAATAAAACCCCTTTACATGCGCTTTAAGCGCATGTAAAGGGGATAATATTAATTTTAAAAAAAACAATAACACATCATAGAACTTAGACAAAATTTTTGTTCTATATAGGTATATATATATATATAGTTCACATCAAAATAATATTAACATCTCACATTTGTGACATTGTTTATGTTGAATATTATTTTAAACCATAGCGTTTAGATTGAATAATCAGATTAATCAGGGAAATAGAGCACTGAGTTATATAATGTTTTAAAAATTAATTATCTAAGAATTATCAAGTTTTTCATCATTTTATAAATTGAATCAACTTTCTTCATCAAAATTATTTATATTGTATAATTCAAGCACTTTAACAAGTTTTTCAGAATTAATTTTGCCTCTACATGCGCTTTAATCGCATGTAGAGGGTGTTTTAGCAGCCTCTACATGCGCTTAAAGCGCATGTAGAGGGTGTTTGAGCCTCTACATGCGCTTTAAGCGCATGTAGAGTCTCTTTCTCAAATAAAAAGCCTCTACATGTTTTAATTTAGCTTTGCAACACTAAGTTGACGTGCAGGAACACCTCATGAGCTCTGAGGAGGACCACTTATGCATGTTTTAATGTTTTGGCCTTCAGTAGAGCCTCTACATGCGCTTAAAGCGCATGTACAGGCTCTTTCTCAAATAAACAGCCTCTACATGCACTTTAAGCGCATGTAGAGGGTCTTCAAGCAACATCATTACCCTAAAAAGTTGTAATGGAGCTTTGAAATACTAAGTTAACGTGCAAGAACACCTTATGAGCTCTGAGGAGGATCTCTTATGCAAGTTTTAATGTTTTGCCCTTCAGTAGAGCCTCTACATGCGCTTAAAGCGCATGTACAGGCTCTTTCTCAAATAAACAGCCTCTACATGCGCTTTGAGCGCATGTAGAGGGTCTTCAAGCAACATCATTACTCTAAAAAGTTGTAATGGAGCTTTGAAACACTAAGTTAACGTGCAAGAACACCTTATGAGCTCTGAGGAGGATCTCTTATGCAAGTTTTAATGTTTTGCCCTTCAGTAGAGCCTCTACATGCGCTTAAAGCGCATGTACAGGCTCTTTCTCAAATAAACAGCCTCTACATGCGCTTTAAGCGCATGTAGAGGGTCTTTAAGCAACATCATTACTCTAAAAAGTTGTAATGGAGCTTTGAAACACTAAGTTAACGTGCAAGAACACCTTATGAGCTCTGAGGAGGATCTCTTATGCAAGTTTTAATGTTTTGCCCTTCAGTAGAGCCTCTACATGCGCTTAAAGCGCATGTACAGGCTCTTTCTTAAGCGCATGTACAGGCTCTTTCTCAAATAAACAGCCTCTACATGCGCTTTAAGCGCATGTAGAGGGTGTTTAAGCAACATCATTACACTAAAAAGTTGTAATGGAGCTTTGAAACACTAAGTTAACGTGCAGGAACACCTTATGAGCTCTGAGGAGGATCTCTTATGCAAGTTTTAATGTTTTGCCCTTCAGTAGAGCCTCTACATGAGCTTAAAGCGCATGTAAAGGCTCTTTCTCAAATAAACAGCCTCTACATGCGCTTTAAGCGCATGTAGAGGGTCTTCAAGCAACATCATTACAATAAAAAGTTGTAATGGAGCTTTGAAACACTAAGTTAACGTGCAGGAACACCTTATGAGCTTTGAGGAGGATCTCTTATGCAAGTTTTCATGTTTTGCCCTTCAGTAGAGGGTGTTTAAGCCTTATCATAACATCAAAAAGTTGTAATGGAGATTTGAAACACTAAGTTGACGTGCAGGAACACCTTATGAGCTCTGAGGAGGATCACTTATGCATGTTTTAATGTGTTGCACTTCAATAGAGTCTCTACATGCGCTTAAAGCGCATGTAGAGGATAATACCTCTACATGCGCTTAAAGCGCATGTAGACGTTGCCTTCTACATGCGCTTTAAGCGCATGTAGAGGAGGAGACATCTACATGCGCTCAAAGCGCATGTAGAGTCCCTTTGTACATGTGTTTTTTGCTCTGCATATATGAGCGCATGTAAAGCTGCGCTGGTATAGGCTTAATTTGTAGTAGTGCAAAGAATGATACTCTCATATATAACAAAGAATATATAACAAAGAATGATACCCTCCTGTAGCATTATTCCCATACACAAACTTGATTTTTCTTGTTGAATTTCTACTAGTCTTGGATATCTCCTCTGTATTAATTGCCTCTCTATAATATTTTCATTAGTTCATTCTCTCATACATAAAACTCACTTTCCTAAAAATAACAAAAATAACAACAAAGTCTTATTCCAATTAGGTGAGATCGGCTACATAGATCACACGATGTTAATGTGTTCGATCAATAGTCATTCTTGAAGATAATCATTGATCAAAAGATCTCTTTAACAAATTTCGTTAAGAGTTCTCTTCGATCTCTTTCTCCCTCTTTTGTAAGGACTCTATACCATTTGATCAACTATTCTTATTAGCTCATCTAATTTTCTTCTTTGAACATGCCTAAATCACCTCATATAATTTTTCTTTTTTAAAAAAGAAAACACATTTTACACGCTTGAGCTTTCATTCAATTAAAAATCCTTGGTAACCAACATAATATGAGATTTTTTATGTAAGTAGTAGGAGTAGAGTCAAGAAGTGTGGGGTAGTGATCAATTAGGACCATAAGAGGGAGGCATATAGTCAATAAGGGCCACCTGAAATGAGCCATAAATTAATTAGGTGAGAATCATATGACAAACACAAACTACTATAGCTATAAGAAAATCAATTGAAGAGTACTTTTTTCTTTATTTCATAAAATAATTTACTTTTATTAATAAGAATATTTATTTATTTTCTACTTATCAATCCAGCCCCTAACATTCCAACATTTTTAGCTTAATATAGCAACTTTTGAACTTAGTAACTCAGTCTGAAAATATAAAAGTTCTCGAGCTTTAATTTTGTCCTTCTCATTATGCTTTTTGTTGTTTATGTATAAGCTCATAAAACTTCTCATTGTGATGCCATAAGTTTTATAAAACATTTAAGAAATGCATGTTCAGGCGAGATCTTTAGCCATCACTCTCTTACTGCAGGTCCCTTAAGTTTTATAAAACATTTAAGAAATGGAGTTAGTAAAATACCACCCACTTCAACAAATAAACTAGACATTTGATCTATAATAATGGATGGATACAAATTCAGCATTACTGACAAATCAGATATCTGTTACAAAAATGTGGGCCAATAAGCTCATGGATCCGCATGCAAGAAACCAAACTAGTTTACAAATTACTAATTAGTTAGAACAAATAAGACACCAGCAACAGTAAACAGTTAATTATGGTCGGAACAACAACTTAAAAAATTTAATCCTTGAAAGTATTGCAAGCCTTATATATATCTCAGAAACTAGAGTAATGATATACAAAGCATGTCAAACAATTAAAAACGCAAAAAGCAAAATACAAATCACTAAAGTATAACGGTTTGAAATCTTCAAGCTAAGCATTCAAGTTATACAAAGCACTAAACAGCGTATTTGATACTATCTCCGGTCTTAAATATATGACTTATTTGGGGAGATGAATTTTGATCTTAAATATTAGTTCTATTTCTAATTTCCACCAAATATTTTCCAAATTATCCTTATCAACGCTCCTAAATAATAGACAAATAAGAGAGGGAGCGTGAGGGTAATTAAAGGTAGATATATGGTTAAAGTATATTGGTAATATCATGTTATTTTAACTAATTTAACTAGCATATTAATATAATCAAATTATGTAAGTAGGTCTTATAATTAGGACTAGAGTTCGGAGAGAGTAAGAATGTTCAACTAATGAAACCGCAGCGCATATTTAGTAAGTGACAGTGTCTTTTCTAGTAATAAGCATCGGGATAATTGACCTGGGACAGACTTATTCTATAGCAGTTAGAGGTGAAATTTGATCTCGCTACCATTTGATGAATGCCAAAAACATAGGCGGCTCAATGACCTTCATACATATAATGAAAAGGATCAGCTGGTTATTTAATTTCACATGCATAAGAAGACAAACCATCCAAACCCATTGGTGTCCTCACGTTTTTGTATTACAAACACACCCACACATAGTCACTTGATGGGGTCAAACTTCTAATATATCTCCTTTAATTTGTCGGCTACTTAATTGTATTTGTACCCTAACATATATCCTAGTTAGGTCATGTTTAATTTAGTGACATGGTATGAAAAAATCGGTTAAAATTATTTAAAAATAAATTAAATATGTAAGAAATAAATTTCAAAAATAATATTTAAAAATCGATTTAAAAATATCTTTTAACATACTCCCTCCGGTCCTAAATATAAAACCTAATTAACTTTTTTTTGGAAAATCTTAAAAAAACAAAATAAGTTAATTATAAATTGATTTATCTAATTTTTACCCCTTAAACTAGTTTATTTTACCTATAAATTAATGGATAATCTAAAAATATATCAAATATGTCATCATTTAATAACATATTTCGCAATCTTAAAATCTCCAAAAAAAGTCAATTAGGTCCTATATTTAGGATGGGAAGTAGTATATTATATCTTTAATTACAATAGGAACGTTAAAAACAGAATATTTGAAAAGAGAAAAAACAAGTTTCGGTATATTTGATTTTATTTAGGTTTAGATTTTCTTTGTTTTTTGTTACCTCCCAGGCACCACATTGAATCAAATCAATCAATCATCAAGAAGCTAACATCACGTGAATGTTGCCAAAATTAAAAGAGAAAAACGCAAATTAAAAAAATTAGAGGGAGGTAGCACTCACGTCTTCGATTTTATTTCTTTACATTGGCGGTGGTAGCAGGGGTCAGGACAAAAGGAGATTTGGTGTGCTTCAATCAATTTATTTAAAGGCTTTTAAAACTAAACTTTAATTTGTTTTGGATTATTATAGCTTGATTATAGATTAGTAGAGGTCTTTAAATAATAAGAAAAAAGGTTTTCATCTGATCCTATTTACAAATCACCTCATTAAATATTTTATATGAATATATATATATAGTAATTTTACATACTCTTAATTTAATATATGTTAATTTTATTCTCATGTAGTGTAGTGAATATTTAATAAGGGCAAAATTGAGAATGTGCTAATTACATTTTAACATAGAATTTGTGAAATTTTAAGGTTTTCCTTTATTGAACACATTGAGTGTGCCTTATAAACATCGCCAGAGAAGTAATCAGAAGGAATGTAACCAAGAATCATAAATATCTACTTTTATACACAAGCACACGACCACTCACTACTGCAGCTCTCTTTATATTATTAGTCTCACCAGCTAAGACGGTAATTTATTTGATTACTCATTTTATCTACATATCGAAAATTGAAACCTTAATAATGAATATAATCCTATATATTTATATGCTCAAAGTTGGTTATAAAGCTCCAACGAAAGACGAGGTTTGATCATAACTTGAAGTGGATTAAGCTTAGGCAAGGCCACCCCTAACCCTTCACTCATGTCCACCGCACCACCACCGTCTTTGGCTGTTGTCACTGCCGCTGCCGACATATCAAACCCTTGAAGCAACCGAGCAAGAGTCAAGCTCACAACTTGAAGGCCAAAAGTGGCACCAGGGCATGACCTTCTTCCTGAACTAAATGGAATGTACTCAAAGTTTTGACCCTTAAAATCCAAATCCGTATGAGCATCCTCCATGAATCTCTCAGGAATGAACTCATTAGGGTTTGACCATACTTGTGGGTCCCTCTGAAGCTTCCATATGTTAATGAGAAGACGTGTGCCTTTGGGGACATAGTAGCCTCCAACGAAGCAATCTTCCATGGCTTCTCTTATTCCTGTTAATGGAGCTGGAGGATATAGACGAAGTGTCTCTTTTATAATGGCATGAATGTAGTGAAGGTCCTTCATGTCTGATTCTTGTATCCATTTTTGTGTTCCTATATTGGTGTCGATCTCATCTTGGGCTTTTTTAAGGACATGTGGATGGTTTAAGAGTAAAGATAGCGCCCATGATAGGGTTATTGCTGTGCTTCCTGTGCCTGTAAGGATCAGAGTCTGCCAAAAGTAATTACAAAACAAAAACAATTAATAAGTATATGTGATATTTTTTTTTTATTTTTGACGTCTTTCAAAATCAAACTCTATATAAATTTTGATTGAATCAAAATTTAATATATAATTGATGTTAAATGAGTCAAACAATTTTCAATTATGAAAACATAACATATTACTTAAGACTTAAGGATAAGTGCTTGATTTAGTTGAGCCAAATAGTTTTGACAACTGCATGTGATAATTTGGTGGTTATTATTGTTGTTGCTATATTGTTTTTAATTTAGAAACTTTAACCAATTATGTCTATTTGTGGTGTTTAGGGCTTGTTTGGCGCACTCTCAAATCTAATTTTTGTAATTAGGGCAGACAAAACACTCACAACTTTTTCAAAATAGTTTTTTAACTGAAAAACTAGGTTTGATGCAGAAATCCTAGATTTTACCAAAAATAATTTTTTTCAGCTTTTTCAAAAGAATAACTCTTAAATCTATTCTGCAGAAGAGCTTTTTTAGTTTTTTACCTAGAAGTTGTTCTCTAAAAGCTATATCTTGAAATGATTATGCCAGATACATATTTCTCATGTATGGTATTTGTGTGCGTTGGCTTCAAAAGCTTGATGATTTTTTTTTGAACACATTTTTCGGACCAAACACAACAGCAAAACCAACTAACGCTGTTGGCAAGCTGAAGTGCGAATGTCCTACTTATATACTCACACACACACACATTCCTGGTCGATGTGGGACTAAGAGATCCCACAAGGACCCCCCAGTACGGCGCAAGCGCCACCCACACCAACATACGCAAGACACATGCCATTTTTTTGAACACATTTTTCAGACCAAACACAACAGTAAAACCAACTAACGCAGTTGGCAAGCTGAAGTGCGAATGTCCTACTTATATACTCACACACACACACATTCCTGGTCGATGTGGGACTAAGAGATCCCACAAGGACCCAAAAAAAAAAGCTTGATGCTTAAATTAGCTAAGAAATGATGAATCTTTTTCATTCCATCTAATCATTGATATAACTTGTGAATCATATTTATGTACCGGTGATGTGAGAACCAGACCGGGCCAAATTGTCAACCACTTCACATGTCAACTCAATGGTTATCGGTTCGACTATCAGTCTAAAGTGAAATTTATTTCACACATCTTGTTTATTCTTATTAAATAATGTATGTAATCTTTTAATCGGCTCACATATGCTTTTAATTTTTGCAACATATTTCTCTCTTCTATCAGGAATAAACTCCTATCAGGAAAAAAAGTGGGAAATAATCAGTGATGGCAACATCTTATATTTTATATCAAAATTTGTTTTTAGACCTCTTCTTCAAGTATGAATCAGAGGGGAGGAATTTTGTATTTTAACTAATATTTTTTAATAATAATAATTTTATAATATATTTAATATTGAAATCCAAATAATTTTAAAGGACAAAACAGCTTATTTCATTTTCCCATTGCATATTGCTAGTTGCCAATGGGCCCTAGCTACTAAATTATTAAGGACTTTATCTATATAGGCGCTGCCAGGGGACACAACTAAATTAGTGAAGACAAGAATATACACACACACACACGCACACGTTCCTTCTTCTGTTGCCAATAATGTTTCTCATTTCTGTGGATATAAATGCAGCTTCGAATGTATTTGGTTGTGCATGACTCAGTACTCTAAGATATTATTTATCTGTATAAAATTTTCCCGCATATTATCTCCTACACCACAGAATCGCTCAAATTAAAATACAATTCAAACAGGAAATATAACTTGTTTGGCCTAATATTAAAAATTAACACTAAAACTTGTACTACTTGGAGATCGAATAACAGCCAAGCGTTTTCCATTGTCACCGACGATGGTTGGTTCACCAAATTTGATATTTTAATATATAAGATTTTACAGTTCAACTATATATTCACATCATACTAATTAATATGTAAGGATATATTTAGGACTCATTTATCATTCATTGATTTGAGAGAAATGAGTAGTTGGTGTCCTATAATAAAGATCGGAGGGAGTACCTTCCGTCCTAAATGTAATATCTATATATTTGATTCAATCATGTCTACGTTAAATTAGTTAAAGTATCACTTTATTATAACATGTTTATTTCTAAAATATTCAATAATTTCCATTAATTCCCGTTGTTGTTTTATTTGATTATTGTCAAGCTGTAATATCAATGGGAGCAATTTTAGTAGAGGATTTGCAAAAATTAAAAAATGATGAGCTATATCTTTTGGATCGTGATGGTCTCCCTAAATAGGTAACTAAGTATTATATTAAGGATAAGAAGGAATATTTTTAATTTAAATCCTTTCAATCATTGAAGTGTGTGTGTGTGTATAGCTTCGAATATACTCCCTCCGGCCCTAAATGTAAGACCTAGTTACCTTTTTTTAGAGATGTTAAGGTTACAAAATATGTTATTGAATTATGACATATTTGATATATTTTTAGATTAACCATTAGTTTATAGGTTAAATGAACTAGTTTAGGAAAAAAAATACGTAAATCAATTTATAAATGACTTATTTTGTTTTTTTAGAATTTTTCAAAAAAGTCAACTAAGTCCTAGGACAGGAGGGAAGGAGTATAATAAAGAAACAGAACAAAACGTACCAGAGCTGTGGCCTTGATAACGACGTCACGTTCATGGCCACAAATAAGTGTATTTTGATCGGAGAACAAGGAAATCATGACGTCCATGAAATCCGTTTCAGAGAAATTATGAGATCTTCTCTTATGGAGGTGTTGTTGGAGCCAGACTTTAAGGACAGAGTCAATGTCCTTGGCTGTCTTCTTCATGGCCTTCACATGTCCTTGAAAGTCTACCCATTTATGGAACTTAAATGGCAATGCATCTGCCTCAACAAACACTCCGCTCAGATATGTGGCCTCCTTCACTCCTCTCTTTAATTTGAACGCCTCGCTTTCTTCGTCGCTACGGGTTTTTTGGTCCCCTAATCAACAAGCTAAGTGGTGATGATGATGTTGAGGTTGATAACGATTAGAACATTTGATGTGAACAAGACTCGTTAAACTTATAAATCACATCACCTAATATGATGTTAATTTAGGTGACTCAATATTAGTGGTATATGTTATAATTTAGTGGTGAGTTCCTTAATTAATAACTTCCACTGAAAGTTAAAAGAGTCTTACAACTATCAGGAGTACTTTTGATTCAAGAGTGATAGGCTTTATATATTTAGATGAAGTGTTTCTAGATCAAAAGTCAAGTGGAAGTTTAAGTTAGGGTTCTCATGTTTTGGCCATGTTTATATCAATATATTATCCTACTTTCTTTTGAATTGATCTTTTCATAATAATTTAGCCAAATGTAAGTAATTCAATGATACAAATTGACATTTACTCCAACTCCAATTCACAAAAGTCATCAAGAATATATTAGAAGTCATTCTCTTATCGAAGTTAATCCAACCACAGTACACCATGTGGCATAAAATAGTTAAAGAAATTAAATCTTATATTTACAACTGCAGCATGTACATTATGATGGTGATGATTGCTGCATCTTGTTGTTGTTGTTTTTTATGGATGTGGTTGGGATAACTTCTAAAAATTACATTACTTTTAAAACTATTATTCTTACACGTTTATCTCACAAATCTAGAATCATTTGAAATTAATAAGCTAATTAAATACAATACCACGCATAGTGATGAATGAATAACGAAGTACCTGAGAATCTCTTGCCGGCAATAATACGGACGTTGATATTGAAGGTCAAGTGCTCTAAGAGATCACTCATAGGAACCTCAATCATACCCATATGAAGATTATTATTAGTTGTCTTGTTATTTTGTTGATAAGTTGAGAACAAATCCTTCATGAGACATAATATCTCAGAGTCTCTCACATGTTTGAGCTGTTGAAGCCTATGAGATGAGAGAAGCTCCAATGTCGCTATCTTCCTTATCTCTCTCCAGTAATCACCATAGGGCGCCAGAGCAAATATGGCATTGTTATACCCCATGTACCTTCCTGCACCATGCCCATCACAAATGCTATTTGTATTTACTCTTCTGACTAAACTTATTTGAAGCAATAATATAATTAATGTGTGTATTATTGACATCTAAAGCTAGCGCTATATTGGTATGTAAAACAAAATTGCATTAAGAAAAGAGGAAATCCATTATGTCACAATCAAGGAGTATGATTTCTAGCTTGCAACTTGTCATTCTATGATTATCAGTTGTTTTAGTATTTTGGTATTTTGCATTTATAATTTTTTTTCTGGACTTTCCCTTTTTGAAAAGTGGCCAAACAGCTTTTAATTTGTAGCCTATTTCAGGAAAGCTTTCATCATGTGCATGTAAATGAACGTTCATATGTTTGATTAATCAATCCTACTTCTTATAAATTCATGCCACTAGTCATGACCTTTTCAATAATTTAGGGGGACAAATTTAAAAAGTGATCGGAGGTTTCCACACGCATAAGTGTAATAATAGAAAGAACTGATTAATTATTGACAATGTGCGGAACCAAAGTTTAAATATCTAAACAAATATAACCACATTTCTATTATTGTAAATATTTCAAACATGATTTGTCCTTTCTAGGACAACCCTATATGTAAACACAATATGAAAGAAAAGTAAGAAGATGCAGGGTATAATATATATTACCTGCCGCGATGTTGGGCCTGGAGGCCAAGACCTTGTCGGAAGTGGAGAGGCATTCTCTGGCGAGTTCTCTACCAGAGACAATGAGGGTGTTGTGAAAGCCAAGCCTGAGAGAGAAGATAGGTCCATGAGTTTCAGCCATGGAAGAGAGTTTCCTAAAAACAGGCACAGGCCCTCCCAAAAGATGAAGGTGACCTATTAGAGGCAACCCTCCTTTTGCTTCTGGGGCTCTCTTGTTCTTAGCCTCATTCTTACTACTTCTTGACCTAACAATGAAGGCCATAACCATCACAAATAAGATAGCCCATACTACTCCATTTGGTTCAACTACACCATAAGAAGCAAGAACATCCATGGTATAGTAGTATCTATAGCGAGAGAGAGAGAGAGACTGTGGTTATTTTTATGGCGGGTAGGTCTTTATTTATACAAATTTTGAGAGATGGGATACTGATAGAAGTTCAGGACGTAACTTGACTACTCCTATCAATTGGACGTCAGCTTCAATGCTTGTCGTCTTAATTACTCTATCAACTTTGTGTACAGGAATTTACATGACTATTTCCTTCTTTGAGCTAAATAAATATCTAACGAAAATGTGTGGATTGAATGTATGTTAATTCAATGTTGGTTGTCGGTTTTTGAAAGAAACCGTAAATTAGAAATTTAAAATAATTTTGAAAATAAAAGACATGAAAATAACCATGGCAATCAAACTCGGGCCGGCCAACCCGATCCGATCATTAGAGCAAGTCGGTAATGTATATTTGTTTATTTTTTTGTTAATTTTATTTTTAATTTTAATTTCTTTCCTAACAAAGTCACGGGTTAATTATGTACTAACCCTCTAGCTGAAGAACTTAACCAAATAAATATAAGAAACTTCATCTAGCTAATTATTTTGCCTCTCATTCTTACTATAAATAAGGTGTTTAATTTACACAAAATACTACTCTTTACACATTTATTTATTCCTGATTAATTTGAATTCTCTTATTAGTCAACATGATATAAGATTTTTCTTGTATATCTGTCCTACTATGTAAGAAGCAAAGTGATCAAGAAGTGTGGAGGCTATAAACAGTTAGGACCATCGAGTCAAAGAGGACCACCAGAAAGGAGCTATATATAAATCAATGCAAATAGCCAAATACGACCACCTGAAAATTGAAAAATAGAAACTGCTCGGTTGGTTCGTCTTATAAAAAACCAATAGAACTTTTATTTTATTTCTAATTACAAAAAATATTTCATTTCATATTTGAAATATTTATTATTTTGTATAATTTCGTATCTATTAAAAATGAGAAAATATTCTTCTATATTTATTATATAACTTTTAAAAAAGACAAATTCTATCATTTAATATATTGAGATGATGCACATATATATTATTTATTTATATAAAAAGAAATGGAAGGAGTGTTGCCAAACAAAGAAATAGAAAGGAGTGTTTAACATTTGTAAGTTGTAACTAATTTATTTGGCACTTTGCACTGTCCTTGTCCATTTTAATTTTATTATCGTTATTAATTTTATGGTAATTGGTAAATATGTTGAATACTAAGACAAAAATGGCTATGAGCAAGACTCCTGCCTCTCGAGTTCGAATTAGTCGATTGTCAATAAGCGCCGGATTATCGGACAGTGTTTAACAAATAAAAGACAGAAATGACATGTTACTTCCCAAAAAAAGCAAAAATAAAAAAAGAAACATAACGAACCGGAAAAGCTGGACCAAATTATACTTCATTTCATTAAATAAAGTTGCCATATAAAATTGTAGATGCACGAAGAGGCACAGTATAGTACTTTTTTAGATTCAAAGTCACCATGATAATATAGTAATGTTCAGTCCGAAATATAACTTCACCTAATTAATATTGTTGTGTTAAGAATATTACTTTTCTAATTAATAATGTTATTACCAAAATATAGTAACCCTCTCCTGCTATTTATTATTAAGGAGTATCATTAAGCATCATTTAGGGAAATGTTGCGAAAAAATAGAAAGATATCTACGAAAAATTAAAAAAGATACTACCTCCGGTCCTAAATATAAGACCTAATTGACTTTTTTTTGGAGAGATTAAGGTTGCAAAATAGGCTATTAAATCATGACATATTTGATATATTTTTAGATTATACATTAGTTTATAGGTAAAATAAACTAATCTAAGGGAAAAAATTAGGTAAATCAATTTATAATTAACTTATTTTACTTTTTTATTGGATTTTCTAAAAAAGTCAATTAGGTCTTATATTTAGGACCGGAGGGAGTATTATATTTAGGACCAACCATATCTTTTTAAATAGGTCTTATATTTAAGACGGAAAGGGTATTATTTATGAAATTACTTATTTCTATGGAAATATGAAAAATAATAAAAGAGAAAAATAAGATTTAGATTATTCAAATGACATCAAAACAGATGAAATTTGTATCATTCACATCTTTCTCATATATATAGCCTGGCGTGCGACGTGCCAGTGTGAGTGTGTGTCTATAGTTGTTAGTTGAGACCAAATATGTGTCTCACGTTTTTAAATTAATGATGGTCAATATCGCTTCTTAAAACCCATTAATAATTTTACTTCAAAAGTAAGTATTACTGCAATATATTTTTAAATCAAACTACTGTAATAGATTGAATAATTATTTATTTGTATAGTTTATAATTGTATTTTGTAGTAAATTTTTGAAAATTGTATGAATTCTCTAGCTTTACAATATATAATCGAATATTAGTAACTTCCAAAATAAATTGCTAAGTTAAAAATTATATTGTAATAAATTGTAAATAAGGGAAACTTATGGCAAGTAATGAAAAATTAGAATCGAAAATTATAACATCTTATATTAAATATACAAATATTTGTTTATATTAAATACGGAAAGAGAAGAGGTTCTTAATATTGATTTGCTCAAGTGAGGCTGTTATGTAAGGTTAGAAACTCTAATGGGTAGTGGCTTGAATTGATGGTTTTAGAGAAGGAATGCAATGCAACTTCCATTTTCTTGGTTAAAGCCGGACGGAGCTTGTAGTTTTTTTGTCTTTGTTGTTCTTCTTTTCTTGTAGTCAAATACACACATATATTGATAGATTTTGGGACACTCACATTTATTTTGTCTATTTAGGACTAAAGGACTAATCAACTTTTTTCAAGAGAAAAATCAATGCTATAAGAAACATCCAAAATAAAGGTTGGTGTGAATAACACACAACCACTTAATTATATGGGAAAATGTCATTTAAATCCCTCTGAATATACAAAAGGACAATTCAGGAACTCAAACTTTCAAAAGGACCATGAAAGAACTAGGACCTAGTTGACATTTTAAAATTGTGTGAAAAGACAAAATTGTCCTAACCATAAAACAGAAATTACTAACCACCCTTACACCCACCATTTTCAATAGGGTGGTTAGTAATTTCTGTTTTATGGTTAGGACAATTTTGTCTTTTCACACAATTTTAAAATGTCAACTAGGTCCTAGTTCCTTCATGTCCTTTTGAAAGTTTGAGTTCCTGAATTGTCCTTTTGTATATTCGGAGGGATTTAAATGACATTTTCCCTAATTATATTATAGCAGTATTATTCATTCAAGCCCTATCTGCTCATAGGCCCACCATCGATGTGATCTAACATGTTTGATATTATTGAACCAATATATCTAATATTGGTTGGTAGGAAAATATTTAATATTGGTATCAAATATAAAATTACTTTTATTTTTTTAAAGAAATGTAGTATTCTAAATTTATCACTTTAAACTATATATTGTTATGCTTTTTTTTCGTCAAAGCCATTTTAACTTACATTGAACTTTTATAATACTATTGCATTGCATGTAAGAAATATTAAAACTAAGTAGTCTATTTGACTTCCTTAATCTCAACAAAAAAAAGTCAAAGTGATATTTTATTTAAGATGGAGTAATTAACCAAACTCATATCAGATTACTTTTTGAAGAAAAAACAGCTGGCTCTTAATGAACTTAGCCTTGTATGTAATGGAGTAAAAGATAATAAATTTCAATTCTCAAAAGAAACAAACAAATTTAGAAAGAAATTTATTTAATAGTATTAAAAAGAAGAGCCAACTTGAACTCAAAAATTAAGCTCTTTTTTTCCAGAAAATTAAGCTCCTTTTAAGTCCATGAAAATCAAACCATAATTTTATAACCAATTAGTAAAATCTAGCCATAAAAAATATGGAATAATTACTCAAAATCATATACTATTCATCAAATCCAGAAAAATGATTTCAAAAACAAAGTTGAATTTTCATAACTTAAAATTAACTAATAAATTGTCAAAGTGTTAATTTTAAACCTATAGGTTATCTCTTATCAAAAAAAAAAAAACCTATAGGTTATAACAGTATATTGTTTCTACACGTTATACATGGGCTTTAATAAATGGGCTCTGTGATTTATGACCATAAGATGTAATTGTTTTCTAAAAATATCTAGTGGACTTAATAAACTATTGTGCCCAGAAAATTGTTCGGGCTATATAATATAAACTAAGAGGTTTGCCCAAAATATTATATTTTTCTGCGCGAGGCCTGATATGATTTTAGCCTTGGCATTGTTTTGGGTGAGTTAGAATACGCCAATATGCTAATGTAAAACATAGATGATAATCATGCCTCTTCTATATATTTATGAAAAAAGGTTCACAAATAAAGACACTTGTTTATGAATAGATCTCCAGTGACTGATCACCGCCGGCCGACTAGAGCTCTGGCCATGTAAAATTATATGCTTAATCATAAAGTGCTAGACACTTACTAATGAAGAGTAGACACTAGTAAACTCACAAGTGTCTATATGATCATTAACAATTTCCATTGAACAAGTGATTAATTGTTCATTAACAAATGTCTTTTTTTGTGTCTAACTTTTCACAAATAATAAATGTCATATTTTTAGATGCCTTGACCATAAAAACGTGCAACTCCTTATGAATAAAGTATCTAACTCTTCAAAAACAAGTATCCCATTTACAAGTATCTAACGCCAAATTGTTGGTAGGCAAAGTGTCATGAACTAGTATAAACTATTCATGAACAGATATATCATTTGTGTCATGAACAAGTGTCTGATTACTTGTGGGTAAAACACCGACTGTCGAAAGCCACTTTGACTAGCTAGGCGGTGACTCATTAGGCTTTTTGATGGGATCCACATTCACTACCCATCTAAAAGATGAGCAAATTTCACTCATCCCTCAAATGCACAATTATAGGAACAACTACCACCAGTGCACAATTATAGGAACTAATATAGGAACCACTAGTGGACTTTCAATAGTAATTAATTATTTTCACTACAACATAATTATAGGAATCACTAGTGCAAATTATAGAACCACTAGTGCACTTTTACTACTCTCTCGGGTCCTAAATATAAGACTTAGATGACTTTTTTTGGAAAAACCCTAAAAAAAGCAAAATAAGTTAATTATAAATTGATGGGAAAAACTTACATCAAGTTACTTTCTCCAGGTTCTCAAGTTCTTTTAATATAGGAGTGACACGTGTCTTTTATTGAATGGATGATTATTATAAAAGGACACGTGTCACTCCTATATTAAAAGAACTTGAGAACCTGGATAAAGGAACTTGATCTAAGTAAGGTCCTAAATTGATTTACCTAATTTTTTTCCTTAGACTAGTTTATTTTACATATAAACTATGGATCATCTAAAAATATATCAAATATGTCATAATTTAATAACCTATTTCGCAACCTTGATCTCTCCAAAAAAAAGTCAATTAGGTCTTATATTTAGGACCGGAGGTAGTATTAATTAATTATTTTCACTACAATATTCATTTTTCATTTATTCCAAATCCTTCCAATTCCTTCCTTTCCGCATTTTTTTTAACGTTACAAAATCTCCCATCACCTTCCTCAGCACAAGTTCATTTTTTTACGGCATGTAGTAACCACATACTGGAAGATGAACTTAAACTCAAAATAGGGAAAGAGTTCGAAAGTTTGGAAGAAGCTTGGAACTTTTGGAATGAATATAGTAGAAAAGTCAACTTTGGAGTTAGAAAATACAATGGGACAAAGAGCAAAAAAGACATTTCAATTATCACTTCTAAAATGCATGTATGTTGTAAGGAGGATGTTCGGAAAAAAAAAACAAAATTTTGAATATTGGAAATAAATAATTGGTATTGAAAGTGCACTAATGGTTCCTGTAGTGGTTTCTATAATTGTGTACTGGTGGTTCCTATAATTGTATACTAATGGTTCCTATAATTGTGCATTTGAGGGATGAGCAAAAGATGAGCACCGAATGTGGACCCTTTTTTATGGTAAGAAATGAAAGAAATGAGAGGTATATATATCCTCTTAACATATTAAGCCTTTTCATATAAAAAATGTTTGATGAATTAGAAATGGCCTATGGCCCATGGGGCTTCTATAGAGGTATTTAAATATAATTAGCAAAAAATAGTGTTCGCGTTAACAATGTGATTTGAACTCAAGACTTTGTGGTTATTAATCAACCTCATGTCAAATAGACTAGCTTTTGTTGATTTTTTTAGGCAATCTATACATTGAAAAATTGTGGGGAAAAATCTCTCTATGAAATATATATAGTCCAAATTAAAGGCAATGTTCTGGCAAAAAAAAAAATTTTAAGGCAATGTGACCCAAGTCCTTAAGCGGATGCACCATACCTCTATTAATATTCGCGTGTTTTCCTGTTTTGTCATATAATTGATAATAAGCTGCACAAAATTGAAAAGGTATACCAACTTGCGATGGGTTGCATTCTAGTCTATAGACAAATCTCAAATGTTTTGGGTTAGTAAATGTTAGTAAAAATCATTACAAAATCATGTTTAAAAGTTTTATTTTTATATATCAAAAAGAGTAAAACTTTACTGATCAAAAGAACATGAATTCGAGAAATGCTGCTTTCTATGTGTGAAGCTCTACTTTGTATTGGTAAATATTGTACTTTATGTAAAAATTCATATGAGATAAATGGGATATATGATATATGTGATTATAAAACTTGATTTAATGGATATAAAAAATTTGAAGTAGGGAAGAAAAGTATACAAAAACAAAGTTCTCAGGGAAAAGTTATTCAACTACGCAGGTACTGTTACCGACATTTCAAATCTCAAAAAGTAAAAAATAGTCAAATTTGTTTTGTTTAAACATCATCACCCAGTAATATAGCACCTATTAACAACTGACTAATCCAGACTCGATAATAGAAGTGTTGCTCACATAAGTATGACTGTTTCATCTCCTAATGAGAGCACTTCCCAAAATTCGTAATACGAACACGAGTTCTTGTACCTATACCTACCAGACTTACCAATTCAACCTATTTCTTCTTATTTCGATAAAGCAACTTATGGGTTCAACAATAGTCAAATTAGTGAGAATAGAACTCGCAGAGGTCTGAAGGTTTCCGTGCACGTAAATTACCAACAATGATGAAGCAACCTATTGCTTCTTACTTTGGCCAAAACAAGAAACAAACTTTATTGCTTCTTACCGTCCTATCCTAGATGCTAAATTTATAAGAATTTTGTGTATTGATGCGAAATGGGAATAAAAGTTCTTTTATAAAACAATCAATTGAATCAGATTTTTTTTTCAAGTATTGTTTCACCGTTAAACACATTACACATGTATCTTTCTACTCAAGTCAATTCTATTCAAGTCACCATAGAATATTCTAACCATTTGTTATATAGCTTATGAAACCATGGTTTGGAGTCAAAACAGTGTGTCAAAAACATGTTCCAGTTTCTGATAAAAAAACATGTTCCAGAAGTTGTACTTGTACCAACCCGAAGAGTCTGTCCGATCTATCTAGTCCATTTGTGTCAAACTCTCCGATCTATCTAGTCCATTTGTGTCATACTAGAGCCATGTTTTCCTAGACTAGACCGCCATAGGTTTATGCAGTATGGGATTGTACCTTTGAAAGGGGCTTATGAACTTCCCTAAGCTCATGAATGATGGGCTAGCCCATTACAAAAGGTAGGCTGATTTGCTACGCCCCACATGGCTTACAAGTTTGGTTCCTTGCATTAAGTAGATCGGCCTACTTTTTGTCTTTTTCAACTCTAAATATAAACCACACTTTGAAGTACCAATATACTCCCATTGACGCCCAGGGGCTTGACGCGCTGGTTGAATGGGGGAGAGCAAGATGCTGAGTGCCCGTTAGGTCTTGCGTTCGAACCCTGAAAAATCCCAAAAATGGGGCGACTCCGGATTAGTCTGCACCCAAAGGGTGTGCGATACCGAGGCTCTAAGCAAAAAATAAAAAATATACTCCCATTGATTTACAACTATTAGTTCTTCAAATTATACTTTTTCAATTCAAAGCCACATAAATCTTGCTTTTTTCTTTATTAATGGTTGAAATTGACTTTACAAGGCTCGTTTCTGTCTTGTGTTTGATTATATCTTCCGTTTTTTTTTATTCTTTTAACTTCCTTCATGACTAAGATAGCCCTCAAATTACTTGACAGTTTATAAAGAACAAAAAAGAATGGTTCCACAAAAAACGCCAATTTTCGTCAAGAAAAACACAGTAATTGTATCCATTCAAAAAAAAAAAACACAGTAATTGTGCAACAAGTTTCAGCCCCAAAAAAACAAGCTTTTTTTTTTCCTTTGGCCATCTGAATACAACAAGTCAACAACCTCAACCAATTAAATTAACTGCAGTTCTTAAGTAATAAACGTTACCTTAGTCCTTGAGAAATGGAATTACGATAACTCGGTTTGAGTGAAACTCAGAATATAAAGCAATTTCTAGACATATTGCAACCGAAGTACTCTATGCTCTTACTTCCAATAAAAAAATGAAATGTAGTCACACCAGAAAAAATATGAAATTTATTGTGGAATATGAATAAAAATTTAAAGACGCGATATGATGAGTTGCGTGATTGATCTTGTCGATTTATGGGAGACAATGAAGGAGTGAATAATTAATATATCATGAAATAAATGGACGAAGAAATCTTTGATTATCCTTGTCCCAGAGTCTTAATTTGATGAAGAGCATCAGAATATTTTATAAAGTTTATTTTATTTAATTGGAATAAATAAATTTTGGAATGATCCCTGTTTTATTTTCCAATTTGGATTGAGCTCTCTTACAAGAACTTTATGAAATACCAAACCCTATTGAATCTCATGAACATGGATTAATGAAGAAAGTATAATTCATGTATTTGACCCCCACCTAATGAGATAGGGCTTTATTGTAGTTGAACGTCTATTATATTGATACTCCCTTAATAAGAATAATTACATAAGGAGATAAAAAATTAAGGAAGATAATTATTGCATTTAAAAAATGTATTATAATAAATGATTCACTAACATCCATATACGATACAATCAAATTAAGTCAATAAATATTTCATTTAGGACTAGACTTAGAGAAGTTTAAGACGATCCTACAAAGATATTGGGTTTTGATTCCCTGCTCATCCAACATTTTCTCATCCCTCACTCATCCTCAAATACACACACAAATATGTGTGGCCCCCACATACTCTCTCCACTCTTCTTCTTCTTCCTCCCCACCTCACTTTTTTCTCTGTCTCTCCAACCTCCCATCCCCACCGGCCACCACATCCTCCTCCCATCTCAACCGCCACCACCATTGACGTCTCCACAACCGCCACCACCATTGACGTGCTCCGAGGACCTCTTCGTCCACCAGTCCGCCATCCGCACCGACGGCTTCCGCAGCCTCGCCGACGGAGAATCCGTCGAGTTCCTCGTCGAATCTGACACCGACGGCCGCTCCAAGGCCGTCGACGTCACCGGCCCCTCCGAAGGCAGCGTCCAGGGCAGCCGTCGCGGCGGCGGAGGCGGCGGAGGCGGTAGATCCTACGGCGGAGGCGGCCGCGGTGGAGGCGGCTATGGTGGAGGTGGCTACGGCGGTGGAGGCCGCGGTGGACGCGGCGGCGGAGGCTACGGCGGCGGCGGCGGTGGCGGTGGAGGCTGTTATAACTGCGGCGAGGTCGGCCATCTTGCTAGGGATTGCTACCAGGGAGGAGGTGGCGGCGGCGGCGGGAGGTACAGCGGTGGAGGTGGCGGAGGAGGTGGTCGGAAAGGCGGTGACGTCGACGGATAGGAGGTTGATGACGTGGAGGTCGGAGGAGAGGAGAGAGACAGACGGTTGGGGAGGTTGGGCGGTGGAGACATCTGTGGCGGCGGTTGAGGTGGGAGGAGGAGGCGGTGGCCGGTGGGGATGAGAGGTTGGAGAGAGAGAGAGAAAAAAAAAAAGTGAGGTGGGGAGGAAGAAGAAGAAAAGAGGAGAGAGTATGTGGGGGCCACACATATTTGTGTGTGTATTTGAGGATGAGTGAGGGATGAGAAAATATTGGATGAGTAGGGAATCAAAACCCCAAAGATATTACGCTAAGTTGGGACTTTGGAGATGGTTGTGTGCAATGACACATGATGTTTTTCTTCAAGAAAAAAGTTGTGATGAAATCAAGACCTCCAGGAAAAGCATAATTAAAGTTGTATACCATCAAATTAGAATGTGATTAGCATTGTACAAAACAAAGAGTGCCCATTTCAGCCAACTTTCCATCATCTTTCTTTGGCTGAGTGCCATGTATTTCCATGGTGCTCGTTTTTTCAATTATGAAGCATGAGCAATCCTACTCACATTGGACCTAGCGCCTAGGTGGTTTGGCCATCAGTAGGCCAAGAAATATTGAGAGTGAACCCTCGACTCGCTTCCTTAGCCCTGTTCCCGCCTACGTATATTGGATATTTTAAGAAGTGAACATCTCTCTTAGTAGCGGGATCGGGGGAAAGAATAGGAAAGGTTATTTCATTATATTTTTGATCGGGAACAGGGCCCACCACAAGAATATTTTTTTAGTGGGTAGATAGCTTTAAAAGGACAGATTACCTATCTTTTCTTTAATCTCAAGTGAAATATGATCTGGGGAGCCAATTCAAACCCCTTTGGTAAAATAAGAACAGCCCCCACATTCAACTCCCCTTTTAACCATTAGCAAGAACTTGTTTCACTTGCATATCATAAGGAATTCGAATAACTGCTTCGAATACAGTATTATGAAGTATCGCTTGTGGAACCTCGATATCCACGGGCTTATTAGCTAAATGGCAATTGACACATACAATACGGCTAGTTGCTTCTCGCGGATTTTCATAACCCTGCTGTGAGAAAATGGGATATGCATTAGAAATGGGTGTTCGAGTTTTCATAACCCTGCTCGAGTAGCAAGCAGCCTCCCCTTCATCGTTTACTTGAGTTATGATATTTTATGTTTTTTTTTTTGTGAGATTTTATTAGGTTTAGGTCAAACTGTTTTGTTTGACTTTGTGATATTTCTGTGCTTTCTTATCATTAGCCCTTTTTATATACTTACCCGGTTACCCCTTGTGTGTGTCACTTTACCCCTTTTTTATGAGTGATATTAAAAATTGGAATTGAAAATACTCGTCTAATTGGAATATTTGGTTTAGTTTTAAGCATAAATATTAAACGTAATTATATATATAATTAATATGCCATCTGTAAAAATTGCTTGCTGAAGTTTTTTTTTTTCACAGAGAGGGATTCAATATATTAAAAGTTAAAAAGACACAATTAGTCAAAAGGAGGGTTCCAATTCTCGAATCTGAGAAAAATAAGAAGTGAATATTCGCATAAAGGAAACGGAAGGCTTTGGCATTTGAATATACTTTCTCTCTAGACTTGTGGATATCACATGAGTCGATCACTTTAAAATTTAATCTCTTTCTCTCAACAAAAAAATTTCATTATTGATTCTCTTCTTATTTATTTAGTTTTCCGCCCCTCATCATAATGCTGGAAATGGCATACGAATAATATTTATTTGGCACCCTTTAATTTATCAGAACTTGTCACATCATTGGTTTTGTCAGAAAAAGGGGTATTTGCAGTTTAGTCCCTGGTAAGGGAAATTAATACTAGAAGGTCCCAATACATTCCAAAATAATTATAAAGTCCCAGGAGCCCTTTCCTGCAATTGTTTGCTTATCTTCAATGACCATTTTGCCCTCATTAAAGATGGTTGTCATCTCACTGGTCCCTACAGGGGGACTATGCTTTCATCTTATGAGGGCAAAATGGTCATTGAAGATAAGCAAACAATTGCAGGAAAGGGCTCCTGGGACTTTATAATTATTTTGGAATGTATTGGGACCTTCCAGTATTAATTTCCCTTACCAGGGACTAAACTGCAAATCCCCCTCAGAAAAAAAGACCTAATGATTTGTAAGTCGTTAACTCCTTAACCACAAAAGTTAGCATAGCTTTTGAGGCCTAGTTCTCTACTAAAGGATTTGTGCAAATTATAATGGTGTTTTAATTGAATGACACATAAAGAAATTTCCTCACAAAGGGACTTATACTTTTTAAGGACTTGTGCTCTAAAGGACATCGGTCACAAGAGGACTTTATAAGTCATTGGCTCTACAACCTGACCCTATAACTACTAATTTTTGGGGTATGGTTGTCTAAAAGACTTGTACTTATTACAGATTGTAAATATGGTTTTTGATTTATGACTTTATTTTTTCACAGTCTTAGTTGATCCCTAGAGGTTATTACATAATATTCAAAGTCTAAATACAACAAACCATTGTATTGCTGGGACTTTTCGAAGTTCTGATCCGATTAAATCAAGTATAGCGTTGAAGTTTTTTTGAAGGATGATATTACAAAATCAACATTCTCTTAGAATGTTAGGTGGAAGGGTTCATTTTATTTAGTGCAGGATTTAAAAAGTAGGGTTAAGGGTCAAAATTAGCACTCTACTATTGCCAAAAGTTCACCCAACATAAACAAGTATTCGATGGCTCAAATGTAGCACACATCTTTTCAAAAATGGCTCAAATCTAGTATTTCCCTCAACTTTAACTGGTTTGACCATTAAGCTTGACTTGATCATGCCACCTCACCCGCCACGTCACTCAGTTTTGCCACGTGGCATGCCACGTCACCCAATGGGCCCACTCACTATCCATTATTGGGTGACGTGGAATATGAATGTTCACAATATATACTCTCTTTAATGACTGCGCTCATAATTTAAATAACACTCGCATTTTGTTATAAATAATATGGAATATGAATGTTCACAATATATACTCTCTGTACTAAAAAAATTAATATGTACTCTTCTAGGATTCTATATCTTGTTTAACTTTTATGTTGCCATTTTTATTGAGTGTGTCATAAAGAATAAGTCTTATAATATTTGACATTGCAAGTAAAAATGAGTTAATAGGAGATGTAAACACGCAAAATAATGAATCGTGATTCTTTCCGATGTATCAAAAAAAAAATGAACCATGATGAGTGAAATCGGGCTATTTTTTCTCATTTTTGTACACGAATTTAATGTGAACTGAACACCTTATAGTGGTCTCATTCAAAAAATCAAATATTACTTCAAAAGAGATAACCAAAAATAATCATTATTATTATCTTTAATGTTGGGAAATGAACGGTGGATTGCATTGCATGAAAAACATTTGATTCGAATAAATGACTAATTGTAAGGGTGGGAATAACTAAAATCGGTCCAGACTTGTACTATATTTGGTCTTACCTATCTTATTGATAAGAGATTTGAATCTGACCTGTGGTCGGTCTAATAGAGACCATTTTTCAAGCTTGAGCCTAACTTGAAAGCCTGACATGAGGCATGATAAATTAAATAAACTACATAAAAGGTTCAAAGATGTGAATGAGTGACATTGTTTGAATGAAAATATTTAAAGAATCAGAGGTAACAGAAACCCTGGAATAGAATAAATGATATAATTGTAATTTTATAGTAAGAATTAGTAGTAAATAACATGAATTAATTATAATAATATATTTTTTTAAAAAAATTATTATTTGGGCAAAGGTGCATAAATAGCCACCGTAAATTTAAAAATGAGTAACTATAACTCTGGTAAATTGAAGGTGACAAAACTGTACACTGTAAACTAAAATGGGGCAAAATCATACATTGTAAACCAAAATGAGACAAAAGTAACCTCTCTGTTAGGCTGAATTTAACAGACATTTTCCAGACGTGGGCTCCACCATCAGCAATTGCATGTCAATTCCAAAATCTAACTTGAAAGCTAAAATGCATCCAATTGAACCCTGAATCACTAAAAACGAACTCTAAACCCCCAAATCATTTCGATAAGAAACCAAATAGAACCTCAAATCATGTGAAATTCATCTTACTTCTACGTAAGCATCTGAAAAAATAAAGGCTCATAAAAAAATTAAAGTCTCATCAACATATTGCACCCTTAAATGTATGACACATAATTTACAGATGGTGGGGCCACGTCTGGAAAATAATGGACGTTTAAATTTACGATGACTATTTTTGCACATTTGCCCAATTTTGCCACATTTTGATTTACAGTGTACAGTTTTGCCCCTTCAATTTACCAGAGTTATAGTTGCACATTTTTAAATTTAGGATGACTATTTTTACACCTTTGCCCTTATTATTTAACTGTTTGATAGGGTAGACTAATATGTTAATATGCTTTTTTTAAGGGTGAACTACCTGACTTGTTCAACAAAACATGTCAAATAAAAAGACTGGGTTGTGCCTAACCTGAAAATAAAGAGGTGGGTCCAATGTTTTAACTATTCAAGACATAGCCCCTGATAGCTAGACCCTAAGCCTAACATACTCAATTTTATGGTCGTAAATGTGCATATTTTCTTTGTTTTAGAAAAGATTGTGTAAACAATTTTATTGCATTTTATGTTGATTGAAACTGATTTATGGTTATATTAACGCTGCCAGACGTCGAGCTTGGTGAAGCTTTTTTTTTTATGTTGAGCATGGTGAAGCATTTTTTTTTATGTCAGGCTTGGTAAATTTATTTTATATAAAATGCTCTATTTAGAGATCCAAGTAGGGGATCTTAAATTCTAGAGCACCACTCTTTCTCCTCTTGAATATTTTTGCCTTGTTGATAAGTTTTTCATCTTCCGTATTTTATATAGAAAGATTTTATTTAATTTTGAGGAGTGCCACAATTTCTTTTGTTGAAAGTTGCATAATAGTTTTTAAGGACAATGCCCTTGAGGGTGGGACTCCAAATATACATTTTGTTATTTGTAGGTGTTTCAGTGAACTAAATATGCATAACATTAGAGAGGATCTGGAAGATGAACTGAATTATCTGATAATTTAGGTGATGAGACCAACACATTATAGCATATAACTCCCACATTGAAAGTTAAATATATATACTCTCTCTGTTCCTAAATATAAGATCACTTTGGTTAATTTGGGGAGATTAAGGAAGACAATAAAATTACATGATCTTCCCAAAATCCCCTCAATTACTTAACTTTAAAAGGAGGAGGGGTTTTCAATGAAAAAAGGGAGTATAAGGGTAGTTTGGGCAAAACTTGAGATAAATAGAAAATGATCTTATATTTAGGAACTTATCCACTTCTCCAAAGTGATCTTATATTTAGGAACGGAGGGAGTATTATGTATGAGTTCCAATCATATAATTATGTTAGTCTTCCCTGTTTGGATACCTATAAATAGAGTATAAGTTCTATCTTACTTTATAAACATTCAATCTTTCCCAATTTTCTCTCTTCATAAGTTTTGAGAGTTTAAAGAAATCTTCACACATGCTCTCTTTGTAGAGCCAATTCCCTCCTCTCCTTCTCCCCTACTCTAGCTTTTAGGGTGGTGGAGTTCTTCTCTAGTCATTGTACGAGTTTTTCTTACAGCGTCTTTCAACTCCGTTCGTGTCAGAGAAGGAAACGTCCTTATTGTCTACTTTTATTTTTATGTCTCTCATGATTTCCTATGATTGTATGTATTGCATGCATGTTTCCATGAAAGTAAAATGCTTTGATGATAGTTTAGTTGACAATGAAAATTTTTCTACTCAATCTTCATCTTTTGTGTTGGTATTTGTGGGTTCTTTTGTTTATGTGATATATGCTCATGAAGTCTCTTCAAAACCAATATGTTTGGTTTATTGTCGATAAAGGAGTAAATTCTTTGAGATTGTTCTTTAAACAACCACTACCCATTATGACTTTATTGTTGATGACATCTTTTTCTACCAAAAAATTCTAACGAAGGAATGATAAAAACGTTAGGGTTCTTTTCCTACCTTTTTAGGGTTCTTTTTTGTTATTTGAGTTTTATTTAGACATTTTATTTTATATCCTGTATTTCACTTTTCCCTGCTTCAATAAAATATTAAGTGTTATTTAACCCAAAATTTTTTTTACATCTTTCCCTTATTTTTATAACACTCAAGTAGTAAAGAGAAATATATTTGTTTTAAAAAAATTTTATTAAAGGTTAAGGGTAAAAAATATACGTGTGTTCTTGACAAAGAGTCACCCTAGCACCAAATATTTTTATAGGACAAAAAACACACATAAGTTTTTATATTAGGATAAAATATGCTAATTGAAGTGAAGTTTTGAACCTAATATGAAAATGTATATGTATTTTTTACCCTAAAAAAATATTTGGTGTTGGGTGACCTTTTGGATAAAACACATGTATTTTTTTACTCTTAACCCTTCTACTAATTTAGGTTAACATGATTGGTAGCGGGGATCTTATTTTGAGTCATATTCTTTATGCAAGCAAATCTGGTGTGGATGGATTTATCTTTTACTTTCACTATTTCAAGAAACACTAGTTTTAACTGTCCAGGGGCGACTTTTTTAGAGTTTTGAAAAACAGAAATTTAAATTTTCTGAACTCAGAAGTTTTTGAAATTTGCCTCCAAAATGGTTGCAATTGAAACATAGCTTGAAAAAGTGCAGTAGCTTTCATCCTAACACGTTTGCAGACAAAAAGCTGGGGTGAAAGTTAAATTTCTGCAAGTAATTGAAACATAGCTTGAAAAAGTGTCGTAGTTTTCATCCTAACAAGTTTGCAGACAAAAGCTTGGGGTGAGAGTTAAATTTCTGCAAGTACCACGTTTAATATAATATATAACCCTCTAATCGAATGATACTTGTGCTCTCATAAAAAATAATTATGTTTTGACATACTTTATAAAAATATTAGTGTGACAAAAATATTTTTTGAATGGTATATGTATTGAATAAACAGTTTTTTTTAAATGTTTAATTTGAAATAAAAAACCAAAAACTTTTGTTGGACTCTATCGTATTTTTAGAACGCAAGTACTTGTCTCTTGCTAGACATGCTTTTTTCCTAAAAATAAAAATCAGATGATGTCCCAGATAAGCTCAAATAGGAGTGGCATGAAAAATTATCAAAGATTCATAGTCCAACATTTTGGAGAATTTCTAGAAGGATAGAGTATATGTATCATGTTACATCCATGCGTCACGTGGTAAATATACATAAAATCTAATTAACTATTTAAATGAGTCATTTACCCTGTCGTTGCTAATTTTGGGTGGCATAGTTTTAATTTTATAAGCGCTTTTATATTATAGGAGGAGTGAAATAATTTTGTTTGGAATGGCATAGATAAATGTTTTTGGGTATCGAATCATGATTCCAAATATATAGTCATATATAATACTCCCTCCGTTCCTAAATATAGGACCTAGATGACTTTTTTGAAAAATCCTAAAAAAAGCAAAACATAAGTTAATTATAAATTGATTTACCTAATTTTTTCTCTTAAACTAGTTTATTTTACCTATAAGCTAATGGATAATCTAAAAAGATATCAAATATATCATGTTTTAATAACCTATTTCGCAACTTTAATCTTTCCAAAAAAAAGTTATCTAGGTCTCATATTTAGGAACGGAGGGAGTATGTTAGATCTTGACTGTTTAGTGGGAATAAAATCATAATTCAAAATATTTAGACTTAAGACAATCACATTTTAAGAACATATATTGGCCGTAATAGGATAGATCTTGACTGTTTGGAATCTGCATAATGAAGTTTACTAGTTTGAATTGACAATATAATTGAGTTTGAAAATAGTGATTAAAAAAGCAGATTTTATTTTATGGAAATATGTCTTAGCTTCAGCAATATGTTATATATACCACTAGTGTATCAGACATTCATACTTATTTTGGAAGTATGAATGTCTGATATACTGAAATGGTAAAGTATGATTGATTAACAATTGAAACTTACCTATTAATAACTGGAACATACTAATTAACAATTGACTGGTTCTTTAATTGTCCTTTTGGAATTCAGAGTTCTTTATTTGTCATTTTGGAAGTTTGAGTTTCTTACTTGTCCTTTTGAACATTCAGAGATATTTATTTGTCATTTTCCCTAAAAACAAAGTGGAATTTTATATTTGTCATTTCGTACTTAAGTGAACTGGTAATAGTTAGAAAATAGGTATTTTGACTATAGACATATTATATTTAGGATAAAAATGTTAACATTCCATGAATTGTTATTTTGTGCGTCAGAAGTAGTCATTCAATATTGTTCGTTTTTTTGCCAAGCAACTATTTTTTTTTTATACAGTTTTGCCAACCAACTATTCAATAATGTTCGTTATTATATAAAACTTTTTAAGGTATGTCCAAGCCACGTTTGACAGCACAAAAATGGATATATCAGCTCATAGGTACAATTGGATTTTCCTTTTCATGTTTGACAAATCTTTTAACTCATTTGACTTACTGGCCTAAATAAAAGCATCTTAAAATCTTATAGTTAAGGTGGGGCTGCTTATTCAGTTCACAAAAAAGGGTGGGGCTGCTTATGAGATGTGGTAAATTGCTTGTTACCGTTAGGACATTAAATGGGGTTTAAATATGGAAGATAATGACTAGGTTTCTTACAAGCCAATTAATAGCAATCAAGTACACTCTCTAGTCCTTATTATAAGTCACCAACCGCCACTAAATTTTGGTCCTTAATATAAATCACCAACTAATATTAACTAAATCATTTATTAAAATTTTCTCAATATATCCTTAGCATTGGAAAATGAACATTGGAAGGTGAGAAGAGAAAAAAGATGAAAAAGACACATGTATACTCATAAATATGAAAAAGGTAGTGGACCACAGTAGTAAAGGTGAGAGAGGGGTAAAAATGGAAAAGACAAAAAAAAGATCAATTTAATGATTCAACTTCCATTAACCTCCATTCCTTGGTTTACAATTTGGGGGGTTGGCGACTTGTAAATAGGACCGGAGGGAGTACCAAATAACCATCACATTACATTAAAGTCCTCAAGGATTTGTTTGATATTAACAAATTCTTGAGTAGTCAATGATAAATACGTTATTAAAGAGTTATATTTGTTAAGGAGTTGTTAATGATAGGGTAATGACCCTATTTTGCCCTTAAGTAACCACCCTGAACCATTGGGCACCCTAAACTAACATTGAGTTTACCCTTAATGTAACTAAAGTGGTCCAATTTTACCCTCTGGCGAATGTAATGTTGACACGTGGAATGTAATGTTGACACGTGTTAATATTACATTCGCCAGGGGGTAAAATTGGATTACTTTGGTTACTTCAAGGGTAAAATTGCACCCTGTGTTAGTTTAGGATGCCCAGTGGTCCAAAGTTGTTACTTGAACGGAAAAATATAGTCATTAACCTTAATGATAAGTCATTTAATATCACCTATATCTCTGAGATTTCAATATAATTTGATGATTGTTCGAGATTTAATTGTGATTAATTTCATTTTAAATATTTTACCAGTTTAGTTTGTCCTTCTTCGCATTTAGTAGTGACATGCATCATCTGATTCATCTCTCATATATGTTCATGTCTTTCTATCTCAATTTATTTATTTAATCAATCATCCAAATTCCAAACACATTTTTATGATTTAGAATGAAAATAAGTCACCTTGGCCACCATCAATCTAAACATAAATGTGATCTTTAAAGGCAGCTTGTAATCAAACTTACGTTTTCCATAAATAAGATTGAAAACATATTACTTTAATAATCATCAATCCAAATACAAACTAATATTTAAGGTGGTTTACATGCAAACTGTACAATCTCCCTAACAATTACTGGAACAATGTATTGTTCAAATAAATGAATAAAATCCTAAAAAAAAATCGGCAAGTTTTAGTTTAAGAAATGAGAGTATTTCCATACTATCCACTTGTTGTAATCAGAATGCTTTTTGGTATGCAATCAGTACATATTTTGGTGATTATATTCTTTTTTTTTTCCATTTGGTGATTATATTTATTTCATAAAACCTCATAATTCTCTAACTAAAAAGTAAAAACATTAATTGGCCTACATATATCTTAGTATCTTACCATACGTCCATACACCCCTTGTAGTCACAACTCATCATCACAAGTAGCCTCATCTATCTTATAAGGGTAAACTAGACATAAAATCACTACCTAAGGGCTGTTTGGTCTTTCTACTGCTCTATGCAGTGGCATATTTGTCTATATCACATACCATTTCTGTAAATAGAAAAGTAGTTGAAGGGCAAAATCGTCATTCAAGGAAATCAATTTTTAAATACTTTCCAACATATAAAATTAATTCCATATCAAAGCGGGGACCACGTCGCTTCCCCACCACACCCAAGCAATTGCTATATTTAAATTTCAAGAATAAATAAAATACAAAAACAGAAAATGGTTGGAGTATTTGGCTAATATATTTAATACTCTCCCAATTTCTAAACATGAGATCACTTTTGAATTTCAACTTGTTATTAATTATAAAACCCATTTTTATCTTTTCTCAACTTTTGTCCCAGATTAACCTCATAATAATTATTAATATAAACAAACAACAGACAAAATATATATGGTTAAGGTGAATTAGTAATATTATATCTAAAAAATAATTAACTAACTTCACTGACATTTTTATTCTTAATTCTTAATAGTTTAATATCACATCCAAAACTAGGGAATGTCTTATATTGGGAAAATGATAAAAATGACACTTGAATTTGATTTGGACAAAATGGGGTCTCCAATTCCAACTCGTATAAGTAAGTGATAGTCCCCAATTTGTCCTAAATGAAATTTGTGACTTTGTGCCAAAAGAGTAATTAATAGCGATACAATGATAGTTACTCGGTAATTACTCATGTATCGCAATTAACTACTCATGTATAGCAATTAACTACTCATGTATCGCTATTAACTACATTCTTTCGCAGTAACTACTCATGTATCGCAATTAATTACCTGTATCGCAATTAACTACCCTTATATCGCTATTAACTACTCTTTTGACACGAAGTCACAAATTTTATTTAGGATAAATTAGGGACTATCCCTTATTTATACGAGTTGGAATTGGAGGCCCCATTTTGTCCAACTCGAATTCAATTGTCATTTTTTTTCATTTCCCCTCTTATATTTAACAACGGATGGCGGTATTTAATAATAAATAATTTAATAATAATTACAATAATAACACCCTTTTAAATTTATTAATATTATTTCGTTGGTTTCTTCTCCTTCATTTCTTCTATGGAATCCTTCTTCTTCTTCTTCTTCTTCTTCTTCAGAAATCCAAACTCTCTCTCTCTCTCTCTCTCTCTAAAACTCTCTTCATTATCTCGTTTTCTTCTCCGAGAATATAAACTTCATTACATTGCTGATCTCTGCTTCAATATCTCTTAATTCTTCTTCGATTCCACTTTTTTTTTTTAATATCAAAACTGGTGAGTTCTTTTTCTTCCACTTTCAATTTCTTTTCTTTTTATAATTTTTTCAATTTAGAATTTCTTATGCTCTTTTTTCTGTGTTATGTAATCTTTATATCATGAATTATCTCAAATGTAACTGAATTTCGCTACGATCGTTTTTGGCTCCAAGAATGTTTTTTTTTTTTTGGTTTTGTGTGATCATGTTAAGTTTGAGAGGTTTTATACATATGGGTTTTCTTTTGAAAGAAAAAAAAGTTTGATTGGACATCACTTTTTTTTATAGGAGGAAAAAAAATCATATCTTTAGTCAGTTTTTTTGTGTACGGAATGTTTTTCAAGATAACATTTTTTTTTTGTTTCTTTTTTCTTTTTCTTTTGCTGAATTCAGTTTATTTCCTTAATTTTATTTTACTTTTCATTTTGAAGTATGGTTTTTGATCTGGGTTGTTTTTTAAATTCTGCACATGATATGTTGGAATGGAAAAGTTGAAATTTTATGGGTAGATTTGGCAGGGTCTTATGATTTGAATGATTGGTTGTGTATAGAATTTATGATATGTTAATATATATTGGACTGATCATAGTTATTGATTTGTTGAAACTGTTCTTTTTCTATCTGGGTTTTGGATGGATGTGATTTAATAAGTCAAAATTGAGTCTTTTGCTGTTGTGAAGTGGGATATTCAAAAACATTTCTATGGCTTTCCATGATACTGGAAATAATAACAGTCATGCAATTTTTAACTCCATAATTCATCCAAAGATTTGTTTGGTTTTTTTTATAGAGCACAATGACATCTTATAATCCATTTAGCTGCCTTTAATTTTTGTTGTTGTAGTAGTATATTCTTATTACTTAGTGGGATCATGTTATTGAAGTTTTACATAATGCTTACCATTTGCTTTCTACTGCAGCTGATTTCTCTGATTTCAGAAAGGGGCGGTTTTTGAAGTTTCCATGATGGATTTTCCATGAAATGCTAAAAAAAATGCTTTGGAAGCTGGAGTTTTGATAATTGCAACATGTTGACAGACTCATTGCTGCTTTGTAATCACTTCGAAAGTGAAAACTGGATTGTTCTTGATATTGAATCCTCCGCCCCTTTTGATGCCACCTCATTTTTACAAACTGATTATTGCCAACACTGTAGTGACAGTGTAGACATCCTTCCATGGAGCTTGTTTCTATCTGTTTGAGGATTTCTTGTTTATAGTTTTGCGATTCTGAAAAATGGAAAGGTTGGTTGATTTTTTTGGTTGACTTGGGTACGGTAGTTGGGGTCTCATTTTTGTTGACACTAATATTTATGACTTTTCTTTCTAGATATAAAATTTTGAGAGAGCTTGGAGATGGTTCTTGCGGTCATGTATATAAGGCCCGTGATTTGAGGACATATGAGATTGTAAGCAGTTCTTTTAATTTATTCTAGACGTTTTCATTTATTATTCTTGTTTTGAATCATTAAATGATTCATTGTGTTTGAATTAGCTTATTGTTACCCATTTTTACAGTGATATGTATAATTGGGTTTTCTGTGTTTGAATTAGTTCAGAGATGTTGAAACTTCATATATTGTGTTTACTTTCTTGTTCACCCCGCACCCCTCTCTTGAAACAGACATTGGAGCTGATATTTAGATTGTGCCTTGCATAGACAGCTTTAAAACCATTGGTGCTTATGGATTTTTTTTTTATAATATCTTTTGATGCTATCGTCCTGTCTCTTTTTTTGTTTTGAAAAGGTTGCCGTCAAAAAGTTGAAAAGAAAGTTCTATTTCTGGGAAGAATGTACAAATTTAAGAGAAGTCAAGGTAAATAATACAGTCAATTCTGACAGTTACAAGGGTTGATGATTAGGTTTCATATTTAATTGTCATTATTCTTTATTTGTCTACTCACGTGTGTAGAATTTCTTTTGCAGGTCCTTCAAAAAATGAATCACCCAAATATAATAAAATTGAGAGAGGTTATCAGGGAAAATAACGAAATGTTTTACATATTCGAATACATGGTGAGTGAGCTTCTATTCTTCATTTTTTTTTTATTTTGTGAATCTTTTATGCATAAAATATGCCTCGAACGTTCACCGTTCTTTATAAATAATGATTACTTAATATCACGTTGAAAAATTATTGATCATATTTTAAGTGACCCATACTTTGATATTGTGAGTATATACCTATAGTAGAGGATGGTTGCATTTTATGAGGAAATGAATATGTTCTAAAATAGTAAGACTTGGAGCTTCAACTTGAGTGTCTACTTCTGGTTTATTGCAACCTTTTGACAATGAGCTTCTCTTCAGGACTGTAATCTTTATCAATTAATAAAAGACAGACAAAAGCCTTTTTCAGAGGAAGAGATACGCTCCTTCATGAAGCAAGTGTTGCGGGGTCTTAGTCACATGCACAAGAAAGGATTCTTTCATCGGGACTTGAAACCGGGTAAGATATATTGCACCACAGCAGATTTTTGTCGGCATCATTTTTATATCTTTTTTCCAATCTACTTGATGTGTCAAATAAGTCATGTTCTTATTGTGCATATTTCCTCTGTAAAGAAAATTTGCTGGTGACAAATGATGTTCTTAAAATTGCTGATTTTGGACTGGCTAGAGAAGTATCATCAATGCCTCCTTATACTCAATATGTTTCCACACGGTGGTAAGTCATGTTCTTTCTGCCCTATTTTCTTGTCTTTCTTTCTCCCTGGATATGAATAAATAGTCTATTGGTAATGGTTTTTGGTATAAATCAGCACACTTTATGCAGTGTGTGTGAGTGCATGCACTTTAAGGAGTTACTTTTTGATTATCATCTTTTCATTTTCTGTTTGTGTATGCAGGTATCGAGCTCCAGAAGTTTTGTTACAGTCTCCTTGTTATACTCCAGCTGTTGGTAAGCATTAATGTTTAGCCAGATTCAGACTTTTTTATTCATTTCGCACAATAAACTGGTTTATTCTTATAAACATGGCTTAGAAGTATTTTTGGGATAGTTTTGGGCTCCTGCAAATTCTGAAGCAAGAAGCTTTGATTTGTAGTTTTAGTCTCAACTTGATATTGACAGACTTCACTTTCCAGGTCATCTGAAAACTTACTACTAGCAGGAGTTGATCCGTTAAGTCTAACAATGTATTCTTATAAAATATAGCAGATTTGACTTGATGATTCTCCCACCGATCTTATGTACCTTCTTTTCTCACTGTCCAAAGAAGTTAGATTGTACTGAAAGTGTTCATGAATCATGACTTATTTGGCTGGAAAAAAAATGAGTCTTTCAAGGAGCTGGAAATTTAGGTTCAATTAAGAGGAAGAAGTTCTTTTCTCTTATACTGCTTAGGGATTCTCACAAGTACAGCTCGTCCATGTCAATTGGCTATATTGCATTTGCTTAATGAGTTGGCAGTTAAAAAATAAATTAGATGATCAATGCATATCTAGGTTTTTTTGGATTAATTTATTATTTATGATGAAGTAGGCCCTATCACTGTGCATCTATATATTTAGATCTTGACATACATAATGCATTAATGTGCTACTTTTGGAAATGATTATATTTGTAAATACAATTGCAAGCTTGTTTGCGATTTTTTTTCTTATTACATGAGGAGTGTTGAAGTGGTGAATAAAGAATAGCTATTGTTTTCAGACATGTGGGCAGCTGGCGCTATATTAGCTGAGCTTTTCACCATGAACCCCTTATTCCCTGGTGAAAGGTACCGTGCACTCTCATTTTTTGCTTTTTAATTGTGTTGAATATGTGAATGTGAGAAAAAAAAGGGAAAACTCAGTTCTAGTTCCCACTTGGTGAGGGTGCTGAGGAAGGGAATATACTAGGCAACCTTACCTCTACTTTATACAGAGAGTCTGATTCGAACCTACGACCTCAGACCTAACGGCAAACGATCTTACAGCTGAGCCAAGCCGGCCCTTCTATTCACGCTTCTTTCTATATATATGTTTTACGATACTGATGGTTTACTCCGTAAAGTGAAATATGAAGTCAAGATTTAATTTTTAGGCTAGAAACTTTTGTAATAATGAACTAGTAAGCTTTCTGTCTCATGTCATAAAGTTGTCCTCTCATTTGGCAGTGAAATAGATCAACTGTACAAGATATATTGTATTCTCGGTACACCAGATTTGACTTCTTTCCCTGTTGGAGCTGACAACACGAGGCTATTAAACATTGTTGGCCATGAAGTGGTAAGTGTTTCCATGGCATGGCTGATTGTGTAATCCTTTCATATGAACTCATATTTTTTTGCTGTTCCTCCTGACTATTTACATCTTCAATTTCCCTGATGCTTTTGGATAGGTTCCACCTTCTAAGCTTTCTGATATAATTCCTAATGCTACCTCGGAAGCTATAGATTTGATCACGGTAGGTTTCGGTCAGTTTATCTGTTTATTGACTGTCAATGTCAAAGCATGTTAATTACCAGAAAAACTTGTAAAATTTCTCATAAAACTTGGCTTTGTTAATATTGTTGTCTTTTAATACCTGCTACATTGTAACTTTTGTAGCAACTGTTATCATGGGACCCATCAAGAAGGCCAGATGCAGATCATGCACTACACCATCCTTTTTTTCATGTAATTTTTGATCTTGAATTCCATTTTCTTATTTTTAAACTTGGAGTTCAAATTATTGATTCATGTTGAAACAGGTGAGTACATGGGTACCTTGTCCAATTCGCGATCCACTTGAACTAAAGCTGAGTAGCAAGAGTAAGAGAATTTCCTTTCTGTTTTATGACTCCCTTTCTTTTAATGTTTTAATCCATTTTTGTTCAGTATGGCCACTATTAGGTTGAAGTTTCTGGCCCTTATTTATTGCTTTCCTCCTGATCTATTTCACAGGGGCAAAACCAAATCTTGAGCTCAAGTTGCAGGATTTTGGCCCCGAACCCGATGACTGTTTTCTTGGCCTAACATTAGCTGTAAAGCCCAGCAGTTCAAACTTGGGTAAGCACTTAACTCTTAAGCTATTAGTAGTAACAACTACTGGTTTAAAGGATCATCAATTGATATGTGTGATTGTGGGTTGATCATTCAGTTCCACTTAATTTGTCTGCTATCTCTTCCTGCGTGGCAGATTACTTGTTACAGTTTTTTGGTTTTCTTTATTGAAAAATCCAAGCAAGTTGTCAAAATTTGTGTTGGCTGCTTGTTTCTTAGTTTTCCCCTTTTGTTGATTCTAAATTTAGATAAACACGACCATCTTATTGTTTACTTTCCTGCAGATGTGAACCACAATGTATCGCAAGGCATGGGAGAGGTATGTCCCCACTGCTGTGAATATTGAGTCACATTTAATATTTTGTTTTCTTTTTATTGAAGACTGTGGGAACAAAAGATGACTAAATAGTCCGATGAATATTTCATTGATATGATATTCTATTTATAATACAAAAACTTTCTAAAAGATGATAAACTTCTCCTACAAGTTTACCTGATAAGAATTCTTTATAATAACATAATATTCTTCTAAAAACACAATACTTGATAATTATGACTAAGATATACAATCATTCTAATATTATTTTCATAATTTCCCACAAAGACCTGTTGTGAAAAGGGGAAAAATATCTATATTTTGACTAAGCACATTCTAAAAATGCAGAATGTGCTGTTCTGTTCTGATTTCAGTGATCATTCAGACCAATCAGGTACTCTTTTCTAATTTTGTTTGTTATGGTTTTCTTTCATAACCAAAACTACTTATGTCTTGTTGCTTCTGATTTTTCCTAAGTTGTGAACTGTTTTTTAAGAGGAGTATAAGATCCAATTAGAAGAAATCCTTAAAATTATATCTTGAACAAAATGAAACAGGTAACAAACATCTTAAACACTCTATGAGCTGAATGGTGAACCACTATGATTCCATAGAAAACTTAGCCCACCGAAGCATGCCCCCACCGACAGTAAATTTCAATAAAGAAAAATTTTCTAAGATCCATCTTGAAACTAATGGTTAGAACTTAGAATTTGTAATATGATTGTGATATTATTTTACATATTTAAGGAGATGTAGTATGTAAACTTGTGAAAGTATTTTTTTCTCAATTCGAGCAGCCTGAACCAAATTGGTAAACATATGTGTAAATAAATTAGGGTGCCAGTAACAAACCAGAGTCAAGCAGAGAAGTTTTAAATTCCTGTGAAACTTCTCAGGTCTTAGTAGATAAAACTAATTGTTACTTCAATTTTATGCCCTCTTTTGTATGCTCTAGTGTTTTGGACATTTTTGTCTCCGGATCATAATGGAGTGCACTCCTCAGCCGAGACTTCATTGTCATTGTCATTTGGGTGAGTTCTTCATTATGTTTTCAGCTCATATATAGATGAGGTTATAATCTTGGGCATTTAAGTCTTAATTTTAGATATAATGAAGTGCCTTTAATTCTTAGTTCTTTTGATAAGATTCTAATAACCAAATTGTGTAGTTTAAGAAATGTTTTCAATTTAGTCAAAAGTAATAAATATGCAAGAAATATACCTTTTATCCGAATGTAATCTTATTTATAAGAGGGTAAGTGAGAGAGAAATAGTGAGAAAAAAGATGAAAGACAATATACTTAATTAATTAGGGGTAAAATTAATTGTATCTTATGAAAAGAACTGGAGCATTTCAAATATTTAGATTTTAGGGAAAAAAATAAAAACCAGAGAGGTAGTATGCCATAAAGTATTGTGGCACCTTTTTAAATAAAGGAATATGCATGGGTGAGTTTTTCAAAGATGGCATAGATTCATTTATGCGTGTGACAATTTTGTGTTGGACAGTTCAATTCAACACCAACCAATTGGAATTCCACAGTCAACAACAGGATTCTCCCCATTGCAGCCTAACATTTTAACTCCTCCATTTTTGGCTGTGTCTTCTCCTTTTCAGAGTGGCCACTGCCTTTAGATCATTTTATTCAAGTTGAACAACAACCAAGTATGATTCTGAAATGTTTACCATAATGTATCTAAAAGCTTTTTTTTTTTCTTTTTTCCTTTTTTTTTTTCTGTTCTCTCTGGCAATTGGTATAGTTTCTCACTATCATGAAACCAGTGTAATTAATATTGAACAGCTTTATTAGAGGCCATTCTAAGTTTGTAACTCCTCCATTTCTTAGTTTTGATTCTGTAACTCAGACCTGAAATTCTCATATCAAATATGGAATATATGAAGTCTTAAGGGCAGCTTTCCCTTGTGTCAGCATCTCTTTTGCTTGAACTTTTATGGATGTTACTGTTTGACTTTTCATGTTTAGTCATAAGGGGTTATCATTCCATCTCCTTTTACAAAGTATATTACTAATAACTTTACAAAGTAAAAAAGTCAATCAAAGTTAGTTAATCTTTTGTAAATTTACTAAAAAAATAATCTTCAATCTAGAAGATCAAGATATTCATGTAGTTAGAAGACAACTTAATTACTTAGGGAATATCAAATTAAAGGATATTTAAAAAATGTTTCAGATAATTTAACGCCGAAATAGGATGTTCTTTCATGAGACAAAATGTAAATTGTATTTCTGACCACATGCGATTTTAATTGGAGAGTTGATCTTCATTTACCTTTATTAATGTTGTCTCAATTATAAGTAAATAAAAAAAAGATTGAAGGAATTACAGAAGATGATTTGGTTGATTGAAAACCATGCCATGTTTATTCACAAGAAAAAGCATGAGACCTTACTTAGGTCAAGTTCCTCCATCCAGGTTCTCCATTTCTCCAATTAATGACCGTTAGATTGAATGGATGATTGTTATAAAAGGACACGTGTCACTCCTATATTAAAAGAATTTGAGAATCTAAAGAAAGGAACTTGATGTAAGTTTTTCCCAAAAACATGTCAAGTATATTAAATAACTTTTCCGATTCTATCGAATTAGATAAATATATGTAACATTGAGGACTGAATAAACTAATAAACATGGAGTAACATGCCTCCGTACAATACACTTTTTTTCAGAAATTCTCACAAGTGTTCCCCCACCTTTTAATGTAATTTTTACCAAGTTAACGTAAGTTAGTTATGATGGAATAAATATGTTTGCCCATTGGACAACTTTTTTGGTTTTATTACCTTATCCAAAATTATGTTTTCTCAAGTTGATTTGAATCCTCTGCTCACTCATGTGAGTTACCAGTAACTGTAACTAATATGCGTAATTAGTAGTAATTATTTTAAAGAGTTGTTTTTTTACTTTTTTTCCCATCTTTTCAAAGAGGATGTCATGGCTAAGAGATGTTTTAGAAAGGACCTTTCTCTTTTTACAAAATGATTAAATAAAAAAACCTCTATTTCTTGTCACCTAAAAAGAACCTCAAATCTTAATTCTCTAAATTACTACGATGCTTTTGGGTTCGAGGCAGCAAGTATAAAGAATTTCCTAGCTTTTGCACCAAACATATTATGCTTATTTTGTAATGAATAAAGAAATCTATACAAGAATAGTTGGGCCCTTATGATTCAATGACACCAAAAATTTTCCTCAAATTTAGTCTTATGTGTAAGGTTGCAAGTTTGATCCTAAGACAGTTTTTAATTTTTTATGAAACTTGATAATATTTCATATTTTATTTTTAAAAGTTCAACTTAAAAAATTAAACTTATTAAAATTTATATTTTTATGCGGTTATATAGGCAAAACTCTTTGTAATTTACTACTATAATTCTGGATGAAGCTCCATTATCCCCTTCTCCACTATGTTAATGTGAGCTGGCCGCTGCACATGGAGTGCTATATATATAAATAAATGTAAATTGTCTTATTTGCGGTCCCAACTTATCTTTGTTTCCTTTCTTGAATTTGATCTGTAGTTTTAAACCTCAAGTGAGTGGACCACTTCGTTTGATTCTTCTGTCAATTTTTTTTGATACATTAATAGGAGTAGTATTATTTAGTGCATGTTGAGCATTAAAAATCAACAAGAGGGAAAAATGAACTAGTATAAGTAAATTTTTTGAGCTGAATATAATATCCATTTCTTATTGCATGAAAATAAAGCTTGGTGTGATGTGCATGTAAAAAAATACGAGAAAACTATTTAACATTATTTGAACATATAGACTTTAACTAGATGAAATGAAAGATGTGAAAAGAAACCAAAGTGACATTGTAATTTTCCTATTTTCATATCTCGTTTTGTGGCCATGTTTCTTCTTATATAAAACCGAGAATATAAGAAAGATGAAGATAAAAATAATGAGTATGATGAGAATTTGGAAGCTTTCAAATTTACTTCTGATTTATATGACACATATTTCTTATGCATTGCCTCTATTTATAAGTATCCACACATTTAAGACTGCACCAATAGTTACAAAAAATTGGACACTATGGTTGATCAAAAGAAATTTCTACAATATATTCATTGGGGGAGGTGTAGGTGTTTTTTTTTTGTTCAAATAGTGAGGTTATAAAATTTGGGGAATTTCCAGAAATAAATCATAAAAATTAAAAGTTGTATCATGGATGCAACTAATGTTCATAACACGAATAACATAGTAAGAAGATGAATCATTTATGTAAGAGCTCTATGGGTTTGGAATGCAATCCTTGGGAACATATGCAAACAAGAAAAATACATATGATAGATAAATCCTAGATAAAGGTCGGGGCCTTGTAACCCAAATAATATAATTATACACATGTACTATCAATTTCTCAAATAAGACGTTCTAAAGTTTGAACTATGTGTAAAGATTATTACAGGTTGGAGAGTATTGTGAAAAGATAAACAAAGAATCCATATAACTCATTACTAGTTTAATATTTCACTACAATTACAACATTTGGTAATTATATATCTGTGTGACTTTTCCATAAGAAAATTTGATTCAACTATCAAAACCTAAACAAATTGAAGGAGAAAAAAGAGCTATATACCAAAATGTTCAAGGTTAAGAACATTAGTACACATGTAGTTAATTTATATGGATCTATTCAATAAATATAAAAAACCATTAAGCAGCTGCATTCTCCATAACATACCCAACAGCTTCCTTATAATTATTCCACAATTCAGCAACCATATTTGTAACAAACTCAGAAATTTCACCAGACATATCTGAAACATATTCCATAGATTCATCCAAAGATGTCTTCATTTTCTCAGAAAGTGTCACCAAAATTTGTCCAAACACGTCCACAGACCCTGTCACACCTTCCTTCACAATCTCAAACATTGTTGTCACCATATAGCTCACTGATTCAACAATCATACTCATCAAAAACTCGAAACATCCCCGAATTGCGTCCGCCACTTGCTGGAAACCACCTTGCGCCGCCTCGCCGGGAAGCTTCAGCCCTTGGATCAACACCACCACAAGGTGAGCTAGGGATGAGAAGATGAGGCGAGTTAGGAAACTCCATAAGGTTAGGATACTGAATGTGATTATTCTAAGAAGAAGGATTAACATATTTTGATGTGAAATGAATGAAGAAGAAAGAGGAAGGACACTAAATTTGATTTAGCTTGGAGAAGAAGGCAGAGGAAGAGATTGTTGTTTATATAATCATTATATCAAAAATTGATATTAAATGAGACTTTGAAGGATTCAAAAGTCAGAAAGCGTGATGTTATACATGCATACATGTATAAACATATAAAAATCCTTGAAGGTGATTGAATAGAGAAGCTTCCTGTGGGATGAAGCTGATGAATTCATTGGTTGATATGTTGCTTTGCTTAAAAATAATAACTCACAAGTCTTCTAAGAAACTTGCAGGTATAAACAATGGGGTTTATATATTTATGTGTGTGTTTTATTTTAATGGGCGAAGGGATAAAACTAGCCACCGTAATTTTCCAAATGGACAACTTTGGCACCTGTAAATTGTTGGATGGTGCCAAACCGGACATTATAAAGTAAAATGAGACAAATTTAGTCAGGCCGTTAAGTTGAAGCTAACAGACGTGAGTGTTGGCGTGGGGCCCACCTTCATTAACCTCTAGCTTCAACTTAACGGCGTGGCTAAATTTGTCTCATTTTACTTTATAATGTCCGGTTTTGCACCATCCAATTTACGGGTGCCAAAGTTGTCCATTTGGAAAATTACAGTGGCTAATTTTGCCCCTTCGCCCTATTTTAATTGTCTGGTCAATTCATTAAGTTCTTGATAATAAGAAAATTGACATTTGCTTCCATTTGTATATACACGGATAAGTTATGTAAAAAAATATTCTAAAATTATGTCATCGGTAAATAACCTGCTCACATCTTGAAACTAAACAATAAAACTCTTACCAAACAAGTTTTATATGTTCATTCTATTAACTCCTATATTATTAGTTTTATTCATTTTTTCCCATTTTTTCCTGCAAGTGGTTTAAAAGTCAAAAGGATTTACCTGTGTATAATTTAATTTAAAGTTTTAGGAGGGTTATATGCTTACAAAATTAAAATTTAAGTGTTCGTAATATAAATTAATTTGAGATTAACTGCATGGATTTGAAATTTAAGGGGATTTATTATTAAATTTTCAAATGTTGAGAAAAGCTAGCTTTTTACACATAGTTTTAAGTTGATGAAAGTTTTATCCATTTATATCGTATTATTATTATTATTATTATTATTATTATTATTATTATTATTATTATTATTATTATTATTATTTAAAACAATGAATCATTTTTATATATGTTAAAGTATACAGCACTCTTTGATTTTATTTGAATATCACTCTCCACCTTCTCTGAAAATTAGAGATCATCTACTGTTTTTCTTAAAAAAAACCATCCACCAATGTCTAATATTATTATGATATTCGTACTCTGAGTGATTTCTGGTGTCGACTTGGTCAGGGAGTAAACTCTCGTTGTTTTGGTAATATAATTTGTTTATGTTTTAGCATTACAATATAAAAAAATTATAATATACTACTTAATTACAATTTGCGAGAGCACTACAATAGAAACAAACAACTGAGCCAAAACTGTGACGTGCGCAGTGTGTAATGAAAATATAGAGACCATCTTCCAAGACTGTAATAAAATATCTGACATGGAAGTTTTGCCCGCAGAAAAATAATACTCCCTCACTGGTAAATCTAAGACCTAATTAAATTTTTTAGAAAATCCTAAAAAAACAAAATAAGTTAATTATAAATTGATGATTTACCTAATTTTTCCTTTAGACTAGTATATTTTACCTATAAACTAATGGATAATCCAAAAATATATCAAATATGTCATAATTTAATAACCTATTTCGCAACCTTAATCTCTAAAAAAAAAAGTCATCTAGGTCTTATATTTAGGACTGGAGGTAGTATATAGATTAATTAGATAAATCATGTGTGTAAATATTAAACTTGATAAAAAAATTACATAAGCATTTTTTCGATCTAATAATTATGATTTAACAATAAAAAATGGAATGCATCTACGACTTCTTTTTCCCATTTTAAAACTTCTTTTCAAATACAAGAATTCAAGACAAAATATAATTTTTCCTAAGTTTTGAAGAAAAAAGTATATATACATATCCCTCTTTTATTTTTAAAATAGATGACCATTCATGTAAGAGCTAGTTAAGTTTCTATAGAATAGATTTTGATAAAAAAAAATAATTTGTCTTAATTTAATGGAAAGAGGGATTAAGAATAAAAAAATAATAGAGTTTGAGATTTCTTTAATTTACTGATCATAATACTATTTTTCTGACAAAAAGACTACTAAACCAATTTTTTGTGTGTTAAGATTTTCTTACAAAAGAAAAATAATTTTGTCCCATGTGCTTAGTGTTTGAGATCAGATCAGATGTAAATAAAACTATGGAATCGTAAATTTTATTACTGGGGTGATGATGAAGGATAAATGAGTTACTGATCTCTTAAACTCTAAGCTAAGCAAGAACATTAATCTAACATAAAATAAAAGAAGCTTAGCTTGATCGATCCAGATATTAGTATTTTATTAACCATAAACTAATCATGAAGATGAGAATCTGAATCTTTTTAATGCATACTGACAAGTTTCACTAACTCAACTTGCTTCTATATGACTACTACATCAAATAAGAAGTGTGAAGTCTTCAACAACCCAACAGTTGTTGCACTCAACCGAAAACAAATTTAAATAAGTATGAAGTATGGACTCTTGTATAACAATAATCTCGTTAGAAGATTTACACAAGATTGTTTTTTGTTTTGGTTCCAAATTCCAATAGGGGTGAGTATTTGGTTTCCACTGATAAACTAGGTATAATTTTAACATTGAACCCATACCAAAAGGAAGAAACTGATTAACTTTAACTGAATTAAATTTGGTTCAATTTTTGAGTTCAATCGGTTTTTTTTTTTGGGAAGCACATCAAATATGAAAATGTTTATCTTGGACTATAAACAACTTCATTTCTTCGCTTTTTCAAAGGTTTTTTTGTCAAATAAGAGACTTCAATGTAATTTGATGATTTTTTGGAACTTAATTACGATTAATTCTCTTATTGAAGACTTAGTTCTAATTGTCCAAAATACTTCTTTCAATCTTGTTTCCTAGCAAAAATAACCAGTTCACTGAAAGGAATTATTTCTCTTGATGTTTTTTAGGACATCATAATCATTAATAATTTATCATGCAGAAAGAGGTAAAAACACTCTAAATAGAAGCACAGAGGACAACAGCTTTCAGTCACAATACTAACATAACTCTCCATATTATCAGTTATCTTTGAAAGAAAAATATCGCCTTCAAATTCAAACAATACATTACTTAAACGTATGTAACCTATACAAATAGAAATATTTCTCAGCAGTGGAAAAGCCAAGAATATGAAACTCTGATGTGTATATACAGTGATAAGTCGCACCAGAAGAATCTAACTATATATTTATATATATCTTACAATACTTGTGATTTAATGCCCTATTCAGTTATCTCTAAGTTTATATACACTGTCAATAAAATCTTCAGTCTCCCACAGGAATGATCCAAAAGCAACTGCTTCCAAGACTAGCCTCTTCAGAGTTGAAAATGATGTCAAAATCACATTGTTGTTTCCCTCAGCCAAACCAGATTCCACATTATCACCAAAAAGTGCCATGCAATAACTTTCCACCAAATTCACTGCCTCCTTAGATCTAAGCTTGGCGCACCTCTCGAACAACTTCGGATTAAAACCCGTCACGTAACATTTTATGTCTTCGATTTCCTCTTCCTGCTTGATCAGCCCTTGACCTATGGACTGAATGTTGCCCATGTGTCCAAACATGATGTCTTTGATTTTGTAAGCTTGCGCATCGTGAAGTGTAAGAGCAGTCCTGTGATCATTATGACCGGTAACAAATAGGCTACGTTCTAAGTGGTATCTCAGTGAAATCGACTTCAAGAAGTAGCCATATAGTATTGAAGCGATATAAATTCGAGCGAGCAAGAACTCCTGAATCTCGGTTGTCGCCCAACTCTCGGTTACACTGGATTTTGCTCTCAAGCCGGTCATGCTTGTTACATGTTCTCTGATCAAGTCCAAAATTCCAAGGCTGTAAATGGATTCAAGCTCCCAGTCTTTGGATGGTAAAATCTCTAGCCTGCCATTATATGTGCATTTAGAAAGCTTTGGAACCAAGGGGACCCTAATCTCTGAAAACTTGTAAAATATCAGCAAGGACATAACATCTTGTACGGCAACTTCGCACTCATGTTCTTTCATTTGTGCAATCCTCCTGGCATACATAAAAGTTTCAGCTCAAATCCTGTTCAATTCCACATCTGGAAATAACACAAAAATCATGCAACCATCAAGGAATTTAGCAAGCATGGCAGTTTTCTGTTTTTCTTCTCTCTCAAGATTATGATAAATAAAGCGACAATACCCAATTGATCATAAGAAAAATGTCCATGGTCCTCGGGCTCATAAACATTTGAACCCAAATCAAGTAAGTGAGAGATTTTTACAAGGCAACTCATATAGAAGAATCATATGTGAGAGAAGGTCATTATGAAAATATGTAGATGTAGCAGAAAGAACTATATCAAATCCCTTGAATTATTGTAAACAAATGAAAAACCAAATGCCTTCATGATAGTAACGAGGAAAAAACATTTGCTCTAAAATAATGCCACAATTGCTGGAAAGTATTTTATTGCAGATACAAGTGACAGCCATCAAAAGTGATGATTCTTAGGACACAAGGTCATGGGTTTCAGCTTCAGGATATAAGAACACCGATCACTTACATGAACCACCGAAACATGGCCTGCTAACGTTGCATTAGAAAGATGGAGAAGGGGGAACTTGATACTCATACAAACTACATGAATGCAATCAAACACTTTTCCAAACCTTTAGTTTTCATTTAATATCTTCCATAAGCTATGAAATCAAAATGTGATTATGATTCAACAAAGACAAGATAAAAAGAATTATATTTTCCAATTGATTCATATAGCAATAATATTGTTTTGGACAATATATTAAGCACTATGAAATTACATTCCCAAAGGAATGTTTTTCAAGAAAAAAGAGGCAATTTATTTGTCCACTAAGTCCAGTAGAACCATGAGCTTTCAAATAAGCATACCTAAGAATTAAAATCCCTTTAAATAGTAAAAGGCACTAAAAAAATTTCAGACTGGAAATTTTTAGGAATTACATCAAGTTGGCAAACACATGTGACTTAAGTCAATGGAAAGTAAAAGGGAAAATATACCATGATTCTTAAGGCAAAGAAATACTAAAAGGGAACAAATACTGTAATGTTATAAGAACATCAGTAATATAGCAGATATCTAGTATAGTTTTTGTGCAAATAAAAGAAAATCATTTTCCCTTTAGTAACTAAAAGAGTCAAGACCATGAAAGTTTGTTGAAGATATAAACATAGAATGAATACTTGCAAGTTCAAATTAAAAGCATTATTTGATTTTAAACCAGTCAAATCCATTTGCTGATCAACTCTGACATTCAAAATGTAAATAAAAACTTATGAAACAAAGGCAAGTGAACAAATTAAGTCAGACCCAGTTAATGACCACTAGAATTTTAATTTCCTTTTGGTGACCATATGTTTGAATGATACTGATAACAAATTCAAGCAGAAAAAATGTAAATATAATCAAACATATAAAGGTAATACCCCTTTTAATATCTACCAGAAAAAAAGGACAACTCATGATGCAGGGATGGAATACTTCCCAACAATATCATTAATTTTCCTAACTGAATTCACATACTTTCTTGAGAGTGAATTATAAGGCAAGTAAATACACATTTATTAACAAACGCCTAATCTGATCAATACCAAGCCACTTTTCTCCCTCAAAAGATAAACACAACCAAAAAAGCAAACTCAATGAAAGCAATCCTGAAAAGAAGTGCATAATGGGCATGTTTTTTTTCTTAGACAAAAGGGTTTATCATGTCAGTAAAGTAAATCATTCCATCTTCAAATTGCCAAACCCATTTTTAGTCCAAAAAAGAAGTCTGCCTATAAGTTAGCTCTAAATATAGCAAACCAATTAGCTACTAAGTACTAATATAAATAAAGGCCAAAAATAGTAACTCCACTCATACATATAAACACATACCTACCTCATTATTATTTAGATTGAATACACTTTCTAAGTTAGTCAAAATCACATCAAAGTATTAATTCACTCTAACCTAACTATGTATCTTTATCCGCCCTCACTCTCTAGTTTGTTATTTACTGTGGAGAATCAATAGGGCAAATTCAAGGAAAACTTCAAGAAAAAAAATTAGTCACTCTAGTCCTAAATATAAGACATAATTGACTTTTTTTGGAGAATCTGAGAAAGTTAAATAAGTAAAGTAATTAAAATTGATTCTCCTAAAATAAACTACCATACGATCTATTAATATACAAAATATGTCATGATTAAGTGGTTCATTTTGTTTTCTTAGACCAGAAGTCAATCAAGTCAACTAGCTCTTATATTTATATTTAGGCCATAGGTAACATGTTAGTAATTAATTAGTGTCAGTATGAGTGGTCCACTAAATAAAGACACAAACCTGTGAAGCAAGTCTTCATCAGAAGCATGACCAAGAGCCACACGAGCAATTGCAGCATCACGATCATCAACCAAAAGCTTAAGCTCTTCCTCCACAGCCACATGAAACATATGACGGTGGTTCTGCAACACACCACTCAAAAACTTGCCCACATCAGATTTTGGCTCCAACGGTGAGTTCAGACTACTAAACTCACAGTGACTAGCCCCAGTACTAGCCTTAACAACAAAACTATTACCACCCCTTCTTCCCCTACTATAACATAACCCCAAACTGGGCTTTGCAGCCAAATTACAAGTAATTCTACAAAAGGGTCTCACAAAAAAGGTATTATTTGTTACATGGGGTATAGCTGATGTGGGTGATGGATGGTATAAACAACTTTCCATGAAAATATCACAGAGAGATAATGGGTTTTGGGTGGAGAAGATGAAAATATCTTTGGTTATGGATAAAAGGTGTAAAGATTGAAACTTTAAGTGATAATTGATGAAGATAAGTACAGAGAGATAATGGGTTTTGGGTGAAGATGAAGAAAATATCTTTGGTTATGGATAAAAGGTTTAAAGACTGAAACTTTAAGTGATAATTGATGAAAAAAATTAGTGGGTTCAAACTTATTACAGAAAGAAATATCTTTGGTTAGGGATAAGGGGTTCAAACTTCAAAGATCAAAATTTTTTAGGTGATACTAAGAGATAGATAAGTTAAAGCTTGAAGAAAATGAGAGAGAGAAATGGGTTTTTTTTTTTTTTGGTGAAGAAGATAAGAGGTTCTTGAAAGATGGGAACTTTGGGTGATGATGATAATTGATAAGTGCATAGAGTGAGAAGGAGAATAATATGATACTCCTAGTAATAAAATTTTTATTTATTTTTTTTGCCAGAGATACTGATAATATAGTAGTAGCAGTATACTGACTAATAATAATAATATCTGGGGGTTTGATGTTGACGCGCACACAGAAAAGATGGGAATAGAGAGAAAGTGGGGTCCATGCTATGGGAGAAGAAGACTTGATTGTTGGCTTATAAAGAAAAGATGGTTTCTTGATCAATGTCAAGGCTCCACCTTTCATGACCGGACGTATGTATTGTATGATATTTTGAAGATAAGATCAAAACGCTGTCCTTTTACTATTATTATTATATCTCAACCTAATCTAATAAGATAAAATATTTTTTTGTTTATTTTTAGAAACAAAAGAATTGTATTAGCTTTTTGTAAAAAACTAGAACACTCCATGGCAGAAAAAACACTAGGACACAACGGATTGCACCGATTACGTAATAGAGAGAATAAGGGAAAATGTCATTTAAATCCCTCCGAATATACAAAAGGACAATTTAGGAACTCAAACTTCCAAAAGGACCATGAAGAAACTCAGACCTAGTTCACATTTCAAATTTGTGTGAAAGGACAAAATTACCCCATCATTAAAGTTCCGTTGTTAATGCACCAAGTTCCATTGTTAACAGGTGCAGTGTAAATGTTAACACCAATGTTATGCTGTTAACGAAGAAGTTAATTCTTATGTTCAAAATGTTAATGCCTAAAGTTCAGCTGTTAATGCCGAAAGTTTCATTATTAACAGGTGCGATGTAAATGTTAACACCAATAGTATCTTGTTAACGAAGAAGTTAATTCTTAAGTTCAAAATGTCAATGCCTAAAGTTCAGTTGTTAATGCCCAAAGTTCAATTGTTAACCAGTGCGGTGTTAGGGTGGGAAGTAATTTTTGTTTAATGATGGGGGTAATTTTGTCCTTTCACACAAATTTGAAATGTGAACTAGGTCCGAGTTCCTTCATGGTTCTTTTGGAAGTTTGAGTTCCTGAATTGTCCTTTTGTATATTCGGAAGGATTTAAATGGCATTTTCCCCAAGAAGAATGGAACTGATTTATATAATTAATCACAAAATTCATTTTATTGAATTTTGTAAAAACCTAGAATTCAGATCTTTTGTTTTATAAGTTATTATCTATGCCTAATTTTTACTGATCTCGTACCTACCAAAATGTTAGAACATATGTATAAAAATAAATATTTTAAATGGTGAATGATGAAAAATAAAAATAATAAATAATTTGATTTGATTGATAGTAATTTAGTTGAAAAATCCATGTACCCTTATAATATCATTAAACTATACCATAATACAGATTTATGCACCCACCATTTAAAGAATAAATAATTTTTTTATTGATGATAATGTAGGGTATAAGCCAATTAAGAGTGTGTTTGGGAAACTCGGTGGAGAAGCGGCTTTTTTTCAACCTGACTTTTTTAAACGTTAGTTTGGATAAAAGTCAGTTTGTGTAAACTGATTTATGTTTAGATCTCTAGTTGCAGAAGTTAACTTTATTTTCAACTTGACTTTTTCAAACGTTATTAAATATTATACAATTAGAATATTTCAACTTGACTTTTTCAAACTTTAGTAAATATTACACAACTAAAATATTGCAACTTGACTTTTTCAAACGTTATTAAATATTTTATTAATGCAAATACGGATAAGCCAGTCACCAACGCCAATAAGCTACAAATTAGAGCTTCTTCTGATAAGCTGATTTGGCCCAAAAGTCAAGTGAAAAATAAGTAAGACCCAAACATACAAAAAATGCTGAAAACAGCTTATCAAGTACAAACCAGCTTATTTGAGACCAAAAGCTCCTCCCAAACACACACTAAGCTTGATACAGGGATCAAGGCGACATATTTATTACAAGGTTTATTTATGGACATATATTTGATTGATGTTAAGTAAGTGTTTGGATATGAAAGGTTTGTACATGGATATACATTTAAATTTTAAATGAGATCCCAACGCTAACCTTTTAATGTTGGCCAAAAAAAACGCTAACCTTTTAAGATTATTTAAGATCTTATTCAATCTCAATTAAAATATTTATTCATTAATCAAAAAAATAAAAAAAGTATTTCAAAAATTAGAACATTTATTCAAAGAATAAAATTAAATATTTATAGAGTTTTTAAAAAATTAAATATTTAAATGTTTATTTATGAAATGTTTGTTTATAGATGTCCAGTTAAATAAGATGAAAATGTTATCCTTTAGTCTATCCATTTCAATATTTTATTATTTCATTCTGAATTAAAATATTTATTCATAGAACGAGGTTAGATATTTATAGATATTTTTAAACAACATAAACTTATATTTTTATAAAAAATATTTAAAATTTTATTTATGTAATTATTTTATAATTTATTTTTTTATGGCAAAATAAGTTATGGATGAATGTACTGTAACTATTTTCTTATTAATACTTGTATCTCTTTATATATTTGGAGTTTGGAGCATTCAGTTTCATATAAAAAAACAGTTAGTTTAATCTTACAATTGTCCCATATATTTATTTATACAACATAATAAAATTTATTTAAAAAAAAGCTATACATGCATGATATTTCAGTTTTCCAAATACATCATGCATGAGGAATCAAGGATTGATGTGTACATAACTACATACTCTCTCCGGTCCTAAATATAAGACTTAGATGACTTTTTTTTGGAGATGTTAAGGTTACAAAATATGTTATTAGATTATGACATATTTGATATATTTTTAGATTAGTCATTAGTTTATAAGTTAAATAAACTAGTTTAAGGGGAAAAATTAAGTAAATTAATTTATAATTGACTTATATTTTGCTTTTTTAGGATTTTTCAAAAAAGTAAACTAGGTCTTACATTTAGGACCGGAGGGAGTATCATGGAAGCCTCATACGGTTTATTAAAAACATACATAACAAAAACGCAAACTAAATAAATTCCAAACCAACATCAGTAAGAGAAATTTGAACCAAAGCCGAATTTTTATTGTTATTTTCAAGTGTCACAATACAAATTTAATCTTTTATATAAACTCATGCAGCCTGAGCATCCTATAAAGTTATGATTAATTGTTCGCGAATGCAAAGATTACATAGTATATAAATTAAAAGTGCCCGATTTTAAGTTTCAAGATTTGGGCTTGAAGTCAGGTATTCTGTCAATTTATTTTTTATGCATGCATTTTTTTCAAATTGAGTGGTCCCATCATTTTATAAGAAAGAACGGTATATGGACTTTTACGGTGTGCTTGGATGAAGTGAAAATGGGAGAGGAAAGAAAATGGGAGGAGAGAAAATGGAGAGGAAAGAAAATGTGAGAGAAAATGTTATCCCTCATCATGCTTGGATGGATGAGGGAAAATAGAAAGGAAGGAAAATGGGTGAGTGAGGTGGGACATGATTATTGGACAATGTTATGCGACTTTTCTCTCTCTTATAGTCACCCCATTTTGGGAGGAAAAACTTGGAAGGAAAATGGGGCATGTGGCCCACCCACTTTTCCTCTCCCATTTTCTTTCCTCTCTCATTTTCTCCCCATCCAAGCAAGAGAAAATACTTTCCCCACCCATTTTCCTCTCCCATTTTCCCTCCATCAAAGTCGAGTTGTTATAGGTTTTGAAAAATATAAATGTCAAGATGTACAATTCTAAAATTAAAGTCTGAAAAGGAAAAGACTTTGCATCTTAAGAGTTCACTAAAAATAAAACGAATGATATGAGAATTGTCATTATTTCAAGTCACTTTAGTAACTTTGCCTGCAACCTACATGCCCGTAGACATGATGTATAATCAGAAAAATTATATTTTCATTGATGAGAATTAATTTTTAGAAAATACAATACCTTTTTATTTCGCAAATCACAACTATCAAACTACCAGTGGCAATTCTATTTGATGTGGTGCTGGACCTCTCCCACCATGAATTTAAACATTGGTTAGTTATGTTGTCATGTAACCTCATAAATATGCCCATTTGACTTAAGGTAAAGTCAAACAAAAACTTGTTGGGAACTCGTTTCGCCTATATGGTATTTATGGGTTAAACCCACATTTAGATGTTTTTTTTATTACAACATTTAGATGTTTTTAATGGGTATTATGGTCATTTCCTTCTGAATATAATTATGGTCATTTCCTTTTGAAGTTGTGGGAAGAAATTTAGCTTTATTTAAATGGGTATTATGGTCATTTCCTTTTGAATATAATTAAAGTTAAATCCCTCTAGAGACCATACTTCTTTAATTTGGAGAGTTTATAGGGCCTTTCATTAATTATGTTCCAACCATGGGACTTCTAATTAGTTACCTTTTTTGATAAAAGAAAATAAAAGATAGAATATCATTATTTATACTACCTTGAGTCCTAAATATAAAGTTCAATGAATTTTTCTCTTAACATCAAGGAAGTAAATTAGTATAGTGCATTACAATCCATGGTACATTTGTTTTTATCACAAGTTAACTTATAACTTATAAGTTAAATAAATGAGTTTTTCAAGATAAGGTAAAGAAATTCGTGTTTTCTCTTAACACAACGGGGACTGGTTTCTCAAGTTCAGCTCAAAAGCGCCCCAATTTCCTTTCCTAAATGCCGACATTGATAATTTTGTTGCAACACCAGTATTTTCATAACATCAAATAATATTAACTAATTAAATTAACTTACTTAAAAGTATGTGTGTGTAATATAACTTGGTGTGTGTGTTTGAGTGACAATGACTCATTCACCCTTAACCAATTGTCTGAGGTTCGATCCTTGGCGTTGGGTATGAAGAAACATTAAATCTCTCAGGCCAGCTGTCTCACCTTTTGATGTGCCTACAAATCAGAGTAAGATTATTCTTTCACTTGTCAAGTGAGGATACCGTGGTCATCGAGAAAAAAAAAGTATGTGTGTGTAATATATATATATATATAATGTGTTTTTGTGACCCAATATTTGGCCCAAAAGTAGCATAGCCCATGTGTTGGTATACTATAAACCCAAAGAGGAAAAGAAAGAGCTTATCATGGATTAACTAATAAATCTGATCTGGCGGCTTACCTTATTTTTGATTTGTTTCCTTAAATTTTGGGAAGCTTATATATAGTATTTCAAGATTTCCTCGAAGGACCAAACTCTGAGATTCAATTGAAACTGCGTCAACAACAACAATGAATTCGATCATGAAGGCAGCCTCCATTTTCGTCTTCTTCTTCCTCCTTATTTCAACCTTAGGTATTCATTCTCCTTCATTACATCTCTCAATTATCATTCAATTCTTTCAATATCTTGTTATTTTGTTATATGTTACAAAGTTTTGGCCTTTTTTATTTCATTGATTGATTTTGCGTGTTTTTCTTTCTGGGTTAGCTTCTGCTAAGAAGGCTGCTGATGTAACAGAGTTAAGGATTGGTGTGAAGGTAATAAGATATCCTCTTTTTTTTTTCAGATCTGTGTCATACCCTTTTTCAGAATTGAAGTTTTTTGAAGGAGTAATATGATGCATGGACGATTTTTGAAACATTAAGTTAGAATTTTTGTAATTGAAATGTATTGCTTTTGTAATTTTCTAGTTTGACTTCACCTCATGAAATTGTAATATGTGAGTGCCAAATTGGCTCATGTATGGAAAATGTGTTCATGTATCAAAAATTCAAAATTGAACAGTGGACCCTAATCATTGTTTATATATGGAGTATATTATAATTATAATGTATTAATCGTAATGTTTTCTATGTATGGTTTAGCTTAGAAGTAAAATAAACTAGTTTAGTTTAGAGGGAAAATTTGAGGTAAATCAATTTAAAAGTAAGTTGTTTAGTTTTCTTAGGATTTTACAAAAAACTCAAGTAGCTAGTATATTTAGGAATGGAGGGAGTATATTGGGTTTGCTTCCAATGTTTTTTGTTGTTAACTTGCTGTTTATTGTCTCTTCCTGTTTGCAGCACAAGCCAAAATCATGTGAGGTTCAGGCACATAAAGGTGATAGAGTCAAAGTACACTATCGGGTGAGCAGATTTCCCGGTTCATATTTTGTTTATGATGATGGAAATACAGTTATATCTGCTTCTTCTTAGATTATCACAGCAGGATTGGCTTATCCCACTAGGTACTTTGTAGATTGTTAAACTTGCAAAAATTTTACATTTTATCAAAGTTGATCTTCCAGGACTATAAAGTATGGGGTTTATTGTAACTTTACTCCAGTTCATACAATGGTTCTAATATCCGGGGATACCTTGTTCCTTGACATGCTTGTTCTTTTTTTCTTTCTGTTATTTATTTTGCTTTTTTTGGAGGGGGTGTTTCCTAGGCATTTTCTTGTAAAAATTTTTTATGACATTATTTTCAGTTGACTTCTTTTTTTAAAAAAGAAGTATTTTGAGTAGGGGTTCATAATCTTGGAGTGAAAAATAAACATGAATTTAGAAGGAATATGAGAAGAAGCAAAAGGAAGGATTACAACAATAGAAATATTTTCATTTGATAAAAGTATTCTGCTCCCTGTACCATTTATTAATGCGATCAACCCTAATAATAGGCACAGTCTACCTCCTTATATTGTTCCAAGAATTTGTACTTTTGATCAAGTAATACTGATTGACAAGATTAGGTCTTATTTGGCATTCATGACGTAATATAGCGGCATTCTTTTAGTTTAAAGCTGTGGGTATCCATGTGTGTTTTTAAAATTTTTCTACATTTCCTTTTCAATTAACATGAAATAATGTATTTTTCCCTGTCTTAGTGATTGATATATGAGGCTTTTCGGCATTATTACTTGCTATCTGATCTAGGTATTGAATAGACATGAGCCTACTTGCCCTAGAAGCATGTCAGCTTCTCACCTGAAACTTCTTAAATTTACTGTCATTCTTGTATCAATGATTTCTTCATCTTCTTCTGTGTGAGTTGTTGATTATCAAATCGCGCTTCATTATGTATTATTTTTTCTTTTTCCATTTGGTCTTGTTGGTTGGATCATTTGGTGAGGGATCCTGCATTCATGTAACTTCTATGAAACATGTTGAATCTTATATATTGTTACTTGTTTCAGGGAAAACTTACTGATGGAACTGTGTTTGATTCAAGCTTTGAAAGAGACAGCCCAATTGAGTTTGAGCTTGGTACGGGACAAGTGATCAAAGGTTTGTTACTTTGTTATTTGCAACTGATTTCTGGAATTCCTAATTTTATGCATTAACATAGGTGGTAGATAACCTTTTTTTGTGCCAAATGGTGGATACAATTATAAGTGCATTAATAAATAAATGATTTTGCCCAACTTCAATTTGTGAAAAGTAACTTGAAAAATATGCATTAAATTTGAAGAAATTTAACCATTTTCCTTCCACCTTATCTATGATGATCTGGGTGATAACACAAGTCGTTATCTACTATTGTGCTACTTTGCCTTCTCAAGTTTCTCCACTCTAAAGACTCTAAGGATAAGAATTAATTAATTGAGCAATTAAATTTTGGGGAAAGATCCCTTATTCCATCTCTATTGTTAGTTGTTGACACCGTTGCAACTTGCAAGTTGTATGCCTCCACCCCTGTGGTGAGAGGAACTACTATAATTAAAATGTTTATGAAGAAAATTTGGACCGTCTTGCAAATTCTCTATCTCCAGAATCTGCTTTTTTGTAGTTTATAGCAAATATTCTCATGAGTTGTATTTTTCTTTGCAGGGTGGGACCAAGGATTATTGGGAATGTGTATTGGTGAGAAGCGCAAGTTACAAATACCAGCAAAACTTGGCTATGGAGAGCAGGGTTCCCCTCCAGTTATTCCTGGTAATCCCCTCAAGTTTTTTTTTTCCAACATTGAAATATAATTTGAGTTAACTAAATAAACTTGCTGTATGACGATCCAAACATCTGATGAGCATAAGATCAGGTTGCCTGTTTACTTGAAATGATCAGATTGATCTGTTCTCTTTCTAGTGATCTTGGTTGAAGTAATTTCTTGCTTAGCTGCATTGCTTTTGGCTGCTTAGATTCTCACATTTATATAGTTGTGAAGTAGAAGTATTTGTAAATTTCATTGCTCATTGAAACTGTCTCTGCTCTCTGTTATCTTGAATTGGCTAAACTCTAAAAATAGTAGTGAGTAATTCTCAATGAAAGAAGTCAATGGTTGATCCATTCACATAAGATAAAACCTCTGTACCACAGTATTCATAATCCACACACACACACACATGACGTGTACTTTGTTCTAAGGTGATCCTATGTTATTTAGTAGCAAAATCTAGAAATTCAACTTGTCATGTTTTAATTGAGTAATACGATAGCAAAGAATTAAGTTGAAGTTTTTTTCTTTGCTATGAAGTCTTGCCTTATAACAAGGCTTTGTCATTGAATGCTCAACAAATTTAACTTTGACATTGCAGGTGGTGCAACACTCATTTTTGACACTGAACTCGTTGGAGTGAATGGGAAAACTTTAACTGAAGAAAAGCCTGAAGAAAAGCCAGAAGAAAAACCAGACTCTGAGCTTTAGATATGGTTCTTCCCTTGAGAAGAAAGACATGACTCCGGTTTTTCTTGTTAGCTGTTTTTTTGCTCGCTCGACCTTAATCCTTAGCCCTCTTGCTAAATTAGAAAGATACGGTTGACCTATTTATTCCAGTGCTTATTTATCAAGTGTTGGGAGTTTAATATAAAGTTTTATGAACAATTCTTGGGTTTAGTTTTACAAGTTTGCAACCTTCTATGTAACATTTTTTAATAAAAAGAATAATGGTTAAAGCAAAACGTGAGGAAACCACTTGAATTAAACAAATTACAAAACAAGGATATGACTAAGTGCTTGTTTGAATTTCAAGGATAATCACTTTTACCTTTTTTATTTGTTAAACACGTCAACAATCCCACAATTTAGCTTCTATTGGCAATGACTAATTCAGATTCAAATGGTAGGGGTGTTATTTTATTTTCTTTTTGTTATACTTGGTAATTGGTAATTGGTAATTTGGTGCCTATGAAAACCAACTAATATGAATTTGAGGGGTAGGAGTGCTGCGCACATAGATAGACTTGTTTCCTCTTCCAATGAGAGGACTTTCCGAGATTCGAAGGCATATTATCATTTTTATAGAGGTCGAATCCATTTACTAGGTCAACCAACTACTTATTTGCGTGTATGAGTGTTATTTATATAGGCATTGTTCCCTTTCCAACAAGAGAGTTTTTTAAGATTCAAACATATGTTCTCATGTTTACATATGTGAGCTCACTCACTAGCTTGATTAACTGCTCACTGTTAATTACTTTCACATATTTTTATTTAATAGCTACACCTAATGGAGGCTAGAAAGTTGAAATCCAAGTTAGTCAAGTTAGTGAGAAGAACATTCAATTTAATGAAAGGAACGGACAATATGGGCTTCCTTGTTTTGAGCTACATGGTTGCACCTTAGGGATGAGAAAAAAATGAAAACAAACCAAATCAAATCAATTTTGGTTTCTATTTTCAAAGTTTTTTAGTTCGGGTTTGAATTTGGAAAACCCAAAACGGCATTAAAAATATCAAAACATAGTTATAAAAAAAGAAACTAAAGGAAATAATATCTATTTTGAAAAAGAACAAGAAAATTAAAATGACTAATAATCTGATAATCTAAAATACAAACCCAAATCAATGGGTAGTTGGTTGAGTGGTAAGTGGATTACAACCCCGTAAGAATGAGAACGAGTGTTTGAATCCTGGGATGCACCCTCATTGGGAGAGATGACATTCTTATATATGTGGGCAACGCTCTTACCCATCGAGTCCGAATTAGTCGTTTGCTAATAGATGTCAGATCAACGGGCAGTGCTCAACAAAAAATAACACAAACCCTAAGAAACTAAAAGATTAGTTACTTTGAGTTACATGTAAAATTTGTATAGTTTTAAGCATTTCTTTGTTTCTGCACATGCTGAATCAATACTATCATAGTTTTGGAAAAAATGTAAAATTCGTATAAATATTTATATACATTGATTTTTTACATACATTGATATTTATATACATTGATTTTTATTTTTTATTTTTTTAAAATTCAAGAAGTGGAAACTTCAGTGATCCTCTTACTGTCGTATTCTGTCTGTTTTGAAGGGTCTCATCTTCAAACCTTCACATGAAAGCGTACTACCATTCCAAGTAATCTTTTTACCTTGGGTTGTTTCCCTATTGCCCTAAATTGGATACACAAATTTAATTTACCCAAGGAGCGTCTCACTGTTTGGAATGTTCATAAATGTAACATTGACTTCAATTGCTGGACTATTTCGCTCTCACATATTATTACTTATTAAGATATAGCATTTCTCATCCGCTAATTTACTTTACTTTCGATGTTATTTCTTTCAGATGAATAATTTACCGTTTTTCCTATGCTTTTTCAAGATATTGTTAGAAGTTAGAACTATTTAATCTTTTTAATTAATATCATTTTTTATTAAATAAAAACAAAAACCAAAAAAGTCAAAAAAAAAAAAAAGATAAACGCAAAAGCCTAAACACCATTAAACAAATCTATTATTTGGATCAGTTTTCAGTTTTGGTTTTAATATGGGCAAGTTGATGTATTTTTTTCGATTTTGGTTCAAAGTCGAAAAAAAAAAAACCGTTTGCTCACCTATAGTCTCACTAAATATTTTCTTTATGGGCCCTTACGAATTGACTGGATAATTGCATCTTAAATTATTAAGGGCCGGGTTACAGTCTAGTATTTTTTTTATTTATTTGAAACAGGGCACTAAGTTTCGAACAAAAAGCCCAATAAGCATGAAACCAGGCCGGGTTCAAAACGGGTCACTCAACCCAATTTTGAAAGCTCAACAACAACCAACCTAGGGTTTCAGAAACACATATATATCATCCTTCTTTTCTTCCTACTCGGAGCTTCTAGGGTTTCAGTGAGAGAGGGAGAGAGACAGCGCACACATCCAAGATGGGTATGATGAATATGATTGAATGTGTTGATTTGAAATTCTTTGTTTCTAAGCTGTTCAAACCATACATACTTACATACATACATACATACATAGCTACATGGATTTTTGTCTCATGATATTTGTTTTGTGTGATAAGGTATTTCGAGGGATTCCATGCACAAGAGGCGTGCCACTGGTGGCAAGAAGAAGGCTTGGAGGAAGAAGAGAAAGTTCGTTTCTTTTGAATTTTGTTGATTTGTTTACTATATTTTTTTATGCTTGTTTTTGTTTTATGAGTTTATTTTGATTGTTTGAATGGTTAATTATGATGTTTTCCGTTCAAAGATTGAAACTTTTTTAGTGGGATTTGGTGATTGTATGTATTGTGGCATTTTCTTTACTTTGATTAGATTAAGGTGTTATTTAAGTTAGTTATTAATATAGGGTAACAATAGATAAGCATGATTAGGGTTAATTTGTGAAAAAGTTGGGAAAAATTTAAAAGTGATAACAAATTGAAATTTGAAAGTGTTGTTATGTATATTTAGGAATGGAGTGAGTAGTTTTTAAGGTAGTGATTTTGTAGTGAAGAATATGAGTTATCTGGTGGAAATTTTGTGGATCTAGCTGCAGTTTTCTAATTAGTTTCTCTATCATTATAGGATGGACTGAAAGATTAGTTTGATGATTTAAGTTAGAGTATTATCTGCAAGAGATCGTGGAGGAGGATTGTTTATGAGTTAGCATGTGCTAAAGCAACAGAATAATTAAGAGGGAAAGAGTTTTTATTCACTAGTGTTGTCTATTTTGATTTAGCTAGAGTGTGACTGTTTTAATTTTGTAATTCTAAAGTAGAATGGTGTCCTTGGGAATAATGTGGTTTTTCCATTTCCATTACATTTGAGGATGGCTATCTTTTTAGTATTTCGAATGATGGTCTTTCCTTGATAGTATTAGCTGTCTTTGGTATAGGCTACGATATTATGATGGCATGAAAAGATAATTCGTCATGCTGATTCTATATTTGTGGGTTTGTGTAGGTATGAGCTTGGTCGTCAGCCAGCAAACACTAAGCTGTCAAGCAACAAGACAGTCAGGAGGATCCGTGTTAGAGGTGGCAATGTCAAATGGAGGGCTTTGCGATTGGATACTGGAAATTTTTCATGGGGTAGCGAAGCTGTGACCCGCAAGACACGTATTTTGGATGTGGTTTACAATGCCTCGAACAATGAGCTTGTTCGTACTCAAACTCTTGTGAAGGGTGCCATTATTCAAGTTGATGCGGCTCCATTCAAGCAGTGGTACCTCCAGCACTATGGTGTTGATATTGGCAGGAAGAAGAAAGCAGCTGCCAAGACTACAGAGGTAACAATGCAAATGATAGGAAGAGTTTAAGCTTTATACATGTGACTTTTTCCCCCATCCATGATAATGATTGCTTGGTGACCTTTAAGATTAGTGTGAGGTGAACTAAATGCCAGTGCAAGATGGTTTAGAAGCCTTACTAACCTATTATAGCACGCCCAATTTTCATTGCACTCCAGATTGGGTGGTCTGCGATGGTTTTGGTTTACTTGATTAGTTTACATTTCCAATTTTCTTGTCTGTTTTGAATGGGGTTAATGTCATCTCTTTATGACATGGGACATTCAATAGGGTAGTGTGACTTCCATCCACTTTTTAAGTTTCAATTGCTAAGAAGATTGTCTCTCTCACCCTAATTGTCACATCATTTAGCCCCCTTTAAGGATATGTGCTGTCTTGCAACTCTTTCCAAAAGTCCTAATCAAACTCTAAGCGATATAATCAAGTATGAAATACATAAGATATGTGCTGCTATGAATTTTCCTTGTCTATCTATTAAGTATAAGTAAGTTCATTCTGCTCATGAGTTTGTTGTATATATATATATCTTTCATCTTTTAGGAGGGTGAAGCTGCTCCTGCTGAAGAGACAAAGAAGAGTCAACACGTGCTTAGGAAACTAGAGAAGCGTCAGAAAGACAGAACACTTGATCCTCATATTGAAGAGCAATTTGGTGGTGGTCGATTGATGGCCTGCATTTCTTCTCGACCCGGTCAATGTGGCAGAGCTGATGGGTATGCTTAATCATATCTTTGTATCAGAATATGGGGACATTATATTTATAAACATTGATGTTTGATTTTTTTGAATATGCAGCTACATATTGGAAGGCAAGGAGCTGGAGTTTTACATGAAGAAAATCCAGAGGAAGAAGGGCAAGGGTGCCGCTTGAATGTAGTGTTATTCCAATTTGCTATCGCTTCCTATTATATAAACTTAGTTGAATTTTGGCTTATTTCAATGTGCTTTTTTATAGAATGTTCCTTCTCAAGACATTGATATTTTGAGAACTATTTTTTAGATTATTGGTAATTTTGATTCTATCTGTTTGCGATAGATCCTCTCAAGTTCTTGTTAATTATTTTTGTGCAGTGGGTGTTGATTGGTAGCTTGAGAAGCATTGGTCTTTTAGATTGTTTAAGACTTAAGTCCAAATGAGTGAGACTGATGTATCCATTTTAGTCACATTTGTCTTAGCGTTATTTCCATCAGTTAAACTTATCTGAGCATACAAATAATTAGATCGAACATACAAATGATTATTTGTCATACAAATAATTGAACTCGAAATTTTTAACTGAATGTTAGGCCTTCCAGCCATGTCCTAATTCATGGATAAAGGGATTTAACTATCTAACATAGTTTAGCGGTAGAAAGAAAAAGGATCAAGTATTCGAAAGCATGTGAAAGTATGAATTAAAAATCGAGGGTGGTTGTAAATAATGACATGGCAATTTGCGAGGTTAAAAAATGTTCACCTTGATTGAATATTCTTAGAGGGGTTAAACAGGATAGTATTTTGCCATTAAACTTTTGGCTTAAATGACATCAATCTCATCCCTTAATAGAGGTGGTAGTGGGATTAATTTTGGTGTGTTGAGTGGGTGGCCAAGTAATCCCTCCTATTGGGATTTGGGAGAGTTAAGATAGAGGTAAATTTTTTTAGAAAAAAACATGACAATATTTCTGGCTAAGAGAGTCCAATAATGTTCACATTGAGAGCAAAAATAACACTCATGCATACTTCAAAAATCCGAATTTATATATTTCAGTCAAATTCAAAACAGTTGTATGATTAATAGTTTAATACTTAACAAATCTAACTACTAGTATTAAAATATATAAAAAAAGAATTCATGTTGAAATCTAAATGCACTATGTAATTTTAAAAGGTTAAACAGTAATCGTCCATAATCTCAAATGCAGCAAAATGAATGGTTCCTATCGATTATTCTATTTCGCCCCTCACTAAGTAACTGAAATATTATCAGGTATAGCCGTAGGCAAACTTCAGTGATTTCTTTGAACTCAAAGCACACAAAAAAATGCAACCAGAATACCAAAGATAATCTACAACTATGCCAAAGAGTAAAACAACTACAGTTTTGTAACTATGTGTCTATGTCAAAGGAAAGACCGTATGGTTCAATGTTGTTTATCATGGTGACCAATATCAATGGTTCCATTTGATAATTTTGTGAACAAAAATGAGATCTTTTGTGCTTTTTAGAGATGTATTGTATGCCTAATACAATTCAATTGAAGTCTTCTTGCAAACATGACAAACTTCTAAGATCCATCAAGTATTCAATGAGATACATTGAATGAATAAGAAAATGAGTTAGAACAACACTATTAGCAAACTAACCTCCAATATTTTTATATTAGTAGGTAATCTCATCTCCACTTCAAATTCAAAACATATTTTAGATCATGTATGAGAAAAGTATCAAGTAAAGATAATATTAGATTTTAATTTTCTTTTGTATAAAATGACAATGTTATTAATTCTGATTCTCTAGCCATTTCGAAACAGGCACCCCGACATAGAAATTCAATGAGTGCAATGACTAATTGTTTTGAGATGTCATTTTATTTCTTATAAGATAATATCACAAAGCTATCTCCCCTACGTATTTAAAAGTAAAACAACTTTTCTTTATTTAAAATTTGTGGTGAAATATATTCAAATCTACCTTAGACAAAACATGGTTGGAAATTAAGCAATAAAATTTAAATTTTATCTGCATGTTTTTTCTCTGATGAGTTTTCTTTCTTTCATTCTTCTTTACTCTAACCTGAATTTGGTACCTACAATTGCTGCTTACTATTTCATTAAGCTAATTGATTTTCTTAATAAGTGTAGGAATCGAATAAACAGAACAAAGAGAAAAGAAGTTTTTGTTCACCAGTACTTTAAGTTCTGATGCAGCTAGAGTGTGTTAGTTCTGAATTTGTGATTTTTTATCAGAATTATGTCCTGTATTGTATTACCATTTTGTTTTTCTTCTGCATCCAAGGAAATACCTGTGCACATTTCTGAGTTGAACTAATTGTACATGGTGATATTATTGTTTGGCTGTTATAGGCTAAGATATCATAGTGATGTTAAATCATACTGTATATTGGATGTGGTTTACAATGCTTCAAACAATGAACTTGTGCTAATTCACTCTTTCTTTTTCATACATTAACTGGCAGTCAGTGAATTCCTGGAAGTTTGATTCAAGAGGAATCAGCCAAACAAATGAATTTTCATTATTATAGGGCAATTGTAGGGTACATATAAATAATACTCCCTTCGGTCCTAAATATAAGACCTAATTGACTTTTTGAAAAATCCTAAAAAAAGCAAAATAAGTGAATTATAAAATTGATTTACCTTATTCTTTCCCTTAAACTAGTTTATTTTACTTATAAACTAATGGATAATCTAAAAATATATCAAATATATCATGATTTAATAGACTATTTTGCAACCTTAACCTCTCCAAAAAAAAAGTCATCTAGGTCTTATATTTAGGACCGGAGGTAGTATGAAGCGTACACGTATATGATTTATACAATTGAATATTCTGGACCAGTACAGTAATCCTAACAACATCACATGGCTTATAACCATAGTACATGGAGCACATGGACAGCAGTATAACTATAATTTAAATTACAATCCTATCCTTTAGCACTGGATTTTATTACCAGGTGTCCAAGCAACCGATTGCTGATTCAAGGTTCGTGGCTTCCCCTTCGAACACAAACAATCCTCTGAGACTCAAACCTGAGACCTCAAAAGATCTAGTGGTACCTTATACAACTAGACAAACTGTATGCTGGTTGTGCAGACTAAAATTGTTGTGAAGAGTGCGATTTTGAAGGTTGTTGATGCAGCTCCATTTAAGCACCAGCCTTCAGCACTATAATGTTAATAGTGGCAGGAAGAAGAAAGCAGCTGTCAAGAACAATACTAGAGATAATGTTCCAAATTATAGAGGTGCTAACAAAATAAAATCATAAGTGCACTTTTTAAACTTATGCTTGATGCAAAAATAAGAGACCAAAAGTATACTTGAGCCTTAGTTTTATTAAAGGATTTTAATGGAGATCTTTCTCTTGCCCACCTAATCCACTAGTTACATTTGTGCCATTCAATGGAGTGGTATGATTAGCATTCAGCTCATTTCAATAAGTTTCAATGGCCCAAGACCCCAAGTGCATTGTCTCTCTCACCACATTCCTCACCACTTCATTTAGACCGCTTAATGGCTATACCCTGCAACTATGTTTCCGCAGTTTCTAATCAAAACCAGGAGCAATATGGTCAAATATGGAATATATAAGCCATGTGCTATAATGAAGTATAACTGAAAAGTTCACTCCTGCAATGAATGCACTCCCTCTGTTCTTAAATATAAGAGCTATTTGACTTCTTTTATGGAGAAGATAATGAAGTAAAATAAACCCCTTAATTATAACATATTCTGTAGGAGTATATTATTAGATCATGTGTTAAACTAAAAGTCAAATAAACTAGTTTTGCAAAAAGTTTATCAAAATCAATGTTTAAATAACTTATTTTGCTTTCTTAGGATTCACCAAAAATGTCATTTAACTCTTATATTTAACAACAGAGGGAGAGAGTGATGTTTATTTATCCTTTATCTAAGAGGGCCAAGTTGCTGCTACTGAAGAAGCAAAGAAAAGTAATCACGGGCTTAGAAAAATCGAGAAAAGCTGGAAAAATCTGAAGCTTGAAACATTGAAATTTTTTGATACAAATGTAACGTTCTTACAGTGTTTGTGTGACCGACATACTATTTTTTCAGTAGAAATGTGGATAACATCACTATAGATATACAAAAATTACAAGAGTGACCAACACTCTTAAGGTCTTGATGAATCCAAGTTTAGTTTGAAAGCTTTATAAAATTGCTTTCATACATCTCAGTCATTTGCGGAATATCTTCCTATAATCTATATTTATAGATCAGAGTTAATGTGCAAATTTTCTCCGGAAGTTACTCTCATAAGATTACCAAAACAGTAAACATTTTAATAGACTATAACACTGATATGGGGTGTGCTAAACATCACAATTTTGATCAAAGACACATTTGAAGTTTCACACTCTTGGGTACAATTTCAATTGAAGCCACATTGAAAGGTAAAACATAATGTTACAGAAACAATAACCTATCAAATAAATATTGCCTTTATAGTTCAGGCGAGCAACAATGAATAAACTAACCATGGGTATTGGTTTCAAAAAAAAAAAAAAACTAACCATGGGTCAGAAATATGAACCCATTTGTTTGCTAGTTCCCAACGATCTTCTGTAACTGTAAATTTCAACACATCAAGGATACAATGTAACACCAGGCGTGTAACTTGGCAACAACATAGAGACTCAAGTCCTTACAGGCAAAAAATAACAAGAAAAAAGCTTGTGCCAAGAAGCAAGTGGTTGACTTAGCCAAAACCTATGTAAATAAATGGCTTTGGCTGAAACCAATGTATCCAAACGGGAATGATATTGGCCATTCTGACCTTCATCCATGTCCCCATAGGATAAGTTTTGAATCCTCAAAAAATGTAAGCTTGAAAGTTAACTGACTTGCTCTCCAATCAAATCAAGACCAATAACCAGAAAACTTATTCCTTGAAATAACAGGAAGTAGAAGTGAATTCCTTGAGCTGATAATAAGCTTCTAACTGAGGCAGTTAATAATATGAATGCAAGAGCAAGTTCTTTCCTGTACAAACCATTTTTCTTTCTTTTCCCTGTTTTCTTGGACAATTCTAGCTTGCTTAGCTCCTCAATGCCTGAATCTGAAGATGACCTGTGAAGACTGGTAGATCTCATTAGAGGCTCAGATTCCTTCTCCAAAGAAACCAGATCTGTCTCTGATGATCTTCCCAACTTTTTTGTAACAACCCACTCATAAGAACTTCCAAAGCGAAACAATCCCGATATCATAGCATTAAATTTAGTCACCGACATAGTATTCTCAAATAGGAGGTAAGGCACTATAAATGGAAATGCCTGGAGACATGGAAGAATACTTAGGATAGACATGACTCCAGGAATGTAACAAACAACCCATGCCGGCAGCTCGGCTTCCGGAAGGAACATGGTCAATGGAAGAATGATGCAGAAGAGGGTGAATGAATAAAATGGCAGGATAAGCTTCCTTAGCAGAAAGAAAAGGAATATTAAGTTTGCCTTCTTGGCCCAACTCACCTGACATCAATAGGTATGAGATTAGATTCATGAAGTCAAATTACATTAAGAACAATAAGGATGGCATTGACCAAAGTAAGCATTACATGCTGCCCGGTTTATAACTATAACTAAGCAGACAATGATAACGATTTAGGCATGTATGCAACAAGCATATTTAATATGATTCCCTGAAAAAATATAATCTGGAGAACAAATGCACATTTCCCCTTTAATGTGGTGACATCCGGACAACTTTGTCATCTAAAGTTAACCTAAATGGTGGTGGATTAAGACAACATATAGCATAAATGCTCAGAACATATACGACACAAGGGCGGGGCAGTACATTGATTGACACATACCAATGCAGGTAACATGCGATGCACAAAAAGGATGAGACAGAACTCCATATATATTGGAAAGTGAGCTGCAGTTGTCATTAAGGTTATAAAGGTAACTTTTGGAGGAGTTGGTTCAGGTGGGGTCAGATTATGTTCAATTACTAGTAATTGGCCACTACAACTAGATAACCTTTGCAGGTCCTTTTCAAAAACATAAATAGATTAGGTTAGGAGCTTCTTCAAGCTACAAGCAGAATAGAGACTGATTTGTCACTAATTTGAGCCTCAAGGCATCAAGAAAAGACATGTTCTGCACATTCATGTTGAGCTGGTGAAATATTTATTTGATACTAACCGCTTACGCAGTGTCCCACAAAAATGATTTAAAAAATGAGCAATGTATATCGTGGTCTAATGTAAGTTATACTGCATCATTCTATTTAACAAGCAACATGTACAAGCCTGAAAAACATAAACAAAGAACAATATTAACTTAGATGCGTTGTTGAACTTCAATCACAACAACATAGAAGCAAAGAAATTTGAATGCAACATATGCACATAAATATGAATAATTGATTCATAAAGCAACAAATTCTTCCAACCAACAACATTTCCATCAACACCATATGCTTTAATCACATGTGCTTTGAGGCTAATTTGTATTGAAAACGGAGATTTTTCTCCTATGCTACCTTGAGGATCCCATTATTTATAATAATTAATAAGAGTTTATAGAATTCATAAAATTTCAGATGCTCCAAAGTCATGAATAAAAATTTAATACCTTTGAGCGAAGTATATCAACAAAGCACAAACGAAACAATTGCATTGGACCGGAATGCCAGCGGTATTGTTGTTTCTTATACGCCTCATAGGTCTCAGGAAGTTCACACAGGCACTGAAAAAAGGTTAATAGATATATAAAAACCTCAAAAGTTCTGATTACACACACACACACACACACACACACAGAGAGAGAGAGAGAGAGAGAGAGAGAGAGAGAGAGAGAGAGATCAAAGCACCTTGACGTCATTTAGAAAGATGAACTTCCATCCACAGAGATGAGCTCGAACAGCAATATCCATGTCCTCAACAGTTGTTCGTTCCAACCAACCACCACTCTCTTCAAGAGCCTTTATCCTCCAGACACCAGCAGTTCCATTGAAACCAAAAAAGTTAATATAAAAGCCATTGACCTGTTGTTCAACCTCAAAGTGAAAAGATAAGTTTATGTTCTGCAGTCTTGTAAGTAAGTTCTCGTCCTTGTTTACAAATGCCCATCGTGTCTGGACCAATGCCAAATCATCTCTCCCCTAGAGTTAGACAAAAACAGAAAAAACATCAAGTTAGAATATACCAACATTTTAGGCCAAGATAAATCCACCACAAAGCCAGTAAACGATGACATTAACAGGAGTTTATTTGTATCTTGGGCAGAACAAGTAATAAGTGGGTGATAGAATCATACAAAAAGGGCATTTTTGTTTAATAAGGCCAATTGGGTGCCAGATAAAACACAACATATTTACCAAACAGCAACTGAAAAAAAAATTCTTAGGTTCGAACTTTGTATCTCTTTATGCCTTTAAAATCATGGGACATATTTCACTCTCAGAAAAAGTTTTACCTTCCGAATTCCTTTGGATGTTTGAAGCAAGAAGGTTCCTAAAATAAGATTTACATTGCCCCAAAAAAAATTGAAAATCATAACATGCGTAATTATTGCAAGGGAGTAATGTTTTTTTTTTATATTTTATTAACATACTTAGTGACAATAAATTGGAGCAAATAAAGCGTAGTTATGCGAAAGTAGGCTTTCTCAGTAACAATGCACCTCATTTTGCAGACTTATCATAAGATCAGAACCAATGTGGACCATAACAAGGTACAAATGCTGAGTAGTATGACAGGGTATTTTGAAGTTAAGTATAACAACCCCTTGACTTAAAGTAAATTTCAACTTCTTTCTAAACTATTATTCTGCCTGTAAATAAGCAAATTGACCATTCCAAAATTAAAACGGGTAAGGAACTGGATGAAGTATATTCACAAAGAACCTTTAGTCTCTACATCCAGATAAATCCAAGAAAAGAGTAAGACAGAACTGTCTAAACTAAAAAGAAATGATAAGAAATACAGAGGCCCATAACTGCTTTCTTGTAACTCATAGTCTCAAATGCTATAATTGCCCAAGACCTCGGGTCAACAAAGTCACAAATTTCAACTTATCCAATCATAAAAGTACCGTAAAATGGGGGATTGTCCTTTTCAAGAAATCTGGTGCTGGCTGAAAATCAGCATCAAATATTGCCACAAACTCATATTCTTTAACATAATCACAATTCATTGCTGATTTGAGATTCCCTGCCTTGTAGCCTGTACGCATTAGACGATGCCTATACAATATTCGCACACCCCTTTGTTGCCATTTCTGCACTTCCGCCATAATAAGTTGTTGGGTGTCTACTTCATCAGAATCATCAAGGACCTGTACAAGTATTCTATCCTTTGGCCAATCCATGATGCAAACTGCAGCAATAGATTGCTGATAGACCTGAAACAATGTGACCAATATTAAGTATTGGTAACAAATAGCATAAGGTAATATGAATCAATAGTGTACCTATCAAATTACTGATCCAACTAGTGCCAGCAATACCATTTATCAATTATATCCACTATACTTTACTACTTTCATTTTCTTTCAGAAGTAGACATGGGCGTGAATGAGAATAGAATAGGTTGAAAACAATGAGAGTTACAGGGGGGTGTAAAATGCTTAATAGTCATACCACATTGTCTGCACTTGCATTTTGGCATAGAAACTTACTATAATTTTATAAAAGCTCATAAAGCTAGTCAGATACTTTAAAGGGGGGGGGGGGAGATCATTACTAAAAGCCTCAAGACTGAACTATAATCTAATGCTAAAAACCCCTGAATTCTAATTGCAGAATCCTGAAGAAATAAAGATATGAGCATTTTTATTAAATCTCAAGGGCAGTTTAATAGAAATTAAAGAGACCAACGTATCTTTCATCTTGCGTACGCTAACAAATAATACCACAAGATGTACCATAGAAAATGTTATGTTTTACATGAATTGGCCAAAAGAATATAGCTCCATCCAAGAATGCAGAAAGACAGCCACATTAAATGGCAACTACTTATGAAACTTCATCATGCCAGCACTCACAGATGTAGAAATGACAATTTAGCTAGGATGCACTATATCGGACAAAAAATTAAAAGTTACTTCCTCTGTTCCTAAACATAGAAGCTACTTGACTTTCAAAAAGAGTTCTAAGAAAGCTAAATAAGTAACTTATAAATTAATTTGTTGAAATATTTTCTCTAAACTAAGTTTATTTCACTAACACATAATCCTCTACAATACACAAGATATGCTACGATTAATTTAGCTTCCTTATTTTCTCAAACAAAAAGTCAACTGGGTCTTGTATTTTGAAACGGAGAAAGTAGGAAGTACTCATCATTTCCTTTTCAGCATTTAAACTTCATCCAACCACTACAACTAAATTACATACACACAGCTATAAACAAATCAAGCAAAAATCTTCCAAAAGGAGCATGAAACCCACATCTTCTTACCTCCCTCTCATTGCACATAGGAATCTGAACCAACACCATAGGATAATCCTCCACATTCACATTCACATCATCCCTCTTACAATTCACCGGATACTCCATCGATGCTACCGGTTTCAAACCCCGAAACTTAATCCAACAACAACCCAAGATCAAAACCACTCTATCAACAGACTGAATCAAAAACAGCACAATGCACATATTGGTCAAACTCTGCAAAGGAGGAGCCAAATAAACAGCCCTCACAACAAGCCATTTCCCATAAACAAAACCAACCAATCCATACACATCATGACCTTCATCAAAATAAGCAACAAGCTCAAACACAAGCAAGACAATAACAACCACCAAGAAAACCTTAATCACACGATAAAATCTAGAGGTCCTAGAATCAGAAACATAATGTGATGATGTGATTCTTCTATTGGCTGTACGGATCAATGAGAGGAGGCCATTAGAGAGGTAAAAAATGAAGCTTGTGATTTGGTGAAACCTCAAAAGGCAAAGCCATGAAAGCTGGCGAGAAGTTCTGGAACGATGTTTGTTGAGAGAGTGTTGGTGATCTGAAGGGATGTCAAGGGAGAGAAATGGGGAAGTGGGGTTGGGGTAAAAGGGTCATTTTGGTGTAAAGATCGTTGCTTGTTCCACCATTCTTGGAATTCGTGATTTGGGGGTCGAGACATAGAAGAAAGGGGAAATGGGTTGCAGAGATCTGAGGAGTTTGGAAGTAAAGTTTGGTTCTTTTCAGTGTTTTTGTTTCTGGTTTTGGTTTGTGTTTGTGAGTTTTAAGGAAGAAGGAAGGAAGGAAGGAGGTTAGGGAAGTTTGTCTATTTTTGGAAAGATTTTGCAATCACCTCGGAGTTTATAATTTTTAACATTCATTTACCTTTTGGGAAAGTAATGTACTCCCCGGTTCCTATTTATAAGTCACAAACCACGTTGTACAAAACAAGGAATGAAAGTTAATGAAAGTTGCATCATTAAATTGGTCTTATATTATTTGTGTTTTCCATTTTTGACCCTCTCACCTTTATCACTATGACTCACTACTTTTTCTCTCTCTTCATTAATCATCTATCTTTATGAGAGAAACCAAAGTGAAGTGGAGGAAAAATCAATTCAATTAAAGAAATATCTTTTTCCAATGATGAGGGTATATTGGGAAAAATTTAATAAATGAGTTAGTTAATGACGGTTAGTGACTTATATTAAGTACCAAAATTTAGAGGCGGTTGATGACTTATAATAAGGACCGGAGAATACCTTAGAAAATAAGGCTCCAACTTTGGGGGTGCACGATGGAGATATGGAATGAAAGGAGTAACATTTTGGAGTCCATTCATATGAGTGTTGATGCCTTAATGGTGTGTTTTGTTGAGAAGTATGTAAAAATATATCAAATTTTATTTGACCTATAAACTAATAGTCAATTTAATAATCTATTTTGCAACCTTAACTTATCTAAAAAAGTCAATTATGTCTTATATTTAGGATCGGAGAGAGTATTAAAATGGAATAATTTTACATATACTCCCTCCATTCCAAAATATAGAACTATTTTCCCTAGTTTGATTAAATTCAGAATGTTAGATATATACGTTAGTTATTAGTACGTGATAATATCATTTCACCCTAACAATATACTTTTATCCCCACATTATTAGGGTTAATTTAGGAAAAAGTTGGGAAATATTAGAAAGTATCTTATATTTAGGGATAAATTGAAATTTCAATTTGATCTTATATTTGGAAAAGAGAGTGCCATATTAAAATATTAATAGTCAAGATGCATTTTTTTAATTTAAAAAGGGGCCATTGTTATGTTTTGAAAGTTTATGGATAATTTTGAATAGAAAAAATTCGGACCAAAATTGACCCAATATTTTAGTGCTCTCTTTATTTTTAAAAGATAAACATGTGTCATTTGCAAGATGAATATAGGATTTTTAAGACAAATATGCTTGTCACTGCAAAAAGTGTTATAATATTGATTTTTCCCCTTACCTTTTTATGATCTTTTCTTAAAAAACTTGGAGAAAATGAGAAATAAAGTACTCCGAATATCCAAAAGATCAATGAAAGTACTCAAATTTCTAAAAATGACAAATCAAGTATTTGAGAGGAATCTGAGATTTTGAGATGTTGTCAAAAGATCCACATCACCTTTTGTGATAATGCTAATGATTCTTCCTAATCACACTCTGTAACAGGTAATTTGCAAACTCAGGTTTTGTGATAATGCTAATGAACAACCAAAAGAGTAACTTTAAGCCAACATTTTAGGTATTGAAGATTCAAGGAAAATAGGCAATGATTCTACTACAAAAGCAGTGAAATAACAAATCTCTTAATAATGAATGGCCAAATAAAATGCATATTTATAATAAAATAAACAGAATATATATAAAAGATAAAGAAGAAGAATAAAAAGATGAGGAAAGAAGAGAGAAATGTAGACATGAATAGTGGAGAATAAATTCTCATTCACATGGTATTTCTAGGTAAATTCAGCTCTTAACGGAATATCTATATTTTTAGGCCTATAACTCAAGCAAGAGTTACAATGCCATAACCATAGGAATTTACATTATGATATAAAATCACTTAAAACAATACTAGAAGGTAAAAGGGTTATGATCATCCACATACCACACTATTTCTAACATCTTAGCAAACATGTGTCTGTAACATGAATATGATGTCTTTTCAAAATATTACTTGATGGGAGAGCATTGTTAGTTAATTTGTACATAAGTAGAAGGAATTCAAAAGGGAAGAGGGGTTTTCCATATTATTCTCCATAAAGATTCGTTATTGGCATCCCTTGTTGTTATGAGGATTAAAAAGCTTCCTCCATCTTACACTAAATAATAACATGACTAGCTAGTGAAGCTTGATTGGCAATCTCCATGATCTAACTCCTAAACCTTTCTATCCTTGTATTATATCAGTGTATCCCATTTCAGGAGTTGAAATTTCCTTTTATCATAGTTTGAACCCCAAAAATATTTATACTGCAAGAGTCCACTTGGGAACAGGTAACATATAAAACTTGGTACATCAATATAGAACTTGACTATTAGTAGCTGTAAAAACTGATTAAATCAGAGCAAGATATGAAGCTTGAGACACGGGAGTATAAAGCATAGTTATTATTCAGTTTATTTATACTGTAAAATGTCCAAATCAATTGATTATTTTTTTTCTCTTAAATATACTTCATTAAACTAGAGAGACATTGGAAAAAAGCATAGATAATTAAATTTATAATATTACAAAGTTATCCAGTTTGAAAACTTTCTTTCAAAAGTAATTATACTTGTTGTTTCAGCTAATTTATCCTATTTGGAAATGTTCTTTCTTAACAAATCATATACTCCCTCGGTCCTAAATATAAGACCTAATTGACTTTTTTAGAAAATCCTATAAAAAAGCAAAATAAGTTAATTATGAATTGATTTACCTAATTTTGTTCTTAAAACAATGACTCTACATTGAGCTATACTTATCAAGAGATTTAGGCAGACCAAAAGTCAATGTTTGGTAATTCGCCGATGGCATGAACAATAAATTTGAAAAGCCCAATTTTAATATGGACTCTTATAATGATTTAGCCCAAAGTCAAGCACAAAAAACATCACATTCAAAGAAAACCACAATAAAGAAAAAGTGATAAAAATGATTAGTTGTAAAAAGTTCGGTTTTTTAGAAACTTTCTCTCTCTCTTACATATTCATTTTTCAAAAGAAAATTTAGACTCGCACGAAAAGGATATACGATAGTTATGTTTATGCTTATTTAATGTTACACAGAAAACTTACTAATCTGAAAATAATGGTCAACATTTAAAATTGATGGCATAAAATAAAACCAAATAACTTCCTAAACTGAATCAAATTTATTTATATATTTTTCTAACCATGTTGTATATTTAAAAGACTCAAAAAAGTTGAAATAAGAAAAATTTGACATGACTAATTTGTTTAAATAAAAATAGAAATTCGTTTGATTCAAGAAAGTCACAAAAAATAAAAGTTTTGGAGAGTGTCACTGTCTTTCATTAGCGATATCCAGCTTGCATTGTCTGAAGAGTGATAGAAGCAGTAAGTGATAGAGACATTAACATACAAATGGATTCTACAAAATGTTTTTGGTTCGTTACATTTCAATTTTGTCCAACGTAAGGATCACACCATGCTTCTGCAATAGCCCCAATTTTTTAATGATAATAATAATTCCTTTTAATTGACGAATCACATTATCACACCATGCATACTTCTGTAATAGCCCCAAATTTGTTAGTAGTAGTAGTAATAATAATAATAATAATAATAATAATAATAATAATAATAATAATAATAATAATAATTTTATTTAAACAAATTAAACCCACAAAGTAGAAATTAAACATGATTAGAAGCGTTTTTTTCTTAAACACAAGTATCATCTATTTATATATAATTTTATTTGAAGCACTGATAATTAATTGAAATGGTTAAATGCTATGAAGAAGAACCAAAAGCTAGACAGAAAGAAAAACAGTTGACCCATATGGTTAAAAGTTTTTTTAAGGTTTTTTTATTTTGCACGAAAAGTTTTTGTAAGGTTTAATTAATGCTATTTTTTGAGTTCAGCCCAAATAAAGGCCTTTATTTAACACCCCAAATTAAAACATTGAGTCATAATGAAAAACAATTATTGGTTTCAAGTCATCTTAAGATCACACACATACACACATATAGTTCAACATTTTACTCCACGTTACATAATATACTTTTGCATTAAAATAAAAAAATATGATGGATTTATTTTATTATAAATAATTTTGTTTTTATCAGTTAATAGTACTTTAATTATGATTACATAAATATAATATTGATAAATTTATTTTTCATACATTATGCACCAATGTATTTATCTAAGGTTAATAATTGTGTTTGATAAATATGTCATTGTAATAATATAAAATATGTTATAATCTACTCCCTCCGGTTCTAAATATAAGACCTAATTGACTTTTTCTAAAAAATCCTTAAAAAAGCAAAATAAGTTTATTATAAATTGATTTACCTAATTTTTTCCCTTAAACTAGTTTATTTTACCTATAAACTAATGGATAATCTAAAATATAATAAATATATCATCATTTGATAACCTACTATTTCGCAACATTAATCTCTCCAAAAAAAGTCAATTAAGTCCTATATTTAGGACCGGAGGTAGCAATAAATGCGGCAAGACATGAGAGGAAACTTGAGTTTAACATATTTCCCCTTTTGAGGCGTCATTTTATTTATTCTTTCACTTGATTTTACTATATTATTGGTAATACTTCTTTATTCATCAAGGCATAAAGCACAAAAATTTCCTATACCACCTAAACAAATTTAAGAAATATGAAATATTACAATCATCACCATATAAATTTTATAACAAGTACAGTAGTGTATTGTTTTTTGTGGCAAAACCCTTAAATGATTTTCCCTATTTTGTCGGAAACAATTCCCACTACATACAAAATGAAAAATCTGAATATGAAAATGGTATATTAACCTAAATAAAACACTTTAAAAAGCCCCCACTAACAATAATGATATTTATTTTCGAGTACTATCAAACAAAAAAAAGTTCAATAGTAAGTGGAAATATTAAATTTCATTCAAAACAAAATATTTTTTAGTATTTCATTTATTCTTCTAAATAATTTCCTACATTTTTGTACTTGTATTATTGAGAGTTGCAAAACTTTTAAATTCTTTAATTTAATGACATTTTAGGATTAATTTGTGCATTTGTATTGACATTTTCTCCCTCTTTGTTAGGATGTAAAATTTAAGATGAGCATGAATCTAGTCACTTCCAAATTATGCAATGATATGGTTGGGGAGAGCAAGATCTATTAGAAGGATATGTTTACTCAAAATCTTTTAATTTGAACACTTGACAATCTAGATTTTATTTTAGCTTTAATATTGTAATTATTTTTTATTTCAACGTAATTAAAATTTAACAGAAATAATATTTTAATTATTATTAAGTAACAGATGTTGTTTAACTTAGGGAAAAAGACAAATAAAGTCTTCCAAATTGGTAAAAGGATAATTGGGGTTGTTAAATTGTAAAAAGGACAAATTGAATCATAAACACCTCATACACATTAACAAATTTGTGAGAAAAGACTCAAATGCCCTTAACAATTTGAGGTTGGAGAGGGTGGGGTGGGAATCGATTGGTGTGTTTTGTGAGGGTGGGGTAAGTGTGTGTTTTTCAGGGCATTTGAGTCATTTACCCAAATTTGTTAATGTGTATTAGGTGTCTATGACCCAACTTGTCCTTTCTACAATTTAGCAATCTCATTTGTCATTTTACCAATTGGGAAGACTTTATTTGTCTTTTTCCCTTTAACTTATATCTAAAAAATTTTGACTGCTAAAATTAATTGGACAATATCCATATCCATATTTATCTAAAAACAAGTACTTTTTATTATGTCATTAGTCGGGGAGAATGACAGTTAGGTGCTAAAAATAGACAATTATAATAAAAGTTATATCTTTGACAAATTTTGTCTTTGAAGGTTACATTTTCAATTTTAATGACTTCAATTTATATTGTTAATGATATAAATATATCTTAATTAAATTTTCAATGTAAATGTGCAACTTTGTAAATCTATATTTGCAACTCATTTTTTTTAAAAAAATGATGAAATGATTTTTAGTAACTCAATATTTTTGTACTCAATTGTGATTATCGTTAATTCGGTATAGCTCATATAAAAGAAGACACCTTTTTTTTTTACCAATTAAAACTTCACATCAAGAACTGGTGTCAAACCACCAAAGCTGAATTTTTTCTTACACTACCAATACTTAAAGTGTCAATTATTTTACTTAAGAAAATCACAGCTAAAACATGGTGTCATATGTGTGTGTGTGTGTGACACCATGTTTTAGCTGTGATTTTCTTAAGTAAAATAATTGACACTTTATAAATAGTACTATTTGGCAGATGGTGCGCGTAATATTGAAAATGGAATACAAGTAAGCTGCGAAATAAAAGTGAGGAATCAAATTAAGACTTTGTTTCATCACCTACACGGTTTTCCACCTGTACAAGTCTGATATGTGTGTGTGCGTGTGTAAAATAGATTTTTATGCTCTGTAATTTTTAACGTATGCCTCACTTTTCAATTCTGAATTTCAAATCAATGCCGACACTTTGCGTCTATTTTTTTATATATATATATATATATATATATATATATATATATATATATATATATATATATTGATTAACAATCAATACTAATTTACGCTAATGTCAAGAAATAATTTGTAATAAAAAAGAAATAATTAATTATGTGTGTCGTGTCGGTGATTGATGAGAGTATAGACTAGAGGCAATTTATTGATGTTATTTCCATGCAATAAGAGGTTTGAGAGTGTTCTTGAATGGGCCTCACTCTCTTTTTAACAACCTTAAAATGCCCAAGCAATATGTCTCGACCTGTCTTTGAATTTGTATGATTACAATGATGAGATTTTGAATTTTGCTCATCGTTTGTCTTTATTGTTATTATTTCAAAAATAAATGGGGTAACTAATACATTTTAAAAAATTTGTATACCTATACAAGTGTGGTGACCCGTTACCCCTTTCCTATCACTCCTCACAATTTGAATTTCAAATCACTACGGACACGTGGCTATTTCAGGCAATGGACCTGATTATTTACAAATGACCCGCTTCGCTACTTGTTTGGGCTGTTACCGGACTTCACACCAGGATCAAACCCAACTCGTTATAGCCCAAGAAGTGTAACCCGGACTCGTGCACTGAAGATTACCACTAACTTAGTGGGAAGTTGTTCTTGGATAGTCAGGGACGAAGTCATTGAACGTGGGGATTGCCCATTATGACACGTGGACGATTCTCATTTACCACCACAACGCATGATCCCAGAGCATATTGTGGTAGTTATCCCGGATGCAATTTAGTTTAAATAAGAGCTCTTGTACTCAAAAAAGGACATTGTATTCTCTGTTCAAGAAGAACATCTTGTAAACTCTTTCATTAAATTAAGGGTGAAGGTGCAAAAATGATACAAAACTTTACCCAAAATTGCATTTCTAATACTAAAGTTTCGCAAGGAGCAAAAATAGTACCCAACTTGGGGTTCGGGTGCAAATATAGTATTTTCACTTTAGGGAAATAAAATTTAGATATGAAAAGACTCTTATGCTCCTCATTATATAAAACTATGATGAAGGAGGAATAGGGGCATAAAAGTCTTTTCATATCTAAATTTTATTTCCCTCAAGTGAAAATATTATATTTGCACCTGAACATCAAGTTGGGTACTATTTTTGCACCTCGCGAAACTTTAGTATTAGAAACGCAATTTTAGGTAAAGTTTAGTATCATTTTTGCACCTTCGCCCTTAAATTAATATCAAGCAGTAATTCCCAGATTAGCTTTTGTTGTGATTGAATTGTTATTCATTCATTTAGTATTACTTTAATAAGATTTTTTAGAGCATTACATTTGGCGCCGACCGTGGGGATAAATTCATATTTCTTCTCGTTATCTTGCAACCCAAGATCATGGAAGACGACGCAATGTCGCCGCTTAACCCAGACGCGCCCACACATTCGAACATCCAAGAGATTTCCTCCACTGGATACCCTGGAGGGAACGCTCAGGACACCCCCCAGAACATCCCAGAAAACGATCCATTGTTGCTCACCATGCAACGGTTACAAGAGCAGCAACGAGAACACTTTGCGATGCTGAAGACGTTGTCAAGCGAAAATAGGAACCTGAAACTTGAAATCACTGAGCTAAGGATGGCCCGACTCCATATACCCGAAGATAATATGGAAGAGGAACAACCCATCCCAAGAGTGATTTCTGAAAGTACATATCACCGGAACGCAGATCCCAGACACCAGAACCCAGAACAATACCAACCTGACGAAGACCTGTACGAACATCGATCTCGACGTACAGAAATGCGAGATGATCACCGGACTCCCGAACACGCAGAACCTGAGGAAAGACACAGGGATCCAGAGCACAAGCATCGTCAAACCAGAAGGAGAAACAAACACCCGAACCCGGAGAATAAGCCTCAGGATACCAGGATGGATGACAGATACCAGAACACAGAGTATGACGACCCGGATTATAACCCCAAAGTCGAACTTTCTGACGAAGACGAAGAAGGAGTTGGAAGTTCCAATGATATGCTCGACAAGCCTGACCCTCCCAAGAGACCACGAAGGCACTTAGCATCCAAAATAACCGTTCCCAGAAACTCAACCCCCAGAATGCGAAAAATGCGGAGAACATACCCGGAGATCAAGCGGATGCAACGGGAGTTAGATGAATTGAAAGCGACCATGTTCCAACTTCCAGGAGCACCAATCCCCTTTGAGAAAAACGATCCCTCCAGTTACGCGGATTCACCATTTGTTGAGGCCATATCCAGAGCAAAACTGCCCTCCCGACTGGTTTACCCAACCATCACGCCTTATGATGGTTCGACAGACCCGGATCACCATATGGCACACTACAAACAACGCATGTTCGCAATCACAGTTCCTGAGAAAGTACGCGAAGCATGTATGTGCAGGGGATTCGGGATGACCCTCACACGACCCGCTCTCAAGTGGTATATGCACCTCCCGGTAGGCTCCATCGCTACATTTGCTGAATTACATGATTATTTTGTGAGCCAGTTCGCCAGCAGCAAACGGTTAGAAAAAACCGTCGATGACCTATACAGACTTCATATCAAACGAGGGGAAACCCTTCGCAGCTTTGTTACCAGATTCAACAAAGAACAGCTGGAGATAGACCATCCGGATGAAATGACATGCATCAACGCATTTAGGAAGGGATTATGGACCTGGATGCCCTTATACGAAGAACTGACCAAATGCCAACCTAAGACATGAACAGAGGTCATGAGGAGGGTACTGGCTGAAGTCAGACTAGAAGAGGACCGGATGAACCGAGACTATGACTCACCTGAGTCCGAGTCTAGTCATCCCGGCAAAAGCAAGAAACGAAAGGAACGACCAGAGAAGCCTCCCAGAGCATAATCCTACTCAAATGCTAAGAAAGCACCAGAACGATCCGGGAGGTCAACTAGACCAAGCAGACCACCGGCTCCCCGAATAGAAGAGCAAGGCTTGCAATTGTCCGCGAAGGAGTTAGTTAAAGAACTGGGAAAAATGGGGGATCAAGTGCGATGGCCAGGAAAAATAAAAGTACCTCCGGAGCAGCGAGACAAATCTAAATGGTGTGACTTCCACCAAGATCATGGGCACAGAACCGATGACTGCATATCTCTGCGCTTCCAAGTCTCAGAACTCTTGAAGAGGGGATACCTAGAGCATTTGCTCGAGGGATCAAAGAAGCAGAACCAGATAGATAGGACGGCGAGTAATACGAAACCTGCTCCTGCAAATCCGCCAATCCCGACCAAGATGATAAACTTTGTCAATGGCGGATCTTGCATCGTGGGAACCAGTTACTCTGCTGCTAAGAGACATATCAGAACCTTGACTGACCAGATAGAGTCCCTGACTATAGGTGGTGAAGACTTAGAGGCACAAGAAGGACCATTAGCATTCTTTGACCACGAGATCAATGACCAGAACCATGATGACGCTCTTGTCATCTCGATCCACCTGGCCAACTGCGAAGTCAAAAGGGTTCTCATAGATCCAGGTAGCGCTGTCAATATTATTTACTTGAATACGGTTAAGGAAATGAACATGGAATCGGCCATGTCATATTATCCAACCACCCTGGTATTCGGCAACGGTGCAGCAGACAAGTCGATGGCTGTAGTTAGTCTAGCAACATATGCTGCCAGAATTAATCAAACATTTACTTACCATGTTATGGATTGCCCCTCTCCATACAACACCATTCTGGGACGACCATGGCTCCACCAGATGAAGGCTGTACCGTCCACCCTGCACCAACGAGTTAAATTCTACACTCCTTGGGGAGTACGCCAGATCAGGGGAGATCAAAAAACATCCCGGGAATGCTACCAGACTTCCCTGAAGAAGTCTGAAAAACTCCCATCCTAGCAATTACAGGGATCATCCCTGAGACCTCAGATCAGGGATGAGTTGACCACAGGACTCGAAGCCATCCAGGTCAACCCAAATCAGCCAGACAAGAAACTCTTTATCGGGAATGATCTCAGCACAGACCTGAAAAGCCAATTGACAGCATTCTTAATCCGGAACCAAGATTGCTTTGCTTGGTCCTATTCCGACATGACCGGAATCGACCCCCAGATCAGTCTACACAGATTGAATGTGGATCCTGGACATAAGCCTGTCCGACAAAAGCGTCGAAAGTTTGGGGCAGACCGAAACCAAATCATCCTGGAAGAAGTCCAAAAACTACTAGTAGTCGGATCGATAAGAGAAGTGACTTATCCAGAGTGGTAAGCCAATGTTGTAGTAGTAGCCAAGAAAAACGGGAAACATCGCGTCTGTGTGGATTTCACAGACCTAAACAAAGCCTGCCCCAAAGATTTCTTCCCGTTACCACACATTGATATGATGGTGGACGCCACGTCCGGGCACCAGATGCTAAGTTTCATGGACGCTTTCTCCGGATACAATCAGATCAGGATGCACCCTCCAGATCAAGAAAAAACTTCTTTCATCACGGATAGAGGGACATACTGCTATCAAGTAATGCCTTTAGGTCTAAAGAATGCAGGAGCCACCTACCAAAGGTTGGTCAACAAAATGTTTGAAAACCAGATTGGGAAATCTATGGAAGTCTATGTGGATGACATGCTAGTCAAATCCCAGACCTCAGAAGAACACATCTCGAACTTACAAGAGGCATTCAAGATCCTGAAGCAGTACAATATGAAGCTCAATCCAGAAAAATGCTCGTTCGGAGTCAAATCCGGGAAATTCCTAGGATATTTGGTCTCAAGTAGAGGCATTGAGACACATCCCACTCAGATAAAAGCCATCCAGGACATCTGCTCTCCAAGACGAGCTAAAGACGTGCAAAAACTAACAGGGGTGATTGCAGCTTTGAACAGGTTCATCTCCCACTCTTCAGATAAGTGTCATCCTTTCTTCAAAACACTCAGGAAGAACAAAACTTTCGAATGGAGTCCAGAATGTGAAACAGCCTTACAAGGCCTCAAGGAGTACCTATACAAACCACTACTCCTCTCCAGACCAAGGCCCAACGAGCTGCTTCAGATGTACTTGTCCGTATCCGGACACGCTGTGAGTGCTGTACTCATACGCGAAGACCAAGGAATACAGTATCCAGTATACTATGTGAGTAAAACTCTCGTAGACGCTGAAACCAGATACTCACCCACTGAAAAGCTGGCATTAGCCCTAGTCATGGCATCCAGGAAGTTGAGACCATATTTCCAGAGTCACCCCATCCAGGTTGTGACATCTCACCCGCTCAGAGCCATATTCCAGAAACCATACTTATCTGGCAGACTAGTCAAATGGGCGATCGAACTCGGTCAATACGATGTCTCATACATCCCAAGAACTGCAATAAAGTCCCAAGTACTAGCAGACTTCACGGCTGAATTCGCACCCGACATCCAGATAGGTGTGGCTAGAAATCTGATATGCATGAGCAATGAATTAATCCCAGATACCTGGATTTTACATGTTGATGGGTCAACACATTCGAAAGGAACCGAACTCGGGGTAGTCATCCAGTCACCAACTGGAGACACCATGGAATAATCCTTCCAATGTGCATTCAGAGCGACCAACAATGAAGCTGAGTACGAGGCATTGATCATTGGAATGCGCTTACTAGTAGAACTTGGAGCACAAGATGTGGAAGTACGATGTGACTCCCAACTTGTGTCTAAGCAAATCCAAGGAGAATACCAGGTAAAAGATTCCTGAATGCAAAAATATTATAGCCTGGCCATCTCGATATTAAAATCATTTAGGGAATTCAAATTGACACAAATACCCAGAGACAGCAACAAGCATGCTGACGCATTAGCAAACTTGGGATCCACCATTCCAAGTTCCAGAACACGAGTCATCCCAGTTATACGGTTACCAGACTCAGTACTAACTACTACACCTGTTCACCATGTGCAGGTGAATTACAGGCCAGATGATTGGAGGTCCCCAATCTACCAGTATCTGGACACAGGTGTACTCCCAGACGACTTGAATGAGGCCAGGAGGATTAAGCAAAGAGCATCCCGATACCGGATATTCAGGAACGAACTTTACAGATGGTCCTTTGAGGGTATATATCAGAAGTGTCTTGGCCCAGAAGACTCCGAGTATGCATTAAGAGAAACACATGAAGGCGAGTGCGGCAACCATTCTGGTTCTAGAAGCTTAGTTAGGAACCTCTTGAGAGCAGGTTACTTCTGGCCGAAAATGCAACAAGATGCCCAGAAATTTGTCTCTAAATGTGACAAATGCCAAAGATTCGCACCCGCGCTCCAGCAACACCCAGAATTCCTACACTCCCTGACTCCAGTATGACCCTTCATGAGATGGGGGATGGATATAGTCGAAAAGTTACCACCAGCTCCAGGAAAACGAGTGTTCTTGTTGATGGTGACCGATTACTTTACCAAATGGATAGAAGCAGGAGCATTCCAACAAGTCAAAGAGCCAGAAGTCATCGACTTCATCTGGAAAAACGTTGTTTGCAGGTTTGGGCTACCGTATGAAATAGTATGTGATAACGGATCCCAGTTCATTGGCTCAAAATTCAGGAAGTTCTGCACCAGATGGAACATCAAACTGAAATTTTCCACTCCCCGGAATCCCCAGTCGAATGGCCAAGCGGAAGCCAGTAACAAGACAATCGTATCTTCCTTGAAGAAACGACTAGAGAAAGCCAAAGGAAAATGGGCAGATGAACTCCCAGCAGTACTATGGGCTTACAGGACCACAGCCAGAACTCCAACGGGAGAAACACCCTTCTCCCTGACGTATGGATCAGAAGCAATGATCCCCGTTGAGTACGGACTTCCAAGCTTAAGGTACAAGTGGACAAACGAAGAGATCAATAACATCAACCTGAACTATGAGCTGGATCTACTAGATTCTAAGCGAGAACAAGCTCTAATCCGAATGACATCCTATCAACAACAGATAGCGCGCCAATACAACAAACATGTCAAAGAACGACGCTTTCAAATAGGAGAATTGGTTTTACGCAAAGTCTTCCCAAACACACCAGAATCCAGAGATGAGAAGCTCAGCCCCAACTGGGAAGGCCCCTACCAGATTGAAAATATCACGGGACCAGGATCTTACCAATTGCGAGATTCTAAAGGAAAGTTACTCCCAAGAAGCTGGAATGCAATACACCTAAAGAGGTATTTTCCATGACACCTGCATTTCTTTTCCTCTAATCAAACATATATCATTAGTACCACAACACTATAACTTCCCAGAGCCAACGTTCAGGCAATACCCAGACCCAAGTTCTATCATCAGGAATACCCTCCTGATGATATAACTTCCCGGAGCCAACGTCCAGGCAACACTCAGACCTAAGTTCTATCACCAGAAATATACTTCTGACGATATAACTTCCCGGAGCCAACACACAGGCGATAAACGAATAGACTCTTTTCAAATGTAAACCGCCAAACTATCCCGAAATCCCAGAGTTAGGAAATCAACTACAGACACAAGTTCCACCAACTGAACACATCTCACTTGGTACAACTTCCTGGAGCCAAAGGTACATAATACTTATGTTTTACAATCACTCTTCTTAAGATACTTCATTTGTTCATTCATTTGTTACTTTAAATCTCTTATAAATTCCAAATACATAGTAGCTACTAACCTGATACATAACTTATAGACCATCCTGAATCCTGAAAGATGTATGGATGACGATCCACCGCATCCCTGAACAGCCCGATTCCAATATCTAAGGTATACCAAATTCTAACTAGGCTTACACGAACCCCGGACTCTAATTAATTCTTGTTTTAATCCTAATTCTTCTAACATAACCTGATCGTGTTTGTCTAACCAGATCGCTCAACCCGAAAGATGCATCTACATATTGTTTACCGGATATCAAATCAAATTACCGGAAGAATACACAAGTAAGTACACATAACTTATATTTCATAATGTCAGAATTACATTTTCATAAGACAACCAGAACATAACTAGTTAACACTAGTCACCAAAAACATTAACCAGAAAAGCTAGTCCATAACAAAAAACACATAAAACTACTACACAGACACATCTAAACATCCTTCCTGTCAGCCTTCTTCCCATCCACTTCATGGGAGTCCCCGGTGCCTTCTGCGTTGTCAGGAGCTTGCTTCACGCCTAAACCAGACATCTCAGGATGAGAATTAACCTCTTCCTCACCCCCTGACTCTTCGTCACTATCACCAGATGAAGGCATGGAGTAGCCTTCATCCTGGAACTCCTGCTCCAACTCCTTCAAATTTCAGTTAACACCTTCTCCCGCCTGGAACTCCTTTACCATACGAATGCGCTCGAATAACATGAACTTCGAGACTTCCCGTCTCTCCCTCTCAACCAAAGCTTCAACCTTCTTCTCGCTCTTGTCTCTCTCCTCTTCTAAGTTGGCAAGTTGCTTCCTCAAATCCCCAATAGTGGCGTTCAAACCATCAATTGTGATATCTGAAAGTTTCACTTCCTCTCGAGCATCCACAATCTCGCCTCTAGCATTTTCAAGATCTCGGGTGAGCTGTTGAAACTTCGCCTCCGCCGCATCCCTGTATAACTTGTGCGCAACTTCCAATTCCACTTGCTTCTTCCTCATCTCCTGATCAAACCATTCTAGATATTTGACACGCTTCATCAAAGTATCACGCTCCACACGAAGCATCTCGGCTGATTTCTCCAGATCCCAGAATCGCCCATGCACTGCTTCGGCCACCTGGTTGACCTGCCAGATCAAGAGCCTCAGTAACAAGCACACACAAACGAGACGCATAGAACCACATCACATAACAAAAACCAAACCCCCCACCACATACCTTAAGGGAACTAGTAGTCAACGAGACCAATAAGTCCTGCCCACCAGCATTACCAGGAGCCTTTAATGCTTCGCCTTTCCCATCACCTACTTCAAGAATTGTATCCAGGTCCACAACTGTAGTCTCCAGGATCGCAGTAATAGCTCTAACTCCCTTCGGCTTGTCGACCTCCTCATCAATGGGGTCCAACTCGACAGCCCCCTTCGAAGTCACGGCGGCAGCACGTTTAGCCCTCTTCATCCGGGACGCTATCGTCTCTGAGGCTATATCACTACTCGATCCACTCTCTGTGCTGCTCCTCTTCTTCTTCCCGGCATCGACTGCTTTCAACTTCAACTTGGGGACGTCGGGGTCACCTGACACCAGAAACGAGAGATTTAACGAAAAACGCAACAAGGTGACACTCCTAACGAAACAAGTTAGAAGATAGAGAATGATACCAATCTTGAAGATCTTGATATAAGTACGCTTATCGGCCGGAAGAGCCAAGACTGCCGCTATCAACTTCTCAGAATTTAGACGCAGGGGAATCTTCTTCTCCTCGGCCTTGACTACACAGAAAGCCAACCAGGATATAATTCATATGACCCAGACACCAGAGACCAGAACCAGAAATAAAGATATATACTTACACAGATTGTTCCACTCCGTCCTGAGAGGGCCGCCATCCGGGACAAGGCACTTCTTATGCACAACCACGAACCTACGCTTCCAGCGTCTAACCGAGTCCCAAGGGGTAATGATCAAAGGGTTCGCATCCAACCTAGAAAGGGTGAAAAGCCCACTAGACTTCCTACCGAAACTGTAACTCGTGAGCAACTCCGCCAACGAGAGCTTTTCCTCCCAATCCTTAGTAACCACTTCCAGACTAAGGGCCACCGACCATACCATTGGCATCAACTGGGATGGTGCCAAGTCATAAAAACGGCAGATCTCCAGAATCAGAGGAGGAAGGGGAACACACGGAAACAACTTCAAGTAGTCAACGCCCAGAGTAGTCCAATTATCACTTCCCCAGTCCAGACGTTCCTCAGATTTGGGTGCCCGGATCAATAGCGACCGGTCGAGACCCAACTCGTCACGAAGAACGGCTACATCACTCTCTGAGATCACAGGGGCCTCATCATTGTTCTTCTTTTCCATCAACTTCCTGTCTCGCAATTCTTCCACCAACTCGGCGGGGATGGGATTGAAGCCCTTAGCCACAACCTTCTTCGTACCAGAAGACGAAACATCTCCAACTTTCGGCATGATTTCTTTTCCTACTCAGTAAGGAATCATCACATTAATACTAGTACAAAAAAGAGAGAGTAAGAAACTCACTAGGATCGCTCATGCGTCAATATACCAGAATGAGCGGAACAAAACGACAAAAATAAAACAAACACATCAAGGCAAATGTTCCAGACTGATTTATGCTTACCAGAAAATGCTATGTGTTGTCAATAATGCAGGAATATGGACCAGATCTTTTGAGTCAACCAGAATATCCAGAAACTTCGAATCGAAGGCGAAAGTACAGGAAGTTGCAAAAGAGTCAAATTTATAGGACTCAAGGGGTGTCTGAAGGGAGAAGTCTCCAATCCAACGGCTACTTTAGAAGGATCTCAACGGTTGGGAGCGATCACATCCACCCGCGTCAACTAGAGCTAGACACGTGTCGCTGTGGGGGAGTTAATGTGGTGACCCGTTACCCCTTTCCTATCACTCCTCACAATTTGAATTTCAAATCACTACGGACACGTGGCTATTTCAGGCAATGGACCTGATTATTTACAAATGACCCGCTTCGCTACTTGTTTGGGCTGTTACCGGACTTCACACCAGGACCAAACCCAACTCGTTATAGCCCAAGAAGTGTAACCCGGACTCGTGCACTGAAGATTACCACTAACTTAGTGGGAAGTTGTTCTTGGATAGTTAGAGACGAAGTCATTGAACGTGGGGATTGCCCATTATGACACGTGGACGATTCTCATTTACCACCACAACACATGATCCCAGAGCATATTGTGGCAGTTATCCCGGATGCAGTTTAGTTTAAATAAGAGCTCTTGTACTCAAAAAAGGACATTGTATTCTCTGTTCAAGAAGAACATCTTGTAAACTCTTTCATTAAATTAATATCAAGCAGTAATTCCCAGATTAGCTTTTGTTGTGATTGAATTGTTATTCATTCATTTAGTATTGCTTTAATAAGATTTTTTAGGGCATTACAACAAGACTTGTTATTATAGAGGATTCCCAAAATAGATCTGTAAACAGAACATATCTTCGATGTGAGGTCTATTATAACGCCAATGTGTGCTGAAATACCCTATGTTGTGTTAGTATTTTTGGCAATAAGGTGATTACCCTAACTTCCAATAGCTTCTAGCAAAAAAATATATAAAAATAACAACATAAACTTTATCCCACTTAAGTGGGGTCGGCTACATGGATCACACGACGTCATTGTGCTCTATCAATAGTCATGCTTGGATAACTTCGTTAAGAATTCTTTTTGGTCTTCCTCTCCTTCTTTTCTAGTGATTTCATACCATTTGATCAATTATGCTTACTGCTCATCCACTTCTCTTCTTTGAACCCTTTGTTTCTTTATATGCCTTCTCTCATGATAGTGTGATAACCCTTGTGAAGTACCAAGTAATGTTTTATTGATATAAACAATGCGTATGTCCATGCTCAAAAGATTCAACATAATTTTTACGTTGGCTTCCGCAGCCTAACACAACCCTACTCTTTTATTCGAGCTTGGGACCGGCTATAAATATAGGCGGTGTATACCGTGGACACACAGTCACACGAGGGTAAATAACCAAGCGTGACACGAAGTCACCAAACAAGCGTGGACACACAGTCACACGAGGGTAAATAACCAAACGTGACACGAAGTCATGAAAACATGATAATCAAGATTACTTTTCATTAATATAAACAATTAAAGAATGATGCTAAAAAACATGCTAAAATCCCTAACATAAATTAATTAAATCAATCATAAAGTCAAAATTTTAGCCATATACATCTTTCTGGAACTAAACAAAACTTAATATTAAATGAAATTTCAGAAACTAAAAAGGGTAAAAATATAATTTTCACACGCTAAAACACCTTCTTGACTTTAAGGGACTAAAATAGAAATGCAAAATTTTTTTTTATTACAAATGCAGAAAATTAATTGGGGAAAAACGATGATAATCATAATAATAATAATAAATTGGGGAAAAGAAGAAGAAAGAAAAAAAAGTAATATATATTTTTGGATTTTTTTTAAAATAAATAAATAAATAATAATAATAATAATAATAAACAAAAACAAGCAATATATATATATATATATATATATATATATATATATATATATATATATATATATATATATATATATATATATATATTTTAGAGAGAGAGAAAAAACTTAGCCAAAAACATATTTTTCGCATAACTTCCGGGCACCAAAACGTAATTTCCGTCACGAAAAAAAAACTTAGTCAATAAAAGAATTTTCACATGACTTCCAGGTAGAAAAAACGTAATTTCCGCCAGGCACAAAAAAAAAACAGAATTTTCGCATAACTGCCGCCTGCGGAGCACCAAAACGTAATTTCCACAAAAAAAAACTTAGTCAATAGCAGAATGTTCGCATAACTTCCGGGCAGGAAAATGTAATTTCCGCCACGCACAAAAAAACAGAATTTTCGCATAACTTCAGGGCACCAAAACGTAATTTCCGCCACACACCAAAAAAAAGGCCCTTCTTCTTCCTCTCAAACCCCACCATCGCCGGTAACTCCTCCGGCCGCCCCAACTTCTGACAACTAGCAAGAAACATTCACATAAACGAAATCTCATCTCCCAACGAATGATGTATCCTAAAAATCACACACCTATGTGGCACCAAAAGGATTTGTTACTCCCAAGGATTTGAATCACCAAAATTAGATATTACTTAGTGATCAAACACTGTTCTGATTCAAATTAATTAACATACACTCTCTGCTATACGACTACTGAAATCCTACTACTAAAATTATTAAAGCTCAGAAAAACACATGGGGAAAAGAGATTCTAATCGTTTATATAAAACCCATAAACTTGAAAATCACACACCAAATAAATAGAAATAAACAATAGGTGAAGGGAGGGAAGAAGTCGTACCTTAATAGTCAGGAGCTGTGCAATTGAAATAAATGACAAGAGTAAACTGACCTGATACACTTGCAAGAGAATTGAGAGTGCTGGAAGGGTATTATGGTAATATAGGACCTGGAGGTGGAGGCGGCCACACGGCGGGGCTGAGTGACGGCAATGATGCCGGATTTACTGAGGCCACGGCGGTGAAGCATCTGAGAGAGCCCTTTACTTCTAGCAAAAAAAATGATTATGAAAAACTCACCAATAACTTGAGAAAAAAAAGTGATAATCTCTTCTCTCATAGTAAAATTTATAATTGACTTGCCAGCATTTATTTATAACCCTTTTAAGTCACATCCAGCCATCGTCGTCGTCGTCGTCATCATCATCATCTATAATATGTGCATAAATACCCTATTTTTGGTACAAGATTTTTCTGTAGAAAGATGATGGTTAGTAACTTCAAGCAAAAAGTGATTATATGAAAAACTCACCAATCCAACTAGAGCAAAACATGTACTAATGTCTTCTCTTGTTTCCCCAAATTTTTAGTTATAATAACAGTGAATCTTATGATTGCTTGTCAACATTATTTTTAACCTTCTGAATCAACCAACACTTTTCTAATTCATATTATCATGTATCCAACCAATTGACTAAAGCGTTTTGAAACTTCACAAGTGTTTACGATGAGCACACATATCTTTGAGGGTATTTTTCAACAAGATATCAGCATTGATCATGATTTGATATAAATATTTCAAACAATTCTTTCTTTTCTTAAAAAAAATATCCGCAACGCACTAAATCTCTCTACACTTAAATTTAATAACGCACATACCTTACTAATGAGGCATTTGAGTTCATTTGTACAATTCTTTTATTGGTAGGCAGTATACGAGATCTTCTTGTTTCTAGATTATTTGAATAAGAGCATGCCACGTGTACATTCGAGAAAGAAGCAAAGGCAAACAACGAGGCACGAGGCATGATACTATGATAGTAAGATGAAGACGCAAGTGACTGAATATGATTTAACCAAAGAAGACAGAGAAAGAGACATCCAAAAATGAGATATAAGTTTTCTTCTTATCCGTGTTTGTTTATTGCACACTACAAAACGAGCAAGAAAATAGGAATTATGAGAAAAAAAGTCTATAAATTTGAAATTCACAGAACTATTTACCTTTTTTTTTTGAGCGAACAGAATTATTTACCTTGACTTAATTTCTTAATTGGTAGAAGTAATTTGTTCTTAACAAATTAAAATGAATTTGGTCATGTCAGGTATTGAGAGGGGAAGACTTTGAAATACAGAAAAACAATAGAGATTCGTGAAGCAAACCTCCAAACTATAGGGCTTTGGTTGGTGAAACTAATTATGCATTTTTCGTTAAAGTTCTTCTAGATTTTAACCCTTGCTTAATTAGAGACAATGACACAGCATAATTCCAATTTTAGTAACTCTAAGCAAAATATCAGTACATGCTAATAAAATACAATATAATTACATTTAAGTAGTTGTTCTTCAAATTAAATATAACGATATATATAACAATAAAATTTCTTACGCATATACATACTATATGTTTGTGTGTAAGTATTTAATTCCTTGAACAAGTTCACAAATGTATTACTCAAATAAACGAGTGTGTGCGTGTGTTTTAAAATGAGATTTTACCTTGTAAGAACGAGATTTTACCTACGTGGCTTCTTGAAAAGTAAATAAGTAATTGACGGAAGGGACTGACTTAGCAATTAACACATTTTTAATGCGTTTTTTATATCACTGTTATGAAAATCGAGTTGGATTGGATTATTTTTAATTGATTGTAATATGGTTTTATTTTTATACATACTATATATCCTATATAAATTAAGTTAGATTAGGCCGTCTAGATAGTTAGGAGACTTGGTGAATTATATTGAAAACTAGACTATGATTTGATTTAAAAGATCATAAAGTGAGAAAGATCAAACTATGAAAAGAGTAATAACACATAATTGGTTAAATGGTGTATGTAAGGGGCCGTTAATAGATCTTTTGAAGTTTTGAGTTCGAGTTTTAGAGAAGAAATTTGTGTATGGAGGGGAACCAATGAACCCCGGAACTTAATAATTAGTTGTTCTGATACCTGGTATAATAGGATTCATATGAAGTGTTGATTGCTAATTACTTCCTACGGTTCTAATTATAATGTCACTTTAATTTATTTTTTTTGGAAAAATTAAGTATGAAAAATTAGTCAATGCAAAATTTCTATTGTTGAAGAGTTAGATTAAGTTAATTAATCATTAAAGATTGGTTACGTTAGGGTTCTATATATAAGCTAAGAGATTCTAATCATAATTTAATTTAGAGGGTGAGATTAATTTAGAAAATCCCTAAATGCAACTACACTCATCACCTCATGTGAGGGAGGATTATCCTTAATTCAAGTAGGTTAGATTAAATTAGATTGTACAATATTGATTCTTCAAAACTTTAATATTCATCTTTCTTGTTCTTCTATTTCTCACAATCACAAATCTCAACAGCTATAATTATTTTTTCTCTAAACTAATTTACTTAAATTATATATTTTATAACATAATTACACATAGGAAATGTTAAAATTAAGTAGTATATTTGATTTCATTAATCTATAAAAAAAATTCAAAGTGATCTTGTATCAAATGGGCGGTAACTTTTCTCTAACTAAATTACCCAAGATATATATGTTATACTCACTAGAAATAATCAATTAAAATGTGATATAAGCTAAGGGACTCTAATCATATTTTGTTAGAAAACTATCTAAAACAAATAATGTGCTAGTAAAAATTTGTGAGAGAACCAATGGTTAGTTGGTTGAGCTGGTAAATGGACTACAACTCCCATAAGGATGAGAATGTGTGTTCGAATCCCGGGAAGCGTTCTCATTGGGAAATGGGATGACCTTACTTATGTGGGCAACACTATTACCCCTCGAATCCGGATTAAACCGGGCGGTGATTAACAAAAAAAGTAATCAATTAAATTAGTGCAAATGAAGAGAGTATTTTGTAGCAAACGGAGTGGTAACCAATCACATGGCATATGTTTATTTAAAAACCTACTAACAGCAAAGATATGAGGAAAAAATCATACTTAAGTTTTGGTCTTCAATACCAATCAAGCTTAAATATTTAAGGGTTATTAGCTCCGATTTCGCCTTAAAAAACTTTTATAAGATAGTTGTTGCCACTTAAAATTTAAAAATGAGCACTGCCCTCCCATCACCAATAAAAATGTTACAGTTAGTGTAAATGTTTTAATGATTAGGGCGATTTCGCTCATTTTAAACATTCCCAACGCAATATTGATAAAAAAACTTTTAGATGGCTATATATATATATATATATATATATATATATATATATATATATATATATAGGTGCAACACCAATTTTTTTTTTTTGCTTAAAATTCGCCTTAATCCCAAATTAAGGTTTGATTTTCATTCATAATAAAATTCTAGCAGATATTTCTGTTACACGTTGAAACTTTATGTTGTAGACAACGTGTTATAATGAAAATGATGATTTGATTGATCCTAAGGTGTGAAAAGCAGAGAAAGAGATAGAAGAGGGGACCCCAAAACAAAAACAGCTTACTTTGTAGGGCATCCCTACCCTAATGATCAATATATTTGTACAAAGTGCCTAACAAAATCTCCCAAAACAATAATAATAACATCTATTTTTTAAAACAAAATTAAATTAAAACATTATGGTTTGGTAGGACCTCATTTTCACTTGTAGTTTTAGAAGGACAACCAAAACCTAATTTTGGGAGTCCCCTCTTTTAATTTCATCTTTTTATGTTCAGCCTTGTGATAATAGCTAGGGACATTGATTTCAGTATTTGATTATGACCATTGAACTGCAAATTTAAATTGTTTTCTTCTTTTTATTATATGGTCTTGCATTAATATCCTAACTCTTCACCAAAACTTACTCATTCCCCCCCTCCCCATGTTCTCGTTGATTGATAGGAAGTTATTTTCGAAAAAATTAGATAAAGAAACAAATAAAATGGGTAACTCAGGTAAGAAAAATCTGTTCACCTTATGGGGTAAGTGGGAAATTAAAACAAGTTATTCAAATCAGTTACAGTTTTAGTGTCAAAGCATCTAATTTATAGGGAAAGTTCTACCCAAAAACTTGATTTTTTGCGGTCAAAATCGGTGGATTAAAATTATTATAAAAACAATCAATTAGATTGTAAGTTTTGTGGTTGCGATGATTTTTTTTGCCAGAACTGTCGTGATGATATTGTAATTGGATAAACACGCACACGCCTAATTTCTAAGTCTAATTTGTAACTACCAACTTTATGTAATGTCCCTCAGAAATTTAGATCATAGAAGTGAAGTGAAAGAACATTTTAGCTATGGCAAAAAAAAAACCACATTTCAGTCTAAAACTTTATGCGCAGTGAAGTTCTAAATCTTGTAATTTTTATTTGATATTTTAGAGTTTGGAAATTATATGGTTATTTTGTTTTAAAATTATTTTTAAAAAATATTTAAATAATAAAATATAATATTTTAAAGATTGGATTTAATTTAGACAGTCTGATATGAAATTAATGAAAGTACCACTTGCATAAGCCAATTTAAATAAAATTTACTTTTATTATTAGTATTTAACATTATGGTCTTATTATTTATCAAAAAAAAAAATATTATGGTCTTATAATTAAAAATTCAGCTGCAAATTAAAGCCTTCTACTTTCACAAATTTTTGATATATTTTAGTATCAGTTACAAGAAAAATCCTAATTAAAAATCATGTGAAATTATTAGGCCCATATAAAAAAAACTATAAGCACCAGGTTAATCATTTGGTGAAACTATATGATCATGATAAAAATATATGAGGACCTATACCTGAAAATTAAGTTAAATTGTATGACCTTCAAAATTAATTTTTCACTAATATTTAATGTAAAAATATGATGTTGCTTTCGTGTATGTTTTTATGCTTTATTTTTGGATATGAAATATTCTTATACTTAATACTGTGAGTATTATACAAGATTTAAAGGGCTGAAATTTTGCTCATACAAGTGTTAAAAAAGAGAAAATATATATCAAAAAATACAACACTAACATTGATTGTGTATATTTTCATTGACAAGAGGAAAATATTATGTCTTGGTTTCTTTCATATATACCTAAAATTATCTTAAGATAGACAGTGTTTCTGAACGATTTTTTCTGGAAACAAATTGCACCTTAACCCTAAAAATTACTAATAACTTCATTAAGAAAGGAATATATCAAATTAGTTAAATTGGAGTGCATTAAGCATGAAGGAATTGATTCCATATTGCACCCACCAAATCTATCTTTTGTGCCCTTAAATACAGTAGATTTCTGACAAAGACTACCACATCTTAAGAAAAAGAATCGATTAAAAATTGTAACAGAAAGTAAAAGTTCTCAAACTAATCAATTATTAACTATTTAACCAATATAATTAAAAACACTTTTATAATTTGGGCACCAGCAGTTCCACCCTGGATATGTTCCTTATCAACCTTTATGTTTCATTCATTAGTTACCATTTTTTGTCGAGGAAACAGCCAATAAATAAATACAAAGTTAAAATCATAAATAAAAATGATTGGACTGCTTTTTACAAGCTTCCTATTATAAAAACAAATTAAATTTATAGTTAAACATTAAAATAAAAATTATTGCAGGGAAGAATCAAACAGCATGTACAGCAAAGAAAAGGATTAAAATATGAAAAGGATAAATCATTAACACGCCATAATATGATTGGGTGATTGTAGGTTTGGGAGACAAATGCTGTCAGATTAGAAATTTTTTATTACTATTTCTTTATCCTCATTTTTATTAAATAAAATAAAACAAGAATTTTATAATGCACGTTATGATGTGAAACTATTCTGTATACAGCACCTCACTCAAAGCATTATCATTATAATTTAATTAAGGGAAAATCCCAAATAAATTCTTCCCAATACCTAAAAGGATAAGTGAGGAACATATACTTCCAAAAGGACTATGAAGAAACTAGCACCTACCTATCATTTTAAAATTTTACGAAAAGGCAAAATTGCCCACATCCTAAAACACAAATTGCGAGAAGAGAGTGAGTGTTAGGTTGAGTTTAGTGTGGGGTAGTAAATTTTGTTTTAGGATGGGGGCAATTTTGTCTTTTCACAAAATTTTAAAATGACAGGTAGGTGTTGATTCCTTTATAATCTTTTTGGAAGTTTAGGTTTCTCACTTATCCTTTTGGGTATTGAGAGAGATTTATTTAGGATTTTCCCTTTAATTAATCAATCAATATATAGTAATAAGCTACAATATAAAAATAATGGCAAAAGCTGCAAAACTAGAACTCTGGCCTTTTGCCAATCAATCTTTCACATAAAGATAAGTCTCATTTTTTAAGGAAGAATAAAAGTGTCTCTTTTCTAACCTTGAACTCCAATGGTCACCGAATGTGAATTTTTATTTATAAACTCATCTCTTAAAATATAGTATGTGTTAGTTGTTTTTCCCTTAAATTATTACGTTATAGATTATTTGCTTTCAAATTTTATTAAACATTTTATGATACTGTAAAACATATCTTTAAATTTAAGAAAATGTACTGCCAATTGCAATTTTATGAACATAGAAAATGTTAACATAAATTTGGGGAGATCATATCATAATCATAATTGAAAATATAGGAGTTCCACGGAATATATAATAGCCGTCTAAATTGGGATTGAGGGAGACCAAACACATTAGAGATTAGTTAACAAAGTAATTAAATTAGATGTCTCATTTTAATTTCATCTAAACATTTGATTTTTAATGTGGGATAATGACATGAGGTGATTCATAAAGCCGATTCCAGTAAAAATATAAGATGAAACTAGAAAATGGTAAGTTGGTAACATAAATATTTGGAAATTAGGGTATTTAGACGTAATTGTAGCTGACAAAATTAATAACTAAGTTGGTGAGATGATTTTGGCATTTGATTCATTGGGTCTAGTCAGAATTTCACAACTTCCAACCTGGGATTCTTTTGTTGCCTAATACTTCCATATATTATTTTAATGTTTTCTATTTTTTAAAAGGGTGATTCTAACTTCTAATCCCTAACCTCTAGATTTCACTGACAAAGCCACAATTATTTTGTATTCTTATCATTGAAGATAGTCAGCGTATGAGACAATTTATTCGTATTTCTATCTAATGTTTATCTCAATAAGTCAGTCATATCATTGTTTTCAAAAAAAAATACATTTTCTTTTTTTTCAAAAAAAACCTTTATAGTCTACCACCTAGTCTGCAGCTCAATTAATATAAAGGGAAAATCTCAAATAAGTCTCTCCGAATATCCAAAAGGACAAGTGAGGAACCTAAACTTCCAAAAGGATCATGAAGGAACCAACACCTATCTGGCATTTTAAAATTTTGCGAAAAGACAAAATTTTCCCCATCCTAAAACACAAATTGCGAGAAGTGGGTGGGTGTTAGGGTGAGTTTAGGGTGGGGTAGGAATTTGTGTTTTAGGATGGAGGCAATTTTGTCTTTTCGCAAAATTTTATGACAGATAGGTGCCGGTTCCTTCATGATCCTTTTGGAAGTTTATGTTCCTCACTTGTCCTTTTGGGTATTCAGAGGGATTTATTTGAGATTTTCCCTAATATAAACCATAATATTAGTTTCACTTTTACTAGTAGTTTAGATCTCAACTCCTAATTATACACTTTTTTCCAATATCTTTATTTTTAATAAGAAGCAAATAATTGAATTGTGCAAATATTAAATTAATAATTAAAATTGATTGAAACAATAAAAAATAATATACAAAATATTTTTTAAAATCACCATTAGGTATGGAGTGTAAGTGAGAGAAAATGAAGGAATAGTTATAAAATGTAAATTAACCCAAAATTAAAAAGAAAACCATAAGAAATGACACTGAAAAATGTAGACTTGTTTCTTATTAATAAAATCATGTCATTTCTAACCTAGCGGGTTGACGTGAGTGGTAAGTACTCTCGTCCCTTAAACAAGTGGTTGGGGGTTCGATCCCCATCCCTTGCGAATGGAGCAAATTCACAGGCCAGCTGTCTACCCCTTACATGGGACTTCAGAACAGCGAAGGATTAGTCTCACTTGACACGCAGGTGGGATACCCTTGAGAAATCAAAAAAAATCATGTCATTTCTAAAACAATTATGTTACTTCATAAAAAATAGGAGTTATTGTTAGTGTTGAAATAATTTGGGTTAAAATCATTATTAATCCTTCTAACTTAATCTAACTTCGATTTTACTCCCGATAACTTCAAATCATGGTTTTGCTTTCTATATTTTTTAATACTTCATTCGTTCCTAAATATAAGATCACTTCAAATTTCAATTTGCTCCTAAATATAAGACAATTTTTTAATTTTTCCCAACTTTTTCTATCAGACTCTAAAAAAAACTAGCAATGACAAGGAAATTTGTTACCCTTACTGTTCCCTCATGTAGCTTGAATTGAATGAAATTTCTAAATATTGGGTGGTTTTAAAAAATTATCATAAAGTCTAACCCTCCCTTAATATTTTTCTATATGAATTTCTCCCCCTAGAGAGAGAGAGGGGGATAGGGGAGAGGAATTTCTGTTATTGGAGATAAGAAAATTAGGAAATTGCTGAGAAGTCCTAGAAATGCCTGAAATTATGGTTGACCACAATTTCTCTATCTCACTCTCTCTCAAGTAGTCAAGTTAACCAAATTAACAAAATGTCCTAATCATTATAATTAGACTTTTTTGTCTGCGAGACAAAAGGTAGAGACCCCACTAATACAGCTGGTTACAACACAAAAATGAGAGAATCATATCATATCTACTAGATTACGCCATTTAGCTCATCTCTTAACTGACATGACCTTTAATCACAATTTTTATCAACTAGCACAAGAACTTTGATAGTGATGTCTCAAATTGAATCATGAATAACAATAACTTTCACCTTCAATTAGCATTATAATGATATAATATCTTACAATTGGTGCACTAGGAATAATAATCTGCACCACAGAATAATACAACTCTCCACACATACAGAGAGGGAGGGAGAGGGAGAATAGTCCTAAGATTTTACATTGAATAGTTGTACAATTTGGATAAAAAAAAAATATTTATATATAAAAATTGAGAGACAAATAACTGCTCCCAGAAGATTAGGAATTGAAGGGGTGGAATAAAATTTTAGGAAAAAACAAAAAAAGGGGTTCTAGTTCTACAAGATAGACCTAGAAATAATTCATGGGGGTTGGTGGAATTAATCTCTTGTTTGTATACAGCAAATCTTCACTTCTAACCCTCAATTCAGGCGTAATGGAAGGATCATTAAGGTTCAACTTTTAGATGGGTGACTTGATTTGAACCTGAAATGGACAAAGAAAACAAACTTAATAAATATATAAATAATAGTAGTAAGTTTATATCAATTTCTTGGGTGTAATGAAAATGATGTTTTCAATAAATACAAAAGTTCTCTCTCTTTTTCTCCTTCATTACCGTTGAAGTTCTGGGAATGACTTGGTGATTTTCCAGCTCCACTTTGGACAAATCCCATTTGAACAATGGTGTTAAGGTCATCCTCAGAGAATGCTACTGGAAACTGAGAATTACAAAAGAACAAAACAAAATATATGAACTCATGTAAAAATGGGAAAATTTTTTATTTTTTAAATAGGCACTTTAATGGAGGAATTAATGTATAAATTGGTGAATTATTTACCTGAGAAGCACCATCATGGAAACCATTAAGTGGAGGTAATTGCATGCCCATATTTTGGCACAGAGCAGTTTCTAATGGGTCTACTGTGCTGTGGGACATGACACTATTAAGAATGTTATTGTGGATTCCTGGGTTTTGCTGAGTGTGTTGCCCATAAAAAGCTTGTGCTGAGGAATCTAGAGGGAATATTGGGTGTGCCAGAGAGTTATTTGATTGAAACATCTGAAAAAGAAAAGAAAAAAGGAAAAAGAAAATCCCATTTCAGCAAAATTAGGAAAAAGAAAAAAAAAAGAAATATAAGAGAAAAATCATTGTGTGTAAGTCTTGAGGAGAGGACTTTTACATCTTTTGAGATTAGGTTGTCAATGTTGAAGTCCAGCCTGGTGTTGACAGAAGCCAGTTTCATAGATAAAAACTGAAAATAAAAGATAAAAAAGTTTAATAACTAAAATAAAGCATGCTTAATGAGGAAGAAAAAGTAGCATGATGATGATGATACATTAGATGCTTATAGGCAAAGGCTGGTTTTACCTCAACTTGACGCTGCAATGACTGCACATAGTTTATGATTTCATCAAGCATAAGTGCTTTACCAGTGACCTACAAACACAAACAAGGTCCCAAATTAGTAAAGGACCTCACATACACAAACAGATATGATTCTATACAAAATGAACTCATGTGGTTCAACTTTTCTGCATACCTTATTGCAACCTGGCACAAGATCTTGGAGAAGCTTCATTCTCTCACTGATCTTTTCCCTCCGGACCTATTTAGAAGTATAAATTTAGTCCAATTTGCTTTTTTCAAGAACCAATCAAATTGTTACATTTTTTTTGGTCATAATCAAATTGATATATGAGAATATGCCCTTTTTAAGATATTTTTTTCCGGGAAAAATATCACAGATAAAGTCCAATATCTCACTGTCAAATATAACCAGAAAGAAAAGTCAATGGAAATTCTCAGATTAGATTGATCTGTGATTCTTACTCTTTCTGCAAGACTGTGGCTATCAGTTGCTTGGCCTCTTCTTGCTCTGACATGAATGTAATCCTTAGGAGGTTCAGGAGGTTTTGATGAGTTACTCTTAGCCTGTTTCTCATCCCCTCCATTATTATTGCTACAACCTCCTTTTGAATCTTCCTCCACTTTCACATTTCCACTTTCATTCCCTTCCCCCTCATTTGCCTTACAACGCTTACCACTATTAGAATCCTCATTTGTTTCATTAGCCTAAAAAATACAAATAACCAAACAAAACAAAACAAAATTGAATCAATTCTGACTTAAAAGCTATCAGAAATCACATTATTAATATTATTAGTATTAGTATTAGTATTACCTTTGGAGTTGAAGTTTCTTTGGTGTTATTTCCCTTGGAAGAAGAGGCCTTTCTTTTCCTTGACTTAGGATTGACCACATTATTTTCCCCATTTGGGATTTGCTCAGAGATGGTAGATTCCTCTTGGGAATTGGCCACATCCATTTGAGATCCACCAAGTGCTTTCAAAGCAGGACTACTTGAGACACGAGCAAGCTTGTCATTCTCCATAGAAGGACTAGATCTAAGGGACAATTGACCATTATTCATGCCCAATTGATAAGTCCTCCCATTGAAACTCCTACTTCCAAAGCAAGAAAACTTGGCAGCCCTCTCAGCAAAACCAGGATCAGATGAGAATTCAGCCACATTAGAATTCAACACCATCATTGACTTCTCTTTCATCACCATCTGATTATTCATCATCAAGTTCATCTTAGGAGGTGAACTCAAAGGAGTACTATAACAAGAATTATCAGTACTATTCCCACCATTTCCAATGCTCCCCAATTTCCCTATCAATTCCCTTATCATAAAGTTCTCATTTTGAGGCATCACACTATTGGAATTTGATGCCACTGGTGAAGACACCATTGAACTCAAAGCAGACTCAAATTGAAGACTTTGATGTTGACTTTGGTGATGATGATCCGTTGACTTATTGTCCCATTTGTTAAAAAAGCAATCTTGAGGGTTCTCTGAAGTGCAATTGAGCAAAGGAGCTTGAATTTGAGCATCCATGGAGGATGAAAGGGGATGATGCCAAGTGGGTAATGAAGAAGAAGAAGAAGGTTCAAAGTGAAGTGAAGCTGAATTGAGGAAGAATTCGTTGTCCATTGAGGAAAATGAGAAAAGGGTATGAAGAGATCACAGAAAAAAGCAAACCCAGAAAGAAAAAACCAAACTTGATGAGGTTGAGATTGGATTGATTTCAGGGGAATGCTTCAGAGTTTCACATTAAGAGAGAAATTAAATGGAGGGTGGTGAATTGGATGAAATGGAAGCAAGTGAATTTGATGAGTTGTGATGAAATGGGGTTTCAGTTTAGTTGGATTTGAGTGAGAGAGAGAGAGAGAGAGAGAGAGAGAAGATGAGAGAAGAAAGGGAGAAAAGGTGAAGAGAAAGTGAAGATGAGAGAGAGAGAAAGGAGAAAGGGGAAAGGGGAAGAAGATAGATGGGATAGCAACAAGATTAAATAGGCACTCAATACCAAGAGGAAGAAAATGATTATTTAATATTGTCTTGGCTCCTAGTATAATTATTAGGATCAGGTAATTTTTTTAAAATAGTAAGAAAATACAAAGATACCCCCGTCAGTTATTTAATAATCCCTCCCGTCCTAATATAAGAGTTAGGTGCCAAAAAATGCTTCTTAAGAAAATATGTGAATGTTAGTTTGATGTCTGAAGTTAATGTTTTTTTCCAATATTGCTCATATTTATTATAATACTTTTAAGAGAGAGATATACATAAACATTAATAAATATGAAATAGAGTTTGGGGCAAAGTAGGAAAAAATGCACTGAATGAGAAGAGAATGTGAGATGAACTCTTATGATAGGGACCAAAATCATTTAAATTTTGGACTCTTATATTAGGGATCGGGGGGAGTATAAGATAAAATTATTTAACTTTATTAGATCAAATATGTTAATCTAAAAATTAAATATATTAATTAAAATCATATAGTATTACCAAATTATTCTAACCACAATCCTATATTCCTAACCTCTCTATTTTGCTTGTCATTACTAATGACTGGCATTGATGGGGATAATTTAGGGGAAATGTGAGAAAAATTAAAAAAATCTATTTGAAAACAAGCTCACCTCCTCAAATTGATGTAATATATGTGTATGTATGAAGGGCGTGTGTTAATTTTAGTGGTTTATTTTATTTTTTATAGTCATTGGAAAAAATTAGCTGATTCTTATAGTTAGAATTCCACATTATATATGGTTTTTGTAATATTCATATTTAAAGGTAGAGAATATTGGTATTTTATAATCAATATATAATTTGATGTGTTTGTCCTTTTTGAAAGTTAACATGAAATGTTGAGTTAAATCCAATAATGTTTGTATTTATGCTTTTTTTTTCCGGGACTTAGTGTAATGATATTGGAAAGAAGACAATGACGTGTGTGAGAAAACACAACAGTTTGGATTATTATTTTTTAGATGCGAAATTTGAAAATAGTAGAATTTGAGAATTGTTAAGTCAAAAATGACATCTCCTTTGAGAATACCTTTTTTACAGATACATACTTGCGTGTTTAAATTAACATTTGCATAAATAACTTTCATTTCAATTATTCTTTCAATCGGAAACCGACCGAAGTAAAAGCAAATTAGAAAAATACACTCCCTCCATTCCTAAATTCTTGACCAATGTAATTTAGAAATGTGAGTTTAATGAGTTTGTTCTCACTTTTTTCAGTAAATTATCCCTGTAAAAGTTCCTCCATATAGTTAATAAACAAGAGAGGGGATAGAAATAAAGCAATGTTGTTATGGTGTGTTAGTAATATTGAATGATTTCTAGTTTTTAACTAATTTAAATAACAACTTTGATATAATAATCAAATTAAATTTATAAGTCTTATGTTTAGGAAAAAAGAGAGTAAATTATATTTGGATATATTTATATGAAAAGCAAGTTTAATTTGTCAAAAACTTATTTAAACGTTGTATAGAAATGTAAATTTGATAATGTTGAAATGTAAAGAAAACTCAAAAATTAAAGGTAAAAAATATGACTTTAAACCTTAGCATAATTTTTCAGAGAAGGAATTCATTTGCTACAAACGCTCAACTGAACACAATTGTTGGCTCCAATTGACATCACGAAAACTCAAAAGTTGAGCCTCTCAATTACAAGCCAATTTGCCGAATAAGAGGTTAAAAGATATCATACTTAGGTAAAAGGATGGAGAGTGCTAAAAATAAAACAATTTTTCGCCCACATTGCAACATCTAAACAAAGATAGGCCAATATGTAGTTTAAAAAAATCGAATAATTTGGGAAAAATATTAGAAAAGCATTCTAAAAGTATTAAAATCTCAATTGAATTCTACCATGTTTACTTCATTTTTTTTACCTATTTTCAATAATTAATGAGCAGATGAAAATATTTTATTAAAATGGGTCAATGTAACTTTTGGTTAATTTTGTTTTTTATCCATAAACTTCAAAAATGATAGGTTTAGACCTTAACTTTAATTCAATTTGTTTATTGGTCCCTGAACTTCAAAATTTATGGTTTTAGTTCATGAACTTTTAATCAATTTTAATCTTGATCCTTGTGTTTTATAGTTTTTTCATGTTTCCTTAAAACTCAAAGACCAAAACCAAAATTGACTGAAAGTTCATAAACCAAAATTAAACCATTAATTTTAAAATTTAGGGGCTAAATCAAAAATTGACTAAAAAAAGTTTAAAGATCAAAATTACCAATTTTACAATTCAGATATTAAAATTAAAATTGACTAAAAGTTTAAAGACCAAAAGTTGTACCCTTGTAAATATCTAATTTGAAAATTTAAATGAGAGTCCTTAATTAGAATTTGTTTTCCAATGAATTTCACCCCTTTTAGCTGTGGAAAGAGAAAAATCGTGCCCTTGCTATCACGTAATTCATGGATTGGATGTGTTTCTATTTAAAAAGTCATAACCCCTTTTTATTGAGACAAACTACAACTATTTTTTGGTAAATAATTAGAAATTTTAACTTACAGATGTATAAAACATTTGACAAAATTTGTATAAGGCCGTTAGAATCGAATTGTGATGTTGGAAAATAAACAATAAAATTAGTGAAAAGCAGTAAGAATATGGAGAGAATATTTTTTTTAATGTCATTTTCTAAATGAGTTATAGAAAGAGTGATAGTGAAAAAGATTGAATATCCGGAGCTAATGAAATTTTTAAATGGACAAAAATGCATTCATTTGTCAACAGGCTAAAATTAAAACCCCATATCATCAATTTACTCTTAATGGTTGGAATCTAATATATGTCAAAATATAATTATAATATTATTACACAAAATTAAAATATACTTTTGACTGACAAATATAATATCTATAATACTGAAAATGTTATTTGCATTATCTCACTTTAATTAAATGTATACATTTACCATTTTCTATTACTATTTAATATCTAATGCTATAATAGTATTTTTATGGGATAAATTTATCAGCAATTAAAACTTGATCTGGAGGTATTGAGTGGAGAGGGAGGTAAGTGGCACATTCATTTACTCTAGCAAGAGGTAAATCTATTCAATAATTGAAACCTTATGAATAGTGAGTTGAGACCACGGACGAGAGAGTAGTTGATTAAAAATTTAAAATATAAGATTTATAACAATGCTAGTATTTATATTAACATTTATAAGAAGTAGGCTTTGATTGGGGAATATTCATAAAATGACAAGGGCAAAAAAAGAGATTGACCAAAATAAAATAATAAGGAAGAAGAGGGAGGAGGATGGCGTAGAAGACGGAGCAGAGATGTTGCAGAATGGAGTCTGCCTCACCTTTGACGTTTAACCACCTCTTCCTTACTCTTCATTTCTTCTCCTTTTTTCACACACACAAACATATAATATATACAAATAAAGACTTACTTTATACACAGATTTTTCCTCCAGTCAATAATATATATATGATTTCAAGTAGTCATACGGGAATTAAAAAATGGTATTTAATTCATTTATCGAGTATATACTAAATCAAATTACTCCCAACAATACTAAATATATGATTTAATTAATTTTTTTGAAAAATCTTTAGAACACTAAATGAGTTACGTACTTAAAAGATGATTTTCTTATATCATTTTATCTAACCAATAGTTTATTTGACATATAAGCTTCCATATAATCTAATAGGCTAAAGTATACTTTTGGTCTCGTATGTTTGCATCAAGTTTCAATTTAGTCATTTATGTTTGGAAAGTACACTTTTAGTCCTTTTTTGTTGACATCGTTAGTTTAACTTAACGGAAAATGCTAACTTAACAATTTTAAATGGTTATCAAATACTGAAAAAATGTTCATATTAAAATATTTGAGCGTAAAATATTCTTATATTTGCAAAATTTATCATTTTTGGTCCAATTTCATTATAAAATAATCATTTAAAATTGTTAAGTTAGCATTTTCCGTTAAGTTAAACTAACGGTGTTAACAAAAAAGAACTAAAAGTGTATTTTCCAAATATAAAGGACTAAATTGAAACTTGATGCAAACATAAGGGACCAAAAGTATATACTTTAGCCAATCTAATAATACATATATAAAACATTTTATGATTAAGTGACTCATTTAACTTCCTTAATTTATCAAAGAAAAAGTCAACTAGTTTTTGTATTTTGGAATAGGAAGCATTTTTTATTTTTAGTATTGTTAAAGCACCCTAATTGATTACATATTGACCATCATTATTGATTAATTTCATGAATAAATCTGTAAAATGAATGTCAACTATATCTATATATAACTTATATTTCGATCGAATCCTTTTAGAAGCATCCAATATTATGAATGCAAGGAGGTAAGAATTAAGATTCAAAACATAAAATATTTATTTACTTAAAAAAAAAAGTTGAAATCCTAGGATATTGTTATGCAATAGTCCATATTCTGCCAGCTCATCACACACGATTGGAAAGAAGGCAAGCCCAGCTAAGTTGACTTAGTCCAAGCAATTAAAACATCAGTTACCAATTGTTCCCAACGTCTAGTAACCGCAAAATCAATGGCAATCAACGTATTAAATGCTGTTAATGTACATGATCACAGTTTGAATGGAGAGAGATTCGGAATTAGTATATATACTCTGTAAATGGAAAAGAGAAAGGGGATCCAATATTCTCTAAGTCTTATATTGTAAAAGTCCACTCCTCCTCTAGTCGACCAAGTCATAGGCGACAAATTTCTTGTATTGTTATTGTGGTTTATCCATTCATTCTGAATAACATAGTTCTACATTCATTTGGTACATTTGTGTATCAACATTTTGGCGCCGACCGTGGGGACGATAAGTTCTCATCCAGCCTTTTGTTATTTCTTCTAGAAATCACTAGTTCATTCTAAATGGCACATTCAGATCAAATGGCACAAATCCTAGCCGCATTGACAGAACAATCGGAACGTATGAGCCGCCAAGAGCAATTCGCGACTCAACAAAATGCTGCGATAATTGCTCAAACTGAGGCGTTACAGCGTTTACAGCAAGAAAATCAAGAGTTACAACAAAAGCTTGATGCGATTGTTACTAAACACCCAGAGAATGGTGAAACACACGCAGATGATATACCTCAAGAATCCGATATTCCTGAAGGAGGTAAGGGGAAAAATAATGTTGATACTGAAAATAATAGTCAAAATCATACTGCAGGAATCGAGACGGAAGAATCAACTAAAACTTCAACTTATACTGGTGATTCGCGTCAAACTGAGACGGAGCATTTGAGGAAGAAAGTCCAAACTTTGGAGCAAACTATATTGCAAATCCCAGGAGTTCGAAAACCATTTGAATCTGCTCGGCTAGGGAGTTATTCTGATAGTCCTTTTGTAGATCAAATTGCTTTAATTGATTTACCTGATCGATTTGTGTTTCCTGTTCTGCCCAAGTATAGCGGGAAAACAGATCCAGATGAACACATGGCACAATATAGGCAGATCATGATGGCTGCTGTTATCCCAGCTGAGAAACGTCAGGCCGCAATGTGTCGCGGTTTTGACATTAGTTTGATTGGCCCTGCGTTATCTTGGTGGACAAATTTAATGCCAGGGAGTATTAATTCGTTTAGTCAACTAACTGAAATGTTTGTTCAACAGTTTGCTAGTAGTCGAAATTTATTAAAAACGTCTGATGATTTATACCGTATTTTACAACGACCAAATGAAACGACTAGAGAAATATTGACTAGGTTTACTCAAGAAATAGTAAGTATACCAAATTGTGATGAATTTATTGCTGTACAAGCTTTTCGTAGGTGTTTACTTCCAGGTTCACAGCTTTACAAAGAACTCACCATGCATCAAGTGAAAAAGTGGGTGGAAGTGCAAGCTTACGCTTGGGCCCAAATTCGGTGGGAAGAGGATGACGCCAAATTTCGGTTGGAATTGGCTGAACGGCAAAAAAGTACGCAACAAGGAGCTTATGTTGATTGGCGATCTGAACCTTATTCTACAGGTAATAAAGGCAATGGTCGAGGATCGCCTGCAGATAACTCTAAAAAGACACTCTTGCCAAAGATAAGTGAGCACAACTTTTCAATAAGTCCGACAGAGTTAGTCCACACCTTGCATAAGTTAGGTGATTCTGTGAAGTGGCCGAATAAGTTAAAGCGAGAACCAGAGAAGCGCAATCCAGATAATTGGTGTCACTTCCACGATGATCATGGTCATCGAACAGAAGATTGTATACAACTACGCAAAGAAGTGGTAGAGTTACTCAAAAAAGGTATGCTGAAAGATATTATAAAGAATAACAAAAGTGTGTCTAGTGCAGGGGAAGGATCAAAACAAACTAATTCAACACTACCTCCACCAAATGCTCGTACAATTCATATGATTATAGGTGGGTCAGAGGTAAGTGGTAGTTCCTATTCTGCTGCTAAGCGACATACTCGGTCCATACTACGCGACGATAAGTCGCCTAGCATCCTAGGAGACCACATGTTAAGTAATGCAACAGTTACCCACAATACAAATCAAAGTAAATCTAATGAACAGATAACATTTAGTAATAATGATATTCAAATGTATTCATATCATGATGATGCTTTAGTAATAACCTTGATGATAGCTAATTGTATTGTGAAACGTGTTTTAATAGACGCAGGAAGTTCAGTAAATATCATATATTTGCAAACAGTAAAGGAGTTGAATTTAGAATCTCAAATAGTGAACGCCCCTACGATTTTGATATTTGGAAACGGATCACCAGATAAGACAGTTGGTGAGATTTCTTTGGTTACTCAAGCAGTAGGTATTAATCAATTGATCAAGTTTCAGGTTATGGATTGTCCCTCGGCATACAATGTATTATTAGGGCGACCATGGATTCATCAAATGAAGTCTGTTCCATCTACATTGCATCAATCTATCAAATTTCAAACTCCATGGGGAGTAAGAGAAGTCAAAGGTGAACAACGGATTGCAAGGGAGTGTTATCAGGCAGCCCTGAAGGGAGTTTCATTACATATTAATTCAGTATAGCAATTACAGAATCTGTCTCCAAAGGATAAGGGGGACTTAGGGGGGGGAATTAGAGAAAATTTCTTTAATCCCCGGAGAACCTGAGAAAACATTATCCATTGGAGCAGATTTAGATAAGGAAATTATGAAAGAATTAATTTCTTTTTTGTCTAACAATTTGGATTGTTTTGCTTGGTCTCATGAAGATATGACAGGAATTAGTCCAGAAGTAATAGTTCATCAGTTAAATGTGGATACATCTTTTAAAGCAGTACGGCAGAAGAGAAGGAGGTTTGCTCCTGAAAGAAATAAGATCATTAATGATGAAATTGACAAGTTATTAAAAATAGGATCAGTAAGGGAGGTACAATATCCTGATTGATTAGCTAATGTAGTTGTGGTTCCCAAGAAGAATGGTAAACATAGAGTATGCATTGATTTTACTGATTTAAATAAAGCATGTCCAAAAGACTCTTTTCCATTACCTCATATAGATACATTGGTGGATGCAACTTCAGGTCATGATTTGTTAAGTTTTATGGATGTTTTTTCCGGGTATAATCAAATTTTAATGCATAATAGTGATCAGGAAAAAAACATCTTTCATAACTGAGAGGGGGACTTATTGTTATAAAGTTATGCCTTTTGGTTTGAAAAATGCAGAAGCTACTTATCAACATTTAGTGAATAAAATGTTTTACCAACATTTGGGAAAAACTATGGAAGTTTATATAGATGACATGTTAGTTAAATCAATAAAAGCAACGGATCATGTTTGTCACCTAAAACAAGCTTTTGATTTGCTAAGAGAATATAACATGAAGTTAAACCCTGAAAAGTGTTCTTTTGGAGTAAGATCTGGGAAGTTTTTAGGGTATTTAGTCTCTAAAAGAGGGATTGAGGCGAACCCTGCACAAATTAAGGCTATAATGGAAATTCCATCCCCCCAAAATGTTAAGGATGTACAAAAACTAACAGGTCGACTAGCTGCTTTGACTCGATTTATTTCCAGGTCATCTGAAAAATGTCAGCCATTTTTTGACGCCCTGAAAAAGTACAAAGATTTTCAATGGGATGATAAAGCGGAAGGAGCTTTGCAAGATTTAAAAAAATATTTGAGTAGTCCACCGTTATTAATGAAGCCTGAGACAGGTGAGGTATTGTATTTGTATTTAGCTGTGGCGGATAGTGCTGTAAGCGCGGTGTTGATAAGGGAGATTGGAAAGAGACAAAATCCGGTCTACTACGTAAGTAAAGCATTGCTCGACACGGAGACCAGGTATTCTTTAATGGAGAAATTAGCTTTAGCTCTAGTATCAGCTTCAAAGAAGTTGAGACCATATTTTCAATGTCATCCCATAGTAGTAGTCACCAATTACCCTTTAAGAAATGTTTTGCATAAACCTGATTTATCTGGTCGACTAGTAAAATGGGCGATAGAGCTCAGTGAATTTGATATTTCTTATTTACCTAGAACAGCAATTAAATCTCAAGCGTTAGCCGATTTTGTGGCAGAGTTTAGCCCTAATTTGCAACAAGAGGTGAGCAAAAACATGTTAAGTGATAGTCGACAAATTAATAAACAGGCTCCATGGGAGTTGCATGTCGATGGTTCCACTCATTCTAAAGGAACGGGAGTAGGAATCGTTCTACAAAATATACATGGAGACAGAATAGAGCAAGCTATTAAGTGCGGGTTTAAGGCAACTAATAATGAGGTAGAATATGAGGCTTTAATTGCTGGTTTGAAATTAGCCCTAAATTTAGGAGTGGCATCCTTAATAGTTTGTAGTGATTCGCAGTTGGTCTCAAAGCAGGTAGGAAAGAGTTATCAAACAAAGGATGACAGAATGAAAAAATACTTAGGTATTGTGGAAACTTTAGTCGACCAATTCGAGAGTTTTGAAATAAGACAGATTAGTCGAGAAGATAATCAACAAGCTGATGTTTTAGCTAACTTAGGTTCCACCTTAGAAGCTACTCAAGAAAAACGTATTCCCTTATATTTTCTGACAACATCAGCACTAGAAAAATCTGATAAATTAATAAACAGTAATAATTTGAATTGGGATTGGAGAACACCCTTAATCCCCTACTTAAAAGATGAACAATTGCCAAGTGATAGGAATGAAGCACATAGAATTATTATCAGGGCAGCTAGATTTACTATACTAGGCGATGAGTTATATAAGAGATCATATGCAGGAGGCCCTTTATTAAAATGTGTATCCCCATCAGAGTCAATTTATGTCCTTAGGGAAATCCACAAAGGAGATTGCGGGGACCATAGTGGGGGTAGAAGCCTTATTAGGAAGGTACGTCTAGCTGGTTATTTTTGGCCTACATTGCAGAGTGACGCAACAGCGTTGGTAAAGAAGTGTGATAGGTGTCAAAAATATTCGAATATAGATAGATTACCACCAGAAAAATTACACACCATTGCGCCAATATGGCCATTTATGAGATGGGGGATGGATATAGTTGGAAAGTTACCAGCAGCTCCTGGGAATGTGGTGTTTTTGTTAGTAGTCACTGATTATTTTACTAAATGGATAGAAACAGCAGCATTTGCTCAGATTAGGGAAGTAGAAGTTATTAATTTTGTATGGAAAAACGTAGTTTGTAGATTCGGTTTACCAAAAGATATTATATGTGATAATGGATCACAGTTTATTGGAAAAAGTTTTAGAAAGTTTTGTCAAAAATGGCATATTCACTTAAAATTTTCGACACCTAGAAACCCTCAGTCTAATGGACAAGCTGAATCGAGTAATAAGACCATAATCAACTCATTAAAGAAGAGATTGGATAAAGCTAAAGGCCGATGGGCTGAGGAATTACCTGCCGTATTATGGGCATATAGAACAACGTCAAGGACGTCGACTAGTGAAACACCATTTTCATTGGTGTATGGGACGGAGGCGATGATCCCTGTAGAGGCAGGGGTACCTTCATTGCGATATAAATGGTCACGAGAAGAAACCAATAATGAGGGGTTACAATTAAATTTAGATTTATTGGAAGAAAAAAGAGAACAAGCATTGATTAGACTAGCTGCTTATCAAAATAGAGCAACTAAGTTTTGGAATAAACATATTCGGGAAAGACAGTTTAAGGTAGGTGACTGGGTACTTAGGAAAGTATTTCAGAATACCAATGAAAGTAGAGATGGAAAATTTAGTCAGACTTATGAAGGTCCATATAAAGTAGTTGAAATCACGGGGCCTGGAGCTTATAGACTAGTTGATCAAAATGGGAAAGAACTTTTGAGAAGTTGGAATGCGATACATTTAAAGAAATATTACTTTTAGCATTGCTTTTTGATTAAAAGTTTATATGGTTTTTAGTGTTGTTTTTCTTAAAAGGTTTTTGATATTGTATGTTAACAAAGTTGGCAAGAACCTTGGAAAATGATGAGAAAGAATACTAGCAAAATCATGATATATCATGATATAAGAAGGGCAGTATTCAAGTTCTGATCCATAGGTTGGAGCACAAATGGTTTGTTTATGTTCATGACAGGTTATAAAAAGATTAAATTCAAAAAAGGAAGCTTCGCGACTAGTTGTCAAGAAAAGTTGTAGTCGACTAAAATCCAAGCAAGATTGGTCGACCAAGCACACTCAAAGAAGTATAGTTGACCAAGGACATGAACTAGTCGACTGATTCAAAAAAGAGCAGTGCCTATTTCCCAAAAGAGGGTTAACAATCAAGTATCGAAGCATACTAATTAGTTAACTCAAAAGAGGGTACAGCAAATTGTTATGCAATGATTCATAACAGAACAACGAAAGTCTGCAAAATAGTTAACATGCTAGAGTTTACTTGCAGGAATATTCATGGAAATAATAAAAATACTGAAAGAAGCAAAGTTAACAGAATGGGAAAAAGAAACAGGAAAGCAAGATGCAATCAGGCTTGAGGAGGATCGGCAGCATCATTCCCAATAGCATTACCCGTCATGGCATTGTCTTCTTCAGTAGGAGAGGGCGTTGTTTCATGCGCCAAAGGAGACGAAGGATCAGGAAAAGTAGCATTATACTCTTTGATTATAGCATCAGGATCCCAATTCACGTGTTTCCCATTTTTGTACTCAATCATGAGTTCCATTTGAGCTCTCATCTCTACTTCAGCAATACTGAACTCAAGATGTTCCTTTGCATCCTCCAAAGTTTTCTTTTCTGCAGACAGGTTAGTGATTTCCTGGTTGAGATCAACTATCACTTGATTCAGGTCAGCAATCTTTTGTTTCCCTTCATCTATCAGATGGTTAAGATCTGCAATTACTCCCGATTTGGGAGCTGATTCAATTTTGTTGGAAGCAATAATATCCTCCTTCTCTTTAAGTTCCAATTGGAAAGCTTCCTCTTTCTTGGCTAATTGAGATTGAAGAGATTCAACTTCTTCTTGCAGATCAGATAAGGTTTTTCCTTTCTCAGCTTCGAACTTGGTAAATTCTTCTTTTGTGATCATGCTATCCAATTCACCTCGGTAGTAGGATAAAAATTCAAGAGCCTATACAAGGGAAGTAAATATTAGTATACAACAAGGAAGTTAGATGTTTGAGAATAATCAAAATTTGAATTAGACTTACTGTGAAAATATGCCTCATTGTACTCTCGAAGTTGTCTTTAACAGGCAGAGATTGGAAAGTAGCCCTATCAATGGGAGTGGGCAGTTTGCACAATTCTGGCAAGATAATAGACCAAGCTTGTTTTTTAAGTGCAGATGCTTCAGCGGGAAGTGAGAAAGAAACTCCTCCATGTTCAGCAGCAGTTGCTAGATCATGATTCAGAGGGAAGCTTTTGAAACTAAAACTGTTGTCAGAAGAAGTTTTCAGTCGCTTAGAAGATGGAGATTGAGGGCTAGTAGACAATTCTTGAATGGAAGTACCACGCTTCTTATTCTTGGCAGTAGGAGACTTAGAAGGGACAGCAGGAGGAGCTGCTTCTTTGCCTTTATCCATGGGAGAATTGGAAAGGGCAGGAGTCTTAGAGGGGAAGATCAGAGGAATGCTTCTTCTTATTCCTAGCTTCAGAAGCCTGAGCTTCCTTAGCCTTGGTCCTCATTCGGACTCTATCAGCTACGGATAGCTTGGGAAAAGGAGCTCTCTCTAACAAAGGTAACATTTAACTAGTTAATTAAAGTAAAGAGTTAAATGAAATTAAAATAAATGCAGAGTACATTACTTGACATAATGGTGTGAAAACGCCTAGCTTCTTTAGGAAGGGCTAGAATCCTTTTTACTTGTTGAGCAGATGACTCCCCTATAGGATAAAGATGATCCACTTGCTTTTTACCTATTTAACGCAACAGGGTAAGGTTATAGAACAAGAAAATAATTCCAAATAGTAGAATAAAAGATAGACGCCTTACTTATGCAACGCCACACTTTCCTGAAAGTCACGCCTTGGGGTTCTAGACAGGCCATAGGAACAATAATAAATCTCTCTTCCCATAAACGGTCATTAGGGCCTTTTTCAGAAGTCCATGTTTCCAACCCTTTACGGTTACGAATCAAGGTATATGTACCTGTCTGTATCTCACAAATAGAGTAGGAGGCAAATACATCGAACAGGTCAAGTGTAATCCCTAGTTGTTGCCCTAAAATTTCGGCTACAGCAGCGACCCTCCAAACATGCGGCATAAGTTGTGAAGGCGATATATCAAAATGTAAACAGAGTTGTTCGATAATTAGGGGGACTGGGAAACAACTAGCATACCTAAAAGCTTCTATACTTAGGGCGACTGTGTCAGCGGAGTATGAATCTAACCTTTCGTTCTTCTCAGGAAACCTAAAGGGAACTAGGGGATTGAAACAAAAAAAGGTGTGGTAGTTTCTTAGTTTCAGTAGCCTTTAGTTTAGCAGGTCTTAAGTCTTTTAATAGAAGAGCTCTTACAGTTTTTGCATGCACAATGGAATCAGAAACAATGGATACTTGAGGCCTAAGGGGTAAGTCCCCAGAGCTAGTTCCTATTGGAGGAACATTGACATTACTAATTTGTTTTGAGATTCTACTTGAACTTGAAGATGAAATAGCAGGTGAATCATCACTCGGATAATCCACATGTGAAGGGTTTGAATCAGATTTTGACATTGAAAAGCAGAAAAAGATAGCTTTACCTGGAAAGCGGCGACGGAATGTTGACCTAAGGTGGAGAACGGAGAAGGTACGCTTGGACAAAGAGGAACCCCAAGAAAAAGAAAATAAAAGCGCCATATTTGCAGAAAATAGCGCCAATTTCGCGAAGATTTAATCACAGCCGTCGGACGTGGAAAGTGGAACGTCAGGTTGATCTCTGCCGTCTATTTCAAAACCGCTACTTCCCAATAATATTTGTTGACATCAATTGGAAGTAGGGGGACTTAATGTTATGCAATAGTCCATATTCTGCCAGCTCATCACACACGATTGGAAAGAAGGCAAGCCCAGCTAAGTTGACTTAGTCCAAGCAATTAAAACATTAGTTACCAATTGTTCCCAACGTCTAGTAACCGCAAAATCAATGGCAATCAATGTATTAAATGCTGTTAATGTACAGGATCACAGTTTGAATGGAGAGAGATTCGGAATTAGTATATATACTCTGTAAATGGAAAGGAGAAAGGGGATCCAATATTCTCTAAGTCTTATATTGTAAAAGTCCACTCCTCCTCTAGTCGACCAAGTCATAGGCGACAAATTTCTTGTATTGTTATTGTGGTTTATCCATTCATTCTGAATAACATAGTTCTACATTCATTTGGTACATTTGTGTATCAACAGATATAATTGATTATATTCATTATTCAACGTCAACTTTAATTAATGTACTTAAAGAATAGAATAAAAGAGCCATTAATTGGAAGTAACAACTAGTAAGACCCAAATCTAAATTCTTTCCCACCAAACATGCTTGCAACTAAACTAGAGGGCCTAGCTTTAAATTAGCAAGAATTGAAGAGTATACTTTACCATGGTAAGTACTTCGTATTAAAGTGGGAGAACAGAGACGATTAATATTATGTCGGAGTTGTAAGTAACGTTACTGACAATTTGCCTCTAATTTGTGAGACATTGTTGTTTCAGTTTTCAAACACCAACAAACCAAATATCCACGGCTTAAAGGGACAGTACTCTCTACTCTCAAATTTACAGCCAATTAAAGTCCTAAACATATGAATTATTAATGAACTAATCAATTTAAAAATGTTGTTAAGTAAATTAATATAGTATTCCTCTTGACCTCCGCTCATTCTGGTCAGAATGACCCTTTTATTTTGTTTGTAGGTCAGAATGATTTATCTTATTGTTTGTAGGCCAAATTGAGTCATTAGAAATAGTTTATAGGCCAAAATGATATTTAAACTTATTATTAAAGGCAATGAATATTTTTATACATACTAATAAAATGTGTTGGAATCATCAATTATAGCTAGATTTAATTAATTTAACTTTTCTATTTTCACACCATTTAATTATTATGCACACTTTCTCTTCTCTCCTTTTGTAATTTTATATGCAAGGTTAGAAATGAAAAACATGTATTTATCAGTTGAACTTTTAAATACTACCTCTAATATTTTATGCCAAAAAGTGGAAAACATATCATATTACCTTTTACAATAACGTAACAACCGGAGTGACTATATCATCGATGTTGTAGGAGTATAATATTTTGATTTTTTAGGCAATATTTTTATTACTTCTTGTAAACGTTATCTCTAAGCCGAGACGACCAATTAGCAGCAAGGTAAGTTGACTAGGTTCATCAGTAATTAAATACACTCACATAAATAATACCCTTTCATTTCAGTTCAAAAAATAATACCCTTTCATTTAAATATGTCACTTTTGCCTTGATAGATTTCCCAATTCACCTAATATCTCAAGCCAAATCAGTAAAATATTTCTCTTTTGTTTCTCTTAGATGTTTGCTTAAAATTCTAATTGTTTAACTATTTGACCAATAAAAAATTCCAGGTCAATTAATAATGATGAACATAAATTATTTCTACTAATAATTCTGACAGGCATATAAATAATTACAAAGTACAAGCTATCAAAACAATAATTTTATGTGAATATGAATTTATTCATTGGTCAATAATAGAAACAAAATTATAGTTAGATAAGTGTGATATTTTCTATAATTATAAAAGAAGTTACCTCTTACCTAATCAACGATCTAATCATTCAAGGTTGTGGCCAACGAGTGATTGATCAAGCAGCTTATATATATAATGTTCTTTTTTTAAAAGGTCTTTCAAGTTGGTGAAAGAATTAATGGCACTATATGGAAACATCAATTAAAATCTGTACGGATTTTGATTTTTAAAAATCTTTCACTTTTACAAGTTATTTCAACTTAATTGTGACTCAATGGTGTGGTGTGAAGTATGAGCTGTACTTAGTACAATTCACTGCCATTTTTTTCTTTTATGGTCGCACTTGCACGTACTAAATGTAAAATAATCAATTTAACTTTTTCTTGGAGTTTTTTTGGGAAAAATAACATATTATTTCATCAAATTAGGGAATTTATATTGAGATACAAAGGATAAAACAAAAGGTTCGTAAAAAGAAAAGGAAAAAAAAAAAGAAATGGGTAGAAACTCTAAAATAACATAACCTAATATAGAAAGGAGGAAATTTGTCACCAATAATAAATACTCTACCATCATCATAATTTGTGGGTAGAAAAAATTATCACCAGTTACAAAAACCATTGTAATTAAGTAATGGTTGTTCATATAATCATCACAAGTGATCCATTCCTCTCATCAACTATAAATCAACTGAATTGATTTATGAAAAATCTCCATGAGTATATATCGCAGAAACAAAATAACCAACAAATATACCACGAAATATGAAGATTGAGTAGAAGAATATTGCATTGTCACTTAAACCATCAAACAATTTATACATAGGAATAAAAAATACTCCCTCCGGTCCTAACTATAAGACCTAGTTGACTAAAAAGCAAAATAAGTTAATTATAAATTGATTTACCTATTTTTTTCCGTTAGACTAGTTTATTTTACCTATAAACTAATGTATAATCTAAAAATATATTAAATTTGTCATGATTTAATAGTCTATTTCGCAACCTTAACCTCTCCAAAAAAGTCAATTAGGTCTTATATTTATTAGGACCGGATGTAGTATGAAAATAAAACTAGACCATTACAAAATACAGATGTCACTGCAACCCCAATCACCAATGGAATTCTGTCAATTAAAAGATTTTTGAAATTAGCAATGGGATTTCCGTCAGTAAGAGGAAATTCTTTCGGTAAATTGAGTGTTTTTTTTGTAGTGTTTCTCTTTCCTTAGTTGGAAATTGAGAGTGAGAGCCAAGGAAAAACTCATATCACAACGACGAGAGAAAAGCTCCCACAACCCTAAAAGTCAGAGGGAAAGAGGAGAGAAAGAGTCGGCCCTAATTTTTTCGTTGAGATCAGATTAAGAAAATAAAATGGATCACTTAATTATTTTAATATACATTACATGTAATTAGATGATGATATGATAGTTTACAAGTAAGATAAAGTATTTTAAAAAAAATTATTATTATAAATATTTTTAAGTGATTAATTTCACATTGTTAATTATTCCATAAAAAAAGTTAACTTGATGTTATAGTTATTAAAAGAGGAGGGGGTATAAAAAAGGATGTGGGCTTAAATTATAATTGTAAACATTGAACTTTTGAACTCTGGATATTTAATCAAAGGGTGTTTTATGCGAAGCTCTTCATAAATTTTACATTTTCCATAGCAATTAATTTAACAATCTTAACTAATTTCTTAAATATATTATAAAGAGTCATTGAAAAGTAGACATTATTGAGACTCAATCCGATCATAGTAATGCAAAAGCCCTTGCCTGTTGGGTGCGCATCCACTTTTCTTGCTTGTGCGCGCGCACATTCGTTTCCTTGTCGGGAGAGGATAAGAAGTCTAATTTTTCAATGTATGGAAGCGAATGGACTAAAAAAGAAAGCCTTGTAAGAGAGGAAGTTTCTTGATAAACCAATAATTGTAAAAGAAAACTTTAAATTTGATTAAACACCTTGAATTTTAGTAGGTTTCTAACTTTGTGTGTGTGTGTGTATTACAATGTCATGTGAACTATGAAAACCAAGTCAGCTTGATAATATATAAAGAGCAAAATTATACAATCATATAAATAAAATTAATAATGCCATGTATAAATAGGATTGTTTAAGTAAATTTTCTTTTTACGAAAATAAAAAATAAATAAATTTGTTTATCTTTACAAATAGGATTAGAGCACAAGTCGAGGAAAACTCAAAGCCGCCTAATAAATATCGTATCCTATGTCATATAGTGTTGAGAAATTGATCTACTATATATTTGTTAGTGCTTATATATGTTAATTGAATGTTGATTTTGGTCACTCTCCTTTTAAATAATTGGTTTAACCTTTACATTTTTACAAGAATTTAGTCCGAATTTGACAATAAGTTCCGATTCTTTTAATAAGTTCTCATTTTAGTAGTCCTCTATTTTAACTCAAGTCACTAATTTAAAAAATATAAAGTCGAAAACAAACTCATAAAAAACTAACACTAAAATTGGATCAACCCATAACATATATGCCGGCCACTTAAGTATTAGTATTACTACAAAATTAAAATTGAAATGAGATGAGATTTTAGTGTTACTTTTACGTACATTTTGCGAGGTTGAATTTTGTATCCTCCTAATCCGATACCCGTGTGATTTGAGCTCTAACAAAACGACACGACGTTGAACTGCAAAAATAATTTCGTTTTAGGACAAAATTTTTTTGATAATTTATGGTAGTAATTATTGTTTGTACGAGTAATGTACGTGGAGTCCGCTGTTTTTCAACAAGCGTGGGGCGTTGCCCCCTGTATTGCCTGGTGTACTCCGAGCATTTTGTGGTGGGGGCAATGGAAGCAATTTCAAGGTAATCACATTTTATGGAACAATCGCACTTATGTCTCAAATAAAACATTTAATTTTAAAGAGATTTCAAGGAGTTGTTACCACTTATTGATAAAGGCTATTGCATTTGTTAATAGTAGTCATTAACAACTCCTTGAAACTTCTTTGAAATTAAGTCTCAGTTAGTAAAGAGGTTTGACTTATAACTAAGTGGTTGTGGGTTCGAATTCCGTCTATGTGAGGACTTTGTTGATGGACGATCTGTAAATACCTTTGTAAGCGCTCTTTGAAGATAAATGTCTACTTTGGCCTTGATGAACCCCGGAACACAAGTCACCTAAACTTTTATTTATATAAAAAGTCTCTTATTTGGGACTTAGATGCAATTGTCCCTTTTTTTATTGATAAAATGTCAATTTTTTATTGAAAGTTTACCAAAAACAATTCTAAAAAATTGCTGCCCGATGCCTATAAACTCTTTTAGTCTTTTTTCACATGGAAAACTGTTGATGCAGTGAACAGTCTCACCATAGTGAGGAAGAGAATTTGAATATTGAGAAGAATATATATTTAATGATGGAGGTGAAAATATTTTATGATATATGTCTAAAAATAATATCATTTCTTTTCAATTGTTGTGTAATTCAATTACTTGCAAAATATAAAATGTTTTGCATATAATTGAATATATGTTGTATAATAGTTGAAGGATATATAGTTGCATTCATTAAGAATAAGTCAAATGTAAAAAATTGGCAACTATTGAAGTCAAAACGAGCAATGGATGAGATAGCGATGATAAATAGAAGGCAAATGAGATTTAAATCCTTACCTACTTTTATTGGACGGGTAATTATCTCGAGCAATATATCATCAATATGTTCTTAGACAATTAGACTGAAATATATGATCAATAGTGAGATAATAATGTTCATGAAGTGCCAAGCTAGGTTATAATATGTACTCCCTCCAATCCCTAATGTAAGAGCTAGCCGTCAAAAAAACGCTTCTTAAGAAAACATGTGAATGTTAGTTGAATGTCTGGAGTTAATGCTTCTTTTCCAAAATTGCCCATATTTATTATGGTACTTTTAAGAGAGAGAAATACATAAGCATTAATAAATATGAAAGAGAGTTAGGGGTAAAGTAGGAAAAAATGCATTAAATGAGGAGAGAATATGGGGTGAGCTCTTACATTAGGGACCAAAACCATTCAAATTTTGGGCTCTTACATTAGGGACCGGAGGGAGTATGTTATAACACATAGTAAAGACATTATTATAATATTCACGAAGTGATATTGATAATATCCATCTAATTCTAATATAAACTCTTCTATACTTATTCATTAGAATATATTTTATCTTCGTGTATTAAATTATAATCTACATGTTGATGTTTTTTCTTGATTTTATGTATTAGTGGCAAAAATACATTTTTGTTCTTTGCCGTTGTAATTCTCCGGTTCTATTTATACGGTTAAGAGAGAAAATTTTATTTGATCCTATATATAAGCCACATCATTTGATATTTTTTATGTGAATGTACAAATCTTCCCTTCATTTATTATATGTTGATTTTATTTCTACGTGATATAGTGGGTATAAAATATTGGGAGATTGGGGAATTTTTAGGATTTGAAGAAAAGTTAATGGGTTTGAAAATCTTCTTTAGTCTGTAAATGATCTTTTTAATCCCCTAATTCCTTTTTTTATAAATTTAATCTATCCCTTAATTCTTATGCAATTATTTTTTAATATTGAAAGCTAGCAATGCATTCACAATAACATAATAATTGTAATTTCTTTAAATAATGATTATTAGTAGAACAAAATCATTATTTAAAACATTTTTTAAGATTAGAATTTTTAGAAGACTTAAAATAAACTAAATTTTTTTAAAAAAAAATCAAACACCAGTTAATATATATTTTTTGACCATAACATCAGTTAATATATATAAAGTTACAAGATGGTGCACATTTGCCTAAAATGATTTCATGTATTAGTATATAGTAGAGGGTGGAGATGGTAATAAATAAAAATATATTAGTACTCTTTGTTATTTAAATGAGAAATTGATATGTTCCTGGACGAGTCAATGAGTGCATTTAATTTAGAACTCAGCTGTTAACGCGGACATTGTCGGATTCAGACAGTTTAGTTTCGCCGACTAAATTTTTTATTAATATTACTACTTTTTTTTATTACATTATTAATATTACTACTATAAATAATTTTCTTTGAAGCGCAAGATTAAGCTTATCATACCTTCGAATCCAGTCCAGTTTATTCATGAAAACATACATTTATGGCTGTTTACTATAAATAAAAACAATGGAAAAGAAAAAACATGGTTTCTTTAGTTTTAATGTTTTTGTATCAGATTATGAAGTCTTTCCATAATCTGTAGGATAAGTTTTTTTTCGAGCCCTTTTTGTAAAGCCCTTTTTCTATATATGGAGAGTGAGCTAGTGTCATATTTCTTTTCAGTGAAAAAATTAAACTAAATAAATTCATATTCAATAATCCAATATAGGTCAATACAATAATTATTTAAATCATGAGCTTATATGACAACTACGGTTAAACAAACTACAGTAAATTTAATAGTTTCTTCATATATAAAAATAACCATTATAGTCTAAGCTTAATCACTATGTAGAATATTTATTCATATACTTATAATTATAAGTTATAAATAGTACTCTCTCCTATCGTGGATATAATAACACTTTGATTTTTTTTTGTGGAAGTTAAAGAAGTAAATTAACCATTAAATTAAAACAACAATTTAATTAGATTATAGGTTAGTTTATATGTAAAATAAATTAGTTTTGAGGAAAAAAGATAGTTATCAACAATTTAAAATAATTAATTTTATATCCTTTATTTTTCCATAAAAAGTCAAAGTGATCTTATAATTATGAAAAGATGTATTATACTATCATTCATTTTAGCCCTCATAAGATGCACATTAATTTCTTATTGAATTAACGTCAAGGACCTAGAATGATAATATGTAAAAAAATGTTTAAAACAAACCCACATATATTTATCACTGCTTATACATTATTCATCTGCTGCATGTAAAAATTTTTCCTTTTACATTATGCTCATACTTCAGTTTACAGTTCTGTGGCCGATAGTTAGTTAATGGTGTTGCAAAGTGCTTCCTAACCTTCAGGTCCTTAATTCAATTCTAGACACCGCCATTCCTGAACATACTCCAAATCAGTCGGTTGCTCAAAGGATGCCAGATACGAGCACCTTTAAACAAAAAAAAAATTAAAGAAAAAAGAGATCATGTTCACATATATTTCATTAAAAAATTTAATACACTTGAATTGTACGTTTTCTCTTTTGATATGAACTTTCCTCTATATATCAATATAGTTAGATTGATACTGTGTATCATATAAACCCGAGAACTCAAATAATAAATTTTTTCCAGAATTAAGTCGGACAACTTTTTTATAGCACACAATAATAAGTTATTATTGATGGTCATGGATAACAACCTGAAGGATTTTAATTGTTTGTTGAGTACATAATTATTGAAAAATTAAAGCTACTATTTTATTTATTCATCATTTTATATATACATATAATCCCTTGAAGTTAAAGTTGCTAGGATTAATATGTAGGCGTAGTAGACTAATAGATGTATGTTTTGTTAAGTCCTCCGTGGAGGAGGTTTCCACATGAACATTGCTTTTCAACTTTAGTAGTTAACTTTTGGGATGCAGTTCTCTTCTCAAGAACTTGTATTCCTTACATTCTTTAAAATACTAATTAAGTACTCATAAAAACCCAAGTGTAGTATTACAATCAGTTACACTTAAAATAAACAAAACAAATAGTAATTTAGAAACATTGGTCATTTTAAGAGCAATGTAGAAAGTATCACTGGTGACATTTCCATAGATAAGATACATTGCTGACTTCAATACCGGTTCCATTAAAAACCTGCAGTATAAAGAGCATTTAAACTCACATTTAAAAAACCACATTCTAAACGCCATTCAAAACAACGATAAAAGAAGATAATAATTTGAAATTATTTAGCCTTTTATAAAAATAATTTTTCATGCCAGTTACAAATACCACAAGTGTGCGTAGAAAGTGTGTGTACACCCACACACACAAATAAAATAAACCCTATGGTAATTGAATGAACAAAGATTAGTTTTCAGAGTGTTGTAATTAAGAATGTGAATTTAAGCATATAACAGTGTGTGCATGTTATAATGAATTTTTAATTTCTTTTTACTATCATTGCCTTTTGTAACTAGCAAATGATAATAACTATAATGTGTATAATCAACTAGTCATGGATCTCATGAATAATGATCGCATAGGCAATTATTGAAATTTAAATAGTCAAAAATGACAATGATCAACAATCATAACATTGTGAATATATATATATAGGACGATGTACCATAAAATATCATTAGAGGTGTTGGTTATTACTATAAATCATAAGCGCTGTCTCATAACCATTAATTATTAAGAATCCAATGCCAACCGATCCCTAAACCCACACACGAGGTGACGAGGATATATATATCCTCGTCACCTCGTGTGTGGGTTTTTCCTTCTTAAAACTAATTATTTTCATGAAGCCAATCATGAATTAGTAATCTAAACTCCATTTAACAATACTCTATTATTTCATGTTTTTAAAAAAAACCCAAACACTTGATTATCATAATCTCACAGCATTCTCTGGAAAAAGTAAATTTACAGGAAGAAATTGAAAAATAATCAAGTTGCAATAACCGATATTTGAACATATGTAAGGTAAAAACACACATTTGGTCCTCTGATCTGATTATATATATATAGTTTTATTAGTTGGTCCCTTGATTTTGAAATCACGCTTTCAATCTTTTCGACCATAGTATATGTACGTTGTATCAAAATGGTTTGTCTATAATGATCATTATTATTTTGTAAATTAAATTTATCAATTTTATATAAAAATTAAACGTAACATGTCAACATTTAAAAAAAGGTTTTCTCAGTATTTAAAAGTTTGCATATTTCTTTGATAAAGGATAGTTATTTATACTAGAGTTAAAGTACTAAACAGAAATTTTAGAAAATAAAAAAAAACAAATTAAAACATGAAATACAATTAAACAATGAGTTAAGGTGCAAATATGTCAATGACAAATTTCTCAATGTGCACCCAACACAAAATATATCTTTGATGAGCAAATTTGCCAATTGACAATTTTTAAGGGGGAAATATGTTAATGACAATTTCAACCCGGAGCATGCATCTCGATTGACATATTTGCTCCATAAAAAAAGTTTGTTAATTGAAAAATTTGCTCTTCAAAAATATTTTTTTGTAGTAGGTGCATTTTCTTAAAATTGTCATTGACATATTTGCACCTTAACCCTTAAAGAATATATGATTTTCTAAAAAAGAGAATATATGCTTTTCTATTTTTTTGATCAATGTAATATATGCTTTTCTCAAATTCTAACTATTCTAATTTTCTAAATATTGAAGTTACAATCAAGCACTTATATACAACTTCAAAAAGTTTGCTACTAATAATGTTAATTAAACCGTACATGACTCCTATAATTTGCCAGTTGGCAGTAGCTTTATCAATTTCTCGTACTAAATTTGTAAACTTTTATGAACCTTTTAACTGCATAAAAAAATAAAAAGTTTAAAATATTATATATGTGTGCATATATATTATTTTAATTCCTTTATTTGACAGATAAAGAACGATGAAGAATAATAGTTAAAAATTTCAAAAGTACTAATGTCTCGCCTTTAGTTCTAACTTTTTCTCTTTAGAAGTTATGAAGTTCACATTCAATAATTATGCGGAAATTCGTATTCATTTATTTAAAAAAGAATGATAGACCAAATTTAATTTGAGACGTGAAGAGCCAGACTGTTGAATGGGATACACACAAATATATGCGCACAACACATAAATATATTTGATAATGTTTCAATGGTATATATTATCAAGTAGAACATATATACTACTATACACACACCGACGATGTTATATTTTTTTATAAATTATTGACACAACAACTGAATTTTAGGTCATATATATACATACACTGTGTTTTATATCACTGCGTTTAATATTTGACCCAGATTTTCGTACATCTATAGATGTATAAGAAGTTTAATGCTAGTTCATCATCTAATTTAAGTTATAAATATTAATGAAAACACCTTGTAAACCATTATCAATAGTAATGGCAGCTTTATTGTTCTGAAAAAAATGCATGTTATTGATTTAGAGGTGCATCACCAAACATTAAAAAAATTGGCCCTCGCTTATTAGTGTGTGTAGCTACCAAAAATATAACACACACACACACACACAAACTTCTTCTTCTTTTTTTACTACACGCACACTTATTTCTAATTGATTTGTAAACAGATAAATTTTGATATCCAAGTAGTATTATTTCTAATTTCATGAAACGTGATAGAATTAATAGATCAATGTGTGAGTGTGTGTATGTGTGTAGCATTAATTCGGCCTGCTTGATGTTAGGTATAGATCTAACATCAATTAATTAATTGATATAATATACGAAATACTATATCTTCTATACATCTACAACATTAAATACATATGTATATATATATATATTAGAATCTTTCTTTTTGGACCATGGAGTCCTAGTCTAAGTTTAACCCTGGCCAGTCCAAGTTTTCTGACAATCCACAATAGATCAAATATTTGAATGCCATTTATATATAAAAAACACTATATGAATGCAATTAATATCATGCCCCATACATACAAGTTATATATATTGCCCATGCTCAAGTATCTAAATTTATCTTGGTCAAAATTTCAATCGGACCATATATACTTCCACTTTGTACGTGTGTGTGTGTAATATTCGTTCAAATTTAAACTGTCTTCTTTATTAGATATCATTAATATAAGCAATGCAATTAAAAAGAAAATTATGTCATCCTGATGGAAGGAATTCTATGTTCAAATCTGTGTTAATGTAGATCAAAATCCATATAAAAAAGAAAAAATAATCAAAAAATCAAAGTAAAAAATATGGTAACTTAATATTTTTTAGGTTAAATCATTACGTACTACTCTGATCACTTGAGTGTTTGTTTTCTTAGCTAAGTTAATACAATAGTGTAGACAATTTAAGACAATTTAAGGAGTGTACTCATTTATATACTCTATATATCCAATCCTTAATACATACATACATACATACATACATACATACATACATACATACATACATACATACATACATACATACATACATACATACATACATACATACATACATACATACATACATACATACATACATACATACATACATACATATTAAGGAATGGATAGAGTATATAAATGAGTACAATATAATATTGAAGTTTTATATAGATGAGGTATATAGTTAGTACTTAAACAGAGAAAAGCCAAGTACATGAAAAGCATGCAAGATAGAAATGAGAAAGGTTCGTTTCATATTTGACATAAGGAGGTTGCAGATGAAGAAAGTCACAAAAATTAATACATCAAGAAGGGCAGGTTTAGATTTCGTTGCAGAATAAATTATTAATATCCTCACTCCCTTGCCACAATTCGAACACATATCTATCATCCTTTCTTTTTTTTCTTCTTTTGATTGGTATTAACGAGTAGTTTAAATTTTTTTGTATAATATATAGAAACTAATATCTAATTAATATCAAAATAAATTATAAGAATTTGTTAACGATATCTATGACGTCTTACGAGAAATATTTTTATCATCTGTACGTTTCACATAATATACTACTGTAAGACACCCAGTTTATAAAACATTTTATAGTGTTTTTAGCAACGTTAGTTGTTAGAATTTAACATTGATATGAGGAAATACTATTGAATTTTTGTTTTCATGAAAAGGTCAAATTGAAGTAACCTGATATAACCAACAGCATCACAACTCGTGAGTTCTGTAGATTAGCGTGTGTTTTTGATATTTTGAAGATAAGATATTGATTTTAAATAAGAATATGTCTTAAAGAGAGTTAGACCCAATTAGATCTAACTTTCAAACCGTTTTTTTTTAGGGAAATTTGCAGTTTAGTCCCTGGTAAGGGAAATTAATACTGGAAGGTCCCAATACATTCCAAAATTAAAGTCCTAGGGGCCCTTTCCTGCAATTGTTTGCTTATCTTCAATGACCATTTTGCCCTCATAAGATGAAAGCATAGTCCCCTGTAGGGACCAGTGAGATGACAACCATCTTTAATGAGGACAAAATGGTCATTGAAGTTAAGCAAACAATTGCAGGAAAGGGGCCCTGGGACTTTATAATTATTTTGGAATGTATTGAGACCTTCCAGTATTAATTTCCCTTACCAGGGACTAAACTGCAAATCCCCCTTTTTTAATCAAAAGGGAGAAACGCTACATATATACAAGGGTTGCAATATGTCAGATTGAAACTACAACCTCCTACTATCAATGAGATGACACACCATTATAGACTACAACAATCAAATTTCACCCACCCAAACAACCACATTCAAAATTAAGAGCCCTGCTGCTACATATATGTACGTACATAATTTATATACATTCTACGTATACGTAGAATGTATTGGTATGAAGAAATAACTTTGTCGGCACCTCGAAGTTTTGTATAAAAAATGGACCATTTTTCTCATTATTGCTGACTATTTCAAATGGAGTAGTACATGTATAGATAAAGGGTAAAACATTTAGTTTATTTATCAATGTAGCCCTAATGAACTCATCATTAATTAGTGTATAAGGCCTAGCTAGTAAACATGACGAAACTGATTTAAATTTAATGGCATATATGCTGCTTGTAAAATACTCTCTCTTCCCTGTAATATAAGAGTTTAACCTCCAAAACACGCTTCTTAAGAAAACATGTGAAAGTTAGTTGAGTGTCTAAAATTAATACATGTTTTTTCCCAATATTGCCCATATTTATTATGATACTTTTAGGAGAAAGAAATACTACATAACTATTAATAAATATGAAACAGAGTTATGGGCAAAGTAGCAAAAAAAACATTAAATGAGAAGAAAATGTGGGATAAACTCTTATATTTTACTAATCCAAAATATAAACAGATATGTATGCATAATTTATCAAACTTAAATATTTAAGTTTCAATTGAGGGGAAAAAGTTAAATCACTAAACATGAAAGTAAATATTACAATATATATATATATATATATATATATATATATATATATATATGTATATATATATATATCAAATTACAAATACTTAAAGTAACAACAATCAAATAATAAACATATGCAAGTCAAGTAGAATTAGAATAATAAACATAACTATAATATTATAGTTTTTATATGTAATTTCTAAAATTGAGGGAAGTGCAAGTTAATGGTTAGGGGGATTATAATAACTAAATAAAACACATTTTAAAGAAAAAGGACGACTGGTAGGTTCAGCCTCCTTGCCGGTTCAATCATCTCCCGCTGGTTTGACCCATTGTTCAGGTACTTCATGTACCGTCTAGTTCAATCTGGGTTTTTGAACTACTAAAAAACTCACAATAATTAGCAATCATTTAATATGATGAGTTTAATTAAAATAGTCATGATTTATTTTAGTCTACACATCATAAAGCGCAAAATTGGGTCAAAGATGTGCTGTAGGAGGTGTGTGTTGGCATGGCTGACTGGGAAACTCTAGATCCCCTCATATACGATCGATTTGGATACACAGACGGTGTTGACTCAGAGATTAACCATGCGTAATGTCTTTATTTTTAAAATTGTTATGTCCTGTTCTTTCTTTTTCATATAAACCGAAATTTATGTAGAGATCACATAAAAAATCTACTAGAGCATATATTATCAATCTTCACCTCCTGAATAAAAGTTGAATGTTGATTGATGAAGAAGCAAAATCTACCATGTAATCATCTATGTGAAAAGTTAGGTAATTGTCAGCTATACCCATATTTTTCCTATAGCCATGAGTAAGCATGATTTGCAGCTATCTATGAATAAAGTCTAACACATCCTTAACTATGTCTTTTAAAGAGTGATTTGCATTACTCCTCTAAGAATTTTTTTTTGTCTTTCTTATGCATGCCACCAAGATACCTAGAAGATTTGTGAAGCTAATTACTGTATTATGGTTTTTAATTCAAAAGTCGAATGAATGGGGAATAATCCCATTTAGTTTGTTAAAAATACATACGTCAACCAAAATATTAAAAAAATTGGTGCAAAAATATCAATGGAAATTTGGAAATGAGGCAAAAGTAAGAGTAATAATTAATTAACTTTACCATATGTTCGTTGGTTTTTTTTTAGAGTTACATACACCCATATTCATGTGTCAATAATTTGTCACCTCCTTGGTACACTACTCTCCAATGAATGCATAATCCATCACAGTAAAAAAAAAATTTTACCCTCTAAAACGATAATTTCTTTAACAAGAAATTCCTCATTATTGGCATTATAAAGTCTCACCCCATATTTCTTCTAACTATTTTTCATTGGCAAGCGTTGTTTGGAAGGATTTTGATCTAAAATGGAATTACGACTAGTGAGGCCCGTTGAAGAAAGATAATAGATGTCATGGACTGTTAGTGGTTTTGGCATTTTTGGACAATTATATGCGCAAATGAGTGAAAAATAAATTACTTTACAGGTCTCAAATTGCCATTATTCTCTCCGAAGTCCAATCCTCATGTTCTTTTATGTCATTTATCTATTAATATAATTATGAACATAAATTTTTTATACACGCGTTCTTCCATTATTTCTCCTACATTTTATGTTTAATTACTGAACTAACAATCAGGATTTGTTTTCTTCCCCAAAGAAAGTCTTAACTCTTAAGATTTCAAATCAAACTAATTAATCAGAAACATAAACTATTTTATACCTGTTAACAAAGCATAAAAAGTCATATGCTTGGTGACTATCAATTGCTTTTTTTTTAAAAAAAAAAGTGATATCATACATGTGAAGATACCCTGCGTATGATCCAGAATTGTCAGATTTATGCGTTTTGGATTAAATAAGCACAATATTAATGCAGAAGGCATTTTTTTTTTGTTTTTTTTCAATGATTAAATATTTTCACCTACGTGAGAGAATAATAATCCGGTGATCACATCAAAGGTTGGGGACAATAGACACTTAGTTAAAGGTGAATGAGTCATTTTCACTTAACCACAAATTTCAACATTTTTTTGTTGTATTAACACTGGGCAATTAATTTTTAATACAATAAACTTTGAACACAATACAATTGCGTGCACTCAGCATTCAGTTTAACGTTTACGCTTCAACAATGTTACACTAATTTTAGGAACGTCTTTTTGTCTGCCACACTTACACGTGTCATATCCCTCGTATATTACTAACATTGAAAAGTAAATCTAAATTAAATAAAATAATTTATTTAACAATTGTATGTTTCATTATCAACTCAAATTAAATCTGAGCAAGGTTGACTCTCAGGTTTGTATAAGATCTTGCCTGACGAGTGATATATTTCTCTGACCTTTATTAATAATAATGTTTAAGTTTTACATTGACTAAAGAAACCAAATCAAATACTTATAAATTGCAAATAATATCTGATCCTAAGGGCTGTTTGGCATCTTCAAAGTTTTTTTTTAAAAAAACAGAAATGGAGGTAGAAGTGAAAATGAAAAGTGAGTTTAAAAATAATATTACTGTTTCTTATATTTAGTAAGTGATTTCAATTAATTAGAATCCAAATTTGTGTCTATCTCTTCCCATGATCTTATATTTCTGGTGCAACGAAATTTAAAAGATGCAAATCCAAAAACTAATGCATACGAGTATATGTTGAGGAGCAAAGTGTTCTAACTACCTAAACTACTGAAACTAATCTAAGTAAAATAGAGTGTACTTAATCTATTTATTAAATTATTTGATATAATATATGGGAGTCTACTTTATTTTTAAAAATAGTTTACTTTGTAAATGTATAATGCATGTCACAGGTTAAAGATGTAGCCCAAAACAGCTATGATTGTTTTCTATGGTTTAGAAAAAGGGAAAAGGTTGAATTTAATATGACTAATTATTTTTTTAATTTTGGTTCCAATGAATCTGACATTAACAGTCATTATCAATTAGTGCAAACATTACTCACATATACATCACTTTTTGCTTGCTAGCTGTACTAATTGGTTATTAGTGTCTTCATGACTTCATCCCTCAATTTCTTTACAATTAATTAACACTTCATATTTTATATTCTTCTAATATCTAGGAACATTTTCAACATTTTACTTTTCATTAATTAGTTGCTGACGACGACACTGCTTTGATTTTCTGCCCTACGTTGTGCTCTCCAACTCATCTTGCGTTCTTTTCTAAAATATTTCACGTATATTATTAACTTGCTTACATCTAATTTAATTTGATATACTTAAATGGGAAAAATTAGGAAAGTACATGCCATGTTCTTAAGTAAACAAAACTTTTCACTGTAATTTGGAAATCCATTATATAAAAAAGACATTGCCCTTCTAATTTGATGATAATCTCATTTTATTTATAAATTAGATTTTTTTCGGAAATGCCCAATATTTGGAGCCGAGCCATATTGGATTTTAACTAATTCAAAACAATTGTGAAATTACACTGGTTAAAAAAGACTGGATATTGATTTATTGACCGGTACCGTGTAGAAAGTTAGGAAAATAATTTGACAAGTGTAAAAGCCTTAAATGCTGATAGGTTCATAATATTAGTGATATTTGTTTTGTTCGAATCATAATGTAGTGATATTCAATTCAAAAAACAAAATCATAATACAGTGACACACACACACAAACTTTCTTTTTGAATGAGAGCTCGCTACAGTTCCATTTATAAATCTCAGACCGCTCTTGTGCCTCTCTAGTAGTCAAGTAAACAATCTCACACCATTATGTTCATTAAAAAAATATTATCAGCTAAACTTTTTAGTTTTTACGTAAGTTCCTTTTATTTATAAATTTATTTTAACTACTTACTGGATGGTTATTTACAAAAATATGTATTCTTCCTATAGTGTGACATTTTCAGGATTAATCTAATTCTTAGTTGAGGCTACTAACAATCAATTAATTATTTTAATCCGCAGGAATACACTACAAAAATAGTGAATCATTAGTTGAATTAGTGACAAAATTCACTTCAAAACTGATTGCTGCTAAATAATTAGCAACAAAATTCCTGATTCACCAACGAAATTTTGCCATTGTAAATTCCGTTGATAATTCACTACATTATATTCATTCTCTATGTAATGTATATGGACAATTAAAAAATTATCGCAATTACATATATCTAAAATCAAACAACTTAAGAAATCAAACTCCCCTTCATTAAACCAAACACAAATTTAGAAATTATGATTATTGCATATACAAGACTATGAATTATGTGCGAATGACTCACATCCCGTCCATACATACATGCGTTTGGTGATCGATAACTATAATACTCCCTCCATTCCTAAATATAAGATCACTTTTAGATTTCGATTTGTTCTTAAATATAAGCAACTTTCTAAATTTTTCTCAACTTTTTTCCAAATAAGCCATAATATCTTTTATCTATAATAAACAGGCAAGAGTGGGAGAGTGAGAATAAAGGTGTATAGTTAGGGTAGATTAGTAATATGATGTGTTAATAAGTAACTTAACTAGCATCCTTAATCTAATTAAATTAGGTAAAGTGATCTTATATTTAGAAACGGAGGGAGTAATATATATGACTTTCATTGTTGGCTGGCTCCTATAGAGGAGGGAGTGAGAGGACAAAGTTACGCCATTCCATTAATTTATTTACATTTTGTCTCCTCTACGAACACCTTAGCATAGTTTTTATTATCCTGCAAAGAACTATATGTATTATGATCGTCATAGTGTTTCACTAACATTGAATGGCCAAGAAAAAAAATCTATATCACAAATTGTTTTACTTGAATATATATGATGAAGCCAGATGCCTTAAAAGAACAATATATATTGAAGAGATAATCATTGTCATTATAATATTAAATCTTTGATTTGTGACATGTCTTGTATGTTACAACAAGGCACAAGTGCTATTTTATATTTACATTCCATTTGTTTTGCAAAAAATAGATAGCTACTTAATTAGATTCACACTGATCAGCTTGATATGGATCAATTACATAACTTGATCAAACAAATGAGAGGACTACTGGAGTAGAAATATCAAATTTATATGTAACTATTTGGGTTATTCTTCTGCATATGGATCTAATATCGACATACATCAACAACAAAAACAACCTTATCCTAATTAGGTGGAGACAGATACAAGGATCATACATGTCATTGTGCTCTATCAATAGTCGTGTTTAATTGGTAATATATGATTTTATCTTTTACATTATCGTCATACATATACACACACATATAAATATAATTGGAGTTGGAATAATTATTAAATAATCATGTACTATTTATACAAAAGCCAAACAAAAATTTAATCGCGTCTTATTAGCACTATGGCTGTTTCTGGGTTTGTCTTGTAGTTGGCGTAATGCTGATGGACATAAAAACAAGAATAATTATAAAATAAAATAATTATTTTTGTTTACGATGTGTATGATTCGCTAATAAGTAAAATATATGTATAAGCAAACATTTTTTTTGCCAAATGTATAAGCAAACATAATTACGTATATATGATTAAGATAAGTACGACTCGCACAGTTTGGTCTGTCCCTTGTCTTGTGCTATATGTGCAATCACAAATCAATTTTATTTTATTATATGAAATATCCTTTAAGAAAAATAAACACGTATTTTGTTTTCCTTTTCAGTGGGTTTATGTTTATTGTGAGATATGTGTGAGACACACACTCACACACAAAAATATTTAATGCTGATCATGAGGCGATGCTGGTGGAGGGCTTTTATGTCTTGGTTTTTCTAATATAGGGACAAATAATTAATTAATCTCCTTATTGTTATCTTCGTTTTATATAATTAATCCCCAATTTTTCGCTTTGTACTCTTGTTTGTGACTAAGCTACTCAAACGCGCGCTTTATTAATTAATATGAAGTGGTCGGTGCTTTGTCTACCTTAATGATAGAGTTAGCAACGTTATTCAAATGATTCTTGAGAAAAAAGGATTTCAATGATATATGTATTCAACTTATCTAAATCTAAAATACAAATAATTTGCGCTCGTGTGTGTTATATATACTTTGCATTCAGATGCTCCGTTATTATTTTTGGGAAGAGACTCAAGGTTTTACCTTATTATGATCTCCGGCATTAATTTAATATATATGAAAAACATACTTTATAATCTCTCTCTTATCATTGTAAAATTTAGTTTATTAATTATGGAAAATAAAATTTCTAAATTTTAGATTTTAAAGCTGTAATGTTTGACTTTATGCTTAAATTATATTACTTTAAACTAATAATAATAAAAACATTTTATGAGTAAATATTGACTTGTCGCAAGTTCAGTAACTTCAAAAGGATGAAAAGTTTGAGTTAAAATCACAGGCGTTGACCTATATTATAACACAGACCTCTCAGATCTCACATATACAGAAAAAATAATTCAAAGGCAATGTCACTTTGATTATAATTTATTAGCAATTTAAACTTTCTCATTTTTTATGGAAATTTCAAAAGTTGAGTTGGAAAATATGGGCACTACACTAACCACGTAAGAGTGGCCCATTAGTTTTTCATTTGGACCCCTAAATAAAGTGGTTGTGAGTTCAAATTTCACCATTAAGCAATGGGCATGGAAAACATTTCATAACTAGCATTTGTTTATAAGATTCATAACTAGCATTTTACTTTAAGTGAGTTCAATAGAAACAATCATGGCACCAATCTGAAATTGTTTAGAACTTTTTTAATGTTTATTTTTATATAGTAAAACTGCTGAAAAACTAAATTGGAGATAAAGAGTAATAGTGTGTACAAGTTGAAAATGTTGATAAAAAAATAATATTCCATCCGTTCATAAATATAAGAGTTAGTTGATTTTTTTAGATAAATAAATGAAGCAAAATGAGCCACTTAATCATAATATATTTTATATATTATCAGATTGATCATATGTTATCTAATAAGTCAAATAATCTAGTTTAGAGAAAAAATTCAGGAAAATCAATTTTAAAAAATATATTTAACTTTTTTAATATTCTCCAAAAAAGTTAAGTAACCCTTATATGTAGAAACAAAGGACGAGGGAGTATTAAAGTTTCTTAATTCATTATTGTTGATGATAATACACCAACATGTTTTTTCTATAACTTTCATGGAGTTTGGAAAATAGATTACATGATCTATATTATACTCCTTCTGGTTCCAATTATAACTTATAAAAAAACTTTGCCATTTTTCTGGAAAAATTAATAATGCAAAATTAATCACTTTAAAATGTATATACTTGTCTTCCAATCATCATCCTCTACAGCTTCATATGAAGAAATAATTAATTTCCTTCATGATTTTTTTAGTTGTAAATTCCAATGTTATCCCGTTGTAGATAGGGTTAAGGTGCAAATTTAGTACTCAAAAATTAGTCAAAATGTGCCGGAAATAGTTAACAATTTTGAGGGACAAATGTAATATTAATTTATTTCGAAGTGATGTAAATGTAGTATCAATTTATTGTGAAATGATGTAGTGTAGTAATTCCGTTAATGATAACGAGTTTGACTATTTGTTTATATAGTTTGACCGAAGAATGCATAGGTTGTCTGTGTCCATGTGGCCTCCATGTCATCTCTATCAAATGTAGTGTCAATTTATTGTGAAGTGGTGTATATTTTGTTTTAAAAAAAATTGCCCCGGAATCTCCTTATTCTTTTGTACCATCAATCTTGATATCTGATCGCCTACCGTGGTTTTACACTAATGAAAGAGGCGACAATGTTTGGTGAAGGTGATGACGGCGCAAAAAGCTTATCCCAAGACGAGTCAATCTCCAAAAAGCCCATAAAGTATAACCATCAAAATTGCTTATAAGCTTATCCCACACAATGTGCCTTAAATAATACTCCTTCCGGTCCTAAATATAAGACCTAATTGACTTTTTTGAAAAATCCTAAAAAAAAAAGCAAAATAAGTTAATTATAAATTGATTTACCTAATTGTTTCCCTTAAACTAGTTTATTTTACTTATGAACTAATGGATAATCTAAAAATATATCAAACATGTCATAATTAAATAGACTATTTTGTAACCTTAACCTCTTATAGGACCGGAGGTAGTATTTTTCAAAGAACACTAATTGGACTGCGTAAAATATGGGTACAGCGGAAACCATCAACTTTGTACCAAAAAAATGAAAGAAAAAAGAAACCATCAACTAATGACAGAAATTCCCAAAATTTAATCAAATTGGGTTTTCTGGTCAAAAAAGTAATTGGGCCTGTATGTGAAGTTATATTGATGGTGGGCTCAGATTTTACATAGTCTATATGTAGGCCCAGTATTGTGTATAAAAGCTTGGTTAAACATTAGGCCTAGTACTAACAGGGTTTGGTTTAGCATAAATGGCTAATTTCTAACATGTTAAACCAATATTTGTATATAAGAAAACGTGTCAGTACAATTAGAGTTTGACAATAAGTCCGTGCTACACACTTCTTATTGGGATTCTTTGGTGATTATGTCCTTTTTTTATTAGTATTTCAAGAAGGTTGGGTTTTGTGCCCAAATTTGTTCAATCTAGTTTTGGACGTTCTAACTAAAAATATTCAGGAATAAATTACTAAATACCTGTATTTTGCAGATGATATAAACCTTTTGAGTGAATCACAAGAAGATATCAAATCGAAATTTGAGTTATGAAGAAGCACTTTATAGTTAAAATGTTTTCGAATGAGTAGGGGTATGACAAAATATATGCATTATAATTTTGATAAGAGACAAACATGCGGGATATGCAAGGCAAATTTGGAGATCAGGTTAGCCCAGAGATGAGTAAGTTCAAATATCTGGAACTAATTATATATAGAAATTGTGAAATTGATGGTGATATTGATGATCGAATTCAACCCAAGTGGTTTATTTGGAAAAAAAACTACTAGAATTATATATGATTGTAAGGTATAAGTTAAGGTAAGAGAAAAGTTTTATTGGGCAGTCATTATTAAACAGACAATATTATAGGTAGTAAATGCGCAAACCTCACTATACAGGACAAGCTGGGATAGGGAACTAGCTAAATCACACAGGTTTTATGGCAGAACGCTCTGGGAAATTGGATATGTGGATTCAGTGGGAAGCTCAACTTGGTGCCATCAGGGATAGCTGAGTTGCTAGCTATTATGAATGGCTTGTGTATTTGCTGGAACAAGGGGTACCATACTGTAGTTATTTACTCTGACTGTACAGCAGCAATAGATTTATGTATGTGAGGCTGTGATAATAATCACCCTTTCAAGGATATTATTGATGACATTAGGCTAGTTTTACTTAGAGATTGGCAGGTTAAATTATTGTACTGCTCCCGCGAGCTCCTGTGGGAGGCTGATTTCTTTGCCAAATTGGCGCATTACTAGATACCCATTTTTGTATCCTTGATCAATCTCCACCAGGTTTGCAAAGAGTGGATCTTGATGAACGAGGGTAATTAAGTGTACTACTGGTGATGGTTATTGTTTTAATGAAGAAACAACTTTTTACAAAAAAAAACACAAAGAATGTTGACATGAATGTGTGATCATACATTACAATAGAAAAATAGGACCCACAATAATCATATTCGAGTAAAAGTTGGTGAAACATCGATTATGGATAGAGAAAATGATAAAAAATCGGTTAAGATGATTTGATCACATTCAAAGAAGATAATTAGATTCATGTTAATGAAAAGAGTCGGTCCATTAGTGCGGAGCCCTTTCAAAAAAGGGAGAGGGAGACCGAAGAGAATTCTTAACGAAATTATCTAATAAGATCTTTTGATCAATAATCTATCGCGAAATATACTTGTTGATAAAGCACAATATAACATCGCATAATTCATGTTGTAGACTCAACATAGTGAAAAATGCTTTATTGTTGTTGTATGTTGTTTCCTTTAGCTTTATATTGACTTCAACAACAATGAAATATGATACTGAAAATATTGCAAATGAAATGCACATGAATTAGATCACCCTCACCCTGTCTTTGAAAATATTGCAAAATTAGAAAACATTAGGAAAATGTCTAACATTTGAGAACAAAATCACCTCCTTAAATAAGTACTATATTTATAAATGGAAGGAGTATTAATAATTAGAGAAAAAGCTGGTCAATATTACTTTGTAAACCAATCACTTTAAGGAATAGGAGCAGCAAAGAAGCTCCTCAAAGTTACAGCACTTCAAGTGAGTGAAGATGGTGTGCTTGATTATTATTTGCAAGAATGTTACAAAAAGGAAAGCCTATAACAATAGAATAAAAAATTATTGCCAACGCCCCCATCCAAAGGCATATATATGTAGTAACTTCAAACAAAACATTTGGACCAGACATTTTGTGTAGTCAAAAAGGAAGGAGAAGAAAGGAGAAACTACAATGAAAACTAATAGCGGTTCCAGTAGGTTCTGCGTCTGAACCAGTTGTAATCAGGCAAGTCCTGAATAGGTCCCATGGCTGCAATAGCTATATCCTGTAGTGGGGGAAAACATGTAATGAGCAATACATAACAATGCATCACACAAGAACAACCACGTCACAAGAGATTCTGACCATTACCTTGTCATAAATGAATCGGTTCGCCACTCGTTTGATTGTGCTTGCATCTACGGCATCGATTCTAGCGAACAATTCGGCAAATGGGATTCTCCGACCATATGTGAGTAACTGAAATTGACAGTTTTATGAAGAGAGCAATTTGTTAATTAGAGGCAAAATGCGGCAGCATAACAAGCTAGCCCCTAATGACAAGCTGAAATACAGATTAATGACATCAGATCAGAAAACCAAAGGTTTGACACAATCTTGCCAAATCCTTGTCTTTTAACATTACTATGGCGCTTACTAAGAACAAATTCATGTTTTCAAGACCAATGCAAAAGAATCCAATCATGTTACCCATGTTAGTTTGCTCAAAATTATGTTCCATTTGAAAACGAGAACAATCCCTTCTACATTCCCATCACTATCAAAAGAAACCATAGTGAGTGTAGTTATTAGAAATCAAACGAAGTATTTTCTATAGTTTTGTTTTGGGTGATGCTCTTATACCATGGTTTAAAATACATAGGTGCTCCATGAAATTTCCACATCTGCTATGACGGCTAATTTTTTTCCATAGAACGCCATGAGATTATGTGTGGCATTTCGTACCAAATATGACAACGTTCCATGACACCCAATTCTTATCATTGGAACTAGGAGGAAACCAAGAAAAAGACATATTAGGTATCAACTGACATCAGAATGAGTTAGATGATGGTGCACTCAAATGCTTCCTGATTTAGACAATTTTTTCATAAATTTTGAAATTTGGAATCACCAATGGAGAGACTGTAAGCAGCATGAAAAGGGCTCAGTTGCAAAAGTAACTAAAGTACATAATTTTCCACTTATTACCATGTCCAATACCATTACAAGAAACTTCACTACCATTCAGTATAATTAAGCTTGATGTCATTGATAAATACTCCCTCTGTTCCTAAATATAAGATCACTTTTGAAATTTAACTTGTTCCTAATTATAAGATCACTTTCTAACTTTTCCCAACTTTTCCCAAATTAACCCTACAATGCTTATCTATAATAACAAAGAAAAGGTATATAGGTGGGATAAATTGGTAATATCATGTATAAATAACTAACTTAACAAACTTCTTGAATCCACTCAAACTAGGGAAAGTGATCTTATATTTAGGAACAGAGGGAGTAGTACACAATACAGAAAGTATTCTTCCTTTTGCATGAACCTTCCCGTTCCCAATGCTTTTATTTACACAAAGCATGAATAAAACCTTAATTATGTACCTGTCGCCCAATATCTTCAGCCACTGGGCTTGTGCCATCAATGTGTAGCAGGAGTGAAGATTTCAGCTGAAATAAATACAGACAGCAGTCACTTTATGTACTAATAAGCTATAACAATGAACTACATGTAGAGTGTGAAAACAAAGATGACTAAATAGTCCGATAAAATATTTCATTGATATGATAACATTTATAATGCAAAAGCTTCCTAAAAGAGAAATAAATTTCTCCTACAAATTTACCTAATACAATTCCCTAATAACTCAATATTCTTTTACTCAAAATATTTCCTAATACTATAATTTACAATTATGACTAAGATAATACAAATATTCTATTAATACAAAATAGGAAATATTAACATTATTTTCATGATTTCCGACATAGAGTTATATCAATAATATTATGATAAATAAATAAAAAAGAATCATGATCCATAATGGAGAGAAGTCAAAAGAATATAGACAATTCAGATTGAAGATTTGAAAGGGATTTGGGGGTGAACTGAAGAATGTACAAATGAGAAGATCAGATCAACCCAGGTGCACAAATGTACTAACTAAGTGTGTGCCACAACCACACAACTGAATCCCTTTCAGATGCCAGATCAAGCAGAAATTAATCCATTATGTATTTTCATTAACTAAAAAAATGTGAAATCCCATTTCTCAACTTGAATTAGAAGGACAGGACAGAAGTTCAGAAAGACAACGAAGGTTCCTACCTGATTACATGCGCGTGTGACATCATCTTCTGAAACACGATAAGCCAACTTGGTAGTCTCGTACATTATTGCATAGGCCAAGTCATCCAAGCAATCAGGCTGCAAAAATTAAAGTTTTAAAAACATGGTTTTGTCCCTTATGAAAGCCACTTTAAGATAAAGCCAAGAGTTTATTACAAAACAAATCAATAAATCAAATATCAGACGTTGTAGTTTCTTTTCAACTTAACTCGATATGTTGGTAAAGTGATTTTAAAACTTTCCATGCAACAAATACTTTCACGTTGCTTCAATTAAAAACATGTTGCAAAAACAAATAATTCATATAAATACCATTTGAAACATCAAAATATCTATTGATACATTAGCAAAATACTTAGAATTTAGAATGTCATAAATATATCCACATTTGAGATTTCCAGCGCCATGGCATTCTGCTTATTCTTCTTAATTAATAACAATAGTCTACTCCTTCAAAATTCAAGTTACAAAAAAAAGAATACCCATCATCACTGAGGGAACCATGTTTTTTCCCTAGTAAGCCTACAAATTAACTGACATATTTCTAAAAAACGGGATCCTATAAAAATAATAATCTAATGAAAACTAAATGCCAAAAAGGCTGGAAATAACTGGAGAAAAGGGGGACGATAGCAAATAACAAGGCAGCATAAGGCAAATAACTAGGCAGCATAAGGATGAAGAGTAAAATTCATATCTATCCTATAGTCTTATATCTCCTATCAGGATCATTCTTCTAGATTCGGATCTAAAAACTAGGAATTTAACATCTCAGTAGTTCATCCAGAAAAGACAAATATATCTCTGTTGTGTGCATACACTTCAGTTTTCTAGTTTTCTTTTCTCATTCTTTAATTATGTCTGTCAAGAACAATGCATGATTTGTTTGTGACCCCTAGGAAGCCCAGGTGTGAAGCCTAAGTTATTGTTCTTCCTCTACACTCTTAACCAATCAAAATTGTGGGTGATCAATTTCATTTAGATCGGTTCACTAAACGAAGATAGATAAAGATCAACCCTAACTTAAAGCCCCTGCGAGGTTAGACTGTTTTCTTGCAAACTTGCTCTGAAATGACCAAGACGAAAATAGCACCTTAATCCAGTTAAACACGCTAATATATAAAGACCCTGCATCAGAATCTTCACGTTTTCAAATTTCTACACTAAATCGTGGTAGAAAAAAATGAAAATCTGAAGAAAGACAGATTTGAAGCCAAACAATAAACCTAAAAGGTATGTATAAGCAAAGTGCTTTATTAGATATTTGATTTTTTGTCCTCAAGGTTTGATGTGAATACGAATTATAAACACACTCATACAAACAAGTATATCATACTCTAGCATGTATTAACCAGTTTCAATTCAAAAGCTACATGGTGGCTCACCTTAGCAACAGCATAAATGCCAAAAAGACCAGTATCCTTATAGTTGGTATTGAAAGCCATCATGCTTTCCGCAACTTCATTAATTCCAACCCGTTGTGCCAGCTCAGAACTGATCATTCAGTCAAAATATCCTCAACCCAAATGTCTTTGATGTTCAATTATTTATTTTAAGAAAAGCAATATTCATATAACATACCCCATATGTTTTCCACCTCCTGCTGTCTTGTTCCAAGAGCCCAACATCGCCTGCATGACCATCAAGGCAATGGAATCGGGATCTGTCCATGCCGCTCCTTCAAAAGCCACAGCAAATTGCGCAAGGGGAATGTCATCATCGATCATTCTAACCTGTATCACAGCAGTTGTGAAAGGAAGTTATGAATTATTACTATCATCACACAGTTAGATGTGATATATTAAACTATTCAACTATATATATATATATATATATATATATATATATATATATATATAGATAAATTTTCACCTCAGAACCAGTGAAAATAGCTGGCTCTTTTGCAACTAACTGAGAAGCAGTAGTGGGGTCTGCTGACAACTTTGTGAATAATTTCTTCACTTCCTCAACAATATCTTCGTGCTTGACAGCTCCAGATGCGGCTATAACCTGAGAGAGCAGACCCAAACAGAGAATAGCTATTATGCTACATATCATATTAAGGTACTAAATAGTGACCTGTAAAGAAAATGATTCAAATGATAAACATGCCTCCAGCATTACTATGAGTCCACCATTAACAGGTCATACATACAAACAAGAGCTCAGGGTTTTCAACATACCATCCTGGGAGCTGTGTAGTGTGTCTTAATGTAGCTCTGTAGATGATCTTTAGTGATTGTCTTAATGTTCTGAGCAGGTCCAAGAATAGTTCTACCCAGAGGAGTGTACTGGAAAGCTGTTGCATGCAAATGGTCAAAAATGACTTCCTCTGTTTGCCCCTCAACCTACCAGCGATTCCATGTAATAAATAGATTAGAAATTAAAATAAAGCATGACAAATTGTACAGCACAATTCAACTATATCCATCAAGTTAGGCCCTAACGGTTTCTCATTATTGCCAAAATATGCTGCACTAAGCTAGAACACTCACTTATTAATCATACAACAATAAAAGAGTGAATCCCAATGTACAAAAAAAAAAAAAAAAAACTAACATAGCTATGCAGTTAATATTATTCACCGATAGAACAAAATCTATTGGTGAATAATATACCGAGAGTTAGTTACTAATAGGCGCCATCCATGTAGCCGATTCCTAGTAATGGGATAAGACTTTGTTCAGTTAACTAACATCCTCAATGTAATCAAACTAGTTGAATAGGTCCTATACCAATCATTATCTAAATCAGCTACATTGGGCTAGAGGACAATGAAGTCATTCATGTAGCCAACCCCAAGTAGTGAAATAAGGTTCTATAGTGTTATAGTATTAACAAACATAACTAACATCCTTTCTGTAATCAAGCTTGTTGAATAGGTCCTGTACCAATCATCATCTAAATCAGCTACACTGAGCTAGAGCTCAATGACGTCTCCATTTAGGTGACCCCAAGGAGTGGGATAAGGCTCTATAGTGTTGTAGTATTAACAAACATAACTAACATCTTTGATGTATTCAAAGTAGTTATATAAGTCCCATACCAATCATTATCTAAATCAGCTACACTGAGTTAGATTGCCCACAAAACCATACAACAACAACAACAAAAAAGAAGCAAATCATACATGAAAACACTACATTAACTGTCTCAAAAAGTCAGCTTACCGTTGAGCCAAGCCGACCCTTCTATAATTTGAAAACTACTAAGCCAACAAAATGGAAATTTCCATAAAACATCAGTCCCCACAACATAAACGAATCATTGTCTGAAAACACTACATTGAGCTAGAATTCTCACTCAATCATTATCTAAACCATCGTAATTCTACAAGTAACCAAATATTTATATATATTTTAAAAACTACTAAGCCAACAAAATGAAAACTTCCATATAAGATTAGTCCTCCACAACATAAACCAAACATGATCTAAATCCTATTATCATACAATCTCAAAGTAAATCCCAACTACCTCTTCCATCTCCCTGAGAATAACATCCCTCTCCCTGCTGATCCTATTCTCATCAAACTTAGAATTCTGAAGAATATCAGCCAAAACATCAAGAGCCTGATTGACATTCCCACCCAACACCTTAGCATAATAAGTAGTCTGCTCCCTAGAAGTGTAGGCATTCAAGTGGCCTCCCATGTTCTCAATCTCCTCCTCCAAGGCACGTGCCGTCCTCCTCTGAGTGCCCTTGAATATCATGTGCTCCAAAAAGTGAGCACTCCCATTGCTCTCCTCCGTCTCAAACCTCGACCCCGCGTCTATCCACACCCCCACCGTCGCCGTCTTCACCGCCTGGTTCGACTCCGTCGCCACGCGGAGCCCATTGGCCAGCGTGGTGACACGTGTCTCAGGGGCTGACAAGATTGTTGTGTGGTCTGTCAATGTGGGGCGTGGGGAGCCGTATTTGAGGAATCTGGGATCTGGGTTTTCTAAAAGCTTCAGTTTTGACTTCACTGACTCTGCTAGGCGGTCGTAGATCATTGCATTTGGAGGAGGTGGGGATGGAAGAGAAGATGATTCGCTTGAAATGGCTGGTGAGGAAGATGAAGAAAAGGATCGAGTGATTTGGTTTGGGATACGACGTCGTTGGGAACGATGGGCTAGGGAGAGAAGGTGCTTCAGCGCCATGGCTTGGCAGTGAAGGAAGCTAGCTAGGGTTTACAGATGATGAATGAAGAGAAGAGGGGAAGGAGAGAAACAGAGAACAGTGTTGGAAATGGAAACTGTTTTAATTATTTAGTTTTATTTTATTTTTTTTTTAATTGCTTCCCCCGGTGTCCCACACCCTTCGGGTGCAGACTAATCAGGAGTCGCCAGCCGGGATTCCCGTGGTGACTGACTTCTCGGGGGTTCGAACTTGGCACCTTTAGGCTAAATGGCGGAATCCACACCTTGGGGATCCTCTTCAAACCATCAAAAATTAACAGACATTTAGTTTTATTTTATTTATTAAACTTTGTCAAATTTTACTCATCCATGTCTAAGACAAGACATCAGATCAAAAAATAGTGTCTAATACAAGACAATTGATCAGCTATTGATCAGCTGCCAAAACAAGTTTATTAAAAAAATATGTAAAAGTTATTTAAGTGAATAAAGTTAATTTTTTTCAATTCTTCAATTTTGTTATGATACTGTTAAAAGACAGATATATATATAAGTATTAATAAATATGAAAAAGAATTAGGGGTAAAATAAGAAGAAACAAATTCAATGATGAAAAAATGTGAGCTCTTATATTTTGTACCAAAAGCATTCAAATTTTAAGTTTTTATATAGTTATATTATGGTTTTTTATCGATAATTATATTACGGTTTGGAGAAAGTAATATTTTATTCCAAGTATTTCATCGTGTTTTTTATATTAATTGACAACCAACATTTAATTTGAATACCCGAACAACTAGTTACTCTTATTTTGAGTTTTGCACCAACTAGTTGCCCTAATTTTGAGTTTTGTAGCTTCCCCTCGTGATATAATGTGTTCATTTTTACTTTTAAAGACACCATTTTATTGATGATTAAGGTATTCTCCAAGCGACGGGTGGGTAGAGGCGTAGAGCTAGTGATTCATAAACAAGTTATAGATATACTCCTAACTTTAGCTAAGGGTGACCAAAATTCCAATACCACTACCATAGATTCCTCCAAAACTCAGTAGTGTCCAACTCTAAGCATCAAAGAGAGATTCCCATAAGAGTCACTACAATCAAATATGAAATCAACCTCTTCTTTTTCTTCAAATTGTTTTTTTGCGAAAATTCACATAAATGAGATGTCTCTGCTTCAACCTCTAGCTTCCTCAATTTAGATTCTTTGCTAGCTGCCGGATTGGAGCCCTAGATGGGACCAACAACCCCTCTTTGAAACTCCTCTTCCTTCACTGTGAATCCATCATGACTTATCTCTACGAAAATCCACTTACTGACCGTTTTATATGGCTTGGGATTGACCAACCCTAACCCTGTAAAAACCACTGGTTGCCGGGCTCAAACAACGAGTTAGCGGGTTCGATCCATATTCCTGACTCTAGTGAGAAGCCAAATAACCGAAAAAAGAACTCACATCGTCAACATCGCGCCCCAAGATGACGGCCCTGAAGGTGTTGAAACAAACACCCCACAGTCTAGGGGGAAGACCTCTCTCCAAAGATGAGAACACCCTCACGTTGCCAAGAACCCTAGCCACAGGGGAAAGAGTACAAGAGAATGTGTTTTATTGATTGACGACAAGTTAAATATATAAAAAATACAAACTCTACTATTAATCCACATGTCCAATGAGCGATTAACATTAAATTTTATGCACCCCTCACATATGGGCTCCCAAAGTTTTGTTATCTCCAATCTACAAGGGAGTTGAAATCGGCTACCCTAAGTTAGATAAGATTCACTCTATAAAAAATCTTTTGAAAATTCGACAATAGCCCTTAGCCCTCCAAATAGTTTGAAATAACATTATTGAAAATCTTCAATAAGCCAATAATGTACTAGAAAAAGTAAAAACCATGAGAAAACCGGATTAATATTTTCACAATTGAGATAGTTTAAATGGAATGGAGTAATAGTTTATTAATTAGCACTGCCATCATTTTATTCTTGTGTAATAATGTCAAGGTGTGTGGTCAACACAAGATTCGAAAGTAAAGCAAACAAATACAAATGTAAAAAGTTTTTTACCACTCCACCTACGAAAGTCACAACCTCTGCAAATTACAATAATACCCTTCTCCCCTTTCCCCTTTCCCCTTCACTTCCATCCCCATTTCATTTCATTCCTCTTCTTGGGGTCACCCCACAAACCCTAAACCAGTCACCATATCTCTCACAAAGCCATCAGCCATGGCCTTTAAGCACCTTCTCTCTCTATCTCGTCGATCCCAAAAACCCATCTCTTCTCTTCAAAAAACCCGATCCTTTTCTTCTTCATCTTCCTCACCAGCCATTTCAAGCGAATCATCTTCTCTTCCATCCCCACCTCCTCCAAATGCAATGATCTACGACCGCCTAGCAGAGTCAGTGAAGTCAAAATTGAAGCTTTTAGAAAACCCAGATCCCAGATTCCTCAAATACGGCTCCCCACGCCCCACATTGACAGACCACACAAGAATCTTGTCAGGCCCTGAGACACGTGTCACCACGCTGGCCAACGGGCTCCGCGTGGCGACGGAGTCGAACCAGGCGGTGAAGACGGCGACGGTGGGGGTGTGGATAGACGCGGGGTCGAGGTTTGAGACGGAGGAGAGCAATGGGAGTGCTCACTTTTTGGAGCACATGATATTCAAGGGCACTCAGAGGAGGACGGCACGTGCCTTGGAGGAGGAGATTGAGAACATGGGAGGCCACTTGAATGCCTACACTTCTAGGGAGCAGACCACTTACTATGCTAAGGTGTTGGGTGGGAATGTCAATCAGGCTCTTGATGTTTTGGCTGATATTCTTCAGAATTCTAAGTTTGATGAGAATAGGATCAGCAGGGAGAGGGATGTTATTCTCAGGGAGATGGAAGAGGTAAGCTTTGAGATTATATGATTGAGTGAGAATTCTAGCTCAATGTAGTGTTTTTAGACAATAGTTGGTTTATGTTGTGGGGGCTGATCTTTTATGATTTGCTACTTTTTGTTGTTGTTGTATGGTTTAGTGAGCAATCTAGCTCAGTGTAGCTGATTTAGATAATGATTGGTATGGGGACCTATATAATTATTTGATTACATTAATGTTAGTTATGTTTGTTAATACTACAACACTATAGAGCCTTATCCCACTACTTGGGGTCGGCTACATGAATGATGTCATTGTGCTCTAGCTTAGTGTAGCTGATTTAGATAATAATTGGTATAGGACCTATTGGACTAGTTTAATTACATTAAGGATGTTAGTTTACAACAATAACATAGCCTTATCCCACTACTTGGGGTCTGCAACATGGATGACGTCATTGTGCTCTATTAGTAACCAACTCTAGGTATATTATTATCCAATAAATCTTATTCTATTGGAGAATAATATTAACTATATAGTCATCCAAGTTTGTGTGTAGTGTTTTTTTTACATTGGGATTCACTCTTTTTGTTGTTGTTTGATTAAAAAGTGTGTTCTGGCTTAGTGCAGCATATTTAGGCAATATTGAAAAACGGTTTTGAAAGTTAACATTTTCTTGAGTTAGGCGCAAACATAACATTTTGTTGTAGAGTTGAGTGAGAAATTTATCTCAGTGCAACATATTTAGAAAATAGTTGGTACATGTTATCTTTTTCTGAACTGAAGCTTGTAGGCTCAAACTTCTCAGTTGTGTAGGTTAAGGCATGAGCTTGATGGCTTGGTTTACTGTTAATTTTTCATTTGTTTTTCAAATTCAGTTTTGTTACGGAAGAGGTAATGGGGATTTGATGGAATATGAGAAGATATTTTCAAAAATCCTATAGAGAGAAAAAATTTATTTTAAATCTGAAGCTTGAGGGCTCAAACTCTTTTGTTTTGTAGAATAAGGCATAACCTTAAGGGGTTGGTTTATTATTACTGTGTTTGGCATTGCAGCATGAGTTCTTTTTTCTAGTATTTTGAAGTTTTCCCTTTTACAGTTATAACATCGTGTTCTGAGTAAATGAACTGCTCTAAATTAGAAGCATATCTTGAATATCTTTTCTTAGTTTCTTGCATAACATGATGTATATAGTTGAATTGTGCTGTACAGTTTGCCATGTTTTATTTTAATTTCTAATCTGTTTATTACATGGAATCGCTGGTAGGTTGAGGGGCAAACAGAGGAAGTCATTTTTGACCATTTGCATGCAACAGCTTTCCAGTACACTCCTCTGGGTAGAACTATTCTTGGACCTGCTCAGAACATTAAGACAATCACTAAAGATCATCTACAGAGCTACATTAAGACACACTACACAGCTCCCAGGATGGTATGTTGAAAATCCCAAGCAATTGTTTGTATGTATGACCTGTTAATGGTGGACTCTTTGTATTGCTAGAGACATGTTTATCTTTTGAATTATTTTCTTTACAGATCACTATTTAGTACCTTAATATGATATTTAGCATAATAGCTATTCTCTGTTTGGATCTGCTCTCTCAGGTTATAGCCGCATCTGGAGCTGTCAAGCACGAAGATATTGTTGAGGAAGTGAAGAAATTATTCACAAAGTTGTCAGCAGACCCCACTACTGCTTCTCAATTAGTTGCAAAAGAACCAGCTATTTTCACTGGTTCTGAGGTGAAAATTTATATATATAGTTGAATATATCGCCTCTAACTGTGTGATGATAGTAATAATTCATAACTTCCTTTCACTACTGCTGTGATACAGGTTAGAATGATCGATGATGACATTCCCCTTGCGCAATTTGCTGTGGCTTTTGAAGGAGCAGCATGGACAGATCCCGATTCCATTGCCCTAATGGTCATGCAGGCGATGTTGGGCTCTTGGAATAAGACAGCAGGAGGTGGAAAACATATGGGGTATGTTGCTTAAAGATTTTCTTTTTAAAAATATATAATTCAGCCTCACAAACACTTGGGTTGACAAAATTTTAACTGAGTGAACAGTTCTGAGCTGGCACAACGGGTTGGCATTAATGAAGTTGCTGAAAGCATGATGGCTTTCAATACAAACTACAAGGATACTGGTCTTTTTGGCGTTTATGCTGTTGCTAAGGTGAGTCATCATGTAGTTTTTGGCTTGTTTGTGTTGAAATTGATTAAATTAGGCTCGAGCTTAATATGCAATGCACACTTACATGTATGCATGTGTGAATTAACGTTCTCATTAAAGCCTGAGGATAATAAATCAAGGATCTTCCTGTAACAAAGTAATTATTTTATTTCCTTTAAGTTACCACTAGTGCATTTTAGGTTTACCTTGTTTCTTTCATTCTGTTAAATTGTCTTTAGATTTTCAATTTTATTTTCCTAGAACTGTTAAGTGTAGAAAAATATGGGATATTACGATGCAGGGTCTTTTATATCAGCTTGTTCGTGTTGATTAGGGTGTTATTTAAGATGTAAGGAGAGTCTATTTACATTAACTCCTCGGTTTAGTCAATTCATAATGATGGCTAGAGTCTTGGTGACAATGTGTATGATTATGCAGAATGCCATGGCTACGCCAAATGTAAATATATTATGGATATTGACACTCTAAATTCCAAGTATTTTACTGGTGTCTAAAGACATTTTGATGTTTGAAATGGTATCATCCATTACTAAGGAGTTGCTTACTCAACATCATTTTGACCAAAGCAATGTGAATGTATGTTGCCTTGGAAGTTGTTAATAACTCTTCCAACACGCAAAGTTATTAAGTTGTTTAGAAAGTATATCTAATTTATTATCTTTTGTTTTGTTTTATCATAAGCATTTTCCCTTGGTCTTCAAGCGTTTTTTTATTGAAAAGCCATGTCTCTAATCTGTAATTCTTGCAGCCCGATTGCTTGGATGACTTGGCCTATGCAATAATGTATGAGACCACCAAGTTGGCTTATCGTGTTTCAGAAGATGATGTCACACGTGCTTGTAATCAGGTGGGCAACCTTTTTGGCTTTTTGTTTTGCTTTTTTGTGATTGTTTGCTGTATGACGATATGCCATGTCTGTCTAATTCAAGTGGAGAAATGGAATTTCACGGATACTTAAAACATGAAAATACTTAATGGATTTGTTTGTTCTTGATGTGGGATCTGAAAGGGATTAGTTATGTGGTTGTATCGCTCAATCAGTCTGTATATTTGATTGGATCTCATATGTACATTCTTCAGTACATCCATAAATGCCTTTAAAATATTCAGGCTGAGTTTGCTTTCGATTCTTTCTCCTGTATGGATCTTGACCCTTTGCTTTTATTTGTGAGATCTTTGTTTTGATGTAGCTTACTTGTGCTTCATTGTTTTAGCTTATCCCTAGTTATAGTGACTGCTTATTTGTATTTATTTCAGTTAAAATCTTCACTCCTGCTACACATAGACGGCACAAGTCCAGTGGCTGAAGATATTGGGCGCCAGGTACATAAGTAGATTTTTTCACTCTAAAAGGAGAACAGTACATGTATTGCGCACTATTTATCAATGACTTCAAGCTTAATTATACCCACTGGCACTGAAGTTTTTGTAGTTGTAATGTACATACATGGGAATAGTTGGAAAATGTAGTTGGGTGCTTCTATAACTAATCCCTTTGCATACTGAATACATTTTATACCATACTACAGAATTATCGAAAAAAGTCTGTTGCTATTTGTATTTTGTAAACCTATAGTTTTACAAAATACTATTTTCAACAATTTTCATTTATCAACATAAATGCCATGGGATCTTATATGTTTGATCCTAAACCTATAGTTTTCAAGGTACCACGTGAAAGTGAATTTTTCGGTTTATCAAATTCCTTTCTAGTTTACAATCTACCTTGTTTTTATGTTTTATGTTGGTTAAAGGTGGGAATGTGGAAAGGATTATTCTAATTTTCAAACAGGCATAATTTTAGCAAGTTCACATGGGTAACATGATTGGATTTTTTTTTTTTTATATATTTTGTAGCAAACATGAATATTTAATCACAACATTAAACTTGTTACTTGACAATTAATGGGAGAGTGTGTGGTTTTGACAAGATTGTGTGCCAACAGTCTTGTCTGATCTGATGACATCAAACTGTACTCCACTTGTGTAGATATTGCCTTTTACACTAGTTAACAAATTGCTTTATTAACAAAATTTTATCAACTTCAGTTGCTCACGTATGGTCGAAGAATTCCATTTGCCGAATTGTTTGCCAGAATCGATGCGGTAGATGCAAGCACAATTAAGCGAGTGGCAAACCGATTCATTTATGACAAGGTAATGTTGGAATCTCTTGAGACTTAGTTATTCATGTGTGATGGTTTTAAATGTATCATGACATGTTTTCCCCCCACTGCAGGATATAGCTATTGCAGCCATGGGGCCCATCCAGGACTTGCCTGATTACAACTGGTTCAGACGCAGAACCTACTGGAACCGCTATTAGTTCAACAATGTGGTTCTTTTTTTGTTCCCCTCTTCCCTTTCATTCAACTCCATGGGAGCTCCTCCCCAACATTGCTCTAATTCACTGCTACACACGTGCCTCATTATAGCGGCATTGACATTCATTTTTTATTTGATTTTTGTAGGCCTTCCTTTTATTTGTAATATTCATGCAAAAATAAGCATGCCACCTTCACTCTCTTGAGTGATGTAATTGTGAATTTGAGGTCCTTTCATGATGATGTAGCATTTTCTTGAAAAAGATGGTATTGGCTGTGTTGAGAAGGACCTTTTTGTTGCACATTCTGTGTTAAAGGCCCGTTTTATTTAAATAAGCGAAAGAAATCTTAGCGCAGCAAAGCAAAAATCTAAGAGGATAAGTGGTGCTGTAGAACCATAAATTGGAAATACTTGTTACGTCTTAAATTTGGCCAAAGTATGTCTTAAGCTTTTATGTTTGCATCAAGTTTCAATTTAATCTTTTATTTTTGGAAAGCAAACTTTTAGTCCTTCAAATCTAGCATCGTCATTCAACTTAACGGAAATTTGTTGACTCATCAGATTTTAGGAATGATTGTTCAAGTAAAAGTTGACAAAGCATAAATATATTATTTTGAGTAATAAAAATATTTTGAGACACTAATCCTGAAGTTTTTTGGCTTTATAAGATTATCATGCATGTCGTTGCTTGATGTTGGACCGACTTGAAGAGTAGGTTTAAGTCTTAAATGTATGTTTTATTTCTACTTTGGAAGCTTTTTCCCAAATCAAGAGATAAACGAAGAGAGAATAGTGGAAGGTTTAGATATTTTGGATGAAATATAATATCTTAATTAATTTACTAATATATAGAGTATAATCTAATATTATACCTGAGGAAATATATTCAAGAGGAGAATAATGATAAATACAAAAAATAAAGTGAATTTAGTGTTTTTTAGTGGAATGAATTGTGGGACAAAGTCTTTGATTCTAAATCCCAAAATATGCAGAAAATGTCGATAAGATATTTAGGGCCTGAGTCCAATTTGAATTGGACATTTGATTGGGGTTTAATATAATTTTACATACTAGTATTCTTCGTCCAAAAATATGAGTTTTCATTAACATAAATTAGAAACTTTTATGGATGATTTTTTTTTATTAAAAATCTGACTCACTAGTCATTAGCCTTTAGCCCCTCAAAATGTCGGGTTATTGTTGGTGGACTTTGAATTGACATTGATGTTTGACAAATTGGTTCCAACAAGAAGTAATCGTACATATGAATGACCCTCCACAATCTTGGCACCGTTAGGAGGATGGCTTTAGCTTTAATACTTCATCTCAATCAATTTTTTGTATGATTCTGCACAAAATTTTAATTTGTGACAATTATACTTTTATTACATATATTAATATTTATTTAGATTTATCCGCAGTATTGACACTATAAACAATGTATTTGTTTGGTTTACAAGATTCAATGGAAAAATCTCGTTGTATGTAAATTAGATATTGGAGACCACTTGTTCATCTTGAGCTAACTTAGTAATGATCTATAATATGTGTTAGATATTATCTAATAATATAAGCATAATTGTTTGATTGGCTAATGTGCAATAATACACATGTAGTTTAGTCTAGAGAGCACCCAACATTACAAAAATTTTTATTAGGTTGTGAAATTTACAATATTTACAATTGTCAACTCATCTTACTCCGGTGTTATAGAGATTACTAAAGTTAGCAAGTATTGTGTTTAAATAACTATAAATCACAATTTTTTCGTCTTTATGAGTGAAATTATTTTTTCCTTACATGTTAACCGTTATCCTCCTAAACCACTTCCAACATCTCCCAACAAGTTTCAGTTTTAAGTTAAAACCTTACTCAGTACCATTACGGCTTACATGGACTTCAATAATGAGTTGGGAATTGATGGAAAATCAATACTAGAGTAGTATTATTCAATCAAAGTATGGCTGATGGTACAACCTGAGAATGTGTTGAAATGGCGCAAGATGACTGATGGAGGTATGGAGGTCTTGATTAAATGGAGTCAGTTATCTGAAGAGGATAGTACTTGGGAGACAGCAGAGGTCATTAAAGAGCAATTTCCATCCTTTGACCTTGAGGACAAGGTCAGACTTGCAGGGGAGGGTATTGATGGGCCTGAGAAGTCATGGGCTGTATATAAGAGGAGGCCCAAGTATTAAGTGTTTAGAATGTTAAGGTTGGTATTAGGAAGATAAGCTGATATACAGCTGTAATATGGTTAGCAGAGGCGGTTAGGCAGTAAGTACAGCTAAGCGGTCAGGTGTTAGGCGGTTAGGACAGTTAAGTGGCCAGCTGATGTAATAGAAGTATAAATAGTAAGAGAAGAGTAGTAGATAGGCACTTTTGTAAAGTCAGAGAGTTGAGAGGAGAGAGTGTACCTCTATAACAGTACACTAGGCCATGATTCTGTATCTATAAACCTCAATTGAGGTCATACTTTGATTGAATAATACTACTCTAGTATTGATTTTCCATCAAAGGTATCAGAGCAGTTCGATAGGGATGGTCAGCACCAGAAAAATGGAGAATAGAATCGAAGGTTATGATTCGCGTTTTGTTCGAGTTGAAGGTAAAATTGAACAATTGAAGACGGACGTAGATACCATTAAGGCGATGTTTGAGACGCTTTTGGGAAGAATTCCAGAGGATAAGAAGCCGAATGAAGAGAAAGAGCAGGAAGATGAATCGCACGCTGGCGAGAAAGAGCAAAAACGAAGACAAACGGAGGAAGTGAAAGTGGTGAAAATTCATATACAAGGAAGTTAGAATTACCAGTATTCTCTGGTGATGATCCTTTAGGATGGATTTTCAGAATTGAAAGGTATTTTAAGGTGAATAGGATTGTTGAAGGGGATAAGTTGGACGCGGCTATCCTAGGTCTTGAAGGGCGAGCATTGAATTGGTTTCAATGGAGAGAAGTGTGGATACCAATGTGGGAACAATTGTTGAAGCGATTCCACCCTTCGCAATGTGGGAACAATTATGAAATGTTGATGGCCTTGAAGCAAGGATCGGATGTAGCAGAGTTGATTTAGCCTAAAGTCGCCTTGGCTAATCAAAATTAATACAATACTCAATTCCACAAAAGTGTAGTGGTGAGTAAGGGTCAAATCCACAATCTAGGTTTTTAATCTTGCAAGTATAAGGCTCAAAAGTCACGCAAATTAAACTAGATTTTAAGGTTGAGTTTATGATTAACAAACTACAATTAACAACTAAAAATCTAAAGGTTACCGAAAATGTAAGTGTGAAAATCAAGTGATGGATACTCCTCCTTCAAGCCTCAATGTGTGCAATCTCAATTGATAGGCCTCATGTAAAAATTTCATCTTAATCTAACTAGGTTAAATCGGCCAAAACCTCTTAAATCTAAGAACCTTTGGCTAATTTAAACTAGTTAATCAAGAAGCTCTAGCCTTGAACTTGATTGCATTTTCATAGGTGAAATAGAAATCAAAACTAACTTCTATGTAACATTCACTTCAAGGATCAAACAAAATGTAAACACATATGTCAAATCTCATGAAGCTACACAAATTTAAACCTAACATACATGAAGTTCAAGATCTAGAAATTAGGTTTACAAGTTTGGAAAGAATAAATGAATTCTACATAGAAATCTCTATGCAAAACTCTAGATCAAACATTCCTAAAAGCTTTAGACATGAAAGATCTAAGTAATTACAAATTTGCAAACCTAGAAAACGAAATTCTCACACAAGGCCATGAATCATGAAGCTTGAGCACACATCTTAACTTGAAGGAAGGAGAGGAGATCTAGCCGCTCATGTTGATGGAAGAAAGGAGGAATTTTGGTGGTGAATCCATGGAGGAATGGTGAAAAGGCGTGAGGTATGGTGGAGGAGATGAGAGAAACCGAAAATGGAGGAGAGACTTGAGGGAAAATGAGAAGAAGTGAGAGAAATGAAAGTTGGTGAATGAGTGAAAAATGTCACATTTGGCTTTATATATGGGTGATTAACTTTGGGATTATCACCCAAATTAATTGCTAATCTCACCCAAATGTGATGTAGATGTATGTTTAGTGAGGAAATGATGAAGGTTTGTCAAAGAAATGGTGAAGTGTGTGTAAATGAGGGAGTGGCCAAATGGTTATTATAAAATGAGGGAGGAAGGGTATTTTTGGAAATGTGGTAAAAGATGGGTAAATGTGGTCCTAATGTGGGCTAGGTTCATCTCCAAAAATTCCTCCTTTTTCTCCTCTCCATTGTGCTTACTCTTTTGCCCTTAATGAAGCCTCCAACTTTGAATTTGAATTTTTGGCTCCATATTACCCCTTTTGGAAATGTGCAAATCCCTTGTTTTTGACAAAAGGGGTAATTTTTGTCTTATGTCTTTGCCTTTGTCACCTAGCCTCTTCCTTGCACTCCAAGCAATCCCAAGGGTGTGTGGGGCCCACGTGGGACCCCCCTACACATGAAAATGCACAACTAGTCAAAAATGACCAAAATACCCTTGGTTACTTAAAATGCAAGTAATTAAACTAGGATTTTCCATATAATCACCTATAAGCATGTGCACATAAAGTCACCAATAATGATCAAATATAACAATTAAACCTCTCTAATTAAGCTCAAATGCACATGCTTAAACATATAAATTTCGGTCCAATCAAATCCCCCACACTTAATCTTTGAACTCCGGTCAAAGTCATCCAAAAAGTCTAACTTAATCATTAAGCATATTGAAGGCAATTGGAATTGTCATTGTGTACAAGTTGATCTTTTTGAACCTTTCCCTAGATTATCACATGGGCCAAATCTAAGAATACAAAGTGGAAACAAGTTTAACAAGTAACTAGAATTAGGAAGGAATGCTAAAAGAGATTTTCCTCACCGGATTGAAGTGTTTACACTCAAACTCTCAAGTTAGGAATAATGCCTAACTAGGGTCTTTGTGATCACTCTTTGACAGGGGGCAAAACCATTAAGATGGTTGGTAGGCTTAAAAATCATGAGGTATTCGTATTGATAGACTGTGGAGCTACTCATAGCTTTGTGAGGCAGGAGTTAGTGAAGGAGTTGGGATTGAATGTGGATAGCAGGATAGTTTTTACTGTGCAGGTTGGTGATGCTAGGGATGTCAAAGGACAGGGGATATGCCGTGATGTTGAGCTCATATTACAGGGCCTAAGAATTAATCATCCTTTATACCCATTTCAACTTGGGGGATCAGATGTGATTTTGGGAGCTGACTGGTTAGAATCATTGAGTGAAGTATTGGTCAATTGGAAGAAATCTACCCTTAAAATTGATATGGGAGGCGAGTGGAAGTGTTTACAGGGAGATCCCTCTCTTCTCAAATCACAGATGAGTTTTTCTTCCTTGTGTAAAGGAGTTAAATGTGGTGATGAGGCTTATTTTGTGGAATTTGCAGAATTAAAGATGGTGGAGTGTTCTGAGACTTCATTGGATGAAGAAGTAGTTGAGTTGTTGTGCAATTATCCAGCTGTTCAGAAGGAAATCACAGGGCTACCTCCTTCTAGGGCTGTTGATCACACCATAGACCTTCACCCAGGGGTAATGCCCCCAAATATCAGACCTTATAGGTATCCTCACTACCAAAAGTCTGAAATTGAGAGGCTAGTTAAGGAAATGTTGAGTGCTGGAATTATTCAACCTAGTAAGAGTCCATTTTCGAGTCCTGTTCTTTTAGTTAAAAAGAAAGACAGCAGCTCGAGATTTTGTGTTGATTACAGGGCATTGAATAATCTCACAGTACATGACAAGTTTCCAATACCAGCTAAAGAGGAACTATTAGATGAATTGGGATCAGCAAAGGTGTTTTCTAAGCTGGACTTAAAATCTGGTTATCACCAGATCAGGATGAAGAGCGGAGAAGAACATAAGACAACTTTTCGCACTCATGATGGGCATTATGAATTCTTGGTAATGCCCTTTGGATTGAAGAATGCACCATCTACTTTTCAATCACTCATGAACGATGTTTTCAGGGAGTATCTTCGTAAGTTCATCTTAGTATTTTTTGATGACATATTGATTTATAGTGCTGATCATTTAGCTCATTTGAATCATTTGGAAGTTGCATTCCAATTATTGCAACAACACTCCCTAGTTTTGAATATTAAGAAGTGTGTATTTGCTAAGCCTAAGTTGGAATATCTTGGTCATATTATTTCAAAGGAAGGGGTCCATGCTGATCCAACAAAAATTCAGGACATGATTGATTGGCCTATTCCAAACTCAGTGAAGCATTTGAGGGGGTTTTTAGGGCTGACAGGATATTATAGGAGATTTATTAGACATTATGGGATGATGGCAGCCCCTTTAACAGCTCTTTTGAGAAAGGATGCATTTGTGTGGGATGGGAAGGCTCAAGAAGCATTTGAGAAATTGAAAGAGGCCATGTCTTTAGCCCCGGTATTGGCTCTTCCTGACTTTAATCAAGAGTTTATTGTTGAAACTGATGCTTCCGGGTCAGGTTTGGGTGCAGTTCTGATGCAAGGGGGGAGACCGATTGCATATTTTAGTCAATCTCTATCAAGCAGGAAGCGTAGTTGTTCTGTTTATGAAAGAGAGTTAATGGCGATAGTATTTGCAGTAAGGAAGTGGAGGTATTATCTGTTGGGGAGGCCTTTTACCATTAGAACTGATCAGAAAGCACTCAAATTTTTGTTGAACCAGCGAATATTAGATGATTCTCAGCAGAAGTGAGTGACTAAGTTGATGGGTTATTCTTTTAATATTCAATATAAACCAGGAGCTAGCAATTCTGTCGCGGATGCTTTATCAAGAAAGCATGAGAATATGGAGCTCAATATGGTGTCAGTAGTGGGGATTGCAAATTCTGATGTAATGGATGAGGAAATTGGGAAGGACTCACGTTTGTCTATGATTTTGCAGGAGACAGTATTGGGATCTTCCAAATATCCAGGTTATTCAGTGAGGGGTGGCCATTTGTTGTTTAAAGTATGCTTGGTCTTGCCTAAAACTTCTTCTTATATTCCCATCCTATTAAGAGAATTCCATGATTCTCCAATTGGTGGGCATTCTGGATATTTGCGTACTTATAAGAGGTTAGCTGCATTATTCTTTTGGGAGGGAATGCGTAAGGAGGTTCAACAATATGTGGCTGGTTGTGACATATGCCAACGGAATAAACATTCAGCTCTTAGTCCAGCGGGGTTATTGCAGCCTTTGCCTATCCCAGATAGTGTTTGGAGTGATATTTCGATGGATTTTATTGGGGGCCTACCTAAATCTGGTACTTTTGACACTATATTTGTGGTAGTGGACAGGTTTACTAAGTTTGCTCATTTCATAGCCCTAAGACATCCTTATTCAGCAGTAACTTTGGCTAATGTTTTCATTAGAGAAATGGTTCGTTTACATGGTTTTCCCAGATCAATTGTTTCAGACCGTGATAGGGCTTATATTAATTCTTTTTGGAAGGAGTTGTTTAGGATGGCTGGTTCACAGTTGTGTTTTAGTTACAGTTATCATCCACAAACGGATGGGCAAACTGAGGTGGTTAACTGGAGCATTGAAACTTATCTTCGCTGTTTTTGTGGGGATAAACCATCTACTTGGCATAGGTGGCTTTGTTGGGCTGAATATTGGTTTAACACCAATTTTAATAGGCCTGCAGGAATGTGCCCTTTCAAAGCACTTTATGGTCGAGATCCTCCAACCTTATTTAGGTTTCAAGAACCTTTATCTCAGGTTGATGCAGTGGCTGATCAGATATTGCAGCGCAATCTGATATTAGATGAGCTGAAGGCTAATTTGGAGAAAGCTCAGCAGCATATGAAACTCTTAGCAAATGGTAAGTGAAGGGATGTGGAATTCAAGATTGGAGACAAAGTATATTTGCGGTTACAGCCTTACAGGTTTAAATCTCTAGCTAGAAGACCAAATGAAAAGTTGAGTCCTCGGTTTTATGGGCCTTTTACTGTATTGGATAAGGTGGGAAAGGTTGCTTATTACTTGGAATTGTCTTCTTATGCTAAGATACATCCATTGTTTCACATATCTCAACTTAAGAAGTCAGTAGCTTCTTATGTCAATATTGCTGATTTTCCTAGGACCTTGTCAGCCGAGGGTGAGTTGGTGGTACAACCTGAGAATGTGTTAAAATGGCGCAAGATGACTGATGGAGGTATGGAGGTCTTGATTAAATGGAGTCAGATATCTGAAGAGGATAGTACTTGGGAGACAGCAGAGGTCATTAAAGAGCAATTTCCATCCTTTGACCTTGAGGACAAGGTCAGACTTGCAGGGGAGGGTATTGATGGGCCTGAGAAGTCATGGGCTGTATATAAGAGGAGGCCCAAGTATTAAGTGTTTAGAATGTTAAGGCCTGTATTAGGAAGATAAGCTGATATACAGCTGTAATATGGTTAGCAGAGGCGGTTAGGCAGTTAGTACAGCTAAGCGGCCAGCTGTTAGGCTGTTAGGACAGTTAAGTGGCCAGCTGATGTAATAGAAGAATAAATAGTAAGAGAAGAGTAGTAGATAGGCACTTTTGTAAAGTCAGAGAGTTGAGAGGAGAGAGTGTACCTCTATAACAGTACACTAGGCCCTGATTCTGTATCTGTAAACCTCAATTGAGGTCATACTTTGATTGAATAATACTACTCTAGTATTGATTTTCCATCAGGAATACATTTGGAGAATATGCTCTTCAAGGAAAGATCAATTTGGTCATTTCCCATCTTTTTCGGCATTTAATACGAACTAATAATGAGTTTGGACTTTGGAGAATATGCTCTTTACAAAGGGATCAATCACATGTAAACTTCCATTTTCTTCAATTTCATTTTTTTTCTTATGAGAGGATAATTCAAGTTGAGAGTCCATTAACATTGTTTGCATAATTAAATGTCTCCTTTTCAACTTTCATTATTTGATCTCAACTAAGTTTCATTTCCTTCCTTGAATGTTCTCTTGACGATCTTTAGTTTGGTTTTAGGAGCTTCTGTTTTATAATTGTTCGTTTCATGCATTGAACTTTTACAATTCAAATTTCTATTTGGTTTGTGGCATTTGTTTAAATAGCCGAAAAATATGCATTCGGCAATTCATAAATAACTTCCAAAACATTTAACACTTACCGATAAACTTCCCACAACCTTTTAATTTGCGCACATAATTCATTTATTTATCGAAAAAATATACGACATATATAGACTCATTTCTTGTATTCTTATTATAACTATTGGAATTCAAAAAGATGTGTATGTGTCATTAACTTTGTTTGAAATTAGAATAATCCTGCTTTTATTTTATCCTATCTAAATACTCCCTTATATCCTTAAATATAATATCTATTTACCAAATTTGATTAGATAAAAAATGTTAGTTAAGTTAGTTCAATTGATGTAATGTTACCATTGTATCATAACCATTAACATTCATTTTCTCCCTCTCCTGCTAATTAATTATTGAGGAGCATTGAAAGGTGTAATTTGGGGGGAAAGTTGATAATAATTAGAAAGAAGTCTTATTTCAAGAAAAAATTCACCTCCACATATAGATCTTATATTTTAGACTTTGTTTCCATATTTTTATATATTCTCCCTTGTAGTTAATAACTCTATATATGAGTTATATTAAATCAACTTAATTACCACCCTTTCCTTTGTTCAACATTTTTTCCTTTGTTCAACAATAACACCTCATTAAATGAATTAAGTTGCCAATTTGGGAAAAAAAAACTAAATCAAAGTCATCCTGATAAATTAGGCATAGCTCTAGCATTATTGTAAAGATAGTCTCATTAATTTGTATAAATTACCGCATTCCATTTAAATTATTTTTAAAAAAAGACATTTGGACTAAAATAATTTTTGCTAGGAAAGACAGGTGGACAAATGGAAACATTTCAATTGATGGTTTTCATTTGAATTTTGAGTGATGTGAAGGAAGACACTTGGACCAATCTAAAGAAGCCAAGTAGACCAATAGAGGGTTAGCCATGACTTTTAGAGAAGGGTTAAATATCATTCTGGCCAATAAACAATTTTAAAACGGTCAAATTGGCCAAAGAACAATAAAAGACTCATTCTGGCCAAAGAACAATAAAAATGGTTCATTTTGGCAAATAAACTACTTGAAAATACCAAAATAACTCTTAAGACCCACATTTTCAAAAATTATTTTAATTGTGTCCTAAGGGTTATTTTGGTATTTTCAAGTAGTTCATTGGCCAAAATAATCATTTTTATTGTTTTTTGGTCAGAATGAGCCCTTTTATTGTTTTTTGACCAATTTGACCCTTTCAAAATTGTTTATTGGACAGAATGATATTTAACCTTTAGAGAATATATTAGATGAGACGTGGAACCCTTAGTGAGTTAGTGTAACTCACCTCTCTCTTTTACGTTTATCAGTGAAGGTTTTGTGAGAATAAGAATACCATGATAGAGTCAAGGTTTTTGTGTTTAGAAGTATTTTTTTTGTAATTGCTTAAATTTGTCTAAGGCTTATTAGACTAGTTATGGTTTTTGGGTTGACCTACGCGTAACGCGCTGGTCACGACTTAAATTTTTGGTTGGGATATTATATACTCCCTCTGGTCTCAAATATAAGATCTAATTGACTTTTTTGAAAAATCCTAAAAAAAAGCAAAATAAGTTAATTATAAATTGATTTATCTAATTTTTCCCTTAAACTAGTTAATTTTACTTATAAACTAATGGATAATCTAAAAATATATCAAATATGTCATGATTTAATAGACTATTTTGCAACCTTAACCTCTCCAAAAAATAGTTATCTAGGTACTATATTTAGGACCGGAGGTAGTATTAGTCATATTACAACAAAAAATTAACGGCCAAATTTAGACTGAAATATATAGAAATAAAACAATAAATTCCTGGAACTTCCATAAATAATAAGGTAATCGATCATGAGTCATGGGGAAAATATATTACTTCATCTGGTCTAAAATATAATACATATTTATCTAATTTGAGTAAATTAAAGATGTTAGTTACCTTAGTTATTTTGACAAGTTTTTCCTAAATCACCACAATCATCTAACTTAACTTACCCTCCCCTCTTTTACTTGATTATTATTGAGAGACATCAATAAGATTAGTGGAAATATCTATTTTAAATTCAAATTAACATTTTTAAATTTTTAATTTAATTAGATGTAGTGGGATACACAAGTTTACTAGCTAAAATAGGGGTGGATGTGTGCAATGGCTCTATAAGTTCCCTCCCCACGGAGGAGGTTAATTAATTTATCTAAATAAAAAAACATTCTTATTTTCGAGATAATTTTTATTTTAACAATAAAATTTGACAGCTAAGTGTCTCTGTTTTATACTTGTCGTGATTTGATCATAGTAAGTGAATTAAATAAGGGCCTAAGCAGATTCCTTAATCTCTATTTTCAAACTTACTTCTAATATAATAATTAAAGGCACCTTTCAATCAATCATTATCTTCATTGCCATATTCCTTTTAAAAAAAAAAGATAATGCCTTAAATCTTAGGCCCTATTTTCCTTCCCTCTTCACATTATTACTTTCTTATTAATAATCAATCAATCAAATCAATGTAATTCACTTACTCCAATACCATATCACTCCACTAGTAATAATTAATTTGAGTAGATAATGTAATTTAACTTTTACGAACAATATGTTGTTATGAAATATGATGAGCTTTATTTTATCCTCTTGAAAGGTTTAACTTTTTTTAAATAATTACCTATACTATTTTATCAAAGATAATTCTATCTAAAATTGTGTGTCCTTTAGTATGAGTATTTATTCTAATAAGAATTCAAATAATAATTTACTAGAATACGAGGAAGTAGCTCCTTTTATCAAATCATACTCTTGTTACTAAAATATTGGTTACGTTGAGATGGCTACTCATAATTAAGCCGTAGAAATTTTAATATCATTTAATATTACTATTAAACAAGTGTATTGGAAACTAAACCACTTAGCCCCACGACATATCACCAAACGGCAACCTTATCCCCCAAAACGACCCCACGCCTTGTCCTCCACGGACCTCTGTCTTTTTTATTTATTTATTTTGGATAAAGTCACGTCTATGCCTATGCATTTGCATCCTTATCACTTCACTTTACATTTGATACATCACACTAAATCAACAATTTTTTAAAAAAATATAGGCTGGTTATAAAATAGATAAAAAATAATAAATTACTAATTATCATTTTGATTTCTCTCATAAACATCAGATTTAATTTTGAGTGGATCGAGCCATAACATAAAATTTCAATTAAATTAGACTATCAGTCTACTCCCTTCGTTTCGTAATATAAGAGCCGAAATTTGTATGGTTTTGGTTCAAAATATAAGAGTTCGTTTCACAATTCACATACTCTCCTCATTTAATGCATTGTTCCCTACTTTGTCACTAACTCTCTTTAATATTTATTAATGTTTATGTATTTTTTTCTACAAGTATAATAAAAAATATGGGTAATATTAGAAAAAAGAGCATTAACTTCAGACATTCAACAAACTTTCACAAGTTTTTTTAAAAAACATTTTTTGGCAGTTGTGCTCTTATATTGTGGATTCGAGAGAATATTTTTTTTTAAAAGTAGACTTATGGTATACTTTGACAATAATACACTTAAAGGTAATTAAAGTGCTGGCCACGGAATGATCTCAATGTTCAAGAATGAAATTTGAACTCCTAACCACTTAAATGACTAAGTGAAGAACCACTAAGGCCACACTTACTTGATTATCGGTGTAATTTTTGTTAATGCATGCACATACAAAGATAGATTTTAAAACTGGACTTGAATTCAGATATTTAAGTGTGACGGATTACATTGTCATCATGTCATTAAGAAGAAAGTTTTTTTTTGAACTGCATTGAGACTAAAGTTGACAATTAGTGTTTCTTGTGTTCCAAAGACAAGCCGGAAACAATTGCTAAGGACCAAATAAAATAACAAAACTCATATAGAGTGAACCTGACAAAAAAAGACACAAAAACATCATTTAAAAACACCATTATATGGGCACCAAACATAATTTGTTATATGAATTATGAAATAAATTCAACGCAAATTTAAGACTGTTTCAATATTTATGTTTTATTGATTGTAATTTTTCTTGGTAAAAAATATATGTAGTTTTTAGTATGTACTGTAATTAGAAACCTTAAATAAAGTTAAAAGACCTCTCTTTATTCAAAATTGACTATCCCTAACATACATAAAACGGACTCTCTCATATTTCCTTGGGTCTTCCAAGACATGTAACATTAACTCAATTGTAATATTTTAAAGCAATTCACTAAACATCTTTTGACCCCTAATAAGTCAATTTGATGTTAAACTCTTGGAAATTTCATGAATGAATGGAGCAAGACATACAAGGAGTTGTGTGTAGATGTGTGCAGTGCTCGTGCATACTCACCCTTTGTATCAACAACACATGGTGAAGTCACACTCCTACACATCACCAAACAGCATATGCCCAATGCCCCCAGCATCTATATATCTCCCCTTCGCATATCCTCATCTTTACCCATTCCCTCTCTCCTTCTCACATATTCTCAATCTTCAACAATTACTCCCCAAAGAATATTCCCCACAAAATCCCTTAAATAGTCAAAATTATCAAAACCCATCATCCCCTCCTATATATATACACATTCCAAAAACCATCAAGTCCATAACACTCTCTCTCTCTCTCTCTCTCTCTCTCTCTCAAACACACAAATTCTAACCAAACCAATATTTCAATTCTTAAGAATTATTCATTTGAGTATAAGTTTTCAACTTTATTTATTTTTATAGCTCAAATCAATAATGGGTATGGCTAGAAAGAAGAGGGTCACAGACCCACTTGACGACGAAGCTAAGGCTCGTCTCGTCGGAGCTGATCTCCGGCAACTCAGCTACGGCAGCTCCGGCAGCGAGCATTCCGGCGACGGCGACGGCGCCGGCGACTCACCATCTCTCTCTAAACTCATTACCAATTTCATGGAAGACGACGACGGCGAGTGTGATTCTCCGGTGACCGAGTTCCACGCCGACCGGGATGAACTGGAAGGCGACAAATCGAGCATTATCGCTGATATAATTGCCCAATTGGGTGTCTCGAACAACGTTGATCCTTACCGGAAAATGATGGTGGAGGACGTTTCGGAGGCGACGGAGAAATTCGAGTTTTTCCGGCGAAACGTTTCTGTTTTCCGGCGAAACGTGATGGCGTTTTTAAGGGAGAAAGGTCACAATGCGGCGATTTGTAAAACGAGGTGGGATAATTCTGGTGGGGTCACCGCCGGGAACTATGAATTCATCGAAGTGATAGACTCCGATCACCGGAGGTTTTTCGTCGACGTGGAATTTTCCGGCCAGTTTGAGATTGCCCGGCCGACGAGGAATTACTCGGAGATTGTATTGGCTCTGCCGGAGATTTTTGTCGGCACGGCGGAGGAGCTGAAGAGGATTGTTCCGGCGATGTGTGACGCCGGGAAGAGGGGTTTTAGGAGCAGAGGGCTGTCTGTTCCGCCGTGGAGGAAAAACCGGTACATGCAGAACAAGTGGTTCGGGCCGTATAGGAGGACTGTGAACCCGGTTCAGGGGAATGCCGGTTCGGTTGGTGTTGCGGCAGTGGCCGGAGTTAATTGTAGATTGGTTGGATTTGAGGGTATGAGTTCCGAGGTGGTTAGACATAATGGTGGTGTTTTTGTTAGGACTAGATAATTTCATAATTTGGGTGGCTAATTTTGTAAAATAGTTTAGGTCATGAAGGGTAATATGAGAAATCTATGGGCCTTTTGTTTTTTGCGGAGTATCATGTAAAGAAAAGGAGGGGAAAACCTTTTCTTGCTACCTAGTAGGCTAGTATTTACTCCTTTATCAAATTTTCATTTTAGTACTAGTTGTTTTTTACCACAACTAAATGTTAAAATTTTATTTTCTTACATTTCATATTTTTCCTCCATTGACTGAGAGTCAAATTTCAGCTCCCAAAACAAAAATGAGCGATCTGATTAGAAAATCTCTCTAAGGATAAATTATAGGAGCAATTAATTGGCCAGTTTTTTTTAATTCTATCATATTGATATAATTAAATTAGTTTTTGACCAAAAAAATATTTTAAATGTGTGGAATGGACCATTTATCTCTAAAATATATAGAGTGCTTATTTCAAAAAACTTGTTAGCTTAAAGCCTCGTAAGTTACCTATAAAACAAAATCGGGTAGTTTTATAAGCTTTAATAAAGTGCTATAAGAAGTTGTATTAGCCCTAATTAACTACTCTGTGGAGTATTTTTTTAAGATATCTACCTGTTTTGACGCTACTTGTAACTAATCAATTAAACTTGTTACCTCATAATATTTAAGTAATTGTTGTGGTTGCATATATAAGCTTCAAGTTCGGGTTGTCTAATTGAACTAGAACAACTCATATCCAATTAGTCTAAACCCTTGTAGTATAACTATTTTCAGGTAATGCTAACAATATAAGTGAAAAGTTACATAATGAAATTGTAGTAAAGAAATTAATTTAAAGATTCAATTAAGAGATAAAATTACATAAAACATTCAACCAAAAAATAAATGTAAAATAAAATCACAAATTAGGTTTAACTTAAAATTTTATTTTCTCCACTATAGATTGATTTTTATTATGTAAAATAAAATCACAAATAAAAAATAAATATAACAGGGAGTGGATAAATTATGTAAATCATAACGGAGCAGTGCATGCGGCGAATCCAAAACGTTTGTTGTATTAAGCTGCGAATGGGAGGCTGGATATGGTGCCAACTCGACCTGACTGAAACTCCTAGACCTGTCTATATTCATCAGGGACAAACAAGTGGGACCCACCGGAGTAGTGGATTAGTAATTACTACTCCCTCCGGTCCTATTTATAAGTCGTTAACCGCCACTAAATTTTGATCCTTAATATAAGTCACCAACTAACATTAACTAACTCATTTATTAAAACTTCCCCAATATACCCTTAGCATTGGAAAATGAACATTGGAAGATGAGAAGAGAGAGAAGATGGAAAAGACACATGTATACTTATAAAGATGAAAAAGGTAGTAGGTCATAGTAATGAAGGTGAAAGAGGCAAAAATGGAAAAGATAAAAAAATAAGACCAATTTAATGACTCAACTTCCATTAACATTCATTCCTTGGTATATACAATTTGGGCGGTTGATGTATAGATAGGACCGGAGGGAGTATTATCTTCTCTTGGAGCAAGAGAAATAGCCTGATGAGACGAATTTGATAGGGTGTAGTAGCTGACGTGGAATCTGAGACACAATGTATCATTTTTTTATGTGAATGTAATGAAATAGACACAATGTATCATTTTTTTATGTGAATGTAATGAAATAGTGTGTGGCTCTGGTCTGGTTTAATGAGCGGCAAGTTGGCACCCAAATGGTTGACCCACTCCACCAATTTTGTATACCATTCATTAGAATGGGCCTGATTATAAATAAAGGTTTTGGATAAGGTTTTCTTACAATCCCCACCTCTCCAAAGAATGTTGTCAAAGTGGAACCAGAAGGTGAATTAAAGAGGGCTTCAAGTCACTGTTCACTCGATGGGTCGCTTAGACCAATAGTTGAACCAATGATAACCGTCAAGTTGACATATGAAGTAGTTGATGATTGAACCAATCTAAACGTTTGATCCGGCACGACTCTTACAATATTACCTTCCAATATACCTAGTACATTTATTAATAAGGTCGAGGATATCATTAGTTAAATTTTGTGTCATGTTCAAAACATCATTTTAATCATATTCATAGTCGTTCTCGCTCTTATCTAATTATTTTTTTATTGGGAATCAAAATGGAATATTTGACAATAACAAAAAATGTCATACATTTTTACTAACATCTATTCTTTAATCAAACTAAGCCTTATATGTTAAGGTATATTATGTACCAAATTCAAAAACTCAGACATAACCTACAGAATGTTCTTGGAGTTATTTGGATTATTATTGCACCTAGAACAAAAATAGTGTAGTAAAATTTAGTGGTAAAATGTGAATCCAAAAACAATTTAGTGGTAATTAAAATGAGGTATTCGCTGATACTATATATCAAATGTGTTACTCCCCCAATTCCAAATGTAACATTAAGGCAGTCCTGTTCCAGAAAATAAGACACTTTTCTACTTTCTTTTTTAGTTTTTCATAAATTATCCTTATTGATACTTCTCAATGATAAACATTCAAGAAGTTAAGAGTAGAAATAAAGGTAGATTATAAGATATACATTGCAATATTATGTTATTTTGACTAACTTAACTAATATAATTAAATTAAATAAATACTGTTTTATACTCCCTCCGGTCCTAAATATAAGACCTAGATAACTTTTTTTTGAAGATGTTAAGGTTACAAAATATGTTATTAAATTATGACATATTTGATATATTTGTAGATTAGTTATTAGTTTATAGATTAAATAAACTAGTTTAAGGGGAAAAATTAGGTAAATCAATTTATAATTGACTTATATTTTGCTTTTTAAGGATTTTTCAAAAAAAGTGAACTAGGTCTTATATTTAGGACCGGAGGGAGTATTTAAGAACTGCAGGAGTATTCTAGAAACCATGGTGAAAAGAATATCGATTCATGAATTATAATATAAGAATATATCTTTATTTTGATAGCCTGTTCAATGAAACTACAACAGCAAACGGATAAAATCAATTCCTTCAATAGCATACATAATTTATATACTTTTTATATAAAAGAAATTTAACTGTTCAACGTAGAGAATTGACACGCTTATTAATCATGTTAAAAGCTCTTTCTCTCTCTCTCTACTTAGTTTCACGACCAAGACAGCTTATTATAGTTCTATATATATCAAGTACTAGTATAATTTATTTCTTGATTGAGAATATAATGTGAATATGATATGACCCATATCATATTCACATTATATGGGGTCGTTTGGAGGGATAAGTTTTGCCATTTAATTGTGTTCGATCTTTAGGGTCAATTGATATTTTAATACAACTATTTTATATACTACTATTGAATCAGATTCTTAATACATTATCTAATAACCTAATTTGGAGTAACGTTTTAGTTTAATTAATGTTTTATAAAATTTAAACCTGGATTATGATTTTAAAAGAACTGATCCATTTTTTTCACTAGAACCAACTCTTATTGATTGCCACATGATGCCTTTTTAAACAAATTAAAATGGCTGGATCAAGTTTCAGTTTTCAGTCCAAAAAAAAGTTTCAGTTTATATTTTAACAAGATCGTCACCATTTACTGAGAAACTAAGCTTTTGACACACACAAAAACGCACAAGTTTTAGAAGGATAAAGAAGACTAAATCCATTAGGATGAACGTATATGTGGCATTGTGTCATATTGTGTATTGGATAACCATATCAGTTGGGATACTTCTTATATTATTAGGAGATGTTGATGGGGACCCGCCGGTTTGATGGCGAAATATTTTATCGTATTGAATTTAATAACTTGGAATCTTTTCATAGTTTCAAAATAAAATTGACTCTATGTGAGGCCATATTTTAGGTTATTATATGTGTGTGTGAGAGAGAGAGAAAGGTAATGGAACTTAAAATTTACTACATATAAGTCTTAGCTTGAAGTATGTTTAGCCCATGACTAGTGTTTAATCGAACCTACAAGATTTGTTTGTGAAAGTGTTTAATCAAACCTACAAGATTTGATTGTTAATAATACATTTCTTAGGACTTCTAATAAAGTAGTAACGTTATTTTGAATTGGGAGTTATTCAGTTTTATAATCATATAATATGCGACACACTGTAAAATTCAGTTTTTTTGTTGTTTTTTATCACAAAATGGTTGTCTCACACATAAAAATCATGGGGTATAAAAATAAGAGTAGATTTTGGTAAAGATGGTTATGTTAGAGCAAAATGGTTAAGAAGCGAAACATATCTCCTTTCGAAATGATGTATGTTTCACTTTGAAAAAAAATAGTACCCCTCATATCGTTGAGATCAAATTAAACTAACAAACTAAATGTTACGTTGTTGTTTATCCCTTTCTTTAAAGAGCATAAAAATTTAGAGAAGAAGTCTAATCGGCTGGCAAGAAAGTATACGTGGCAATGCTTGATAATATGGATTAGATAAGGTTGAAGAACTGGGACCATTGATATGAATGAAATTGATTATGGCAACATGTAGTGTCGGTCAAAATCTCATTATGCTCATTTTGCTTCATGACTTTGAATCATAATCTGTTGTCTTGTTGGTTCATTAAAAACTATTTTAAAATATAAAACAAGCTTACCAGAGAAAGAAATCCAACATTATACTTATTATCATGTAACTTTTTTTATCCATGATGAAGGTATCCCCTCACTCGACAAGTGAGAGACTAATTCCCCGCTGATTTGTAGGCACCTCAAATAAGGGTGAGACAGTTGGTCTGAGAGATTTAATGTTTCCCCATACCCAACGCCAGGGATCGAACCCCAGACAATGAGTCTTTGCCACTCAACCACACACCTCAGGTTTATTATCATGTAACTTTGAATGTGATTAAAAGAGAACTTGTTGGTAGTGTCACTTTAATTTGTGATGCTTGGATGTGGTCCAAGCCTTAGTCTTTCATTGACGTATATTTGTGGCGTGCTGTATTGTGGCATGCAAAACTTCGATCTAAATCTTTCTTTTGTTCAGATGTATAATAATTAGATAGAAAAGCTATATTTAGATCGAGTAGTGGTTCAAAAATATTTATTAAACTGTTAATGAAATCACATTATTATATGAAATTAAAAGTTATTAGTTAAAGTGCGAACTTAGCTTGACAAATAGCTATATGATCCACAGCAGTGTAAATTAAGATGGAAGAGAAAGTTACATTAAATACTCACCGCGACTTTCTTTTTTGTTATAAAAATATTTCTGAGATGATTGATCTGCTATTTTCTTTTTCTTAGAAATTACTATTAAGTTGAATATTTGATAACCCCGAATTTCATCATCTAATTAAGATGCCCCTAGAAGGTAGAAGAAGCATGTATAAGAAATGAAACTCACGATTGTTTCATCTAATAGATAGATTTGTAACATTTGCATAACAACTAATAAATCAATTTAATTTGATTAAGACATGAAAATAAAACAAATCAGTCATCAAGTAATACAACAGTTTGATTTTGAAATAATGAAGTGACGTCTAAAGTTAATAAAATAGCTAAATTAAGATGGAGGATAAAGTTACATTAAATACTCACCGCGACTTTCTTTTTTGTTATAAAAATATTTCTGAGATGATTGATCTGCTATTTTCTTTTTCTTAGAAATTACTATTAAGTTGAGTATTTGATAACCCCGAATTTCATCATCTAATTAAGAAGCCCCTAGAAGGTAGAAGAAGCATGTAAAAGAAATGAAACTCACGATTGTTTCATCTAATAGATCTGTAACATTTGCATAACAACTAATAAATCAATTTAATTTGATTAAGACATGAAAATAAAACAAATCAGTCATCAAGTAATACAACAGTTTGATTTTGAAATAATGAAGTGACGTCTAAACTTAATAAAATAGCATAGCCAGTTGCTTCAGAGATATTTTGCAATATAACACAAGTGTAATTAAGTAACATATATAAGTAAACTAGCGATATCTAACGTGCTTTACACGGGAAAGAAAGACAAATAAAAAGACACAATAAAACATCTGTAGATATATATTAGGCCAAAAAGATCATTATAATGGTGACATTAAAGATATAAATTTTTAAGGCAAATTGATATCAAAAAAATATGTGACCCAAATAAATTCGCCCAAGAAAATAAAAAATATATACCTCAAATAAATTCGCACAAGAAAGTAATCACATACAATAGTAATAGAGAATGTCAATCACTGCACTAAAAATTTGCTCATGAACAATATCTCTTGCTGTTTTGTCTTGGAATTAATCCTAGGAAGTTCATAAAGACACACCAAATATTAAGGACCTTATCATACATTTTAATTATACATTTTAATAATTTAATAATTAATTAATTTAATTATTATTTTATTAGTATTGTTTATTTAATAATAATAAATATAATAATATAATAAATATATTAAATAATTAAAAAATTAAAAAATTCCACCAAATCACTGTTCATTGACTGTTATCTCCCGTGCTTTGCACGGGAAAGATAGGCAAATAAAAAGACACAACAAAACATTTGTAGATATATATTAGGCCAAAAAGATTATCATAATGGTGACACTAAAGATATAAATCTTTAAGGCAAATTCATACTAAAAAAAGACACACCAAATATTAAGGACCACTGTTAACTGTTTGGATAATTAAAAAAATATTACTTTTTAAAAATAAAGTAGTTTGATTGGACAACAAAGGAAAGGTTTTATAAAAGGAGAGAGAAAATAAATTAACTTTTCTGATAATTTTGACGTGGGGAGAGCACAATGAAGAGAAAAAACAACAATTTTTTCATTTTAAAATATAAGATTTTAAATATAGCTATATATATATATATATATATATATATATATATATATATATATATATATATATATATATAAATATAATAAATATAAATATAAATATAAATTATATACAAATGCATATAAACATGTTGATGGGACAGAAGCAGCTCCCTTTAATTATTAATATTAATATTAATATTAAGTAATAATTATTAATTAATTATTAAAATTATTAAAATTATTAAATATTAATAACTATTATATATTACAAACATTAATATATTAAGGGCGAAGGCCCATTTTTGTTACTCAACTATTGGGATTGAATCATAAATGGTACACATCTATTGCACAGTACAAAAATGATCCTCATCTATTGGGTAGTGGTACAAAAATGATACTCCAGTTAAATTTAACGGTGCTGGCCGTTGGTTTTGTCCAAGTGGGATTGTTTTTGACAACTATACCCACGTGGCATCTGACTGGGTAATACACATGTGATTTTCATTAAAACTTAAATACACTAAACAAAATATAAAAATGCCAAAATAACCTTGGGACCCAATTAATATAATTTTTTGAAGATGTGGGTCCCACATTTAAAAATAAAAAACTCTCACCCCACCCCCACCCCACCCCTCCCCTCTCTCTCCTACCCTCCTTCCCTCCCACCTTTCTCCCTCCGTGCAAACCACCACCAACACCCACCACCCCATAAAATCAAACCACCACCACATAAAACCAAACCCCCACCTCACATTCATCTTAAAACTGAACCACCACCTTACAAAACCATTACCTCGCATTCACTTCATAAAACTAAACCAACGACTTAGGCCAAGGCACCCCCACCTTCTCTGTCGTCGCCGGCAACTCCGTCAGCATAATGTCCCTCCTCGGCTTGGCCACCGGCACCGCCAAAGCTGGGGCCTTAGAGTCCACCACAGTCGACAACAATGCACCGACGCTGAAGTGATCGATGCCTTCGACTTCTCGCATGGGAGGAGGGTTCCGCCGGAGTTCTTTGAGGATGGGTTTTGCATTGGAGCTTTTCATGCAATGGTGAAGGTTGTTAGTGTGGTGGGTGGTGCTGGGAATGATGGACACCTTGGATCTTCACTGTTGCTGCTAGCTCCAAGAGACATTTATTCAATCATGTGTTCTTGGTGACTAGAGCCGATTACGATGAATTTGAGAGGGAGGGCGTGACGGAGAACTGGAGAAGGAGGTTAGGACTTAGGATTTTGGAGAAGGGGTGGTGGGTGTTGGTGGTGGTTTGCACGGAGGGAGAAGGGTTGGAGGGAAAGGAGAGAGAGAGGAGGGGTGGGGGTGGGGTGGGAGTTTTTTATTTTTAAATGTGGGACCCAAATCTTCAAAAAATTATATTAATTGGGTCCCAAGGTTATTTTGGCATTTTTATATTTTGTTTAGTGTATTTAAGTTTTAATGAAAATCACATGTGTATTACCCAGTCAGATGCCACGTGGGTATAGTTGTCAAAAACAATCCCACTTGGACAAAACCAACGGCCAGCACCGTTAAATTTAACTGGAGTATCATTTTTGTACCACTACCCAATAGATGAGGATCATTTTTGTACTGTGCAATAGATGTGTACCATTTATGATCCAACCTCAATAGTTGAGTAATAAAAATGGGTCTTCGCCCATATATTAATAATTTAATAATCCAATGTTTGATTTATATTTATAATTAATTAATTAGTAATTAATTAATTAATTAATAATTATTAAATTAATAATTTAATTATAGACTATTATACATTTTAATTATACATTTTAATAATACATTTTAATAATTTAATAATTAATTAATTAGTTTAATTATTATTATTATTATTTTATTATTTATTTAATAATAATAAACAATAAATATAATAATATAATAAATATTCAATGATTAAATAATTAAAAAATTTCACCAATTCACTGTTCGTTGACTGTTCATAATGAACAGTGATTTGGTGAAAAACTTTTATATTATATATTGATGATGATTGATGATATTGATGTTAGTGCAGATATTATGAATATAATATTGATTTTATAACTAATGATGTATATTGTTCATTATCTCTTTACAAGAGTCACATATGCTTCGTTCTTATTCAAACATTAAAGATGAATGACTAATGCTTTAAATTTTGCCCCTAAAACTAGTATTATGAAAATATTAGTTATTCTAAATTATTTTTTAAAGCAATGGCTGGCCAAACGAGGGGAACCTGTTTCTCTACTTGTTAAAATGGTGAGTATATATAGAGACCTAGTTATATTTATACTGTATACAGCATAAATCTCATCTAGATGATTACTAGTCTTTGATTAGACCGAATTTAATATGTTTAAGCATGTGCAATTGAACTTAATTAGTGTGATTTAATTGTTATATTTGATCATTATTGGTGATTTTATATGCACATGCTTCTATGAGGTTAAGTGGAAAATATTAATCTTATTACTTGCATTTTAAGAAACCAAGGGTATTTTGGTCATTTTGACTATGTGTGCTATTTTATTTGTAGGGGGTCCCACGTGGGCCCCACACGCCCTTGGGAGTGCTTAGGTGGCAAGGAGGAGGTTAGGTGGCAAAGGCAAAGGTATAAGACAAAAATTACTCATTTTGTCAAAAACAAGAGATTGACTCATTACCAAAAGGGGTAAAAAGGGCTCTAAATTCAAATTTTGAGTTGTTGAAGCTTCATTAAGGGCAAAAAGGGAAGCACAATGGAGAGGAGAAAAAAGAGGAAGCTTGAGAGGATGGATCTAGACATCATTGAGGCCTCATTCATTCACATTTTCCCTTAATTCTCAAAATACCCTTCCTCCCTCACTAACACTAAACCTCTTGGCCTTTTACAAGTACACACACACTTAACCCATAGCCTTGGCCGAATTTGACAGTCCATTTACATCCCTAAACACCTCATTAACTCATCTAAACACTCATATAAATATCTCCTAACTTCATTAATCAAATCACCACTTTATGTCCATCTTCTTCATCTTCCATTTCCTCTCAACTTTCCCAAAACCCTAACCACCATCTCCATTTCGTGATTTTCACTTCTCCCATGGCCTCCTCACCACAAAGTCCTCTCTTCTCCTCCATTCTCATGCGTGGCTAAGTTCCATAATCTCCTTCTTCAAAGGAAAGTGTGCTTGAAGACATAAAACAATTCGGCCTCCATGCATTTGTATGAGTGATTTTGTAAATTGCAAGCTAAATTCATCTTGTGCCTTGTGATTCTCTTGATTTAGGTTTCACTAGGTTAGAATACTTATCTTTTAGGTGTTCTATTTCACTTTAGCTTGTGATTTCTCTTTCTAGGGTTCATGTATGAAAACCTATGGCTTATTCTTTTGTAACTTCATAAGACATGTATGTGTGATTAGCTTATATATGATTTTATGGAATGAATGATTTACTTAGATGCTAGATCTAGTTCCTAATGTTGCCTAAGGTGTATGTGAGAAATGGAAAGGGCAATTAGCTTGATTATTCTAGTTAAACTCTTTTAGATTTCTTTAGATTAAGAGATCTTGAGAATTTAATTAGAATCTATCAAGATTTGCAATTGCATGAGGTCTAATTCATCAAGAAGCACATGAGTACAATGGAGAAGGAGGTTTCTCATCTCAATTCCATCTTCTCAATTCGGTTATATAGTTATTTTAGTTGTTAATTGTAGTTTGATTAGTATAATCATCATTCTCAACCAATTGTTAATTTGCGTGACATATTAAACTTAGCACTTGCAAGATTTTGACCTAAAATTGAGAAAAGACTCTTACTATCACTAGCTACTAATGTATTAGTATTGAATTGAATATTGATTAATTCCTAAGGCGACATAGGGTTAAATCAGTCTTGAATTGATTTTATTAAGAATCTTACAGTAGATGTAAAATAAAAATAAAATTCAGATTGTATAGACTAGACTTAGGTGGTCTATATATAACTAGCTCTCACTACTCATCTATGGAAACTGGTTCTCAAACAAGGCAAGGTGCAATTTCATGATCCATCGTATCATTATAATCCAAAAACATGGAATGAATTAAGTAGGGAGATTAGAATTAAGTAGGGAGATTAGTTAGAGGTTCAATGGAAAAAAAGATAATTAAGATGAGGTCATACAAATTGTAAATTACAACTTCTTAACTTTACAATAACAACTTTTGACCTGGTGATTACAACTCATGCGATTTCATCATAATTATCTTTCTTTCACGGTATCTCTAGTTAATTCTCCCATTTAAGTAGTTGCTCACTTGGTGTCTTAGCTTGGATGCCAATATGCTTGGTTAACTTTATTAAACTTAGTAAAAGACCACAAATCAATATTTAAGATGCAAATCTACACATAAAGTATTTATGAATGTGTATTTGATACCATAAATTTATTTCAGATGCAAAAGTATACTCAAACTTTTAGAAATATAACAATTTCAATTCATAGATAAAATTGTTAACAGGTTACTTTTCTAAATGGATTATATGTGACCACCCCATAAGTATGTTTTAAATTTTAAATGGAAATCGTAGAATTCAACCATTTAATAGATGCTAACTTGTTAAGATTAAACAACCATTGTGTCTTAGCTTCCATTTGATTTGACTTTTGAAACAAACGTTTACATTGATTAAACCAAGCGTATTATCCAATTGATTCTAAGTATCTATGTGGATGGATAAAGGGGTGACATAAGTTTAATTGGTATGACAATTAATAATACGGGAATCAAACATGTTATTGTTATTTTATTGAATTTACTTAAAAGACTGTTATTATGGATGGTAGTGGTGAACGGGTAGTGAAGTGAAGGAGCATGTGGAGCAGGTGAGGTTTGCTCTAAGACAATGATAGATTGTAAACTTTTTTTACTAGGAACAAGTAATTTTTAATGATGACAATTTCTATTTACAACATTGGTAAGGTACTTAAAATATGATAATCTCTTAACAACTATGACTCAAACATAAGTTTATCAGTTATGAATTGTGATTGTAAATATGATTGGTTTAGATAAATCCTTATAGACGGGCCGCTTTCAACAACTTTGGAAAGTTCAAATTTATTGGGCCAATATTTTTGGTCTTAGTAGAAGTTGTGAAAGAAGCCCAATAATAATGACTTGGGTGGCTGCGGCAAGATGTCTAAAGTGTAAAGCATAACGGAACAATTCAAACTTCATGCCTTCATGGGCCTTCCCAAAACTTTTGCACAGCACAAAAATTTCACAAATCAGTCTTTACTTCCTAATTATAACTCTTTAAATCTTAATGTCGCGTTTCAATGCATTACAGGTACACATTTGTGAAAAAATAAAACAAATGTAGAATAATACCTCGAAACTTCTCCCAAGCTCAAATCAAACTCATTTTGTTCATATATATATTCTGTTTCGTAGTTTGGACAAAATTCATGCTTAGGTTAGCTTTATACTTTTTTTTTTTGGTGAAAGCTTAGCTTAATACTTTACCCAAGAAGAAATGAATCGTGTTATGCTTCATACTCCTCCTTTTTCATAATTGATCGATTCGGGTCTAATTGATAACACTTTTCTCAAAAACGTTTTTGGCATTTTCATGTATTCATACTGTTAGAAATATTAGGATCATATTAAATGGGTTGTATCTTGTAAGTGGTTAATGACCCTATTGCTTATATAAAGGGTTCTAACCTAAACATTTTAGTGTGTGAGATTTATGAGAGTCTACACCAAGAGGGAGAGTTAACTTGGTCTCTCTCCTCATTACCCTAATGTTAGGGATTTGTTTTGTAAATTCATTTCCTCAATGAGGAAAGGTCATCACCTCTATGAGGGATGTTTTGATCTAGTCCAAGTGGATTAGAATATTGTTGTTGTTTTTGTATCCTTCTTCATCATCTATCAATATAAAGATTTGTTTAATTCTTCATTTTGTTCTCTTTCCCTACCGATTTCTCAACACATACTCATAAATAACCTTTCGCTTAACTAATCGAAATCTTTCTACTTGGTAAGACCAGCACATGTTAGTTGCGTAATGCTCTTTCTCTAACTTCAATTATTTTAACTTATTTTCAAAAAACTATTTTTTGGCCATAATTTATGCACTTGATATACTTGAGAAGTTTAAACTCATCACATCAAACCTTGGATTTAAGTTTGCTAGACTAAAGGAATTGTAGTCCTTATATTTCTTATTTTTTTCAAGTACAGCTTGGTATACATTTCATGCACTAAGCTTTAATTTTTAATTATCTTTTATAAGTAGGAGACAGGCGCTGCAAAAACTAGAAAGTTTTAATGCGAAATGTTATTTGGTTCATCTCTTGGGAGACCTAGAAAAATAGATGCCGGAAACTTTATGATGCAAATAACTATATAATTCTGACTGATGCTCACAAGTCATTTTGTAGAGAATATACTTGGATCGAGACCTCAATGAATTTTGTGATTTCTACGGTTGGAAACCTCTTCAAAATACTAATGAGGGTGATGATATCCCCAACAACCATATCAAAACTCCAAGTGACGCATGCGGATGTGAAGATGCCATAAGGATCGGAGGGGTATAGGTGGAGATATAATTTGCTTTGCAATAAACTCACCAACATGGCAACTTCCCTTTAGCAGTAGTTGGTAGCAATCCTAAATGGTCTAAACCTATGACAAGGGATATAAAAACGTTACGTTATGGTTTATTATTCATATAGTTTGGAGGTCATTGCTTTGTGTATTTAGGGTATGCTTTGAACCACCCTTTTAGTAACATAATGATTGATGATAATGGTTTAGTTATTTTAATGTTAATCGGCAAGTTTATAGTTATTCATTGAAGAAAATTGATTGTTTGTACTTGTTGAATAGTAGTAGTAGTATTATGAAATGTTATCCAGTCCTATTAATAACTTGCTTGGTAGACTTCACCAGTCCACAACTCCACATTGAATAATGAATTCTTTTAGGGGGTGGGGGCTATTGCTATTTTAACGTTATTATGCAAGCTGTGGAGTTGTTTGAGGGGAATGACACGTGTTCAAATTTTATGGCCCATCAATACTGTAGTGCCACGTAATCAGAAAGGAGCGTCACACCAACAATCATGGAATTGGATGCAGCGGAACATAACTACATAAGCTCTAGAGCAGCACGCTTTGTGCCAGCTGTTCACGCCACGTGGGACCCTCCCTCAACTGCCCTGTCACCCTACACTACTTATATCCTCTTAACCACATTCTCCTCCGTCTAATCATCCTACCTTATTTTCCAACCAAATTATCATTTCCTAAATAGTACTCTCTCCGATCCTAAATATAAGACCTAATTGATTTTTTCTAGAAAATCCTTAAAAAACAAAATAAGTTAATTATAAATTGATTTACCTAATTTTTTCCCTTAAACTAGTTTATTTTACCTATAAACTAATGGATAATCTAAAAATATATCAAATATATCATCATTTAATAACCTATTCAGCAACCTTAATCTCTTAAAAAAAAAGTCAATTAAGTCCTATATTTAGGACAGGTAGGATTCAATATTGTACATGAATGTCGTCTGAGTTATTAAAAATCAATCAACCTTATAATTAAGGGCTTGAAATTGCCTGGGATGGCAGCTTTTGATGAGTGGAAGTGGGGAATGACTAGTTAGAGGTACTGTAGTAAGTACTAGTGAGTCTACGCAGATATACATATCTGAACTGTAATGAGAACTTATCATTGACCCAAAATGTTATTTCTTTGATAGGTAAGGATTATTATGCTTTCATGTCAAGAGAAGTTGATGGGGATGGCAAACAGCCAGACACTTAAAAAGATAGCTTTAACATCAACACAAGGCTTGGTTTGGTTGTCTCTTCGCTTATTGATGCTATTAATATAAAAGCTCAGACATTGGCAAAAAGAAAAAGAAATTACAAAAGAAACAAAAAAGCTCAGACAAGGACTCTAATAATTGTGTGTAGTTTTTTGTTTTTATTTTTTATGTACGTGTAGTGCATTTTTTTTTTGACCATAATGTAGTGCATTTCATATCTATAAAAAACGATGGAGTAAAAATCTAAGAGCAAAGGCCGAGGAGAGGTCAAAATTATAAGATGGATACAATATATAATTCATAAAATTATCGACAGATTAAGAATACAAAATAATTTAATTTATTTGAGTATGTTAAGAAAATAAATTTAATCAATCATATTAATTGTAACATGGTCTTCTAAATATATCATTTTATAATCAATTAATTATATTAGTGTATAAGTTAATTACAATAAAGGAAAAACATATTTACATATTATACTAACACTAAGGGTGTATGGTATTTTGGATTTGGAGGAGAGAGGAGGGAAAGAAAAATTTTTGTAAGAAAATTTTTTGAAAATGGAAGAAGTGGAGTTGTAATGTTTTAAGAAATATAAAATGCAAAATAAAGGAGTTATATATATTAATTTAAAAATTTTAACCCCACTTCTCACATTGTAAACTTATGTCACAAAAATTTTATATTTGTCCATTTTCCCTCCCCCTCCCTTTGTATTAAACATACCTACTTGTTGTAGTTTTTGAGAAAACAAGTGACTGTTTCAAATACGAAAGTTCCACATTTTTAAGTATGAGAGGTTATAAGGGTATATAATATACCTTATGCCCTAGCACAAGTAAATGGGTCAAAAGAAGAGAAAGCCTAGCCCGTATAAGTATGGGTCACTGCGTGTAATTAATGGCAACTCCCCTAGTCTTAGTTCTTTAATCCGTGGCTCCATAGTCTCGCGCTGCTGCCAACACAACTTCCCAATATCAATTTCATCATACACGATAGAGGGAGTAACTAAATTTCTTATTGCACAAAGTTAAGTGTGAGTTGAATTCTTAGTACTCACTGGAGTTAGGGTAATGCCTTTGAGTTCAATTAGCGTTTAATTTAGAGATATACTCACAACAAGATTCTTACTTGATGATGAGATTTCATATCACAAAATTAAATCCATCATTTTATTTATTAGATCAACCTTTATTGATGACAAGAAGAGCATCTATACAAGTCCAGAAGAAATTAAAAACTGGAGAGGGCCATAGTTTGCTTCAGTCGCCATTCCCTTATGGCAAGAAATTTGCATGTGATTTGAATTATTAATATAAAGAGATAAATAAAGAGGTAGCTGTCAAAGGGAGTTGAGAAACGAGGTGGCCTACATGTGTGGAGTGTGAAATGAATAATACCCGCAAGCTTCGTTTTCTAATCTACAATCCTCTCTTCTCAACATGTTCTCCCAACACGTGACATACTTTTCTCTTCTCTCTTCCTATCATTTTTCCTATAGTCCAAAATTTTCTTCCCTCTTCCCACATTCCTCTCCATCCATTGTCGGCATCTTAATTACTCTTTCTATTCCCCACCCATTATTCTTCTTCTTATTATTGCCCCTTTGGTGTATATATACTATAAATAACATCCACCATCCTCAAATGTGTTAATCACTATTTTAAGCTAAATGATATTAAGAAACCATGAAATAAAACATACACATAACTCATAAGTTTGTGTTGCTGTATACACTACATATAAGCTTCATAATAATTAATGCTATTTAAAAAATATTTTAAGATGTTAGATGCATTAAAGTTAGTTCAAGTATCTGATATCCCATAAGTACTAATGATGCTTGATGTAGAATACCTTTTTATTACACAATATATATTAATCTTTATTATATAACTCATGTTTTCTTCGTAGTACTAGTTTTTTCTCACCTAATATCCCTATCTACAAAAGTACCTAACTGATTAACCAAAAACTTTGACGGGTGAATGTCGAGGGTAATTTTGATATAGTACAATAGACAATTAATGTTTACCAACTTTATAAATTTATGTAAAGTCATTTTTTTAATATGAATATGTAAAGTTTCTTTTGTAGGCATATTTTAGGAAATATGTTTGGTTGACGTTTGATCAAAACGCATGACACCTAACTCATGACTTACTGGAGTTTATCTTAATATATAACCTCTAGAACATCACAAGCAAACTCTTCCTTTCATAACTTTTGGATCCCTAACTAAATATGTAAATTTGTTGTCGGATACTTTTAGTTTTTAAGGTTTAATAATGAATTGAAGGAGGATTATTATTCATATACTAAGTATGTTTATATATGTGTAATACATATTGGCACATTGTATCTGCAACAAGGGAGAACATCCAATTAAATGATACTCGCACCTTTAATAATTTTATTCATGTCATTATATAATTTACTAAATTATATTTCATATATATGATTTCTTTCGAGATATACTCTCTCTATTCCAAAATATAAGGGTCAAATACATAACTTACGTTTAAAAACAAAAACTGTGGTTCAAAGCAATTATCATGTTAAATGGGTTTGAGACTGAGTGTGGGTAAGTAAAACATTCCAGCTTCATGAACAATAAATATATGAACACTTTAAGAGTATATTAATAGTTGTGCAAAGCACAATATAATATTTTTATTTAAAAACAGAAATGTCATGTTTTAATCCCGAAATCAATCATTAACATATGATCTAATTGACTTTTTTGAGAGATTAAATAAAAACAAAATAAGAAAGTTAATCATAATGTATGTTATATTTTATATATTATTAGTTTATAAGTTAAATAAACTATTTTGGAGAAAATATTTAGGCAAACGATTTTTAAGTGATTCACTTAGCTTTCACAAGATTATAAAAAAATGTCGATTCGGTCTTATATTCAAGAACAAATAATGATATTACAATTACAAATATAATAATAATAATTTATTTTTTTTTCATATTCATAGTTCTCCAAAATTCAAATCTTTTTTATCATTCTTTAAATAGTTAAGGGTATATTTTGATATGAAAGTTTTCACTCGAGAAGTATTTTAGCTCGCTCGAAAGCATATTTTGATCCAATTTTTCCTTAAAACATTAAAAAAAAGCAACTTGGCCCTTATCTGTAAAACTATTTATTGTCAACATCAATTTTTTAATAATCAATGTTACCTTTTTTAGTAGAATGGTTATTTTCACATTGTGAAACTTCCATGACATTTCTCATGTGGTTAAGCGACTCCTTTCACTTGCTTAATGTCTTTAACAATCCAATCAATTCTTATGTTCATCACAGAAATGAATATTTACCGAAAAAAATATCTCCCACGAAAATATATACTTCTTTAAATTATTGGGTGTATAATAACTGACACATAGTTGGTTTAGCTGTGTAAGGCCCTGTTAAATTCCCTGCAGTCTTAAATTCAATTTCTACAGGAGATGTTTGTGTATGTTGAGAGAGTAAACTACAAACCCTTAAACTAGATTAATTAATTGCTCAGATGTCTAGTAATAAAATCTAGACTATTAGCATGGCCAACTAATTAATATATACTTCCTTCATTACTAAATATAAGAGTTTGATGAATTTTTTATGAGAAGTTAGGTCACTTGTACTCCGTTAATCCCTAAATATAGGGTCACATTTAAAATTCAATTTTCATCTAATTATAAGACACTTATCTATTTTATTTCATCTATTTTTCTATCCTTCCTCAAAAAAGCCCTACACACACACACACTTTTTTACAAACAAATTGTATCCTCCACATTCTCATTCACTTCTAATTTGGTAAAGCATATAAAATTTCTTAATTTAACTATCACCTAAATCTCTCCAAATTTAGATTAAAGTGTCATTATAGTTACGGACCAACTAGGGAGTTTTTGACTCATAGACTAAGATATGATCCAATGAAATACAAAATACATTACAATTAAAATTTTTATTTTATTTCATTTATTTTTACCAAAGAAAAAATCAACTATCTCTCGTATGTTTAGGAACGAGTGAGTGTATAACTTTCACACTCATTGTAACAAAAAAAAAAAAAAAAACTTTCACACTCACCACACATGTGTGAGTGAATATGAATATATATTGAATATATTCACATGAAGAGAACACGTAAGAGAGAGAGAGAGTAAGAAGTCTCTGTATTTATTGTACCACTGTGGTACTTGTCTTCTTCTTCTTCCAAATTCTCAGAACCAATTCATTTCCAGTAATCAAACTTTTTCCAAACCCGTACGCTTCAGATCTTTCCATGGCAAAGAAGGCAGGCCTCTTGGACGCGGATCCAACGGTCACAACAACAAAGGCAATGGAGCTGAAGAAGGAACTACAAAAGCTGGTCATGTCAATCATTGAAGAAGATGAAAACGAGGGTCGTTTTGAGACTCAAACCATTGATGCCACCATTGAGACTTTGTTGTTGCTTAAGGAAGTTAAGTTAAGTGAGAAAACGACGTCATCTTCTTCGTTTGTGTTATGGTGTAAAAGTGGAGTGAGTTGTCCTGAGGAGTTTAAGTGTCCCATTTCTAAGCAGTTGATGAGAGATCCTGTCATCGTGGCTTCTGGTCAGGTTAGCGTGTTACAAGTTTTGTGAATTTTGAGGTTTTTTTTTTGTTTTGGTTTGTTTGGTTTTTGTTTAAGGTGTGGTGAATTTCTTGCCCGAAAATGTGTGTGTGTTTTTTTTTATTATTTCTGTGATGCAATTTGGAAATGTGATTTTGATATTATTGGTTTGATGGTTTGTAGGAAATTTTGCAGGCAAATTGCAGATTACTGTATGCTTTTTTTACTTTTTAATTTCCATGTGGTGAAATGCTTTCTCTTCTGATTGTTTCTCTGCTAGATAACAATTTGGCAGTAATTGATAAATGATGTTTTTTGTTCAAAATTTAATAGTTGAAATTGAAATGAAGTGAATGCAGCAGAAATGTATATATTGATGTATTTGAAGTCTTTTCGAATTTAGTATATTTTACTTATAAAAACTATCATATATATTAACACTTTATAATGTGACTCATTTTGTTTTCTGAATCTCTCAAAAAAATTCTAATTGACTCTTAAATTCTTGAACATAGGAAGTATAATATAATAACACTTAATTCACCTTTTTTTAATTTGGAAAAAATCACCCTTTTTTCAAAGAAAACGAGTTGGTTATTCTGTTGTCAAATTTATTTAGTTACTCTATTTGAAATATTAAGCTAATATGTGTGAGATTATGAGTGTTGACAATAAAAGTAGAAGAATTAAGTTGAATTGCCAGTTTTTTCACATGCAATTGCTTTGAGTTGAAGGCCTCATTTGTCTTCAGAATATTTATATTGTTGTCATATAATGGTATTATAGTATTTCACCAGCAATAATTGAAACTATTCTAATAATTGATTTTGTTGTTTTATTAAGTACTTTTCAGTTCAATAACTATTTGTTGACCTTGAATTTGTTTTTTTACCACGAGACCTTGAAGTTCAAGTCTTTTAAGAATATTTGTAGATTTTTTAATAAATAATAGTGGAAAAAATTCCCAAAAAAAATACCATTTGAATTCTGAAATCCTTTGTAAGTGATATAAAATTGTCATTGTGCTCAATGATTTAGTTAAAATCATTACTCAAATACTCAAAATCTCGGAGAATTTAAGAATTCAAGTGGTATTTTTCTAAACTAATATTTGGAAAAAGAAAGAAAAAGTGTCTCTTATATTTGTGTTTCAGCGAACAAGATCCCACCACCACCCTCTTATCTTCGTAGTTATATCATGGATAGATAACTTTAACCTATTGAACTATGACACAGTCACACAGATAAAGTTATTGTTGGATTTTTTTTGTCGCATTTTCTAAGTATTAGATTAAAATAAGAATATAGAATCTGATCTAATAACATCTCTTCTCTATCTTTTATTCCTGGAAATTCTGCACCGTTTGCTCCGTTACAAAAGGATGATAAGGTCGGAAATATAGAAGAGAATTTTATGTCACACTTTTTTATCCTCCCACTTAATGCTTTAATGAATAATCTATCATATATGCAATACATTTATTTATATATATGTATTTGGATTTGAACTCCTGAGATTACTCCTATTAGATCATTCATTCATATTACTTTTACTTTATGAGAACAGGAGAGCCCATAATAAAAAATTGGAAAATAAAAAGAAATTAAAAGGAAAAGTATGATAAAATGTCTCAACCACCATGGTGGAGGCAGAGACAAAGAATGTTATTCTATTCTTCTTTGTCCATAAAGCGTGATTCTTGAGTGAGTGGAGGTGCTTGATTGTAACTTTGTGTGAAACTTTTGACTGAAATTCCTCAAAAGAGAATCATCGAATTCTAGTGTTCTGAGCTTTCTTTCAGTAGCTCTTTCTTTCAGTGAATTACTGTACCCAAAATTCTCTTTAATCATTGTGTCCAAAGGCTTTTATGTTCTGTGCTTAACATGTTTGATCCTGTTTACTTAAGATATACAGACATATGATACATTACTTCAGAAAACTTGCTGAATGTATGAATGGATGATACAGAATAAACTGGACATGTGAAGTTCTTATTATTAATATTGCTTTATTTTTTACCCTCCTTGATTAATAGTACATGATCTTAGCTTGGTGGTTTTAATTAGGCAGGCATACTACAGAACATTTATTCAAATAATGGACTATAGAATTAGAAGTTCTTATTATGAAACTTTTTTATCCTCTTGGTAACTATATATGTAAACTTTGTGCAATGCTTCAGACATATGACAGAACATACATTCAAAAATGGCTGCAAGCTGGGAATAGGACATGTCCTCGAACACGGCAAGTCCTCTCGCACAATATTCTCACTCCGAATTACATAATAAGGGTAATGATAGAGAAATGGGGTAGAAGCCAAGGGATTGAATTCTCCAAACATGTTCACTACATCAATGATACTGAGGAAGCAATGATAGAACCAGACCATGGTCATTTCCTTTCCTTGCTTGAGAAGGTATCTTCTTCATCACTTTCGGAGCAGAAAGCTGCTGCGAAGGAGCTGCGGATTCTGACAAAGAAAATCCCTTCTTTTCGAGTATTTTTCGGCGAGTTTTCACATGCCATTGCCAAATTGCTCAAACCAATATGTGGGAGTCACTCTGTGGGAAATGTTCACCCTGACCTCCAAGAAGATGTTATCACAACACTCCTCAATATCTCCATCCATGACAACAACAAGCACCTTGTAGCACAAACTCCTATGGTAATTCCTCTCCTCATGAGGGCATTGAGATCAGGAACAATAGCGACACGAAGCAATGCTGCGGCTGCCCTTTTCACTTTGTCGGCTTTGGACTCAAACAAGGAACTTATAGGAAAATCTGGAGCCTTGAAGCCTCTAATTGACCTTCTAGAAGAAGGGCATCCATTGGCCATGAAAGATGTTGCATCAGCAATTTTCACCTTGTGTGTCCTTCAAGAGAACAAGGCAAGGGCAGTGAAGGAGGGCACGGTGAAGGTGATCGTGAACAAGATTGTTGACCGAGTTTATGTGGACGAACTACTAGCCATTCTCGCGCTGCTTTCGAGTCACCAGAAGGCAATTCAGGACATGGGAGAGCTTGGTGCTGTTCCTAGTTTGCTGAGCTTAATTAGAGAGACCACTTGTGAAAGAAACAAAGAGAACTGCATTGCAATCCTTCAAACTATCTGTCTTTATGACAGAACAAGGTTGAAGGAAATAAAGGAAGAAGAGAATAGACATAAAACAATCTCTCAGCTTGCACAAAATGGAACTTCAAGGGCAAAGAGGAAGGCTGCTGGAATTCTTGACAGACTAAACAAGGTTGTTAATATTACACACACCGCATAATTTCCCTTACCAAGGTGGTATTGGAGGAAGGGATAGATGTACTTAGCTTATTTGAAGTTTTGATCTCTAGATCATATGACAAGAACTCTACAATTATTGCTAGGCTCACCCTCTTTTCAGGACCATCTCATTAAGGTGAATTAGTATGTACATTCTTGATTCTTCTTCTACTATTCTATGGCTGTTGAGAGTTTGAATTAGGACAGTATTTTTGCTCTATGTAATGTATATTAATAAAAGCATAACATGTAAAATAGTTCTTAAAACCCATTTGTATGGTATTAAATTGTAAAATATATCTCTTAAATCATGGTTTTGTTGTTTGTAAAAAGTTCATTAGCGCTGCCAAGTCTCTCTTAGTGGCAATAAATTATTACTGGCTGATATGATGCAGCTATGCTCTTTGAAGTCCGACTTTCTGGCGAGATATTTGGACTTTATTCTTGTTTAGTCAATTATTATTTTCATCCCCACTTTTTTAATTTGTTGAATCAAATATTTATTCGACTAATTGGACGGATAAATTATTCACTGATCATCTTTTTTCCTGGAGGTACCATAATTGTACTCCTGTTCTGTTGATCATGAAATGAAAAATGAGTATAAAAGGACAAGACAAGTGTGTGTGTTCGCACGCGTGTGTGTGTGAACATCAATGGTAAATAAATTAAACATGATAGGGAAATTAATAAAATATGTAATGTACACTGCTGCAACAATTTTTATAAAATTGCGGTTTACAAATAAATGAGATAAAAAAAATTAAATATTATAAAAATAATAAGTATGCATTTATTTCAAATGTAAAATTTATATATTAAAATATAAAATAAATACAAAGACTGATAAATGCCAAATTTAAGACATTATTAAAATTTTAAAATAATTACAAAGACTGATATATAGTGTCAGACAAAGAAAAAAAGAAGAATCTAATTACTTATTTCCTATCAAACAAAATATTAATAATACTGGTACTCATGCCAGTGTTATGTATATACTCATTGACAGTGATGCTTACACTGATGATGATCATATGTGGATCATTCTTTCCGCACAAATATCACCAAGCATATTAATTTATATCCATCAGCAGACGAAATTAATATTTTCAAAAGACGCATCGATTGCAAGTATATAATCTTCCATATGGTACAAAGCCACAAACATCCCACATTACCTTTTAGCATGCATAATGGCTTAGTGTCTCTCCTAATAATGCACTATGACAGTTCAGAGACAGGAACACAAGAATGGATATAATATATATACATATATAAATATATATAACAATATATCTTGTTACTTTCTCATTCTCTATGGATGAATTCCAGTACAGTTTCAAGATTCAGCAAAATCACTGTTGAGCATACAAACTAACCTACAATTAGTAGTTAACTTCAATAGTCAATGATCATTTTTCTAAGGCTTGTATGCCCAACCATTTTTGTCCAAGAATGCTTGAACTGCTTCCTTTATTGCCAAGTTTGGTGCAAGTTGTGATGGATCAAGTGGCTCCCGCGTAATTGGATCAAGCTTACTCTGAACACAAAGAAGACTCTTTTCAATTCTCACTTACACAAAAACCAAACAAATTACAAATTACAAAATTTATTACCAGTAACATATTTACCTTTTCAAGGTGTTGAAGAATCACTGCCCTCTCATAAGTTTGTCCACCAGGTGTAATTACAGGATCTCGAAAAATATCGAGAGTGATTCTACAGCATAAGTAATCTGGGACCTAAAATACTCAATAAAAGATTATCACATGTCATATAGTCATGTCCAAAAGTTAGTCCCAAGAAAATGTCCAAAAGATAAAAGGGGGGGAGGATTCATTAATGCAACCTTTGGTCCCTCGAAAATCAAATTTTGATTTATAGGTTTGAGTCCATCAAATCTTATTTCATTTAAAACATAGGTCCACAAAATTCAATAACAAATTGGATCATTTTGCTCCTTGAGGTACCACAACCATTAGTATAAACTTTGAAGGGCTAAAACTAACACGAGGACAAACTTAAGGGACCAAAGATTGTATTAACAAAAAAACCTTTGATAAGATAGTAATAAAAAATATGCATCAAAAAAAGATATCATGAACTTACCTCGCCAGGCATGGTAGCTTGTGAAGCTTCACAGAAAACTCTTTCTAAAGCTTTAAGATCTTGTGAGTGGAGATTTTCAACGTCATCTACAAACCCTTCCATTTGAGAGATATACTGATAATGCTTTTCATTTAGAGCACACTCACAAGCTTCCCTGTTGACACGAGTACATGTATAGAAATTTTATAAAGGAACTGTTAAAAACTTGACAGTACACATATCATTTGTGTTCAATTAATAAACACTAAATACACAATTTCATCTTCAAAGCTATACTGTTTAGCAGTTTCAATCTTGGATTTATTTCTGTGCAAGCAGATTAAATTGAACAAATTTTACAACTCACGCACACTTCAGTTCCTTTGTCCTCATTCTATATCAACTGCATGATGAGTTACAAATCTTGAGGAATCAGATTGTAAGAAGGGGAAAATGAAGTAATATTGTATCAAGTAATATTGTCAAATTTTAATATGTACACACACACACACACACAAACAAACAAACATAATGTTCAACTAGCAGCAATTGAAAACCATAACCGTAAAACATACTTCAAACGGTGCAACTCCAATGATTTATTGGAAGATTCATTTTCCCATTCAACGTATTTCGCTCTTGCAAGCTCCTGCCAGATCTCATCTACCATATACCCATTAGGATCGGCACCTCTTCCGAGATCCAAAGCCTAAAAAATATAACAAGTTTGTAATCAACATATGAGCATCTTCATGCAATTTAAAGCAACCGAAGTTGATATCTCAGAAACCAAGCATCACCATTTGTATTGGTTGTAACATTATATCTAATTAGATGCAACTTCATGCCAATACACGCATGCTCAATGCCTTTTCGCATCCTAGAAGAAAGGCAAAACTTTAGATCTGTGACTTAATTGTCTTATTTAGAATGTATTGTTCAGACCACACTAAGGAAGTGAGCCTCATATTCTAGGAAAGGTTCTTGCAATGTGAGTTGGGGGTTATGGGATCAGAACTCAAAACAATCTCTCTACTTGTAGAGGTAGCATTTTATCTTATATTCACTAGTACTTTCGGCTTCGATGCCAATGTCAGTGTTTGCAGTAGTGTTATTCCAGCTGTACATAGCAAGGCTCCCCACATAATCTCATACCATAAAATATCTTTAGACAAACAGTAGTTTGATATATTATCATTTCATTCCATTTAGCAGTAGTTTGATATATGCATCAGTAATGACATCAAAATAGCACCAAAAAAATTCAACAAGGGTAAAGGTTTGAGGAGATGAATGCTATTGGTAAAGGAAGAAACATACAATTCAATGTTTACAAACCTTCTCCAATTCTCGGACCCCTTCGACATAATGCTGTCTCTTCATCAATGTAAGCCCCAACATATAATGGGCCTGCTATATAGCCATGAGAAGATTTGGCTGAGCACATAGCCAATTTGCTGGCAAGGACAAGGTAACTAAACAAAAATGAAACTAACAGAAAAAAAATACAAAATGCCTTCTTCAAAGATTCTGATTGCTAGTGCTTAAAGCAAAATCTACAAACTTAAAACATACTACAAAAACAAGTGACTTTACTACAAAACTTAAAACATACTTTACTACAAAAATGGAACAAACAGAAAAAGGTACAAACTGCCTTCGTCAGAGATTCTCATTGGCACTGGCAGTGCTTAAACCAAATTCTACGCAAACCACTTTAGGCAATTTGCAAGAAACAATTTAACCAGAGAATATACCATAGACATGCCCATTACAAGCAAAACCAAATACATAGAAATTCACCTAATCCATTCTCTTTTTATGCTTGGTAAGTTCATAATGATAAAAAACCTCTTGCAATGAATTTTGCAACAGAACACATAAATGGAACAAATACTCCCTCCATTCCTAAATATAAGATCATTTTCTAATTTTTCCCAAATTAACTCTACTAATACTTATATATAATATAACAAGCAAGAGAGTGGAAAAGTAGGGATAAATGTATATAGTTAGGATAAACTAGTAATATCATGTGTTAATAACTAAGTTAACTAACATCCTTAATTTAATCAAATTAGGAAAAATGATCATATATTTAAGAACGGAGCTAGTAATAACTTCAGATTCTGTCATGAAGACTCTCAGAAAGACACAACTTTTACAACCAAAAAAAAAATCACACACCCTCTTGCAAATCCACTAAATACACCATACCAAGTTAGCAAGGAAAAATTTCATCAAACAGGCAAGAGTAAAAAAAATGAGTAATAATAATAAGAAGTAGATCTAAATGACCTTCACTGACTTGTTGTCCAGCTGAAGAGCTCTCCTACTGTCTTCTTCCACTCTAGTCCAGTCACTAAAAAAACCACAAACAAACCAAAAAAAAAGCATCACACAAAAAGAAACCCATATAAAAAAAATATCAACTAACAAGCAAAAACAACAAAAAAAATCACACTTTACTATACAAAACTTAGAACATACTTGCGCTTACGGTGACAAAGAGCACGATTTGTCCAATAAACAGGAATGTCAGGACACAGAGCAATGGCCTTCAAAAACCCAAAACACAAAAATGAGAATTAACCACAAAAGACATCAAATTTAGCATAAAAATCCAATCTTTACAGCAAAAACAAGCTTCAAAAAAATACCCAGAAACAATATTAGAAAAAACAAACAATATATATATATATACCTTAGTATAAGCATCAATGGCATCCAAAAAACGATCTTTCTTGAAGTATACATTTCCCATTTGCTTAAAACGCTCAGCTTGTGAAGAAAAATCTCCTCCATATGTCACCATTTCTGAGTTTTTTTTTTTTGTGGGGATTTACTTTGTTCGGTTCTCTCGTGTGTATAAATAAATGAGTGTCCGTACAGTATTGAAAGGTACGGAATGTAATGACAGAGAGTTAGGAGAAACTTGAGCAGGTTTTTTGTTTTGGTTTTTAAATTTTAAGTTTAAAGCATCGCGCGAAGGAGAAAAGATGACTGACAACTCAGAACTGTACGCTAATTTGTTTCTTGTTATAGTAAAACGACAAGTGGCGTTCACTAATCATTCTCTGTCTTTTGGAATATACGACATTGTATTTACTTGATTTGATTATTAAGATTTAAGACTGATAGTTGAATTTATTATTAAAATTACATGATGTTATTGATAAATAAAGTTACATCATACTCTTACAGTCTGTTTGGTATGAGGGATTTGGAGGGAAGGGGAGGGGAGGGAAAATTTTTGTAAGATGAATTTTTAAATATTGAAGAAGTGGGGTTGTGATATTTTAATAAAGATAAGATGTAAAATATAAGAGTTATATATATTAATTTAGAATTTGCAACCCCACTTCTTAAATTTTTATAAATTCACCTCACAAAAATTTTCCCTCCGCCCATTTTCCCTCCCCTCCCCTCGTACCAAACACACCCTTAAGGAACTTCTAAAATCTCATTGATTGAATTTACATTTAAATATAATAAATTTTCAACTATACCATGGTTATAGGGGGAGTGAGATTACATGATAGTTTGCATAGGAAATGGTACTTTGGATTTAATGGGGACATTTTTGTACATTTATAAAAAAATTACATCATGTGTATAGGACTAAATTTTGCACACTCTCTCCCCTATAAAATAAGAATAGAGGATTATTACGGAAACACCTTAATTACCTGCTCCCTTCGTCCCATAATATAAGTAAACTTTTCGAATGGTGTTTAACAAAATATACGTCTATATTTGAGTTGATTAACATAATAAATGTATTTTTTCATTACTACCCTTGCTAAAATATTATATTTATATAAAAGTTGTATCAAATCTATTTTTGGAAAGAAAAGAGAGAAATTACACTTCAACCAAAACACATAATTTATTCCCCAGATATTCACTTTCCTTTTTTTTTAAATAAGAGCATTTTTAGAAACAAAATTTTGTCTGATAAATAATCATTGCTTTTTAACTAAATTTAACTAATTTTTGGGAATCCGATATTTAGTTATCTTTGACTTATATTATGGGACAGAGGGAGTATATTATTAACATCTATCACTTGTTTTCTACTCTTCTATTCTTATTTATAAGGCACTCTGGCCATATTTCAAATGGGACAAACAAATTCATAAATTGCATTAATTAGATTTAACAACTATTTAATTTTTACCCATATTTAATTTCCACTACACCATATGTAAACAAAATCAACCCAAAAATGATTGGTTACATACTCCCTTTGCTACTTAATATAACAACTTAATAGTCAAAACACGATACTTAATAAAACATGTAAAAGTTAGTTGAGTATCTAAAATTAATTTCTTTTTTGCAACCGAGCCCATATTTATTATAAAACTATTAAGAGAGAGAAATACATATACTTTTTTGATCAAATAGAAAGAGAAATACATATACATTAACAAATAATATGAAAGAGAGTTAGGGGCAAATGGAAAAATGCATGAAATGAAGAGAGAGTATAAGGGTGAGCTCCTATATTTTCGACTAAAAACATTCAAATTTTGAGCTCTTATATTACTTACCGGAGAGAGTAATGAATAAAGAAATAAGATTCAATGATATATTCTATAAGCATGACCAAATAAAATCTTAAAGTAATACTATTTTATTTTCTCCTAGAACTCTGAATGCCTTATGTAAAGGGGATCAAACCCTTGAAAAATTCATATGTACTTATATAATTAGAGCAACTTGAATATTTGACCATTTGATAGCATTAGTAATTGTGCAAGATTAATAACTGCTCCTAAGACTCTTTGAAATGCCTTATATAAAAGGATCAAACCCTTAAAAATTTCACATGTACTTATAATTAGCGACAAATGGAATATTTGACTATTTGATTACAAGAGTAACTGTGGAAGACTAATAATTTCTTCACATTGCCCCTCTCTTAATAATTTTATTTTTGATGAATGCCTTTCTTTCTGTTTTCTTACTTAAATTTACTACCATTATTCAACTCAATAGCCCATTGGACATTTGCAATAATGTTTTTTGGGACACAATTTGCAATAATGTTTTTGGTTTGTGTTGGGTCTTTACATCTTATGGGCCAGCAGTTCCCTTTTTTTCCAACAACTTGTTATTGTTAGTCTTTTAATAGTATTCCTTAAAACCATTAATATAAAATCAAAGTTAATTTATTTGGCAAAATTGAAGAAGTAGAACAAACCACTTTAAAGTATTTAAATTTACAGTAAATGTGATAATTAGGTAGTAGTTTGGTTAGTTTTGTTAATATATCTATGTCAAAGATTTTATATCAAGGTTCAGGGGAGCAGTAAAAAGTGAGTGTTGACATAACCCATAGACAATGACTATGGCTTGATACACCATTAATAGAACAAGTGGATTCGTAAAAAATTTTACATATACTACCTCTTGTTCTAAATATAAGATATAATTGACTTTTTTTGAGAGATTAAGATTGTGAAATAGGCTATTAAATCATGACATATTTGATATATTTTTAGATTGTACATTAGTTTATAGGTAAAATAAACTAATCTAAGGGAAAACAATTAGGTAAATCAATTTATAATTAACTTATTTTGCTTTTTTATAAGATTTTCTAAAAAAGTCAATTATGTCTTATATTTAGGACTGGAGGGAATATAAAACAAGTAGATTTAATTCATGTGTTTAACCTCCGAGAGTTTGAACTTAATGGAATAAGATATTCTATCACAATGAGGGAATCAAAAATCCGAATTCTCTTTGGAAGAGATGCTCACACATTTTCTGAAAGAGTTTTTTGAATACAGCTCCTTTTTTTATTACAGTTCCTTTTAGTAAGTAATCTATTCAGTCCTAATTATAAAACCATTTTTACTTTTTGAAGAATTTAATTATGCAAAATTAATCACTTTAAAATGTTTATAATCATTTTTCTTTTTTAAAAAAAAGTTATTCTACTTAAAAATTAACCTATAATCTAATTATTGCACATGACATATGTTATGAATTAATGGTTTATTTTACTCCCTTAACTTCCACAAATAGTCAAATAAAATCTTATATTTGAAATTGGATAGAGTATTATAATATTGACTATTTACAAATCACTAGTTGATCAACCGAACTCTAACATGCCTACTGATTTGTGTGGGAAATGTTTGTTCTTTTTACTCCTCATGTCCTACTTATTATAGTATTTATGAGAATGTTTCATTTAGCCTTATTTATAAGGGCAATGACCCTATTTTACCCTTAAAGTAACCACCCTGGAGCACTGGGCACCATAAATTAACACTGGGTACAATTTTACCCCTGAAGTAACCAAAGTGGTCCAATTTTACCCTCTGACCAATGTAATGTTGACATGCGTCGTCCACGTGTCAACACTACATTGACCAGAGGGTAAAATTGGACCACTATGGTTACTTCAGGGGTAAAATTGTACCGGGTGTTAGTTTATGGTGCTCAGTGCTCCAGAGTGGTTACTTTAAGGGTAAAATAGGGTCATTGCCCTATTTATAAGGTGCATATATCATTAAATTTTATTTGTAAATGTACTTTTCATTTATTATATATGTTAATTTTGTTTTTGTGTGGTTTAACTTGTATTAATTTAATATGAGTGAAATCGAAATGTTGTCAATTTTCAAGGTAGAAATGATAAGTTTAAAGTTTTCATTGATCAATGACATATATAGGACTAGGAGAGTAGATTTTAATTAATAAAATATCTGAGATTAATTTCATTGGGTTTAATATTGTTTCACTAAAATTTCAACACATCTTTTTGTATTTAAATCAATGTAGGATTGCAAGCTTCTCTTAATTTTAGATGAAGTGTATAAATTTTATACTTGTCTTTTCTCAAGGATGATATACACAAATTATGGTAGAACAAGTATCGTTTAAAAGTTGTTTTAAACAATAAATGTATAAGATTATTTTTAAAAGAAGATACTATATCCTTATATTTATATGGTCAATACTCCCTACAGTGTGTAATATAAGAGTTCAATAGTCAAAATATACATCTTAAGAAAATATGTAAAATTTAGTTGGGTGTCTGAATTTAATTCTTTTTCCTATTTTGCCCCTATTTATTATAATACTTTTAAGATCAGAGAGAGAGATATGTAAGACTTAATAAATATGAAAGAGGGTTGTGGTAAAATAGGAAACAATACTTTAAATGAGGAGAGAATGTAAGGGCGATTTTTACATTATGAATTAAAATCATTCAAATTTTGGACTCTTCTTATATTACCACCAGCAGAGACTAAGGGCCCGTTTGGTTCAAACCCAATATGCAATGTAATGGTGTGTAATGCAATGTAATGGTAATGTAATGCAATCTTAATTACACTGATTGTGTTTGGTTCGTCTTTAATGGGAAGATGCAATCAATATTTTATTTAAAATTATAATATTACACAAAGTCCAATTTACCCTCTACCCCATTTCCATTTGTTAAAATAAAATCTCATATCCCATTTCCATTTACCCATTTCCCTTACCCCTCACCTTCATTATTCATTCTGCAGAGCTTACCGTGGCCGTCAGCCTCAACCCCGCCGTCATCCACGCCCTTGCCGTCGACCTTGCCTTGGCCTCCATATTTTGGTAATTTTATTGTTGCTCACTTTCCTATGATCTGTATTGCTCACTTCGCCTCTATACCCACTGGTTTTTTCCTCGCATCAGATTGTTTTTATGGGGTTAGAGTATGTAATTGTACAAATATCTGGGTATTGCTTGCTCACAATGATTTTTATTGCTTGTTTTTTTCCACGCATCATTATTGTCCTGTTATTGTGTTGTTGAAGAATAGGAAGAAACCATGATATCTAACATTATAAACCCCATAATCGAAATTATAAACCCCATAATTCGGACATGCATTATACAGAAATTATAAAGAACCATATAATATCTAACATTATAAACCCATAGTCTGAAGAGGAAACAACAAACAAAAAACCCAGGTATAAACCAAACTTAAAAAAAAACGTGATAATTTCTTACCTGAAGGCTATAAAATTTGTAGGCGTCGTTTCCTTCAAATGATGCTTGATGAAATCGACCACAAGCCCCTAGCTTTATAGTCTATTATGAAGATCTCAAAGATGTTGGGGTTTTGATTATGGATGATTTCTTTCATTGAATTTTCGCTTATGATTGATTTTGATTATGGATGTGTTTTGATGATGGTTGATTCTTTTCCAGAATGAATGTGAAGAAGAATAGTGGAAATATTTTTGATCAGAAAGAATCGGGGAATTGACATGATGATTGATTTGTTTGTATGAGGGCAAATATGGTCTTTTTGTAAAAGTAATGAGGATAAAATTGACATTTTCAATAACATTACATGGTTGCAATGAAGATTCATAGGGGGACCCCTATGAAAGAAGATTACCAAAAAATATGCAATGTTGATTACAATTGTAATCAACATTACCATTACCAAGTCCAACCAAACAAGCCACATATGGTAATGTAATCAAGATTACCATTGCATGTGTGCAATGTAATCGAACCAAACGGGGCCTAAGTGTGTAAGAGAGAAGGTGGGAAAAAATGAAGAGATTGACATGCAATTAATTTGGAATAAAAATTAAAAAAAAATTGCATCAAATTTTCACTCACATATTTTAAAACCAACCTGTATGATAGAATATTATATTGCTTATGAATATAAGTGGAGGAAGTATTTTTTTAACAAGTCCCATTAAGTGGCATCAATTATTGAAATTCCATCAGCATATATAATGCTCCCTCCGTTCCTAAATATAAGATCACCTAGGGGAAGTGGATAAGTTTCTAAATATAAGATCACTTCCTATTTTATCTCAAATTTTGCCCAAACTACCCTTATGCTCCCTCTTTTCATTGAAAACTCCCCCTTCTTGTTAAGTTAAGCAATTGAGGGGATTTTGGGAAGATCATGTAATTTTATTGTCTTCCTTAATCTCTCCAAATTAACTAAAGTGATCTTATATTTAAGAACGGAGGGAGTATTCTGTTATATGTGACCAATGTGAATAACTTAAACAAACGGTAACTTCAAAATAGATTTAAAATGCCAATTGATAAATTAATACTACTAATAGATAGTGCATACGGCGACATTTGTCAATCACTTAACTTTTAAGTATCTCCCACGGCATAAGTTTTTTATTGATTAGACTAGATTGCGAGGATGAAGAACATGGATTTGCATGTGGAATTTCCAAAAAAACGACACTTGAATTTGAGTTGGACAAAATGGGGTCTCCAATTCCAACTTGGACAAATAAGGGATAGTCCTCAATTTGTCCTAAGGACCGTGGTTGTTTGAAGTGTTAGAATATGGATCAATGACATATAATATAGGGAAAAATTAATTCATCATAAAAGATTAAGTCAATGTGATTGAATTTAACCCGTCATTTTATATATACACACACACACACACACACACACATCTAATTCTTTTGATGTAAAACTTCTTGTGCTTTTTCTCTAATATTCACCAAGCTATTTTTGTTTTCTTTTTGTTTTTTTTTTCATTTTTCCCTTGGCGGCCTAGGGTTTATACTCATTTTTGAGTATCATAAACCCTAGTTCTCCTTGAGCTTGTACTCCTTTATTAGTCTCATGAGTTTCAGGTCTATAAATATTTTTTTTCTATTCATCTCATCTATCGAATGAATCTGATATCATGTTCAAATATGAATATATGACATATAATGTGGGGAAGAGTCAAATTATCACAAAAACTTAAGTCAATGTGATTATGCTAAGATTTGGGTCAAAACATTTAATATTTGAAAAGTCGATCCATCACAAATGTTTAATCCAATATGATGAGATTATTCAATTCATCATTATATAATACCATTAATTCCCACTCAATTCTTTCAATGTGAGACTTATATTTTTCTCTTATAAAATTTAATTAAATACTCTAATATTCATCATTCAAAGCTCGTTCAGTTCAAAACTCGTTTCAGAACTCAAGATATCCACACTCTGCTTTTGTTGACTGCTTTTAAATTACAAATTAAACTAATTGAGATCCAAAAGGAAAAAGTATAATAAACTATAATGTGAAGCTTTTTAGTGGAGCTTTTTTCCTCTAATTTTTGTGTGTGTGTGTAGACTGTGGAGCATAACGATGATACAGGTGTACGTACTTTTGTTTTTTAATTTTCTAAACCAAACAACATTTTTGCACTTTCCGCGAAACATGAATATATTGACCTTATTCAAATAACCATTAAAGCTCACACCCTTTACTTTTATTAACTAGCCACTTGACTTGAATTAGTCTATTTGATCTTAAATATAGAATCATGTTAAATACAGTTTGAAATATTAAACAGTAGTAGTTAATTAAATATTCAATATCCAAAATGTTTTAACCTTTTCATAATTATATTTTGATTTGTGTAACTCATTAAGATGGAAAAAAAATCAAAATTTATCTTTGAAATAAAAACAACGTGCTTTGAAGTTTAACGGATCCGAAAAAACTATAGGAAGAATGTGATGAGTTATGTCCTTATTTTTAATAATATCTGAAATCCGTAAATTCCACATATTTACAAAAATAAGTGAATGTGCATATTAGGCTGGTTCATCAAAATTCAATTTTATAGAAAAGGTTGATTGACCAAGGATAAAAACTATTTATAGTAAAGATGCCATATACATGTAATAAAAAAAAAAGATGCCATACACAAAAACTTACAGCTTGCTAAAATCTCACTTAACCATGGTTATTCTCGAACACGGAAAAAGTGGGTTGAAACCGTGACTAAAAATAGAAAATTGTCATGATTACTTTACCCCGGTTATAGTCAATATAAACGCCGAAATGACTAAAGTTACCTTAATTTTTTTAAAAGAATTTTTAAATTTAACGACATTTACTAAACACTGGAAAACAACCATGTCATTATTAATTAAGTCATAAGGTGTTACTTTCTGACGTTTATGTAAAAGTCATCACGTATCTTTTTTTTAAAAAAAATACTTCCATAGCACATGGTGGCGTTTGATGAACAGTGGAAAGTCTTTGTATAAATATTTTTTTAAAAGGGAGAAAAAGAAAATACATTGGCGCTTATAAAGTGCCATCATTTGGTATTTTTATTTGTTTATAAAAAAGTAAGCTTGTATGGAGTTTTCGGTAAATGCCCGAAAAACTTTTATATTTGTTTTAAAAAATAGAATATATAGCGGTGCTTATAAAATATAATGCCGCTATGCGTTATTTTCTTCCAAAAAAATGTTTTTCCAGCATTTAGGTAAACGCCGAAAACCCTTTATATTTTTTCTTCAAAAAAATTGAATTTATGCGGCACTTATAAACCGCCGCAATGTGGTATTTTTTAGAAAAAATAAGTTGCTTTGGCGTTCAGCTAAATGATGGAAAAATCTTTATATTTTTCTAATAAAAATAAATATACCATGTGGTATTTTTTTAAAAAAAAAATTGTTTTTACAGCGTTTAGGGGAAAATAATGATGTGTCTATGCTTGGAGTAATTTGGTGAAATCATATGATTTTAACTTATTGAAGTAATAATAGCTAACATACTATAATGTGTTTTTCACATAGATCACTTGACATCAATATTTTTTGGACGAAAAATACCCATAATATTTATGAAAAGCACATCTCTGTGACTTTTGAACACACATGTGTCATTTGGACTCAATATAAAAATTTATGTGTATTTTTTGTCCTTTAAAATATTTGGTGCTGGGTAATTTTTTCGGAAAAACATTTGCAGTTTTTACCTTTAACTTTTATATAAATGTGTCTTATATATATAAACATTTGGAGCATATCGACTTTCTTATTTCCTTCATTCTATCATACTTATAGTCCTTGAATAATTCTAATCAGGTGTGCCATGATTAATGTTTATAAAAATTCTCAATTAACCATTGGTTAGAATTACTGTATGTTTGGCATTTACTTTTATTTACTTTTAAAATTTTCGAATCATTTTAAGAAACGTTCTCCATCTTAATTCTTTTCTATTCATACGGGCACAAATTTTTGGATGTGTGTTTACGTCTTGTTTAGTTAATGATGATCATTTTTGTTCAGATGTTTTAGCGAAGAAGCTAAAGGTACTCAGAATGAAGGATTTTTTCTTAATATTCTTATGGAAATATTAGAAAAATAAGAGTATACATACTGAGGTGAGATTGACTAATATATTTCCTTCCTCATCATCTCACCAAGTGGGGACACTAACACCTTCAAAACTTGTGTACTCCCTTGTACTTAATAAAATATCATATGTACTTAAATTGTATTTAACAAATATTTTATTTTTTAAATATTATATTAAAATTTTAAAATGAACTTTTCAATCATAACTTATATATGATATGTTAGCTTTTGAAAGTAAATTATATTTGCTCAATAAAATAGAAAATAAGTTATATATATATATATATATGTGTGTGTGTGTGTGTGTGTGTGTGTGTGTGTGTGTATATGTATGTATTTAAGTAAATGTATCTTCTTTTGCCAACAATTTAAGTAAATATATCTTATATCATTTACATCTAAAAAAGTATTAACTTGTTAATTATATTAAAGCGGTGGAGGTGGAGTATGTCACATTACACCTTTTGTCACCTATGATTTCATGTAACACAATCATACATTCTTTTTATCATTTTTTTATTCCACACATTTACAGGAAGCAACAATAATGAATTGTAACATGATATTTATGGGACAGAGAATGCTGGTAAAGTTACACTATTTAATTTTGTCCCAAAACAAAGAAACTAATTGTTATCCTGTCCTTTTTTTTATTTAAAACTTGTTTAGAAATTTTCAGCACATTCCCTTCCCTCCTCTCCACGGTTTCTAGAATCCTTTGCTTTGTTCTTCCAAACAAACTTGAGCACGCGCTAATTATGACCCTACCACGTCATCCAACCCTCCACGTGTCACAATTTCACATGTGAAACCCCACATATTCCGCGTAAAGCAAGCCACATACAACATCCCTCACTTTTTACTTCCTTCCTCCCCAAGAATCACAAAAATCTTCCCATCTCAACCCTTAACATTTTTTATCAGATTTTTCTTTTGATCAGACCCTATAATAACTTGGGAAAATGATAAATAAATACATCTGAATGCTCAAAAAGACAAGTAAGGAATTTAAACTTAAAAAAGGAAAGGTAAGGAACTCAAATTTCCAAATAGAAACATTAACATCTGGAACATATCTATTAACAACTCGAACATAGTAATTAACAATTGTCTGGTTCCTTAATTATACTTCTGGAATTTTGAGTTCATTACTTGTCCTTTTGGACATTCTGAGGTATTTATTTGTTATTTTCCCTAATAACTTTTGCTTTATATTCGTGTACTTCTTCTTGCGGATCAATCAATTTAATGTTTTGCCTTTTGTTTTTTGGACATAGTTAGAACTCTGTAATTTTTTTTCTATTAATGTTGTATTGTCTTTTTATAAAAAAATCCTATGGTATCTCTCTCATTATTGTGTAATCAGGACAATTTTTTTATCTTATTAAATATATCTTAGCAACTAATTACCTAATTTCTAAATTAGTAGCCTTTTCTTCTTAGCTACACCGGTGTTTCCTTCAAAACCTTGTTGAATACGATACTTATTTGGTTTTTGTCTAAAATATAAGAGTTCACCCATAAATTTTCTCTTCATTTGATGCATTTCTTCTTCTTTTGCCCCTAAATCTCTTACATATATATTAATGCTTACATATTTCTCTCTTTTAATCAGTGTTGTAAGAATCGGACCGGACCGGACGGTTGAACCAGTCCAACCGTCGACCGCTTCACATTCCATCTCAACGGTTATCTGGTCCAACCATTAGTTTGAACAATTAGACCTTGTTGAACCATGACCCGAAGACTTTTCCAGCTCGCTTTCCGGTCTGGCTTTTACAACATTGCTTTTAATAGTTCATAATAAAAATACTTAATTTCAGATATCCAATCAACATTTACATATTTTTTTAGAAGCCTATTTTGGAGACTGAACTCTTATATTATGGACCCGAAATGACACATCAAGTCTTCAAGGATCTGACATTGCTGGAACAAATATGAAATATGTGAATATGTGTTGTCAATTGTTGTCTCAATGGCTACTAAGCTTGGCCCTGCCACGTCATCTGATCCTACACGTGTCACCATATAAAACGAGAACCTCACATACTCCGCGTGAAGAAGACCACACACAACTATTTCTCACCTATCTCTTTTATTTCCTTCTCCCTATAAATTCTCTCCCTCCCAATCTCTCCCTCCATCACCACCGTCAATAACCCTAAACCTCTCGCCGGTAAATATCACCGGAAAACCCAAGATTCCGGCGATGTCATCAACCACCGCCGATCACCACCGTACGTTTCCCGAGCTAGATTTTCAAGATCTAAAGGTGATATCAGCCGTAGGGCGAGGAGCAAAAGGTGTTGTATTTGCAGCAAAGAGAAATAATGATGACAATGAAGATGGAGAGTATTTGGCTTTGAAAGTGATATCAAAGGAATTGATGAAGAAAAAGAAATCGAGGGAAGATGGTGAAGAAGGTTGTGGTAATAATAAGAGAGTTTTGTTTGAACAAGAGGTTCTTAGAAGATTTGATCATCCTTTGTTGCCTAGGTTGAAAGGTGTGATTGAAACAGAGAAGATTGTTGGGTATGGTATTGATTATTGTCCTGGTGGCAATCTTCATTCTTTAAGGAAGAATCAGACTGAGAAGATGTTCTCCGATGATTGCATCAGGTATGTACGTTTTCTTTAAAGAGAAACAAAGACATCTTGGGTTAATATTTAATACACTTTTTATACTTTATTATTTTCATATGGGTGATTTTGATATTTGTATTTTCATTTAATTTCTGAATTTTAATATTGGTGGTCTTCACTAGGTTTTAATGTCTGAACTTTGTGTATTCAGTAAGATAGGTCTCAAAACTTGAATAGAAAGTTGAGAATCAAAGAACAATAGTTATAAAGGAAAACCATTTGTTATTGGTGTGTGTGTGTGTAGTATTTAATATTATTAACATGACTAATTTGTATAGAAGATGATTGTGTTTGAAGATTAAAAACTAGCTGGGTAAGTATTAATAAATGTAGTTTCTCTAGTTAGGAAAGAGACAAACTTCCTAAACAATTTAAAGATTACCAAAATTAGCTAAAAATTTGTCTATTTTAAAGTGTAAGGGCTAGCAATAATAAGTAATTGTTCGAGTTGGTAAATTGTCTCATCTCCATGAGGATATTACGTGTTTGAATCTTGAGAAGTTCTCTTATTAGAAAAGTGAATAACTTTTCTTATGTTATCACTTGAGTTTAGATTAGTCAGTTATTAATAGGTGATAAATTTTAACTAAAAGAATAAAGTAAAAAAATAAAGTTTTAAGGGCCAAAACAAAATATTTTGAAAAGTTTAAAGACAAAAATGCTATTAACCTAATTGTTTTGTGACATTTTTCGTCATCTCTCTCTACGTGTCCAAATTCTGAAATATGAAAATATAATAATTCTTTTGTGACTTTTTCAATTCGTAGGTTCTACGCCGTGGAAATGCTCCTCGCATTAGAATACCTGCACAATCTAGGCATCGTATACAGAGATCTGAAGCCAGAAAACATACTAATCCAAGAAACAGGACACATAATGCTCGTCGATTTCGATCTATCGAAAAAACTCAACTCCATATCTCAAAGCACCTCCTCATCGCCGTCCATTTCTCACACCACCAAATCAACGGCCATAAAAACACATCGGAAAAAACGATTCTCCCGTTTCTACAGTTGCTCCAACCTACCAAGCACCTCGTCCAAAAGCTCACTGGAAAAATCGCCCAGTAAACACATAAGGTAATTAATTATGTATAATTTTTTTATAATAATGAAATGTAATTTTCAATGCAAGGTTTGAACCTAAAAATACTACCTCAGGTCTTAAATATATGACCTAATTCACTTTTTTGGCAAATCCTAAAAAAAAAACAAAATAAGTTAATTATAAATTGATTTACCTAATTTTTTCTCTTACACTAGTTTATTTTACCTACAAACTAATGGATAATTTAAAACGATATCAAATATGTCATAATATAATAACCTATTTTGCAACCTTTTTCTCTCCAAAAAAAAGTCAATTAGGTATTATATTTAGGACCTGAGGGAGTATTAAACAATACTCTATTTGGACTAAATTATTAGATTCAATTGACTTATTTCCTGAGAAAATAACTATGTAAAATACACAATTTTAAATTGTTTATATTTATATTTTTTTCGTGATGTTATTTTGCTTATAAATATCGTACTTTTTTCGTTCTTATTTATAAAATTACTTTGATTTTTTTATAAATTAAAGGTACAAAATTAAACTTTTTATAATATCTATGTTATTTTCCCTCAAAATTACTTTATTTTGGGCAAGCTAATGTCATATGTTATGATATGTTATGATTTAGTATTTTAGTAATTTGTTTCCTTAGTTTTCTTAAAAGAAAAGTCAAATGTCTTATATTTAGAATTATGGGTCGGAGTATAATCTAAATTCATGCCGCATAAATTAAGATTTTTGTGTAAGTCTGCTTCTTTAATATGGAAGAAAAAGTCTTGTAATTATAATCTAAGGTGGTAGCACACTAGCACGTAAAAAGTATTAAAAATCTCATGTTTTTTTATTTTATAAATTGAGATTGAGAAAATAATCTTATTAATTTGTTGACTTTTTTAGGACGCCAAGTATAAATTCCACGTCAAACTCGGTGGAGAGATCAAACTCGTTCGTCGGAACGGAGGAGTACGTGGCGCCGGAGGTAATTTCCGGCAAGGGACACGATTTTGGTGTAGATTGGTGGTCATACGGTGTCGTTTTGTATGAGATGTTGTATGGAACGACACCGTTTAGAGGTGAGAATAGGAAGGAGACGTTTTATAGGATATTGATGAAGGAACCGGAGTTAACGGGAGAGAAGACGGCGTTAAGGGACTTGATATCAAAGTTGCTTGAGAAAGATCGTGACCGTCGGATTGATCTGGATGGGATTAAGGGTCATGATTTCTTTAAAGGTGTTATGTGGGACTCTGTTTTGGAGGTTGCAAGGCCGCCATATATTCCATTGAATGAGGTTGGGGACAAAATTGGATTTACAAAAAGTCAAGTGGAGATTTTTGTCCATGAAGTGTTTTTTGGGAAAGACGGTGGAGAAGAAAAAGAGAAGGGGAAAAATAAAGAAGAAAATAAGAATATTAGTGATGACGATGAAAAGGGGGATAATAAGAATGTGTGGGTAGAGAAGTTGAGTCAGAATCACACAGAGAATAATGAAGATTTTTTAATTTTTTGAGTTTCTTGTCATAAAAAAATGACGGATATATTTATTCTTTTAGCGAATATATTATAGCAGTAGTTAATAGTTAATCTGTTTGGCCAAAAAAAAGTTAATAGTTAATCTTTTTTGTGAGTGTATTGTATAAATAATGTATAGGAATATTTAGTAGTAATTAATTTATTAGTATCAACTATAGTAGTATTTTATCTTTTCTTACTTCATTCAAGATGATAAGATTGAAATACGTAAGGATGAAGAAGGTCGTCGCTGGAAAATAATGGGCATTGAAGATTTTACCTTCTATGTGAGAGGTGAAAACTTCATTCATATTATAGTAAAAAAAAAAAAGAAAACTTCATTCAAATTATAGTAAAAAAAAACAAAGAAAACTTTATTCATGTGATAGCTTTTCCAGCTAACTAGATATCATGTATACTCAATTTATCTATTAGTACTTAACTAATTGAGTAAAGTACTTTGGCCCACAAGAAACCAATTTAAGTAAAGTATAAAGGGTTTAATCATAATGAATGCGATCTCATCTTTTTAAAACACTTTGTATATGTGATAGTAAATCAATAATAAGCTAAGGTAAAAACTAGAAAAATCGATACAAGTTTTATATTTAAAATCGAAATCAAACTTCTAATGTTCTCCTCTACGATCTCATATAATCAGATATGAATGAGTGTTTGCTAGTGGAATTTGTATCCATAATATAAGCTTCTTAGACCTTTTCTTTTTTCATGGGTTAACAGATTTTTTAGAATCAACCTATTTCCTAAATAATAAACAATATATTTACATGTGTTTATATGAGTAGCAAACAATATTTTTAACATTTACCAAAAGTTATACCAAAAGTTCGAAAAAATTATAATCAATCAATGAGTAAATAAATTTATAGTGGAAAAAAAAGATATAATCAAGCGAGTTTAAATTTGCTTACCTGTTACCTAAGTTCATTATATTAAGTCAACAAATGGAAGGCGGCAAAAGAATTTTGGTCGTTGGCCAAAAAAAAAAAGAATTTTGGTCAATATACATTATAAATATGTGGCGTGAAATTAATTCATCTATGCAACTGAATATTAAATGATGACGAAGACAGTGACGACAGAAGAACAAGAATAATGTACCCAAAAACAACGAGAACAAGAAGAAGAACAAGAATGATGTTGAGAAATCGGTAGGAAAAGAGAATAAGATGAAGAATTAAACAAATCTTTATATTGATAGATGATGAAGAAGAATGCAAAAACAACAACAATATTCTAATTCACTTGGACTAGATCAAAACATCCCTCATAGAGGTGATGACCGCTCCTCATTGAGGAAATGAATTTACAAAACAAATCTCTAACACTAGGGTAATGAGGAGAGAGACCAAGTTAACTCTCCCTCTTGATGTAGACTCTCATAAATCTCACACTCTAAAATGTTTAGGTTAAGACCCTTTATATAGGCAATAGGATCACTAATCACTTACAAGATACAACTCATTTAATATGATCCTAATATTTCTAACAAATAATCAATACTCAACTCTTGCAGAATCATTTAATTTATCCTTGAACGGCAAGAAAAAAGAAAAAGATTGCGGTATAAAAGAAAGAATTGAATTGAGATCAAATAAGTTGTATTCACATACATTTTGTTAAACAATTATTGAAAGTCAATTGTCAATTGTTTACAAATAAAATATTAAATGTACGTAAATGAGAACCGATCGAGGCCGACAATTGATAATGGTTCTTGTGTTAATAAGTAAACGCTTGTTTGGTTGTTAGAAAAAATGCTAATGAATTAGAAAGTATAGAAAGTATTGGTTTTTGTGTAATTTACATATATTCTGGGGCCCACAAGTTTTCTCTCTTCATCTCACACTTTTTCTGGGCCCACACACTTTAATTTTCATCATTACTTTATTTACCCCTACTTTCCATTTTTACCCCTTTCACTTTCCATTTCTTCACTTTCCTTCCTACAACCAAACAGACTCTAAAGGATTGATGTGGCGGGAAAAGACTTCATACATATGGTGAACAGAAATTATATTAGCGATTAATCGTTTTTTTTTTTTGCAGGATTTTAATTTTTACGGAATCAACAAAAAAGAGGGCTGAGTTCATTTTCATGATTTATTAAACGAACTTATGATGTTTCATCACACCTTAATTAGGAACTATGCATGTAAGTTTTCGTTATTTGAATAGGTGTATATAATATATTGACCAAAGAAAGGTGCATGCATGCTTAAGAAAAATAATGTATTCATGAAATTTCGGCAAAATTTGGTTATAATTGGTACAATCTAAGTCTTCCAATCCATTATTATCACGAGTGGCCCTTTCTGTAATATGTTTAAAGTACAGATATGGGGAAAAAACAAACTTCTATACTCTCATGATGACATTCTGAATAGAGATGAGTAGAGTATAAGAATTAAGATTGAACGGAATAAGTAAATACTACACATTCTTTTAACCATGAAAAATGACTTATATCCATTATAAAATAAAGAAATAAACTATATATCAATGATTAATCCAAAATTTACTATAAGTGTGTCTATATATTTATTGGGGTGATTTGTTTAGTAATGAGAATAAATTTATAACAATATAGACAAACAAAAGTTCAAATATTTATCAATTTTATATTTAGTATACATTCCGAACAAAATCAGCTAACAAAAAAATACTTTTACTTAGGAGAGCCGAAAAATACATTTGAAACTTTTCAAGGATCTTATATATAATTTGGATTTGAGATTTATTAAGTAATATATCAAATGATTTACAACAATATCAACATTATTAGGTATTAACAAGGCACCGTTAGTAATGGATGGTATTTTTAATTTACTCTTTAGAGTGCGAAATCTTTGTAAGTGCATTTTGAAAAATATAATTGAATGGTTCAAATTTGATTGAAAGAGGAAGCGCTATGGCCATTATGGTGATAGACGCAGCCAACAAAGGTTGGTGGATGATTGTGGAATATCACTATCAATTCACATAGAATCTTTTGACGGCCCAAACCCCTTCTTTTCTACACATCACTCTCACACCCCCTAAGCTATCTCACTTAAATTATCACGACTAATTAAAAAACACAATAATAATGACAAAAGAAGTATCTTGTTGATAAAAAAGAAACGGTATTGACAAGAGAATTTTTTATCATGAAAGTAATTGCAAGAGAATAGATAAACCCTTTTTAATGAGTGATTATATGATCATTGACCCTAAACTAACACTTAATTAATGTCCATGTTAACCTCCACATATAAGAAAGGGCTTTACATCCCACAGCCACATGCCTAATATGTTATTAGGACTCTCTTTATATAAAGCAAAAAATAATGAACTAATTAACAAATTGGTTTGATATATGCTAAGATAATTGATTGATTTTCGACGGTTTAGATCAAGAAGGGGAATTTGCAATTTATGAATTAAATACGTGGGAGTATGCTTATTCGTAAAATGTAAAATTGGTTATTTACAGTGAAAAACACTAGAGAGTGATTTGTTTTTATTTACAGAAAAAATTATAATATTTGATAGGAGTATTTTATATACTATTGTATAGTAAGTGACTATATATAATTGATTACTTACTTATTCACTAAAGATTAGAAAATAAAAAAATATTAACTAATAATTGAACTTAAAATAAAAATATATATGTTTAAGAATGGATTAGTTATATAAGTTAATGAGGTGCTTTTGTAAGATAAATAAAAGGAAGGTAGTACGACTTTCACTCCAAAACAACACACGGAATCTTCATAACCAGTTATGACTTATGAGTATTATTTCACTAAATAGAATTATTTGATGCCTTATTATTTTTTGGTCCAGTTTCGGTATTGTCCAAGTTTAAATATTATTTTTCTACATATCATTCAAGTTTATCAGAGTTTGGCTCGGGTCGATGTGTCAGCGAAAACGCTGGGCTTAAGGGGGTGGATTGTAAAATTCTGATCAACTGAGGATGAGAACGAAAGACGCCTTATAAGGACTGAATACTTCTTCCTCTTAACGTGTTTTGAAATCGTGAGAGGTGAGAATTTCCCAAAGCGAAAAATTTCGAGAAATTTTGATAGTGTTTAAGTTTAAGTATTATTTTTCTACATATCCTTTAAATCTTTTACTTGAATACCTAAAAAATTGATAATTCCTTAAAAAGTAACCGGAGTCCAAATTCTTTTTGGCATTCTAGAAATCTCCGATTTTTTTCATCCTTACACAATTTCTAATTCAAAACATCGTGTTTAAATGTTTATATCCCATCATGATTATTAATGCTTTATTTCTTACCTGAATTAATGCTTTTCGAAAATTCCTCAAAATTACACATTTTATTTTTCTTACAAATAAAAGGAATTTATTTAGTATCAAGTATCAACCATTTGCTGGGAACCACATACAATCTAGCTTCTCGAATCAAGAGGGTCTGTCTGGCCTTCGAGAGGATAATATTTTCTTTTACAATTACGAGATCTGCCACTAGATTCGTTGATTTTGGAATATGATTAATCTCAATCTCCTGACTCCTGAGTGCTGCCTAGCCAAAACCTTGCTTGCTTCCTTTTTATAGCTGAACCTCTTGCTTCCTGAATCAAGGACGACATTTTATTTTTGATGCAAAGGACATTTTTTTATAACAAAGGACATTTTATTTTAACTTGTCCAACTTTTTAAATTCCCCATTTATATCCATAGTTACTTTTCTGGTTCTATTTATAAATAACTTCCAGCATGTTTCACACAGATTAAGAAAAACATTAAATCTCGTTAACTTTCAACTAAATTTCAAAAAACTTCTTATTCTACCTTTATTTAATATCCACTATATCACATGAAAAGTGTACAACGATAATTGCAGGAGATTTTTTTTCACTATTCACTAGTATTATTTTTCCTCTCAAATAAAAATCCACAAAACACATTCTTTTGCATATTGGAAATCCATTTAAATGTTTTATAAAAAAAACAGAAAAGAAATCCACTAAAAAAATTGGAAATACATTTAATCGGGGTCTCTTTCGACTTGGAAATGGAAAAAGTCCAATTTCAATGTCCTGGAAAAACTTTATTCAACACTTTGAACTAAAACTTTATTCAAAACTTTGAACTTACCATCAATTCGTTACACTCATCACACCTTTGTGTTTGAGAAAAGGGAGATGAATTAATTCGATGCATACCATATTACTAACAATATTGCGCGATTGACTAAAAGTAAAAGAGAAGAGAAGAGAAGAGTTAGGTGTTTGACAATCTTCCCTTCTTTCGATGTCCACCTCTAATAAGGTGATCAGAGTAATGAACACAAAAATCTATCTTTTAATTAATGCAAAATATTCAAATTTGATTTGTCTTTATTTTTACATTTTCTTTTTTGAAAAATACTTTTACTTTTTTTCAAAATTTAAAATAAAGATAGTGGCTTAACTATCGATACATTTTTAAAAATGTTTTTTTAAAAGAATTGATCAATTAAAAATTTCAAACCTAGACAGTTGAGATTAAATGTAGAGATATTGATGATTTCATATATTTACCACAACAATAAATTTGATGATGCTTATCATAATAACCACCTAAAATGTTTCCTACTTACCCCACTCTAATCAAATAAGATACTCTCATGAGGTATGAATGCATGATTATTTTCTTTTATTTAACTATCAATTCTCCTTATTGTTGCTTTCTTATTGTATGTTGTAAATACAATCAAGAGCGGTTGGACTTAAAAAACCGCTTTCCCACTTAATTAAATGAGATTGGATAAGAAAATTATGGACTTAAGAACTGCCTTAGTACGCACTAATAAGTAATAATAACAATTAATCCAAGTCCTTTGGAAAAAAAAATAATAATCCAAGTAATTGTAACTTGTTTTCTATGATTGATTATGAATCTACATCATGCGCGTATATATCATACATATATGAGCTCATAAAAATCTTTCTGATATGTGCTAAAAGAGTTAGTGTTAATATAAAACAAAATTGTGTTTTGTTAAATTGAGTCAAAAGTAGGAGTCAGGTGGAAGGTGAGGAAAGAAGCTGGTGTATGTGAACATGAAATGGGACATGTGATAAATAAATGTGAATTCAACAAAAAAAAATCTCTTTAATTTGGTATTGCTTTATAAAGTCGTTCGAATCACATTATTAATTTAATATGTTACGTTGTTGACTCTTTTTGTTTGTATACATTAATCTCGTGCAACAAGAAAAATAATTCATGCCCCCACCACTTCACGGGCCGCGCTATGATAAAAACGCTAACTCACTATGTACCAATCCCTTCGTCCCTATATATAAAATATATTTGATAAAATCACATAAATTAAAGAAGTGATTGAAAGATTACAATGTGTTTGAAATATCTTTGTTTTGTCAATTTTTATCTTAATTATGATTTAATATAAAAGAGAGAGAAATTTGATAATACTCATTAAATGAGTATGAAAGAGATGTGATTAAAGAGAATAATGATAGGTGAAAGTAAAATTAGAAAAAAATCATTAAATTCTTTGATAAATTTAACAAGTACTTATATTTAGTGACAAAATATAATCTTTCAAAAAATGTATCTTATATTTAGGGGAAAAAAACGTATCATGCAGTTATTCCTTTTTCTTATGAATTAAGTACTATCATTTATTCTGATTGTCTTCATTGGATAAAAAAAATGTTTCAAATTATTTAATGGGATTATTGGCACAACATGTGATCACATTTCTAAGCATTAAGACATAAAGTTTTGTAATTTTCGTAAGTAGTGCAACTTCCTATATATTACCTCCGGTCCTAAATATAAGACCTAATTGACTTATTTTGGAGAGGTTAAGGTTGCGAAATAGGCTATTGAATCATGACATATTTGATATATTTTTAGATTATACATTAGTTTATAGGTAAAATAAACTAGTCTAAGGGAAAAAATTAGGTAAATCAATTTATAATTAACTTATTTTGCTTTTTTATATGATTTTCTAATTTAAAAAGTCAATTAGTTCTTATATTTAGGACCGGAGGGAGTATTATGTTAATATATCCCATCCATTCACGTAAAAAATTAAAGTAATCTCGATCTTGTCCCTAAGTACAAGAGTCAAATAATGGTTTGGGTTTCTCTTATTTTCCATTATCTCCTAATTTTCTCTCACAATGGTCACTTATCCATTATTAGATTAAAATAACGAATGATTGAGATTTTCTATTTTGTAAAATCATTGTTAAAACTTTAATAAACATATTTATACACTTAAAATTATATATATATATATATATATATATATATATATATATACACATATATATATAGTTCATAATTGATATAAATTAGATTTAAATTTATATAATATTGCATATAGAAAATATTAAAATATGAAGTATAAACGGTTCATTCCTTGATCAAATGATGGAAATTAGATTATGAGAAAAAATGTAGAAAAATAAAAATAAAAATGAGAGTATCCTCTTCCTCAAGCAACATGGCTTTTTTATCGTATTCTGTTTATCAAATAACACATATCATTTCATTAAGGTGACGGGATGTAAAATACTGGTACAAAATGAAATGTTTGCAATAAAAAACCTAAATAGCATTGTCATACATGATACATAGGTAGGAGAGAGTCACCGCCAAGAACACTACTACTGTTTTCATCTATCATTCCTTCATCAGAATTTGTGATATAAAAAAGTTGTTTTAAGCAACAAAATCATCATGAGCAAAAATTATTCAAAAAATCATCTCAAAGGTTTCATACCTCTTATTGGTAGTAAACCGACCAAATTAATTTTTGAAGGAATTCCATGAGAAAATCTCACAAAAATAAAAGAACCTCAAATACTAACATGAAAGATGAAGATCGAATAGAAGAAATTGTCATTGTTGTTTGATCCTTGAACTAATTTATTTCCATGGTGACAAGCAACACAACCATAGAATATCAAGAGAAGCATGAATACAAAATAGACAAATGCAAAATACAGGCGTCTTCTTCCCCAATTGGATTTGAAGAGGGAGACACTGTGGAAAAAACTCACATAACCACAAGAAATGAGCTCACACAACCCCAAAAGTTAGAGAGGATTAGGAGAAAGGAGAGCCGGCAGCTCAAACCTTTTTTTATCATATTAACTATACACATTAATAAGTTTTTTTTATAGACAGTTTATACTCTTAATTAAATAGAATGTTCCATTTAAATGATATACAAGTTTAATAGTGTTCACATATATATCTTTTACAAATTACAATCAATTCCGCTTTAGTATTTTTTCACACTCCACAATTTTCGCTTGTGGTCATTAAAAAATATAAAGCAAGCATGTTATTGTCTTGTTTGTTGGACTCATCTTTCTACAATTTTCCGATAGATTTCTTTTTTAAATTATGTGATTGACATTTTATAGTTTGGACTAATGCAGGTTAACAGATCAAACTTGCTAAATCCACGCTTGATTCATGTGACATGTAGAATGTAGACATAGTACATGGGTTTAAAATGTAAAGCATTTTTATAAGTGTATATTTTAGTATGTAAATCTTAGGAGCAATTATTTGCATTGTGTCCTTTTGCTTAAAATTTCAATGACATCAAATCAAAATTAGTGAAACTCCTCCGGCCTGGTCAGCTGAGAAACTTGTCCAGGAGGTTGGGCACAATGCTATGACTCTGGGTTCGCTTACTATTCCACACATATGCTTCTCTAATCTTGTTTTATCTTTCATCGAATATGAATCTTGCGGGAGAATTCGAAAACCATGATCAGATGGTGGGTAGGATAAAGAGTGTAGTACAAAAAAAAACAACAAAAGAGCAGTGACCTTAATACCAGTCACCGTATGACTTAGAGTGGCTTTTTATGGCCATGAAATTCAACTACATTTAATTATTCTTTAAATTATCTGACAAACTAATATTTATTTTTTACAGGTTCTCTTTAATAAATAAATATATGTAGAAAAAGAAAGAGGTGAAATGCATTATCTGTATATAATTAAACTATTTATTCATAAATAATGTAAAATTGAAAAGGATTATTAATTTATAGTATTTATTAGTTACTAATAAGTTGGGTTTGGTAAAGTCAAAACTCAAAAGAAATTTAGATGGGACTGTAAAATTTAGCTCCAAACAGAGTGGAGATTAGCTAAATTCGATGTACTCTTTGACAAGTATAACCTTTCAATGAAAGGAAGGATCGTGATGTACTCGTTAGGAAATATTACATTTCAATTAAAACGACTGAGGAATTATCATTAATGACTATGATGATCACCAGAGGACAACTAAATGAGTAATTTCATATTAACTTTATAGTAAAAAAACAATTAATCAGTTATTTATAATTTCTCCAGCTGATTTTTTACCAATGACCAGTCCTTAACAATTTTTTTTTTGTTTTCATTAGGTAATTGAATACATGTTGAGATTGGAGAGACTTATATTTCTATGAAGCAATTTGGTTTAATGTTGGGAAAGTCCATAACATGATCAATTATATTTATTAAGTAAGTGGTTAATGGAAAGGCATTAAAGTAAAGGAAGAGATTTATATATAGTTTTCGTGCCAAAAATGTTATGATTAAAACACTATATATAGAGATAAGTGTAATTTTAAACTCATTGATAGAAAAAACTTCAAGTCATGCATAAAATAAAATTATAAAAATTCCCATAGGGGTGATACATACAAGCATATAAAATTCTCTCAAATGCAACTAAACAAGTTAGTGTTAATAAAACAATGATCTTTTTATTAGTTAGAATGTTGGATTGAGTCGAAAGGAATCTGGTGTAAGCGGAGGAAAAAGTAGGTGTGAACATGAACTGAGACATGTAAAAGATTGTGAATCCAATGATCGAGCTTACGGTACCGTTTTATTAATGTATGTTAGATTAGTTCATGATTAGTTCATGATTAGTTCATGATTTGCTTACGGTACCGTTCATGATTAGTTCATGATTTATTAAAGTTTTTTTAAAGTTTTTTGAATCACATTATTCTTGATCTATTGATTTAATACACACACATCCATGTTATATAAAAATACTATATGGTGTTAACTCTTATTGTTCGTACATTTTAAGTCAATAATCTCGTGCAACACGGAGAATAATTCATACCTAACTATGATAAAATAAAGGCTATGTATGTACCACTTACTCAGTTTTCATTCAACCAAAATAAAAACCATTAAAAATTGGTTGGATTATTATTTTTTTTTATCAGGGTTGGATTATTATTGGTACAAACATTTTCAGTACTATTTTCCTTATTTTTTTTTTACTATTTTCATAACTTTCATCGCCCTTAATTAATTAAATCGTCTAAATATGTAAATATTGTCATTAAACTCACTATTGTTTTTCAATTTCTTATATAATTTCGATATGCAAAATAAAGAATATATTAATTAAACTACGACTAATTAAAACAAAGTCATGAAATATTTTAAATTTTTATATTAGGTTCAATAATCACCCCAATCATTTTTCTTTGTTATTTTCAAAAACATAATAACTCCAATTTGGATACATAATTTTTTTAACCATTTTTAAAGGAAAAAAAATTCACACTCCATAACTTTTGGTCTGGGACGTTAAAAATGAATGAGCTAACATGTTCTTGTCTTGTTGGAATCATCTTTCTATGCTCTTCAAATTAAATGTTAATATTATATGATCAAAATTTTCAACTTTGTAGTTTGGACTAATCTAGGTTGTCCGATCTAACTTGCAAAATCCACGGTTGACTAACGCGACATGTAAATTAGAGACATTATACATAAATTTCAAACACAAAGTTTTTTGTCTAAAAAAATACTAAATTATACTACCTCCGTTCTTAAATATAAGATCACTTTCCAAATTTAGTTAGATTAAAGATGTTATTAGTTAAATTAGTTATTATCACATGATATTACCAATTCATCCAAACCATATACCTTTATCTCCACACTTCATCTCTCGCTTGTTTATCATTATGAGTATTATGAGGCTAATTTGGGAAAAGTTGAGAAAAATTAGAAAGTAATATTATATATTTAGGAACAAATTGAAATGATGTCTAAGTGATCTTATATTTAGGAACAAAGGGAATAATATGTAAGATATTTTACAAATTTATAAGAGAAATTTCTTATCTTTTTGCTGAAAATTTCAATAAAAGCATACCAAAATTACTCACATCTTACCATAAACAACTGATCAATTATTGTATCGCTTGTAAAATATTACCTCTGATCCTAAATATAAGACCTAATTGACTTTTTTAGAGGTTAAGGTTGCGAAATAGACTATTAAATCATGACAAATTTGATATATTTTTATATTATACATTAGTTTATAGGTAAAATAAACTAGTTTAAGGGAAAAAATTAGGTAAATCAATTTATAATTAACTTATTTTGCTTTTTTATAGAATTTTCTAAAAGAGTCAGCTAGGTCTTATATTTAGGACCGGAGGGAGTATCATACACATTGAAATGTATAAGAGCTATTTAAAAGTATCATATATATATATATATATATATATATATATATATATATATATATATATATATATATATAAAATTGAAGTGCTTGAAAGAGAGATGCACAACCAATCGGCTAATTTCGTCATATTTTCTTTGTTTTTTTCAATTAGCAAATTTTCAACGTGAGGCAGAGCTCACCCTTCAAGCCAAAAACAGAGCGACAAATTCACAAGTCACTTGGCTGTAAAGTTACCTCCATGGATATCACCACAACTTCAAAAATAAAAGATTCCTCCTCCAGTGAGATTGTACAACCTTTTGTCTAATAAAAAAACAAGAATCATTGTAGGTTTTTTTTACAAGCATATTTGCATTGTAAATGTAACCCTTTCTAACATATGAAATTATTAATTAAAAGGTAATGGGAGTTATATCCATTGCACATAATTTGTTAAATGAAGCGTGGTAGCATCCAAAACTTAATTACATAGCTTGTTTATTCATTTATTGATTGCAGCAGTAGTTGTTTATTTTTCTAGATTATGTGTAAATTGCTGTAGGTGGCTCATTCACATATGTTTCCAGATTTTTTCCTTGGCCAATATGCTTTTAGTCAAAGATGCCAAAAATATTCTTTATCTACAAAATTACTTTTATACAATCTTCTTTTATCATTTTATTCTGTTATAAATCCAATGTAATGAAGTGATTAAAATCATTTTTAAAAACTAATTTTGATGTAATGAAGTGAGGTTTTTCATATAATACACTCAAAAAAAATGAAATTTCTAAGGCTGAATACAGATTCACTGTGTTTTGTTATTTGTCTGATTGGGTTTTATGAGTTTGAAAGATTGTATTACAGACTTTCAACTCTCCATGCATACATATATCTATTTATTTTTTATATAAAGATTCTTTACACAAAACTCGACTGTAATTAACTTCCTCTTTTCCCAATTGATCCGACGCTTTGGACTACCATTAAGAGAAAACCTACGAATTTAATCATAAAAATTTTTCATTATTAAAAAATATTTTAGTACATAAAACTAAAATACATTACTCTCTCCGGTCCTAAATATAAGACTTATTTACCTAATTTAATTAGATAAAGAATGTTAGTTAATTTAGTTAAAATGACATGCAATATACCATAATTATCCATCCACCTTCACCCACACACTCCCTCCCTTGGCTACCATTAGAGAACAGTGACTCCACCCCCCCCCCTCTTTTCTACCATTAAAGGTCTGTTTGGTATGAGGGTAGGGGAGGGAAAATGGGCAGAGGGAAAAACCATTGAAGAGTCAAATGTTGAAATATCTAAAATTATATAGATCTCTATATGTTCAAAATTTAGTCAAGTCTCTGCTTTAGAATTAATTACAACAAGCAATGCATGACATGACACTAACGATCCTCAAATGATTAGAATAATTTGAGATCTTCTTCATATATTGCGTTACATTTCTGTTCAAACATGGGACTTTATAAAATACAAAAGTGTTCTTATTCAACATTGTAAAAGAATAATTAGAGTATAAAAATTCAAACTAAATGTTCGAAAATCCAATTAAATATGATTCCCCAGAGCTAGCCGTGTGTAATTTTAAGATATTAACAAGTCAAAACAAACTTAAGATGGGAGTCGAGAAATTTATTTCATATAGACTCCTCATTCAACCATGATGTACACATTGACATTAAGTTTCAATGAAAAGCATCATGACTAACTTATTTAATTAATATCGTCAACAAAAGTTTCAATAAAATATTTGAGGAATAATCATAACTGATTCCGTGGACAACAAAATGTTTGCTTTCATATTAATTTGGGGAAATCCCAATAAAATGTAGCTACAATATTGACATCCATATTCAAGTCATATTTTTTTGGTTGATATAAATATTTAGGAAAGGGGTTGAACAAGTCTATACATTTTTTATATTAAAATTTGAAGTGTTTTCCGGCCGAGAAAAAATTTTGAAGTGTTGGGCCGAGTCTATAGTGGTAACTTGTAACGAAGATAACAAAGAGGACGGATTAGAAATTTCAGAATCTTGTTAAAATGACCCAAATCCAATTGTGCCGCTTCTTTCCATTTCTTTTATTTTTGTTTTTTCTTGGAGATAGTGACCCAAGAATGGATGTAAAACAACCTGCAATATACCTCAAATGCTTTTTAAATCTGACATATACCTCTCATCTCCAGAAAAAGAAAAGGCAGATGAGGTATATGTTAAGATGTTTCACAACATCAATCTACTTTTTAATAATTGACTTTTTTTTAAAGGCATTTAGAAATTGATACAAGTTACAATAAGATCTCTTTGACTTATATTCTTTTTGAAAGTTAAGAATCAAATTCGACAACTAAATTATGTCACATATAATTAAGCTTAAAAAATAAAAATCCCTCATCTCTTGTACTCCCTTCTCCATTGTAATTTGCTGCTCTCTCAACTTCACCTATTGTCCGATTAAGCTCTTCATATTTCCTGAGATCATGGAGGAGGACGCTCCACCGTGATGGTGAAGAGAAAAGCTTGGAGGAATTGGGGGACTTAGAAATCTGTTAAACAAATTTCGTTTGTGGAGGGTAGTGATAGAAGTTCATTAACCAGAGGAGTTGATTAGGTGAGACTGATGCATCTAATTAGTAATTACTCCAAGCAGTGAATTAACCAGAGGAGTTGATTTTCTAGAACATGTTGGATCAAAGATCATATCCCTCGTGAACTAAAAAAAAAATCCTCAGCCCCAGTATCTCATATAAGACTTGGACCTGATCTTGGGTGAGATTAATGAATGAATACAAGCCCCATAAGCTCTACAAATATTGCAGAGGATGACTGTAAGCACATAGCAAAAATGTAACTACTTTCTCAAATCGATCCATGTAGTCTATAAATGCATAATACTCCAAGTCTACACAATCAAAATCCAACCACAGCAAAAGTAGCATATCCATTCCTGAATAGAATTTTCCTATTAGGTTCAGAAATTGCCTAAGCAACCTAGCCAGTACACCCAAAAAAATTTCAACACAAGCTTCAGCAAAATTACTCGTCTTCCTGGCTACGCAACCTGGCTGTCCTGTTAGTAACAACGACATCCAACTGAGCCGCTCGCTCGACGATCTCCTTCCTCTTACGGGTCGACACATTGTGTGCAATTTCAGCACAGTAATGCCTGGAATTTCATCAATTGCATAAATTTAAAATAGAGGGCAAATTGGTATAGGGAATTCGAAATCAGACAGACACCCCTAAAGCTACTCACCTGTTATGCATCATTAGGAGTTCCAGCTCCTTAACATTGTTGACAACAAATTTTTTGAACCCGTTAGGGAGATAGTGTCTGGTTTTCTTGTCGGAACCATAACCGATATTTGGCATCAATGTGCAACCCTTGAACTTTCTCCTCACACGGGAATCAATACCCTTCGGCCTTCGCCAGTTTGTCTGCATACCATAGTAAAGATAAGTGCCAACTCAAGGAGCCAAGTGTACAAGTGTTCATAGTAATAACTAATAAGCACCAATAAATAAACCAAATGCTTCACTTTTGTATATGGACAGGATCTCCAATCTCCAGTCATGTTATTAACATGAACCCAAACATATAACAAACAAGATTATCACCTCAGCAATGAGCATGTCATCCAACTTTCCATCATACACTTGGACATGTTAATAGCTTTAGCTGAGGATAGACACTTGATAATATTTCAACATATACAGCTTATGCATGAGCTGCATCTTAAAAAATAACAATAGAGAAGGACAGAGATGTAGAACTGAATGAACAATCAAGCAAGGTCTATACAGATATAGTTGCAAGGCCTATACAGATATTTGGATATTTGATAAAATTAGAATGAGCATTTGATAAGCTAAATGAGAATTCCTATACAGAAAAACCTCTAAATTACCACAAAATAACACTAATTAAAAATATCTATCTATATTAGGAAAGTTTTCCTCTTTCCCAAAAGATTTTGGACAAAGAATTTTCAAACTTCGATGTATGGATATACATATAAGTAAACATAAGGTACACCCTAACTTTTGTAGCACTTGAAAATACACTTACAGATTACAATATTTTCATGCATGAAAAATGATATACATCATGCTCAAATGACAAGGGGATTTCAATTTTTTTTAAATATGTCACAAACAAACATCTCAAAATTGTCCAGAGCATTAAGGTGCCCACATACTGAATGTCCCCAAAAGGAATTCTAAACAACTCAAAAGGCTAGGTACTAAGGGAAGAAATCTTGAAAGCCATACCTTGACAGAGATTTTCCTGTCACTTTGAGGCCTCTTGAACTTCTTGACACGCTTCTTCACAATCTTCTTGCTAATCAAAGGTACTGCCATTTTGGCTCTGAAAGAAATCCAATACCAAGCATTCATTAGCATTACACAGGACCATATAAAAGTAAGTTTCAACTAAGAAAAATCATAAAAATACACTTAGCAACCAAAAAACCAAATAAAAGGAAGGCACACAAAGTAACAAATAAAAAATTAACCTCATTATTATAAATCCAGTCATTCAATACTCCCTCAAATACTAAATATAAAATCAATTTGACTTCTTTCAGATATCAAAGAAATCAAATAGACAACTTGGTTTTAACAAATCTTACATGTAATTGTATAAAATGATATTTTATAAGGTATATTAGCATTAAAGCAAACTCATAATTAGAACTGGAAGGAGTATTTCTAACAAATTCTGAAATTCCAAACTACCTATTATTCAATAAAAATTCAAAATTCCCGATAATAAACCAAAATTTCAATGTTTTTACAATTAACCAGGTAAACTAATGTTCTTACAGTGTATATATATGAAAAAAACATACACACACATATATATACACACATATATAAAAACAGTACAAAGAACTAAAAACAACAATTGGGGGCAAGAAAAGCTGACAGCATCCAGGAATAAAACATATTTATGAATCTTAATTCAGTTTCTGCTAACTCTAACAGAGAATATGCTAGTTTATACACATTTATAAAAATTGAATGAAAAGCATAAAGAACGAAACTTTATACAAATTGAAGCTAAAACAGATATAATAAAATGAAATTTATCGGAATTGAATATATTGCAGACCTGCGAATTTGGGAAGGGAAAAGGGCGAGCAAAGGAAGCTAGCTAGGGTTTCAAAATTACAATTCAATTGAAATGTGTTAATGTGAATGGGCTTTTGAGTTTATTGGGCTCAAATCACTTTGGACATAATAAAAAAAATAAAATAAACTTTTTATGGGAATATTGATCATATGCTATTATATTTCTGCTTTGATTATAGTTATCAGTTATCACTCATTGCAATTTGATCAATATAGTAGTGTTCACCATTTTATAATTTAGCATATAACCTTTGTACTTAAATATAATGTTTGGACTGTAAAATGAGTTTTGTAAAAGGAATTAGTTAAAACTTAAAAGGTTATTTCTAGTTTTTTACTTCCAAAGAAATTGAGTTTGGGAGAAATAGGTAAATCCCTTTACAGGTATGCAAATTTTTCCGTCTCACCCATTATTTGGAATTGTGGATTTCCCGTCCTCCCAAATACTCCCTTCGGTCCTAAATATAAGACCTAATTGACTATTTTAGAAAATCCGATAAAAAAGCAAAATGAGTTAATTATAAATTGATTTATCTAATTGTTCCCTTATATTAGTTTATTTTACCTATAAACTAATGTATAATCTAAAAATATACTATAAAATATGTCATGATTTAATAGTCTATTTCGCAACTTTAACCTCTCAAAAACAAAGTCAATTAAGTCTTATATTTAGGATCGGAGGTAGTATATAGCGTGGACATAGCAGATTGAAGTCGAGTCATTATGATACTTTTGAATTTTCATCCTCATCAAGAACTAGAATGGCAAACAATATAATGAATAGTGATATAGTGGTAAAATGAATCATTTCAAAAAAAGTATCTTTATAATAAGAATTCAAACTTCATCCTGATTCCTAACATGACTATACAACACTAATATTTTTCCCAATTTGAAGATATTAAAACTTTATTTTCAAAATCAAATATGACAAATATTATATAAACTACTGAATCAAATAATGTATCTTATATATGGCTCTTTTCTTAATTCAAATAAAGTTTTTTTAGCGTAATTTTTGAAGAATATATATATATATATATACACACACAGCTCAAGTAACTTGAAACTGGTTTGATGAAGAAATGTTTTAACTTCTAAAAATGTGATCCTTATCTCAATATATAGTAATTATACAATTACCTTTTATATCAATAGCACTTTAACATTTAGTTGCTTTTTTATTTTTAACTTCCATATTTGCGCATGTGCATTGCACATGTAGTGCACGTGTATCGCACAAGAGAAAAATCTACAGAAACAAAAGCTTTACTCAAAGTAAGATCTTTCAACCACTTGGAAGAATAGGACTAGGCCTAGCTCTTGCATCAGTGTCCATGGCAGTGGCAGCTATAGTTCAATCTATGAGAAGAGATGCAGCCAATAAAAACGGCGAAAAAGGGGCGCTACTGTCAGTTTTCTGGTTAATATTTCAATACTCATTCTTGGCTATATCCGATACACTTACTTCGAGTGGAATGCTTGCGTTTTTCTTGGCTATATCTCATGCAAGATTGGATCTGTTTCATACCCTTCTGTGTGTTCTCAACTTTCTTAATTTCTTGCTGTACCTGTATTGTGCTAGGAGGTATTAGTAGCTAGTTAATTATGTACACATAACAAATAAACAAAAAACATAGGTAATTATCACTTTGATGTCATGTAATGCGTCTGCAATATGTCAATGTACAAGATATATATCGAGGTTGTATAAACTCTCTATAGTAGTTTTCAATATAAAATTGTTCTAAATGATTTTTTTGCTAGACTATTTAAATAAATAATAGAATTAAAAAGTAGAGAGTTGATTATCTATAGAGTTGATTATCTATTATTATTACATAGAGAATCCTTCACTATTATTTTAGTGAGGTAACTATGAACAAAATTACTTTGAGTTTGAAATGTGTATATATAAATGAGATTTTGAGTATGAGAGTTTAAGTTCATTGGGCTCAAATCATGTCGGAGCAAATAAAATCAAATATAATTCACTTTTTCCTTTTGCCAAAGTCAATGAATTTTTATGGGAAAATTTATCATATACTTTAGGCTTAGTAATCATTTTAGCCCCTACTTCTTCTAGCCTGAAAATTTGTCCTTTCTATTCTTCTAACGGCACATGTCTATTTGTATTCTAGCATTGCTATAGTTCTCTTTGTATTCTTTGGCTGATATCTTCACACACAAAAGCCACCAAGCTTTTGCAATAATTTACCGCGGGCTACCATTACCACTGGCAGTTGATCATAATCCTAGAATGTGTCAAAAAAAATATTTATCTTTTGAGGGGAATTATAATTCAATTCACCTCTCACTGTATAACCATGATTCCTTCAATATATCATTTAGCCACTAAACTAGATATTAGTCTTATATACATTTTTTTTTTTTGTATTTCTTGTTCATGACATACTTCAGTAGTGGTTCAATCTGCATAATATATGCTATTGCAAGTTCTGCTTGGTTGGGTTACTATTTGCAATTGGCTTTGACATTCAACGAATGAGTAGCGAAAAAACTTGCTGCCGGAGCAGCTGGAGGAGCGGGAGCGGCAACTAGAGGACCTCAAGAACTGGGTGAAGATGCTGAAAGGGGTTTAGTTGTCATCTTTATTCTATTAGGCGGTCCATCAACCTAAGGATAATCCTGACATTGACATATGCTTTTCTTGTAAATTTTCTTAAATTGAGTGCTTTTCTTGAACTAGTACTTTTTTTTTGTACATTTTCTTGAACTTAGTGCTTTTCTTGTACCAACGAATGAATGAACCAAGCTAGTTACTTTGAGCGAAAAAAAGTACTCATTTTGGCCCACATACAATTATGCAAGTATCAAGTTGGTCAACAAACAATAAATGGTATCAAATTGACCAACAAACATTAAAAAGTGTCATATTTGCTAAGACCGTCAATCTTTCCTAGTGGCAAGTTACACATGGTGTTAAAAGAAAATTGATGGTTCTGTCAAATATGATACGTTTTTATTATTTATTAGTCAATCTGATACAATTTATTGTTTGTTGGTTGAATTGATACTTGCATAATTGTTTGTTAGACAAAATGATTATTAACTCTGTACTTTAACACACAAACGAAATTTTTTCAATTTATTTTTGCTGTTCCTTGATGCTTCATTTCCAATATCTCTAAATTTTAAGTTGTGTTTATTTTCAAAATTATGGAAGATTATTTTTTTCAATGACAAATTGAGGCCTATTATCACCTCTTATCAATGGAATTCACAATTAGATGACAACAACATGCCTAACTTGACACAATTTTGTGAAAAACTCTTGAATTTCTTCACAAACCAAAACTAATGATGAGGCTTTTGGAGATGGAACAATCTCCGTCACTAGTTGTCTCAAATGGGTTGTGAAAGGATTAGCGACAGAATTTCCGTCAATAATCTATATAGTCACAGAAATTTTGTCATTGATTTTCTTTACTTTTTTTTCTAAATGTTTAATTATGCGATTTTTATATACATGAATTAGATGAGTTACTATTAATTTTTAACTGCATGATCATAATCACAACAGAACCCCCACAACCTTCCACTTATAAAAAAATATTGGGGAATTAATTTGAAATCTCATGGAATAGACATAATATAAGAAAAGTCCAACTAAATGCTCAAATTAAGAGGCACAAGGACATTTTAATTATCTTTGAAACCCAAATGACAATTTGTGTTTTTAAAGATTTTTAGTATTTGAAATCCAACACCTTGTGAATGGTGCCCAAACACTTGCTAATAATGGTTAGAAAATTGTTTTTAATGACAAGGGCCTTGTAGCCTAATGGTAGTATGAGATGATAGGTTATATAGGTTCGATCATGCTTGTAACCTTGAGCCGTTAGCCTTTGCCCCTTTAATTAAAAAAATAAGTTGTTATTAATAGCAAACACATTGTAAAAGGTGCTAGCCAACCCCATTTAGTGAGATAAGACTTTGATGATAATTACATTGTAAAAGGTGCTCAAACACTTAATAATAATAGTAAGAAAATTATTATTCATAGCTCAAATGTTTTGAGAAAAGCTCAAAGGGTAAAACTATCATATGAGTTTTGAAGATAATAGGAAAATCCCTAGGGATCTTAATTTAATTTGGACATTTAGTAAGATTTTTTTAATATTATTATGTTTACTCCATGAGATTTCAAATTAATTCCCCCAAAAACATTCATGACACTAACATTGAAAGTTTGAATTCTTGGAAAGCATATCTCAACTATGTTTCAGTTGCAAACAGTTCCTTTTTTTATGGTTGTTCCGTACTTGGATATAGAGAAAAAACCCATGATCACTAATTTCTGTAACTAACAACACCTTGATAGTTGATATATTTAATCAATTTTTGGTTTGCCCATGGGCTGCATGGATAATACAATATCAGTACATTTATTTTGGATATATAAAAAAACACAATATAAATACATCTTTCCAAGTAAGGGATTTTTAGCGCATCAAATTAAATTATACTACAGGATGAAAAAGTAATGACATGACACTATTCTTAATTTCAGAATCTTGGAGAGAATGGGCATCTCCGTTTTGATACATGCAAAGAGACATCCTGGCGAGATTCATAGCAACTTGAATGAAACTCTTTGGGTAAGGAGAGTGCCTAGCTTCTTCATTCATTTTCTTCCAAGTTTCGCGAATCAATGAATTTATATGCTCACGAGCATCAACTTCAGAAGCTCCAGATTCATTCATATAACACTCAATTGATTTGGGTACATCACCCGTCTCCTTCTCTCGCTGTAAAATTAAAAAAAAAAAACAAAGATGACTAATTCAAAAATTAATATTGTACCATATTATTTAACAAGATGGTGTCTATAAACTACCACATGCAAATTATTCAAACTAATTATTCATAAAAAGCGTACATTTTGATGTCCTTAAACTACCATCTACAATAATTTGTATTGGGAAAATAATCTATTTAGAAACATAAACACATAAACTAATACGTGCAATCAATATAGAGAGTTTAATGAAAAGTTTTAAATTTCAAAAACAAATATTAAATAAACATCCTTTACTAGTTCTTATGTTCAGGACTAAAGTAAATGATAATACATGAAAATGGCTAGCATATGGGAAAAGGAGCACCTCCCGCACCCCTAGAATTCCATGACATAAAAATCATAAAATGGCTAGCATATGCATGCACTACAAAAAAAACTCATTAATAACATAATGAAATATGTTGTAGTTTCCTACAGAAATTCCATAAGCAAGATTTTCGGTGCAATCATCAATGAAAAAATTTCGTCGCTAATTATTGACGAAATTCCGTAGGAAATTTACCGACAGAATTTTGTGGATAATTAGCCACAAGAAATTCTGTCAATGATTAGGGATGTAATTCAGTTGATAAATTTTCCGATGAAAATTCCATTTATTAGTAACATAATTATTCTGTGACTAATTAGTGACAAAATGCCGACAGTAAATTCTCAAACAGTAGTTATAGATGGAATTTCCATTTCTAATGTATAAACTATTTAAAAAATAAAATGTTGCTTTATTTTATTTTGAAACAGAGTATTTTATAAAAATTAATAAATACTATATTATAAATATTAATAAAAATTAGTATATACATACTTACCTATATATGAATTTATTACAAATTTAATTTGAATTATTATGTTATTAACATTTTATTTATGAATTAATACTAGTACGAAATGTAAAATAAGTATGATAGTTCCTGGAGTTACTTCAGAAGTTCCCAAGTCATCTGCAAGACGCAAGATAGTTGCTGAAGAATGAATTATATCAGAATATTCTTGTATGCAAAGCAATTCCTCCTTTCTCATTGAAGTTTGAAGTAACAAATAAGCATGAACAAGTATGACAGGTGCACTGATTGAAATCCAAGCATTATCCAAGTATACTTGTAGGCTTGGTTGATAATTACTATAATACCATTTTGCCTCAATCAGATAGGATTTGCAAAGATCAGCCCACTGCAAAGAAAAGTAATATATGAAATCATAAAATCAATCAACGTATTAAATTATATTGATACTTACCGCTTTCCTAAGGAGTGGAATGACGTCGTTCCCATTTTGTTTAAGATATTCAAAAGCCACTTCATTGACAAAGTTATAAAGTGCCAGGAAGCATATCTTCATGTACTCTGGAAGTATATCCATGGCATTTACATCCCACCTGTACATGATTGGAAAAAGTTATAATACATCATATATCAGCACAATTTCGAATTCATGTAAAAAAATTCGCGTGTGTGTGTATATATATATATATATATATATATATATATATATATATAGAGAGAGAGAGAGAGAGAGAGAGAGAGAGAGAGGAAGAAAGTGTGTATACATATATATTATAGTAATACATAATTTCAGATATGTGCAAGGTGCTGACCTCTCAACCACGTCAGTGAAAAGTTCTAATTCTTCCAATTCTCCGTACACATCATAAACATCGTCAATTGTGGTTATTAGTGCATTGACTTTGGTCATCACTCTTCTGAAGTTCCCAAGTTCAGGTTCATAAGTCAAACCCACAGTCCAAAAGAAGTTCTCCACCAATCTATCTCTTGAAAAACTCAGCTTTTCTCCAAGTCCAATTCTTTTCCACCATCTTGAAATGAAGATTTTTTTAAGAAAATCGAATTACGCATGTATAAGGATCTTATGTTTATTTCTTATGAAAGGTGATAATAGACCTAAAAGCCAGCAAGTATGTATATGAAATTATGATTATTCTCACCTAGATGTATGTTTCAAATCTTCTTGGTGGTCGACTTGTACCATGTTGAAATCCAACTTAGCAAGCTTGAGCAAGGCAGGGTTCATATTATCTCTTTTTTGATAGAACTCAATGAACCATCGAGCTTCTAATCTTGATGTCCTCCAATGTAGTGGAAGCTCTAAGGCATGATTAACTAAAAGATATATCTCACCGTCTATATTAATGTTTTTGTCAACAAATTGTGTGAGACATGTCGAACTAAAATCTCTTGCTTCGTCTAATATTATTTCACCTTCCATTGATAAAAATGAGGCTTCATAAAGAGATAGCAAGCCCTCAATATCACCGGAAAGGCGAGCATCAAAATGATCCTCATGATCCAGAAATTTCTTAAAATCATCTGCCAAAAAACCGAGCGTATTACAATATTATAGATATCAAATCAATAATGTAAAAAAATCGGTCAGTATATTTCTGACAATCTTATCTCATATAAATGGCTATTTTCAAATCCATTCTTTTGAAGAAAATTCATCATTTTCATTGAAATGACAGAAAGTTTCAAGAAAATATTATTCAATACATAAATACATGAGTTAATAATTGAGGGATTTATTTTATTCCTAAATATAAAATACAAAATACAAATATACAAAGATATCAATATACTCTACCTACTAAATTTTCCATTTTCTCTCTAATTATCTCTATAACTTACTTATATAAAAGTATATTTTCATCAAATAGTTTATTTAAATAGAGTATCATGAGAAAACTTGTCAGAATTTATTATAAATAAATAATGTAACTGATTTTCTTTATATTTGTAAATTATTCATCTAATTCATGCATTGTATTTAGGATTGAATGAGTATGTCAATTTATAAAAGGTAACAATTCCAAGAAGAATAATCAAGTACGTACCTGGTGATACATCATAGCCATGTTGCCTTAAGATTCTAAATTCAAGAGCTGTGGCATGTATGTTGCTCTTATTCAAAGTGTCCTTGCTCTTGTAAATATTTTCTAAAAGACTTCTTATTTCATGATTAAAATGAGTTGCTAATCCTAGTCTTTGCAAGAGATCAATGATCTCAAGTTGATCCACAGGATTTTCCAATTTGGAGAGCATCATTCTTACTTGTTCCTTAAGCTCATCACTTTCCACGACATATAATTCTTCCTGCAACAATTTTCATTTGCGCATTAACATATTGTATAGAGAGGTCAATGCTATGAGAAGGATATAAAATATAGTTTACATTTTAAGAAAATAAAATATAAACAAAAGAAGTTAAATGAGAGAGTGAAGTTAATCAAGTAACATACAACAAAGTCGCTTCTCAATGACTGGATATAATCATAATGCCAAATTGAAGGTTGGAAGTAATTCATAGATCGGCGAGAAGCATTGGTTTGAGGAGCAGCTAGATTTGTTAAAGCCATACATTGGATTGTAGGAGATACACGAGACGGCATTAGTGATGTTGATGAAAACAGTTTGTTTCTGACGGATAGAGCAGCATTTGGAAGTAATAATCTAAATTGGTAAAGAGCCATTGACGCTAAAGAAAAAACCTTCTTTATTGATCAATTTCTTGTTTATAAACTGAAAAGCTCTGTGTGTTAATTGGAACGAAAATCAAGCTTTATATAGCCCGAAGTTTGGTTTAAATAAGAATTTATGGGTAAGCACGTGGGATAATCATAACTTCAAATAGATCTTTATCTACTTGTTAATGCATACCCTGTAAATGTAATTAAGTTTCAGATAAACGGCCAAGTTTTTTAATCGTATTATTGTTACTCAGATTTTACACACGCACTAATTAATGGATGATTGCGATAATCAGGCAGTGCTTTATTATAATATATAATAAATGTGGTGAATGTTTATTATAATATATTTGTACCTAACTTAAGGTCCAAATACAAATATAGTATTTTCACTTAAGAAAAATAAAATTTAAATATGACAAGACTCTTATACCCCTCATTAAATTTATTTCCCTTAAGTGAACATAAGTATTAGAAATGCTCCTAAGGATAAAATTTACTATCATTTTTGCACCTTCACCCTTTAATAAATTATATATGCTCAGTAGAAGGGGGAAAAATAATAAATGGTGGGGCCTTATGCTTAAAAGACTTTGATTAAACATGTGCTTCGGAAAGGGAAAAAGAAAAAACATGTGTGGTTTTAATAGATTATGCTCATAAAGAGAAAAAAATAAAAAGAAGATACGATGGGGCTTGATTATTAAAAAACTTTGATAAGACAGTATGACAATGAACGGATGGATTGGGTATTTCGATTTTATTGATATATAGATATAGATTTTGAGACGCAGGCAAGCTTGCTGCTTGCCCGGTCAAATTCATGTTCTTTTCCAGGGTCCTTCCATGTGCTCACAAGCTAGGCTACCAAACCATTGAAGTTATACGTACATTTGACATTCTAAAGGCAAGTGCATAACATTTCTATGATTTTTTATCTAAAAGCATGTAAAGAAAATATTTGTAAGATTTTTGGATCTCTTAAGTCAAGTGGAACAAGATTTTTTGGATTTTGTTGTTCCAGAAAATATTATTCATATACGGATCATTTGTGCGATGATTATGAAAAACAGCACCAATTGGTTATTATAAATTAAAGGTAGGCCATGAAGTATGATTAATGAAAATAATTGAGTTGAAGAACATTGAATTTTTTTTTTCAGAATTCAATTTTCGGGTTCCATTCAAAAGGTACTATTATTGTCCTTATCTTATGAACAAAATGGTAACTAAACGTGTTCTTATCTTTTGGGCAAAAAAACGTGTTCTTATCTCATTTTATTTTTTTAAAAAAAAATTATAAAATTAGGCTACCAAATATCTTTTTCTTTTTTTCTTTTAAAAAAGAGAACAGCTATTTTAAAAACAGAAGCAAACAGGCTATAATTTTACTTATTGCAATTCAATATATAGTTTTAACCATTAACTCAGCATATATATGGCATCTATTCTTAAATATATAAGAAATTCTATAACTATAGTTCAAACCATTTTATAACACCATAGGTTTGTTCTTAAATATAAGATCTAACTTATAAAAATGGTTTTTGTGAAATGGATGAGTTCCTCTCAACTAAATTTACTTATGTTCAAATATTTAGTAAGAGAAGTGTCCACATTCAATATTTTAAAGTGTCTCAAATACTGATAAAAAAAGTGTCTCAAATAAATTTTTCTTCAATTTAGATAATATACTTATTTAGTTCAAAATCATTCATTCTTTCTTAAATATAATACCGATTTGTTGCCAAAAAATATAATATACTCCCTCCGTTCCTAAATATAAGACCTAGATGACTTTTTTGAAAAATCCTAAAAAAAGCAAAAAATAAGTTAATTATAAATTGATTTACCTAATTTTTTCTCTTAAACTAGTTTATTTTACCTATAAGCTAATGGATAATCTAAAAAGATATCAAATATGTCATCATTTAATAACCTATTTCGCAACCTTAATCTTTCCAAAAAAAAGTTAACTAGGTCTTATATTTAGGAATGGAAGGAGTATTTATTTGGGGAGGTAAACTTATTCTCAAATATATGACTTCTTTTAAATTTTATCTCAACATTATTTCCCTATATTATCCATTTTCATACTCTTTAATGATAAACAAGAAAGAGAGGGAATGTGTAAATAAAAGTAGATAATTTACTGTATTGGTAATATCATGTTGTTAACTTAACTAAATCTTTAATTTAATCAAATTAGATAAATTTTCTTATATTTATAATTTATAATTGCAGAGAGTAATTCTTCTTTTCTAAAGAAACGGAGTTGGGTAGAAATAGATAGTCCCTCAAAAAAAATAAACCTAACATGCCAAGCGAGAAACCCACATAAATAGTGTTCAAGGCAAAACGAGCATAGTATTTCATTATTAACGCAGCCCCCAAAATTGTAAGCCGATTCGGTCTTAGACCAAAAAAGGACATAGATACAGCCCAAGAAAAACTAAGACGACTCAGCTAATCAGGACGAAAAAACACATATAAGGTTCATTACATTTCATGTGATGTTATTAAAATAAATAAAATAACACAAACAATTCATTACCAAGAAAAACATGAATAATTGTAGCTATTTGTATATGGTATATTTCTTACTCTATTTTGTTATTGTTATTATTCGTTGCTAAGAAAATAATATCTTCTATATTTATTTAATGTTTTTAATTATATTTGTTGTTATTATCATTGTTCTAATGAGTTTAATTACCCAAGAAGTTTTACCTCAGGAGCTACCATATCTATGAAGTTAACACGGTTAAATGGACATGCTAGCATGGGTAACAAAGCTACTAAGTAATACTCCCTCCGATCCCTAATGTAAGAGCCCAAAATTTGAATGGTTTTGGTCCCTAATGTAAGAGCTCACCCCACATTCTCTCCTCATTTAATGCATTTTTTCCTACTTTACCCCTAATTCTCTTTCATATTTATTAATGTTTATATATTTCTCTCTCTTAAAAGTACCATAATAAATATGGGCAATTTTGGAAAAGAAGCATTAACTCCAGACATCCAACTAACATTCACATGTTTTCTTAAGAAGCGTTTTTTTGGCTGCTAGCTCTTACATTAGGGACTGGAGGGAGTACTTATAAAGCATTTAAGATCCAGAATGAAACTTTCGGGTGCTTCATTCTTCATATAAAAACCATCAATTTAAACCACATACCAATGCAATAGGAATTCAACCTAACGTGGCAAATGTCATTTGGCTCATATATTGAATCTGGTTATTTAAGATTTAAAATAATACTTTTAGGGTATTTGAAATAAAAAAAACTTCATAGATCTCGGAACTCCTTGAGTAAAATTTTATGGATATTTAAGAAATCTGAACTCTTGTTCTAATATAATGGTAAAAACACTCTTGTTCATACATTAATTTGGTGAAGTAGAGGATATGCTACTTCAGAAGCATCATTGGTGGGACAAAATAAAACTAACACATCTAAATCTTCATCAAATGGTGAGTTTGCTGCATTTTTAGATGCCTCATCTTTCAAATACTTAAACATTTTAGTCTTAACCACTTGAGTCTTCGTGATTGTATTTATGTTTGTTTCTTTGACTGAAGAAAAATGGGCAATCATATGAAAATTAAATTGCAGGATACAGAGAAAAGCAATATGGATGAATGCTATACGGACTACAAAGGCAGAAAAGCTGATCCAAGAAAGCATGGTGGATTCACACTTGTTGCAATTTCTTAAATATAAGATCATTTTCTAATTTTTTTCAACTTTTTTCTAAATTTGCCCTAATAATGTTTATTTATAATAAAAAAAGAGAGGGGGAATGAGGATAAGTTAATTGAGTTTTTTTAGGGTGCCACATAAAATTAAAAATTCCACACTAGATAATATGTGTCTACTTGTGATTGGTTAGACTACAAATGACGTGGTGCACCGGATTTACACAACAATTTATCCAGTGAAATTTTTCTAATATTATGTATACTCCATGGGATTCCAAATTAATTCCCACAAAAACATTCATAACACTAAGATTGAAAGTTCTTGGAAAACTTATCTTTCACAAGGGCAACTATGTTTCAGCTGCAAACAGTTCCTTTTTATGGTTGCACTGTAATTGGATATATATAGAGAAAGAGCCCTTGATCACTAATTTCTATAACTAATAACAACGCCTTGATATATTTAACAATTTTTGGTTTGCCCATGAGATGCATGGATAACAGTCATAACACAATATAAGTACATCTTTCCAAGTAAGGGATTTATTTTAGCGCATCAAACATACAATTTGATCAAAAAAATAAATTCATACTACAGGATGAAAAAGTAATGACATGACACTATTCTTAATTTCAGAATCTTGGAGAGAATGGCCATCTCCGTTTTGATACATGCAAAGAGACATCCTTGCGAGGTTTATAGCAACTTGAATGAAACTCTTTGGGTAAGGAGAGTTCCTAGTTTCTTCATTCATTTTCTTCCAAGTTTCACGAATCAATGAATTTATATGCCTACGAGCATCAGCTTCAGAAGCTCCAGATTCATTCATGTAACACTCAATTGATTTGGGTACATCACCTGTCTCCTTTTCTCGCTATACAAATAAAAATAAATAAAGATGACTAATTCGAAAATTGCACTATATTATTTAACAAGTTGATGTCCATAAACTACCACACGCAAATGAGTCAAAAAAATATTCATAAAAAATGTACATTTTGATGTCCTTGAACTACCATATCCAGTCATTTGTATTAGGAAAACTACTCTATTAAAAAAAAAAACTCATCAACTAACACGTGCGATCAATATAGAGAGTTTAATGAAAAAAGTTAAATTTAGAAAACAAAGTGAATTGAAATGTTACATTCAGTTACTGATCAAAAAAAGAAATGTTACATTCAGGGTTTAAATAAATCTCCTTTACTAGCTTTTATATTCAGTACTAATGTAACTAACAACAATGGATGACTAGCATGTGCATGCACTACAAAAACTGATTAACAACAGATTGAATTCTGTTGGTAGTTTCCGATCCTACGGAAATTATTCCATCAGCAAAATTTTTGGTGGAATCACCCATGGAAAAAAATTTCACCGCTACTTATTGACGAAATTCCATTGGAAATTTGCCGACAAAATTTCGCGGATAATAAGCCACAAAAACTTCTATCAATAATTAGCTATGAAATTCCGTTGGTAAATTTTCCAAGATATAATTCCGTCTTTAATTAGCAACATAATTATTTTGTGGCTAATTAGTGACAGAATGCCGACAGGCGACAGCAGATTCTCGAACAAGTATTTATAGATGGAATTTCCATCGCTAATTTAAAAAGTATTTTATAAATTAATAAATGAAAAATATATTATAAATATTAATAAAAATAAGTACACACACATATATGAAGTTATTACAAATTAATTTTAAATGTTATATTAATTAATTTTTTTTTATGAATAAATATTAGTAAGAAATGAAAAATAATTATAATAGTTGCTGGAGTTACCTCAGAAGTTCCCAAGTCATCTGCAAGACGCAAGATAGTTGCTGAAGAATGAATTATATCGGAATATTCTTGTATGCAAAGCAAGTCCTCCTTTCTCATTGAAGTTTCAAGTAACAAATAAGAATGAACAAGCATGACAGGTGCACTGATTGAAATCCAAGCATTGTCCAAGTATTCTTGTAGGCTTGGTTGATAATTACTATAATACCACTTTGCCTCAATGAGATAGGATTTGCAAAGATCAGCCCACTGCAAAGAAAAGTCAATCTATGAAATCAGAAAATCAATCAACGTATTAAATTATATTTATTCTTACCGCTTTCCTAAGGAGTGGAATGAGGTCGTTCCCATTCTGTTTAAGATATTCAAAAGCCACTTCATTAACAAAGTTATAAAGTGCCAGGAAGTATATCTTCATGTACTCTGGAAGTATATGAATGGCATTTACATCCCACCTGTATGATTGAAAAAAGTTACAATACATCATATATATATCATCACAATTTCATGTAAAGAAATTCAAATGTGCGTGTGAATAATCATATAGATATGATCAGGAAGAAAGTGTGTATACATTATATTATAGTAACAAATAATTTCAGATATGTGCAAGGTGCTGACCTCTCAACCACGTCAGTGAAAAGTTCTAATTCTTCCAATTCTCCGTACACGTCATAAACATCATCAATTGTGGTTATTAGTGAATTGACTTTGGTCATTACTCTTCTGAAGTTCCCAAGTTCAGGTTCATAAGACATACCCACAGTCCAAAAGAAGTTCTCCACCAATCTATCTCTTGAGAAGCTCAGCTTTTCAGCAAGTCCAATTCTTTTCCACCATCTTGAAATGAAGAATTTTTTAAGAAAATCGAATAATGCATGCATCAGGATCTTCTGTTTATTTCTTATGAAAGTTGATAATAGACCTAAAAGTCGGCAAGAATATATAGGAAACTATGATTATTCTCACCTTGATGTATATTTCAAATCTTCTTGGTATTCCACTTGTACCATGTTGAAATCCAACTTAGCAAGCTTAAGCAAAGCAGGGTTCACATTATCTCTTTTTTGATAGAACTCAATGAACCATCGAGCTTCTAATCTTGATGTCCTCCAATGTAGTGGAAGCTCTAAGGCATGATTAACTAAAAGATATGTCTCATCATTTAAAACATTAATGTTTTTGTCAACAAATTGTGTGAGACATATCGAACTAAAATCTCTTGCTTCGTCTAATATTATTTCACCTTCCATTGATAAAAATGAGGCTTCATACAGAGATAGCAAGCCTTCAATATCACTGGAAAGGCGAGCATCAAAATGATCCTCGTGATCCAAAAATTTCTTAAAAACGTCTGCAAAAGAACCGATCAGCGTATTGTGATTGTAGGTATTAATATCAATAAAGTAAAAAAATTCAGTCAGTATATTTCTGGCAATCTTATCCACATATAAATTAAATGTCTGTTTTAAAATCCTTTCTTTTGAAGAAATTTATCATTTTCTTTGAAATGACAACAAAATTTCAAGGAAATATATTCTTCAATACATAAATATGAGTTAATTGAGGGATTATTTTAGTCTTAAATATAAAATATTATTATACTTTTTTTTATACACAAAGATATCAGTATACTCTACTTACTAAATCTTCCATTTTTCTCTAACTATCCCTATAAATGACTTATACAAAAGTATATTTTCATCAAATAGGTCATTTAAATAGAGTATATATTATGAGAAAACTTGTAAGAATTTGTTAAGAATAAATAATGTAACTAATTTTACTTTATATTTATAAATTATTTATCTAATTCATGCATTTGGACGGGTATCTCAACATAGAAAAAGTAACAATTCCAAGAGGAATAATCAAGTACCTGATGATACATCATAGCCATGTTGCCTTAATATTCTAAATTGAAGAGCTGTGACATGTATGTTACTCTTATTCAAAGTGTCCTTGCTGTAGTGAATATTTTCTAAAACACTTCTTATTTCATGAGTAAAATGAGTTGCTAATCCTAGTCTTTGCAAGAGATCAATGATCTCAAGTTGATCCACAGGATTTTCCAATTCGTAGAGCATCATTCTTACTTGTTCCTTAAGCTCATCACTTTCCACTGCATATAATTCTTCCTGCAACAAATATCATTTGCGGATTAACATATTGTATAGAGAGGTCAATTATATGAGAAGGCTATAAAATATATATAGTTGACATTTTGAGAAAATAAAATGTGAACAAAAAAATTTAAATGAGAGAGTGAAGTTAATCAAGTAACATACAACAAAGTTGCTTCTCAATGATTGGATATAATCATAATGCCAAATTGAAGGTTGGAAGTAATTCATAGATCGGCGAGAAGCATTGGTTTGAGGAGCAGGTAGATTTGTTGAAGCAGTACATTGGATTGTACGAGATACACGAGAGGGCATTATAGATGTTGATGGAAACAATTTGTTTCTGACGGATAAAGCAGCATTTGGAAGTATTAATACAAATTGGTAAAGAGCCATTGGCGCTAAAGAAAAAGCTTCTTTACTTATCAATTTCGTGTTTTTAAAGCTGTGTGTTAATTGGAACCAAAGTCAATCTTTTATATAGCCCCGAAGTTTGGTTTAAATAAGAAAGCATGTGGGAAAATCATAACTTCCAATCGATGTTTATCTACTTGTTAATACGTACTCCTTCAGATCTGTAATATAAGAGCCGAAATATGAATGATTTTGGTAGTTGATTTAATATTATCTCTTTATTTAATGTGTATTTTCTACTTTGTCATTAACTCTCTTTCATATTTATTATGCTTATATCTCTTAAAAGAATAATGAGAAATATGAGCAATATTTAAAAAGAAGCATTAACTTTAAACACTCAACTAACATTCACATGTTTTCTTGATAAAACGTTTTCTGTCGGCTGACTCTTATATTACGATCAGAGGGAGCATCCAGTAAATATAATTAAGTTTCAGGTTAACAGCCACGTTTTTTAATCGTATTACTGTTACTCAGATTTTACACAGGCAGTAATCAATGAATGATGTTATAATCAACGAGGGGCTTAATTATAATATATAATCAACTTGGTGAATGTTTATTATAATATATTTGTTCTACCACTATTATTGAAAACTTTCCGTCATCATTCTCTTACAAATAAATACGGATGGAAAGAGGGTCATTAACGAACAAACACAAGGATGTTGAATGACCAAAAAACTTTGATCATTGATAATAGTGTCATTAAAAGTAAGTTTGTAATGATCCAATAATTTTGGTCATTAAAAGACATTTTTAAATACCAAATTTTCCAGAGTTTGATCGTTAATAGTAAAGAATTAACGACCAAACTTACCAGAAGTTTGAAAAAGAACCAGTATCTTGATTCCCTTATGGAATTAGTTAATTCCATGAGGCAAACAATGACCAAACTTATGGAAAGTTTGGTCATTTATTATTAACCACCAAACTTTCCATATGGGAACATTAACAATCAAACTTATAAAAAGTTTGGTCGTTGATTATTATTTATTAATGACCAAACTTTCCATAAGTTTGGTCTTTAATGAGGGAACATTAACAATGAAGCTTATGGAAAGTTTGGTCTTTGTTTATTAATGTCCAAACTTTCCAGTTTGGTTACAAATATTTTTTTTGTTGTTTTACTATGCCATCTACATTTTGAATTTGGGGCGAATATGAAAATTATAAGATGGAGGAGGAATGAAGTTTTTGTTTTAGAAGAGAATTTTGGTATTTTCCAATAAAAATATGTTAGACTTTAATTAGGGCATCAGAGTCTTTGCACAATTAGATTTTATTAAATAATCTACTTTTAATGACAGTACTACAAATGCACCATATTAAATGGATGATATCATTTATGCACATCGAAACTATTATGTATAAAAGCACATGTTTCCTGTTATGCCTCTCAAAGTCTCAAGTAATTATTAAGTACCAAATCAATGCCTTCACCCTATATATAAACAAGGCAACCTTGATCACTACAAAGCCTACTTGATATATCGTTCCCTACGATATAATTCTCCACCGTTTGTGACTATTAGATTATTGAGCGCCAAACTATTGGTAGACTAGAATTTGCTTAAATATATGCTTTTTTATAAAAGACAAAATGATATTAATTAAGAATGATTACATAGTTCTAACAACATCATGAAAAAGAAAAAGAAAAAGCAGTAAACTGAGCAGAAGAAAACAAATGAATAGAAAAAAAATAAATGGACGGAGTAGAAAGACATTATCCCTAATAATGATATGTTTGACTAAATTGCTTAAATATTTACTTAATATATAGCCACATTGCCACAATAATTGCTAAATCCACTACCAAATTTCTAGCTAGCCCCCCCCATTGCCACAATAATTGCTAAATCCCCTACCAAATGTCTAGCTAACCTTTTCCCGCCGATCCACTTGGAATGAGAGAAAATTTGGGATGAAAGATAATAAGAGGAAGTGAAATGGAGAGAAATTAGCATCCTGCCCGAGACCATGAAGGATGAGTTCGCCGCTCAGTGTTCTACAGTGGAGTGATCGTTAAGGCCATGGGGCGGGGAGGAGGATATGGTGGTGGATGTGTGATGGAGAGAGATAATTTAAGGAAGATATATGGGTAGTGTGTGGTTAGTTGGGAAAGGAAAAAGATGTTGGGAGAGGAGAGGGATTTCTTTTAATTAATTTTTTTTATTCACGATCAATGTATCTCCACCCTACAGGTGAGAGACTAATCCTCCTCTGATTTGTAGGCACCTCAAAGTGTGGGATAGTTGACATGAGAGATTTAATACTTCTCTATACCCAACATCAAGGATCGAACCCCAAACAATTGGTTAAAAGTGAATGAGTTCTTGACTCAACCACACACATTAGGTTTTCTTTTAATTCTTTTAATTATGTAGGCATAAAACACATAACTCCATTTAAGTAGAGGAAAATGGAGATATTCCACTCCCCTTTCATTCTTCTCCTATTTTCATTATCGTATGCTTTGCTTAATTTTTTAAATATAATTTCAATATTTTGATTAGTTTTAATGTATCATGTATGGAAAAGCTGCTCATTTTCCCCAAATGTTTTATATTATAAAACAGAAAATCTCTTTTGAAAACTAGTTATGAACTGAAATAGAGATTGTAATTGTTGGCAAAAAAAAGAGATTGCATTTATTTGCTTATCCAACGCTCCTTTCTTCATAAGCTCCTAATAATACAAACATTTTGAATTAATGAGTTTTTTTTTCAGGAAAATACATTTAATAGTTCAGATGTATAACTGAATTTGTTAATTAATTTTAATAGTAGGAGTACTTCTTAAATTTATAATGAGGGAAATCAGATTTTCGATGACCGTGTCATCTTACAATATCCCCCTTGTCTTTTCGAGACGGGTAAAAGAATGATAGGGACATTGATGAGCCTATTCCCACTTATTTTCACAAATCAAGCAAAAAGCCAATGGGAGTACTGAGTAGGGGAGTAGAAAGATATCCATTTTTAGATCAAAAATGTAAAAGTATAGATACGAGCATTGTTGTCAAACTCGCGAGTTGACTCTCCAATTTTACCGTTTTTACGACACTACTTAAACAAAACGTGTCACGAGTCACCTAAATTTTGAGTCTTTGAAAATTCAGTAGAAACTTGCGTGTTTACATTGTGAATTCACCGTTTTTATGTTTCCACCTTACAGAAAATTGTGTTAACTTGCTACTAAACTCATTTTAATTATTTTTAATTGACAATATTCAATGAATTTAAATATGAATTTCATAGAAATTTATCTATTGAGATTGATATAATATGAATATTGATATATTCAAATCTACCATCTGTATTTAAAATAAATTCAAGTCAATTTATTATTATTTTTTGTATTCTTATTTAATTATATAAAAGAAATACATGTTTTTTTATAAATGTAAACTCTTACGAGTTTACGATCCGAGTTTACTTTATCTCCACGAGTTTATTTAAACTCATGAGTATGACAACCTTGGATACGAGCATAGAATTTCATTATTATCGCAGCCCCCAAAATTTTAAGCCTATTTGGTCTCAGATCAAAAAAGGACTTAGATATGGCCCAAAAACAACTCAGAAGATTCCGCTTATCAGGCCCAAAAAATCACATATAAGGTTCAATGCATTTCATGTGATGTTTTTAAAATAACACAAATATTTCTTTACCAAGAAAAACAAGAATATAATTATAGCTATTTGTAGATTGTATACTCCCTCCATTCCTAAATATAAGATCACTTTGAGGAAGTGAATAAGTTCCTAAATATAAGATCACTTCCTATTTTATCTCAAGTTTTGCCCAAACTACCCTTATACTCCATCTTTTTATTGAAAACCCCTCATCCTTTTAAAGTTAAGTAATTGAGGGGATTTTGGGAAGATCATGTAATTTTATTGTCTTCCTTAATCTTCTCAAATTAACCAAAATGATCTTATATTTAGGAACGGAGGGAGTATTTCTTACTCTATTTTGTTATTGTTATTTTTCGTTGCTAACAAAATAATATCTTCTATATTTGGTTTATGTTTGATTATAATTTGTTGTTATTATTATCATTGTTCTAATGAGTTAAGACTCTTAACTACCCATGGAGTTTTACCTGAGGAGCTACCAAATCTAGGAAGCTTATTTTTTGGATCATAAATACTTTGGAAGTATTATTTTATAACTTTGTTTTCCAATTTTAATGGTGACAAGTTAAGACGTCTAAATGGACATGCTGGCATGGGTACTAAAGGTACCAAGTAATATCTATAGGGCATTCAAGATAAAAACTTTCGGATGCCAAGTTCTCCTCCAAGAAAATTTTAAGGGCACTTAAAAACCTTCAATTTAAACTACATCATCATCCATTCAACAAAAATTTAATTTAATGTGGTAAACACCATTTCGCTCATCTGTTCAATTTGGTTATTAAAGATACAAAATATTACCTTAAGAGTATTTGAAAGAAAAAAACTTCCTAAGTCTTGTAGCTCCTCGAGTAAAATGTTCTCGGTATTTTAGAGTCTTAACCCTTGTTCTAATATAACTAGATTTCAACCCCCGGGCGATGCCCGGGAGGCATTCGCTTCAAAAGTAATGGTCAGCGACTAACTATGATAACGTAATGAAAAAGTCTATTGTTAAATAAAGATATAGGTATTTTTCGTATGAGTAATAAACAATACGAAAAAAATAAAAACAAATGTATTATAGTGTAGATAGAAAGTTAGAGCTTTGACAAAATTGGATGTTAGGTGCTAATATTTCAGAAAATACCCTTGTACACAATATTTAGTGTATAAGAGGATTGATAGTGACTGTCGCAAGAAAGGTGGCTTTTAACACACCTGGACTCTCAACCCGAGATAAACCTGCATAAAATTGTTCATAACCAAAAATAGGCTTAAGTAGGTATAAACCAACATGTTTAATTGATACACCTTCATTTTTGTTAATGTTCATTGCAAAAGAAACAATGATAGGAAATTGTTTAATAAGCATTTGAAAAGACCGGCGAGAGGCAATATTAAAATTATACTTATATCTAGAGATATCCAAAAAAAAGAGGCAATACTAAATAACCCCCGCGGCCAGCGCGGGGCGAACATAACGACAAACATAATGTTTGAAAATGATCGGAATCTTTATTGGAGCAATGGGAAGTCAAAAAATATCCTAGTGATCAGTTTGAAAATTCACAATATTTTAACAATGGCACTAACAATATAAAGGATAATTGGATATGTATGCAAGTAGAATTAAAAATATGAACTACACATTATGGTGCTATCCGACACTAAATTAGCCTATAAAAAAGTGCACCACAGAAAACTAAAGTGCAAATTTTAAGACATTAACACAAGATAATATATGTGCAAGGCACAAATTTAAATAATTCACACTAGATGAAGGTATTAATAAACACTTCTTTGTAAACAACGTTTTTAGTTCTTCCCTTCACACCATGTTCATCTACCGGCACATAAATTTTTAACCCTTCCATTGATTTTACGCGTGACAAAGCAACATATAATTGACCATGTGTGAAAACTGGTTGCGGTAGATAAACACCAACAGTTTTCAAAGATTGTCCTTGACTCTTATTTATAGTCATTGCGAAACTCAAAGTCACAGGAAATTGGCGCCGGCGCATACGGAAGGGCCATTTACTCTCAAAAGGGTTTAGATCCATTCTATGCAAAAGCACTTTCTCATTAGGGTGAGATCCATTTAGTGTGATGGCTTCAATTACATTTGAACCCATTCGCGAAATGATAAGGCGGGTGCCATTACATAAACCTTGTGATTGGTCAATATTCCTAAGCAACATTATAGGAGCTCCCACTTTGAGAGTGAGTTTATGAGCCGGTAAGCCAGAGCAACCTATTGAGTTTAGAAATTCAACTGTGTACAGGGACTCGGTCATGTCATTATCCACAGAGGATTTGCAAATAGAATCGCAGCTAAAATATTCACGCACCTCTCCAGGAAGTAATGTACACATGAAAGTATTAATCTGATCAACCAAGTCAATCTTTGGCGCCAAAATAGCTCTATCTGTGAAATAATGTGAGTTAGAGAGATTTGCCAACATATCTTTGTAGACAGCTTCTACAATTGCTTTAATCGAATCATCCGATTCTGGAATCAATAAATCATGAGGAATGTCAACGTCATACACACCATCATCCCCAATGCCTACATTTCCTTCACCAATATCTAAAAGCCAACCATTAAACTTCCTTAATTTTTCTACATCTTCAGAAGAAGGCCCGCATGCTAATCTCATATTTTGTGTTAGTTTAAAAGCTTTGCAATAGTACCAAAGCCTTGACGAACAAATGCAAGAATCAACAATAGTTGCTCGTGAACCCTTTGGAAGGACCGGTAGTATTTGACGAAAATCACCACCCATTACCAAACATTTGCCACCAAAGATATTATCGCATTGCATTATATCCTGCAGTGTACGATCAAAGGCTTCAACACAATGTCTTTTCACCATTGGTGCCTCATCCCATATAATGAGTTTGGTGCATTGAATCAATTCTGAAAGTTCAGTCCGGTGTTTTATCGAGCACACCGAATCCTCATGAATGTATAATGGAATGGCAAATCTTGAATGAGCAGTTCGGCCAGATGGTAGTAAAGTTGCCGCAATTCCACTTGATGCTACAACAATTTTACCCTTTGTTTACTTTATATATTGCAATTAAGTTTTTGTTCTTTATCTTCTTTACTACAAACTCTGTCCTTATTTTGCTAGTACATTCTATCTTATTAGTAGAGATAAAGTTAGAAAATAAAATATATTTGAGACACATTAAATAATTTTATTTTTTTAATAGTTTTTTTTGAATAAAACAAAGTGGTGTTTTCGTATTATATTTAAGGATAATGAGCTTATTATTGTTATCGTTATCATCATAGAATAATACTTTCTCTGATCCGTAATATAAGAACCCAAAATTTAAATAACTTTTTTTCGAAATATAAGAATTTACCCTTACATTTTTTCATCATTTGATGTATTTTTTTTTAATTTTCCTCAAACTCGCTTTCATAGAAATTTTTTGGAATGTTAGCGTTTAATCGACCATTTTCCATTGTACTTTGTCTTTCCTTTTGCATATCAATGTATAGGTTGTGTTTTCCTTTTGTTTTCTTATTAACCACCTGCCTTCCAATTATTATATGTGCATTCCTTTACCTAAAAAATTTGCAACTTCACTACTCTTTCTTACCATGCATAAATTAACTATAGCTAATGTATCCCTTTCTAGATTAAGTACAGTTTACCTCCTAAGAATCATTGCTACCCGGGCATCGCTCGGGGTATACCATCTAGTTTCTAATATAAGTAGAATTAAATATAAGGGCAATGGATGGCAGTACTCAAAGATTATATTACATTACATTATTAAAGCACACTTAATATATAACATTACTTATAAAAGGGACTACATGCCTCTATGAAGCCAAAATACACTGCATCACCATAGGATATAAAGGTCCACCATAAGTTCACATACATATGGAAGAACTTTGGTGTCACATGGCATAATATTTGCCCAAAACAATCACACTGAGTCTCAATCGCATAGATTGATTCCAATACATATTAATGCTCACACACAAGCAACACACAAAAGTACAGCTAAACTTAAATACTGACACGAAATTAAAGGCAACAACATTCATTACTACACGCGGACGTGAACATAATAGCATCTCCATGAAGCATTAATACCTCTCCTTCTTAACAGCCCTCAAAGTCTTCCTAGGTTCAACAGGAGTTGAGCAATCTGGCACTTCCACTCCACTGTCCTCAGCTGGACGCTTGCCAGTACTTTTCTTCCTAGCTCTTAGCACAGGTGGCGAGATATCCCCGCCAATGTCAATAGGCCCAGGAACAGAAACATTCTCTGTACCCTAGAAAAGAAAAAACCTTGATATCATCAATGGAAGCGATACATTAATATCTAGAATGACTGAAAAAAAATATCTACTCACGACCATAACGAAAGATGCAACGAATACAAATTGAGACACTCAAAAACTAATGAAAAAAATACTGGCATATACTGATTATTGCTACCATCTGTACCTTCGCATGAAAACGAAAGATAAAATATACAAGATCATAGGTTCATAAAAAATGGAGCACTATAAAATGGTGCAAGTGTCCAAATAAGGGCATTTAGACCATACATCATCAGCCGCTGCTTCAAACTGAGCAATGAGGTTCCTGCCCATTGTGAAATTCTGAACACTAATGCTTGAGGAGGAGAACTTTTCATTAAATTCATTTTTCTTTAGAGCAAGCCTCATCCTTTTCCCAACAATGGCATCACAGTCATATGATACACGTGTCGCATTGTAGGAGGAACTCAGTTGTGGATATCCTAAATCATAAAAATACGTTGGGTTAATAAATAAAGAATACTTTATTCTGTAATATATACATGCATACACAGAGCGTAGTCGCGCGGGGAGATAAGCGGGGGTTAAACCATTCTCATTAAAGCTTATCCTTGCAAAGGCAATGACAACAGACACGGGCAACGTAGGATTGTCAGGCTTCTCCCTAAATGCACGTGCAGCACACCTATCATATAAAACACATTGCACTTCGACACCACTGAAAATTAGAACAAAAGAAATCACGCAGTTAAAACAGCAACCCAGAACAAAAATTAAACCAAAACTTTAGTCAAACATCAATGAACCTCAGGTCAGCAATAGTCAAACGCAGCTTGGTTTTCTTTCCATCTCCACGATCATATTCCTCCAGCGAGCCAAAACTCCTTACAAGCGCCATTACATCTGGAACGAAATATTTAACCATGCAAGTAAGCATTAGTCTTTTCGAGACATGCATAGGTAACCATAAACACACCACAACTAAAACATACCGACAAAAAAGTCGGGGTAGCAGGACTCTTCAGCATGAGCAACTTCATCCAGACTCACAAATTGGTGTTGTTTAACATCCAAGTCAACAGTCTCTTCATGAACATGCGTCGAAGCAGAGAACAACAAGCGATAAGTGTGAGGCGTGGCCTTGTAATCCTTTGCATTGTCAATGACCTCAAAGTTGGAAATAGAGTACGTCTTCCCCTCATATATGAGATCATGAAACCTCTCATAAAGTCCCTTACCAACAATGCTTCCTTGAATCCTAGTACCCTGCGCAAGCGATCTAAAAGAGGTAAGATAAAATGCATCACAAGGCGTCTCAAAACATAAGAGTTGTGCGACCTGTAAAAATTGTGCACCCACCTCAGAGTCAATGAGTATCATTGACGTACAGAAACCTTCGGCAGGATTTGTCTTCTTGTAAACGGTCCACTTCCGAAGTACATGAACCACCACAGACCATCTGTCACTCAGCTTGGTCAATCCGTTCAATTGAACAACCCGTGCCATTGAAAAACAACCGAGAGAATAGCACACGATATGAGGTGTTGGGTAGGATTGATACTTGGCGAGTATATGCACACCATGCTAGCGATATTTATAGGGAGCTCACGTGAGTTCAAATTTGAAAGTTGTGGGCCAAGAGCGGGAAACCAGGCAAGTGGAAAAGAAAATAAGGCAGAGCGACTTAACACACGTGGTATCTCAAAACCACACCATACGATAATTCAATAAATACTATATATGATATAGTACAATAATAACTATATCTAACTAAGTGAAAAGGAAAACACCACGGCACGTGTTAAAAAAGCGGGCCATTATTTCATGAATGTGACAGTGAGTGATTGTTTCGTCAGGATACAAAACAGCACAAATGACCATCAGCAGGAATGAAACTAATACCATCTATCAGTTAATTATAGGGGGTATTCGAAATGTTAAGGATAAATCATACCTAAAACACAGACTAAAGTGAAACATCTTGTCAATAACAGTCGTGACCCTCAATGCATGTCATTAGCTTTGACAGAACGAATGACCAAACATAACTGATAACTTGCTATGATATCCTATCCACAAGAATAGCCCACCCAAAAAAATGATGAAGAATCAGCAGCAACGGAGTAACTAACGCGCAGAAGGCACAGAAAATCATCACAAAGTAATCCATGCATTAAATGATATTATAAATTATTGTGTACGATGGTCAGTTTGGCTGGAAAATTATCAAAACGCACACGCAAACCTTCCATCATTACGGCAATGTCTCCAGAAGGAAGGAAGCAGCAACACACGGCTGAGAGAAAAAGACTCCAAAACCATACCGCGTCGGTGCACCTCTGACAGGTTATCGAAAACCGCAATGGCAACAACAACCAACGCTCAGACCACTGAAGATATGTATGATAATTTTTATCGGAAACTGTAGTGATATGGGCCGAAGATCGCTCCCGCAGAGAGATATGATATCTTATCCTCACTGTGAGTAAACAAAACGATCTTCGTTTTTCTGACCCACCGAAAGATAAAAGATATGAAGACTGCAAATGCATGCTTGGAACGACCCGCGCGGATTAGAAGTCTCGCAACAACTACGCAGAAAAAGATATGACAAAGATGCATGCATGCATAGATAAGAACCAATAAGGTCATGTCCTACCAGAAAGGTCCCAGAAACTGTCGTTTAGCTAAAAGTAAGGACCAAGTTACGAAAAAAAACAATGACAATGAAAACTAACTAACTTAGTTACTGTAACCGCAAGTTAGGCCAAATGATGCAAAAGGGACCCAAAAAAATTTAAAATACTACTCAAATACGGTCACATAATACGGCAAACCGAAAAAAAAAACTTGAACAGTCATGACGCGAGATCAAACAATGTCAAAGTACATGGGGAAAATATACCCGTGCAAAAAAATATAGTACAAGTGATTATAGTATTTTAAAGTAAACCACAACATAATTATTAAAAGACTAAATGTACAATAATACAAAGATATCGCCCTTCAATTGAATGAATGTTATGAAATAAAGCAAAAAACTTGTTTGTAAAATAACAAACAAAGATAAATTACAATAGTCAGAACATCTTAACGTGGGAAACCCTGCAAAGTACCAAGCATGACAATGAGGAAAAAAAATGACGGAGGGAACGAAACAAATTTCGACGCAGAATCTAGCTCATACTTTAGTCTAATAATTATTAATCGTCATGAACTTGCCTTAAAGCACTACATTAAGTTTGCTGCACAACTACTTAATGAGTATAGTAGATGATAACTTATTAACTTTTCAGCAAAAAACGACAATACAAAAAACCAATTTAAAACATACTCCCTCTAGTCCCTAATGTAAGAGCCCAAAATTTGAATGGTTTTGGTCCCTAATGTAAGAGCTCACCCCACATTCTCTCCTCATTTAATGCATTTTTTCCTACTTTACCCCCAACTCTCTTTCATATTTATTAATTCTTATGTATTTCTCTCTCTTAAAAGTACCATAATAAATATGGACAATTCTGGAAAAGAAGCATTAACTCCAGACATCAACTAACATTCACATGTTTTCTTAAGAAGCGTTTTTTTGGCGGCTAGCTCTTACATTAGGGACCGGAGGGAGTATTAGGAAACTCCATATCAAATAGTTTATTCAGGCTCGACAAAAGGTTAAAGAATTTTTCTTTCTAACTTTCAAGTAACATCTCATAGGCGAAAAAAAGGGCAAGCATGAGAATAAAAATTCATTTTGCGAGCAGGCACCGCATGGGGCATATAAAAATTATATTATAAGTTTAACAAATATCAAAACCACAAGTGACAAGCAAAATTCAATAATAGAACGTTAAGTTAAAAAAAAAGGAGTAATGCACACAACTGTTTCCAATCTACTCTTTTTCTTGTATGCATTTTAATTACATACTGTCCTATTTTGCTAAATAAGTGAGCATTACCTTGTAATAATTTTATTTTAGCCTTTAGTGGTGGTTATGTTTGTAAGATGTTAAATAAAAATATAAAAATAACAATATTTTAACTTGAATTAAATAAAAAAAACTAAACCAAACTTAGTTGATCTCGGAGTGCGCCCGCCCAAATAAATATTAACAAATTGTTACTGAAACATCCACTTTTAAATTGAAGTCAACTAAACTAAAATAAAGCGTAAACGCATTAATTAGAAGTCACCGCAAGAACAATAAAACGCGAACCATAATGACTTCAACTAAAGACTTGGAATAACACAAACGATTACACGAAATTACCAATTACCAATACATTAACGGGAAACATACAATAAACTTAAAAAGTAGTACAAACTAAGTGGGAACCAAGGTTAAAAGACCTCAACACAACCGAATGAGCCATGATGCAAGGCACCATACAAAATACAGTTATAATACATACATAACATGAGAATTACATAATACAGAGGCACAACACAACAGAATTACAATAACAGACAATCACAAGGTCCATTACATATTAACTAAACAAACGCAAGGCTCTGGAATATGGGTCACAAGTGACATCAAACCACGGGCAGAAAATCAGCGGCCGAAGGGCGTTCAAGGTGATCAAGGGCAGCAGTCCGCTGATGAATAACCTCTGGAAAGGGAGGATTGAAATGCACATAGGTGGCATTGTGATAGGAATGAATTGACGTTGATCCTATAAACAAAGACAATAATTAAATTTTCACTATAAAAACAACAATAGCAAACATTGTAAAAATTGCCACCCACCCTTTTCAGACGTCTTGCACATAACATATTGCACCACTACAAATGGAAGCGTACCAGCAGGAACGACCTTATATGCCTCCAATGTAACATCAACACAAGATCCAGTTATCGAACAATGCATCAGCAAATTTTGTCTGGCGATATAAAAACTATCAGTACTTTAGCAAGTAAAATAACAACGATCAAACGCCAAACCGTCCATGAAACTAACCCAGTGGCAGAACGATCCTCCAAAACCAATATCAGTTCTCGGTTCAATGAGCCCGATTTGAAAGCCAATGGAGCCTCATACAGAGTGACGAAGAAACCACACAGATCTAATAAAAGATTAGAAGCATCATTACGGCAATGCACGCATGAAATAGTATAAAAAGAGGGGGACAACAATTACAAGCAGGAAAAATCATACCAACAAATATAAACAAATAGCAAACAAAAATCATCTAACCAAAAAGGCCACATCCATTGGTGTAACCAGCTACCACTTGGGGAATGGTAACAATATTAAAACAGTGTCGCGGAAGTGAAAGAACAGGTCGTTCCAGAATGCTATTTAGCATCAACCTCATGAAAATTTGAGGACCATCGGAATCAGGCAACCTGGAGACAATAAAATGGCTGATGCAAAGAGTGCGTTCTTCGCCAAAGTTTGAAGAAAACCTGGACAAAATCCGTTCATCATCCACGACCAACAAACGACGGCGAAACTACAAGATGCATGGGAAAGAGTCAGCGACAAATCCGAATAAAATATGAGAATATAAAGTAGAAAACGAAAAAAAATGAATAAAAACGTAACAGAAAAACTCAAATAAACTATCATACACTTTTATCAAACACCACAAGATGAAGTTGATCAGTTGACTGGGACGGCCCCATTTTACCGAGAGGATAACGAACAACTTGCTTGAAGATTAGCCTTTCAATCTTCAAATGAAGGTAGTCAACACAAATACCCTCCAAAAGATCAGGTATACAGACAATTTTGTGAGAAGGAAGTGAATGGACATCATCACAACCCTCCATCTGAAATAAATCTCAGAAACAGAAGTGAGAAAACAGCGAAAGAAAAGGGGAAAGTGAAACAGGCAATGGAATGCAGCGTGAAGGTGGCAAACACGTCCTTATATAGAGGGAGATATCCCTACTATATATTATATATCCAATATGTATAACAAATAACCGATGGTTATTGTATAAAAGACAAAAGTATTTGTGACCTGCAGAAAGCAACCACAATACGAGATATACACGCAACATAAAAAAAAATCCATTAAAAACGAATAAAGTAATGAACAACAAAATCAACAATGTTTAACTACTTCCTTAACCTGGAATCAATATAACGCCGAACAAAGTGAACAAAGGTAAAGCTCTGCATCAAAATCTATCTAAACCCATTAATTAAAATAATTACATAGTCATTATTTAAAAGGTAATGTACACCGAATTTCTTTATCAATGACTTAATCGAACATTACATTTCCACCAACTGACAAACAAAGCTGTGAAACATGAACGAAGGAGCCCAAATGCAATTTTATCAATTACCAATTTTCAATTAATATTATTAATTTCATACAAATTGTATGAATTAATGTAACTACTACAAATGCCAATAAATCCTTTTCATATAGTCCGCCAGAATAGTGTGACCCCACAATAAGTTTCACACATCGAATCAGCTTTACCAAACATGCAGGCCTCTAAATCTAAGAGAAAAAACTTTGGCCCACGCCTAAAAGCTTTGATAGGACTTTCGCTACAGTAAAAGAAAGAAGAAAACGACAATTAGAAGGTGCGTCTAGAGGAATTGCGTGGAAGAGATTTACTAGAGGGGGAATGGTAAAAAAACTACTAGATTAAGTAATGTATGGTAGTCTATATATAAGTGAAATGTGTGTAACAATACTCGCTGAGAAGTGAGGTTTTTTTTTAATGTAAGTAGAATTCAAATTTGATCCTAAAACTTCTAACATATCTATATAATACTCCCTCCGGTCCTAAATATAAGACCTAATTGACTTTTTTGAGAAATTCTAAAAAAACAAAATAAGTCAATTATAAATTGATTTACCTAATTTTTTTCCTTAAACTAGTTTATTTAACCCATATATATAAATATATATATAAATATATATATATATATATATATATATATAAACAATTTATAGTTATTTATTTTGCATCAATAGTTTATCTAAACAAGTCAATTTGATTTTATAATTAGATGTTAAGGGAGTATACATGTATGCTTCTGTGTGTATAAAATATGTTCGAAGTTTGTCTGGTTTAATTTAACTTATTCCTTGGAAGTTTAAAGTTGTGCGAGATAAATTTACAAAATAAACACATGTTTTTTTTCAGAGCTCTCCCATAACTTTGCTTTGGATGTGGCTATAGTACTGCACAAAATATAAAAACAAACTATTTTTATTAATATCTCATGAATCATATGACTTGTAAGCGTATTGAAAAATTTTAAGCTTTGCAAACAAATCAAGGTGAAGAGGTAATATTTTTTCCAAAACAAAAACAATCATGTTTTCTTAGTGAACTCATGGAGTCACGGTATCCACCCCCCGCAGTGACTAACCCCCTCTAAAAAAGAATCATGTTTTGATTGGAAACCTATGTGTATTTAATGTTGTGAATTGCACATTATTATTGTAGTGGTGGAAGTGCTGGAGAATATGGTGTTCTTATCGAATGCAACCAACTTTGTTTCCTACTTTCTCAAGTCAATGCATTACTCAGCAGCCCAGTCTTCAAACATGGTCACTAACTTCATTGGAACTTCCTTTTTCCTCACCATAGTTGGAGGCTTTATTAGTGACTCCTTCTTCACTAGGTTCACAACATTCATCGTTTCATGTGTCATAAACCTACTGGTATTACCCAAATTCTTCAATCCTTAACATTCCCAATCAAAAATTAAGAGATGAGAGTACATTTTTAACATATTTAAATATTACTCCCTTCGTCACTAAATATTAAGATCACTTTTGAATTTCAATTTTTTTCTTAAATATAAGATCATTTTCTAATTTTTTTCAACTTTTCCTAAATTAGCCCTAATAATGTTTATTTATAATAACAAGCAATAGAGAGAGAGTGATGATAAAAGTATATGGTTAGGATAATTGGTAATATCATATAGTAATAACTAACTTAACTAACATACTTAATCTAATCAAATTAGTTAAAGTGATATTATATTTATGAATAGAGGAGGTAGTATATTGGTAGTGAGTTTAGTGTATATCAGGTCGTTTTGTTCTTCTTTTTTATCAAAATAGATTATTAAACCAATTTATATGACTTACCTCGAGTTTAAAGGCGTTCAATTTAATGTATCAAAAAAAAAAGGCGTTCAATTTACTATTCATTTTAATAATATTCCTTCTCCTACTATATTTTTCACCTTTCATTATTTTTCATGCAGCCTAGGCATATACATCTTTTGGGTCTCAAAGCTGTTAGGCCTACGGCATCTTCACTTTTTCTTCGTCTTGGGATTATATTCTTTTTAGATTGCTCCTTAGCCCCTATTCTTATTTTTTTTTGGATTACATTGGCAAGCTCACGCTTGAGGATTGAAAAAGACTACTAGGACAGTCCCCTAGTTGAGTCCTGTATCTCTTTAAGTTCCTGGAGGTACCATGACCTACATCTGCTCGGAACATCGTCATAGAGGACCGTTTCCAAGCTGGGCCTATGTCCCATTCTTACCATGAGATCTGCCCCAGTCAGCATCTCCCTACCAATTCTTCTGATAACAATCTCCTCAGCCAGGCCGATTTGCTCTTTCACCTCCAACACCACGGCATACAGGGGATGATTACAAGAGCAGTGCCTTAATAACAGGTTACATGCATCCATAGAATCCGAATAAACAAAGAGTTTTCTATATCCATGGTCAATGGCAACCTTAATCCCCTCCTGAATGGCCCTCAGTTCCGCTGCTGTCACCGAACACACCCCCAAACATCTGCTGAAACCCAGCAGCCACTCTCCTGCCTCACTTCGTAGCATCCCCCCACAGGCCGCAGCGTCATGGTGCCATACCGATCCATCAACGTCAACACGGGTGAAGCCGTGTGGGAGTGCTGGTCATCTGTCCTTGATTTCCTCTTGGATTCTGTAGATTTTGTGATGGAACATACCATTGAGGGTACATTCCATTATCTTGGATGTACATTGGTGTTTGAGTTCCTTGGTGGAGAGTTGGCGGCCCTCAAACACATATGTACATCTAGATGTCCACAAACTCCAGCACACAAAGGAGAAGACACGAGGCCATTCCTCTCCTTTAGTTAAACCTGTTCCTGGCTTGGATCTGCAGTTCCAACTAAACCAATGATCAAGGTCACCTGTAAAAAACCCCGCAACGGAAGCCGGAGCCAAGAACTGCAACCATAGTGCTTTAGCTCGCCCACAGTCCCGTAGTAGGTGCAGAACACTCTCAATCCTATCGCAACCAAAAGGGCATGTGGCCTCATCATGACAGGTCCAAATCGCCCTCATTGAATTTGTACTTAGCCTTCCCTGTGCTGCTTGCCACATAAACACCTTTAGTTTTTCAGGGATAGGCCATCTCCAAAGGCAATTCCAAACGGGAATATGTGACTCTCGCCCTCCTCCTCTGATAAAATCATAGGCTGCCTTGACAGAGAACATGCCCTCCTTTCCTGGGCGCCACATGAAGGAATCCTTCGCTGTTGAACATGGGGGTGTGATTCGGCTGAGTAAGTCCATCACAGGCCTAGGTAGTAAGCGTGCACATCTTGCCAAGTCCCATCCCCCTGAAGGGAGGACATAATCGCTGACCCTGTCCTCCATATTTGGGAGAGTATCACATTCCACGTAGTGGATTAGCGGCAGTTCAAAAGGTAGCCATAAGTCATGCCAAAAGAACGTATCCCGCCCATTGGAGATTTTTCTCCCCACTCCACTTATAAATTTATCCCACACCATAGCAATACTCTGCCAAGTCTTGGATGCCCGCTGCCGTTTGGACACCTCTGGTATAGGTGAGCCCTCACACTTGTACTTCGCTTTTAGACACTGGACCCAAAGTGTACTCTCCTCAGTTAGGAACTTCCAGCACAATTTCATAATGAATGCCTTATTCTGGGAGGCCAGATGTTTGAATTCGAGGCCACCATGTTTCTTATCCTGCTGCACCCGCTCCCACGCAATCAAATGGGGCGTTTTCTTACCCGCATCCTGAGCCCATAGGAAGTTTCTACATATCTTTTCCAGTTCCTTTAAAGTGCTCATTGGGAGAAGAATCGACTGCATCTGGTAGCTTGGCAGTGCCGTAAGCACTGCCTTAATAAGGACCGACCTCCCTGCCATATTTAAGTATTTACTCTTCCACACAGAAAGTCTCTTTCGTGCATTTCCCACAATGTACCCGTAGGTGTTGGAATTGGACCTTGAGTGCAGGAGGGAACTCCTAAATATTTCCCTAAGTCACCCGTTAGACCAATCCCAAGTCTCTGACTGAGTTCACGGGCGCGTGAAAAGTGCACATTCTTAGACACAAACATCTTAGACTTTTCCAGGTTTATGCGATGCCCCGATACCCCACAAAAGCTGCTCATGACTTCTCTCAACAAGTCAACCTGTTCCGTGTTAGCTTCCGCGAATAAGAACAAGTCATCCGCGAAGAACATATGCAATAGTTTGGGGCCATCTTTTCCAAAACACAGTGGCTTCCATTTCTTGGTTGCACATTCTTTATTAATCAGGTGGCTAAGTCGTTCCATACATAGCACAAAGAGGTAGGGACTAAGTGGGTCACCTTGTCTAATGCCCCTGGATGTATTGAAACTTGCAGTTGATTCCCCATTCCATAAAATACTCATCTCTGCTGTACTCGTACATGCCATAATGATCCGAATCAGATTCTCACCTAACTGTAGACAAGTCAACGTGTCTTTTAAGAACTCCCAATCAAGCCTGTCGTACACTTTTCCATATCCACCTTGATGGCCACATAGCCTTTCTGGCCCCGTTTCAAACGCATTGAGTGAATGGCTTCCTGGGCTAGAATCACATTGTCGCAGGCCGACCTGTTTTCTATGAAACTACATTGTTCTTGTCCCACAAGCGTCCCCATCAAACCTTTCAATCTGTTGGCAATGACCTTTGTGAGGATTTTGAAGCTCACGTTGCATAGTGAGATCGGTCTAAATTCCTTCAGGGAGCATGGTGCGTCAACCTTTGGAATTAAGACAACCCTCGTATGATTTATAGCTGTGATCTTGCTAGGATCGCGAAAAGAGTCCTCAATCAATGCACAAATTTTCTCCCCCACAATGTGCCATTGATTTTGTAGAAAGTGAGCTTGGATTCCATCTGGTCCTGGAGCTTTGAAAGCTCCCATTTCAAAAACTGCCTGCTTAATCTCCTCTCGTTCCACCATTCTGGCCATGCGACTCACCTCATGTTGCTCCAATTGTGGGAAATTTGCAGGCCAGCCCCTTGGATCGGAGATGCTCTGGTCTTTTGAATAGAGGGAGAGGTAGAAGTCTCGTGCCATACGTTTCAGCTCAGCCGAGTCTTCAATCCATCTCCCCTCAGCATCCCTTAGTACACGTATCTGCTGCCTCTTCTGCTTAATCACTGTTGAGGCATGAAAGAAAGCCGTATTCTTGTCTCCACTTTGTAACCACTTACACCTTGATTGTTGGAACCAGTTCAACTCCTCTTGCGCGACAAGTTTATGATATTCAGCCCAGAGTTTCTTTTCCACCCGGAAGAGGCCTGTCGCCCCTCCAGTGCTACGGCGTCTATCGATGCCTTCCTACCGTCGTAAGAGAGCAAATTTCTTCTTTTTAAGCGCTCCCAATTTTGTGTCACTCCATACCAGTGCATCCCTAATGAAACTATTTAGTCCCTCTTGCCAGGATTTGTCCTTCCAAGCTGCTTCTACTTGTTCACCAAAATCCTCCTCAAGGGACCAAGCTAGCCTGTATTGAAATTTCCGATTCCTACAGATATTTGGCCCCGCCGCGACATTGGCAGTACAGGTCACAACCCTATGATCAGATTTAAACTTCAGTTCATGGCGAGCAAAGGAGTCTTGAAAGGATGAATCCCATCTGTGATTGTGAAATACCCAGTCAAGACGTTCCTTGAGACCTACACGTTCCCACGTAAACCGCTCTCCCAATCTGCTCATTTCCACTAGACCAGTGTCTTCAATACACTCTGTGAAGGCAAGCATACTGGCTTGGTTTGGCAGTGCTCCCCCTTCCTTATCCCTTATAGACATAAAAGCGTTGAAATCTCCCATTACTAGCCAAGGGTCGAGCATTGATGCTGCTATATCCCTCAGCGAGTTCCATAAGAGAGTCCTGTCACATGCTCGTGTTTCCCCATACACACACGTTAACTGAAAATCCTTGTTGCTCCGTCGATCCTGAATCTTGCAATGGAGTATTTGGGCATTGAGGTGATATAATCCACATTAAAGTTCCTAATATCCCATAGTAGCCAAATGCCCCCAGTAAAACCATGTGCCTCAATCCGGATCCAATGACTGAACCTCAGTTTTCTCACAACTTTCTCAGCTTTTTCGCCACTCACTCGTGGCTCAAGAAGGACAAGAACTTCAATTCCATATTTCCCCACTACATCTCTAATCACATTGGGAAAGGTCCGACTACCGGCCCCCCGACAATTCCATGATGCGATAATCATTAAAAACATAGGAAGTTTGGCGAACCTGAGTTGGTGACCCCTAACCAAGAACAGAATCATCCTCCCCTCCTGCCGCATCGGCTTGAGATTCCGGTACCACAGTGCTCTGAACATCCATGAAAACTTCATCATCAAAGTGGTCCAAATCCGGTGGGTCGGGTGGATGAGTGTTGGACTGGGTTCTCCTTCCTTTCTGGCCCCCCTCCTTAGTCTTGTGCTCTAAATGGGCCCCCAGCTGGGCCTCTTCTATTTCTGTCACCCCTGGTTGTTTTTTCGGCCCACCCTTTACCTTTGGCCCCTTCCCCTGCATATGATTCTCTTTCCCACTTGGCTTCGGCATCACAATATGCTTAGTCCCTTTGCCCTGTCCCATCTTCCTTCTCTGTTCCCCAACTTTCTCAGTCTTCCTTTCGGCTGCTTTCCGTTTTTCAACAACAAACACTGGCTTCCCCATCCTGTCAGTCTGTACAATCTCTGCAACCCCCTCAAAATCCTGCTCCTCTGTCTCATGCTGCTCCTCTTCGTTCTCTGCCAATACTGCGAATTTTGACTTTTGAATATACCGTGTCGCTTTTGCTGTACTGCCTCTCCCTTTTTCCGTCGTCACCTGCCATTCCTTCCTCAAGGGTTTACTTGGGATTCGTGTCTTAAAAGTCCGCTGGGCCACCATCCATTGACCGGAAGTATCAGAGTTATTACCTTCTGTCTCTGTGGTTCCCTGAGCGCCACCACTACCGCCGGCGTCGCTAGTCTCCGACGGGGGTATATTCCCAGAGCCTACACTGTTCTTCCCCGCCCCCTGGTCCTTCTGGGTAGCTTCAGGGTTATGCACACATACCTTCCATGGGCAGGCTTCTTTCCTATGACCAAAACGTCCACATTGAAAGCAGATCAACCCCAGGCCCTCATACTCAACATTAAACACAGCATCTGCGAATATGACTTTAGGGACTAAGGGCTTCTGCAAATCCAGCTCTATGCATATCCTTGCAAACTTACCTCTTTCCACCTTGGCTCGAGAGGAGAGTTCACTGAGAGTCTTAAGGTCCACCTTCAACGTCCTGCCAATCCTATCACCTAGTCGATGCATAAAGCGATAATTATAGCAGTGGATAGGTATATCAGGCACTCGAACCCAGGTAGCCACCCTCCCCAGGGGGTTTTTATATGGATTGAAGTATGGAGTCCAACGTTGGACCAGAACACAGTGTTGTCGGACTAACCAGGGTCCATCACACAGTATCTTCCGGTAGTGATTTCTCCATTGTTCCTCATCAAGAAGCCTGACCATGAAATAATTATTAGGTAGATCTATGAGTTCAAAACTGTTGAAACCCCATAGCCTCCCAAAAAATTCCTTCAGCCAGAAAATGTTAAATCTTCGCCCAAGAATAGTCAAAACCAACGAATGCTTCCAAGGTTCACACCAGTCGTTGTATTCCTCTTGGGTTACAGGGACGACCGGATATAACTCCATCAGCTTCTGTATCTCCCCTGAAGGCTGTGGGATTTTCCACTCGAAGTCATCCTCGCCCAGCATGAACTCATCTTCTTCTAGCTCAGGGGCACCATTGGCTACACCATTAAAGCCCATTAGAGAGGCTCTATACGAGTTGAACTTCGGTAGAGGTTGATTTTTGTGGTGTGGGTTCCCCCATCCTTCTCATGAGACGAAAGATTTTGCCCCTCCGTACCCTCTGAATCCCCCTCCACATGGACATGAATCATCACATCATCCTCATCCACTTTCTTTTTCTTGTTACTGTGGCTCGTTGTGTCCGCTAGCGCCCCACCACCGCCATCCGGAGGTGCTTTTGGGTGATCTGGATTGGACATAGCCCCACAGGATACCTGGACCACAAGAATGGCTCGCTTCCCAAGAGAGAGAGAGAGATTATCGTTAGTGTGTCTCTTTGTTTTTGTGTTGCCCCTATTCTTATTTTATCAACAAAGTTTGATACCATTGATAGATCACTCGATCCCTTAAACTTGTTGTCCTAGATTGATACTTTAGAGGATTAGTCTCTAATTATCGGCTGGAGTATACCAACTACAATTCTGAAAAACATTCATTGTTTCTGTTAAGATACTTTAATTTTCAGTTAAGACATTCATTTAATTTATATACCTCCAATTCATTACACAATCAATCAATGTGGGACTGTCAATGGATATTAACATGTTGATGCAGGGCTTAATCATGCTGACATACCAAGCTCAACACTCAAATTTGAAACCAGCAATGAACAGAACAACATCTAAGACTCAAGAAGCTATACTCAACTGTGGACTCTATGCGATCGCCATCGGTGTGGGTGGGATGAAGGCTTCATTGCCTACACATGGAGCTGATCAGCTTGATCACAACAAGCAACATCATATTTCTTCATTCTTCAATTGGTACTTCTGTTCCATCTGCACAGGAGGACTCCTAGCAGTAAGTGTCATGGTTTGGGTTCAAGAGAATCGTGGCTGGAACTTGAGTTTTCTCATTTCTGATATAGTCTTAGCTTTGGCGCTTTGTGTTTTTGTCATTGGCTTTCCCTTTTATCGCTATAAATCTCCTTCAGGAAGTCCTCTAACCATGATCATTAAGGTATCATAACATAATTGACAGTTTTTCCACAATTATTTATTTGTTTACTTAATTGTATTGAACCCTTCTAGGACTGCTTTAGATAAGTTGTAATTGAAAATTCTGCTATATTCTGTTTCAAGGTTGTTGCTTCTTCAGCACGTAACTGGAAAGCTTAAGGAGTGGAGGTTAACCATGGGGCAGAAGAAGGGGAAGATGCAACAGAACAATCTCATGATAAATTCATGTAAGATTTTTCCTCTTTTCATCAATAAGCCCAAAAACTAGGGGTGCATAAATAAAGGACAGGATTGGACTAACTAAATTCCCTATGACCCATTCTAAATAATTATCAGGCTGACTTTTTGAGCTGAGGCCCAGTCATGTCCTGTTTGGCCCGGAACCAAGATTGGGTCAGACATGACCACAGTTCACAGGGCCACATGATAAACCATACTAGTCCCTAAGTTTTTTTGGTACAAAAAATAAAAAAGTCTCCACTTCCCTTTCCCTTTTCAATAATAACTAGTTAAACTAAATAAAAAAGTGTAATAAACTAGTTTTCAAACTAAATAACTAATTAATAAAGTATGAAATAATGTGATAATTGTATTAATTATTGAAATATTTGTAAGTAAAAATAGTAAAATGATCGTGTTGGGCCGTCCTATTGGTCATGGAGCAGATGATCTGATCTTGCCCTACTCGATGGTCGGGTCAATCTCGTCCTAACATGGTTGATTCCGGGCTATGTTGTGACTGACTGTTTTTTGTATAGGACCGGATCTGGACAAGAACAAGTCATCAGGCTGTCGAGCTTATAGGTGGCCCTACCAAGAACTGTATGAGTTTCCTGTTTAGTTAGAAGTGACAAACCTCTTCCAAATTTTTCATGTAAAACCATGAGATGATGTGAATAGTAAGGAACAGAACAACAAAAGCATAAAAATAATTAAGAAAATGAGTATATGAGTAGTATAGAAGAACAATAAAGCTACACACATGGTGCATTGCCTATTGGTATAGTAATCCATTTGTATGGGGGAGATGGTAGATTCTATCCCCACAAGTCAATTCGGCTTCCTCTCGAATACAAAAAAAGAACAATAATAACGGTTAATAGCTTGATGTATTTAGACTAACAACAAACACCATCTTTTATAAGTCGATGTGTGACTTTTACTAACACACACCTACACATTTAATGCAGCAATTTGTAGATGTAGGACTTCCTTTTGACATAACTCACACCATAGATACAACAATTTTTAACGAGACTTGAATTAAAATCATTAGTTAAAGGAGGACAACCACCTAGTGTCCATGTCATACGGATTCGTATCTAGCTATAAAACATACGAATCAAAATAACAAGTGATACTTGTATGATTATTTGCTGTTGTATACGTATCATATTGCAGCAGCATCTTTGATACTCCCTCCGGTCGTAGTTGACTTTTTTAGAAAATCCTAAAAGTCAATTATAAATTGATTTACCTAATGTTTTCCTTAAACTAATTTACTTAACCTATAAACTAATGATTAATCTAAAAATATATCAAATATGTCATAATTTGATAACATATTTTGTAATCTTAACATCTCCAAAAAAAGTCAACTATGTCTTATATTTAGGACCTGAGGGAGTACTATATATCTGATTATTCAAATTTCGTGTGCAGATTCTTAAACAAAGCTTTGATAGATGAGAAAGTAGATGAAACTGAGGTTGAAGAAACAAAAACCTTCCTTGGACTGCTTCCCATATTCTTAACCACAATCATGATGAAGTGTTGCCTAGCTCAGCTTCAGACATTCACAGTTCAACAAGGAATCATAATGAACAGAAAGCTCCACAACTTCACTATACCAATTCAATCTCTCGTTGTACTTCCCCTCATCATCAATATTGATTCCATACCGATCTTTGAAAACCTCAAATACTTCTACAAAAACAAAAGCTTCACTCGAAGTAATTAAGATCTTTCAACCACTTGGAAGAATAGGAATAGGCCTAGCTCTTGCATCAATGTCCATGGCAGTGGCAGTTATAGTTGAATCTAAGAGAAGAGATGCAGCCAATGAAAACAGCGAATACTGTCAGTTTTCTAGCTAGTATTTCAATACTTGTTCTTGGCTATATCAGATGCAGTTACTTTGAGTGGAATGCTTGCGTTTTTCTACTCTAAAGCACCTGATAGGATGAGAAGCATGTGTACTGCAGCACTTTCATGGTGTTCAACTTCCATCGGATATTTTATCAGCTCAGTTCTTGTGAAGATAAGCAATGAAGTAAGTGGAAGATATGGAAGAGCAGAGTGGCTTGGAGGACATGATCTTAATCATGCAAGATTGGATCTGTTCTATACCCTTCTTTGTTTTCTCAACATTCTTAATTTCTTGCTTTACCTGTACTGTGCTAGGAGGTATTAGTAGCTAGTTAATTATGCACACATAACAAACCTTAAGTTGATAAAAGTTACTATGAAAAATATTTCCTGGCATCATGAATATTTAATCCTCTTCACAATATGATTGGCTTGCAGTATTAGTTTTGAAGGATTTAATAATCTCAAACTATTTTACTAGACAGTAACCTCTTGAGACTTGATGTGTGGATTACTTTTACCACTCGCAGCAAGTGCACTTCCCAATATTTCGAACTTGTGTTCTCCTTTTTATAAACAGGTAAAGTTGGACTTTGTTTTAATTAAAATGGATTTGATGTGTTAACCTTCATTTTTTAATCACAACAAATTAGTTGAAAGTTATATTGCAAGGGAAATACCGAAAAAGGTATATGATTTATTTTACTCACACATTCTGAATTATTGTCAATAGATCTTCTTAATTTAATGAACCTTAATACAGACATAAATCTCTGGAGGAGGTTTTAAAGAAAATCACAGCTAAGTATTGTAGAATAGGACAATGACACTTAGCCTCTCTGTCCTATAGTTTATTTTGAGTCACCCTTCATCCTATTTATTAATCATATATAAAAGAAATTATAATCATCTTTAGTCCAAAACAAAAAAAAAAAAACATCGGTAATCATCACTTTGATGCCATGTTATACGTCTTTAATATGTCAATGTACAACATATCCACATTGTATAAAGGGCAATGACCCTATTTTGCCCTTCAGGTAACCACCCTGGACCACTGGGCACCCTAAACTAACACTGGGTACAATTTTACCCTTAAAATAACCAAAGTGGTCCAATTTTACCCTCTAACCAATGTAATGTTGACATGTGTCGTCCACATGTCAACATTACATTGGTCAGAGAGGGTAAAATTTGACTATTTTGGTTACTTCAAGGGTAAAATTGCACCCGGTGTTTGTTTATGATGCCCTGTGGTCCAGGATGGTTACTTGAAGGGTAAAATAGGACCATTACCCTTGTAAAACTCCCTATAGTCTTCAATATAAAGTCTTTCTAAATATTCTTTTGCCAGACGTTTTAAATAATTAATAAAATTAAAAAGTAGTAGGTTGATTATTTAACATTATTACACGGAGAATTCGTCATTATTATTTTATTGACTTAACTTATAAATATATGACCCAAAGTATTTATTTTCTGCCATGTAAATAAGATAAGAGGATTATCAAATAAAATATTAACAGAAGTATTATAAAATAATTTAATCGGAAATATACAAGAGAACAATAAATTATGTTTAAAACCGAATTAAAATTCTCAAAAGAAATTTTTATTGAGGATATAAGAGAAACTATATTTAGACTACTACTAAACATAATTTAAGCACGCAAATATATCATTTCTCCATTCTCTTTCCGTCTTGCATGATAGAATACTTAATTAACAAAATATATACATATATAATATTTAACTTAGTCAAAACCCAATAAACGGTATGAAATCATAGGTCAGAGGCAGAGAAATTAACCCAATCTACCATGAAATGTTTTCAAACATTTTCTACTTTTTCTAGAAGAGTGTGATAGGCATATGAGGGTCCACGAAAATGGGACAAGCAATAATTTTGAATTATTCATCACATATTCACATGCACACAATCATCCAACAAACAAACAAACGACAATGAAGTGGGGGAATATGTCCGGAGAATTTTAATTAAGGGCCCTGTAGCTATTTAATTTATAAGTAGAACTAAAATACTCAGAAACATCACTTAAGGTTCATGGGGGCAAAATGAAATTAAGTTGGGAATGTAAAAGACTAAATTACCGTAAATTTGAGAAAATAAGAGAAATTTTATATCCGCAACAAATGACCAAATCTATCTACTTCAACGAGAGAAAAGAAGGTAACTAGAACGAAATTTCATAGCCCCATCTCCTTAAATCCAGCGAGGGAATCGAAGCCCTAAATGAATCCCCTTCAACGTGAGAAAGGAAAGGTAACAATAAAAAGGAAATTTCAGAATGTCATCTCCTTTAATATGACAAGGTAACACGAACAAGAGAGAACCTGAAAGCAAAGTCTAAAATGACACTCTTTAATTGACACCCATTTTCGAAGCTGCTATTAGAACGGAGAGGAGGAGAAAAAGGTGGAAGCGCAGCCTACAAAGAATTGAGGATCAAAGTGGGAAAAATATCAAACTTGGGATATTTTTTTCTACATTTTATGAAAAAGTTTACTGCATATAAAGGGACAGATGTTTGTTCTTGTATTTGTTTGGCTAGATAGGTTGAGAAATTTTGGTATATTTTACCTCGTCTTCATGGTCAACGTAACAATTTGTTCAATTTCTTTCCCTGTGTACAAGTTGTACCTCCATGGCCTTTGGTTTCCTTCCCTGATTTCATTCAAGGTATTTGAAATTAGGATTGTTCAAAATGGCATACTTCACTACCATGTTGGTAGTTCTCAAGATTGCATAATTGGGTTATTGTCAGTATTGAAGGTTTCCTCGTGTTATGCTCGATTTATTTGAGCGTTGATTGGGTAAATGCAAAAAAAAAAAAAAAAAATGTAACAGGCCATAAATAAGGAAACACTCAAACAAAGAAAAACTCCATATGAACAATGAAAAAATGTCTTATAAACTGTAAGTAATGAATTTCAAACTCAAACATATAGCGAGATTTCAACAAAAAAATGCTAATTTGAACAACAAAAGACTCTATATGAATGGGGTAAAATGTCATTTGAACAATTAGTAATGAACTTCAATCGCAAACATATTGTAGAATTGCAAAGAAAATGTTCATTTGACCTAGGTATAAACCTATATGAATAAGGGCAAAAGGTAATTTGAATAATTAGTAATGAATTTCAAACACAAATATATAGCTTATTTTGAAAAAAGTAACTTATTTTAGGAAGATTTTGTTTTTGAGATGTTTAGTTGGACTTATTTTTAAACTGACTTATTTAAAATAAGTAGCTTATTTCATAAGTCAAAAGAAGTAGCATATTTTTAGCTTATAATAAGTAGGTTATAATGTAGAAATCAAGATTCTAACTTATTTTACACATCCAACTACAACTAATCGAAACACAAGTCACTTATTTTCAAACACAACTCATTTTGATTTATGGAAAATAAGACAGTTTTCACAGATAATTCAAACATAAATGTCATTACACAATCTCACTTATTTTCAAAATGACTTAAAAATAAGTCAACTTAAAAATAAATCATTTTCCATTAGCGCAACCAAACACGGACCTTAGTCTTAAGCTTATAATTTGACACACAAAAACAAAACTAGCCAAGTCATTTGATAGCCAAACACTTTCAGGATTTTATAAAAAACGATCATCATAAAAAAAAATGTAAGAAATCAGAATGTAAATACACAAGTCCTACATAACACAATCCAAAGCAAACAAATCATTTTGTCTGAAAAAAGAACGCCCGGCAGACAATGGTGGGCGAATTTGGGTACGTTTGAGAAGAAGAGATTAATATGATATTTTCACCTTCTAATTTGAATTCACTTTGCCCCATCATATTTCAGCAGACTCTACTTTTAAATTAAATACCTATAGGTCCTTAATTGAAATTCTCCTATATATGTCCATTATTGTCCAGCAAAAATAAAAACTAAAGATTGTAAAAACTTCCACAAAATTTCTAGCACTATATATAATAATATAGGGTCAACATAACTTTTGGTCCCTAAAGTTTGATGACATTTTGGTTTTAATCCCTGTAGTTTCAAATGGGAGGTTTTGATCCTCCAAGTTTGCTCAATTAATAAAATTAGTCCAGAGTTTGAAAAGGATCTAACGGTGTTAAGTTTTGATTATGTGTCAACTAACATCGTTAATTCGCTCATATCAGATATTTGTTGCTACCACAGGAATGGTGACGGTGATGCATCAACAGATAAGTTGTTCGGAGACGCTTTAACATCGACAGAACAGGAAATGTGGAGTATGAACAGAATGAAGATGGAAAATGTGTTATTCCTTACAGAAGCCATGGTCAGTAGCTTAGAGTGATTATGTTTAGTTATTTTGTTGATTGAGGGTAATTTAGGAGAAGGGCTATAAAAAATTAGAAATAGGTCCCTTATTTAGAACCAAAGTTAACTCTCAAAATATGTCTTATATTTATGACCAGATAATTGTGGTGTTAAACAGAACATAATAAGCTATGACATGATAATTAAACCTACTTTTCCTTAAAAAACCTAATTTTTCTCTGCATAATCATGATGTTTAATTCCTGATAACTAGTATTGTATAATTATTTAATTATTTAATTGAGGCGACGAAAGCCTTAATTAGAGAGACAATAAAGTCGGTGCTGTTTACAACTAAATCATTCATTGACAATGAAGATGTAGGTACGTAAGTTGGAAACTTGGGTTAAATATGGGTACCTAGCCCCTCTATGATTCGTTTCATGAAACTATGATTGTTTTTGAATTATGATAACACTTTTTATCTGCCCTTTCTGTGCAGTAACACAGTGTTTAATGCTTTTCTTTATTTTTTTTCATTAAAAAAGGGACACAACAATGTCAACATTTATTTATATTCTATGTTTTGTCATTATTGTTGTGCTCCATTTTGCGTCCATGCATGCTCAGTATATTTGAGTCCTTTTTTAAAGATAATATAATATTGTAAATCACATGCATATTTATTTTCAAAAATAAAAAGAATGAACAAACTCAGTTTATATTACATTTTGGTTCATGTAATTTCAAATCATTGTCTTTAATTCCTTGTGATAATCTAATAGTAATATCATTCAAGTCTAACACATTGTGTTTAGGGAAACTATTACAAATTTTGGTTTGATCCCTATGAGTATTTTTTTAGCCTTATATTTTTAAGGGAGTCAACATTAGTAAACTTGTAACGGTTTTTCACTAAGCTATAAGGACGGAATAAAAATCATGATTTAAAATTATATAAATCAAAACCAAAATTTGACCAAATTATAAAAAACCAAGCTACAATTGTTAACTTACATGCACTCCAATTTTTGAGTTGTAATATTGTATATGAAAGCAACGCTTTTTCCACTATTCAAATAATAGTGAATGCCGAACAGAAAATTAAGTTATACAATACTCTCTTAAATTGTAAATCATAAGCAAATAATCTTTAAAATTTAAGAAATTTCGCCATGAGCCCTCATGATAAACTTTTACATTCATGTTAATTAATTATTCCAAATGTATCGATTTTGTAATCTTTTAGAATTTTATTTTTTATGCAATGTGTCAAACCATAACTAGGCTATGCATGTTAATTCCTCCATTCCTAAGTATGATATACACTAAATATTGTTTTTTGGGATATACTAAAGAATTGAAACGAGCCACTTAATAATGACATATTTTGTGCATCATTAAATTATATGTTAGTTTAAAAGTCAAATAAATTTTTATAAAAAATTCAAATAAATAGTTTAGAGAAAACATTAACTAGCCATATAAGTATATAAGTAATTTAATTATCTTTAGGGTTTCAAGAAAAAGTCAAATAAACTACTATATACTTAGGAATAGAGGAAGTATTTCATCTTCACTAATGGTCTTGTCTTCAAAATTCAGATATTTTCTCACAATAATTACTTGAAGATAATTAGACTCCTCTGATTAAGTGCATATATTCTTGCCAACTAAATTACTCTGTTGCTAAAATACATGTAAATTTCTTAAATTTTAAGCCATGTATAAAATAAATAAATAAATAATTAGTGAACAAAATTATCTATACGAGAATGGAATAGCTAGAAAGAATAGAGATGATAATTATTTTCCACGTGAAAAAATTTGAGGGACTTAATATCACTTAGCAAAAAATAGAAAGAAATAAAAAAACACAAAGGTAACATAAAAAAGGCTGTGCGCATCCGGGAATCGAACCCCGGTCAGTACCGTGGGAGGGTACTATGATACCACTACACCAGATGCGCTTTGAAGTTGCTGCTCAGATTTTAGGTTATTGACCTTAGTCAACTATGACAAACTATATAAACATTCTTGTATAGTCTTGAAATTTTTTTAATAAAAACTGGATATAATTTGGTGTGTTTGACTCAACTTATGAAAAAATGGCTTATTTTTGAACTGAATTATTATTAAGTCAATTAGAAAATAAGCTCTAGGTTGACTAATTTTTATGTTTGGACGACTTTTTGTTTAAAAGTGGCTTATTCTTAAGTCATGTAAAAAAATAAATTGACTTATTTTCTGAAATAAGCTACCTTGAGTGACTTATAGATAAGCTGACTTATTTCAAATAAGCTGGGTGAAAATTAAGTCCAGTCAAACATAGAAAAAAGCCACACACCCAAAATAAGCTGGCTTATTTCTAAAAACAAGCTGAGTCAAACACACTCATCAATTCATAACAAGATTACAAAATAACCTCCAAAAAATGGAGGATCACTATCCTTCATCAAACCCCATCTAAGAAAAGTCTGATGGTTGTTGATCAAAGATAGTATAGCTAATATTTAAAGTGTGTATTCGTTATTCCACCATTATAAGCGTCCAACCAGAAGGAAAATACTGATCATTGAAGATGAATGATCATTGTGTTACCAAATTGATTGTGACAGGCCATAATCAACTACTATATTGAAGGAAATGCATGAAAAGTTTGTTCGATGATCAAACCTGTAGGAGATATGATGCCTACTTGATGACCCAATTCCTCAGCTTCCAAACATTGTTCAGTAAGGGAATAATTTTCTCTACCATATGATGAAGTCAACTGTCATTCTATAAAGAAAAGGCAATAGAAATTAACCATAAAAGAAATGAGTTCATCGAAGTTCTCTCAATCTGAACGGATAATAAAAAGTAAATCCAAAGTAGGTACCCGAACAAAAGGGCATTGAAAGAAAATATACTTTGAAATTATTCCTAAGCAATTACAATCAAAGTTTTATGACAAATAATGTTAATATTTCATTATATGTTTTGTAAATAATATATATATATATAGGAGTATATTAATTTCAAGAAAATATCAATTATATGAATTAAGTTTATTCTTAAAAATGAAATATTTGAAGAGGGATTTTGTTAAGGTAAAAAAGGGATTTTGTTCGATTTTCCCATCCCACAAGCACTCTAAAAAATTTCGCTTTCGATGGTAACACAAGTGGCCACTGAAAGCAACAAAGTTACCAATGAGGAACTTCGGTCGTTGCATATGCGACTGTTGTAGAAAGGTTTATTCATAGGTATTTTTCTTATATTCTGCTATTCACATTATTTTACACTTTGGTGGGAAATCTCTTCCTCTTCTGAGGGAGTTAATAAGTCAACCCTCAGCAGTAAAGCATGACTCATATTCATTTTTAAGCGTCCATTATGTTTTTTTTTTCTTTTCTTCACATTAAGCGTCCACCTTGTGCAGTGTGTATTGACTGTATTTTATCTCAATTAAGTTTCAACTTCAATTTAAATTGTTTATAAATTTTTACTATTTAATTAAATTATTAGTAGTCTTATATATATGCCACCGTTTCAAATCGATATAAAATATTTAAAAAACTACCAAGATACAATTTGTACGTCCTACGTGTATATGAGGTTATTGTTTACTCCCTAGACCATGTGCAATTAATAATACATTATATTAATTCATGATATGCTTCATTTAAGATTTAGAATGATATATATTAAAAATAATATTAGAATTAATCAATTAAACCCAAAGAGAAGAACTGCACAAAAGAAATACCAGAAGAATCAAAAGAGTGAACATATATAGTAGATGAAAACTATTGCACCAGCATAAACATCAACGTAGTAGCAGAATCAGTGTCGAAAACAAATTGATTTTTATACCTTTTAGGTAATTAGTTAATTTGTTCGTTCATCAAGTATCAGTAGTTTTTTTTTGAACTGAATCAAGTATCAGAAGTTGATGAATAACAAACAGGAAATTATAATAGGAGTAATATTTATTATCGTAAGTCAGCTGGTGTCGCGGCAACTACTTCATTGGAGCATTGATTGATATATATGTATGACTGAAATTTTAGCTTGACTTGCATGCATTTTTTATAGGCGATATGCATGAATTTTGAATCTTTGATACTAGAAACAAAAAGTGAAAAAAAGAAAGAAAGAAATATTATAAATTGATTCCACTTGTTTCAGATCCATGGACTTACACCTACCTAATTATTTGAGTACATTAAGAATTTTAGATTAAGTTTTATGATATTAACAAACTACCCAAATCATTTATCTTTATACCTTATGTTTGTTGATTATTGAGAAGCATTAAAAGGAAAAATTCAGAAAAAACTTTAAAATATTAAAAAGGAGTCTATATTTAATTAGGATCATTTTGCCTCTCAAACAAAGTTCTATATTTAGGTCCAAAGGGAATAATAACTCGTGTCCAGCATGTAATTAATAATATTAATTTAGATTATGTTGATGAATAAATGTGAACAATTTTGCCAATTTTTTGTTAGTCTTTTTGTTATTGCTCACATTACAGTCGGCGGTTAAATGATTGTTTACATCACATTTCTTTTTTTTTTTCACTGAATTCATGTCTACGGATTACAATTATTATAGTTCTAGACGATAATTGAGGAATACAATTCGCTCAAGATTCATTGATACTTCCTCCTGCCACTACTTTTAAGATTCAATCCTAGTTGTAAGTCCTTTTTCACTTTATCTCATATATTTGTTCATCGATCCTTTCTCAAAATATCCCTAAGAAGGTGGTGGACTGGTGGGTATTGTGTGTCTTTTCAATTCAATGTAAAGGAGTTTTTTGGAACATAAGATAATATTAACCAATTAAACTATATATTTTTTAATATTTCTAGAAAAGTGAAATAGAGATTTAAGATAAGAGGATATGCAAGTTTCAAATATTTTTTTTGAATGTTGCTTTAAGCGGTATAGGATCTTCTAGACTTCACTCTGATGACTTCTTAGGATCCCAATAACCTAAATTTTTTATTAGAAGAACAAAGAATTGTCATGACTTAAAACTGCCGTGCTAGCTACTACTTGGAAAACGTATACTTTTGTCTTGTCCTTTTCTATCTTTTTTTCTTGTGGATGCATATAACGTGGTAAATACACAAGAAATCGGTTGACTTTTCAATAACTTAATAAGTCATTGGTACTAGAGAACAGATTGAGTAAGAGACAATGAGTTGGTTTTTTAGTTGAATATTGAGGGCCATGTGTGGTTAGAGGATTGTGAAGCAAGGGGGAGGTAAAGCATAGGTCATGAGAACAAAGGTTGAGCAAGCGTTCGTTCAATGTGCTGTACTCTTTCCAAGTTTCGCGGTTCTTAAAAATTTCAAGTTATTTCTTTCATGACACGTCATCATCTGCACGAGTCTATCTACCAAAGCATTGGCACGAAGAATGTATTCAGAGGCTCATAGTTTTTATCTTGTTCGTCACATGGAGATAAATTGATCCAATTCCATTTGGCATTCATATGCATAATAAAGTTTAATAGGAGTGGTTTATATATCTAGAGGGAATGATAACAATAAGGGATATGTTTACTGGTTCATAGGCAACTCGAAATTCATATATAGTATCAACTATCAAGGCATACAGGCTTTGTTTTAGGACCTATTTGGATTTGCTTCTGGAGAATAGCTTATGGGATAATAGCTTTTTGAGAATATCTTTTAAGTATAATAGCTTTTCTGAAAAATAGCTTTTGATAAAATGAGAGTGTTTAGATAAAGTGTCAGCAGAACAACTTTTTGAATGTCAAATTACCAAAAAGGATATTTTCCCAAAAATTATTTCAATGATTTAAATGATCAAATTTTATCATTGTTAGTAAAAATATCAAAAATTACAATAACAACATAAAAAATTCAATCAAGGTAGTAAATGAATTTTTAATTGGTAAAACAAATTGGAGGTTAAATAAAGTCTTTATAGTCATTTAATTGCTAAAATTGTATTTAATATTACCTCCGATCCTAAATATAAGACCTAATTAACTGTTTTTTTGTAGATATTAAGGTTGCGAAATAGACTATTAAATCATGACATATTTGATATATGTTTAGATTATACATTAGTTTATAGGTAAAATAAACTAGTCTATGAGAAAAAATTATGTAAATCAATTTATAACTAACTTATATTGCTTTTTTATACTCCCTTCGGTCCTAAATATAAGACCTAATTGATTTTTTAGAAAATCCTATAAGAACTCTGTTGGCTATTTTTACCCAAAAGCTGAAAAAAATAGCTTTTCCTCAAACCAAGGTTTTGGACCCCAAACCTAGGTTTGGTTTTGAAAATAGCTTATTCAACTTTTAGGAGTGTTTGGCAAAATTTCTTCAAAACCTAGGTTTGTCTCCCAAAATAGCTTTTAAGGATTTATCCAAACAGGCCAATCTAATATTCGTCCATTATCATCATATTTCTTGACTTACTTTCAAGGTTTATTTAATTTATTTCATAACAAAACAACAAGATCAAGTCCACTGATACTACCAAAAATTTTGATAAAAACTCCGCAAGTGTACGACTCGTAAAATAGTAAAATTAAGGTCGATCCCACAGAAACTCGGACAATTAATAACTAGCTAGACATTAGATCTCTTATTTTCGTTCAAGTTAAGTAAATATAATAAAATTGATTTTAACTATCTAACATTAAGAAAATAAAATAAAACAAAATATTCAGACTGATGAAACTCACGATTCAGGACAACCTATATGCTATTTTGTAAAAAAATACCCGTGAATCGCACATGCATCGCTCGTGAATCGCATATTAGTTCAACAATGATTGACACATGCAATTATAAGAAAGAGAATTTATCTGCTTTCATCATAGTTCACAAACCAAGCAGAGTAGAGCAAAAGTAGCAAACATGAGCAACACTGAACTCATCTTCATCCCCTCACCAGGAATTGGTCACTTAGTTTCAGCTCTCGAGTTTGCAAAGAGATTAGTCAATCACGACTCTCGCATTTCCTTCACAGTCCTCTGTATCAAGTTCCCTTTCACCCCTTTTGCAGATTCATACATCAAGTCACTCTTGTCATCCCACCCTCATATCACACTCATTGATCTTCCAGCAATAGACCCACCTTCTCATGAACCTCTAAAATCTCGAGAATACTTCATCCATGCCTTCATGGAAAGCCTCATACCCCATGTTAAATCCACCATACAGAATATATTGCATGTGGCACATTCAAAACATATTGCTGGATTGGTCCTTGACTTCTTTTGTTTGTCCATGGTTGATGTGGGAAAGGAAGTTGGTCTTCCTTCTTATTTCTTTTTGACATCGAATGTTGGGTTTCTGGGCACTGTGTTTTCCCTTCAAAAACGCCAAATTGATGATGTGTTCACTGATTCTGGTCAAGACTTGTTGATTCCTGGTTTCTCTAATCCTGTTCCTCTTAAGGTTTTGCCTGGTGCACTTTATAGCAAAGATGGTGGATATTATGCTTACCATAAGTTAGCTCAGAATTGCACTGAGACAAAGGGGATTATTGTGAATAGCTTCTCAGAATTGGAACAGTATGCAGTTGATGATATACTTAACGATGAGAAATTTCCTCCTATTTATGCAGTTGGTCCTGTGATTGATGTCAAGGGTAATCCTAACCCCAACTTGGATCAAGTTCAGCATGACAAGATAATGAAATGGCTTGATGATCAACCAGTTTCTTCAGTTGTGTTCATTTGTTTTGGGAGCAGGGGAAGCTTAAGTCCTTCTCAAACAAGAGAATTGGCAAAAGGGCTTAAGAGTAGTGGGGTTAGGTTCTTGTGGGCTATGCATTCACCACCAACAAAAGATAATGAAGACAAAACCTTAACTGAAGGATTCTTAGAATCAACTCAAGATAAGGGAATGATATGTGGGTGGGCACCTCAAGTGGAGGTTCTAGCTCACAAATCCATTGTTGGGTTTGTGTCTCATTGTGGGTGGAATTCCATATTGGAGAGTTTGTGGTTTGGAGTACCAATTTTGACATGGCCTTTATATGCAGAACAACAACTGAATGCATTCAGGATGGTGAGAGAATTCGAGTTAGCGGTCGAGTTGAGATTGGATTACAGGAGGGATGGTGATCTTGTGATGGCAGATGAGATAGAGAGAGGGATTGCAAACTTGATTGATAAAGATAGTGAGGTGCAGAAGAAGGTGCAAGAGATGAAGGAGAAGGCCAGGAGTGCTGTCATGAGCAATGGATCATCATTCCTTTCTATAGGGAAACTTATTGAGGATGTGGTTGGCATTAATAGCAACTGATGCATTTGATGCATGCTCTTGGTTGTATTATAGAATTGATGTTTTCTGGAAAGACTCTTCCAAGATTTTAGCATATTGTAGTTCCTCTATTGACTTGAGTGCAGCTACTAAACAACATAAGAATTTGTGAATGAATTGCTTTCCAAGTTGGAATGTTTGCAGTATATAAGCGTCAAATTTGTATTTGGGATTGTCTTAGTGTTTCGCAGCATGTTAATGTTTGTGCATCGTTGTTAAAAAAAAAATTAATGAAATGTAGATTAAACAATTATCTTTTTTTGGTCTGAAATTAAACAATTATCTAGTGTGATACTTTCTTTGCATATTTTTCATGCCTGCAGCTTCTTAGTTGATATGTGTCAAACAGGGAAGAGGGACTGAATTATATTTCCTTGGATACCATGCCTCAGTACTAAAACCTGAACTGCTTCTTAGATTTTACTAAAACCTGAATTATATTAAATTAAACCTTGAGTAAATATAATAAAATTGATTTTAACTATCTAACATCTAAGAAAATAAAACAAAACAAAATATTCACACAGATAAAACTCACGAGTCAAAAGAACAACCTAGAGCCACTAATCTCTTATCTGCTTCTTAGATCGAATTAATTCAACTAGCTAATCTAGAGTATTAGTGTCTACAAATGCCTTCCGGTCCACTTACATCTTTGCCTAGCTTAATTATATAATGTCTTACTATAATTTACTAAGCCTAATTTATCTCGGTACCGCTCTAATGTGACTATGTAGAACTTTTAGGTATATTCCTATCCTAGTCGCAAATCAGATTAAAAATCCAATCCTACACTATTTAATCTCATGGTCTATTTAAAATTCTCTCTTCCGAGTCCAATTCTAAATTCTCTAAACATGTCTAATGGTGGCCATTTACTAAGCAAGTTAATCAATAATAACAAGATTAAATAAACTAGATCAAATTAACCATGACTAAATAGTGGGAAATAAAATACTAAGTTACAAACAAGTTCATAGTACTCTAGGTTGTAAAAGGAAATTAGTCACACATATGACTCAAATAGATCCAACAAATATTATAAGTGAATAGCATGGTAACTAAGAAATCCAATGAGATAAATGATGCTCCAAGGAAAAAGACGAAATTGCAACCCATTCTCTCTTTTTCACGTGGTGTGTGTGTTTGTAATATAAATGATGCTGATGATTGATAATCCCCAGAAAAAAGACAAAGCTGCCCCCTTCCTTCTTTCCGTCTTCCCCTTCCTTCTTTCCCTCTTGAATCAATTCCCCTGCGTGCGTGTGTATGTTCAGTTCTTTCCTTTCCTTTCTTTTTCTTTTTTTTTCCTTTCTTTTTCTTTCATATAGTGAATGTGCTAGGCTTTAGGAATTGGAAGAATTATTCCAGTCTCATCTCCATCTCCTCATGAGTTGCATGTGTATATATATAATAAAGGCTAAAGTATACTTTTGGTCCCTTATGTTTGCATTAAGTTTCAATTTAGTCCTTTATATTTGTAAAATACACTTTTAGTCCTTTTTTGTTAACACCGTTAGTTTAACTCAACGGAAAATGCTAACTTAACAATTTTAAATGATTATTTTATAATGAAATTGGACAAAAAAAGATAAATTTTGAAAAATATAAGAATATTTACACTCAAATATTTTAATTTGAACATTTTTTCAGTATTTGATAATCATTTAAAATTGTTAAGTTAACATTTTCCGTTAAGTCAAACTAACGGTGTTAACAAAAAAGGACTAAAAGTGCACTTTCCAAACATAAAGGACTAAATTGAAACTTGATACAAACATAAGGGACCAAATGTATACTTTAGCCTATAATAAAATAACTCAACACCATATTGCATTTGCTTGTATGTTAAGTTTTTTTTCTTTCCTTTTCTTGTATGATGAATGCACATAATCAAATCATTCTCTTTCTCTTTATTTCCTTTTTCATTAAATCTGCATTCATGAAGAGAAGGAAATAGGAAATAATCACAATATCTCAATCACATAATCTCTTTAATATGAAACTTCCCATTATTATTTCAAGTTTTCTATTTCAATTGAATTTCTTTGATCAAAAAAAAAATTCAATTGAATTTCAGATTTTCCAAAAGAATTACTCATATAATCTCAAATTACTTTCTTTCCAATTACATTAAAATCACTTAATTATTTAATTAATGACTCCCAAATACAACAAAATATTTCCTGAAAACCACTAAATATGGGGAGTCATCATTCACCCCCTCATTATTTTGTCCAATAAAAAACTCAACTACTCATTATTTTAATCCTACCTGGTAGATAATTCAACTAAAATGATTTTTATTTTATTTGATTTTAATAAAAATACTAAATGATTATTTGATTTTTGTTTTTTTCATACTAATATGTTTATTATTTTTCTTACAATAAAATCACAAAAAAATTGGAACTATTTTAGATGATTTACCCGCACGCATTGAGTTTTTCGTTAAACAGACTATGAATGACGCGACACTCATAGAATAGACAAGAATTTCCCAGTTCATGTCATAGCCACCAGAGTATTGTTTTCCCCTTCTCCCTTCATATTTGTTTTTCAGGAAACAAAATAAATTAATTTGACAGTTGAATTGATCATATATGCATGTTTCCTGCATTCTTCTCTGTTTTCTTAAATAATATGATTGGTTTCTCTTTAAATTATTGAATATAATAATTAATAATGTATTCATTATTCTCGTAGTTATCATGATACATAGTGATTAAAAATTTAGGAATATAATAATTTTGAAGAATATAATACACACACACAAACATTACAACGCAAGTAACATATTCATGCCTGATACATTCCATTGATCAAACATGTGTCCGTGAAGCACGGAGGGCAGATCCCCAGCCCAAGGAAAAGTTACCAAATAGATCAGGAACATATTTACTAAAAAATAAAAATTACAAGATTAATATCCCTATATAATATTTTTAAAAAGGAATTTATATTTCTGATAAAAAAAGGAATTTATATCAATCTTCCCCATCTATTGTTTTAATTATGGAGAGTCTCTTTCTATTTTTAAAGCCTTTATCTCTCTATATTTTAATTATGGAGATTCCCTAATCCCTATACACTTTGTGGAAAATTCCCGTTTTCATTTTTCTATAACATTCCCGTTTTTTAAATGAACAAATAAATAAAAGTATTTTAAAAATTCTCTTCAAACTATATAAAATCTTCACTTTTTAATGAATGACAAATTGCGTCTCACTTGAAACTAAGTATCGATCACATAAAATTTGTTGTGATTGCTTTTTGAAATTGTCATTTTTTTTCAAAATGACATAAACTAAGCATCAAACACATATGAGTATTTTTTGCATTGTGATCCATGTAACATAAACCGACTACACGTAGTTGAGATAAGACTTTGTTGTTGTTATATGTCATCTTTTCAATTTTATAAAAAATGTATAAATAAATGTGTCATATTCGTAAAACTTATTCTAACAATGCAAACACACTTATATTTTCAATGAAACATCTATATGTAGTTAATAAAAAGACATTTACTTTTAATTGAATAAAGGCAGCGTATTCTGAACAAAATAAATAAAGGCAGCATACTAACACTTCTCCAATAAAATTACTGTTCCTTTACTTTTGGCTAATGTATATTAGTCTCATATGTTTGCATCAAGTTTCAATTTAGTCCTTTATATTTAAAAAATACACTTTTAATCCCTTATGTTTGCATCACGTTTCAATTTAATTCTTTATTTTTAGAAAGTACATGTTTAAAAAAAAGGTCACTTTTACTAACACTCTATGTTTGGACTTGATATGCCTCTTTTTTTTGTAAACAATAGGCCTATCACATCAAAACCTTGTAAAGGATTTTTTTTTGCTGAAAACATTGTAAAAGATTGAATTGAAACTTGTTGCAATGAAAACATACTAACACCTCTCCAATAACACTTTTTCCTTTCTATTTTGTGCACACAAGAGGCCTATCATGTCAAAACGTTGTAAAGTTCTAAAAAACTCTTCCAAAAATAGACGGTGAAAAACCATAATGAAGGTTATAAAAGGAAAATAAAAAGTAAGTTTTTTGAATAAAGTATAAAAAGCAATTTCGGATGCACATAAAAATATAAGAATTTACACATGTGAACTCAACTTTTTTCTTCTAATTCTTATATCAATTGGTCCGATTCTTTTCAACACTTTAGGAAAGATATAAATAAAGGAACTCCAGAGAATACAAAGCAAAGCATTGACCAAAAAGAATTAATTAAGTAAATGAGTAGTTAAAAGGAAAAAAGAATAGGGAAAGGTAATGACGTTATAAAGCTTAAAAAGGAGGTTGGTTTTTTACTTTTTTAGTCCCACCCCAAACGGAATAAAAACAAAAGTAATCCAATCCCCTCTATTCTTCCACATGTTCTTTCCGTTTCCAAAAATTACAATTAAGTGCCCGACTTTTAGATTCAAACTTCTCTAACAACTATGTTTATCTTTAAGATGCCTAAATATTACAAATTTTTAGCAAAACCATTTGATTCAATCGTCTGGCAAAAAAATTGATTCAATTGGCTCAATGTTTTCAATAAGAAATATGTATAATTTTAAAAACGAGGAAAAATATATTATTGAAAGAGCTTTTTTATTTTCACAATTTATTATGATTTACACAAAAATCGACGGAGTTTATCATGAAATTTATAGAGGAAAAATATTTAGTAACTACTTACAATTTTACTAATTTTAAATGAAATTTTTATAATTTATTTTTATTGGGTTTTTACAATTTCTTTACTCATGCATATCGGTTACTATGTTTATAGTTGAATTGATCAATTAAAGCTTGTGTGGATGCTCACTATATAATTAGTGTGTTTGGTTGGGACTTATTTTTCAAAATAAGCTGGCTTATTTTGAATAAGGCAGCTTATTTTGAGTGTGTGACTTTTTTTCATGTTTGGTTGGGCTTATTTTTCACCCAGCTTATTTGAAATAAGCCAGCTTATTTATAAGCTACACAAGGTAGCTTATTTCTGAAAATAAGCCAGCTTATTTTTCTCTATGACATAAAAATAAACTAGCTTAAAAATAAGCCCCTTTTAAACAAAAAGTCATCCAAACATGTTTATAAGTCAAATGGGAAAATAAGCCACTTTTTCAAAGTTATCCAAACATAAAAATAAGCCAACTTAGAGCTTATTTTCCAACTGACTTAAAAATAAGTCACCTTAAAAATAAGCCACTTTTCCATAAACTGAACCAAACACACCCAATATGCAGGTTTTGTCAAAAAAAAAATTGTAAAATCAAAATGATGAAATAAAATTATTTTATTATCAACATACAAAATAATACTATGCTCATATACGCTTACTATAACTATTTTTTGATAATAAGATACAGTATTTATGTAATACGTGTAATGAGACTTATTTTGATTTTATTTAGATTTATGTGATAAAAGTAGTTCAATAGTATGCTGAAGAAGAATTATGTCATCAGCGACAAACATGATTTCTCTTACTAGTATGAAAACCAACATCTATCATCGTTGAGTAAGGAAAAAAAGTACTCCCTCCATTCTTAAATATATAAGATCACTTTAGGATGAGAGCTTCACTTTCTAATTTGACTCAAGTTTTCCCCAAATTACCCCTATATAACTCCCTTCACCCAAAAAATAGTGATTTGAAAGTGAGAGGATATTTTTAAAACTTAGGTGAGAAGTATTTTGGAAATTTCATGTAATCCTAACTCATTGGAATGTCTTCCTTAATTTCTCCAAATTTGCTAAAGTGATCTTATATTTAGGAACGGAGGGAGTATTAAATATAAAGAAAATATAAGGATTTAATTAAAAATAAGGCCAAAGTATAAGGACTTCCATGACAATTTGCCATTTCTTTTTTAAAAATAACTTTAGTTAGGGTTGTTAAATGTAATTTCACCGATTTCCCTTTTCTTTTCCTTCATAAAGATATTCCATTATCCATGTATTACAAGCTTTCCAGATTCTCTCTACTATGTCCCCGATCTCGTCCAAATTCAATTTCATCACAAACGAATATAAACAAATAAATAGTACCCCTATTCGTTGTATTTTTTTGTCAAACTCACTTATTATATTCGTAATATGTACACATACATTATTGTAAGTGTAGATCCCACGTGAGTCCTCTGACCCAGATTGCCACAACAATTAAATTTAATTATATTTTACCCATTTTCTTATTTTCTTTTTGGCCCCCAATAATCCCTCTACATTTCTAGTGAGATTCTTCTTTCATGTGACCTTCTCTATTAAATTTTCTTTATCAGCCGATCAGCTTTTATTATGACTTTGATGAAAATATCAATTACAATATTTATATGTGACTTTTAGCAAGTAGCTAGCAACGATATTTGTTCTTCTATTATTTAATACTACCTCCGGTCCCTAATGTAAGAGTTAGCCGCCAAAAAAACGCTTCTTAAAAAAACATGTGAATGTTAGTTGGTTGTCTGGAGTTAATACTTCTTTTCCAAAATTGCCCATATTTATTATGGTACTTTTAAGAGAGAGAAATACATAACCATTAATAAATATGAAAGAGAGTTAGGGGTAAAGCAGGAAAAAATGCATTAAATGAGGAGAGAAAGTGGGGTGAGCTCTTACATTAGGGACCAAAACCATTCAAATTTTGGGCTCTTACATTAGGGACCGAAGGGAGTATTAATTAGTTCAATAATGAACATTATTTTATAGGATTAAAATATAGGTACATTGAATGGGCCAAAATTTATATTAAACAGAATCATGGATACAAGAACTTATAGTAGATGCTGGTCACCAAGAAGAAGAAGAAAAATTCAGTGTATGTATGGATGAAAAATTTAGAAAGATGCTATTGTTATGTTCTAAATTTTTGTTATGGTTTCAAAAATATCTTTTACATTTATTAAATTATACACTATAATTCTCAGCATGACGTCGAGAATTATTCTATTTAATGATTGTGGCTTATTTTGCATCTGTCGTTGGTTAACTAATAATCAATCAACCTCAATCAATATAATTAAGAAAGAACGCTAGAAGCCGTATAAAAGATAAAATGTTTAAAACAAATCTAATTTACTTCTTTTTATTTTGGTAAGAAAACTGAACGATAGAAAACACTTCCGTTACACCCTAAAGCAAGGCACATAGCTAAAAGGGAAAAGTATTTTGCGTGATTACATTTGATCTTATCAATTCTCATCCATCAATTTTTTTTTTTGGGAAAAAGACAAATAAAGTCTTCCCAATTAGTAAAAAGACAATTGAGGTTGCTAAATTTTAAAAATGACAAGTTGGGTCATAGGCACTTAATACATATTGACAATTTGTGAGAAAAAACTCAAATGCCCTTTAGAAATATGAATTTGGAGAGAATGAGATGGGAATCGAGTGACGTGTTTTGTGAGGGTGGGGTAAGTGTGTGTTTTTAAGGGCATTTGAGTCATTTGCCCAAATTTGTTAATGTGTATTAGGTGCTTATGACCCAACTTGTCATTTTTACAATTTAACAACCTCAATTGTCCTTTTACCAATTGGGAAGACTTTATTTATCTTTTTTCCATTTCTTTAAGAAATAACATTAACATGATAAAATATTTTATCAAACAGAAAAAAAAAACAGAAGCAGATCTGCTTGCTATCCCCCCATATCTCTCATAAATAAAACAGAACAATTGATCTTCGTAAAGAATTTTTTCTTTTTTTTATAAAAACACCTCTCCTCATTATTTTAAATGAATATACAATGAAAATATTTAATTAGTACATATACTTTAATTTTAATTAGTTTTGATTTTGATACTTATACGATTTTTATTATAATCAAATTCTGTAATTTTAATTTATAAACACAATTAACTTCTATAGAAAAGCTAATCATTCCAATTTAAGTTTGTAATAAATATAGAAAGATCTAATGAGTGATAATTGAGCGAAATTATTGATTTAATTAGGACTTAGGAGATTAAAAATCACGTATACCAAAATCAAAATTAAATTTAAGACAAAAAAATCATAGTTAAATAAAAAGTATAAGTAACAACTTATGTGTTTTCCCATTTGAGTTTATTTGTGAATTTTGTTGTTAAACTCGCGAGTCCACACTCCGATTTTACCAGTTATACCTAAACAAAACGTGTTATGAGTCACTGAAAATTTTAGTGGCTAAAAACTTGTTAGAAACTTAAGTGTATATATTGTGAGGTTACCTTTTTCACGTTTCTACCTTATGAAAAATTATGTTAACTTGCTATTAAAATCATTTTAATTATTTTTACTTGATCAAATTCAATGAATTTATATATAAATTTCATAGAAATTTCTTTATTGAAGTTGAAGTTAACGTAATATGAATATTGATACATTTAAATATATTATCTATATTTACAATATATTCAAGTCAAATTATTGTTATTTTGTGTATTTTTATTTACTTATATGAATTTATCATTCGAGTCTACAATTCGACTTCACCTTATTAGTTTACTCTAACTTACAAGTTTGTTTGAGACCGAGAGATATCTTTTCCAACAATTTAGATTGATTTTCAATGAAAAACAATTTAGATTGATAGGAGTTTATGCTGAATCTCCAGTCAAAGATAAATTTTAACACAAGATCACATGTCAGAATCCGTTGAATAATAGGAGTACAATTACATAATCAACACATCATCAACACATAAAGAAAGTTTAAATTTTTAAAATCTTCTCAAAATTAAAAAAAAAGGAAAATTTCCAAATTCAAGTCCAAGTCAAAAATCGGTTCTCACTTTCACCGTCTTTCCCATTCTACCCTCCAACGGTCAATGACTTTCCTAATCAGGCACCGCTACACCCGGCGCACCAGATCCCACCTCCCCCTCACGCGTGCCTTCCTCACTCCAACTACATAATATAAATACACACACATCTCCATAACTTCATTATGCACTAGAAAAGATAATTTTGTTCACTGTACTTTTCCCCTTGTGTGTTATCTTCTCATTCTCTTTCTTCCAATGGCTTCTTGTTTTTCTCAGATTTTCGCAATCTCTGCGATTTTCTTGGCTTTGTGTTTCTCTTCTGTTCAATCTCTCACTTGTACATCTCAAAAGCTTCCAGATAAGAAGACCTTTGAGAATTGTACGGATCTATCCACTTTAGGGGCTACCCTTCATTATACCTACAATGCTGCTAATAATTCTCTCTCTATTGCTTTTGTTGCCACTCCTGCTAAGCCTTCTGGCTGGGTTTCCTGGGGCATAAACCCCACCATGACAGGTAATTAAATTAATTATGAATTTATATTTAAATTATAGAATTATAATTTGTTGGGTTTTTTATTCTGATTTGATGGTTATGAATTAGCTTTTACTGTGATTTGCTTTTCGTTTTTTTATTTTTAAGATGTCTGTGGTTAAGTTTTAAGTAAAATAGCTCCCAATTGTTTGGATAGTGTCTCTCATGGCATGATTATAAGATCAATCTAATATTTTAAAGAAATTATGGTGCAAAAAGTTTAAATTATTTATATCATTTTTCCTACTTGCTCTTTTCAAATTATTATAAAGTTAATTTAGTTTTTTGTTTAAGAAGTCAAGGATGGAAAAAAAAAATTATTGCCCAAAAAAATGATGAAAAAGAAATCATCACTTTCAGTGGTCTGTATTTATTCTTTTACTCAAAAAGCTAATTTACTCTTTTAGCATAATAAGTAAAGTTATATCATACCTTACTATACTTATTCTGATCTGATTTCTATAATTAGGACCGGAATGTTACTTCATCTCTTCATTTATTTTGATTTCTTAACTTTTAAAACTGTCAATATAAGCTCTTATAATTAAGATCGCAATATTACTTATGCTTGGTACATGTGATAGTTTGTAAGTACAGTAACTTTAATTTCAAAGAGAAAAAATTTAAATGGTAATTTACTTTTGTACTTAGATTAGGTGGAGTATACTTTGGTGGTGATCTAATTACTTTCTTTATTCTAAAGGGGGAAAAAGTCAAATTGATGGTAAAATTTCAATTAGCCTTTAATCTCTTATAATTTTCTATCTTCTTTCACATAGGTATGGTAGGCGCACAGGCCATAATAGCCTTCAAAGAAAACGACACCGTCAAGGCCAAGACGTACAATCTCACCGCATACAAATACATAAACGAATCCAAGCTCTCATTTGACGTCTGGGATCTCAGCGCCGTTGAATCTAACGGCGTCATGACCATCCTCGCTTCCCTTAAAGTCCCAGGAAAGCCAGATTCCCTTAATCAAGTTTGGCAGGTTGGTGCCGCCGTCACTAACGGCGTTCCAGCTAAGCATGAATTTGGCACCGCCAATCTCAACGCCAAGTCCACTTTGTCCGTCACGTCGGCCGCCACCGCCGCCGGAAACGGCACCGGAAATGCCACCGCCGGCAGTGAGAAGAGTGGAGGTGTTTCTGTGGGAGATGGGAGATTTGGAGTTGGGTTTATTAGTGGGTTGTTAATGCTGGTAGTGAGTTGTTTTAGTTTCTGAGATTTTAAGATTTTTGGGTTTTGTTGCTAAGTAAGAATAATATTGTTTTCATGTGTGTGAGACTTATATTAGTTGATGTTTTTATGGGATTTATTTTGAAAAGTAGGGGATTTATGTTTATGAAGATTTCAGATTTTCATATATAGGAAATTTTTATTTTGTGGCTTCAATCCTAAAGATATTTTTCTTAGATATGAGGAATCTTTAAATATATGTGTGTATGCATATCTTTTATTTATACATGGTAACTAGGCGCATCTTAGCAATCGATTAATTTACACTCTAGGAGTCTTACCCACATACATAAGATTGTCTCCTTTGTCTTGTTCTTATCTAGTAACTTCACTTACCAGTTCAAGCAAATGCCTATTAATTATATATGAAATTTTTAATTATTACATGATCACTACTCCTATTTGGCGTCCTCCTTTATACGAGATTAATTTATTGAGGTCCCTTTATTTGAGATTTACAGTTTAAGTAACAGCGTCTGAATAATATATTTAGGGTAAACGAGCACTTTAGTCAATAAAATATCAGTTGCGTTAAACATGTTGTCAGTAATTCACATGTCTCCGTGTGTGCAAAATTTGACGGACTTTTAGGCTAGGTTGACATAATCTGGTGAGCGAAAATTGATGGATGCTTATAGAATAAGGTTGGCTAAATTGTTTGTTTTTAAAATGTTTTTTGGTAATGAAAGTCCCTTCCGAAACATAAATTTATTTTAGAATCCTATTGCAATATTTTGTTGGTTAAATTGCACATTTACCTCATTTGCAAATTAATTTTTGTCAAAACCATAACTCAATAAATAACACTCGGTCATAATAAAAAGATGTCTCAAAACAAGATCCCACCAAAAGCTTGTGTCAACATCGTCTATAGTTATTGGCCCCAAAAAAAAAAAAGCATTGTCTATAGTCTACAGCTTTAGTCTGATAATCCGATTGTAGCTATGAATCCAAAAAAGATTTAAAAATGGGAAAATAATATGATAAAATGTTGATATAAGATATACAAAAATTTATATCAAATATTAACACTCATTTTTTTTTTGTAAAAACAGTTATTTATATATATATATTTGTGAGTAGTCAATTCTTAATTTATAAAAAGGAGTGAGGGAGGAGGAGTATCAATTTATTGGTTTGAAAGAAAGTTAGTAGGAAGTAGTATAGAGTATGAACTGTTCTTGCGAAAACGGAAAAAAAAAGAGGTAAGTGATGTTAATGTGAAGCATTATTATTGGTCTATCTACCTTGTGGTTGACATTCGATGGCTTAGATATTTTTCCGTTTTTTTGCAGATATGCTACAGTTGAAAAAAAAATTACCAATATCCTATACCCAAAAAAACTTTACCCATATACTATACAAAACAGAAGTCGTTCTTGGCGTGAACGACTTCTGAAATCGTTCACATATCTATCTTCTTTTTTTTCTGCCCTGTCAATCAAGTCTTTGCAGGCATGCGTGTACGACTCCCTCCTTCACATGCACATGAGTTAAGTGAAGTGAAACTTCACATTGCTTCTCTGCTTTCATATGTCAACTCGCAAAAGAAGAGGATTAGATTCTTATTCTCCTCACATTGTTTCACACCAGCTTGCTTCTCGTGAACTCACAGTGTTCACTCCTCCTCTTCTTTAAGTAGCTCTCTTTAATCTTCAATCTTGGAGTGTTTTAGTTTCTGCGTACTCTTCCCTCCTCAATCTCCTTCCTCAACAATCTTAAGTTATTTTTCTCTACTACATATATTCATTGGCACAACACGTGCTCAGTTTATATTACTCTTGTATGTGAGGTAAGTTATGTAATTTTATTTTGTTATTTTTCTTGTTTGCATGATTTATTTGTTTCAAATATGATTTAGTAAATCTTCTACTTATATCTTAGGTATTCACCCGTGATTGGCTCATGAATTTGAAGAGGTTGCTCATAGTTTAGTAGTAAGTTTTCTCATATAATCATATTATTATTGTAGTTATTATTTTGTCCATATTTTTGTTTGAATAAGAGACTTGTTACATTTAAAGAAAATAGACTAAGTAAAGTAAGTATATTGACTACGCAGATTAGTTAGAAAGAAATCATAATTTTGTAAGAGTGAGCATCAAACATATCAAACATAACTAATGCATAAATGATTTATTATAATATGTTCATAATTAATGCATGCATAGTTTTAAGTTTTTCTAACATATAAATGAACTTATTTTAGCATATGTTCATTTTACAACATTATTTTTTTATGATTTTTTTGTCCAGATTATTTTTGTGATTCAGATTTATAGAAATAAGATTTACAGAAAAATATTTTAATTAAAATATTTTAAATCTGAATAAAAAAATAATGAAAAAAATAAGATTTTTATGCACTAAAATAATGAAATTATGCAACAATATAAAAGTCAATTAAATTCATGACTTGATGTTTATGGAACAAACTTTAGTCAATTAAGTTTTCCAATATGAAAATAATAAAAAATGTGTATATTAGAAAAACAAAATAAAAATAACAACTTACAATAATTGGAGGTTTATGTAAATGTAAGTTAGAGATTTGTGTAATCATGATAATATATAAGAAATGCTTTATTATTATGCTTGCTTTTACTTTTTACGTAAAATGTTTTTACAAGATTATTTGTTTGATCAACTATTATAATGTTATATTTAGGAAATAGAATGGAACATAGAAAGGAGTCCGTGTGTGTATTTGCCAATAGAAACATTTGTATTGGTCCATCTGGTGCGACATTTGAGTATGACAGAGTGAAAATAATCAAAGTAAACTCAAATATTACATTGGGTAAATTGGAAGAAGTTATTGGACAAAAACTACGTCTTCCTCCAAATCAAATTGTGACAAACCTAGTGTATAGATATCCCACTTGCATGAATCCACCGCAATATCAGGCATGTACTGTAGAAGATGATTTGGATGTAAAGCAAATATGGCAAGTTGATAAACTCCATAATTTCACATATTTCATCTCAATTTCCTTTGAATGTACATGATTTTTGGTGACAAATGATTGAGAATGATACAAATACATATAGGAAAAAGTACAAATTGAAAAATATGCATTTGTGTGAAATTTGGAGTAATATGTGTTTGTAAGTTATTTTTGAAGTTCATCAACCCTCTTTCTCTTTTATAGGAAGAGGTGGACAAGTGCAAAAGATTAAGGAAAACATGGAGTTTCCAAGAAAAACATAGGACAAGCTTAAGAGTGAAGCAAGGGACAAAAGAGGAAAAAGAAAAATTCTTCCTGACATTCGTTGAGCTTTCGTCGCACAACTAAGACACGACGAATGATGCTTCCTCTCTGCCTCCAATCTGTTCATTGTGTGTTCGTCGCGCAACGAACGCACAACGAATGGAAAGTAAAACTCTGTGTTTTCAGACGCGAAAAAATGAAACTTCTTGGATATAAAAGTGAGAGCTCGACAGAAAACACGGATTCTTGACCTCTTGGGCATATTGGGAGCTAGGGTTATGCTTTTGGAAGAGTGGGTGTAAATGGATTGATCTTTTGAAGAGATTTGAAGCTTCAATTCCTTGGTTTCTCTCCTTCATCTCATTTCCCTCTCTCTTGTTCTATGATTGTGCTAGTATATGTCTATATTCTTTTGGTTCTCATGAACATGTGGAGTTAAAGCTTTGATTCTAGGATTATTTGGAACCCTTGTATGGATTAACTCTTAATTCCTCTTCTTACTTTGTGATTAATGTTATATATGTGGTTATTTTACTCTTCTCTTAATGCTTCTAAGTGCTTGATCACCATTTAGATGTTGTGTTCATTTGATTGATGCTTGAGAGGGCTAAGTTGAGTGTAGAACTTGGGTAAAATAGTGTGAGAACTTGAAGTTTGCATGACAAATAGATGGTTTTGTTGATAAGATAGACATATACTTATTGACCTCACATAGCCACATTAGGGTTGAAGCTTAGAAATTGGGTTTTATTAGATGTGATAAGAGATTGCATGATTAATAGAATTAAACACTTGTTCTTGACTCGACGGAGCGTTTACAAGTATTCTAGAACCCTAGGTTAGCAAATATATAGTCATTGAAAGCAATTGTGAGAGGAGACTCTTTAAGTTTATGAAATACAAGGGGGAAAAATAATCATAGGACCCATTTTATCCTTGAAGTTAAGAATCATTTGTTTATAGTTTTTCTTATTTATTTTTATAGTTACCCTTCACATCTTGATATTTGAATCACTCAAATTGAGCGAGAGTGCAATAATTATTACTTGACCGAGTTTTGGAACCAAATCCTCGTGGGAACGATACTCTACTTACCACTTTATTACTTGGCGCGACCCGTGCACTTGCGGTGCGAACACAAGTGATTAGTAAATTTTCAAGACAATTGACATGTGCGGAGTTGTATGCCAACATATGTGATGTTTCATGTGATGGGCAACCTTCATTTGAAGAGTATGGTGGAAACATGCTGTCATCTAGTAGCAATACGATTAACATTGTTCAACAAGAAGTCATGTTTACCAATTACATGGAAAATCTCCAACAAGTTGAACCTACCTTGGATGATGGCAATAATGAACAATCACATAGCCTTCCGCATATAGATGACATCTTAGATGAAATTGAGAATGAGGAAGAATATGATTCTTATTTGAATGTTGGAAGTAGGAATGAGAATGATGAGAATGACAGTGAGAATGAAGAGATGAATGTTCATAATGAGCTTGGAACTGCTTTCTTATCTCAGATTCATGCTAATTCAAATAGTACTTCTGAGTTTAATGAGCTAGAAGATGTTCCAAATGCCAGTGATGATGAAGAGTTGTATATTGGAAAGGAGTTTAACAATGTGCGAGCTTTGAGACGTGCAGTCAAACTATACTCTGTTCAAGTACATCACACGTTCAAAGTTTATTATTCATGTAAAAATATGAAGAATATCGATGTATTAATTATGGAGATACTTGTAATTGGAGAGTAAGAGCTTGCAAGGAGGAGAATAGAAACTTTTGGGAGATTACAAAATATAGGGGGCCTCATACTTGCTTGAATGCTTCTTTAACTCAAGACCATCCAAAGTTGGATGTTGATCTTATATCATCTTGTATCGTGACAATGGTTGTTGATAAGCCAGATGTAAAAGTGTCACAGATAATTGAGAGAATGTAATCCAAGTTTGGTTATACTGTATCTTATAGGAAAGCTTGGAAAGCAAAACAGTTAGCTATTGTCGTTGCCTTTGGCAATTGGGAGACCTCTTATGCCTCACTCCCAAGGTTGTTGGCCGCAATCCAACACTTAATGCCTGGGCCATGCGTTCAATTTTCAAATAAGCAGTGCTATCAAGTTGATTTGAACGGTCAACCAGTTGAAACATTCAATCGTGTTTTTTGGGCATTCCAACCTTGCATATATGCCTTCCCATACTTGAAGCCAATTGTACAAGTTGATGGCACATTCTTATATGGAAAATATAAAGGTACATTGCTTATGGCTATATCACAAGATGATGATCGAAATGTTGTACCGCTTGCATTTGCTATAGTTGAAGGGGAGACAGGTTCTGCTTGGGCATGATTTTCATACCTTGTGCGCCACGTTGTTGTAAAAGATAGAATGAATATTTGCTTGATTTCAGATAGACATCGTTCAATTTTAGCTGTTGTTTATCAACCCTAGGTTGGATGGCAACCACCACAGGCACATCATGTTTTTTGTTTGCGACATGTGGCTTCAAATCTTCATAAAGCACATGGAACAAATTGGTTGAAAAAGAAGTTTATTAATATGGTATTGTTTCTTGTGATATTTATTATAAATATAGGTATTAACAATTCTAACAACTGATTAATTATTTGTAGGCTATGCTTATGAACGTCGTATTGTCGACCGACAATTAGCACAAATAGCACTGCACCATGCACCTACAGATCAATGGATTGGAGTCATCCCTAGAGATAAATGGTCACGTGTATATGACGTCGAGGGTCGAAAATTTGGGCATATGACAACAAACCTTGCAGAGTGCATGAACAGTGTAACATTATGTTACTAATTCCCTAATTAGCCAATATAATCTATTTCAATTTATTAATCTCTTTACTAATTACTTAATTAACCAATAATATCCATTTTAGACTAATAACCTCTTTACTAACTATGATAGAAAAAGGATTTCCATAATATCAATGTCCTATCATAGTTAGAAAAGGAATTTCCTAATGATTAAATATTATCCATGATAGAAAAGAATAAACTAATACAACACAGCTGCTATCATGGATAATTTATTGATAACCATGTTAGAAAGGATTTGTCTAACATGGTTAATAAACAGAACTAATTATATTAACAATAAATAAATATATATATACATGCGGAAACGAATGCAGGCCTATACAAATTGGCAATATACAATTCAAATAGCCTATAAAGCTGCTACTACCTAATTCCCTTTCCTGCTGCTTGCATCAGTGCATGAATACCTGCAAAAATGTCAGTAATCGTGGGATGAGACAAATTGTCCCAGTAATCACCGCTTAACTCACTATAACAGTGAGATGTGCGGTAGCGAGGGCGTCTAACGGGTACCTCAGTTATAAAATCAATAATACACACATATATATATACCAAACATTCTTCCCATGTATTACACCAGTCTCTCTGTCATTTCCCAAATCAATGCACTTCAACACCTCTACCTTCATTACAACTACACCACCCCACAACTCTCACACTCACCTGTAGATGCATTGTGCCATACCGGGGCATTCAAGCATCTAATCTTCTCTATATGATTTGACACTGTGCCCCTCTCTGATGAGGGAGCAAATTTCCCTCTCTGGCAATCTCCAGAGAGAGAACCCTAATTCTGTTTTCCACTACAGAATGGGAACGGTTGGACTCTAATCAATGCCCATAACCGTAGGGGCGGTTGGACTCTAATCAATGTCCATAACCGTAGGTCACTTTTCTCAATAAGTTGACCTATTAACCCCGATCCAATCAAACCGAAAAAGGATCACCAGTACAAATAACTGTCGATTGGCCTATCGAACAGTTATCATCGCGCGATGGTACAACAATTTCAGTGTCATGCAAACCTCACAATAACCATATCCATCAATTTCAACCTCACATAATATCACAATTTCAATATCATGCACTTTTGCAATATCCTGTAATATCTCAACATTTCAACATCTCAGATTTTCACAACATAGCTTCCCATAATCTCAAACTCAATACCTAACATTCTTTTCTATACTCACAACCTCTCAAATAACCACTATCACACTACACCTGCAACCATGTCATATCATTTCAAAATATTCAACAATACCACCAGCCAGGATATTACATATAATAAGTCAAATTCTTTATATGAAAGTAATCGTGTTTGAAAGGCACCCGATAGCCTGTTTTGTATAAAAATACTTCTTCAAAGATAATATTTATATAGAGGGTGAGAAAGGATTCTACAAATCCTAGCTAACATCACCCTCAATGTTATAGTAAGGTAAGTGTGATTACCTGTCGCCCTTTAGCAATGCGATGTTCTTCCTTACCATTTCTTGAAGATGTTCTCCAAACACTTCCCTCTTAGTTCCTCCTATAGTGATAGGATACAAATGATAAATTAATATCATTTTCACTTTATAACACTTGACGTCTCTCTCGTATTCATATGTTGCTACCCAATGTTCCCCATTTATGTACTATATCTCTTAATACTCCGATTAAACTTGTTAACTTGGTCTTTTATGATTCTCCATCAATGTTGACTAGTAAATAACTTTAAGTATCACCATTTCAAGATTTAACAATGCTATCACTCATTCAAAGCATATCAATCATCCAAGCACAAGATACATTTATATTAATAAAGTGCTCAACTCTGATTCAAAGGAACTGATTCCTTTGCATTTCCAACATGCTTTCATAATCTAAAGCATTTTCCATTTAAGAATTTACAGCGAACTCAATCAAATCACTAAACACAAGCATTCCCAATGAACCACTCAATTCATATACAATAAACCATATAACCATGTAAATTTAAATCCAACTCTATACTGCAGATTTCATACTACATGTGCAACAATGCTATTCAATTATCATTAGGTATTAAGCCTTCTTGCATTTCTTTTATCGTCTCTAATCATTGTTCAAAACCAATTATGATTAACAAGCAATCAGCTACATTAGGACAAACAACATACATACATTTTCCTCATGCTTTTAAAATCAGAATTGAAGAGGATAATATTTAGACTTGTATTAGAAACCAAATCAACTTTGATCATCATAATTAGTCACTCCACTTCTTAGCAATCTGTCTATTAAGCCTTAAAGGGCAAAACAGCTTTGAACACACATGCACAAAACATTTCAGCCTTAACGAAAGTAATCAAAGGAAACATCTAGAACTTGTAATTCATATAGTTCATTCTCATGTTGCAACAACAATATCAACAGCCTTTGAAGAAATAAAGCACTAAGAACACCAATTCAATTCATGACACCCAATCACTTAACAATCACACGCAACAAAAATTATAGATCATGACATATTAACAATTTCAAATATGTGTCATTTCACAATCACTCTTTCAAAATTCAAATAGATAACTCTTCATTTAACCAATTACATAGCAAGGTCAAAAACCACAAGAATCACTCATTTTTGTTGATATAGCATTAAAAACAATTAACTTCAATTCTCTATAATTAAATTATAGTTGAAAATGTCCTCAAGAGTTACCCATTCAGCCACTAAACCATCCAATCCCCTTCTTCTAAATCATACTTTCTTAATTTTCTAATCTTCTTTCAAAATAAATCATGTCAACAACTAAGTATACTTTCCTTATAACGAAACATTCTATACACATATACTAACCTTTTTGCAACCACAACTTATTATTGAAATGTACAAATCACGAAGCAAGCCAAACCATACCTAATCATACCAAACATCTTCATTCATTTCCAATTAATTCAGCTATGGTAGTAAAAGAGCCAAAATTTGTAAGACAATTTGAAATATTTCCCCTTTTTACTTATCTAATATACTAAAACAGTATCATTACACATAGAAATTAACTATGCATTGTCATTCAATCAAATTTCAAAATCCTTGCAGCAAATCAGACCAAACAGAAGGAAGTAGCCAATAAATCTGAAATTCCTTTTTGAACTCTTAAATCCCAATACAGAGGAACAAGCGACAAAGACATAATCCCAATACAATTTCAATTCATTCAGAACACAGTATAGAGGGAAACCACCAAAACAGGAAAGGGATTAAACAATCAAGCAATACTTGTGTGATTCCCACATGCACATCAAGAATGTAACTTTAGTGAGCTTACATAGTCATTAGTTTGAAAGATTTAAATCTCTAACTTAGAATCCAATATGGACAGACAAAGGAGAAGAACAAGGGAAGTCTAAAAATCACATATATGTAATTAAATAACTTCAAACTTGGATTAAACACAAATTACTATTATTGGAGATGAAAATCATATAATATAAAATATAGGTCAGCATAGGAACAGAAAAGTTTAATTAAAATGAATACATAATTTAGAAACTCAATAATAGAAACTTTTAGATTATCTATTGTCTATGCTAAAGTAAGAAATTTATTCAATCACCAGATAAAGAAAACGATTCACAAGAATAGAGAATGAAACTACTGCCACACAAAGGAAGAACAAAAATCTCCCACACAGCATCAAAACTATTAACTCAACCTTTTCTTAAAATCTTTCCCATAACACAAAAATATAAGCTAAAGCTTCATCCTTCATGAGATTAAGAACCATAGATCAATCCAATACCCAAAATGATTTCCCCTTTCCTCAAACCTTACTCAAATCGGTCATAAATGAAAGAAGAACAAAAGGAACTAAAGCTCACACACCTCATGCATAACAGCTCCCAAATACACAAACACATACAATGTTGTCAACAACCAAAAAGAGTGAACAAGAACTTACAAATCCAAGCCCTAGATTCGGAAATCCCTCTCACTCGCCAAAACCGAATAAAAGGATATGAATTTGAAGAGCAAGGTTACCTAAGTTTGGTTTCGGTGTTTTACGGCTGTGGGAGGTCGGCGCCACAGTGAAAACTCGCCGGACCGCCGCGGAAGCTTGAAGAAACGAAGGGCCGAAACAGAACATGAGAACCCAATCATGAAAAAGAAAGACAACTCGAAATATGCAAGATAAATTTGAAGCTTACCTATTATTCACCCTCAGCCACCGTTACTTGCCGGAAAACGAAAAGAACCGCGAGAATCAAAGAGGGCAGTGAGGGAAAATGAGAAAAGAAGAAGGGAGACGATGAAGAAGAGGATGGCTTCGCCACTATAGTTAACCGTCGCCGGATTCAGAGTGAGAAGAATGAAGAAGAAGGCGGAGGGAGGAAGAAGGGCGAAGGATTTGAGAGTGAGGGAGGGTGGAGGTCGGTTTTGGTGTTATAAGGGAGGGAAGAAGGCTCTGTTTGGTTTGGTGTAATAAGGGTGGTATATGATAATTTGTAACCCAAACTTGCCATAGTGTACTCATTTTGATTTAAAACCACTTAAACCAGCCTCCAATCTTCTTAAACTTCAAAATATTTTTAGCTTTACCACTCCCTCATATTTCAAACTCTTCATTTCTTAATTAATTATATACACATTAATTACTCAAAATTTCCAAAAAATATCCCAAAAATTCCTAAAAATTCCAAAATTTCCCAAAACACTCTCTAATCCTGAATTAAATTTTTCAGGATGTTACAAACAGTGTGTTTAAAGGCGTTCAAAGTCTACCAATTGCTGGTTTAGTCAAAGCAACGATGTATAGGGTAAATAATTATTTTGTGAAACGTTCCCAGCAAGTTCATGCCCAAATTGCAGCTGGCCAGGTGTTTTCAGAGACATTAAAAACAAAGTTGGATAGAGTAACACAAAATGCATCTGCCTATGTTGTTCGGCATTTTGATAGAAGATCAACATCATTTGAGGTTGTCGAGCCATACAATGTCCATGCACGACAATTTCGTCGCACTTGCAGGGTTAACTTGGTTGAAAGAAACTGTAGAGAATTCCAAGCAGAAAAGTATCCATGTATGCATGTTGTTGCTGCCTGTGCCTCAGCAGGCATAGACCATTCACGGTATGTTGACCCTGTTTTTAGGTTAGAAACCATGAAAATGGCTTATAGTAATGAGTTCTAGCCTATAGGAGATGAGACTTACTGGCCACAAATTGATTGTCCTACTTTGATACTTGAATATAGGAGATCTAATGCCTAGTTATTAATTGTCTTAGTCTCTGTGGGATCGACCTTGATTTACCACTTTACTAATTCACGATGCGTACACTTGCTGAATTTTTATCAAAATTTTGGTAGCATCAAGTTTTTTGTAACCAACGGAGAATGGGATTGGAGGATGTCTGTCATTACTACATTTGTGGGCATGAGATCGCTTCCCTATGATTGCACCACAACCAGTATACTCAGATCCACATTTAGATATTTACCCTATCTTACCTCCTCTGGGTTTTAGGTATGCTAAATTTATCTATAAATACTTTATATTTACTTACTACCTCCGGTCCTAAATATAAGACCTAGATAACTTTTTTTTGGAAAGATTAATGTTGCGAAATAGGTTATTAAATCATGACATATTTGATATCTGTTTAGATTATCCATTAGCTTATAGGTAAAATAAACTAGTCTAAGAGAAAAAATTAGGTAAATCAATTTATAATTAACTTATTTTTTGATTTTTTAGGATTTTTCAAAAAAATCATCTAGGTCCTATATTTAGGACCGGATGGAGTATATCATTATATTTATACAAACTTTAACATTACTTTTTGTGGTAACACAGGTGGAAAAATGTGAGACAAAACTCTCGCCCGCCACGTGAGACTTTGCTTAGATATAGAAGTTTCCTAGATAAAATGGTTGATGATGAGATAGTTTGGCGGCCATATGAATTTTCTGCAGTCCCCAACAATATATTCAAGAATATTGCTTGAGAACAACTGAATTTTGGCTTGCTTCAATTCCGCTTCTTTGCTTCAATATCATTGAGTGGCATCAACCTGACCGTGTGCTACGACAATTTGGTCGTCAACAACCAATTCCTGTCAATCCTGTTTATTTAGGAAGTTTTCACACCATGCAACTGCGGAGTAGAACCACGACAAATTGGATTGATAAATACTCCGATTTCATTCAAGCATGGAATAACTGGTCACAAACTATTGTCAATGCTCCAGTGTCTGTTGATGAATTTGACCGTACATCACAGTACATGCAATGGTACTGGAGACATACAAGAAAATGGATTCAGCGTATTAGTGCTGATAGTGGCAGCGTAGTAAGTTTTCCATAATTTTTCTATCAATACCATATTCCTCTTTTTAGGAATACCATTTTCTTTTTCTTTATTTGAAAAGTGACATAACTTATTTTTGTTGTTTATTGCAATCAGACATAGCAAAGGGCTATACAGATTAACGATTAATTCAGGTTCAACATGTTCTAATTCTGGTTGCGTTAATTATCGAGATAGAGTTGCTCGAGACCAGCAGAATATATTGCTTGCACTTAGAGAGTAACGATTTAATATGAACCCTCAACCTGCTCCACCAACAATTGAGTTGTCACGACCACATATTCCTCGCAATAGACCAAGCAAACGGCGTAGTGGATACTTGTCAACCCAACCACTACTTGAAGATCAGGATGTTAGTGAACGACTACCTCCAAACTTCAGTCATTCTAGTAATATGACATCATCATCATCCTCATCTCATTTCACATCTTCCGACAATGCTCGCTCTGAACCTCATTTACGTCACCAGCATTCACAACCCCTTTAAACCCACCTAACCGCAATCAATTTTCGTCGTTCACTTCTTTATTGGATGATGATGCACTATTTTCAGCCGAATATATTGCTTCTACTTTTGAGCATGGTGAGTCCTCAAATGACGCATTTGTCACACCTCGGCATTCTATTCATTTGAATGAGTCGCCTTAGTTTGATTTAAATATGTCAAGCTCTCATGCATCCAAGTGATAACGTTCAACATCAACAAAACGACATAGAAGAACAATGTACACCACGCCCACAATGTAGGAGGAGAGGAACTAGATGTAGTACAAGCAGTCACTATTTATAGGGTATGCTAAGTTTATTTTTTATGAACTTTCGTTATTAGTTTTTATTTATATACTCTTTAAATTTAGATTATTATGCACTATATTAAATTTAAGTGTAATTCTTTTTTTTATATGATATTAATTTTTTGAAGTTAATAAGGGATATTGACAAAATTAAAGAAAATATATGTTTTTTTTGTCAACAAAGAAGATATGTGTTTAATATGCTAATTCTAAGTAAGCTACATATATATGATGAAAGACAAGAGGAACACCACTAATATGTTTTAAGGTCACGCAGGGGGAAGAATGAAATTGCTCTTCCCAGGAACAACTATGGAAGTCGTTAAGAACGACTTAAATATATATATATATATATATATATATAGGATATTGACAATTTTTTATTTCCGTATAGCATATTGGTAATTGTTTTCTTTTTTTTTGTAGCATTTCGGTCAAAAAACCATATTTTTCCTGCTTCTGTTTCTTGGAATGGGCTGTGGGGAACCAAAATAAAAAACTATTTCGAAAATAATTACTAATTTTATATGATAGTACATGTGAGCATGTTCACTCATTGTAAGATTGAAATATTTCATTTTTATTTAAATAAGAAAGATAACGATTTGATATAGATTTTAAACATTTAATTATATATATATATATATATATATATATATATATATATATATATATATATATATTAGTATTTGTCGGATCAATTTGACAAGTTGAGCTATGGGAACTGTAAATTGTTATATTTCTAGTTCAAAATCTGAGTTGGCATTTGAAATGTTGATTTTAGTTGTTATTAAGGAAAACTTTTTTTTTTTTGAAAGGCAAGCATTATCTTTTTATCTATCTAACTTTAGAAAAATGAATAATTTAATGGGTTAGAATGTAACAAATTACTTAACTCCTTTTTTGCTCTATGACTCTAAGTGCCATATAAAAAGGACAGTATTACTCATTTCCTTTTTAAGGGGTTGAATTTTGTCGTGGTATACAAGATATCACTATTTTAATTAGATTATTTTATGCGGTGGAAAGTATCTGAAATCTCAATCAACAAAATTTTAGCAATTTAAATAATTCAATAATTTGATTATTTCACTGACATCAAAATATTGAATAATAAATAAATTTTTATTGGAGCTTGAACTCTGGAAGTCAAACTTATACAAAAGTTACTTTCACGTGTTAACATTTTTATTTTTATTATTAAATGCATTGATAATTGATCATAGCATCAAAATAATCTAGTCATCTGGTATTAAGGAAACGCTTATATCAAAAAGTTTGACACGAGGAAAACGTATTCCTGCTATCTGTTCTTAAATATAAAAAGTTTTTTCTTAATTTGATTAAATCAAAGATGATAGTCAAGTTAATTTTTAACATATAATATTAACAATTTACCCCAATCATATATTTTTATCACTACTCCCCATATTTTGTTGGTTATTATAGATAAATATTATTAGAGTTAATTTTAAAAAATGTTGAGAACAATTAGAAAGTGATCTTATTTTAACCTGGGGTGTGTGGTTGAGTGGCAAGGACTCATTCACCCTTAGGCCTTAACCAATTGTCTGAGGTTCGATTCCTGGTGTTGGCCAGCTGTCCCACCCTTTGAGGTGCCTACAAATCAGCGGGGGATTAGTCTCTCACTTGTCGAGTGAGGGGATACCTTGATCATGGAACAAAAAAAAGAAAGTGATCTTATTTTTAAGACTAAATTGAAATTCGATTGTGATTTTATATTTACGAATTGGGGGAGTATCTTATTTTGATATTCATGTTATTTTCCAGAAATTGATGAAAGTGGTGTGAATGAAGAAATTGATGAAATGAAAAGTATACACATACACACTTGCCTGTTTCTATAGGACCATATCTAAATTGAATCCTTCATTGTTAAACAGGCTTTTTACGTCTGTTAAGTTTGGTTTTCTTTCTCAGTGATGTTTCAGACAATGGGTTTAAAATTGCGAGTTGGTTTAGTTGAAGAAAATATTAGACATTAGACCATTTTAATAAATGTTAGATTCTTGGATGGTACCACTTAATTGTGGTTTCAGTAGCAGCGTTTGGGGAAGTATCAAATATATCCCTTGAAAGCTTGCCTCAATACCTAATTAAAGCTAGGTGAAACCTACATGTGTGGACAGAAATAAAAGTCTTGTTTATCATGCTCTAGAACTTAGGGAGAGGCTTAGTGAATCATGAGTTAGGGTTTTTGCCCTTAGATTATGGGTGAGCCAAATACCTTTTCTAATATTTAATTAGAAAAAGAGTATGGCTTTTAAAGTCTCCTAAATAACAAACTTTGAAATCCAAATTTCCTCCTTTAAAAAGGTCAAACTTTCAACTCACTTTTTATAGAAAATTGAAAACATCAAAAGTTCATTGCTAAATCCCCTAATCATTGTTGTCAAACTCGTGAGTTGACTCTCCGATTTTACCGTTTTTACGACACTACCTAAAGAAAGCGTGTCACGAATCACCTAAATTTTCATTCTTTGAAAATTCGGTAGAAACTTACGTGTTTACATTATGAATTCACCGTTTTTACGTTTCTACCTTACAGAAAATTTTATTAGCTTGCTAATAAACTCATTTTAATTATTTTTAATTAACAAAGTTCAATGAATTTAAATATGCATTTCATAAAAATTTATCTATTGAAGTTGATATAATATGAATATTGATATATTTAAATCTACTATCTGTATTTAAAATAAATTCAAGTCAATTTATTATTATTTTTTGTATTCTTATTTAATTATATAAAAGAAATACATATTTTTTTATAAATGTAAACTCTTACGAGTTTACGATTCGACTCTACCGATCCGAGTTTATCTAATTTCCACGAGTTTACTTAAACTCACGAGTTTGACAACCTTGCCCCTAATCGGTTTTTAGATGTCTCATGACCTGTTTGGTTGTGGGAATTTAATTTTGGTCAAAAATAAAAAGAGAGTGAAGTGAATCCTATTCGGTAAAAAGTTGTCTCATGTGACACATTTCTACTACAAAGTGATAGAAGACAATTATACTATTACAAATCGATTTTGATGACTGAAAATATCGATTTTAAGCAAAATAGATTTGATGATAAGGAATGTCATTTTCCAATCCTCTCCACTTATCAACACCAATAAACTTCCCTTGTTAGAATATATCTACATTTACTAATAAAGAGACAAACATTTGTGTGATGAATTCTTGTCAAATACATTTTTTTAATAAATTGTCACATTTTTCTTAATAATGCTAAAACTAAGCTCATATGATACATCTTTAGATAATTTTTTTTATCAAAAACTAGAAAATTCTTCTAAATTTGGAGAGATAGCTAGAGAGAATAAAAGAACGTGAGATGAAAATGTGTTGTTGGTGGTTTTTTTTAAAACAAATTTAATTTCAGTTACATTTGAGTTATAAATCTTACAATGGGTCATTTTCAGCAATTTTCCCTACTTCTATCTATCTTATATATAAAGGGAGGGATAAAAGCAGGAATTTTAAGAAGTCACGTAAGCACTTTCTCTCTCAATCTATTTACATTCAGGTAACCACCCACTCACTTCATGTCTCCATCTATTCTTAGAAAAAAAAACTGCACATAACCACATTCTCTCTCCATCTATTATTAACAAAAACAAACTGACATATAATTCTTTATCAAATCTTTTCTAATTTCTTTCTAAATTATAATCTCCTTAATTATCTCCTATAAATTTTTTTAAAAAAAATATGCATATAAGCACATTCCCTCTCCATATATTTTAAGATAAAAAAACTGACATTTGATTCTTTAATGCGTTGTTAAGATTTATCCCTAATTTATAATCTCTCTCTAAATATCTCCTATAGATTCTCTCCGTTTTTTCTTAAAAATTATCAAAATTAATCTTTTTTCATGACCTTTTAAATTATTTTTCTATCTTAGTTCTCATTATTTTCCTTATTTATTTTTAATTATAAACTATTTAGATAACCCACTGTTTCTCCTATTATTCCTACTTTTACACCAACTAAACGTAACTTATGAAACTACCCACACACCTACTAACACTTTGCCCAAAAATAACTACCCGCTAAGAAATTGATTTTCTATTTTTTTTATCATACAAAATGGATTTCTATGAAAAAAAATTAGTGAAATTTATTAAATTTTGACTAATATTATTATATTTTATGGTATATTTTTTATCAAAATAAAAATGATATCAGAGTTATGTAGTTATGTATAATATAATTCGCGTATCGCGCGGGGTTGATACTAGTATATTTAAAAAATCCGGCAACACGATTATGTATATAAATATATATTATTATACGGAAATTTTACTAGTTGTATAAAAATTAAACAAGCAAAAACGACATGGGAACTATGAAGAGGGTTGTTAATAAACAACTTCCAACCGTAAAAACACAAACATAAACGAATATTTCCAACAATAGAAAAATGAAACCGAAAAATGTCTAACTCTGAAGAAAAGTTTTCTCTCCCATATTTTTCGCTTTTTGTTGAACCCCATCCTTAAAATACTATATATCTCAAAACTTAAAAAAATCACAAGAACACATAACCACGTGTTGTCTTGTATCCAAAATCTCTTCATCTTTGACGACGATTATGTCTCTACCACATTCCATCATAATTCCTTTCTTTCTAAGCCTTTCACTTTTTGTGTCATCAGTCCCATCTATTTCTTCACTAACATGTACATCTCAAAAGTTCACCAATGACAAAGTTTATTCAAATTGCGTTGACCTTCCTGTGTTAAACTCATATCTCCATTGGACACATGATCCCTCCAACTCTTCCCTCTCCATCGCCTTCATCGCCGCTCCGGCGAGGCCCAATGGGTGGGTTGCGTGGGCCATAAACCCGACGGGGACCGGTATGGTTGGATCACAAGCTCTTGTGGCCTTTAGGGATCAAAACAAGGGTGTTGTGATGGCTAAGACTTATGACATTAGGTCTTATGCTTTGGTTGTTCCGGGGAAGTTGTCTTTTGATGTGTGGGACTTGACCGCTGAGGAGGTTATGAGTGGAGAACTGCGAATTTTCGCTAAGGTAAAGGTGCCGGAGAATGCGGTTAGTGTTAACCAGGTGTGGCAGGTGGGGCCCGCCGTCATGGACGATGGAAGGATTGTGGCTCATAGCATGGCTCCGGCAAATATGAGATCAAGGGGGGTGTTGAACTTGAAGTCATCAGGGCAGAGTTTTGTTAGCAACGATGGGGATGATACAAAAGCACATCAAAAGAATGTAAATGAACGTAAACTTCATTATTATGGTTTATTAATTTAATATATAGAATTGAGAAAAGACAAAAGAAAAACTTCCAAATTTTAAAATATCAAATTGATCATTTTGAGTTATTAATAGTTGTTAATACTATACTGAAATTCTGAATACTTTCACAAGAATAGTTATTAAGGGATTTTGAAGTTTTGAAGTTTTTTTTTGTCTTTTGTCTTCAAAATTTGAATATCAACATTTCTTTTGTAAAAAGTGGTTGGTAATCAAAATGACATTTTATTTACCGTTTAATCAAAATGACTATAAAATTTCATTTAGGTCTCTTTAAGTCATTTTAATTAACCAAAAAGTGTGCTTTATAGATAATTAAAATGATTTAAAAGGACATTTAAAAGTTAATGGACCTAAATGAAAATGATTACATAAAATGTTAAAGGATTAAAAGTTTGTGTTAAAAACCTATAGCTCTACGTGATTAGCTAATTAATTAAGGAATGTATGGATGCAGCTTCATGGAGTGCTAAATGCAGTGAGTTGGGGACTTTTGTTCCCAATGGGGGTGATAATAGCAAGATACATGAGGGCATTTCCGTTATTAGACCCAGCATGGTTCTATCTTCATATATTCTGTCAAGTTTCAGGCTACATAATTGGAGCTTCAGGATGGATCATTGGTCTTAAGCTAGGAAATGAATCTCAGGGCTTCCATAATTATGCCCATCGAACAATTGGAATTATCCTTTTCTCCCTTGCCACTTTACAGGTAATATATATTACATCGTTGCTATTCAATCTTGTTTTTTTAAAAAGACTTAAAGAGGATCATAATCAAGGTCTAACTTAATGAGGTTATTATTACAAGTGGAATCAAACTTAACTTCCTCCTCTGATCTCAAGAAAGTCTTATGTCTTTAGACCACAAAACAATCGGCCGTACTCTATTCTAGTTGTGATAAATATATACATGTATAATATGAATTTTTATAGTATGTGTGTGTGTATAACACTTTATCATATACATACATAATATAAATAACATCTAACAGTTTATTAGAACCAACATGTGGTTTAAAAATGAAATATATTTCAGATTTGCCGTTAATTAGGAGCACATAATCAAAGGCACTATTATGCATTATATATTTGGAGAAATTCTTTGATAATCATGCACTAGCGACTTGTATTGGGGATTAAAAATTTCTTCTAGAATGCTCCTTCTCGGAGAAGACAACAATACTACACTCATTCCTAAATATAAGATCACTTAAGCAAATTTGGAGAGATTAAGGAAGACATTCCAAAAAATTAAGATTACATGAAATTTTCAAAATACCCTTCACTTAGGTTTTAAAAGTATCACCTTCTTCAAACCACTATTTTTTGGGGTGAAGGGAGTATAGGGGTAATTTGGGGAAAAATTGAGTCAAATTAAAAAATGATCTTATATTTAGGAACAAGCTCTCCTCCCTAAAGTGATCTTCTTATATTTATGAACGGAGTGAGTATCTTGTATGTGTTTCATATAACCGACTTCATTAGTGAGATAAAGTGGTGCTAGTGTTGCATGTTTGCCTGTAGCATAGTATACACATATATACAATAACTTACGAATAATGATACTTGTTATGGCTCTCTCTTTCTCTATATATAGATAAATAATTAGGCTCTTTGGGTGTGTGTATGTTGAAAAATTTGCAGGTATTAGCATTGGTGTTGAGACCAAGAAAGGACCATAAGTATAGATTTTGGTGGAACATGTACCATCATAGTGTGGGATATGCTATTATCATCCTTGGAATCCTGAACATATATAGAGGTTTCAACTTGTTGAACCCGGACAGAATATGGAAGATCGCTTACTTGGCAGCCATTTGTGCTTTGGCTGGTGTTGCCTTGTTGCTAGAAGTCATCACTTGGATCGTTTACTTCCGCAAAAGACGCACAAACAACTACGCCGCTTATTAAATCATCATCACCCTAAACAATTTACAATAATAATTATCATCCTATATAAGAAACATTTACCCTTTTATTTAAGCTTAATTCTGAGCCTATATATGACACCCCCTCCAATTCTCGACAATTCTCTCATCACTGCTTCTTTTAAGTTAAATTGAGTTTTTCTTTTTCTTTTGTCATAACTCACGTACTCATTATACTAAAAGAGTAGTGTTATTAAGCCTAGAACTTTACATCTATGAAAGACGACTTTGATAGGAATCTGGAGTCGTTTTGGTACAAGGCTCTGAGATTAAGTTGAAAGTACATCATTTAAATTTGTAAGCTCGCAACTAGGACAATAATAGATAGCTAGAAGTTCTTGCATTATGTGTATACGGAAATACTTTCATGGGAAGATTGACTTTTATCTTGCTAATTATCCCTGCATGTATGTAGTAACTGATTAAGGTACAATTGTTGTAAACTTATAATGAAGATCTAGTCACTACAAGAAATGGTGTGGATAGTCGCGTAGGAGGGAAGTGTGACAAATGTATGGTTTGTCACGTTTTCCTGTCACGTTTGGTGACGCGACAAGGCATGTATGAGAGTAAAATTAAACTGGAACTCTGTCGCGCATAAATGACGCAACAAAATTATTTTAGTTTTTATTTTAAATTCGATAGAGAGAGAGAGAGAGGTTTTAATTTGCTCCGGAAGTTTTCACCCAGGATCAAATTTGCCTCTGAAGTTTTTTTAGTATCAATTTTGCCCCTAAAGTTTATAAAATATATCAATTTTGCCCTGCAGTTACCCAAAGTTCACTTTGACTGTTAAGTTGGTCAAACATCCTACATATCATGCAACAAAATCAGCTACCTCATATCCATTATGCCATGTCATCATTTCTTCCTCTCACATTCACTCTTAGTACCTAGTTAAATACCAAATGCCGACCAGATTTAGTAAAAAACATTGAGTTTCTCATTTTAAAGACTGAAGGGTCACCCACAAGGAAGCCATGTCGCGTGTTCTGATCTAATATAATGTAGGTCTAAACGTGCATATGTACTTACGTATAAGTTCCCCAATATTTTACGTTAAATATAGTAATTAAGTTCAGTCCATAAATTATGTTACCATAGATGTCAGCCGTCGCGACCACAATCCCACCCTATGGTTTGCTAAGTGAAACAGGAGAGCTTCTGTATGTCTGATCTCTCCATTTATTTTAAATCCCCAATCTTGTGCATCTTCAAGTCTCCACGTATTTTACGTTATTATGCAACCTAGTTAGTATTTATAAATAAGTCAATAATTTATTAAAATTTTTAAATTTCTCTTGAAAGTCCCAATGAATTTTTATATTAAAAATTAAAATTGAAATGATGTGTACAGACAAGGGAAGGCAATACTTTAATGTGCTTTATTCATAAAAGCCTCTTTAAAATAGGGCCCAAATTGGTGTAGTCCTTATTTTGGTGGTCCTATATATATTGGCAGGGGACACATCACGTCATTAATATCTTGGAGGTTTCTCAGGAAGAGAGAAAAGAACAGAAAAGAAAAGGACGTTAGTTTGCAGATAGGACATTTAATATATAATGCAGATTCCTTTAATCCAATGTGACATGTGAAAGAGTGACTTTATAATGTTGCCTAATGCTTTCATTTTTTAAAAACAAAATAAATGAAGATAATACAGTTTTCTGAATCATCACTACATCATACTGATGTCACTAATATTTATAGAAACTACATTTATCTTAGGAAATAAATAAAACAGAAAAACCTCGTTATTGTAGGAAGGCTTTTCTTAAGTTCAATATCATTTAAAGCAAAGAAAGTATATAAGAATTGTAAAGAGATTAAATTATATACTAATTTGTGCGATGAAATGACAAAATGTTTGGTATAAGGGAAAAGCACTCCTCTCCATCCATATTCCTGTAGAAAATTAACAAATCCACAAGTTATTCCCTCCCTCTGTATACTTAAGGAATTTTTTCAAGAAAATTTAAAAGAAAAACACCCTTCAAGAGATGTTCCTATATATTATACAGACAACATGGATAGTGTCATGCCTTTACGTGGTTTCACAGATGAATATCTATCAATAATGATCATGTTAAGCAATGTTCCCTCCAGTCTCAATTATAAAAGCATTTTAATTTTACAGAGAAATTAAAGAAAAAAATCAATAACTATAAATTATTGTCTATAATTAATTTTTTCACTCATAAAATTGGCTACTCATCAGTCATCCCAAAAGGCGAATGGCCTCTCTGTTTATGCCATTGGGTCTCATCTTTCTCTCTTCACCGAATTCATTATTTTTTTATTGGGCTTTCCATTAATATTCCATCGTGGGCTCACATGATGCTCTAATTGAAACTGGAATGGTAAGAAAAATACAATCAAAATAGAAACAAATGAAATTAAAATGTTAAAAATACTAAAATTTCATTCTTATGTCTATTCTAAGCTTAATTATTTCTATACTAATTTAAAATAATCATATTTAAAATAAATCCCCTAAATAATTATTTAATTTGGTATATGTGAGAGCAGAGAGCCCAATCTTGTACGTTCAGTTTCAGCATGCAATAACAATCAGACGTTGTATACTTAATTTATGAAGTTGATTACTTGAAGGAACAAAAACCATTAAATTTAAAGTTTATGGACCAGTAATTTATTGAAAATTGCATATTTATCTTGTCATATTTTATAATTTGGATATTGCATATTATTATTGTTTGATATTTTTTATGGACTTATAATTTGGTTTCAATAACTTGGGTTGAAATTCTAAGTTTATGGACCAATAATTATGGATTTTTTATGATTTGTAGGTATATTTATCGTTTTGATTGTGTTTATTAGATTAATATGTTGAAACTCATAGAGGAACTAATAAGTATTGAGTGCAATGATAAGGCAACTGACAAATCTCAAGGTGAACGTGAGTTTGAACTTTAGAGAAGTTCTTGTTGGGAGGGGTTGCCCAATTGCAGTTCAAAGAACCTTACATGAGTGTGTCTACCAAATGACCTTGCTCTGGATTAGTTGGTTGCCTCGGGTTACCTAACCCACTTGTAGAAGGTCAGAGACTTAGAAAAAGGTGTCGGATAATACGGGAATTCAGGTTTGGGGCTAAAGGTCTCACTTGCCTGTTGTTACAAAAAATACCCTAGAACAAATCAAACGTTGAACTAGATCATAACGGAACACTGCTATATTGTTCATTCCAAGGTTTTTTCTACTCACCTTATGCTAAAAAAGAAGTCTCATTTAGCTCAAGATTGGACGGCATAATGTAAAATAAAATTTGAACTTGAACTAGTAAAAATACTATAAAAAGGACTCTCTGAATTGATTGTTAGAGATAACTGTTAGAGCTTTATCATGTTTGAATTGAATTATTTCAACAACATTTAAATGACGTTATTGATGAATTAAACCATGATTGAACATTGTTTTTTAACTGTGTTGTTAACTATCATAAAATCTTCTCAGATGACTATTAAGACTCCTCAATTGTCACATGCCTTATCTCTATAAAAGACAACATACGAAGGTCAATATGAATTGAGGTCAGGAAAAACACAAAGTTCATTCAGGCAACACTGAATTATATTCGAGCTCCCCTCCCCTCCTCTCTTAAGTTAAATGAGATTGCCCAAAATATAATGAAAAATTATAAATGCCGGTTCTTAGTCTACCGCTGGAGAGAAAAAAAAAAGAACTAAACAGAGCTAAAGATCAGAAATGCTATATCATATTTGTCTCCAACTATTCGTTCGGTGCCTTCATGAATCATGATTGTTGTTTATTAATTTTCAGTTAATAATACAATTTAAAATGCTAAGTCCAACTCACAAGTCAAGCTAATAATATTAGTAATAGAATGGTAGCCATCCATGGAAGTTCGCTGGAACTTGGAATCTCAAGAAGTCAATTTCTAGGAATATGAATAAGGAAAAAAACAAATAAAGACTCCCGAATGCCTAAAAGGACAAATAGAGTGCCTAAATTCCCAAAAGGACACCTTTTCTAAGGGTATTTTGAGTCATTTGACTTCATTTTCTAAACAGTCAATGAAAAATCTAGTTCAACAGTCAAGCAGGATTATTAATCATAACTGTTATGAAGCATACAAGTTTTTTAAGGGCATTTTGAGTCATTTGCCCGCATTTGCTAATGTCAATTAGGTGTCTATGACTTTCCTCATCCTTTTGGAATTTAGACACCCTAATTGTCCTTTTAGACATTCAGGAGTCTTGTTTTTATCTGTCTTTTTCCCATTAGACAACATTTAATCTTGTGTATATGGAGTAATTATCATCTTTTGATGCCAATTGCCTCGCCTTTTACTTGTTTGGAGCTACTTGTTACAAATACTCAATTCTTTTTGCATTAAAAAAACTAACCAACAAATCTAAGAGAAAATCAAAGACGCGTCTGAAGTCTGAAGTCTGAACAGTTAGATCATAGGAGAAATCAAGGAAGGAAGCATGCAGCCGAAAAAATTGAAATAACATTTCAAAATTGACAGAAGAAGTAAAACAAAAATGTTTTACTCGCTCCGTTCCTAAATATAAGATCACTTTGGTTAATTTGGGGAGATTAAGGAAGACAATAAAATTATATGATCTTCCCAAAATCCCCTCGATTACTTAAGAAGGAGGAGTTTTCAATGAAAAGAGGGAGTATAAGGGGGTAGTTTGGGCAAAACTTGAGATAAAATAGGAAGTGATCTTATATTTAGGAACTCATCTACTTCCTCAAAGTAATCTTATATTTAGGAATGGAGGGAGTATAAAAATTAAATTGAATATAATGGTTTGGAATTAAAAGAAGCTTGAATCTGCTGCTACTAGATACTGATAAGATAAGAGACCGTTTAAATACATCCAATGGAAATAGTGGACCCGTAAGAGAACATGTATACTTGATGAAGAAAATAAATGAGACGCATTGTCATTTAATCCTCACATTTAGAGAGCACAGTATTGCTTCCAATAGGAAAATAATTGTGTCAAGCAAAACCAGTATAATTAGACCATTAAATTTTAATAACACATACCACATATAATTAAACTATAGATTAATACTTAATTCATAGGTTAATAAATTAGTTTAATTTTGAGGAAAAAAATAATCGTAGACAATTTATAATGATTAATTTTGCATTATATTAATTATAATTAAGATAAAGGGATTAATATAAATGAGCTACTAACATTCACATAAGATTTAGCTCAGAAAACTTCAGAATACAACAAAATGGTGGGCACTCCCCTAAGACTTTTAATCATGCAGTGGGACATCAAAGCTAAAATATGCAACTCTTTTCAACTGTTTCTTCTTGGTAATTTCCATTTGCAGAAGTCAAGCACACAAGGTCTTCTCTCTGTGCTTAGCTCCAATGTTATGATTACAAATCCCTCCCTCCCTCAACACACTCTCTTTTCAAAGTACAATCACTCTTTTAACAAGTCATACATATGGCAGAACAAGTTCCTTATGGTGTGGTTGTGAGCATCATCAACAGGTTAGCTTCATCAGCTTTCAAAGAGATCTCATTGATTTATGGGGTCAACAATGAAATAGAAAGGCTTAAAGACACTGTTGAAGCCATCAAAGGTGTGCTTATAGATGCTGAGCAAAAGCAAAGGAATGAGCAGCTCATCAAGATATGGCTTAGGAGGCTCAGACAAGTGCTTCTCAGAGCAGATGACTTGCTTGATGATCTTCAAACTCAACATTTGCTGCACAAAAGAGATGGTAAAAGATAGGTAAGAGACTTCTTTTCATCCTCAAATCCAATTGCTTTCCGCCTCAAAATTGCTCATAAGATCAGAAAAATAAGAGAGCAATTCAACACTGTTGCAGAAGATGTATCTAAGTTGAATTTAGACTCAAGAGTATTAGTTCTGAGGCACAATGAGACTAACTGGAGGGAAACTAGTTCTAGGCCAGGAGAGAATATCATTGGGAGGGAAGATAGCAAGAAGGAGATTATAAATCTACTGCTAAACACTAATAGCAATCAAAGTGTTTCTGTGGTTGCTATTGTTGGGATGGGAGGTTTAGGTAAGACAGCTCTTGCACAGTTGGTGTATAATGATGTCCAAGTCAACAGATTTTTCAATTAGCAAATGTGGGTGTGTGCTTCAGAAGAGTTCCATGTGAAAGTTGTATCGCCCAAAAATGGTGTACATTGATAAAAGAACAATTAAAGTGAAAGATGATATCTTATTAAGTATTTATGAGAATTACAAAGAGAAGTCACCAATATAGATGATTACAAGAGAATGAAAATTACAAGGAAATATACAATATAATGAAATACTAAGGAAATAAAGGATGAATTTCGGTGGATGATATAAGAGTGATGAATTGGGAGTCAGATTTCTGTTCATCAGTGTTGATCTGAATATTGAGATGATGAGAGAATGTTCAGTGTATATTTGTGGTTGGTTATTCAGGATGATTTTCTCTCAGCCCCCTTCCCCTTTATATTGTTCCATTCCTTTCCCATGATGTTTCCCACGTTCTTATTCCTGCCAACTGCATCTTTCTTCTTCATACACGTGTCTAGGTGTCTCCCACGTTCTTGTTTTCACCAACTGCATCTTTCTTTTTCATACATGTGTCTTGGATGATTTGAATTTGAACAGGGAAAGTAACTTACGCTGAATTGGTGGCACTGCTTTACAACCTTATCATGAATAGGAAGGGTTGGGCCAAACTGATGTTTTGGGCTTTGTACATATGTTATTTAAATATTAGGCCCAATTAATATGCCTTTAATCTAGTGGGAATTTGGGGCATACATTTACTCCCCCACTCTACGTGACTAACTCAAGTTGGACATGTAGAGTTATGTCCCGTTTAGATTGGAGCTATGTCTCGTTCTGGTTGGAGCTATGTCTCGTTCGGGTGTTGGACGTTCAACCATATAAATGTCACCTTTAGGTAGAAAGCTTCCTCGTAGAAAGGAAATCAGTATTCAAGTCTTTGGATTAGGAATTGTGTATACAACATTTTGACATTTGTGCTCTATATGGTGTTTTGATTTTCCAAACAACATGTGCTGAAGATCTAAATTAATGTGGTTAAGAAGTAATAAGGTTTGGGATGTTACTCATAAGATATAGATGAAGTCGTGGCTTTGTTTATAAGGAATTTTGATGTTTTGTCTTAAGATAGGGGATGAAGTTAACTTGGAAATAATAGGGATTTGTGTCTCTGAGATTTGAAAATCTCTGGTCTAGGTGAGATCCTTATGTATGAGATTTGAGTGGTTCTTGTGTAAATAGGTTCATGATTTCCAGGTTACAGGAGATTAGTCTTAGAATGAGGAACATGATGATGGGAGCTAAAAGTTTTCCCAATAGAGGAAATCTTGCTTAGAGAAGTTGTGTACTCCCCCTGTGTTGCAAAGAGGTTTTGGTTTCGGAAAAAATATTGATGCTTTCAGGAACTGTATTGGTGGTACATGAATGGTTCTGAGTGTGAGAATCAATTGTAATACTTCATACTTATCGGGTAGTTTTGTATGTAGTTAGTGGCTTTTTTGAACACTGTGGTGTATCCTTCAATATTTTGGGCTTTGGTGTTCGTATGAGATTGAGACTTTATGTCTTTAAAATTAGATTGGGATATTTGCCTGTGAGTTCTATGATACCTCATATGGGTGAGGCATTACTTTGACAATAGGAAGAACAAGATATACCAAACGATATGATATATTTGAGAGTGAGACAAATAAGATTACATGATGAATTGAATAACATGATGGGTCAGATAGCAAAATAATATAGATAACGAGATAAATTTCATAGCCGGATAAATTAGATATCAAGATGAATTAGATAGCAGGATAAATTAGATGGCATAATTAATCAGGAACATGAAAAATTAAATAGCAGAATAAATTAAACGGCAAGATAAATTACATAGCAGGATCAATTAAATAACATGTAGATAGCAAGATAAATTAAATAACATGATAAATTAGATAACACGATAAATTAGATAACATGATAAATTAATAGAAGACGGGATAAATTAATTTACAAGATAAATTACTTAACGAGATAAATTAGATATTAAGATTAGATTAGATAACTGGATTATATTAGATAGTAAGATTATATCAGATAGCTGGATTAGATTAGATAGCAGGATAAATTAGATAACATGATTAGATTAGATAACAGGAGTATATCAGATAACATGATCAAATCAGATAAAAGGATCAAATTAGATAACAAGACTAGATCAGATAAGATGACAAGATCAGATCAGATAAGAGGATCAGATTAGATAACAGGATTAAATCAGATATCAAGACTAGATTAGATAACAGGACTAGATCAGATAACAGGATCAGATTAGATAACAGGATCAGATAAAATGACAGGATCAGATCAGATAAGAGGATCAGATCAGATAACAGGACTAGATCAGATAACAAGACTAGATCAGATAACACGATCAGATTAGATAACAGAATCAGATAAGATGACAGGATCAGATCAGATAACAGGATTAGATTGGATAGCAGGATTAAATTAGATAACAGGATCAGATCAGATAGCAGGATCAACTAAGATGACAGGATCAACTAAGATGACAGGATCAGGTTAGATAACAGGATTAGATTGGATAACAGGATTAGATCAGATAACGGGATTAGATTAGATAACATGATTAGATTAGATAGTAAGATTATATCAAATAGCTGAATTGAATTAGATAGCATGATAAGTTAAATAACAAAATAAATTAGATATCATGATGAATTAGATAGCAAGATAAATTAGATGTCAGAATAAATTAGAAAATAGGAAAAATTAGATAGTAGGATAAACTAAATAATAGGATAAATCATATAACATGATAAATTTGGTAACAAAGTACATTAAATAACATGATAAATCAAATGACAGAATAATTTAGATAACATGATTAATTAAATAACATGATTAATTAGATAACAGGATGAGTCATATAACAACACAGATTTGAAAATAATATAAATTAGATAGCAAGATAAATTTAGTAGCATGATAAATTAGATAGGACAATTAGACTTGAGAACAAGGTTAGATTAAATAGTAAGATTACATCAGATAGCTGGATTAGATTAGATAACAAGATAAATTAGATAACAAGATAAATGACATAGCGGGATAAATTAGATATCAAGATAAATTAGATAGCACAATAAATTGGTTAGCAAGATAAATGACATAGCAGAATAAATTAGATCAAGGTGAATTAAATAGCAGAATAAGTTAGATTGCAGAATTAATCAAGAACAGCAAAAATTAGATAGCAGAATAAATTAGATAGTAAGATAAATTAGATATCATGATAATGAAAAATTAAACAGCATGAGAATTTAGATAGCATGATAAATTAGATAACGTGATTAAATTGGATAACATGATTAGATCATATAAGAGGATTAGACCAAATAACATGATTAGATTAGATAGCAGGATAGATTATATTAGATAACAGGATTAGAATAGATAACAGAATTAGATTAGATAATATTATTAGATTATATAACAGGATTAGATCAGATAACAAAATTAAATCAGATAACAGGATTAGGTTAGATAACATGATTAGATTAGATAACATGGTAAATTAAATAAAAATAAATAAATGAATTAGTTAGCATGATAAGATAAATAACATAAAAATTAGACATGAAAATTTAGATAACAAGATAAATTAGATTCAGGATTAAATTTCATAATAGGATTAGATGAGACAACGAGATTAGATTAGATAGAAAGATTAGATTAAATAATAGGATTAGTGTTGTAATACCTTATCAGGATGAATAATGTCTTATTCAAGGTTATTTGGTTTGATACAAGTCTACACAGTGGTAGCATTCGTTTTTGAAGGATTATTTGGAATTGTAACTAACAAGAAAGCTAAAAGTCAAGTCATCATAAATTGTTTATTTGTTAACCAGTAACATGTTATTCTCGTACTAGGAATAAACCATAAACAAAGAATGTAATTCAGCAAAAGATACTATAAGGACATAACTCGAAAGGGGAATTACATACCTGGGAAATCTTCTTGGGTGTACAACGCCCTATCTTGACTTTGCGAAGTTCTTGTTTTAGCGAGAGTGTGATTTCGTGACATGTATGTTTTTCGTTTACCGAGGATATTCAGTGATCTGAGATCATTTTAGGATATAGAATCTTTCTTGAGGTTTAGGATATGTGAATATGACAAATTTAAATTACAAGATTCGTGTTCAGAATGATTACAAGATACTTGATTTGCGATCGAGATGATTTTGAGATGTAGAATCTGTAAACAAGATGTATATGTGATGCACCATCCGTGATTGAGATGTTCCTAAGATACAAAATCTATTAACAAGATGATTTTGGGATTCTAGAAATGTGATCAAGATGAATCTGAGATGCAAGATTATTACCGAGATGATTCTGAGATGCAAGATTATCAACGAGATGAATCTGAGATGCAGGATTTATTAATAAGATAAATTTGAGTTGCATGACTTGTTATCGAGATGAATTTGAGATGCAGGATTTATTAACGAGATGAATCTGATATGCAGGATTTGTTAACGAGATGAATCTGATATGTAAGATTTGTTATGAGGATGATTTTGAGATACAAGATATATGATTGGGATGATCTTAAATACAGCGTCCCGTGAACGGGATGATTATGAGATATGAGATTAAAGTACAACCTTTTGACTTGAAATTTTGCAAGTGTAACATTAAGGAAATCTAAATTTGAATATAATGTATTTACCATATATATCATGATATGAAAGTGTAAAATACTTGAGTTTTCATAAGTTGTATGACATTTAAATTAAAAGATTTTGAATTGTGAAACATGAATCAGCAAGTTTGACATAAAGATTTTACATAAAGTGATGAGACTTATATTCAGCAAGAAGATTCAGACATTACTAGACCAATAACTTAAAATTGGATGTTTATAAAATATATTTGAAATGTGTATCACAACTTTGTTCTTGTAATGATAATAAGTATGGTAGAATAATAACAAAAAATGAATTTGCAAACGAAGATTTGAGTGAGTCGTACCTTATTTGCAATTATTAATATGTAGTGTGTCGTCCTTTCTTGATTTTTTGTGAATCTTTTCGCTGGACCAGTCTTGTTTGACTATTAGTCTGACAGGATGAGTCTGTTTTGACAGGATCAATTTGTTGTAACAGGATCAGTTCTGTTTGACAGATCTGTCCTGTTTGACGAGATCAATCATGTTTGATCGGATCAACCCAGAAATTTGACTTTTTCTTTGAGAAATTTGATTGTTGACTTCAGATTTGTTGATAACATGAGACAGAGGATTTCTCTCTGGTAAAAGGGGATATTCATGAATGTATAGTGAATGTAGATTATCTCTCATGATTTCTTAAGTAGTGCCGAGAAGAAATTGATTTCTTCCCCACGGTCGGCGCCAAAATGTATCGCCCAAAAATGATGTACATTGATAAAAGAATAATTAAAGTGAAAGATGATATCTTATTAAGTATTTATGAGAATTACAAAGAGAAGTCACCAATATAGATGATTACAAGAGAATGAAAATTACAAGGAAATATACAATATAATGAAATACTAAGGAAATAAAGGATGAATTTCGGTGGATGATATAAGAGTGATGAATTGGGAGTCAGATTTCTGTTCATCAGTGTTGATCTGAATATTGAGATGATGAGAGAATGTTCAGTGTATATTTGTGGTTGGTTATTCAGGATGATTTTCTCTCAGCCCCCTTCCCCTTTATATTGTTCCATTCCTTTCCCATGATGTTTCCCACGTTCTTATTCCTGCCAACTGCATCTTTCTTCTTCATACACGTGTCTAGGTGTCTCCCACGTTCTTGTTTTCACCAACTGCATCTTTCTTTTTCATACATGTGTCTTGGATGATTTGAATTTGAACAGGGAAAGTAACTTACGCTGAATTGGTGGCACTGCTTTACAACCTTATCATGAATAGGAAGGGTTGGGCCAAACTGATGTTTTGGGCTTTGTACATATGTTATTTAAATATTAGGCCCAATTAATATGCCTTTAATCTAGTGGGAATTTGGGGCATACAAAAGTCTTGGTTAAAAAAATATTAGAATCATCAATAGGCAGTGATGTGAATGACCAACAATTGCAATTGCTTCAGAATAAACTTGAAGAGAATTTGAATGGCCAAAGATTTTTGCTGGTCCTTGACGATGGGTGGAATGAAGATGGAGAAAAGTGGTTACATTTGAAAAAATATTTGATGTGTGGAGTTGAAGGTAGCAAGATTTTAGTGACCACTCGTAATCAAGAGGCAGCAAGATGTATGGGTACGGATGAGCCATTTTTTTTGAAGAACCTGACTAATGATCAATCTTGGGATTTGTTAAAAAGTTTAACATCTGGACAAGATAGGGTAATGACCCCAAACCATGAGTCCATTGGCCAGAAAATTGCAGAGAAATGTGGGGGAGCACCGCTAGCAATAAGAGCTATGGGAAGTCTGTTATCAAAAGTAGAGGAAAACAATTGGCAATCTATATTGGATGGTGACTTTTGGAAGTTATATGAAAGTAATAATTCAATCATGCCTGTATTAAAACTAAGCTATGATCAACTGCCTTTTGAATTAAGACAATGTTTCGCTTATTGTTCCTTGTATGCTAAAAATTGGAGGTATGATAAGGATGAGTTGATTGAATTATGGATGGCACAAGGCTTCCTTGAGAGTCAAAATGAAAAGCAGTGTCTAGAAGACATTGGTGAAGAATATGTTCATACTTTGTTGAAGAGGTCATTTCTTGCAGATGTTGAGATGAGTGAATTTGGTGAAATAAAATATTTCAAAATACACAATTTGATACATGACCTTTTACAATCTGTTGCAAGCTCTGACTGTTACTTGTATAGTGAGAGGAGAAAAATGGTTGCAACTCCTATACATGTTTCTTTTGACTGTGAATCCAATGGTTCATTAGATGTGTTGGATGTGAGCAGCTTGAGAACCATGCTTGGCATGCAAGGACTACTAGAGATTGATCCATCTTGTTTATTAGACTTCAAATGTTTGCGGAGTCTAAATTTGTCAGAATGTTTGAATATCAAAGATCTGCGCGGCTCAATCGGTAAAATGAAGCATTTAAGATATCTCAATCTCTCTCATTGTGAGAACTTGACTAGTTTGGCAAAGAGTGTAACCAACCTAGTCAATTTGCAAACTCTGAACTTAATAGGATGTTATGCTCTTAAATTTCCCATAGTTTGGGTCACAAAGTTGGTCAGCTTGCGTCATCTTCATATCGGTAGCTGTAAGGCCTTTGAAGGTGGGATGCCATTTGGGATGCAGAAATTGACAGCCCTACAAAGTTTATCAGATTTCAGAGTGGGCAATGATGACACTGATGATAAGGAGAGAAAATATGCAGAACTAAATGAATTGAAAGAATTGAATCTCAGACATGAATTATCCATTGACAATCTCTACCTAGTAAGGGATATTGTGGAAGAGTCCAAGGATGTTAATCTGAAAGCAAAGAAGAACCTCAAATCTCTGAGACTTGATTGGCGAAGAGACACAGAAGCCAAAAACAGTGATAGCTTTCAACTTTTAGAACAACTTTGTCCTCATCCAAATCTGAAAAAATTAACAGTAGAAGATTACCCTGGAGTGAGATTTCCAAGTTGGCTTTCTTCACTCACAAATCTTGTAGACTTAAAACTAGATGGGTGTAGGAATTGTCATTACTTGCCATCGCTTCAAGCATTGGTTTCTCTCAAGAATCTCTGCATATGGAACATGGATGATTTACAGTACATATGTTATGAAGGTCCATCATCATCATCATCATCATCATCATCTCTGCATGGGGCTAATAGAACTAGCTTCTTCCCATGTTTGAAGGACATCTACTTTTCAGATTGTGAAAATTTCAAGGGATGGCAAGGGCAAGCAAATGCAAGCAATGTAATGCAACATTCATTGCCTCCATTTCACTGTCTATCATATCTAATAATCCAAGATTGCCCAAACCTGAGTGCAATGCCAACATTCAACCTGGTGGAAAGATTGGTTCTGAAGAATTGTAGCACCAAGCCATTGATAGACACTGTTACACAATTAAGGGATATAGGGATTCAAAGTCCCTCACTTTCCAAGCTTCAGTATTGGGGATTCAAGATATGAATATAGAATCTTTGCCAGAGGATTGGATGAAAAATCTTACCACTCTCAAGAATCTTTCAATAGGTGGCTTATCAAGTCTTGTAACTATGTTTCACCATATGAGACATCTTCCTGCTACACTTGAACAAGTCAATTTCCAAGGCATTCACAACCTTAATGAAGGTTTTAAATTTAGCACACAAATTCAAGACCTTCAATGTCTTGGTTCTCTCCAAACAATTCATATTCTCTTCTCTGAGAATCCAGGGAACTTCCCTCATTGGATCTGTGATTTACAATCTCTGCAATTCATTGTCATTCATAATTGTCAGAATTTGGAGTCATTGCCTAATGGATTAAGGCGCCTTGTTAATCTACAGTCATTGCACATCAATGGAGATGTGCATCTGCTACAATTGTGTAAGAGAGGAAGCTGTTCACAATGGCATAAGATTGCTCACATACCAAATACTCCCTCCGTTCCTAAATATAAGATCACTTTGGTTAATTTGGGGAGATTAAAGAAGACAATAAAATTACATGATCTTCCCAAATTCCCCTTAATTACTTAACTTTAAAAGGAGGAGGGGTTTTCAATGAAAAGAGGGAGTATAAGGGCAGTTTGGGCAAAACTTGAGATAAAATAGGAAGTGATCTTTTAGTTAGGAACTTATCCACTTCTCCAAAGTGATCTTATATTTAGGAACAGAGGGAGTATATGGGTTAATGGCTATCAGATCTAATTCTTCCTCCCATCCACACAAAGGTATTCAATTTGAATCCAAGTTCCTAACTGTTATGCAAATGATTTTTTTGTCAATAAAGTTGATGTTTGATATGACATTTTTATGAGTAAGCTATTTTATCAATTGGACCAAAACTTTGTTGGCCAATCAATATAATATTATTCTTAGTTCAAATGTTTTTCTTCCCTTAATATTTGAAGGTTCAAATTAAGAAAGCCTCTTTGATTTGCTGTATCAAAAAATACAATGTAATGGTAACGTAACATTGATCATATGAATTTGTTTAGCTAGTCATCAAGGAAAGATAATCCATCAACATAAAAACTTTTGTTTGCATTACAAAGACTATGAGAACAATTATAGAAATTGACAAAATTTCCCTTACCTAGATATTTGTATATAATCAATGGGATCGTTCAGCTGGACCATCAATATAATAATAATCAATGAAAATATAATTTCCTTTTAAAATATTATATGGAAAAATAGAATATCAATGGCAAAAAAGAATTATCAAAATCCAAATAACTGTTATTTCCTTTTGTCCTAATTATAAGACCACTTTAGATATTTATTTGTCATTTTCCCTTTAACAAAACACTTTTTGACGTTGTGATTTTGGGAATATACATTCCTACAATTTCACTAGTATAAACTATAAAACCATTATGTTCTTCGGCCTAAAAAAACCATTATGTTCACATGTGGGCTTTATCTGTAGAGCTTTAATAAATTGTCTGATAGGCCCATGTATGCTCATGAGCATGTATTTAAATGATGATTCATTGGAAAAATATGAAGAATAGTTTTAATGGGCATTAGTAAGGATACGTACATTTGTGTCATTTAAATTATCCTATATTTACTTCTTTTTATCTTCATCGTAAGATGTAGTATTATTTCTCTAATCTGAGAAAATTTATAAAGCTAAATATGTTCTTAATTAAATTCAATATGACATTATATCTCTAAAATACATAGAATCGTCGTATTATAATTTTTGTTGTAGCCTGTAGGCTCAGGATTCGATATTAACAGAATGGATGCTTAATGCTACAAGAAAAATTCAGGATTACTCAAAATATAATGAACATTAAATCATATAGACACCCAAGGCCAACTCTAGAGTGTTTGGTCTGCACAGCGAAACGCTTCCAATTAACTGAAAATTTATTTATTATTGAATAATTATAAATAAAAATATAATTAGCTGGAGAAATTTTATAAAATTTAGGACTAATTCATAAACGAGCCCCTTAACAAACTAATTATCCCTCGTGGTTGTTGTTATATTTCCGTTTCATGACTAATTATTAGAATAAAAAGTGGAAAGGCCAATTCCAAGTCATGCTTGCTGTTAATTTATGTAATCAACTGCATGTGAACTACTAATAACGCTGATGATATATCACTATTAGCCATCGCTTAGCTTCATTGGAATCTCGAGACCTCAGGAAATTTTCAAGATACTTCCTCTTCATCAGTGATCAATCAAAGGTTGATTCGATCAAGCTGAAAATTAATCATGAGGTTTCTTATTGATATATACACCACTAATTACTTACTTTAATTCTAAATATAAGACTCAATAATTGGCTTCTTTTAAAAAATCCTGAGAAAACAAAATAAGTTACTTATAAATTGATTTACTTTAAATAAGTTTATTTAATATATAAACTAATAGATAATATGAGTGAATCTCAAATATTTTTGAAATTAATTAACTTATTTTGTTTTCTTAATTTCTTCAAAATATGTCCTAAGTCTTATATTTGGGGTTGTAGTGAGTATATAATAACTATATATACTTAATACTATCCTTTGGTATCGTAGATTTGGTTGTGAATTACTCCCTCTGATCCTATTTATAAGTCGTCAACCGCTCAAATTGTACATACTAAGGAATGAAGGTTAATGGAAGTTGAATCATTAAATTGGTCTTATTTTTTTTGTTTTTTCCATTTTTACCTCTCTCACCTTTATTACTATGTCCCACTACCTTTTTCATCTTTATGAGTATACATGTGTTTTTTTCATCTTCTCTCTCTTCTCATCTTCTAATGTTCATTTTCCAATGCTAAGGTGATATTGGGAAAATTTTAATAAATGAGTTAGTTAATGTTAGTTAGTGACTTATATTAAGGACCAAAATTTAGTGGCGATTGGTGACTTATAATAAAGATCGGAGGGAGTATTATATATCTAAATTAATTATGAATGGGAGCAGTTACAACCCCCCCCCCCCTCAAGATTAATAAACTAGTCATAGTCATAGTCATAGTCATAGTCATGTGATATTGAGTGGTCCAAGAAAAGTGCTGAAGGCATAAAAATTAAAAACTGTGCTTGTTGATGTTGAAGTCCTTTGTTTTATAATTTTTGTTGTAACCTGTAGGCTCAGGATTCGATATTAACAGCATGGATGCTTAATGCTACAAAAACATTCAGGATTATTCAAAAAAAAATAATGAACATCCTTTTTATCTAATAGCAATGGGGGATTTCCTGTTAAAAAATTGTTTCCCTTTTGTCTTTTAGTGTGTATTATATATTATTATTATTATTATATACATATATTATATATATTATGCAGTATATTTATTTAATTATATTTTTGTGTGTGTGTGTATGATTATTTCTGACCTTGTGGTCTCAGTTATGCTTTCTTGCACGCGCTTTGTTGGAGTTTTGAAATCTATATATAATAAATAGCAAAGCATGGAGTTAAGAATCTGAAAAACCCTGTTCATTAGGATTACAAGCAAAATGGATCCCACATAAAGGAAAACACGCTTTCACAAACCAATTTGTGAAGCAAAATAAAAAACTAATGCAAAACATAGCATGGGGACCACCAGGATTCAAGATATCCTTGCAAGACAGAAAAGTTCAGTCTATATCCTCTATGGGTCCCACAGGAAAAGTACCACAAAGTTCACTCTTTTTTGCCAATGAAACATAGACCTGGATAAAACAACTAATGGGGACCACTACTTATAGCTTCTTCGAGAAGTTAACCAACTCAAGCAAACATTACAGATAGTACAACATAGACTCAATGCAACACTTAAAATTGCATGTTCTGGTCCCACCTCAGATTGCCTTTTAAGATGATGACACGCGTTCAAGAAGAGAAAACTTCCACCGCACGATTAAGCTTATTGAAGAAGCTATCCTTTTCATAAAGTGAAACCCTAGAATTTGGGATAAAGACGAAACGTGTTCTGAACCAACCACACTCTCCAAAACCCTTTCTCCAACCTTGCATGCTTCTCCGTTCAGACCGAATCGGAAAAAAATTTCGGCCACAGGTAGACCTGGAAAATGTCTGCTAAGAGGGAGCTTAAGAAGATTTCCAAGCTTGAACTTGGTGTTTTCAGGGGAGACATCATAGTGAGGGTTGATCGCATCATCCGTGTTCAGCATGTTTGTCATCCACTTGGACCACATCGGCCAATGATTGAGCCTAAGGCGGTGCATATCGTTGTCTTTGACGATAGTGTTAGTGCTTTCTTATCTCCACATTTATAAGCTTTGAAATATCATGCATTTGAGAAAAAAAAAGAAAGGGAACTAAACCCATTTTTTTTTCATGTAGAAAATGAAAGTCTTGCTTGCCTTTGCAAACAAGAACGTCTTGCGTCGCATGTCATCTATGTTCGCGGAGGAGAGAACACTGAGGCTCCGCCATTTCGAGGTGTGCCTGGATGAGAGCACCTCTGACGGGACGTTGTATATCAAAGCCATTCCAATGACGCAAGTGGAGAATGTCTTCCCAAACAACCCCCTGTATCCTCAGGGTTTGCCCATGCATTGCTTTGACTTAGTCACTATATCGGAGATACTTGAAAGGAAAGGTCGAGGTCGAGGTTTACTGGGTAAGTCTTACTGTTCACTGTTTTCTGTAAAATGTTTAAACAAAGTAAATAGGAAATAATGTCCTGAAAATCTTTTTTAAAGCTTCCTTTAAAGCATTATGCGAATAGGGGATATTTTAGTATTTTCATTCCTTGAAAGCAACCTTACAGAAAACAGGTTAAGTTTATATTTTTGTCCTAAATAAAGAAGAATAAAACACAAAGTTTTAATTTTTAATTCCTAGTATTATATTATGCTATTTTTATGAGTAATGGTAATTACTTTTAGGGAAAAGGATATAAATACTCTAAATTTGGAAATTTTTTGTAATGTTTCTAAAAAAATTGAAAGTAATTTTATTTCTGAAACTGGGGAAGTACTAATATAAAAGAAAAGAGGAGTAATTTTCTTAAAGAAATTATAAATCGGATAAGTATTTATTAAAGAATAGGTTTAACAGCTTTTCTTTTATTATTCCAGCAATGTTTAGACTATAAATCGGATGAGTGATCTTGGACATTTTTGCTTTGAGTGGTTTCATTTGTGATTTTTGATCTCATGGCCATCGTACGAGTGCATTTAATAAAATATTTTGTCCAATTTCCAGATGTTTTTGGACAAGTTGTCACATGTTACGAAAGGGGGATGGAGGTTGCTGATGAGCTTGACACACGAGAGGTTGTTTTGGTAATTGAGGAACATGGGGTTTTGGCTACTAGGTATAGCACAATCTCTAACAGTTTTGTGTTATAGGGTTTTGTTAAGTATTCCCTTTTTGAACATGCGATGGTCAAATAATTGATGTTTTCTGTAGGACACCAACTTTGCTTACCTGCCTCTTTCATGGATAATGCGCTGATTCAACCATGAGGGATTATAACAATCATGTTCAAGACGAGGGACCCATGCTTGCTGTTGTGATGTATGCCCAGCTAACCAAAGAAGGTACATAGATAATCCCAGTCAAAAAAACCTTATTGTATCATGCTTCAATATAGTTTGGTTCCCGTGTACTATTAGCATGCATGTTGTCAAAATATGTTGAAAGGAATAGGCCTCCTTCTGTTGCCATTCATAGTGTATCAGACCCCATCCTTAGGATTATGAATACTAATGAACACGTTTGCTTCTGTTATAGAGTACCCAACTCTCACTGAATACTGTGATGCAACGAGGGCCTATTTTAACCCACATTTTCCAGAACTCATGGAGGCTAGAAATGTCCTGGTTGAAAGGTTGAGTGAAATGTATAATCGGAATGCCATCCCCATGCTTGAGCAGCCATCTGAGGTGCCTGAAACTGATTTGACACATGTGTATTTGTCCTGAAGGCAAACTCATGGGAGATCTTTTGTCAAGAAGCTCTTTGGGAGGATGGCAATATTTTGGGGAAGCCATGTAGCACCTGTTTGTTAATGCCTTTGTTTTGAAATTATCTTGGAGGAGAACATTGCATTCCTTGCTGTTGTTTTTTTATTTTAATTAGTCCTTTGTTGGACATTGTACTAAGACTCTTTGGATTGTACGCGTTAATAGGTATTTATATATTGATCCTCAGTATTTTGTGTCATTTTGCACTCACATGAGGTTCAGAATGGGCTGGGTACTTCTAATCACAAACTCCAGGTGGAGGGTGAACATTATCTGCTACGTATGTGCAAAAACAAAAGACACAAAATACTGAATGAATAAACAATTGATTACAATGTATTTAAAACTTGACCAACATGAGATAAACTTCACTTCCGCCTACATCTTCCCATATAACGTCTACTAGAATGTTGGGGAAACGAAACTTTAATAAGACTAAATTAAATGTCATGAGTAATCATTTAGTCAATATCATATATATGTGTGAATCGTTTGACTAACATAAAAGGCCATAAATATGCCGAAAATACCAGACTTCTGGGACACATCTACAACTGTTTCGATAAATTAGTATTAAAGTAATACCCATTTAGCCCAAATATTTGGATACACTCTCCTTTCTCAACGAGGGGTAACTTCATAATATCAATTCTTAATGACAAGTGGGATTTTAGTGTAAAAGCCCGTCCCCGTTTATCTATAATATTGTCAAAATAGTCGGCAAGTTGTTGTAGTGCAGCTTTCAGGTAAACGATAATCAACTCCATAACAATTTAATATCAAATGCAAATTTCATGGTTCATGCTTTCTCCAAATACCTGCGCCACATAATAAACAAGCCCAACAAAGCATCTCAATTAAACCAGAGTTGTTTTGTACATTGGGTTTAATCCAAATGGAAACATGAGAACACACAGTGCAATCGGTGAACTTTCTGTCAAAGCTGGAAAGACAGCCAATTGAGGTGACCCTTCCCTTGCTGCCACACGCAATGGAAAAGATATGGGTGTCAATTCATCTAAACCTCACTGCACCACGCAAAGCAGTTCATTGGGAAAAATAATATTAACGATGTAACTAATTGCGAGGCTTAGTCGGTAATTTTAAGGTTATTTCCTAACTTTATTATGCAAACTAGAAGTTACAATTATTAGAGAGTTGGCAAACGGGACTGTAATTACTTTAACTATATTCTTTAGACTAACGAATGTGGACTTAGTTTTCAATGTTCAACGTACTTTTAGGACAACATAATGAGATGGAACAACAGGCTTTTTACACGTCACGCTTATTTTGATGAGTTTGCAAGCACCGCCAATTATACAACCCTTCCCATCAATGAAAAAGGACCTGCTACTCACATATTATGCCGCTTCCTTTGCATTTATAACAGGAAAATTTCTCAGACCAACATTCTTGAGAACTAAAAACTGAACTAAGAACAGAGGGAAGAAAAAAAAAACGTAACCTTTACCATGTCTGAAGCAAAAATAAATAAGTGAGCTGACAATGACTTCGGACTTGGTAAGCATTGTGTGTCGTGTATGGAGGAAGTATTGCATCCGTGGCAAGGCAAATCCTTCCCAGATTGTAGCCATTTGCTTCGTTCTTATTGACTCTGAGGTAATTTACTATAATACCAAGCCACAATTTACTAGAACATTAAGTTAAAGACAATCAGTTCACAACAGGGGTAAGAATGCATACAATGGTTTATTTTTTAAAGTCTTTGCAATTGTTATCGTGCCAGAGTTTTAACAGGAATGTTCAATGGTTTATGAATTAATATATGCATTTCAAGAATAATCTACAATTGTTGCCAATTCTTTGAATGTCAACTTATTTATAGGAATGTTCTATGCTTTCAAGGTGTTTTAATTTCTTTCATTTTTTCGGACAATTTGTATCTGTACCAATTGTTTCCATGTATGATGTTTTAAACGTATCTGCAAAGCTCTACATCCAAGAATTTGAATGTCTTTTGTCCTAGAAAAACGGTTATAATATTTATCCATATAGGTGTTTTATGTCCAAAAATGTATCAACTGTTTGTAGATGCCTATATCTTGAGATTAAATACAAGGAAAACATTGCATTCGTTGCTAATGTTGTTTTTTTTAACATTCCTTTGTTCCACATTGTACTCAGACTCTTTTGTGTTTCATTATGAACTTAATGCTTTTGTGTTTTGAAATTTAAAAGCAATCTTCAACATGTACATGTTTAAGAAACGATTTGCTGTTTATTTATGACAGTATTTTGTAGTGCATAATGGACACATTGTTGTACTATGTTCATCTTGCTGAACAAATTTGTTGATGGTTACTGATAGTTATGTTTCAATTTGATTATCAGGAATATGTTGTTCTTATTTAACTTAAATTGCAGCTATACAAGTTTGCATGTTGTTGTTATTTTAATCAATTTACTTCAACTTTTTGTATGCTTCATGATGATGTTAATTTAACTCAATATAAATTACCTATAGATTTCTCTATCATTTTTTGGTTTTAGTTTTAGAAAAAAAGCTTCATTTACCTAAATTCTACCTAAAAAAGTTAAGATCTTAAGTATTTAAGACAAAGGAATTCATCAATAGCCCGTGCAACACACGGGAGGAAAAACTCGTAAAGTAATAATGATAATGGTTTGCTTTTGCAGATAATACTGGTCTAGATATTACCCATCTCTATCACATTAGATGTTTTCTTTCGTACTCTTTTTTGTCTTCTTTAGTGATGAATCTCTCATGTCTCCCTGCGTAGCTGGCAGAAATACTCCCCTTGTGTTTAAAATTCAAAGCAGCTGAAATACTACAATAACTCTCAATCATACCTAAAATATATATCAAATCTATTTAAATTGAGATGTCATCAAATCCTTGTATATTTTATTGTTAATTATTTCATCATATTATTTTTATAACATACCTTGACATAATTACATTTTCAACTTAACTAACTCGATTTGATATGTCTCGATTTATTGCTCCCGGGCAAGGCCCGAATATACTTGCTAGTTAAATCATATAGACACCCAAGTACCCAACTCAAAAGTGTTTGATCTGCCCAACATATTTATAAAAAGCCGGAAAAACTTATAATCTTATATATTGATAAACTTATATATAGGCTAGATTTTCAATTATAAAAATTGAAAATCTAGCCTATATATCGGGGTTTACTAAACACGGCATAGTAGCAAAATTGCCTTATAAATACCTACCCCTTCCATTACAATGTGCCTTTTCTCTTTTTCTCTCTTTTTTTTCTCTATTTCTCTCTTCTCTTATTTGTCTTTATTTCTTCTATTGTTTTGATTTGCATGTTTAATTATTTTCTAATATTACAAAGGTCTCAGTGAAGATTAATTTTTTTAGTTATTTCATTAATTACACGTTTTAATATTATTTTTAAATTATAAATTTATGTTTAATCTTATTTATTTAGTTTTTTTGTGCATATCGTCTTGTATATATTTTTTCTCACAAGTTTAATTTTTATTCTAAAAACATCCTAAAATTAAATATTTCTATTTAGAACCTTAATTTATGCTTTAAGCCGAACCCCATCTTGATTTTTTTATCAAGAAACCCCATCTTGATCAAAACAACTATTCTAGATAAATGGAACACCTACGTCAATGAAAACTAGGTATCATATTATATTGTCAAGAAAAATGAGGACTAAGAAGACAACAATGTAAGGAGAATGTCTTTTTGGTTGCCGCCAAGTTATGTCAATTTGGTTAGGAGGTTTATGTCAAGCCTCCACACCAGGGTTCTCAACGCTTCCAGTGCCGGCCTTTGCTCCCCACAAAAAACAAAAAAAAAATCTTCATCCCACAGGATGGATTTTTGCGACTCTAATGAGGCATAATTCTTCTCATCAATATATAGTGGATCAAAAGTCGGAACATGACTCTCCATGAAGGCATATTTATATTAACCCTTATTATTGTGGTCCCATAAAGAGGTAAAAAGTAAAAACGTTGCTAGCATTTGTTACCATCAATATATGAAAGTGTTTCTTGATCAAAAAATAAATATATGAAAGTGTTTCAGTTCAAAAAAAAAAAAAAAATACTCCCTCCGTTCCTAAATATAAGATCACTTTGGGGAAGTGAATAAGTTCCTAAATATAAGATCACTTTCTATTTTGTCTCAATTTTGGTCCAAATTACCCCTATATTTCTTAGCTCCCTCATTTCTCTCTCAAATCCCTATTTGTCTTTTAAATTTAAGTGAGAGGTATTTTGGGAAGATCATGTACTCCTAATTTAGTGGAAAACCTTCTTTAATCTCTCCAAATTAGCCAAAGTGATCTTATATTTAGGAACGGAGGGAGTATATTTATATTTTTTAAGTGTGCCTCACACTATGTACTCCCTCCCGGTTCTAAATATAAGACCTATTTTTTTTTTTTGGTTACCCAAGGGTATCCCCACCAGCGTGTCAAGTGAGACTAATCCCTCGTTGTTCTGAAGTCCCATATAGGGGTAGACAGCTGGCCTGTGAATTTGCTCCATTCGCAAGAGCTGGGGATCGAACACCCAACCACTTGCTTAAGGGACGAGAGTACTTACCACTCACGCCAACCCGCCAGGTTATATAAGACCTATTTGAGGAGATGAGTTTGGTCCTACCTATATATTTCTAACTTTTACTAACTTTTTCCTAAAATATCTTTATCAATGCTCCCTAATAATAAACATGAAGAGAAGGAGGGTGGAGACAATGCTCCTAATAATAGACAAGAAGAGAGGGAGGGTGGGACCAATGCAACAATGCTCCTTAATGATAGACAAGAAAAGAGTGATGATGGAATCCATGCTCCCTAATAATAGACAAGTTGAGAGAGAATAAGGATGAAGGTGAATAGTTAGTGTATATTGGTAATATCATATCATTTTAACTAACATAACTAACATTTTTAATCTAATTAAATTATATAATTATGGCTTATATTTAGGACCAGATGAGTATTATATTTATGTTCAAAAGTACCTTTGAACTCCTTTGATGCGACAAAAGTACAGTGTCATCCGTTAAATGCAAATGCTTTCATGACCCTTACGTTTTGACTTAGTGAATTCCCCCAATATATATTTATATGGTTAATTATAAAGACTTGTTTTCACAAAACTGCATCTTTTGCCATATACTATTTTTAGGTTCAAAAGTGCCAAGAACCTTTTATTTTTTTTTAAAAAAAAACAATGTTATAATAGTGATGCAAGCTCACAAGAGGAATTAAATTTTTTTTGTTAAATATTGGATGATAATACAACGCCTCTTGACAATCAACTAATCCAGACTTAATAGGTAGAAGTGCTACCCATATATGCAAGGTCGCCCCCTTTCCTGATAAGAGCACTTCTCGAGATTCAAATACATGCTCTCATCCTTATAGGGATGAACCCACTTACTAATTCAACCAACTACTCTTTGGTCTTTGGTTATAAGTGGAACAATTAATGACAATAATTATATTTTCTCAATTCAAATGAAACAACATTTTCCTCATTTAAAGAAGTTCAAAGTTGTTTTTAGACCAAAAAATAATATATGGTTTTATACTCACTTCTTAGAAAAGTGTTTTTCCTTAATCCTATAAGAACTAATTAGATACAAACTACTCCCTCCATCCCACAATGTAAGCATTACTTTTGAGAGAGAGCATGTCCCATAACATAAGCATCAATTACTTTCTATCTAATAATTTAAATATTTTTTTTTCACTTTTACCGTTTTGTTGACAACACTCACTCTTATCTTCTCCACACAAACACTCATTTTTTCCTCATTCAATCACCATTCCATTTATCCTCTTCAAAAATAAAGCCCAAGTTGAAAAACAGTGTTTTTAACATATCGATTGTTTTCAACCACTTTTAACAGTTTTTCAAATATTGGTCATTGCTTATATTATGGGTCAAAGGGTTTATTAGAAACATTCGTTAAAGTTCACTTAAGTCCTAAATGTAAGGCATCCCCTTTTATCAATTATGTATGAATATTTCAGAAATATGCCGTCCAATAATCTAATATAGGGAAGCATTGCAATTCCTCAGTCCCTCCAATATTCCAACTTCATCAATATGATTATTGGTCTGTTAGTTTTTATTTTTAAGAAAAAACATCAAAAGGGAGCCATCATGTGCCATTCCTGGATTTGGATTCAAGGATTCAATGCTCAAGTTTTGACGTGGGAAAAAAGTGTTGGTAACATTTTCTTTTTAAAAAAAAAAAACAAAAATTGGTTTCAGTGTCTAATAATAAGGGCGATCTTGTGCTGGATTACCATGTCTAACCTTCTTGCAACAATCAGACAAGATACAATGACTGTTCTTACCAACAAAATCATTTAAATCACACTCAATACAACAAAATGAAAAGGCAAACAGTTATATTAACCAGAAGCACATCCCATGTTCCACTCATACTGGACAAAGTCTCGCTCACCATTTTCAAACAACTCAACCTTCTTCACGTATTGGAGTCCAGGAAACACTGACTTGAGAGTTATTTGATCAATGGGCTGCAGATTGGTATACTTGAGCTTCAAATATTTCACATCTTTCCACTGCTCACCCTCATCAACTAAATTCCTGAGCTTTCCTCCCTTAATGTTTAGCGTCTCCAGGTTATGTAGTTTGTTTGGGTCTAACCATTCTGGCTTCGTCACATGAGGCATGCCTTCAAGATCCAATTTTTGTAACCCCGGTGGAAAATACAATGACCCCTTTACATCTGCTTGACTCCATGATACTTTGAGACACTTGACATTTTTTAACTCCTCCAACTTTTTGAAGTTTTCTTCCTCTATGGCAGCCTCACTCCGAATATATATACTTAATCTCTTCAGATTCTTTAGGCTTGGAAGATGCTCTGTTTTAAAAGGACTCCTCTGCGAATTGCCTATTATAAATCCCTCTAGTACTTGGAGGGAAGTGAGATTTTGGAGCCCCTTCGGTAAGCTTTCCAGCAAGTAACATTCCGATACATCCAAATGTGTGAGCATTTTCATTGATGCAATAGCTAAAGGCAACTCTTTCAGATAATGACATGCCTTGAGGTCCAGAATCTCGAGGCTGACAAGTTCTTTAATTGAATTGGGAAGTGAAGTAATCCACGAAATGCCACGTAGGCTGAGGTACTTGAGATGTTTCTGGGTCTTCAAACCTCGTAGGAATAATTCACCTCGAGCTTTAATGTGATGGGTGGAAGAAACCTGCCAACGACCAAGATGAAGTACAACCAATCTCTTGAGTTTCGCTAGCCATTGTTCTGGAAAACCAACATCTCTCTCGTTCACATTAAAAATGGTCCTCAAAGTCTCAAGTGTTGATTCACTTTCTCTTGTTAAATCAGTGTTACCAGCGATCAAGCAAGCACGCTGAGAATGGGTTGGATCAAAACGTGTGATCCCACCATCTAAGTTCAATAGCATCTTTTCCTTGGCCACTGAGATCAACCCACAACGAAACAAGGGGTTAATTTTACATTTACTGATTCTTGGACACGTGTCAGTACGATATGGTATGAGTAATCCAAGATCCAAAAGATCTTCAAATACCCTTTCACCTTCTTCCTCGTTTGGGATCAACCCTTCCCCAATCCACCAGTAAATTAGCAACCTTTTCCTCAAAACAGAGTTCTTAGGGAAAATTGCAAGTAACAAGAAAATTCTGGGGTCATGCTTGAATTCTCTAAGTGGAAGGTCATATTCAACCCGGTTGTCTATATAACTCTTTTCTCTTATAGATAAAGGTTGGAAGTCATCGTTATTGGGCTTGGTGGGAAAATGACTCAGGGATTCTTCGATTTGAGATAGAACACGTCGGACAGAACGGAAATCGGAGGATTTGATATCACTATAGTTGTTCAACTGCAAGAATAGGCCGTGCAGTTCATGTTGGCATTGTTGGGATAGTGGGAGTTGATTCTTCAAATGGTCGATCATCTTCTTCACACCTTTGGCTGATGAAACATCATGAGAGGTTTCTTCGAAGACCTTCTTGAGGCCATCAAGCAGTTGTGTGTAGAAGGACATTTTCAGAGTGCAAGAGATATAAAGGTTGTCTATAATAATACTACCGCTTGATGTAGAACATGAGCATGAAGATTTGATTTGCAAGAAAGTCACGGTTGGGAGATGAGGACGATGGTGAATAGGAAATCGTTTGTAGTACGTTCCATTGACGTTGACCTTTAAGGCTTTAAGGCCTCTTTAGTTTCATACTTTTTTTTTTTGTTGAATGGAATGAATATTATATTAATAGACAAATAGACAATGGTAATTACAAGGAGCTGGTAGGGTACAAGGGTAGGGTACAAGAAGTTAACATATGGGTACAAGAAGTTAACATATGAGTTAGTTTGATACTTTGATTGATAAGAATAATTTTTTTTTGGTGAAATATATCATTTTCTTCTATAATTTATAAATTAAATGAGTTCCTATATGACTATAAACTTTTTAAAAGAGGTCAAACTCATTAAAACCATCAAATCTCATATACTACTGTTATGTGGGCTCTTGCACCTCATTTATTCTAATTATGAAGCATTTTTTAAAATCTGTAAATTATGTGGCATTATTGCCACATGATTTCCTGATTTTTTTAGATAGTGCTACATAATTCGCATAAATGAATTATAAGAGCCCATATAACGGTGTTATGTAAGATTTAACGATGTTGGTGAGAGTTTAACACATTAAAAAAAAGTTTATAGACATATGAAAGCTCATTCATCAATAAATGTATTAGGTGATATTTAACCTATAGTTTATAACCAAAAATGATCCTTAAACCTTTTCTCTTTTATTTGGCCAAGATATGAAGATGAATTATAGAGTTTAGAAGCACTGGAATGAATTAAAATATTTTTTTTAAAATTTGAATATATTTTAAATGTCACTTTTCATTTGAGGAATAAATCATATTTCATAGGGATAATGATAAAGAATACCTTCCAAATTTTAAAATTACAAATTGGTTAATATTAGAGCTGTCAAAATGGGTCGATCTACCTCGGGCTGAGCCTAAAAGGGACAAGCCTGTTAAGACCCTTTTCTAAAAAGACCCATGTTTTCTGAAGTCCAGCATTAGAGCACTCGAGTCGGGCTGTGACCCTAAGGGCTTCGGCCCTTTAAAAAGAACAGTTTTTCAAAACTTCAACCATATAATACACCACAAATTCTAATACACAAGTATACCACATATTACACCACAAGTACTAATATAGATACACCACAAAGTCATCAAACGGAAAATCAACAACATTCATACACTAATACACCACAAGACATCAGTATACCATGTCACCAACTAAGAGTGTGCTTCATCATCTCAATTAGGGCGAAAGTTCAAAAATGATACTAAACTTTGCCTCCAGAGCGTTTCTAATACTAAAGTTCGCGAGGTGCAAAAAAAGTACCCAATTAACTTTGGGTTTAAGTGCAAATATAGTATTTTCACTTAAGCGAAATAAACTTTATATATGAAAAGACTCTTATGTCCTTCATTATATTATTCTCTTCTTAAATTTAATGAGGGACTTAAGAGTTTTTTCATATTTAAATTTTATTTCCTTTAAGTGAAAATACTATATTTGCACTTAGCTTGGACCCCAAGTTGTATACTATTTTTCCACGTTGCGAAATTTTAATATTACAAACGCACTTTTGGGTAAGGTATAGTATCATTTTTGCACATTTGCCCTCTCAATTAATATCGTTTGACATTTGATTGTGTTTGACTATGAACTATCTCCTCCTCCTCTCCATTTACATAAATATAGTCTTTTCATTTATTCCTTATCATCATAAGCATTATTATCACCTCCATCATCTGCAGAAAAAAATTAGCAAAAACTTAATTTTCCTTCAAGCATCTTTGCACCTTCAAGCATATTTGAATTCATTAGTGTCATGCATATATAAAAAAAAGCAAAGAAGAGCCTAAATAAATAATTGGGAAGTACTACACCATCGTATTTGAATTCATGCATCCAATTCCTTATGCAAATAAAATCATGAACATTGGAAGGAAGGATGGAACTCTATACTTTGCTAGAACTCTCGAACCAATGCTAAAAGCATAATGCTAAAAGCATATTTACTAGCTAGCTACAATAGTAATTGGGACACAAAGGATATCAGCTGGCATCCTTGAAAGAATTGGAAATCATTCTTGATTACTCTTCCACCAATTAAAGTTGGTTGATTTTCACCTTAAAAACTTTATCAAATGATCATTGTAAAAATAAGGTAGTTAGCTTTGAATTATTGTGCTCAACTTGTAAATCGTTATGCTGAAGTTGTAAATACATATGTTAAAGTTATAAAACCCTACCCTTTCTTCACTTACATTTGAAAACCTCATTTTTTTCTGAGGAGGATCTTATATGAGATTTATGAAATTTTAATTTTAAGGACTAAAATGTCCTCAAATTTCAGAGGTATTTTTATTTTATAATTTTTCCCAAATGCTTTTTGGGTATGAACATATTTTCCCCTTATTATTATTGTCTATCCATACAGCTTTATTAAATTTTAGTTTTGATCAGTATATATGGTTTTTTTGGACTTAAACTAGCATGGTTTCAAACCGTGGTTTTGTACTTCATATAAATATAATTATATGAATTTGGTTTAAATTTAACAACATTAACTTTACCAAATCTTTACAAAGTTGTAAGGACTAACAACCATATCTGAAAATACATATATCAAAACTTAAAACCTATCAAACTCTAGCGGTCCCTGATTAAAGTCTAAAACGCAAACGACAATTCACGAGTCATGCGGATGATAGTATAATATAAACTCTAAACTGCATCCAGATTCCAGAGCAATAATGCTGATAATATATTATATTACTAGCTGTCGTTATACATATTTCAAAGGAATCTTGAGACCTTAGCCAATTTCTAGGAAAGTTCCTGTGCCTCAGTGGGTGATGACATTAATATATATAATTAATTGTGAGATTTCATGTCAATATAATATACCATTAATTCTATTATTACTATTGCCTGTTTGGTTAATTAAAATTTTGGCATGTAAATGGAAAGATGGTAGTCGTTTGGTTTTCTAAACATATAGGTATTGATTTTTCGACGGAAGACAGTGTTTCCTAGAACATGAGATATCGACTCCCACACCATCTGAGGTAAGAAAATTATTGACAAGGTAGTAGGCTCAGGCTGTGTCTAATTTGTGGCTCTTCTCGTTTTGACCAACGATACCTTGGTTCATGTTTTCTGTTGACCTAAATGTAATGTAACTAAACGCCTTGGGTTGGCCAAAAAACTAAACGCCTTTGATTCGCTCATTCGCCTGAGATTTAACTCAGTTACCAAACCGTGGTGCCTTGGAATTAAAAGTCTTTTGGGAGGCAAGGCTACTGTTGCAACTCCCACGTGCATGGGAGTTACGTGCACTACTATCAGTTTTTATTTCTTTTAATTAATTTCATATCTATAAATTAATCAAAGGTAATATTGTGGATTAATTTTTTTTCTATCCATCTTCCCACCATTTTAACATAAGAAATACACATAAATCTTTCTTTCTTTTTTATTAATCACTACTCTTGCACCCATTGGCAACTGACTAATCCGGACTCGAAGGGTAGGAGCGTTGTCCACGTATGAAAAGTTGTTCCCGCTCCCAATGAGAGTGTATCATGTATTCAAACATGCGTTCTCATTCTTATGGGGCTTGTAACTCACTATCAGCTCAACCAAATACTCATCGTATATACATAAATCTTTCTAATGAAACTATTTTACGCTGTTTTGCATACTAAATATCTCTTTGCGGGAAAAAATATAATCCTCCATTCTCTTTCCTTTCCTTCTCCAAGTAATATTTTGATCCAAACAGACCTATAAACTTTCTTTAGGTTACTTGAGCTATTAGTTGTGAATTATAAATGGACACAATATTAAAACAGTAATGTTGAGAATATGCCAAAGGCATCCAAAAATAAGTTGTCATGGTCAGGTTGAGTACAAACTGAAGTGCTTTTCCAACACTACCTCACATGCTACTTGTTTTCAGATAATGACACAACAGAGTAGAGTATCAATCCCTTTGAGTCTTGGAAGGATGGAGCTTGTGGTTTCAAGTGTCCTCAACAACACTTCGGCTTTACTAGCCGCCGGCAGTGTGATTGCTTCCACTTATGGGATCGAGGGGGAGATCATAAGGCTCGAGAGAAATGTTGAACTCATCAGAGATGTGCTTGTTGATGCTGAGCACAAGCAGCTCATTTCCAACCAATTCATCCAGCTCTGGCTAATGAAAATAAAGGCAGCTCTTCTCGAAGCAGATGACTTGCTAGATGAGTTTCACACTCAACTTTTGCGGCGCAAGAGAGATGCCAAGGGAATTCAAAGGGACTTCTGCTCATTCTTATCCTGCCACCCATTTGTTTTTCGCCACAAGTTTGCTCGCATTAGAACCAATATTAGAGAGCAGCTTCGTTTTGTTACTGAAAATTTGTTGAGTTTGGATTTCAAACCAAAAGGAGTCGTTGGAATGGAGTATGTAAAGAGTACTTTTGTGCTCCAAGAGGATATCGTTGGAAGGGAGGAAAATGTAAGGGACATCATTGATTTATTGTTGAATCATAATCATGATGATGGCAAATATCAAAATGTTTCCTTGGTTGCTATTGTTGGCCCTGGCGGTATAGGGAAAACCGCTCTTGCTCAATTGGTGTACAACAATGCTCACGTGAAGCAGTTTTTCGAACAGCAAATGTGGGTGTGTGTTTCTGAATTTGTTGATGTCAAAAGCCTTGTTAAGGAGATGTTAGAATCATTACTTGACAACGAAGCGGAAGCGGATGATCAACCATTAGAATCGCTTCAAATGAAGCTTCAACAAAGTTTAGATGGCAAAAGAAATTTGTTAGTCCTTGATGATGTGCGGAATGCTGATAGAGAAAGGTGGTTACATTTGAAAGACTGCTTGATGTGCGGTGCCCATGGTAGTAAGATTTTAGTTACAACTCGTTCTCAAACGGTCGTCGATTTAATGGATGTAAAAACGCCATATGTTTTGCCAGCATTGACAAATTTCCAATCATGGACTCTGCTGAATAGATTGGCATTTGACCAAGATCAAATGGTGAGCCACAATCTTGATAATTCCCTAAGCCAAAAAATTGTTGAAAAATGTGCTGGTGTTCCTCTAGCAATAAGAATTGTCGGGAGTTTGTTGCGATCATCAACATCGCTAGAAAGTGAGTGTGAAGCTATCTTGAAAGAAGTTGATTTTGGGGGCGCCAATGATAGTGTTCATAATTTAACTATGTCTATGTTAAAGTTGAATTATGACACTTTGCCGGTGGAACTAAAGCAGTGTTTTGTTTATTTTTCTTTATTTCCAAAAGGATGGAAATATGAAAAAAATGTGTTGATCGATTTGTGGATGGCACAGGGCTTCCTCAAAGACAAGAATGGAAACAAATGTCTAGAAGATGTTGGTGAAGAATATGTTCGTATCTTGTTGGAGATGAAATTTATACAAGAACTTGAGATGGATGAATTAGGTGAAATAAAATACTTTGAAATGCATGATTCAATGCATGACTTCTCCCTATCAATTGCCATGGCTGATTCTGACTTATATTTGGAGGGGAAAGAAATTATTGCAAGACTCCCTACACATGCCTCTTTTAAAGAATATAACCCTGGAAGTTCAACATTTAAGCCAAATCTACGTCAACTGAGAAGCTTTATAGAAGTAAATAAAAATTATCAACGGGATCCATCTGTTTTATTTGTGTTCAGACGCTTACGTAGTCTAGATTTGTCGAGCTATAAGATGAGACGTTTGCCTGCATCAATAGGCGAAATGATCCATTTAAGGTATCTTAATCTCTCTTGTTCCGAATTGAGTTCGCTGCCTTACAGTATAAGCAACTTAGTCAATTTGCAAACATTGATATTAAGCTTTTGCCTTAATCTTAATTTGCGTGGGGATATGATGACAAAGTTGATAAGTTTGCGCCGGCTTGATATACAAGGTTGCATGGCCTTTGAAGGGTTGTGCAAGATGACTAGTTTGCAGCGTTTGCCATATTTTACAGTGGCTAAGGATAGAGAGAGTGCCAAGTTGAATGAATTGAAAGATCTTAACCTTAGAGGTGGATTAACCATTCAGTGTCTTGGTTCAGTAATGAATGTAGAGCAGGAGTCCAAGGATGTCAATTTGACAGCAAAGGAAAACCTCATTTCCTTGACCCTCAAATGGGGACCATATTCAGAGAAAAAGAACAACAATCCTGAGGAATTATTAGATAATCTTCGCCCTCCTCAAAATTTGAAGTCACTAACAATAGAAGAGTACCCTGGTGGACATCTTTCTGATTGGCTTTCATCATGTAAAAACCTTGTTAGACTGCGGTTTTTTGATATCAGAAATTGTCTACAACTGACAGTGTTGGAGGGACTTAAATCTCTGAAGACTCTTCACATAGAGAGGATGGATAGCTTGGAACACATACATTTCAAAGGTTTGTCCTCATCAAATATTCAAGACATCTTCCCATCTTTGGAGGAATTAAAAATCCGACGGTGTCAAAGATTGATAAGATGGGAATATGATGATAAAGTGGTGTATATACCACTACCTCCATTTCCATGTCTTTCATCTTTACAAATTAATCGTTGCTCAGAGTTAAAATGCATGCCAACTTTTCCAGATCTTGTAGACCGTTTGGAATTAGCTTACTCAAGCACAAAGCCATTGCTAGACACATTAGATGTGAGCACAGTTGGGCCTTCAACATCAACTCATGTGGCTGCATCTCTTTCCAAGCTCAAATCTCTTCACATTGAAGGGATAGAAATAGAAGAATTACCGAAGAACTGGATGCAACATCTCTCTTCTCTTGAACATCTTTCCATTGCAAGTTTTTCAAGTCCAGAGGTACCATTACGTCACATGCAATATTTAACTGCTACACTTAAACAACTCACTATCCGGGGCCTTCATTCATGGCATGGCAATGAGAATTATGGCATACAGATTCCTTGCCTGAGTTCTCTTCAAGTAATCCGTATTACTTCATGTCTTCGCCTCGTCACTTTACCAAAGTGGATTTGCCATCTTCAGTCACTTCAATTTATCTACATTCAATGTTGTGAAAACTTGGAGTCATTTCCAGAAGAAATGCATCACCTTACTAGTTTGAAAGAACTACAAGTTGATGGTGCTCCAGTTTTAAAGGAAAGATGTAACAGAGAAACAGGAGCAGAGTGGCCAAAAATTGCTCACATCCCGGATATATTGTTCGATTTGGATGAAATCTAACTCTTCAATGGATACATATAAAGGTACACCCATGAGTAACTATGATGCCTTAAATGCAAACCTTGAATTTTCACTTCTATTTAACATTTTTCTCCAGAGAAGATGACACATAGCATGCTCTGCCATTTTATTCTTCAAAACAAGGTATTTGTGCACCCTTTATATTTCAAACTAGTTTTTTTTCCAGTTACAACATTCAAAGGTATAAATAAATTACTTGTATATTTTTTGCGAATATTAGAGGCCAAGGTGCAAATATATGCATTGTAAATTGTAAAAGGGACATCTAGCACCATGATAATTTTAATAGTAAAAAAATATATATGGTAAATTAAAATGAGGCAAAAATATTTATGATAAATTGTAAAAGGTGCAAAGTTATACATGTTGAATTGTAAAAGGGGCACCCAGCACCATGAGAGTGAAGAAAAAAGATAATAGGGTGTCCCATTTTGCTTTACCATGTATATTTTTACGCCCTCAAAATTATCAATTTACCATATATATATTTTTGTACCTTTACCCCTATCTAAAACGAATGACCCTGACTGCTCCAAATTGCATGCTTCCTAAACTACATCAGTTAGCTTGATCCTTTTCTTATTCAGTGATCACAACTCGATGGATTTCATTTAGTTTTACAGTTTAAGGAATATTATATTGATTTGCAATTGAAGGAATCTTGGTCTGTTCTTGGCAGGTGTTCAATTTGGGATGAAGGAAGAGGAAGAATTGTTAGTGTTAGACATCTGAGCTTGCTCATAACAGCACGCATTTGATCCTTTCTATGTAGACAAGCTTGTTCAAATTATCTATTGGATGTTTTTGGAGAGAATTAAAAAGCAAGTACGAATAAAGGTTTCAAGTTCTTCAACATTTTAAGCTTATGTTGCAATTATATTTTCCTGTGTCCCTTATTATAAGTGCCAAGTAAAATGATAATTACAATTTCTTACTAATGATAATTCCAGGTCAAGATGGCTATGTCTGGTTGATCTTGTGACTTTGAGTTGGTTTACCACATTGCAAGTAAGTTGTTTTTCTATTGAATCAACTTATACACTAAAGGGAGAGCCACCACAAGTTTGAAAAATGATCACTTCCTTTTTGGTTTTAAGACTCATATCACTGTAGCTAAGAAGTTTTTGGAGGGAAATAATGACTTTCAACTAAAATCCAAGAATTTATTTTATAATATGTTTAGGTTTTGTCATGAATTCTTTTTCTTATTAAATAATAAGAAAAAGTACTTATTACCTAAAATGTGAATTTAAGACATGTGGTGCATTTAATGCCCCTTTATCAAGGCATACATGGTGGGGCCAAGTGCCATATTTAGCATGCAAGTATGTATTGCCTAATATTTTATGCGTAGCTCACATGCACATGTCCCCGTGGTGCTTGGCTCCTATAAAAAGACTTGTTCTCCCTTTGCTATGTACACCAGAAGCCCTTCTTTTTCACTTTGCTGTGTTTCTCCTACCCACAAAAATGGCCCACCCTATCCATAATCATGTTGGTGATCTTTCCATTGGTTTCTCAACAAACTATCTTGTGTTGTCTGTTGACCGAATATTTGTCCGTGAGAGCATTAAGGTGGTTGGTGACCCTCCACGTGTGGTGAAGGAGCATGAGTCTGTGGACTTGCTTTGTTGGGATGTTGAGGTAGTTGTCATGTTTTTGTGAATCAAATACGTCATATATGGTCTGCATGTTTTATTTTCCTACGTTGATCTTGCTAACTTTCATGTAAACGTTTTTTCAAGGGTACTCGGGTGTTGTGTAAGTTGATGACTGATAAAAGCGTGGATGTGCACGGGCTCATTATTTCACCAAAGCGTACCTACATCATTTCTCGTTATCTCGTCACTTCTCCAGGCCATGGTGTGCATCCTGAGTTCCATATCCGTCTAGATGAGTTAACTTCGGTGGATTTGTTTGAGGAGCCGTTCGTCGATCGAGTTTTCAACCTGCGTTGTCCTAGTGATATTCCGGCCTACCGTACATTTGCCGGTTCTATTTATGGTTGTGGTTATGTTCGTTTTTGGTACATTTGTTGATGTTTAAAATTTGTGTCTTATGATCCGGTTTTAACATTTGTCGTTTTGCATTGTTAGATGTTTGTGGCTTTGTTGACCATGCATCTGAAGTTTGCATCAGACGCCATGAAAATGTGAAAACAAAGGAGTGCCTCATCTTGATGTCATCTGTTCTGAAGGGCCTCGAAGGGTTATGACCTTTTTTTTTCCTTAAGGTTTCCATGTTTGTGTAGTGAGTTATCTTCATTGTTGAACTTGATTATTTTGCAGAGGACGGAAGGACTCGATTATTGTGCATTTGCGTGGGGATTGGGTTGAGGCTGAAAGTGCCACTATAAGGGACTGAGTGAGTAAGAGTCTAACTAAGCCATTCATTCTTATCAAACATCTCAAGCTTGGCAGGCCAACTTTCAGTGGTATATTTACGTTATCCCTTATGATTACTAGAATGATGCTTATAAGTATTTGTTTTCTACTTGTGTTTGACTTCACATGAATGCTTATACACAGTCTTAATTAGTTATTAGTTTGTTACTGATATTGGTTTTTTGTAGGGCGCCCTGTGCTTCATTCGGTATTTCATGCAACCAAGGTGGTTTGTGACTTCGAGATTCAGGAGGTGGTTGAGAAGAGAGCTGAGTTGATTTGCCCATGATGGAACCATGTGATTCGTGCTTGCTGTAGCTTTTCCTTTGGGTCTTTGTTTGTGGACCTGACATTTGGGTTGTCCTTTTTTAATGTTTTCAGTTGATGTAGTTGATGTAGGTTTCTCGTGGAACTTGTTTTTATGTGGTTTTGTCTGTTTCTGTAGTTTATTTAGTTCGGTGATTTCATGTGTTTCTATTTGTAGACGTCTTGATGTTGTCTAGAGGTTCCTCAAGTTACTTTGTGTAATGTTTTCAATTGAATCAAGTGGAGAGGCTTTTATGTATTATCAATATCAATCAAGGGAACAGATCTTTCATCCCAAAATGAACTCGAGCCCAATTATCTTATGACATTGTGGATCACTCAAGGAGCCCGAAAAAGATGCCATGATGACTTTTATAAAAATATTCCTAAACTTTACGGAAAGAAATATTACATGACTCAATCTGCAATATATGTCCTTTTGTCATTTGTTCAACTTGTAAATAAAACATTTCATAAATAGATACCATTTGTTGTAATTTACAGATTCGATAAGAAAAAAATTGTAGATTATTAATTGGGTTTCGTAGTTCTCTAGAAAATTTTTATTCATTTCCTTAACAATGCCTATATAATTTTTTAGTATTATTTAACATAAAATACATGAAAAACTAATCTTTTTTTCTTGTTTCAGATTGTAGTTATATTACACATTGTGAATATTGCTTGGCCAAAGAAATGATTAGAACTAGAAACTTCATTATGATTGCAATAATTAAGACACTAATTGTGCCACTACAGACGGTTTCATATAAAAGAAGAAAATACAACTAATGAGAAAGGTGAAAAACAAGTTAAAAGGTTACATTGATAATTTTAGCGTTTTACTAACTAATTAGGTGTTAAGCACGATTAGGGGTTTAAGATTTTGACCCATTGAAGCTTTCTTCTCCCTCTACATTCTCGGCCTTTCCACCACCAATGTTCATGTTGAAACTTGCCAAATTGCTCAGAAAGCTGTCCACCGCCATTGTTGAGTCACCACACGGATAGACAGAGGATCTGATGCTCTGATTGAATATTGGGTGAATTATCATATATGTTTCAGACCAGAGATTTTCGATGTAGATTGATGTTGCAAAGCGAAAGGGTATTGCACACGGACGTGGGGCTGATAAGGGAGCATTGTTTCATCGTACAAGATGTGATCGTAATCTTCATACGTCTCCTGAATTTCCCATTCCCAGCACCGCACGCCAAGGTTTCGCAGAAACCAGTACACGCACCTAAACACCACGTATTCAGAGGCAAGCCAATCAACCGAGCCAGCATCAACTTCCCCGGAATCGTACGTGTAAATCCGTATGGTGGAGTTGTATATATCGAACTGCCACACCACTGATAGAGGGCCCATTGTTATTTGGACGGAGTTTAGGTGATTGGCCACCCACCATACAGCAAGGTTGGTGAGCATCTCATTGGAAAAAGGTTCATAACTTGCCATGCCTTTGTTCTGGAGTTGATTTTTCGTTGGCTAAACTGGAGTGAATGGGTCCATTTATAAATGGGAGTCCCTAAAATCGATTTCCCTTTAATTTAATGTCATTTTGTGTATTGTTTTAAATTCATTTTGTAGTGTTTAAGGTGTCCGATCAAGGCATTCGAGGACCTAAGGATCACTTTTCCCTTGCTGCGAGCAATTAGTTTCGTTCTCCTAAGTAATGTTCTGGATATTGGTTTTGTTTTCGGCGGCAGTGGATGACATCTAATTCTAATAAAGTGGTGATAAAGTAGACATATAAAGCATGTGGCTGGACATATGCTTCTCGAACAGTGAGCCTGAACCTCGGACTCTCCACTTGCTCAGACATCTGTGACTGAAGTTCCATATTTAGGTAGCAGCTAAAAAAGATAGGTAACCTGTTTTGGTTGGATATTTACCTTTGATCTATTATTTAATTCATGGTATATAACATTGGTCCTCACAATATTGGAATTGTTGAAGATTGATGTCGCTTTTTAGCCTAGGAATAAGGACTGATTTGATTTGAATTGAGGGGTGTATGGGTAGTGATAATACTAGAGTTCGATCTTATCATATCTAAGTCTGACCATTCTATAATTAAGCAATGTCATGGTGATGTTTGATCTAGTACTTTTCTGGGGGTAGTCACTTTTAGAGGATATCCTTGGCAATACGGTTTTAATCAAATGTTACTGGTGCAGGGCTCCCCTGCATAATTAGTGTTTCAATGGTATCTTTACTATTGAAGTTGATTTTGGTCAAATAGCTTTTGTTATTAATTGGTGAAATGCGGAGGTTCCACTTTATGTTTCTGTTAATATTATCAACTTAATTTACCAATTTATTAATCAGATGTTATTTGTTAATCAATCATATAGATATTTTTATAATTCATCAATACAGTCTGACCATGTAAATAGACTTTCCTCGATGGACCATTATAGGGTCTGCCTTTTGTCCACTTCTGACAAGCTTAGGCCCGATTCTTCTTTGTTGATAGGCCTTTTGGTTTTTGGCGGTGGTGGATGATCATCACTTTAAATAAAGTAGTGGTCAAATGCCTTTTTGATGACAGCTCCTAATTGATAAGTGTGTATAAACATTGGACTCTCCACTTTGTCAAACATGTGATACTATAAGTCTATATATAGGTGACTGCTATGTAGTCCAGGTGAAGGGTATTTTTATTAACTCCTCATATGTCATTTGTTTATATTAGTTGACAACTACATTGGTTATCTTACTCTTGGAACTGATGAAGGTTGTTGTTTGTTTTATATTTGTGAGTGGACTGAATTGATGTGATATGATGTGTGTATGGGAATTGTTGTATTCGTGCCTGGTTTTGCATAAAGGGATGTCAGAACAAGCTTTACTGTAATAGTGTTTCTCTGTGCTGTGATTTGGTGTTTTCAAATAGTCAATAAATTATATTTTCTTAAGTAATTTGGAAGATGTAACTGGATGATCATTGCCAACAATAATAATGAAGTTACTAGTGTTTTTTTCGTTAGTAACCTGTAGGCAAACGACTAATCTGGGAGTGTTTGGCAAACTTCTGTATTTCATTGGGATTTCTTTTGTCTATGTGTGTATATCTCTTTAATTGTCTGTTATGCTCACCAAATTCATTTACCACGCACTTAATCATATGCTATTTGTTTCTCATCATTATAAACCTCTCTTCATTTCCTCAATATAGTCAGATTACGTGACTAGTCTTTACATTGTGGACCATTTTTTGTTATGAGTTCGGTTTGCTACTGATAAGTTTAGGCTATGATGTACTCTGGTGGTAGACTTTTAGACTTCCGGATGTGATGGATGATGCCTACTTAAAATATTATTGTTGTCTAATGTTGGTTTCGATGACAGCTGCTCCTTGATCAGAGTGTATAAACATCGGTTTCTCCACATTGTGAAACATGTGATACTATAATTCCGTTTATAGGTAACGGCTATGCTTGTGAGGTGAGCTGATTCTTTGTTAACTTCTCCCTTGGCACTTGGTTATATTAGTAGTTTATTACATTGGTTTTCAGAAGCCTGTTAGTGTTGAAGATTGTTGTCAATTTTTTATTTGTTAATTGTTGGATATGATGTGATCTGATGTATGATCAATGAATACTATATCAAATGCATGTTGAATTTAATTAAAGGTATATGAAGCATGTATGCTCTGATTAATAGTGAAAGAATCAAACCTAAGCATTTAATAATTGATATATCACTCGGACTGCCAAACTAATCAAGATTGTTCTGTGATATCTTGCGCTGAGTATTCTTTTGGTTGAGGAGAGATCAGATTATTATATAAGACACTTGGATGATCAAGATTGATATATCATTCGTTTTTTGTTTAATGATGATCATTCTCATGCACCAGAACTTGCTTATGCTTTTGGCCTCCCATTTTATCAGGCAGTATTTATTTGCTATTGTAAGTTGCCTGATTATTAATGGTACTACAGAGGAGTAAGTTAATAGAAAAGTGAGGCTCAACCTTGGACTCTCCACAGGTCACATGTGCCGGTATATCTTTCCATATATAGGAGACGACTATGGAGAAAAAGAGACTCTGTGGTTTTTGTTTTTGTTGCAATTTATACCATTACTTTTACTTTGGTCTGACTTTGTCATTGGTCCTCGTACTCTTGGATTTGCTGAAGGGTGTTGTCATCTTTTTATGTGCTAAATGTCTGAATTGAAGTGATTGGGTCTGTCTATTTCTTATTTATTCTATTTCTTAGGTGTTTTTTCTTATAGCTTTGACTGCACATAGTCAGTCTTTGGTGGTCATGTCACTTCTTTTGCTGTTGTTTTATTGTTAGGTTGTTGTCCCTTCATTAATACATTGTCCTATGCATGTACCCTTACATCGTCCTGATCTGTCATCAACCCAATGGCTGAGGGTTTGAGTGTTAGTTCTTTATCATTAGTCCATTTAGGTACATTTGTCCCTGAGGTTCCTAGGTATATTAATCGTAATTATCATCAAATTTGATGGGCGCTGAGCCTAACAAATATGAATTAGCGTAGGAGAAATGGAACGATTAAAGGTGACTTCTTTTTTTTAGGGTAGAATTTTCATAGTCATGAGATAGTTACCCTGAATTAGCATTTAGGAAAATCAGTTTGATTCAAGCACAACAGGATATCAGTTTTTGGACTCTTTTTAAATTATTTCTCTTTAGTTCATCCATATCAAGTGCTGTCTACGATGTATGTTCAATTACAGTTTATGGAGACATAATGAGTTGCCTTTCTTTAACCACAGGTTAACTTTGTTAAGGATTCTGATTGGGGTGTAAGAGGTCATTTCAAGCGCCGCCCAAATATATTGTGTCTCTAAGCAATCTGCTTCTCTTTTTGCGGGTCTTAATGCAGGGGTCTGCTACCTATTTGAAAGGCTTTTTACTTTTTCATGATTATACCCCCTGTATGATTGTTGATGTATTTAAAAGTGTTGTTCCTTCAATCTGTTTTCACCCTTACATCATTGGAATTTGTGTTTAGTATGTGGTGTGTGGTTTTCCATTTGTTCTTTTCTTTGTTTGATTACTGGTTAGATCTCCAAGGAATCTCTCTGCAATCTTTAGGTTGTGCTGTCATGACATTGGCATGCTAAATCACAGGCCTAAGGTTTATATTTCACCTCTTTTCTTGTGTATACAACTATGTGGTTGCAGACCCGTGTTTAGGTGTATGAGTCTATACCACAGGGATGGGCAGTTCTTTGTTTCTATAGTCCCTGACTAGACTCTATCCTTCACACCTTAATTCGTATGATCCCCATGAGTGAACCAAGGTATGTATATATGTATAGTGCAGTTTGCTTATATTTCAATTATTTAACCAAGATTATAATGTAATACTCCATGCATGATAAATGAATGAATTTGAATCTAATGGTACATTACTAAAACATGGTGTGATAGTAAACAAACAATCTCTGCAATAACCATACTGGATTCATTTTTCTCTAGTATGGTCACTCAAGTTTATTAAAATTAAAATGAAAATAAAATGTAATGATAAATAAACATGTACATACTCACTCACATATGTACTGCCGTGGTGTCTGCACAAATATAAAGGCATTGTCACTTCAATAACAATTCATGTCAATAGGACATCTTTGTGCTAGGGGTTGTCATGTCACTCACCACCACTTTAGTCACATTGTTACAGTCAATAAAATCACTATTTGTCATGTGTGCTCCTATTGCTATGACTGCCCCTTGTAAGAGATATGCAAGTATATTTGTCTAGGTTATCATTATAAACTCAATAGGTCAGACCTATATATGCATAACAATATTTGTTTGTTATTTCTCCCATTGTAAATGTAAATGTAAACTCGATAATAAAAAAAGGTTTACTGGTGTTGTTGACTGAATATAATATCTATACATATAGAGCTCCGTGGTCCAAATTTGATTTTTAAACTTTTCCCGCCCATTTGACCTTGCATCATATCTATAAAAGCATACAATACCTATTCAGTTAAAGGTCATCAAAACATTGAGTTAAGCTGTTCTAGGAATTGTTTTTTTAGGTCCACAAAACACTTCAGTTTATCTCAATGTCAGTTGGCATGAAGAAGTCCGATAGAAGGTTTGTGAAGGATGTTGATGATCACACTGACCGCTGGACTATCTTAGTAAGAGTTTTTAGGCGCTGGAATATGTATCAAAGGGATGCACCGAATTAGTTGGCTGCTATTTGCATGGTTCTCATTGATGAAGAGGTAAATGTGAAGCCATGGTCCTTCACTAAATTTCATATTTAACTTTCAGTCATTTAATTATTTCACCGTTTCACTTGTATTGAATTGCTTAAATGTTATTGTAGGGAACAACCATTCAGGCTATTGCAAACTCTAAGGTTCTGAACAAGTTCATTGGCACTGCATTGGAGAAGAGGGTGTATTTGATGGCAAATTTTTCCGTTTCTAAGAACTTTGGTCAATACAAAGCTACCCATCATCCTTTTAGAATTGGACTTAGCACGTTCACAAAGATTGAGGAGGTTAATGATGACCTCCCACTGTACTCGTACTCATTTGTGAAGTTGGATGACATAATGAAGATAAAAGAAAGGAGGGAGGCAGAATATCTAATTGGTATGTTGAGGGTTACATTATGCATTTATATTTTTTTTTCGATGTTTTTCTATTGGATTTCTGATCAGATTTTGCTTATTCAGATGTAGTAGCATTTGTCAAGTCTATTGGCAAAGTAGAAACATACCGTAGGGATGATGAAGAGAAGAATAAGCTCCGACTTATTATCACTGATGACATGTGAGTTGCCAATTGTTTTGACCATTCTCTTGTGTCGAATATAATCATAATTATGTGGTCTTTTTTTTACACAAGGGAGAACGAGGTTGAATGCGTTCTTTGGGATGAGTGTTCAGTTGAAGCCTACTCTGACTATATTATGAATGACGCGACACCAGTGGTTGTTTTATTTAATCTTGCACGTGTTGGCTTTTCCCTTGACGGTAATTGTACATTAATAAGCATTCATGAATTTCTTTCTATTTGCTGAGACGTGTGAATGAATCATGATTTATGTTGAATTGCAGGTGATGCTCAGGTGCACAATTCTTACAGTGCCACAAGGGTTCTTTTCAATCCTGACATTGTGGAAGTCAATGAATTCATTGCTAAGAATTGGTATAGTTTATGCATATATATGGAGGAATGGTTTTCTGTTATAATGTTGGTTAATTGGTGTGTCATTATTATTTTTTATGCTTTTGTATCGTCCATAGGGACCCGGATAGGGCTACAACGGTTGTTTCTGAGTTGAGCCAGTTCATGCCCTCACAATTTAGCCAACCTGCTACAGCCAGTTCATTGATGAAGGAGCGTAGAGTCGTTGTTTCAGAACTTCCTGATCAAAAACAGGTTAGTCGACTTTGTCTCTATCAGTTATGAAGGTTTTTGAAGTTGTTATTAATATTCTGATATCCATAACCACATGCATACCATACATTATGTCACTCAAAATTTGTCCTTCACTATTTTACAAGGTGAGTTTGTTTAATGTGTAGGGGGAGTATTTTGCGGTGATTTGTGAAATCCAGAAATTTGAAACAATCCATGGATGACATTATGATGGCTGTGCTAAATGTGGTTTAAAAGTCAAGGGAGATGTTGAAGATTTTATTTGCCCACAGTGCAAGAAAACACCTCAAGTTGTGGAACCCAAGTCAGTACGAGAAGTTTGATTTCGTGTGGTTCAAGCATTTTTTCTTATGGTTCTATATTCTGTTTCTTATGTGTTGACACTGTTTTTCAGGCTAAAGCTTCATTACTGTGTCTTTGACAGTAGTGGCAGCATCTCTGTTGTGTTTTGGGATCGTCTAGCTGTTCAATTGTTGAACAAGACAGCTTCACAGCTAAAGTTCTTGCTGAAGGAGGTCATAATTGCTGAATTTTGTCAGGAATATATTCTGCTTATGCATTTCTAAACTGTTTACATGTGCTTATGCTTTGGCAGGATGGTGATGAGTCCGAAGTCCTTGATCATTTGGACTCAATAGTGGGCAAGAGGGTATTGCTTAAAATGCGAAGGAATGAATACAACATTAGATTTCCCCACTCAAGCATAAGTGTGTCTCAATTTATTTTGTGTGAAGACCTGATGGATCAATTCCAAAATGCTGATGATGATGAGTCTAATGGAGGCAGTGGTGGGAGTGATAAGGCTTTGTCAACTAAGAAGGTTAATTTGAAGATTGGTTTAAATCTAACTCAACTTGTTTTATATTATTCTAAGAAATTCAACGAAGTTGATTCCTCTTCTAGCTTAAAGTATTGTCAATGTACATGTGCCATTGCAGAGAAATGTCCCAGTGGATTCAAAGAGGAACAATCAAGTTGATCATCCTTCCTCTCAATCACCTGATTCTCAGCCCATTACATTGCTAGAGGTAGATGATGATGATGATGAAGATGTTCCCATTGCAAAGCTGACACGTAGCTACAAGAGACAGGATGCAAAGGGCAAGAATAAAGCAGGTAAAACTGTGGAGAATGCTGAACATGAGGGTGAGGCTGCAGGAACTTCATCAGGAACGGGGAAGTCAACTAGGAGATTGACAAAGAAAGTTAAAGAAGAGTAGTTATGTTTGCATTGTGTTGTGATAAGTTTTTTGGAAGTACCACACTAGCAACTTGTTATAGCCGACTAGGTTTTTTGTATCTTTGCTTGCTGCTGTTTCTGTTTTTAAGTTTATGTCAGTAGGTCATGTGTGTTGTGAAATGTCATGCTGTCTAGTGTGACAATCTATGTAATGTTTCTCAATTCGGCATCTATTGTATCGTCGTATGGTTTAAATCAAAGATGTTATTTGGTTTCGCTTATATCTTGGTTACACAACAAGAAACTTTTGGAGAATTGGTGTGATTTGCTCAAATTCAGCTTTAATTGCAGATTTCTATTTTTGCATTACGTTAATTTTTCCTACACTGATGATTAATTTTTCAATTGTTAACATTAAATTTAGGGGTGATATTATTGGCGATATTACCATTTTGGTGTGATATAATACCTATTTTTGCACACAATTCCATTTTGGTTACCAGTTGATTGGTGATATTATTGGAAAGGATAAATGAAACCCCTTAGGTACATCACCATATTTCAAATTTAATAACATATTTAGTTGATGCAAGCAAAATATAATCTATTTTTTCTATATAGATCCTGGACAGAAATCACTGATAATAACAGTGCATAAATGAAGCACTCTGTAAAATAGTTAATACAATGTATAAATAGGTATTATACTATGAACAAAACAGAATAGCCCATGAGAAGATAAAAGCTTCTTGTTGGGCTTTTGTTTACATAAAAGCCCATGAACAAAACAGACTAGCCCATGAAAAGGCCTCCATGTAGGTGTTAGCTTATACCAATAATGAATTCCCACTATAAATAGGTGTATGCCTTTGTTCACATAAAGCTAAAAACTTGTGTTGTTGCTTGGCGCGCCTTATGCGACTAAGAGAGGGGAAATTCGATGATTATTGTTTGTGGGCATTATGAACGCTGGAAACTCCTTTTCACCCCACATACTTTTTCATGGTATTTTGCTTAGCCAACCAAGCTTCTTCATCTAGCAAGTCAACACTATTCAGTTTATTCATACAAGGAAACGTTGCCACACATACATGGCTACCGATCCAAACTCTTCACACCTTAAGGATTCGGCCCCTTCCACCATTCCACCTCAGAAGCATAAAAAGAGAATGAGGAAGGTTTGCAATGTTCCGGGGAACATTACTAACACACAATTTTTTTCAAACCAGTGTTTACATGAAAAGTTTGAGCCAGCAGGTTAGTGATACTGAATATGTATTCATTATATTGTTCTGGTTTGTATTTCTCAACAAATTGTCTTCGGTTTTGCAATTTATAGTTGAAAAATACCCTTTCAAAAGTTGGTCCTATTGTGAAACGGTTGTGTTTTCCTCTCTTGCACTGTGTTTACATATATGAGCACTGAAAAGCATAAATTTGCAATGACCTGTAGCCGCAAAGCATGCCAGTTCTAGAAAAAAGCTTGAGCAATCTTTTAATCCAGAAGTTGTATTTAAGCGCAAAAGTGCAAGATTTAAGAGTTTATTCAGCAACATTGATGATCCAAGGGAAAACACGTCAAGCTGTCGAATAAGTCGTGTGAAGAATGATCAATCACGCAAAGGTTCGTTCTATATTCCATTACACCAACATGCATTAATCATCTAGATAGGGTGGTTTTAGTTTGTTATTTCTATATTTAACTTAATGAATTTTTTTTCATGAGTAAAATAGCATTTAACTAATTGTTATACATCTGGCCCAGCGCGGCAATTATCAATTTTTTTCTTTTTTTCTCATTTTTTATTATGAATGTATTTGCCATGTCAAGTACCACTATTTTGTTTCATTCTTTTACTCAGTAAAATGACTTATTGAGTGTTATGTGTCTATTAATTATATTTATCATCGCTGGAGTTATGCATGTATATATGTTCATTTTACACATTACACACGCAATAGGTCTGAACTATATTTGTATCACATCAATTTGATTTTTTATAGTCATTGTTCTGACTTTATTATGCTGAGTCATTTAGTATGGACCAAAGTTGAGAAATTACCTTTTAAAGATTTATGTTGCTGTCATATGTTAATGTTTTTGTCACATGTATATAGCCTTTGTTCACCCTTTTCTTCATATAGGTGTTAAGAAAATGCGTATTGATAGTGGTTCACAAGGTAAACCCAAGAAAAGCATACAAGAACGTAATCGGATCCTTGATTGCATGCAGAAGCCGGATGACCCAGTTGCCCACCTTTTAGGCAACGCCTCAAATGGTATGAGTATTATTACGGTGGTTTCATTTGAATATGTTACATATAAGGTCGTTATGCTGTGTTCTGTCTGATTTTTCGTTCAATTTGTTTTCTGAAAAATCATAAGTGGATTACACTGATAAGTTGTTCGACTTCGATGCACATGCTGAGGCCCTCGAACATTCTTCTGAAAGTAATTCTGATGATGAAGGTACTTTAGTTCTCAAAATTCGTTATCTATTTGATGTAAAATTAATTTTTATACAATGCCTTTGATGCATTAGCTTTAACAGTCGCAGTTGATACAATAAGATCATTAAAAAGTCATTTGAGAAGAAGTGTCCAGCAGAATAAGTCAGAAAATAATGGTTAGTGCTTCAATTCCCTACAAGGTTTTTTAAACTCAATGAAATGCATGTGTGCTGATGTAAAGTACTACATGGACTTCCAGAGTATTTGGATGAAGGCAACCCTGAGTACGCTTGCACGCATTGTGGAGCGTTGTTTTGGTATGCAGAGAGAGTGAAGAAAGATAAAAAAAAAGGAAGTCCCTGTTATTCTCAATGTGCTGCCAACATGGGAAAGTGGTTCTGCCATACATGAAGTCACCACCTGAACAATTAAGGAAATTGTTTTTTGATAGATCCTCTAGGGCATCACAGAAATTTCTTGAAGATATTAGGCAATATAATAATATGTTTGCTTTCACCTCCATGGGTGGGAAAGTGCAAGATGTGAATAGTCGTGGGGGAGCTCCATATAGCTATGTGTTGTCTGGAACGAATTACCACAACATTGGATGTTTGCTTCCACCTGAAGGCTGTAAGCCCGTATTCTCGCAACTCTATATTTATGACACTGAGAATGAGGTGTCAAACCGTATTTCAGCCGTTAGGTAAGTTCCAATTAAATTTTAATGTCTATTAGAATATTTTGTAGATGTTCCCAATTTGACTTTGGTTGTCATTATAATTTTCTACAGCAAGCACAAAGACAGCTCGAGGATTGATCCAAATATTGTTAACATTATTAAGACTGAGTTGGATCATGTAAACCCTTTTGTCAAGCAATATCGAGCGGCTTCAAGTATGATAAAGACGTGTGGTACTTCTGACTTCAAGCTGCGTCTTATTGGTGGGAGGAAGAGGGATGGACGCACGTATAATTTGCCAACCACTTCAGAAGTGGCAGCACTCGTAGTTGGTGATCTAGATGATAATTATACTTTCCGAGACATTCTTATCCACTCTAGAAGTGATGGGCCACAGCGAATCAACGAATTACATGCATCTTACCTACCCCTGCAGTACCCGCTTCTTTTTCCATATGGGGAGGATGGTTATAGAGATGATGTACCACACAAAGGAGTTGATGCTCAGTCAAAATCTCAGTACAAGAGGGTAAGTATGCGTGAATTCTTTGCATTTAGATTGATGTTCAGAAACAATGAGCAATCTGCAATACTACACTCGGATAAGTTGCTACAGCAGTTTGTTGTAGATGCATACACTATGTTAGAGGCACAGAGGTTACACTGGGTAAGGTCTCATCAACGCGAGCTTCGCGTAGAACTTTATGAAGGTTTGTCAGAGGCTGTAATGCGTGGTGAAAGTAATGCATCTTCAACTGGGAAGCGTGTTATTCTCCCTTCTTCTTTCACGGGTGGTGCTAGGTATATGTTGCAAAATTACCAAGATGCAATGGTCATTTGTAGATGGGCCGGATACCCAGACGTGTTCCTCACATTCACATGTAACCCTGTATGGCCTGAAATTTCCCGATTTGTCAAACAAATGAAGGACAAGCCCTCATGTCGGCCAGAAATACTGTCCAGGGTGTTTAGGATGAAACTGAGGTCATTGATGAGGACGTTAAAGGATGACAAAGTTTTTGGCACAGTAAAGGCAGGTAAGATGTTTTTTTAATATCGTATGTATGTTGCATTATAATAGTCCTTCTTATGTGCAGTAAAAACTGAAATTGCATGCACTGTTTTTTTAATTGGTGTTATTCTTTAACAGAGGTGTACACCATAGAGTTCCAAAAACGAGGTCTTCCACATGCACATATACTGCTTTTCCTAGAGGACAGTGAAAAAATTGTCACACCAGATCAGATTGATAAATTCATTTGTGCAGAAATTCCTGATCCGAAGATCCAGCCACGGCTTTATGCTTTGGTCAAGAGACATATGACGCATGGGCCATGTGGTCAAGCAAATACAAGAGCACCATGCATGATTGATGGTGAATGCAATAAATATTTCCCCAAAAAATTCGTGGACCAAACAACTGTTGATGAAGAAGGGTATCCTACTTATAGACGGAGGGATAATGGCCGAGTCATAGAGGCAACACATTCAAATATTGATAATCGGTACATCGTCCCATACAATGCTTTCTTATTGCAAAAATTTGAGGCGCACATCAACATAGAAAAGTGTAACCAGTCTACTTCCATTAAGTACCTGTTTAAGTATATCAGCAAGGGGAATGATCGTGTAGTTGCTGGTATTTTTGATGGTTCTGGTAAAAGGAATAAGGCTGACCAGTTGGATGAGGTGAAGCAATACTACAACTGTAGGTACTTATCCTCTTGCGAAAGTGCTTGGCGAATTTTTGGGTTTGAGATTCACCACCGACATCCTCATGTCGAGAGATTGAGCTTCCATCTGCCTAATCAGCAAGTTGTTTTTTATTCTGGCACAACGGATGTTAATGATCTACTAGAGATGCCCCGTGTCTGCGAGTCTCAGTTCCTTTCATGGATGGAGATGAATGCTGCTAATGTGGATGACAAAAATTAACATACCAAGAATTCCCGAAATATTTTGTTTATCAGAAAAATCAGCGGAAATGGAAACCTCGGGAAAGTGGCAAGGCAATAGGGCGGATCAACCATGCAACCCCTAGTACAGGTGAACTTTATTACTTAAGGATTTTGCTTACCAAAGTGAAGGGACCTAAATCTTTTGTAGACATTAGAAGTTTTGATGGAAAAACTTATGACACCTTCCGAGAAGCTTGCTATGCGCGAGGATTGCTGGATGACGATAGTGAGTTTGTATCGGCAATTAAGGAGGGATCAAGATGGTCGACAGGGATAGCTGTGCGCAAGCTTTTTGTTAGCATGCTTGTGAGTAATTCTTTACAGCGACCAGAACATGTATGGAAACAATGTTCAGTTGAACTATCTGAAGATCTTCTTTATGTCCCACGAAACCACCCTTCATATTCAGGTTAGTGTGAAATAGATTGCTTTCTTTGTAATTGTTACATTATACTTAAATGGGATATGATGATAAAATGTTTGCAATTCGTGTCTTTCCAGCTTTCATTGTATCTGCACATGACAAGGAACAGGCTGCTCTGAGTCAAATTAATAATTTGTTGAGCGAGAATGGCAAATCGTTGGCTGATTATCCGTCCCTTCCACAACTAGAGGACCATATGGTCATGGATGTTGGAAATAGGTTGATACTACAGGAAATGGCTCACAGCATGGCAGAATCAGAAGAAAATGCAATGAGTTTGGTTACTTCTCTGAATTCAGACCAGTTAGATATATATAACCAAGTTTTAGCGACGGTACATCTCAATAAAGGAGGGTTTTTCTTCGTTCATGGATATGGTGGCACAGGCAAGACTTTTTTGTGGAATGCTTTAGCAAGTACATTGCGTTCCAATGGTGACATTGTCTTAACAGTTGCATCGAGTGGTATCGCTGCAACGTTGTTACCACATGGAAGAACAGCGCATTCCCGTTTTGCAATTCCAATTGAGGTTAATGAGTATTCGACGTGCACAGTTGGACAAAGTTCACCGTTGGCAGAGTTGTTGAGAGCAACTAAATTGATCATATGGGATGAAGCCCCAATGGTACAGAGACATTGTATGGAAGCGTTTGATCGGACTCTTCGTGACATTATGCATTGCAACGAACCATTTGGAGGGAAATGTTTGTTAATGGGTGGAGACTTTCGTCAAATACTTCCGGTAATACGAAAGGGTAGAAGAGCAGCAATCATTGATTCCTGTATAAATTCCTCTCACCTTTGGGCACACTGTGTGGTATGTCATCTAACTAAAAACATGAGATTAACAAGTAGTTCATCACCAGCGGAGCAAGAAAAGCTGAAGTGGTTTTCGAAATGGCTATTGGACATTGGGGATGGGTCCTTCACAACAGACTCTGGGGGGCAAATGAAGGTAATTGTGCCTAGTAGTCTGCTTGTACCTACTCAAGCAAACCCACTTGACTCAGTTGTTTCAGTCATTTACAAAGACTTGAAAGCCAATTGTGCATCAAATGAATACTTCAATGACCGTGCTATCTTAGCCCCTACAATTGAAGTTGTCAATAAATTGAATGATCATGTGCTATCTTTGATACCAGGTGAAGCGAAGACTTACTTTAGTTGTGATTCAATTTGTAAGACAACAGCAGATGATGAATGCTTTGACAACTTGTATACAACTGAATTTCTCAACACTATTAGTTGTTCTGGAATGCCACCACACAAGTTATCTATCAAGATTGGGTCCCCTATTATGTTGATCCGTAATATTGACCAATCTACAGGATTATGTAATGGTACCCGTCTTCGCGTGACTAAACTCGGAAATAGTGTCATTGAGGCAATTACTCTAAATGGTTCCCACCCAAATGTTAAGGTATTGATACATAGAATGGATATGAATCCCTCAGAATCAAGGTGGCCTTTCCGTATGCAACGCAGGCAATTCCCTGTCATTTTATCATTTGCAATGACTATCAACAAAAGCCAAGGGCAGTCCTTAAGGCATGTTGGAGTACACTTGGCCAGACCAGTGTTCGCACATGGTCAACTTTACGTTGCTTTGTCTAGAGTGCGTAATGTGGATGGTTTGAAGATATACATACCAGGGAATGAAGAAGGGCAAGACAATTGCACATCAAATGTTGTTTATAAAGAGGTGTTCCGCAATGTCTATAACAATAGCAGTTGCACGGTATGATTTGCAGTGCGATCAATAATTAGCTAAATATTCAATTTATAATCTTTTCTTATGTATTATAGTTGTGATTCCTCTTTTATTAATGTTATTTTACTAATTGATCAGGATACCAGATATGCCTGTTGAGGAACATGTGCAATAGTTTTCAGATGTTTGCGACGATAACGACATTGGATGTCTCGCGATATGAAGTGGTTAGTGTAGTTGGTTAATTTTTAGTCTCAATCAGTATGTCAATTGTGGGGACGCAGTGCGTGGCTGCCTGCTTGGAAGGGATAATTCTATGAAATCTTTAGATAGAGTATTATAAATTGGAAATTGTTACATTAGTGTTGTTGCCGCGCATCGCGCGGCGGGAGGAAGCGCTAGTTTAAATATAGGGGAAAACGGAAACATATACTTAAATTGAAAACTTATAAAGTAGAATAGTTTCTAGATAAAAAAAATGGGCTTCAAAATATATCTTTTTTTATCAGGAGACTTCAAAATATATCACCATATATGTCTTCCAATATTCTTAATGGATTTTCGTTTATTACTCAATTTCACAGTTGGATTAATGTGATGGGAAACTACATTCCTTTTCTTAGTATGCATGAGATTAATTCTTTGGTTTTATAAATTAGTTAAAAGAAAATTCAAGCTTAAGTAATAATCTGCCTCTAATTAGAAGGGAGAATCAAAGAAGATGGACAATTCAGAACTAATGAGTTTGAACTATTTTGACACTCTGCTTTTTTTTTTCAGGGGTTCATGTACTTGGCAAAGAAGAACAGAAGAGTGATCATTCAAGATGTGGAATCACCTTATATAAAGTTCAGTTTTAATTCACTTGGCACCATGAAACAAAGTAGCCACACCAAATTGTAATTTAAGGAGTATTTGCATGCTATATTTTATTTTTTTGTGTGAATTTTTTTTCTCCTGAAGAACGCTGTAATGGCCTTTAATATAGTGAAATTTTTCGGAGTTAGTCCCGTGGTTTTTCCCTCAGTATTAGAGGGTTTTCCACGTTAAATTTGGTGTCAATGTCTTTTTTAAATACATTATTTCTAGAATAGACATAGAGAAGCATTCTTCACTTCACTTTTTTTTCACTGATATTTGAAAAATCAATGACTCCCTGATTTTGACCTGCATTACCTACATTTTCAAATGTTGGCAAACTATGCTAACTAAGTATTTTTTTCATTGAACCTTCATTGAGTTGAAAAGGCTTGATTAATCTGGTGGCAAATATAAGTGGAAATATCTTTTACTATGACAGAAATGGATTTCCTCATAATCTGATTGCACTATACTTATCTAAAAAGACAATCAAATAGAACTGGTTAACAGCTACATAACATAACCCACAACAATATCTGCATTTATTTGTGAGCTTGGCAAATTAAGAATGATGCTTATATATTCAAGGATAAACCATAGTCATCTCAGTGTTATTGAGCTCTGTAATTTTAGAGTCAAGAGGGAAGAAAAAAGGATAGAGCTCATATCTAACATAACAAGAACTTTACAAAACTTTACACCCTTTACGATTACTGCATAAGTTGTTGAAGTTTCTCTCTTCTGCAATAGCCAAACACTGAGCACAAGAAACAATAGCCAAGTCTCCTGTACATTGAACCAATGCATAAACTGTCACAAAAGAAGGCAACTTTGTTTTCCCTTTTCCAAGACCTTTGTTTTTTGCCATAACAGCTTCTGCTTTAATCTCATCCATAAGAGATCCCAGTTCTTTATTGAAAGCTTCAGGATCACTCACATTATCAATGTTCCAATATATTATACAAAAAGATGTATCAACTTTTCCTATAAAACTCTCATTAGTATACCTCAAAAAGCAGTAATTTTCATGCTTTAGATGCTTATTGGTATCCAATATATACCTCCATTTACAAAACCAGGTAGAATGACATGTTTTGAGTGATAATTCATGTCATGCCACTCAAAACTTGTGGGATTTTGATTGTTTTTATTTACGTAGAGTTTGATTTTTGGCCAAGTTAAACATTATATGTGATATAAATAAACAAAATTACTTACAAAAGACACTTTCAACATCGAAATATCATCATCTAAAGACAGACCATATATGCTATTTGTAAAAAACAAAATCACCTGTGCATCGCACGTGCATCACACGTGCATCGCACATGCATCGCACGGGTAGAACACTTGTTACAAGTAAAACAAGGTAAAGATCCTCTAACAAGAAAAGAAGTATTTTGACCAATAAAAATTGGTCTAGTTGATAAACGGGTTGGCTTATAACCATAAGGTTGTGAGTTTAAATCCCTCTGAGGTGAGAACCTTATTGGTGTACGATCTATAAGTAACTTTATAAGCGTTATTTGAACTCGGAAATCTTCTCTGATCCTGGTGAGCTCCAGAACCCAACTCACTTAAACATTTTGTTGTAAAAAAAAAAGAAAAGAAGTCCTTGATAAGTTTCCCATATCTCTCCCTGCCCAACAATGAAAAAATTCTGTTATTCACTTGCTCTTTATTTATGTGCAACTTAATTTACCATATAAAAAAATAAAACAAAAGACTTCGATGAGTTTAAGGCGCGTATTGACTTTGGAAAATCACCAAGTCTTTCCCTTCATTTCTCCATACCTTCTAGGAAGTTTCTTCCATCTATCTGAGCAGATTATATAAATAAATAATCATCTCCTTGGAAAACTCGGTTACTAATCTCTTACAAGCAGCTCTTGAACAGTACTGAAGAACAAAGATGACACAGGGCACACCTCAATTGTACGTGTAAATGAACTTTTTTATCCTCTTTTCTTCTCAAGCATATTACTACATCTGCCTCTTACTGTTTCTTGTCTCTCATGCTTTGTTGTTTTGGTTGTAGATTTAGCAGTGGATATGAGACTGCTTCTCTTGTTAGTAAGGTAAATGGGCATGCTGACATTGGTTGTTTTGGCTTTGAGATGCGGTTGGTTTGCATTTATTGTATCATCCAAAAAAAAAGCAAATTAGCGACGGATTTGCGACGGATTTCCGTCACTAATTTGCTGGTCGCTAAAAAATTTAGCGACAGAGCTCTATATTTAGTGACGAAATTTTTTTTAAAAATCCGTCGCTAAATGCAAAATTCCTTCGCCATTTGTTTTAGCAACCAGCAAATTAACGTGCGAAATCCGTCGCTAATTTACTGTTTTTTTGTAGTATTTACTTCAACATCTGCACTTGATCACTTGATGCTTCATCCTTCTCTACTTTGCTCTGGTCCTCATTTTCATCATGCAGCGCCTCCACAATTTTCACCAGCTCATTTATCATCTCTCAAGACTTCTGATCAATTTCATGGTCATGCCAGTCAACATACGCAAGAAATGAAACTGCCATGGTTACACTTTTGCAATGTTATTACACGGCCCATTTTCATTTTTCATTTGTGCACAACTAAAGGATTAAAAAATATTGTCTTTATCTTGGATTGTATAGGTGCTATATATAGACATAGTCCTCAGAGGTTGCTACTCAAACAACCCCTTGAAGAAGATTGTCAACGATATGAGAGATTGCTTTTGCATAGGGATTGGAGGGTGACTTCTAGTCATTCTAGCTAATAGATATAACCTTATTTTACTTAGGGATCGGAGAGGGACTCTCAATCATATTCTAGTAGATATAACTTTGTACTGGTAGATCATCTAGCTAAGTTAGCTTATAATAATTTAGATAGTAATTGATAATACTTTGTTCAAACACCTTCTTTAGCTCGGGGGATGATGTTGATGATGGCTATGCCTAGTCGGCTGTAAGTTTTATTATCCTTTGATAATGTGATTCAGGTTTTATTAAAAAAAACTTTGGCCAAAATATTAACAAACACTAACACTACATAGCTTAACATTATTATAAAGCAGAATCAAAATTACATAATTTATTATAAAGTAAAATAGCATTTTGATCCCTAACACAACGACTCATTTATACAAGCGATTAAATATCCTGAATACTAAAAAAACAACACGTATATGCAATGATATAGTACATTCGTAAACTAACTCATTATTATGCGCTTAACAATCTTTGAGGACCAATGCACTTAAAGATTCAGGATCCGTTTCATTCCCTCCAGATGGAGAATGTTAACAAAGTCTTTGTCGGGGATCATGATCAACGCTGCTCTTGCCCTCTTTGCTGAAGTTCACGAAATGCTTTCTCATTGTACTTATCACTCATCTGCATGTTGTTAAATAATTAAAGACACATGCATGTTAATGCAATTAATGCCTATATTTCGGTTAGAAAATATAGATGGATCGGTGATCTCTTATGTGAAGATCTTTAGTAAAATATGTAGGTGTGCATTAGTTGATGAAGTTTTAGGTGAATTATATGGTTCATGATTTCCATGGATATGCATAAATTGATATTATTGTTTAATTTAGATGAACTGATGAGAGGATAGAATTTT